>JARCFY010000009.1:54773249-56041107 GCA_029233225.1 Lepidodactylus listeri | reverse complement strand
GGGCAAGACCCCTCTAAATTTTTATTTATGCTCTCTTATTTTGTTTCCTAATATCATTATCTTTGATTTTGCCCATATTTCAAATGTTTTTAGTTCATTTAGTTCCTGGACATTTTTTTTATTCCATCAAGAGCCTTATTTGCTGTATCTTCAACTTCTTTAACTTTGTTTGTCAAATCACCTATTTTGTTAAATACAGGTGTTATTATTTCTTTCATTTCTATTTTTAAATCAGTTAGCATTTCTTGTATTTGTTTTGTTGTCATAGAGTCCTCTCTTTTCCTTTTCCCCACCCGTACCTCTTCAGCATCTTCCAGCTCTGTTTCTAGTAGGGGAGGAGGGGAGGAGTCTCACTCAGAAGATTCCAATTCCACTCTAGTATCTTTAGAAGCTTTTTTTTGTTGTGCTTTTTTGTTCGCCTGTGCTCCTTTTGGTTTCCCCATATCTTGGGCTCAGTTTAGATGTTTTCCAGCAGTGAAGAGTTTATTTTTAATTAGTTTTCCCAGATAGTAGTGTGGAGGCTGCTGGTCACCACCCCCACCCCCAATAATTGATGTTTTTGATAGAAAACTAATCAACTCCAAGCATTGGCTACTGTAAAAAAAAATTGTTTTTGCAGCAAAACTGACCTGACACAATTTAGTGGCGGAATATGCCAGTATTGTACAGAGGGACTGCTTGCAGTCTTCAGGCATACAATATTAAAACCTAGTGTAATTTTGTATTAATTAATGTGTTAAAATCCACAGAAAAAAACTTTAATGTAATCACTAAACACCAACAGCATCTAGGAGAGAAAGTAATAATTATATAAGCATTTCTAAAAATGTATAATGGTTAAGTACAAATTGCAAAACTGAATATTGTAGAGGTGAATGGATGATGTATTTTTGTATGTCTCTAAGATGGTATTGTTCCTAAAAAAAGTTATGATGCCATGTATAGTCTATAAATATTGGAATCGTATCTGTGTTTTCAAAAGATGCAGTTTTCTAAGCCTTAAAGTTGGATAAGCCTAAAGACATGAAGTCTATTAACAGAAGGCAAATTAAAGCCATTAATTTTCTATAATTATAAATTCAAAGCTTATCTTTATGATTTTAAAGAAATGGAATCATTATTTTGGACATTTGGCACTAATAGTAACATCTGGCCTATCCATCTGGCAGGAAGGGTGTCTAGCGTGGTGGGATTTGGCTATAGAGCCACTTTGAGAAGTAGGAAAGGCAAAGTATAAATATTTACTGGTTGCGAGGTATCTTCCATGACCACACAGATTATATCCCTTATGTGCTGATAGAATTCAGTGTGTGACAGACACGTTGCCTGTAGAGTTCTTTGTTCTGAACAAGTAACCCATCTTTATGATGACTGAGTTTTAATTAGTATTAATATGATGAATATTAATGTTTAGATAAGACTAAAAAATTGAAAGTATTTCAGGTGATGATAAACAACTTAGCTGTAAAATCAAAATATTCTTTTTAAAAACAAGAGGCAGAGCAACAAATGTAATCTAAAATACTTAAAGAGATATATGTGTCTAATCCCTGTTGGAACCTACTTCCACGACAATAACTATTCATTACTTGAGTCATCAGTCCGATATTTCAGTATTACTTCCTAGTATTTTTTTTTAACTTAGGAGATATGTACTTAATTGCCTGGCCCTTGGATGTACCCAGGGCTCATTTTGTAGCAGGAGCTCCTCTGCATATTAGGCCACACACCCCTGATGAAGCCAATCCTCCAAGAGCTTACAGTAGCCCCTGTGAGAAGAGCTCTGTAAGCTCTTGGAGGATTGGCTACATTAGGGGTGTGTGGCCTAATATGCAAAGGAGCTCCTGTTACGAAATGAGCCCTGGATGTACCTGTTTTTTTCTGGAGAACACTGTAGGAAATAGCCAGGAGTTTCCATAGCGCTATATGCCTGGTCTACTTCTGTATCCATGCCTACCTCCTTTCCCATCTCTTATTTTTGGTACAAACCAAGACGAATGCAGTTAACTTTTCATAAATCTATATTTATATACCAAGTACTGCAGTATTTTGAAAGTATTTAGGCTATGCATGTACATGGTGAAATGAAATGTGAAATGATGCATATTTATCTTGGAAATAACCACTCTCATTTCTGTTCTCCCAACTCAAATAAGCTTTCCCAGTCCCTTGTAATGGAAAGCTGGTGGGTAAGTAGGTGGGAGGACTGGCACAAAATCTCTGCTGTATTTGTTCAAACCCTTTCATGTATGTGAAGGTTGTGCCCTTAATGTGCTTATGGTCAGAAATGAATTATTTCCAAAATGTCTTTTGAAAACCTCCACATTCTTTGTTGGTAGAAAAGAATTGTTTCTGTTCCTCTCCTTGTATATGCTCATTCATGCATTTGTACACGTAGACAGAGCCAGGACCAGATTCTGTGTGGTATTGCTACTTATGGAAATTTTGGAAATATGTTATGATAGAATGGAGGAACAATGACTAGTCTCTGCTACAAATGCTCAATCTTTTCCATGAGAATAAAAATGCTATTCCTGGTGCTTCTGCCTGTGTTTTTTTAAACAGGTACATAAAGAGTACTGAATTATGAAAATGCATTTTAAAAACCAAAAAATTCACCCTACCCCTCTTGTCTGATGATCCGCAACAAACAAAATGCCATGATCCATGAAAAATCCTTTGCCTGTCTTCCTTCCGAATTGTGAACACAACTAATCTCATTAACTATTTAACCTTTCGGTAACATTTATCCTAGTTTGTTTCTTCCTCAACTGCCTTTGTTTTCATTTGTCGGATACAGAATGTAAGTCTTTCAGGGTAAGGCATAAGGCATAAGTCGTAAACCATCCTTTTTAATGTATAAGCTTTGATCTTTACTTGGTGGGTCAGGGAACCAGAATAGGATTGCACCCTGACCTAAAATGGGTTAGGCAGCACCACCATCACTGTTTCCTTCATTGTTGCAGTAACGTTTAAGAAACCCCAGAAGAGGAGGAAAACAATAGAGGGCAGAGAATGGAGAATATGCACATTTAAAAAATTTAAAGTGAGCCAGATGGACATTCCACTCACAGCCATTCCGCAGTTCCCTATAAACTGGAATCAAACAGGTTTTATTTTGTTTTTCTCAATTAAAAGGGAAAGCCTCAAGAATGTCATTAGTCATGCTCCGGAATGAGTGTGATGTTTTATGGCCATTCTCCTGTAATCCATGGGCTTGTTGCAGTCCATGTTAGGAAAATCCCTGCTCCATCTGTTCTGAACCATGTTTGGGGTATTTACACTGCTTTTCTTTTATTTGTAAACTGATATTTTTCTTCATTCTTGGGGAATCTCACACATATGCCTGTCATCTTTAGTGGCTCTACTTTAATGCCCTCTTGATGTACACAGTCAGGTATTACAGTGTTTAAGGGAATTATTTACTAACCAAATCTTTAGTTGCAATCTCTGATATGTAATCTTAATTCCAAAATAACAATGGATAAATATTTTGGGAAGCCATGACATATCAAGTACTCTGTTTATCAAAGAAAAGGGCTTCTGTTGAGGCATAGTGTGTTTAAGCAAAGCTGCTTGGCCCCTGGACTGAACAGAAAGTACAAAGATGACTTGAAATGGCTGGATTTTATCTTTGGATTTTTTTATGTTTTGCCAGTAATTATAATCTATAGGATAAGGTAATAGATTTACAGAATAGTGCTCAGTGTGCTTTACTATAAGCTATCTGCAGTCTTGTTTACATTGATGGATGCTGCTTTGTAAGACATAAGCTTTGCTTATGCTGTAGTATTATAGACTTGGAATAGTTTGTCTTATGCTGTAGTATTATAGACTTGGAATTGATTTGGGAATAGGTGTGCCCATGGACTGACTGCTTGAAGGGCTCCCTAGTGCTTATCTCATCATGATGCTTTGGTCAGCATTCTGAAAGCTCTGTTTATAGCAGTGTCATTTGTTTCACTAAGTTGTACAAGGGAAGAGGTTCTATATCCTGTGTCTCAAACCTTCCCAGGGTGTTCTACACTTACTTCCAGTTGGGGAATAATTGAACTATTTCACTTCTGCTTTGTTGGTGTCTGCATTTGCATGTGCATTCACATCTTGCATGTGTAGGAGTCAGCTCTGAGTCTGTGTTTTGCTTATTGTTTAGAGCACCATTTAATACTGTAGAATAGAAATGCAATTTCCTTTTGGGGGTTGGCAGAAAGACTGGGTAGGAGGAAGGATAAGATTATCAGCAATGTATAATGGCCCTTCCAGTTTGGTGTAGTGGTTAAGTGTGCAGACTCCAATCTGGGAGAACCGGGTTTGATTCCCCACTCCTCCACTTGCACCTGGCTTGGATGACCTTGGGCAAGCCATAGCTCTGTACCAGCTGTTCTCTCAAGGACAGCTTGGGAAAGAGCTCTCTCAGCCCCACCTACCTCACAGGGTGCCTGTTGTGGGGAGGGGAAGGGAAAGGAGTTTGTAAGCTGCTCTGAGACTCCAAGTGAGTGAAGGGCGGGATATAAATCCAACCTCTTCTGTTCTTCTTCCTTGGATATACTCAGAATTACAAAAAAGCAGCTTATAGCTGTCACCTTTATTTTTAAAAAAATGAAAAAGAATTTGAGCTTTTGCATGCATGCCTTTTACTTAACTGCCCACTTATTTGTTTATAAATAGTTGTTCATGTGTAGCACAAATGTTTGGGCAAAAATAAAAGCGCATTAGAGGAATAGTTGCATGTAGTCAATGCAATAAAAGACCAGTAGCCCATTCATATGTTATTGAGTACATAGACTGGGTCTGGGGTTCCCATTCCATGTAAGAATCAGATGTGATTTGTGGGTTCCATCAATTCCCATGTGCAGGATACTTGATTCAGATCAAGCATGAAGCACATGTGAGAGAATGGGCTTTAGCCTTCCCCCCTGCACTGTTTTACTGACCTGAAATGATCCTGAGGGTGCTATTTGACCTGCTGAGGAAGCTCACATGTATTGTAGGGAACACATGGAGTTCCCCAGTGGGCCAAATAGGGCTTCCAGTACTGGTTCTGGTTGGAAAAAGAACATAAGAGAAAAGGCTGAAGCCCGTCTCCACATGCATGCCACTTGTGGGAAATGAAGAGAACCTTCAACTCACATTTGATTGATTGAATGGCCGCTTTTTATCAGGCTAAAAGAACAAAGCTGTTTTAGTTCTTCATGCCCCTAACATACACACTTTTGGTAATCTCCCAAATAAGCTTTTCTTTAAACAGCTTTTCTTAATTATATTTATTTGAAGTGAAACTGAGATATTCTTAAATCAGTCTTCTCAAGAAACCAGACTGCAAGATGTACTGTTTACTTAACTTAGTAGTTTGCTTAACAGTTAATTAGATATAATGTTGCCCTATGATAAATAATAATAACAGTGTATTATCAGGCAGCCTCACCATCCATCTTTCCTTAATACTTTGTGGTAGTATTGCTACTAACCTAGACTAAGATACAGTAATTGCTATCATTAATGCTGTTGTGGGTCATTTGGGTTTTTTTTTTTTTAAGACACAGAAGCTTGATTCATATTTTTCTGCTAGCCATGGCCTTTTTATGGTAGCAAATTACCTGGGATTCTTCCTGTCCAACATGCATTTCAAAAAATTACTTGGAGGCCCTGCTCATGCAATTTGTCTAACATTAAAACAAATGGTGATGAGAATTGCATGGATGGGGAGTCTTCACACATTCATCAGCACAGTGGTTCCAGCTCATACCATGCTTTAAGTATGCAATGGACAGGACACCCATCTTGCCTCTCCCTTGTGCCGGCACTACTGTAACACATGGACCTCCACGGATGTCTTTCACAGCATATTCTGCTTTCTGAATGACAAAATCCACCAGTTTATCCAACCTGCCAATTAAACAAGACATCTCAGTATTCTAATATCTAATTTCTTAGAACCTGCCCAACCACTATGGTCATACTTGGAGCATGGGCGTCAACTACGGGGGGGCTCGAGGGCTCGAGCCCCCCCAAAATTTCCCGGGGGGGGGGCTCAGCCACCCCCGGCAAAATGGAGCGCCCGCCGGTGGCCAGTCAGCCGGCCATCGACGCCTCTCCTTCCCCCCCACCCCCGGCCTGCCCTCCTGCCTCCCTGGGGCGGGGGGAGAGAGAGGAGGCGATGGCCGGCTGACTGGCCACCGGCAGGCGCTCCGTTTTGCCGGGGGTGGCTGAGCCCCCCCGGGAAATTTCGGCGCGCGAGGTGGAGCGGGAGCTGGGCCCCCGCAAGGGCGATGCACCGCCCCCCGGCTGCAGGCAACAGCAATCCGAGGTAAGCGGGGAGAGGGAGGGAGGGGGGCAGGGAGCGCGGCGGCCGGCCGGCCGGGCACGGCCCGGGGGAGGGAAGCGGCGGTGGCGGCTCCCTGGGGCAGGGGGGAGAGCGGCGGGGACATGGTCCCGAGCGCGCGCGCACGAGAGAGCCCCCACCCCCCTTGGGGATTTAAAAAGTCTACGCCCCTGACTTGGAGGCCCTGCTTTGAGTGCCCCTACCTTCTGAGATTAAGTGCATGGCAACCTGGGGAGGCTCTTCTTGGTAATGGCACCAAAGCTCTAGAACTCTCTCCCCAGGGAAGAGTAGTCTGTCCTTTCCTGTTTCCATCTTCCACCAGAAAATGAAGACTTTTTTTGTTTTGTTTGGCAATCCCTCAGTGATTCCCCCCGTCTTAATTGCCAGTTTTATGTCTTGTATGTGTTTTAACACTATATTTTTTTAATGATGGGCATTTTTTGGGGGGATGATTTTAATGGTTTTAAAATGTTATTTTATCATGTATGTTTTAAATCGTTAGCCACCTTGGGGGCAGAAAAGTTGGATATGAGCAATGTTCCCTCTAAGCTGAGTTAGTGTGAGCTAGCTCACAGTTTTTTAGCCTCCAGCTCACAGATTTTTGTCTTAGTTCAGGAAGGATGGCTCCAGAGCAAACTAATTTATGCAGTAACCAAATCACTCACTCACAACATTAATGTCAGTAGCTCATAAAGTAAAATTTTTGCTCATAAGACTCCCCAGCTTAGAGGGAGCATTGGATACGAGTTTTGTTAATGAATAATATGGTAATCTCCCCCCTTTTGAAAAGTTACAAAATGGTTTAATCTGACAATATTAATTTCTAGTCTAGTTATTAAATACCAGTCTACAAAAGAACCCTTGGAACCTGTAGAAATCTATTAATATTGCACTTGTATAAACAAATGTGCAGTGTAACTATTTTAATATTGATGTGGATCCAACCATTCTGTACATTGAACACTGTTTTCTTGCATTCCTCACTGCTCTTGAATTCCCTTCTGATCCCTAGAAAGAATGCCCAAGCTTGCAGGACTCATCCAGAGAAATAGCCACATGAATGGTGGGGCTGGAGTGAGGAACAAGAAGATGAAATAGCTCCTCCTTCCTCAGGTCCACTGAGCAAAGTGATGTTGTGGGCCAGCTGAGCTCAGCAGAACAAAGGGATGCAGAGGACTTCTTGGAGAAAGAGGGGGTCAGCATACCTGACCCAAGCCCACAGCCAGTGGCAGAGGTACTGCAAGAGGAGGCGGTCTCTGAAGGCCTAGATATAGATTTTCAGCCAGGAACCAGTACACTGGCCCCTTGGCTTCCCAACCTTGGGCTGGCAACAGAGAGCCAAGTTCACCTCCCTCATCACCAGAGCCTTAGGAATGTCATCAGAAGAAGACTGGGAGGGACCTACAAGCTAGAAAGCACAGTGCCCATCTAGCAGTACAGCATCAGCCCAGCTTCATCAACAAGGATGAGTGTTGAACAGGACTGAGGCAGCTGGCAGGTGCATGATGCAACACAGGTGGTTAGCCACATGGGGCTTAAAAGCAATGGAGATGGGAATAGATGTGTGGAAGCAACTTGTCTGTTAGCTACTGACCTTGTTGTCTGTATTCTGAATAGATTTCTTCATTTCTGACCTTGGCCTGTGTCATAGAAACCTTGCTCTTGGATCCCCTTCGGACTTGAAGCTGTGAGAGCTGCCTAACCTGTGTCTGAACCCCAGAGCTGTACTTTGACCAACCCTGACATTAAATAACCACCTCCGTGTGCTTACTGTGTGTCAGCTGTCAGGACAAGTGATTGATTTAATCCTCTTGTCTTTCCTCACTCCAGCTCACTTACCTCCACAGTTGTTCCTCTACACAGATCCCACAACTCAAGGAATGATCTTTCCTAGGTTCAGAAGAAGCTGCAGAAATGGGAGGGGATGTGGAAAAACTCTGTGGATCTTCCATGCATGGATGGTTGGATTCATACCATTAAGTATCCCATCAATGTTTTGCTTTAAGACTGGAGCATGTTTTTCTGCTCTGCACTAAAGTTCTTGTGTTTATGTATGATTTCAAATAATTTCAAAATAAATTTAATGAAGTGGGTGCCAAAATGCTTCTTCATGTAGTTGACCTATTTTCCCTGCACAAGCAGGTTGCTCATGAACCTTATCTAAATTAAAGGAAATTGCATTCTAAATCTGTTCCTCACACTCCTCAATCCCTGTTTCTGTTTTTCAAATGAAAGTATTCCATAGATTTTTTTTTCTCCCAGCAAGGTAGCTTGCAGATATGTATTTCCAAAATGTTTTCATTTCCATAATTCTTCCCCCTTTTATTTTTTTAAAATTAAGAATATATAAATTACAATTATCATTGGGCTTACAACAAAACAACACTAGAAATCCAAAAGCAAAATTTACATCTTCTGAAGTACCAACACAACTAAAAAAAAAGGTTTAACCACCACGAAATACTAGAAATCACATATTTAAAATATTATATTCTTAAATAAAACAGGAAGTTGACAATAGTCCATAATTCTTCATAATCAACTCCCACTAAAATAACTTATTCTGCTTGTTGCTTATAAATTCGGATTGGTCATTTAAGTGGACTAATGCACAGTTCTTGAGATTTTGGCTTTCATCAGATGTGTTTGGTAGTCTTCTGCACTGCATTTTAAATAGGCTTGAATGCCAAATGTGGCAAAGACAGAGTTTTCCAGTCTCATTGATGGAACACTTAAAGATTGCAGCCTTAGTAAATATTCTAGTAGGCTCTTAATTTTGTTGAATTGTTAAGCTAAATACATACAAAACAGACAAGGTCCCTGAAACAAACAAAATCAAGCAAACACCTCCTGTTAAGAGCTTTCTGAAGTACTGAAAGATTTATGTGATCCATATACCTTTAGAAGAAAGGATTGCTTTTCCAGAATAAGGTCAAGACAAGTCTCTGATCAGTATCTGAGAGAAAGGAGGGAGAGGGGGCAGAGAAGCGATTTTCAAACTTTTTTTAGAACTCAATTGTTTTTTGAGAGAACAATATCTGAGGTGTATCGATCGTCTGTGTCCAGTAGTTAGTCAAAGGCTATCTCCTTTGACTAACCCTTTAGAGTGGTGTCATCCTCCCTCATGTGATAGATTGTTACAATCTCAGCCAGTGTAATTACACACTAACCAAGTGGGTCATTTATTTCTTTACCTTCACCATTTACCAAAAGTCTCCTTTATCTTTAGAAGCCAGCTCTTCTATGTGTAGTAAAAGCAAAATAATGGCACATAAAACATTAGATCCTAGAACTAAGGCTTGAAAAATAACTATAAGAACTACTTGGGGAAAAACTAGTATATTCTTTATGAGCACCTAATATCCTTTTACTTTATTTTTTTTCATGTGTCTCACAGAACAGTGTAACAATCAAGTTCACTGTGTTTCACGTTTCTGGTAAATGCTATCTTTAAAAACTTCTGAATGTTTCTTTT
Source organism: Lepidodactylus listeri (assembly GCA_029233225.1). NCBI lineage: Eukaryota > Metazoa > Chordata > Lepidosauria > Squamata > Gekkonidae > Lepidodactylus > Lepidodactylus listeri. The sequence goes on along the minus strand of JARCFY010000009.1, from coordinate 56,031,310 downwards.
GTGATCTTGTCATACTCTAAAGACTATATAAAAGCAAACTCTGCAGTCCTTATCCAAGGTTCTATGGACCTTCTATGAAACCAGGGTCCTTTTATTAATTTTCATATCAGTGAGTGCATGCATGTGAGCTGTCTTGAAGAGCTCTTCAGAGCATTGTGGTGAATTGTTCTCATTGTGTCTCCTCTGAATTGGAACCTCATGATTGGCTTTTTTTTCCTGTGAGCAGTTTTGCTTTCTTTCGATGTTTTCTGTTCCAAAAACAGTTGTCAACGTTGGGGCTATGCTTATTTTCAGTGGGCAGAATATTAACCAGTGGGCATCACATGTGACAAAGTTACATTCTTGGGTTTTGTTCCTATTCCAGAAGTTTTACCATCTGCTTGGCTTAGATGCCAATCTGGTTCACCTATCATCAGAGTTAAGATTTTTAGAACAGGTAATATGGAGGTTAGAATTTATGTTGCATTTTAAAGCACAGTGTCTGCATTCAGATGCCACAGAAAACCAGTTTATAAACTAAAGTTTGATTAAATTCCAGCTGTATGCAGACTGCCAAACAAACGTGTAGTTTGTTGGCTGCTAACCTGGAAGTCTAAACCATTGTATCTGGTGTGTCAACTGTAGTTTGTACTAACCATGGCTAGCTGTGATGTTTGAATGCAGACCCCCCCCCCCCCCAAATTTTCTAAGAGGCACTACACCTCTTAGCCTCCTGCATGCAGAGGGAGAAGCAAAAAATATTCAGCTATCAGTGGTGCTTTCTAAAGACCACTCCTTCTCTATTTCTCTCAGCCTTCTATCCATATAACCTTTCTCTTCTAGTGATGACTAGCCAAGCAGGCATGTGCCTCAGCCTTTCCTTATAGAAAGTTTAAAAGGAAGAAAAATGATGAGGTCAGTTGAGGAGAAGGGCTATCAAATGTATTCTTGTTTCAGAATACAGTTTAGAGGATGCCTTGAAGTAGATGCACAGAAGCAGAGTGGAGGAGGGTGGTAATGAGTGACAAAAGAGAAAGAGATTGAAAAGGCTGTAAAAGATTTTTTGCTGTTGTTGCAGAGCAATTCAGGAATTCAGTAAATATTTGCTAGAAAGAAAGGGACAAAGAGACTTTATTCTTAGCCCAAGAGTAAGTGGAAAATAGTTTGGCTTGTGGTCAGCTTCTCTCCCTGCCCCTGGTTCCCCTCCAGCTTATTATAACTGACCAATAGGAAATGGGCTGCATAGCTACATAACTGTACAAGGACCTTGGCAATGCAGTGGAGCTCAGAGAATGATCAGGGGATTCTACTTGGAAGTGGGAAAGAAGAAGAGAAGAGATTGGATTTATACCCTGCCCTTCACTTGGAGTCTCAGAGCGGTTTACAAACTCCTTTCCCTTCCCCCTCCCCACAACATACACCTTCTGAGGTAGGTGAGGCTGAGAGAGCTCTTTTCAGAACTGTCCTTGAAAGAACAGCTCTGACAGAACTATGACTTGTCCAAGGTCATCCAGCAGCTGCAAGTGGAACAGTGGGGAATCAAACCTGGTTCTCCCAGATTAGAGTCTGTGCACTTAACCACTACGCCAAAGGAAGCAAACAACAGACTAACTAGAATGTCTAAACAAAATGTTCTGTATCTGTTGTGTACATCTAATAACCTAGCCAGGATTTGCGCAACAACTCTTGTTTTAAGCAATCTTTCATTATTTTATCTGACTGCAGCCAATTTCTAAAAGTGATGTTTTTATAAATATTAAATTATCTTTATTCCATTGGTATTTCATTGTTATTTACCAACTTTCAGTATATTTTTGGCATATAGTAGCATGTCAGCATTCCAGTTCTTCTTCCCATAACTTGAGTTGGTTCATTCATACTTTTATTTGAACTCACTATGTTGAGATAGTCTTGTGACCTGCATCATGACTTGTGACTCCAGTGTATGAGTGGCATCTCAGAGAATACAGAACAATTTTTTAAGAAGAGATGTTCCTCAGGTTGGTTTTCTTTTGAGGTTAAGTTCTGGGACAACTGTGTAAATAAAATAAATAAATAAATAAAAATAAATATGCAATTAGCAATAATAATTAAAAACATGTTTGAAGATATTTGTTAATTTCACACACATATACTTTAACTACACAAAGCACAATTACCTTGCCACAGTAATTCATTCAATAGTCGCCTTGAGACTGGACTATTGTAACACATTTTATGCAGGGCTACCTTTGAAGATGCTTCAGAAGCTACAAGTGGTCCAGAATGCAGCTGCCAGATTGCTGAGAGGAGTGTCCTGGTCAGCGCATAAAACACCTATCCTATGGCCACTGCACTGGCTCCCACTTATTTTCTGATGCCAATTCAAAGTGTTAGTACCTACCTTTAAAGCCCTAAACTGCCTGGGATCCTCATACCTTCGGGACTGCCTCTCCTGGCATGATTCTCCCTGTCTTTGCTGATCTTCATTTCAGAATTTATTGAAGGTCCCTGGTACACAAACTGCCTGCCTTGTGTCAACAAGGGTGAGGGCCTTCTTAGTAGTGGCCCCTGTTCTGTAGAACCAGCTGCCCAAAGAGATGGGTGCCTTGCGAGGCTTCCCTCTGTCCTGCAGGGCATGCAAGGCTGCTCTTTTTCAGTCAGCCTTTGGGTTATTGTGATCCACCAGGCAGCTGGTATACTTCAGCTGTGTCTTAACCATCCACACATCCTACCCTGCTTGATAGTGGATAGATCACCCCCCACACCAGTAGAATCTCCATTTTGTTAGGATTAAATTTCAGCTTTTCAGCCCTCATCGAAAACTGCATCCAAGCACATGTTCATGGTTTCCACAGATCTACTGGTAGCTTGAGATAGAGCTTAGTGTCATCTGCATATTGGTGGCAGCTCAGCCCAAATCTCTAAATAACCTCTCCCAGCAGCTTTTCATAGATACTGAAAAGCATGAGGGACAAGGTGCAACCTTGGAGAACCCTGTAAGCAGGGCTCATTTCATAGCAGGAGCTCCTTTGCATATTAGGCCACACACCCCTGGTGTAGCCAGTCCTCCAAGAGCTTACAGTAGCCCCTGTAAGAAGAGCTCTGTAAGCTCTTGGAGGATTGGCTACATTAGGGGTGTGTGGCCTAATATACAAAGGAGCTCCTGCTACGAAATGAGCCCTGCCTGTAAGTCAGAGGCCAAGGGCAGAGAAAGCAGTTCCCAAGCACCACACTCTGAAACTTACCCTTGAGGCTGGACTGGAATAACCACAGAACAGTGCCTCCCAGTCCCAAAAAAGGATTCAGAAGGAATACCATGTTCAGTAGTATCAAGAGCTGCCGAGAGGGCCAGGAGAATTAACAGGGTTGCACCCCCCCCCCTTGTCTATTCCCCAGTGCACGCCATCAGACAGTTGTCTTAGTCTGCCCCTGAAGAAAATCCCCTCCCCACACTGTTGTTGTCTTCTTGCAGTGAGTGGTCATTAGAAAAGAGACCTTTTCTAGAAAAGAGACATTTGTCCTAGCTATGCTGACTTATAGACTTGGAGTTCTACAGCTAGTACTTCTGTCCTTAGCTGCTACAGAGATAAACACAAGGAAGGTGCTTAAGTCTGATATTGCAGGAAGGAGATCCTTCTTGGGTGAGAGAAATTAATATACCCTAATTTAAGAAATGGTCTACAGATTTCAAATGGTGTGTTCTGGTTCATCCAGACAACAGAAATTGAGAAATGACTACTCTCTAGTAAACTACCTTGAACTAGATCTTTTTAGTTGCTGGGGAGGATATTTATAACTTAAAGCTTCTCTGTTCTTAAATATTCAGGTTGTGAAATAACCTTGCATTAAGGGCGTTTTGGCAACTCTCTGCTTCCTATGGGGTTCTTTAACATAATATGAAACCAGCATGTTGCATTCTTAAGTTCTATTTCAGGCAATATTATATATGATATTTTGTTATTTATTGAGCTTGTAGTGAAAATACACACTAAGCTTGCTCATTACAGTGCAATAATTAGCATATAATTTTCTTCGTTTCAATGAATTTTTGTCATAACATTTAAGGGGTTTTTAATTGCGTGTAATCAGGATTGCATGTTAATAGGCTGCAGATAATTAGGAAACAATTTGCATTTCTCTTCCCACAGATTTTCTTAGCATTCAGACTTCACTTAATTCATAACTTTTTCTCCTGAGAATTAACTAATCCCATTTAGCTACAATAATAATAGACATGCTGTTTTTTCTTTAGCCGTTCCTGTAGTCCTAATGATTTTCAGAAGGATTATAGCTTTGATTAGTCAGATTTATTGGTGTTACATGTACAGTATTTTTCTTTTGACTTCTAATAAGCACAAGTAAATTGTCAAAGGAAGATGCAGTAGCTGCACTGATTGTAAATTTGCATTATTCTACGTTAATGAAGATATGTTTTCTACTCTATTATGTCTTTGTTGGAAATTTGAGAAAACATTTCAGCAAAGCATTGTCATGTAGAACAATATCACTTCTAACATACAAAGGGAGCTGAATGCTTCATATTCTACTAATTATCTTCCCCCCCTCTTTATAATATGGCAGAACATATTAGTATTAAGTAAGTTTATCTCAGCTTTTTAGTAGCAACTGAAAAGTGTATTAAATGATAAAGAATGTTCAAAAGACAGTAACACAAGAGTGTTGACTTTTATATAACTTCATTTTAAAAATCCGATCTGTGCCTTGACTGACGGTTCAGTACTATGCATGTTCACCCATGTTATTATTCATTAGTATTTGTGCAGTCAATTGCAGCCTGAGTTTGTAAAGCAATGTGGGAAGTATAACTTTATTTTGATGGTGGAACAGAACATTTGCCACTCGGAAAAGCCAAGTGAACTGCAGTGGTTTACTATATACATTACTGTAAAAGGAATGTAATAAAGTGGGGCAAAGGGCAGCAACAGTAGCAACTAAACTATGTTAAATTGAGAGAGCTGGAAACCACCTCTTGATTAGTTTTATGAAATGTGTCTCAAGAAGTGATGGTAAAGGGGTCCTGCAGATGGAGATAAAGTGGAGATTGATCACTGTTGAAAAATATCTGCCTTATTGTCCACCATATGCATTTGGGCTAAGAAATCAAGAGGAGGAAAACCAACCCCAAAGGGCACTTAAAGTAGTAAACGTATATAACAATAAGTGTTAAATGACACAGGCCGGTCAAAAAGTGAATGTTTAAACTAAACCCATGCTGGGTGACTTTTGGTGACTGAAAAAAACCAGATTATAAATGTTTAAATAAATAGACAGCTATCTCTATAGCAGTTACTTGGTGAGAATTCACAATACAATAGAGGTGCTGTATATCTTTAAGAATATTTTGTCTTACTCTGAGTAAAGTGTTTCTTTTCATCAAATACTGAGAGCTTCTCAAGGCAAAATAAGTAACTTGAAATCAGTTTTAAAATGGTGTGTAAGTGATATTTCTGTGGTTAATACTCCTTTAGATATACAGTTGCAGTTGAGAAACAACTTGAGCCATAATAACAAGTAGAGTGCTTTTTTAATTAACAAAATGTGTATGCAGCTTCTACAGAGACTTGCTTGAGGTGGCTCACAATACAACAATAAAACCATAAACACAACACAGCATACAAATTATCAATAATAAACCAAGTAGAGAGCCTTCTAGAGGCATAAAAGCAATCTTTGTCAGCATAAAAAAGCAACAGCAGGGAACATAAAATAGTATTAATAAAACAGCCCTTGGGCTAAAAGCAGCACATAAAAGCTGCAACTAAAAAGATGGCTGACCCTTCAATTGAAACTAGGTTATGACCTATCCTCTAAAAGAGTGAAAAGCAGGCACCAAAGGAATCTTAAGTGGGAAGGCAATTCAGAAGTGAGTTTCCATCCCTGGAAAAGCCCTGACTTGTTGCCAACTGCCCTATTTCTGCAGGCTAGACCATATAGTGTCAGGAGTTAATTTTATAACGGAGTGTCAAATACCAAAATCTCCTAAAATTGTCTTGTTAAACTTATGGGATGAATGTAAGATACCCAAACATGCTCAGGAATTAGCTGCAACTATGTTTGCAGCTGCAAAAAATGTTTTGGCATTTTAATGGAGAAAGAAGGGTTTCCCTACTATTCATGCCTGGAAATCCAAGGTCTGGGATTATTTTATTTTTGATAAAATTACAATTGAACTCGAGTGTATGAACTCTCCTAAACTTAAGTCAATTTTTCTAAAAAAATGACGTCCTTTTGATAAGAAAGCAGTTTAATTTAAGAATGTTAAACATGCTAATATGTTGCAAGAGATGGAATCATATATTTTAATTTCTCACTGACATTGGTGAAAACACCTATTGGAACAGTAAGACATATTGTTCAGTGTTAGAATGTTGTTGTTGCCCTTAATGTACAGGATTGTTTATTTGCTTACTTGTTGTTATTGACTGATATTGTTTAATGCATTTTAAAATTTAATAAAAATTATTATTAAAAAATAATAAAAAGAAATTCTGCAGGCCAGGTCACAAAGAGAAAGGCTCAGGAGGAGGTCAGTATGGAAGGACTCAGTCCTTTACAGGCTCTTGTCCTAAGCCATTTAGGATAAGCTAAGAGCCAACATTTTGAGTTGTGCTTGGAAGCAGTGAGCAGCCAATGAAGATCTTTTAGCACATAGGTGATGTGAGCCGTATATCCAGCCCCTTGGCTGCTGTACTTTAGAACAACTGAAGTTTTCAAACATTTTTCAAAGGCAGCTCAATGTAAAGGACATTGTAGTAAAGATGTGAGTAGGGCAGGGGTCACTATGGCCAGATCATTCTGTGCACTGGACTGGCTGTGGCTGGTGTATCATACAAAGCTACATACCACAGCAGAGACCTGCAGACCAGGATCCAGTGGCATCCCCAGACTACAGATGTTTTTTCTAAGGGAAATGCAACCCCTTCCAGGCCTGGATGATTCCTCAGTCCTTGAACGGCTTTGTCATTGACCATCCGTACCTCAGTCTTGTCTAGACTGAGCTTTAGGTTATCCATTCCTTTACCTTGTGCATCCATTTGTTTGGGACTTCCACTGAACCACCTTACACAGCTTTCAGGGAGAAAGAGAGCTGAGTGTTATCCACATATTGGTGGTACTTCATTCTTAAATCTCCAGATAACCACCAAGAGAGACTATCTGGTAGATTTTAAACAGCTGTTGTTCAAGGTGGACCCCTGAGCAGCAGGTCCTGAGCACCGCCTTCTAAAACCGCCTTCTAAAACCACTTGGCCAGGAAAGAGCAGACCACAGACCCACTCAGCCTTTCCAGAAGTATGGGAAGATAGATGGTGTTGAAACCTTCTGAAAGGTCCAGGAGAGGTAACAGGGACATACTCTCCCAGCAAAGATAATTAGTCAGAGCAAGCATAGCCATGTCGATCCCAAACCCAATCCAGAATGTTAACTGAAATGGGTCTAGATAATCCATCTTTTCCACTACCATGTGAAGCTGTGTTGCCACCACCTGTTCAAGCTCCTTGTCTGAGAATGAAATGTTGGCCACTAGGCAGTAATAATTTCAGTAATTTAGGTCCAGGTCTTCTTCAGGAGGGGTTGCATGATCACTTATTTCAAAATGATCTCTCAGAGCAGTCCAACTTTGCTGGATAATAATCAGCCATGAGGAACAAGGGTCAAGCCTAGATGTGGTGCACTGCACAGTTCTGTTGGAGTTATCTGTGATAGAGCATGCCATCCTGTTTAGGCATTTGGACGGAGAAGCAGATATTGGGGATGTGATTTGGACTGCTTTAAATTATTCCTCGTGGAAGATACTCAAAAGATTGTCATTGGAGACCAGCTGTCTTCAGTGCAGGAGTTGTTCTGTTGGGTTCCACAGTGTGCAATCTTTATCCCCAATGTTATTTAACCTCTATGTAAAGCCTTCAGAAGAAATCCTTTGTAGCTTTGGAATTGGATGCCATCAATATGCTGATGTCACCCAGCTCTATATCTCTTGACCCAAATTATCTGGTGATTAAGTAGAGGTCCTGAATCACTGCCTCACTGCTGTAGATTATGCATGGCTGAAAGTGAACAAACTGAACTTGAACCCAGACAAGACAGAAATAATGCTGGCTGGAAATCCTGAGTTCTTAAATAACACAGTACTTCCCACTTTTCATGGGGTTCAGCTGACCCTTGAATACTCTGCATAGAAATCTCCTTGAAATCAACTCAGAGACTCCAGTTGGTGGAGGACGCCATAGCTCAGTTATCAGCAGCAGTTAGGTTGGAGCATATATGTGACACCTATTCTGTAGTCACTCAGTTAGCTCCCATCAGGTACTGAGCTATGTTCAAGATATTGGCTATCACATACAAAGCCCTTCATTATCTTCAGCCCTCATATATACAAGACCACCTGTCCATCTGTGCCCCACTATGACAACTTATATAGTTATAGGGTAGCCTGGACAAAACTGTCCTGTCCCCTAATATGCTTAGTGTGTGAGAATGGGCAGTTAATACTTCCTTTTTTTAGGCCAGTTGCAACCTTTTGTGGTTATGAAGGCAGGTGGTTTTGAAAAGAAATTAGACAAATGCCAGTGCATAATAGTAGCTAATAGACAAGTATTATTGTGTTTAACATTTTGTTGGTAAAACAGTTTGTTAAATCTCTTTTTATGTAGTAAGTAGATGAGTAAGTAATTTTACTTTGCTGTGAAGCACAACAGCTTGTGTGAACTAGACAGAGAAATCATTATTTTCCCCTTTGAGTAAATGAACACAAGCCACGGGGAACTCAGTTGTCCAAATTACATTGCTTGTTACAGTGTAGAGATGGGCATGAACCAGGAGAATGTGGTTCAGTTCATGGTTCTTGGTATGCTCGGTTTGCAAACCATGGACCGTCACGAACTTTTATAGGCTAAACAAACTGGTTCAGTTCATGAGGTTTGTGACATGGTAGAATACCCCACTGGCATGCTAGAGACACCAAGCTTGCGGGGAACTCCAGCTGACCCTCCTCTACGTGGCCTCCAAATTTGGTGAGGATTGGACTTAGGGGGTCTGAGTTATGCCCCCCCCCAAAGGTGCCCCCAGGAAAGTGCTTTCTGGGGAAATGGCAGGTGCAGGTTCAGGACCCTGTGCAAGCTAGAGGCATTGAACTTACAGAGGTCCTTCCCCTGCCCTCCAAGTTATGTGCAAATTGGACTAGGGACAAGTTACAGGCCCCCCCCCCAAGGTCTTCCCAGGTCTCTCTCTGGAAAAGACAGCTGGAGTTACAGATATCTATGGAACAGCTCAGGTTTGCTGTTTGACTCCAGTTGCAAAAACAGTAAAGATAATAATAATAGTAATGTAGCTACAAAACCAGGTACGATTTCCAGAAGGTACTTCCATTTTGTTGTTTACTATATTGTAGCTTCTTTTGATGCTATTTAAATTTTTGATCCCTGTGGCTGTGAATATCTTTGGTGGCAGCAGTTACTTGACAGCCAGTGTGACCAACTGAGCTGATCAGGTGAAGTAAAAACTTCAGGCTGCCCAGTTTCTAACTCATATTCAAGAAGTTTCCTTTTCATATAATTTATGAAAATATTCATTATCTTCTAATACAAAATCTATTTTTGTGTTATTTTCAACCTCTTCCAAATCAGTTTGGTTGATCTTGCATGCACTCTAAGTAAAGCAGCTCTATAAGGGATTTTGTTTGGAAACTATGAAAAATGAATGCTAGAATGGTTTGGGAACAGAATGAAAGGAACAGCTCAGGAACAAGCCAGTGACACCAAACTCACAGGGAAACTTCACCTGGACAGACTCCCCTCTCCTAGCCGGACACTGGAAGCAAGGCAAGCATCCAAGTCTTCAAAGGCAGGTTCTGAAGGACAAAAAGGCAGACTTCCCCTAGAGTTCTGACAGGGCCCCCCCAAAGTAACCCCATGACAGCTTGGCAGGCACCCTAGCCACGCCACACAAGCAAGGGAAGCAGAGGAGTGGCTTTTGAAGCAAGCTCTCAGGATTGCTCCCAGTACTGCAAAATATGGGTTATGTATTATGAAGTGTTAAAAGCCACTCCTCTGCTTGCTTCAGATTCCTAAACACCTGTGTGTGCCATGATGGTTAAAGTGGGCGCAAAGGGTGCTTGTTGTGGGGAGAAGTCCTCTGCCCCCTGCTTACCACAGGCCCCCATCCCCAGGCACCAAACCCATCCTGCCAAGCCACTGGAGCCAGCCCTAACAGGGCATCACCAGGGGTCTCAGAGCTTCCTTCCCCTGATCTGTTCCTGAGGCTCTCCACAGGCAAAAGAGTTGTTAGCACTGCCCAGAGACACTAACAGTTGTTAACATTCCTTGGAGAGGAGGACTCTGACAGCAGTGTCCGGGGGGGGACCCACAGTATGGAAATATTTCCTTATAGTAAGGTGCTCCAACCCCGTAATTGTCTTTGTTGCCCTCAGTACTTTTTTCAGCTCTGCAATGTCCTTTTGGAGATACGGTGAGCAGAACTGTACACAGTATTCCAAATGAGGTTGCACCATAGATCTATACAAGGACATTACAATATTGGCCATTTTATTCTCAATCTCTTTCCTAATAATCCCTAACACAGAGTTTGCCCTTTTTTCACTGCTGCAGCACATTGGGTTGACACTTTCATTGAGCTATCCACTACGACCCCAAGATCTCAGTCAGCAAGTTCAGACCCCATTAGCCTATACTTGAATCTGGGATTTTTTTGTCTGAATATGCATCACCTTACACTTAACAAAACTGAATTTCACTTGCCACATTGTCACCCACACACCCATTTTTGTAGAGGTTCTTTTGGAGTGCTTCAGTCAGCCTTCGTTTTCAACATCCTGAATAATTTTGTGTTATCTGCAAACTTGGCCACTATACTACTCTATCCTAGTTCCAGATAATTTATGAATAAATTAAATAGTACTGGCCCTAATACCAATCCTTGTGGGACCCCACTGCTTACTCCCCTCCATTGTGAGAACTATCTATTGATTTCTGGTGTTTTGCTTCCTGTCATTTAACCCATTTTTAATCTGTAAGAGAACCAGTCCTCTTATCCCATGACTGCTAAGTTTACTCAGGAGCCTTTGGTGAGATACCTTGTCAAAAGCCTTTTGAAAATTCAAGTATATAATGTCTACCAGATCACCATTATTGACATGCTTGTTCACTTTCTCAAAGAGCTCCAAAAAGTTGGTGAGGCAGGACTTTGCTTTGCAGAAGCCATGCTGATTATCCCTTAGCAGGCTTTGTCTGTCTATGTGCCTAACAATTCTATCTTTGATCAGTTTCTACTAATTTGCCTGGGACAGACATTTGACTGACTGGCCTGTACTTTCCTGGTTCCCCTCTAGATCTCTTTTTAAAAATTGGTGTAACATTTGCTGCTTTCCAGTCTTCTGATACAGTGGCTGAATTTAGTGATAGATTATATATACGGGTTAGTAGACCAATGATCTCGCTTCTGAATTCCTTAAGAACTCTGGGGTGTATGCCATTAGGATCTCGAGACTTATCAGTTTTTAATTGAGAGACAGGGTGGCTCAGAGCCCTGAGTCCACCTAACACCTAAACTTGAGCAGGGGAGAGGAGTTCAGAATCAGGAGGGAATAAATGAATGTGCTCTTCTAGTTTACTTCTAACAAGTTCCCTGCCTCTCAGTCTAGCTGCCAACAGCCAACAGAGGAGAGGGTGTGGAGCAGGGCTGGTAGATAGCTTTCTGATCTGATAGAGCAGAATGGGAACTCTGTTACTGGCAACCAGTAGGGCCTGTTAAGCTTTGGAGGGCTCCTGTTGGTGTTTCTGAAGCTGGAGAAGTCCGCTCCCTGTTGCTTTGAAGATTTGTAAACAGTTTGAGTGGAGAAAGTCTATCTGGAAATGTATCCATTCACAAACCACCATGATCTGCCATGAACTGCACCAAAGTTTATGGAATGTCCGTGCTGGTCGCCCTTCCATGAGCATTGCTTCGCAAACCACAAAACAAAAATTCTTGACAAACTTTAGTTTATGAGCCAGTTTGTGCCCATCCCTATTACAGTTTGTGTGTATAGTTTCTAATTATGACTTTCAGAAATTCTAAGTTTTAGAGTAATCACGACCCATTCATTTTATCAAGAGCTGTCTGATGCTTTGATTTGAGTGCTGTGAGCCTGTGAATTAATATATAATTAACAAAAAACATGCCAAGTCTTTCAACTTCTTGTTTTGGCACTTATTAGTAAATGAGTAAGTGTATATCTGTGTAGGTGGCTATTTATTGCCCTCTTGCCCCCTTGCCCCCTTTATTTCTTCTCTACCTTTCCCTAGTTACAGTAGTGGTGGTCTGGTGCATGTTGAGCAGATGTTTCTCCTTTGCTTCTTTATCTTGAAATACCCTTTTATACAGAAATCAGATTGTGCTGCTACTGTCATTTTATCAGAGGAGAGGAAATCCCACCTGAATGGGGCTGGTTTTCTTTTCAGGCAGCTACACAATGATGCTCAGGGGCATGCACTTCTTTCTCTTGCTTCTGTTGCAGCTCATTGCAAATGCTGTTGTTCTGGCATGTTTCTTCTCTAATCTCCCTTTAAATTTTGGCCGTGATCCTTAATCCCATTGGGTCTCTTTTGAACTGTCTACAGTTTTTTTTTTTTAAGTTTCTTGCTTTCCTGTTCCAGTTCTGAAAATGCTGCAAATACATTTCACAAGCTGCTTTGCCGTTCTTTGTGGTTGTAGAACTTAGCTAGAATAAAGTATCCTAATTCCTACATTCTGTTCTGCTGCATTTGTGTGTTTCTTTATTACTTTTACATGAGTATGAAAGTTCCTAGGAAACCAACCACTGGCCATGACTCAGTGGTGAAGGAAGGTGTTAAGTGGTGGATGTGCACAATCAGACTGCTGTTGTTCAGGCTGTCTAAAAGAGAAACAGAGAAAACTCTTATCGTACAAAATAGCACTGACTCTGTTTTAGACTCTGATTGTAATGCACTAGGTGCCCATCCCTAGTGTAAATCCTTGAATATAATGGGAGTAGCCGCTGGTTTTTAGACATATCACATTTGTTTTGATTGTATTTAATTTTTATATCCACATAATTCTTTCCCTAGTAAGTTTACCGTTTAAGTTATACTACTGAAAACATAGTAATAATATGTGTTTTAATATTATTAATTTACTCAGATCAATTGAAGGGAATGTTAAAAGTGTATGTACAAGGGGTTTATTTTTCCTGCTATTTTTTCTCTACTGTCTCCAGCCTCCTTCTTCCATCTGTCCACTGGTGATATGTTGCATAGTGTCCCTGAAGTCAGAAGCTTCCTCCTGCCGACCTTGGCTATCACTTTCACTTCACTGCATAAGAGAAGCCTCTTAGGATGAGCTTGCCTTGACGTTTACAGTTTCTCCCTGCAAAAGTTCACAAAGGAATCTAGAAGTTCCTTTCCTTCCTTTAATGGATGGAAACCATTTGGTAAATAGGTTTCCTTTTCTAAAACTTCTGAGGCCACATTTTACGTCTGACTTCATCCTTTCCTTGTTTGATAGTTAAACTATTCCTTTGCCCTACAGAAATCTTGATTGCCTTGGTTACACTGATTGTAATGCACAAAATTAGCTCCATATGCCTGAGAGCTTTGATGTTGTGTTTCACAAACAGTAATGTCCTCATTCAAACAGCAAACAATGTCTGAAACTGAGGGGTGTCTTAAAACAGTTATAATATAACATGGATCTCTTTATTGAAGGCAGAGGGCTGTCATAAGCCTCACAGGATATGTGAAAGTTAGGGGTGGGCACAGACCAAAAAAACTGAGATCTGTGGAGGTTTGTTGTTCATGGGGTTTACAAACCACGAACCTCCATTTAACAGACTGGGTTGTGGACTCAGTGTTTCCTCTAAGCTGAGTTAGTGTGAGCTAACTCACAGTTTTTAAACCTCCGGATCACACATTTTTGTCTTAGCTCAGGAAGGATGGCTCCAGAGCAAACTAATTTATATAATTATATAATTATAATTGGCAGTAGCCAAATTGCTTGCTCACAACTTTAATGTCAGTAGCTCACAAAGTAGAATTTTTGCTCACAAGACTCCACAGCTTAGAGGGAGCTTTGGTTGTAGTTTGTTGGGTTTGTGAAGGGAAGGCATTCAAAATGCCTTCCCTTTACTTGCTGAGGCATGCTTCCAGGAGTGAAGGGAAAACAAAGGGGAAGCCTTTAAAACGTCCCCCTTCACTCTCTGAAATCGCGCCACAGTGGTGGCATGCTTCCAGGAGTGAAGGGGAGGCAAATTGTGCTTCAGTGAGGGAAGGGATGGCAATCCCCCCTTGTGTTAGAAATCTGTGGAAAAAATGGTGAGTGGCACAATTGCATGGACCTGGCTCACAGATCACAAACCTAATCCATGAGAAAATTTGGTCCGTGAGCTCATCCGTGCCCATCCCTAGTGTAAATCCTTGAATTTAATGGGAATAGCCGCTGGTTCTTAGGCCCTCAATTTCAAAGTGTACACAATTGAAGAGAAAGTCTTATATCTGTTTGCTAAAATAAACACACAAAGATGTGTGCAAAAACATATTCTTAAATAAAGCTATCATATATTGTGGCTTATATATGTCAGTTTTCATTCTTATGCAGTGAAGTGAAACCTATAAATAGAATAATTCTGATTTAATTTTTTTTTTTTTTGCAAAATGAGGGTTTATTTTTTTAAAGTTTAAGTGAGATATAGTTTTAGGGGAGCATGTTTTAAATGTTATGCGTCATTTGGTGATTCAAGCATTTCCTCAGCTCTATAAAATAAAATTTAATGACATTTGTACTGTGGAATGTACAGTCCAGCATAGCTGAATAGATGTTGATAGTAGTTTTGCTTGTTGAAGGCAGTAATCTCAGATTAATGCCATGGCTAATCTGTAGTTTAAGAATGATTTTGCTTGATCTGATAAATTATTCAGTCTTACATTTTGACCTTGCTACTCCTTTGAGTGTACTTCAGCGGACTCTGAAATATTTGCTACATTAAGAACGCAGTGATTGTCACCATTTCTTTCCTGAGCGTGCACCCCTTTCATCATGAAATGAAACATCCCGAAAGAGACATGAAAATATATTGGTTTGTATACAAGATACACAGGATAAACTACAATTCTGTAATGCGCTTACTTTCTTTGAAGGGCTGTTCATTTCTGCTGGGCAAAAGTGTATAATATTAAGATTAGTGTTATATAGCAAAGAGGAAGATACATTGGAAGAAAGGGAACAGAAATGCTGAGTTTCTGTATTAGTCTGGTGCAGACAGAATACTTTGGAGACTGTTTGACACTGTGACCCTTATTGCACCTACTTGTGAGCTGAGGGTGGCATAAATACCGAGTGCCACATATAACACTGCATTTAAATGTATAGCTGCCCAGTTGAAAGTCTCATCCGTCTGAAACGACGTGTACACACAAGATAATGAAAATGTGCATAGAAAAGACTCAAAAACAGAGCTTTTAAACATCTTTTCTCCAGACTTACTATGTCCCTTGTCATTCTATCATTATGTTTATCTGTGCATTCCAACAGTACTTGGAAAAACGTGCATGTTTGTGTGTGTTTAAATGTAGTCGACATAGGCATGCTTCGCAAGGTTTAATCTTTTTGAATGTAAGGGTAAGGATAAGGTTTTACTTTACTTCACATATACAAATCTATTTAAGCATGAAGTAGCATCCTAATTGCTTTTAAAGCTAAATTGCCATGTCAATTTTAGGCTTAACAGGCTAAGCATATGGCTGTTGTTAGATTTATGGGTATGAATGTCTTAATTTTGGCATTTATTTGCATACTGATAAATGCTAATAATGAGCAGAGCAAAGGAATTCCAGGTGATACAAAGTGTCTCTGAACATAGAGTATTTCAGTCGGGGCACTTTCCACTGAGGTTCACCTGGAACCTATGGTGCTTTGTTTTAGGCACCAGACCAAAACATTTATGTTCACTAATGCTTTTGCCACTTCCTTGAAGACAGAAGAAGAGAGCCAGTTTGGTGTAGTGGTTAAGTGCGCGGACTCTAATCTGAGAGAACCGGGTTTGATTCCCCACTCCTCCACTTGTACCTGGCTGGATGACCTTAGGCAAGCCATAGCTCTGTACCAGCTGTTCCCTCAAGGACAGCTTGGGAAAGAGTTCTCTCAGCCCCACCTACCTCACAGGGTGTCTGTTGCGGGGAGGGGAAGGGAAAGGAGTTTGTAAGCCGCTCTGAGACTCCAAGTGAGTGAAGGGCGGGGTATAAATCCAATCTCTTCTTCTTCTTCCTTGAAGGTGTGGCCAAGGCCTGTACTACACTTTGCACCATAAAAGTGAATGATAACCATGGCATCTATGTGTATAGAAAGATGTCCATTCAGGGAAAAGGAACTGGCTAGAAGTAGGGAACAGCTCTGAGCTTGTAAGCTGGAGTGTGGACAGCTGCTGTTCATAAACCATTGCTTCTAAGTATTGTGCCTCAACCTTGCAGGTACAGCTATTTAGACCATTGCTGATTTTTGGAGCAAGCCGAAGGGCTCTTTTTCTGTGGCCTTTGGCCTGTTGGTGCCGCAACCTGTGGCTGAGCTGTCTGGAGATCCAGTACCCTGGATGCTACAGGTAGAAGTGATGGGCAAGCAATGTTGCTTCATCTTTTGCTGTACTGAGTCAGGAAGAGCATCCAGAAAAGACTGGGATCTTTGGGTTGTTGTTTTGGGAGGAACAAAGGAGAATGAGGTTCACCACTTTGGTTGTTTTTCACCAGGTGAGAGCTGGGTTGTGTGTTTCTGCTCAGATCCAGGTGAGAGGTGGGTCTGGATTTCTGTCTGTTTTATGTTTTCCAAGACTCAGATGAAAGGTGAGTCTAGTTATTTGTATAGTGAATATTAGCTGTGGGTGAATTTTCACTTTCTGTTTATTGGTTCCTTTCCCTGTTGGTGGGAGAGATATGCTGTAGGGGGGGACAGAATGGGGTGAAAGATGGTGCCACAATCCATAGTATGTGAGGCAGAGAGAGATATAGTGGCAGTAGAGGAGCAGGCCAGGTAAGAAGAAGGGCCAGCGGAGCAGATATTTGCATGCTGTTGCTCTTCCATGCTCTTCTTACTGATAAAGTGATGGTGGTAACCATACCAACAACTTGTCAGAGATGATGTTGCTGTAAATTATAAGGATTCTGTAACATTGGGGCTGAGAGACAGGACTGAGATTCTGTTGGTATACAACCCACTTTGCTGCCTAACAATCTTCCTGACTGAGCTGTCAGAGGTAGTCTCGGGTGGCAGTGAGGGCTCTTAGACTAACTGTCCTGTGGTACTTCAACATTCAAGATATGAAGACTCTACAGGATGGGGGAATCTTATTAAATCAAAGCCCAAAGCCAGATGGATCCAAATGGCTCTGTGACTGCTCTAGAGATCTTAAGAGAACATAAGAGAAGCCAATGCTGGATCAGGCCAATGGCCCATCCAGTCCAACATTCTGTCACACAGTGGCCAAAAACACCAGGTGCCCTCAGGAGGTCCAGCAGCAGGGCCAGGACACCAGAAGCCCTCCCACTGCCGCTCCCCCAAGCACCAAGAATACAGAGCATCACCTGCCCCAGACTGAGAGTTCCTATCTACACTTTGTGGCTAATAGCCACTGATGGACCTCTGCTCCATATCTATATTCTAATTCTGAGAGGTTTTTTCCCTGTGTGGGTGCTTATTTCTGCCGAAAGAGAGCTCACTCTCCCCCAATAGCTTTTCCTACATAGTCAGGCCCCTTTCTTGGTCTGCAGATAAATCCAAAAAATTAAAAAAAAACTTCAGGGACCGTTGAATTCCCCCCAATACCTTTTGAAATGGCATCAGCTCCAGGCATCAACTATGAAGAGATTAGAATGTTTGGGGGAGGGGGGGAGGTTCTAACTGTTTCTGTCAGTAAAAGGCAGGGTTTTTACTGGCAGCAGCTCTGCACAGGTGCAGAGAAAGGACTTAGGGGAGGCGCGGGAAAAGCTGCTGGGGCCACGAGGGAATTCGCCATGGCAATAACCATCCCTGCTGCTGCAAGGACTGCAGCAGCAAGAACCATCCTCGCTGCCACTGTTAAGCTGGCCCTACCGCTGGTCAGCTAAAGTCTGAGGAGGCGAAGCCTGCGTCAGTCCCTCTCCCTCTCCAGAAACAGAAAGAAATGGAGTTCTTTGAGAAGGGAGAGAGAGAGACACAGAAAGAATAGGGGATTGTCTGTTGCGGGGAGAGAAAGAAAAAGAACAGGAGACTGTCTGAGGGTTGCCTAAGGGAGGGGGAGAAAAAGAGGAAGAGATTGTGTGTGGGGGTAGAGAAATAGTGGAGAGAAAGAGGGGGCAGATAGGGGGTGGGCGAAAGAGGACAGTGTCTGAGAAGGGCAGGGGTAAGGGGTGAGACATACAAGGGGTGAGAGGAGAAAGGGGGTAAGAAAGGATTGCTAGAGATGGGGGTTGGGAGAAAGCTGATATAGAAGGGGTGAGAGGAGATGTGGAGGGGAGGGAAGATTGGTAGATAAGGGGTGCATACAGAAAGACAGAGAAGGGAACTTTGACAACCAAGGTGGGAGAGGGAAACAAAGGTGGGGGAATGCCCCCTCCCCACAAATTCCTTGCGGGGACTGCTGGCAATGAAGATTATGGTAGGGCCACAACACATCGTACAACATTTTGTTGCAGGTCCCCTCTTGTGTTTATCTTGAATTAGGTCCATGCTTGTAGCCGCCACCACCTCCTGTGGCAGTGAATGATATGGCTGGTGCTTCTGTTGAGACCCTGGTTGACATCTGGAATGAGAAAATTGCCCTGGGATTGACACAATTACTCCCAGGCATCTTTTCTCAAGTGTTAGAGCCTAGGTAGCCCCTTAGTTTATTGAGGGTCTGCGGGTTATGAAAAGACAAAGGGGGTGGCTAGAGTAACAATGGAGAAAGACTTGGGACAAATCTGATAAGACAGAAGCAGAAACTCCTTTTAACGCATTCTCTATGGTGGTGAAGGCAGCAAAGATACAATACTTTTCCACCACCATTATGTCTACATCCCTCCCAACAACACCTATAAATCACAATCCCTCTTTTACTCTAAATGGCTCCCACATATAGAGGACTCATTAGCAAACCTCACTATTCCTACCTCATCAATACCTCAAAGATATAAAGAAATCATAGCAACATTCTAATCTTATCTAATACCCTAAAATTAATGTTTGTTTGTTATACTGTTATAGTGTTATATTTTACTTACATATACCTATCATAATCACTATTTCATTAATGTCTAATGTTATAACCATGGTTTACCTACTTTTTTCATAATTGAATTGACTCAACCAAAGTTATAATAATGTAATCTCCTAAAGTTCTTTTTTCTTATGGATGTAATGTTAAAAGTTCAAAAATAAAATACACCCCCCCCAAAAAGTCTACATGGTGTAGCCAGCAAACCTGTTCTGGGCAGTCAGAGGCTTGTTGGGATCTGGCCTGCAGAAGGAGGTGGACTGCTCGGTGGCCCACTGTTACTATTTTGCTTATCACTTTGCTGATAAAATCTCTTGCATCTGTTCTGATTTGGACTCTACATTAGCAGTGACAGGGACAGATGGTGGTAGGATGTCGACTTCTCCAGTTGTTTGGGATATGTTTCAGTTTATTCAGTCTCAGAATGTGGACAGGGTCCTTGCAAATTTGAGACCTACCACTGCTTATATGATTCTAGCTCTTCCTAACTACTTAAATCTGATGGGGGTGGGGGCTAGCTGACTGGGTCGAAGAGGTAGTTAATGCCTCCTTGAGAGAGGGGGTGGTTTGCTCCAGCCTTGAAACAATATGTGGGGCATTCATTTCTAAAGATACTTATCCTGGATGCCAGAGATCTCAGTAATGTATCAACCAGTATCAAATGTTCCATTCTTGAGCAAGGTGATTGAAAAAGTGGTGGCTGGACAACTTTCACCTTTCCTGGGTGAAGCAAATTGTTTAGATCATTTCCAATCTGGTTTTAGGCCTGCCTATAGGATGGAAATAGCCTTGGTCACTGTCACTGCAGCCACCCCTTCCCAGCCTCTCAGGGGCTGAGGACAGACTGGCAATCTGAAGCGGAGGCAAAGCGGAGGGAACTGGAGCGGGGGAAAAAACCCACGGAGCTGGCCGTTCACACTGGCCAGAGCAATGCGGATCAGCGGCGATACGGAGCGTTCAGACTGCCACGGAGCGTTCAGACTGCCGCATAGCCAGCGCGCACGGCTTGCGCGCGCCGCTGCACTTTTTTTGTTTTCCTTTGATGTTTTTCGCATGTGCGCACATGCGCACATGCGCATATACGCAAAACTTTTTGCCGGTGCGTTCACACTTCCTCCAGATGCCTCCCGCTTCTTCCAGTTCACACTGTTTGGAAGCGGGAGGCATGCGGAGGAAGGCCCCTGAACACCGGGAAAAACCGGTGTCCGGGTAAAGCGGAAGGAAAGCGACTGGGAGACGGGTAAGTACGCAACGGAGCCGACGGGCAGATGTGCATGTCTGAACGTGCTCCTTTCCTCCGTTTGCGAAGCGTGCCTGCCCCGCTTTAGATTGCCAGTCTGTCCTCAGCCAGGGTGTCACTAAAACAAGTTACTCAGTAGCAATGTGGTCTGGTCCAAGGCAAAATAGATTTAGGCTTTACGATTGCAAGAATTCAAGGAGAGTCTCAAAGTAAAAATATATATTATTTATTTGTGTGCAAATATTGCTTAAAACAAGACAAGACTTGAAGGAGGGATAAAACAAAAAAAACTTATGCTTATATAGCGTAACTAAACATTTAAGAAACAAGTTACCTTCACAGGTTCAGACAAGACAGAGGTCCACGCAGTTGTAATCCATAAATCAGAGAGAGGCCTGTCCAGGCCTAGTCACCAGGTATCATTGTGACTAACTCGCCCACTTGACCACCCCGGTGTGAGTAGACAAGCCCCGTGTTCCGTTAAACAAGGCACTTTATAGAAAAATGGCCTCTGAAAGAGCCATGGCCAGTGACCAATCAGAGGGCATTTCAATGATGTAATTCTTTCTCTGTTGCTAAGCTAATTAACACCCCATAATTGTAAGAACGAAACTTATTTCTGCAGCTAACAAGCTCGATCTCACAACCAGGTGCACTTTGGAGGTAATTGAATCGGAATGTGCCTAACAAGCTTCTAAGATAAGAGCAAGAAAGCTCGGAAGGAGGCAAGTGGGAGACAAGGTCATTTTGCCCCACTGTTATCTCTCTTCTCTGTCTCTAAGGGAAAGTTTTAGAACCAAAGTGGCTTTTTGAAACAGGCTTTCAAACTTTGGTTCAGACCTATTTTGAAAAGAAAATGGCTTTTCTTTACAGTCACCTTGGTGGATGACCTGTGCAGGAAGATGGACAGAGGGAGTGTGACTCTGTTAATTCTTCTTGACCTCTCAGTGGCTTTTGATACCACCCATCTTAATATCCTTCTGTACCAGCTTTCCAGGCTGACATTGGGCAGTACCATTTTTCAGAAGGTGGTGCTGGGGTACTGTTTCTCAGCCCCTTGGCCCATCTTGTCCCTTGTGCTCTTTGACATCTACATGAACCTTCTGGATGAGGTCATCTAGAGATTTAAGCTGGGTTGTCATCAGTATTCAGATGACACTCATCTCTATCTCATATTTCAAGCTGATCCCATGGAGGGAAGTAAAAACCCTGAACTGGTACCTAGAAGCAGTTTTGGAGTGGATGTGGGCTAATAAATTGAACTGTAATCCTGACAAGATGGAAGTGCTAAAGGTGAGCAGAAGGTCTGACTCAGTATTTAAGACGTCAATCAATCTGGATGGGGTTGCACTCCCCTTGAGGAACAGGTCTATAGTTTGAGGGTGCTCTTGTATTCAGGCATACTGCTAGATAAGCATCTGGCTGCTGTTGCCAGGAGTGCCTTTTACCAGCTTTGACTAGTTAGCTAGTTGCTGCTTTTCCTGGGCAAAAAAGATTTATTTTATTTTATTTTTTTAGGCCTATATCTGGCTAGTGTGGTGCATGTCCTGGTTACAAGTAGATTAGATAATTGCAATGTACTGTACATAGGGCTGCCCTTGAGAAGTGTTCAGAAACATCTGTTGATGGAGAATGCTGCAGCCAGAATGTTGACTGGAGTGAGTCAGGGGGACCATATCACTCCAGCCTTGGCCTGTCTACTATGGCTCCTAATCTGTTTCCAGGCATGATTTTGTACAATGAATGAATGAATGAATATCCCTGAGGTGCTGGAATAAGCCTGCTCTTGGTGGTTTAACTTGCTTGATCTAGTGGCGGAAGAAAACCAGTATTTTTCCCCCTTCAGAAGTATCATTGGTTGCAGCCTGGAAGCCATTAGCAGTTGAGCATGTGCCTGTCTGCCTAGATTTCTTCGCCTGTATTATAGCTCCTTTCTGGGTTCTCTTTTCAGCCCTGCTAAAATGTGCCTGTGGGGAGACAGTTGTTGAGATTGTTTTATTAACAAAAGATGATTATATACTATTGAAGTTGTTTATGTTAATAGTTTTTATATTTTATAATCACTCTTTTCTAGTATGCTTTCAAGCATTATCAAAACAGGGAATACAAATAAGAAAATTGTCAAAGTCAGCATGATAAGTAATCTTCAAATAGGAAATATTCTCTTTATAGTAGCAATGTTGATTAAGAGGTTTTATGGCATTGTTGTTTTTAATCTGTGTGCAGTTTTTTTCTTGGTATATGTTAAAAGACATAAGTAACAGGTTATGGGGAGGAGAAGTATAAAGCATCACTGTACTTCATATCATTTTCTTGTAACCTTAACACTTCACCATGAACATTATAAATGACTGTTTCTGCTTTAGGAACTGACTTGTTTAGAATGATGTATGAAATAATATGTGTTTTGCATGTCCTGTTTGTAATGATAAAGGTCATATAGTATCATTTACATAATCTCCAGCCAGAAATGAACTCTTGCAATACCTTCTGTATAACATATACATTATCTGAGGTTTAAAACTCTCATTATTCATGAAAGTTAATTTTACAGTGGGTGTGAATGATCTATCTTATGGCTGCTTTTTTGATCATTCTATAAAATAATATGGTGAAAAGCCTGCACAAATAGCAGGAAAACCAGTAAAGAGTGATGCATTTGCTTGACTCTCTGTATACCAGATTGGATCTTGATTGATGGCAATCATTTGTCTTCGTCAAAAACGGAGAAAAATTCAGACATTGAAATAAGAGTGCTATCAAACTTTCTACAATGGCAGAAAGATTCTATTAATGTGTTCTCAGAGTATTAACTGTCTCTGCTGGGAAATGATAAAGAATGTTAATTTTTTTTCTTTGATCATTTTAAAGTGTAAAATACATTATTTTGTCTGTTAAGATTAAAAGTGACATGTTTAACATTTGTTATGTGTTAATATTATAAGTTTAAAAAGTAAATTAAAAATAGAAAATAGGACAAAAAGCTAAATGGAGGGAATTTTAATCCTTCTGATTTCAATTTCTCAACAAAACAATAAATGTTCAAATAGCATAGTGTCGTAAAATCCTTAATGCTGCATTCCACTTGATACTGTCTCTTTGAAGAGTTACTTCAAAGAATGCTGAGCAAGAACATAAAAAGGTATAGAATAAACAAATTTAGAAAATATATTCCCGGGAATTGTTTTTTTTAAAATATCAGACCCAAAAGACCAATAATTAAAAGGACTTTAAAGTTTGCTAATTAAGAAAGCAGCAGTATTGAGAAGCAAAAAGCATCTGGCTGTATGGAGCAGTTGTTTTTCAAAGGAAAATGTGAAAATGTACAGTAGTAGTGTCAGTAGCTGATTATTGTCCACTCACATAAAAAAAGCTTTGAAGATGCTAAAATATGATCTTTAGAAAAGTTGTATGTTTTAAACAAAATCCCATAATTTTGTGGGAATTTTTCTCTGCATCCATTGTGGGTGTGCTCAAATTCTTGCTCATAGCTAAAAAAAAAACCCTAACTAGTAAGGCTATTAAAATCGAGTGCATTCCACATGCCTGTATGCAATAAAGACTTTTCTTTCCGTTCACAGTACTAAAACTTAGTTGTTCTCTGGTGCTATATGGATAGCCTTCACCTAAGAAAGAACCTGCTCTTGATATCAGGTGGGGGCAGCTTTCAAATGTACCGAAGGGGAGGGCTTCCTACCTCTCACCCTGAACTGACAGACAAGTCATGCAAGTTATTTAGGTAGTGACTTAGCTCATTTATAGCCCCCTTTCTCACTGAGACTCAAGGTAGATTATAAAATATTTGACAAAAATCAGACAGCATAAGACAACCAGTAAACAGTACAATATGACTAGGAGTACAGAATTAGAAAACAATTCAAACAAAAAGCTGTCTAAGGCCTAACATACCATAATGCAGAAAGTGAATTACAAAGGAATGAGATGGTGCAGTAAAGCAAACAATACATAGACTACCATCCCATCATATATCTAATGCTGAACTTGTAAAATCCCACATGCTGAAGCCAAGTGCATTCTGGAAGGATGTTCATACAAACTTGGGTCAGCCCAGAGCTTTGCAGAAAAATCCAAACAAGAAAAAAATGCTGACAGGAATTTTTAAGACTGAAACTTTAAAGCTATATCATGAAATCTCAGCTGCCATTTTGAGGTTTACTTAGCAATAATATAAATAGTCAAAAACAGTCAAAGGGGCTGGAAGGCACTGCTGCCATTCAGTGGAGGAGCAAAGAAAAGTGGAGGAGCAAAGAAAAAGAAGGAAAAGGCGCTGCCTCCACCATCTGAGCCACACAGGCAGCAGTGGTGGTACTGCAGGCACATGGCAAGGTGGTAAAATGGTGATGATGCAAAGGCATGATGGATAGGCAGGCCAGAGAGCAAATGTTTATGCTGGAGAATGGGTAGTAGGAGTGTCAGCTTCCAGACCTGAGGATCCCCTGGGGTTACAGCTCATCTTCAGACTACAGAGGCCAATTCCTCTAGAGAAAATGGATTCAGTGGAGGGTGGATTGTATGGCATTGTACCCCAATGAGGTCTGTATCCACCTCAGGCTCCACCCCCAAATATCCAGGAGTTATCAACCTGGAGCTGGCAACTCTATCCCCCACCCCCTGCTGGAGGCCAGGTGAAACCTGGCAACCCTAATGGGTAGGCTGGTGAACAAGCAATGGGCAGGCATGAAAGGTGATAGGGAACGTGAGTGTGGTGACATAACTGTGTGAGCCCAGAAGGAGGTGGCAGTGATGGGGGGGGGGGGGGGGGAGCAAGAGAATGACAGATGCAGTGGGGGTAGAAAAGGGAGGCAAAGTACCTGCAGGATAGCAGGAGAAGCAAGAGAAGGCAGGGATAAAAAGAGGGGGAAGTGGCTGCTAGGAATTGGGGGAGAGATGAGAAGCAATATAAATGGATGGGATTTCCTTCCACAAGTCTTGTGGGTCCCTGTTTCCTCCCTTATAAAAGTGGTTATAATAGTAGTCAATAGGATCTTGGTGGAGCTCTTTTCAAAAGTTAGCAACTGTTCATTCAGTCATAGTTATCATTGTTTCACTTCCTTTTCTTTCCCATCTTAGTTAAAATTAGACTGGTCACAAATGACTTCTACATCATCATCGGTCATCTATAAACTAATAACCAAGTCAGCCAAATCTGAGAATACTTAAACCAGTGACTGGAGTGATGAATGAGCAAAACAGATCTTTCTGCAAGCCTAAAAAATACCCCAGGTTTGCAGAAAAAAATGTAAAATCTAAAAAAAAATACATTGTGGGGTTTGTTTGTTTTTTTAAAAAACTGATTAGGGAGCTCCTGTAGCTTTAAGCAACAGATTTCCTCAATGGTTGTTGCTAGGCAACCAAAGTATTCCAGGCTGGGTGTCTGTAAGTAAAAAGGCAGGGGGAAGGGGCAGGGCCCTTTCCAGGCCTACTTTGGCCTTTGATGGAGGGCTCATTGGAGCCAGGCCTGGCTAGGGTTGCCTGCTCCAGCTTGGGAAATTCCTGGAGATTTTGTGGTAAAGTCTAAGGAGGGCAGGATTTGGGGAAAGGAGAGGCTTCAGCATTATATAATGCCACAGAGTGTACCCTCCAATGCAGCTGTTTTCTCCAGGGGTACAGATCTCTATTGTCTGGAGTTGAGTTGTAATTCTGAAAAATCTCCAGGTCCCACCTGGAGGCTGGCAACCCAAGGCCTGGAAGCAATCTCTGCGTGACTTGATATCACCTGACTTACATGACTCAGCTAGGCCTGACTGCTTGCTGTTGTTCAACAGCAGCCACCCTATGAAAGCACTGTGGTGTAGCAGTTAGAGCTTCAGAGTAGGGCCTGGGAGACCCAGGTTCGAATCTGCATCTTGCTTTGGAATCTCAGTGGGTGATTTTAGGTTAATCACGTACTTTCAGCCTAACCTACCTAAGAATAAAAAGGAGGAGAGGAGAATAATGTATGCTGCTTTGGTTCCCACTGGGGAGAAAAATGGAACAAAAATGAAATAAATAATATAACTGAAGATGGGACTGGGAGGCAGATAAAAGGTCTGTTGGTGAACAGCTGAAAAGGAGAGAATGAAGTAGGGGAAAGGGAGAGGGGATATGGGGGCTGCCCAGAGAAGGGAAAGAGGAAATAGTGTGGAGAGGGGGATACAGGGGAAATTGAGAGGCCACCACAAGGGTTTCCTGCCATGCATGTGGGCCTGGCTCAGTGGCTAGTACATTACAACTGGACCATAGTTTTCCTAGGTAGAGTCTGCTGGGGTGGGGAGAGGGAAAGCTGAAGACAAAAGGGCAGATAAATGTAGGTTCATTTTTGGGTGGGAAACAGAAGGAAGCAGTGATGGAGCTATCCGGGAAGAAAAATGGGAAATAGTGGTGGAGGAGGAAATGAGATGTCTCCTGCAAGGCCTTGAGAGTTCTCACTTATCTATATTCTAATTCCAAAAGGGTTTTTTTCTGTGTGGATGCTTATTTCTGCCGAAAGAGAGCTCACTCTCCCCCAACAGCTTTTCCTACATAGTCAGGCCCCTTTCTCAGTCTGCAGAAAAATCCGAAAAGTTAAAAAAACCCGTCAGGGACCGTTGAATTCCCCCCAATACCTTTTGAAATGTCCTCAGCTCCAGGCGTCAGCTGTGAGGAGATTAGAATGTTCGGGGGAGGGGGGGAGGTTTTAACTGTTTCTGTCAGTAAAAGGCAGGGTTTTTACTGGCAGCAGTCTAGGGTTGCCAAGTACCCCCCTGGCTACCAGCAGTGGATCCAGATCCAGGCTGGGAAACTCCTGGATATTTGGGGTGGAACCTTGGGAGGACCAGGGAGCTCCGTGAGGTATGATGCCATAAACTCCACCTTCCAAAGCATCCATTTTCTCCACGGAAAGTTATCTCTGTAGTCTAGAGATGAGCAGTAACTCCAGGGGATCCCCAGGTCCCACCTAGAGGCTGGCATCCCTAGCTGTGTGACCCACATGATTATTTCAGTATTATGTAGGGTTGCTATACCCCTGATGGGGGCAGGGTTTCCCCTCTTTTTGGGCACCCAGGGGATTCCCCTGATTTTGATCCCCCCCCAAACCCTGTCCCCAAAGAGCATGTGCCAGATATGTCTAATGCAATGACATCACCCGGAGGTGAAGTCATCGTGCTGGGCACATTGTGTGGGGGAGAAGGGAGGAAGCAAAGGTGTGAGGAATGGGATAACCATCCTGCAAGATTCTTGCAGGTCTTCACTTGTATCTCCTGTTCTCAAGACAGCCAAATCTATGAATACTTAAATCCAAAGACTGGAGACATGAACAGAGTTGACAGATCTTTTACAAACCTGAAAAATGCCCTAAGTTTGCAGAAAACCCTGAAATCTTTTTTTTTAAATGGGAAGGAGTTAAACCTCCCCCAAAATAAAAGGAACAGCTCCTGTCACTTTAAAAATGAATGCCCTCAGACAGTGGCTGTTGCTAGGCAACCACACAGCCTTCAAGTCTTGGTTTCTTTCAGTAAAAGGAAGGGGAGGGGGTGGGTCCTTTCCAGGGCTCTTTTGCCCTTTGAGGGAGGGCTCATCTTGGTCAGGCCTGGAAACAACCACCAGGTGACTTGCTTCCATGTGATTTGCATGACTCACTCAAGTCTGGCTGCTCTCTACTGTTGAACAGCAGTCATCTCATGAAAGCCAGTGTGGCGTAGTGGTCAGAGTTCCACTCTGCCATGGAATCTCACTGGGTGACCTTGGGCCAGTTACACATTTTCAGCCTAACTTACCTTAAAGAGTTGTTGTGAGGATAGAATAAAGGAAAGGAGAATTAAGTAAACTGCTTTGAAGAAGACGAAGAGGTTGGATTTATACCCTTCCCTTCACTACCCGAAGGAGTCTCAGAGCGGATTACAAACTCCTTTCCCTTCCCCTCCCCATAACAGACACCCTGCGAGGTAGGTGGGGCTGAGAGAGCTCTTTCCAGAACTGTCAGAACTATGGCTTGCCCAAGGTCATCCAGCAGCTGCAAGTGGAGGAGTGGGAAATCAAACCTGGTTCTCCCAGATTAGAATCCACACACTTAACCATTACATCAAACTGGCTCTCCCCACTGGGGATAAAATTGCTGTATAAATGAAATGATAAATATAGCTGAAGATGAGGAGCACATAAAAGGTAGGTGGGTGGGAAGAAGGCAAGGAATGGTGAGGATATGGGGATTGCCAGGAAGAGAGAAAGAGGAAATAGTGTGGGAAAAGGGATATGGGAGAAATAAGTTCCCCACAATGCAACTTGGGCCTGGCCTGGCCTGGCCTAGCAGCTGGCACCACACAACTGGTCCATAGTTTTCCTTGGTACAGGCTCCCAAGGGGGAGGGAAGGAGGGAAAACTGAAGACAGGGGCGCTGATAAACTTAGACTGGCTGGTGGGTGGGAAGGAGAGGGGAAAGCAGAAAAAGGGAGACTACTGGGGCTTTCAGGGAAGGAAAAGAGAAAATAAATAGTAAGGGAGGGGAAAATTAGATGTCCCTGTAAGTCCATGCTGGTCTCCCACTTCTTTTTTCTATTTGTTGTTTTTGTGCTGTCACAATGTAGCTGCAACCTGCTGTACTTTACCACCTTTCTTTGCTTTATTCCTAAAGCCTCTCCCTCTCAACGAGACATTTCCTCAGAAACATAGGAGAGTTCAGGTGGGAATGGAACAAAACAGGCAGAGATGGGAGAAGGGGAGTGACTGCCTTCTCTAGGCCTTTCTCTTCCCAGAAGTGTGTGTGTTGGAACAGAGACTGTTCTTCAAGGAGGAGCTCTGCACCTGGTATCAGATCCTGTATGTCTATTCCTTGTGTTGTTGTTTTTCTGAGATTAATGCCTAAGATGTCTGGGGCTTAAACTCTATGAGAATATTTAGAAGAAAGAGGAGTCTGGTAAGTAGCCCAAGGTTGGAAAGCTACTCTGCTTGATTATTGGATGTTCCCTTGTAGACTTGTTTGATTAAGTGGTTGATTAACCCTGGTTGGGAAGACTGTTAAGCATTTGAACTGTAAACTTTACACACAATTTCAGGATATCATGGCAAAGTTTAAGATGTCTCCTTGTGACTGCTTTAAATTTCTCATTTATAATTTTCTGCAGATAACTATAGCTTCCCTAGAGATCCCTGTAATAAATGCATTGAAATGCACTGAAAAGGGGGAATTGAGTCCTCTTCTTTCACACGGCAGGCTGCAGTAATGAATTCCTTCCTTTCTAGAGCTGTATACCCATGGGTAGATAGTTTGGCTTCAGCAGACTTGAACCTCGCTTAAAAGGTGAAAGGTAATCTCCACAAGACATCCTTGATGGCAGCCTTCTTGGCAGATTTTTTGTTAGATACTGTGCAGTGTTTTGCAAAGGCTATGGCTACCAGCTGTGTTTCCCACAGAAGTAGTGGCTCTGCAGCTGGGAAGGAGATGCAGAGTCTCAGTTTAGGTTAGCTGATATTCACTTCACAGGCACCAAGCTCTTTCGTGATTTCATAAGTAGCTTGTATTCTGGTGGGGAAGGGGAAAAAACAACTAAGACTTTTCTCACTTTAACAATAAAGAGGAAAAGAGACTTTAGCACACACATTTCTTTTGTTATCAGCAAGGTTAAGGGGCATCTCCAAAAATGTCTAGCATCTATGGAGTCCTGAGTTCTGGATAACAGTAACCGTGCAAAATTCCCTGGATGTTAACAGGATGTCTGGAAACAAGTTTTTGTCCTTTTCTGGGAGTCATATCCTTCCAATCATCAACTGATTCTTTTGTGGAAAGAAGATTGATTGGGCTTTGCAGCAATAAAACCTGTTTCTCAGGATCAGATTTGGTCCATTGTGTGGCTCAGTTCTTTTTATAGTGTCTAAGAAGAATATAGCTGTCAGACCTACATTAGAACTGAAATAGTTTAATGGTCAAATATAGAAACAGTTCATCAAATGGAAACCCTATACTCCATATATACAGTGGTCTGCTGTAATGAAATTCTGGTATCAGGTGTCCTTTCAGAAGTATAGTACCACGTTACATGATGTCTGTCTTACAGAAAATTCCTGCAATGCAGCTATACTGACAAATACTTCCAAAACTGGCTGTGGTTTTTTTTATGAAGGGGGGTCTTACCAGGCTGCTGGGCAGTTGAAAAGCTTGTGGTGGCTAACCTGCACCTACAGACATGTTGGTCTTTCCATTTCCAGATACTAGTTGCTCTCTTAGTGTTGATCGGAGCATCAAGGATTCATCATCCAGTGACCATTATCTTCAGCATGACAGGTTTATGAGAGCAACATTAAGTGCAGCAGTGACTTGAGCAGTCAAGGGCTAGGAAAAGGAGCTGTGACATCTGCCCTTTCATATGTGTTTTCCCACCGATGGCCCTTCCAGACTCGACCCCTTGGTCAGTGACATGCAGTTGCTGAGCTTATTCTCAACAGTCACTTCTGGGGGCGGGGAATGTATTTTCCTCTGATGCCCAGCATAGGGTTGCCAACTCCCAGGTGGTAGCTGGAGATCGCCTGCTATTACAACTGATCTCCAGGTGACAGAGATCAGTTCACCTGGAGAAAATGGCCACTGTGGACTCTATGGCATTGTACCCCACTGAAATCCCTCCCCTCTCCAAACCCCACCCTCTCTAGGTATTTCCCAACCCAAACCTGGCAACCCAAGCCCAGCACCAGCTGGAACTGAGCAGCTGTACTAGTGGCCAGGTTTGATATGTGACTTTTCCTTCCAATGTCTGTTGGCCTTGGTAAGTGGTAAGGATCATACATCCTCTCCTCATACAATAACATTCAGCTGCTGAACTTGGAACCACTATTGGGTTCTGGGGAGGGGAGTATTTTCTCCAGAGGTCTCCTGCTGTGAGCAGGAAGCTACCATTCAAATGGTTGTGTGTGAGATTTTTATTCATTTAAATGTGCCTTGAAATCTCTGGGAGGGCGGTTCATGAAACGCCTGTATGTTGAGCAAGGGAAGATGGGTTGGAGAGGGACAGGACACATAAGATAGTAAATCTCTGTTCCTTATTCTGGTTCCTTTCTCAGTTGTAGAAAGACCTGTTTGTCTTGCCAGTGAGCCGTTAAGTCTAAATGCCATGTCACTGCTCAGTGTCACATCAGTCTAGGGTAAAACATCTCTTATAAAGTATTTTATCCTGGATGAGAAGGCTGACCTGGCTTGCTTCACTGCAAATAAGCGGGAGAAAGCTGAGGGCTGAATCTTTCTCAGGGGTACCTACCTGGGTTTCTTGTGATGTGTCTTCCAAGGCTTGATGGCCAAGAGAGAGAGAGAATTGCTACAGTCTGTCTTCATTCTGTCACTTTTCCAGGTCTTTTGTCAGGCAGATCTCTGGCTTTGAGTGTGTATAACTGGTGCTGGGCAAACATTACAAGTACCACACTACTTAACAATCTCCCTTTCTAAGTTGCTGGAGATCTCAAGGTTTCCAAGAATTGTTGTTGCTGGGGATTTTAACATCCATGCCAGTGCCCTTTTGACAGGAGATAAGGACTTTATGGCTGCCATGACATTCATGAGATTGTCCCTAAACATACAAGTCAAATATGTGGGCAGGTCAAACATCTGACATGAATTTATTGGGGAAGGGCTGTGGCTCAGTAGTAGAGCATCTAGTTGACATGCAGAAGGTCCCAGGTTCAATCTCTGGCATCTCCAGGTTTAAGGATCAAGTAGCAGATGATGTGAAAATCCTCTGCCTGAGACCCTAGAAAGCTGCTGCCAGTTAGAGTAGACTATACTGTCCAGGTACTTGATGTGGCTGTTTGTAACTATCCTCTTCCACTATATAGTTCTTATTTTGTTCCTTGGCTTACAAAAGTGGATGTGATGAAAGAGGTTGGCAAACAGATTTTTAATGTAAGTGGAAGAAAACTCAAAACGGAGTGTTACTGCACATGAGTTTAGGCACAACTTTGTACCTTCAAGGGTGGTGATGGCACTAAAGCTTATTTCCTTTTAGGCCACTGCTTCTGCTTAACTATGTCTAGTGGGACTTTTCTGAGTTATAAGTGTTGAATATTGTGACTCTGCATGCAAGAGGATCTGGGAGAGAAAGGATTAAGAGAATTCTCTTAGGTACCCGTGGCAGTTGGTTCCGCCTTCTCATTGGTTAGATGTTGAGCCTCTTTGGTCGTTGCTTGTCTTCTTTCATCTTATATAGGACCCCTCTTCTTTTCTCTCTTACTTGGGCTTGGAGCTGTAGTGATCTGACCACCAGAAGTTAAATGTACCTACATGAATATGTCATATAAGATGTGCTTCTGTTTTTTGTCAGTAAAATTTCTTTCTATTGTTACCATTGGAGTCAGATCATCTTTGCAATTTGTTTGAACAGCATTTCCCTTTAAACGGGAAATATGGAGGATCGAGGATAGTGCGTAAAGCTTCTGTGCTTCCAAGACATACATATACATATACATATACATATACATATACATATACATATACATATACATATATATATATATATATATATATATATATATATATATATATGGGCTGCTTCATCTTGGCCTCCCATCTCAGCCTTGTAGAGCACTGGCAGCACACAGTGCCTTACTTGTAAAGGATTTCACAGAGTAACTTGGGGTGTTGAAAGGCAGCTGCAGAAAATGCACACTTCTTACCAAGACTTCCTTGGGCGGGGGGAAGGATCAAGACCCATTGTCATGCCTATCTGCATTCTGATCCAGTTTTTGGAAATGACACTTCCTTGGCTGACCTCTTGGATTATCTTTGCTCAGACAGAGTGATTGGGAACACAACCCTGTTGATTCTCCTGGTATTTTCCTGGATTATGAGAGATAGGGATATCACATTCCAGTGGTTCTTTTCACTATTTGGCCACTGTGTGAAACAGGGTGCTGTCCGTTTTTCTGGCCTAGCAGGGTGCTTTTTAGTTCCCCTTGAAGGAAATGCTTCACAAGATTGAAAGTATATGTTGCCTGAGATGGACGCGTGGGTCTCATCTGTAGCACACAGTACCTCTAACCAGTTTCAAATGGTTCACCAGCACTGTGTTGCTTATTAAACAAATGAGTTCTGGCCAGTCATCCATGCTCTGGTCTTGTCTCTTTGTAGCCTTTGAAAAATGTTTGGAAGTTTAAGTTTGTACAGAATGCTGCTGTTAGGTTATTTGTGTAACATGAAAACATGTCTTGCTGTTTTCTGATCATAGTTCAAAATGCTGATGGTTTATCTTAGGAGTCCTAAAAAGTCTGGGACCAGGGTACCTGAAGGACCACTTCCTGCTTAATAAGTCTGGCCAGATGTTCAGATCTGCATTGGGAGTAGAGATGTAAAATTTCATGAAATTTTGAAGCTTGGGTGGAAAAACCCCAGTTTTTTCTCATTTTTGGGGGGGGAACAGATATTTTTGGAAAAATTGAAAAAATGCTACATTAGCACTTCTTTTCCAGCTTGAAGGTCATTCTGTTACTTTAGGAACATAAAATATGATTATGGACAATTTTATTTGGCATGAAATTATCACAACTAGCATATTAAAAATATAGTGTATCCAAACAATTATTACAAACAGAATTTACTTTTTAAATAATATTTATTTGTGATTGTAACAAATGGAGCAACAATCTCCTGAACTGTTTACTAGTTTATGTGGAACAGACAAAAAAACCCTCCACAAAACAATTTTTAAAAATCCAGTAGTAACAATTATTCATATTTCCTCTCCACAGTATTAAATAAAAATAAACATTCTCACTTTGGGGGTGGATCCAGGAGAGGGCGGGGTTCGGGGAGGGGCGAGGTCTCAGCAGGGTATAATGCCATAGAGTCTAAAATTCTAAATCAAAGTAAAGGAAAGCCTTGATCAACAGTGACACATAAATAGTTTTCAGTGGTGAGCTTCTCTTATTCATCTATACATGAATCTCTACACAGGGTTTTAACATACTTGTGTAAGCCATTGTCTCATACCACCTTGAATCAATGACCACCAGTCCAGTTATACTGATACACAAAACAGCATTTCTGGTAATAGTGATTTGGACTTAAAGGATTTCAAGGCTGAACACTCTTGGCTAGCTCCAGCCAGCATCTCCACTGGTGAACAATGGAAGGTCAGTCCTCTTTGTCCACCAAACAGGCTATGTTGGGGATTATGGAATCTGCATGCATAAAAACCACATGGGACACAGGCTGTTTTAAGGAGACTAATTGGATAAGATTGATTGAGAAAGTTGAATGGATCCAACCCCTGAGTTTAATGGCTGCATTCAGACATCATGACAAACAGAGGGTTTATCCATGATGGGTACAAGCACAGCTTGTTGTTGGGCTCATGCACCCTCACTGAAGGAATGCAAATGAAAATTCTGGGTATATAGGCAGCACAGAAGATAAAACTTTATTGGGGGGTGAAATAATCCAATTAATGTCCATAATTCATGTTTCTCTGTTCAGATACATTCATAGCCATTCTTTAATAATATATCTTTTTTTGAAAATTTGGCCCTACTAAAAGTATTTATGTTAAACAATTTAATTGGGTTAGCTTTTAGAAGGGGAGCAGAAGTCGTGCAAAGTTGCAGGAATTAATTCTAGAGGTTGAACTGTAATATGAAAAGCACTGGTATAATAATCCTTAGCCATTTGTTGCTGTGATTTGTTGCTTACTCTTACATCTTCGCACATGTATTTCATTTTAAGTCTAGCAGCATTATTCCCAGTCTAGATGAAAACCATTCTTCTTATGCAAAGCTATAGTTTCTTGCTTGATATTTCAATAAACAGTGTGTTTTAATGGTACATGATGTTTAAGATGCACACTGATAGCCTAAAAATATTGCAAGAAAAATATTAAATTTCATACAAATAATTTTGTCATGTATTTATAGTGGCATGTGAATATTAAGGTGTCTAGTCTGGGTATAATAAACATATGGAGGTATTAAAAGTTCCTACTTCAAATGAACATATTGAAGCAAATATGATTGACAAATGAACTCATGGTCCAGATTCATGCCATTCCCTTACTTTAGGATGAGGGCAAACAGTTTTAAATCCTGTATCCTATGGAGAACAGATAAAACTTTATAACCAGATAAAACATCAAATCTTTGTCTTTGTGAAAGATACAGAATTAACAGCTGGATTTAAATATCATTAGAAAAACATAAACAGAGCTGCTTCTGTCCATTCTGTCTCTCTCTTCTTTTTTTTGGCCAAATATATCTTGTACAAGTGATTTGTTAGTTGACCAAGTCTTTCTAATATGCAGATTTTCTACAAAGCAGGTATTATTTTCAGAATTACATGTTGATGGTTGATTATACAATACTTTCTGAAAAGCTAAACCTAACATTTGAGGCAGCATGAATGGAAGATAGGCAGCAATCCTCCGTTATCACTGTGGTATCTTCCCCATTTACTTAGCAGGGCAGAGTAGAACAATTGCCTTGGTCCTGATCGGAGGACAAGAAGCAACGGGAGGTCATACCCTGTCATGTAACATCAGTACATGTGATTCTACTGTTTAGTTTTCTGGGTGACCATCCTTCTCACATGGCTGTAACTAGTTTGCAAATTGGAGGAGGGAATTGTCTCTCATTGGAGTTAGGATGAGATCTATCATTGAGGAAGATGATGACAGCCAAAATATGCTCCCTCCTTTCAAATCTAGACAACATTTTCTGACATAGAAGCTGAAGGGGTTAACTTTGTTATGAGAAGCTTCCTATGTTTTAGAAAGGAACTGACCTATCCTGTTTCAACTTTTCAATTAAACCGTACAGTTTTTGAACCATATGGAGATGGGTAGGTACAAAGCACCAGCATCCCAGATTGGTGTGCATGTGCATGTGTGTGCATGCAGGGAAGGGAATCAGCATACAGATGTCACACCTGGCATCTGTAACAGTGACCCAGCAGAAGGGCATCTGTAACAGTGACCCAGCAGAAGGGGGCAATGAAGAATTCCTCCTGACTGGTACCTGTTCCTTCCTCTCTACACTCCTGTAGTTTTGCACACTGCATCACTTTGGGCCATGGGCAAAATACTATAGAATCATAAGGGAAAAAAAGTTTATTGTTCAGAGCTTCATTGGTGGGAACTTTGAATAGACACTCCACTTTCTGATTGGTCCAAAATGGGTCACTGTGCTTCTGAGTAATCTTTGAAATAGTAAGGTGCAGACCTTTGTCATTCTTTTGCCAAGCTCATACAGCTGCTGGGAGGCGGGCAGGAACCGTCTCTCAGGTGAACTGGGGAGCTATCTGAAGATAGTGTATTTAATTGGCACTGCTTTTTTATCCCCCCCCCCCCCCAATTCTGTAAGTTCACCTTGTAGATGATACTAACAGCTTTTGGTGTATGTAAAGAATAAAAGCTTTACAATTTTATAATTTGGCTTTGAGAGGCTTTCTTGGTTGTTTTCTCCCATGAATCAAGCCACTTCAAGACTGCACTACCAAATAGAGCTAAGGAAGAAGAGGTGCCCCCCCTGCCCCCCACACACCCATATTCAAGGGGTGATGTAGTGACTGGCCTGAATCAGTTTGATAAATCAATTTTTCCAAGTGGTGATAGGGAAACTACTGAAGGGGCGCGATCATACGCACCCATTTGCCACGGAAAAGGGACGATTCAACACTGGATCAAAGTGGCGTGATCACACCAACACATCTGGGAATCATTCCGCAACTGTCGTCAAACCGTTGCAAACAATTTTGATCTGGTGGGGAATCGTGGTAAAAAGCTACTAGTGAAACTCCAGTATCAAATGGTTTGCTGCGGTTCACAGCCGGAGTTTCCCCGTGTGATCACTCCTGCGCCGAAGTGTGGCATTGCGAACAGCGTGAGCACACGCTATCCCGATGCCACACTGTTGTTTTTCCCCCCCTTCTCCATGTGTGCATCATTGAAATCCCTTAGGGTGGGGAGGTGATTCATCAATCCCCTGTTTAAGTGCCTCGGAAACCAACCACACACAAAAAAAACAACTTGCCTGTGGTTGTGTCTGATTACGCAGTGGCAAGTTGCCCTGGCAGGTCCACAGACCTGTGTGACCATGCAACTGCTGGGCAAATTGCTCTGGAGCAAAAAAAAAAGCCTCGTTTCCCCTCCGGATTATCTCGCTCGTGTGGAAGGGACCAAGGTGTAGCTCTAGAATCCAAGAAGGTTAGGACCTAATAGACACAAAGCTGATTCAGAGGAACACAGAAATCGTAAACATTATTTAGCTTTTTAATAAAGGAGCTTATTTTTGCTTCTGTTGTGACATTATTTTAGCTCAGTTTGCTGTCTTCAATCAGCATTTGAGTATGAAAGCAATAATTAGATATAAATGACTTCAGCAGTTTATATCTGCACCTGATTGTAGTGAAAGAAAGATCCATAGTGTAAAGGAAGAGGAATAAAATCTGACACCCATGCAAGTATTGATTATTTCCCTTACATGCTTAGTTTATTGTCTCTTTACCCAATATTGCTTCCTAGCAGTTAATTTTTAAAGAAGCTTAATTGCTCTCAAGTAGTTTGAGAGCTGGACATCAAATTCAATTAATAGGGGTTTTTGATTTTTTTTCTCATTCTAAAAGGTCTCTGTGAGCCAAAGGATCATGGTCTGATTAAGGCAATTGAAAAGCACAATGGCATAACTGATAATCGGAATTATACCTTACTTTTGCTGCACAGTTGCTATGTAGAATAGGGCAATTAATACAATCCAATTTTTTCACAAATAGCTGATAATAGGTTTCTTTTGTAGTCAAGTACCTGTACTCTGATTATAAAGCAGGATCTTACAATAACTATAAAAGCTATTAAAACATGCTGTTTGCCTTAAAAATAATGTATGTATGTTTCTTTATACTTTGACTTTCCCCCCAATGGTGACACCATTCTCCTCTTATCCATTTAATTCTCACACTATTCCTGTGAAGTAAGTTAGTCTGAGAGTGTGTTGGAGGCCTAAAGTCACTCAGCAAGCTTCTTTGCTAGAACAGGGATTTTAACCAGAGTTTCCCAGATTCCTAGTCAGCCACTAACCACTATGCACACAAGCTGTCTGTACATCATGTTCTTGTATGCTAAATATATGAATCCATCAATAACTCTTATTTATCACTGGGAGAGCTAATATGCCCCTGGTAAATCCAGAGCCAGTTTGGTGTAGTGGTTAAGTGTGTGGACTCTAATCTGGGAGAACTGGGTTTGATTCCCCACTACTCCACTTGCAGCTGCTGGATGACCTTGGGCAAGCCATAGTTCTGTCAGTGCTGTTCTCTCAAGGACAGCTCTGGAAAGAGCTCTCTCAGCCCCACCTACCTCACAGGGTGTCTGTTGTGGGGAGGGAAAGGAGTTTGTAAACCGCTCTGAGACTCCTTCGGGTAGTGAAGGGCGGGATATAAATCCAATCTCCTCCTCCTCCTCCTCCTCCTTGCAGAATGTGTGTGCACTTGACTTCAGTGCAGGGTGTGAATATCCAGAGTCACAAGGTGCCCTAAGTTTCCCTGCAATTTTGCTTTTACGGAAGGAGGACAGAGTTCCTACTGAGGTTTTAACTTAGGGAAATTAATGATGATTTTACTTTCTAAAGACAAGGACTCTGAAATTTGGAAGAGGGCTTACCTAGCCTTTGTTATGGGGTTCCAAGACATGCAGTAGAACTAATGTGCCTGACTGTTGTTATCAAATACATATCCCTGTATGGTATATAACATCTTTACTGAAGCTTCTGTTAAATACTATGACTACTTGAAAGATACCACACAAATTAGTAGGCATGAAAATCTGTTTCATCATAATTATATGCAGTTCTTCATCAAAGTTAATGTTTTCTGAAGCTTCACTAAGAGAAATATGTGAAGATTAGAAGATATTTTACTATCTGAAACAGTTTTTTTTCCATTAAGATGGTACAGAGATGGGAAGCTTGTACTTTATTTATTGCTACTGTTTGATAAATGGTAGAGGTTTTAGTTAGTATTCTCCATCTCTATCTGCATGAAGGCACAATGCATTTCAGTTCATGAGACAGAAGAGAATGCTTTATCTCATGATGCCCTCTAATACCTAGATGTTATTTCATCTAGATTTATGCCGAAAGTAAAGCCTTGCTGGAACTTGATCACTTTTATCTTTCAATTTAAAATCAAGTGTATAACACTTTTGCTGAAGGAGGGCAGGCAAGCCATTTATTTAGTCTGTAGTTGACCTAGTTAGAATTTTAAATTTTTGCAGTAGCTGATGCCAGCTGGATATAAGGGAAAAAAATGCTTAGACTTAAAATGTTGAGGTGTTACAGCCTTTTTGATATGATGCTTCAAATTTATAAAAGCAATTGGAGTGTTTATTTTTATTGTCATGCTTAATTTCTGCTGCCATTAACAATTCTGAAAGCAGCAACTGATAATGAAACATTTATTTTGCTGGCATATTTAGAAAAACTGCAGGCTCAGTCCTAAGCATACTTAACCAAGAAGTAGGTCTTACTGAATTCAGTGGGATTTACTACCAAGTAAACACATACAAGTTAATACCTGACCCTGTAAACCAATACTGTGAATCATATATATTTATAGCACAAAGACGTAACTGTGACTCTTCAGTAGTCCATGCCAATGCCATTTAGTGCAGAGGTGAAGTGACCCCATGAAGGAATGGAGTTTGGTATTTAGGGGTGGCAAATGGTATTTAGGGGTGGTGGGATGAAGGAAAGGAGAAGGCTGACAGTGAAAAGTTTAAAGTTTGTCTTGTTCATGCCAGATCAGCTAGATCTTGGCTTTACTCTGTACATTGATCAGTGTCATATTATGGGAGCATCAGGTTCACTTTAGTTCCCTTCATACTGCAGTCCTACTTACTAAGCAGTTCCCCTAGTCTTATTCTTGGTGCCAGAGTTGGCTTGGAGTATACCTTGTTAGGTGCCAATTGTCTACTCCGTGTCACTAAAACACTAGTTATAATTGGTTTAATGATGAGTTTTAAGTGGTTCTTACTATGTGATTGTATTGTGTATGTTTTAATTCGTTAGCTGCCTTGGTGATCCTTATGAGGGCGGAAAGGTGGGGTATAAATTTTGTAAAATGAATAAATAAAGCCAACCAATATTATCTGCATATTTGTATCAAACCCTTTATCCTAGAATCTATAGAGCAGTCTACTTTGTTCTGTCTTCCTCTGTTTTATAGCATTCTATCATTTTTAGGAACTGTATCAATAAAGATTCACAATGATATGTGGGCATGAATCCCCTGACTATGCCCCACAGCAAGTCACTGTAAGTCACAGTAATTGTAAGTCATTATGAAGCTCCTTCAGATAAAACTGATTCAGTTAAAATCTTTTATTGTGGCAGTGCCCAAATATTTGTGCCATTTAATAGATTTTTTTGGGGGGGGAATAAATTAAAAGCTCACACAATCTGTTCCACAAATACCACTGATATTGAAAATCCTTGTGGTTGATCACAATATTGCTGGGGGACCTGCAGGACTGCTTCCAGTCACTGGATGAAATGCATCTGTTGAAGCACACAGGAACAATATCTGCCTTTCTGTCAAAAGAAAAAAAAAATAGACAATAGCTCTGCCTCTCTATACCAGATCTGAAACCCTCAGATTTTCCTAAAGCACTGTTATTTAAGCTTCTTGACTCTGACATTACTTGCACTGTGTTCAAATTTGGTCATATTCTGTTTTGGAAGGTTCTTTGTTTGAGCCAAAAGGGGCTGTGGGGACTCAGAGGTTAAGACGCTGAACTGCAGACCAGAAGATCGGTAGTTTAGCAGTTTGAGACCCAAGTGCCCTACGATGGAGTGAACTCCCGTCTCTGGTCCCAGTTCCTGTCTGCCTAGCAGTTCGAAAGGAAGAAATTGCAAGTAGATAAATAGGTACCACTTTGGTGGGAAGGTAACAGCGTTCTGTGCGTCTCGGGGTCTAGTCATGCTGGTCACATGACCACGGAAACATCTTTGGACAGTGCTGGCTCTTCGGCTTGGAAATGGAGATGAGCACCACCCCCTAGACTGGCTTTCGAGCAAGGGGAACCTTTTTTGTTTTAGCCAAACCAGGCAATGATGATGTGATGCATGTGTCACGATGTAGATTAAACCAATTTCCAATAATACAGGGTGACTGCATGAGTTATTAAAAGCACACCATGATGAGATGGAAGGAAGTGCTGATGCTCATGCTTCCCAAATTACCCTTTTTCTTTCCAGCCCCCCACCAAATCAGACTCCAAATAATCCCTACTAAAAACAAAACAACTGGGAAGAAGCTGTTTCAGAGGGGCCTGTTAGACGTTTAATATCCCCCTTCTGCCCACCAATGCTGTATGTTATAAATGACCCACTTAGACACCCTTCTTCATAGGATATTGATACACCATTCATAGTAACATACAGTTCGTGCCACCAGAACCTCTAGTTTGGCCCTAAGGCATTTGTTCTGATTATTTCAAACAGACCCAACTGTTAGCATTTTGAGAAGGTGATCATCACAACTTAAACAGCTATGAGCATAATTAATAGCCTCGGCTTCTAGAGCTGTCAGTCAGGCACTTTCCTCAGCGGCCCAAAAACTCACACTCATGACCAGGCATAAGCAAACATTTTACCTGCATGATGTATTTAACCTCCAGCCCAGGAAACAAGAGATGTTTTTCTTTTGAACAGGCATCTTGTGAAATGAGCTCCAGACTAGTCTCCTGTTTTCATTACAGCATGTGGTTTATTAAGGCTACTGCACTGTACTTTCTGTCTGGTTTTATATTTGGCAAAATTACCCTTCACGTAGATAGATAGATTTTTTTTTTTGCCTTTTAAACCAGTTTTTATAGCAGACACTGCTACATTCATTTATTTAAGACTGAATTCACTTCCGTGAAATGTTAGCTTGGTTTGGTCCCTCTTCATAAAAGCCATAAAATTTTGTATTGTGTTTAGATGTTTTACGTGACTCAAAATAAATGGTGGTCTAAGCCATCCACTTCATGATTTGGGAGGCTGCATTTTTGTTGCCCACTCATAAATTCTTTTTCTTTCTTCACAGCTGTAGCCATTGCCCCTCTCATGTACTGCTAAGGAAAATCATTTCTGAAAGAAACTGGTATTGCGGGACTCTACCAATGCTCCCTCTAAGCTGCAGTCTTGTGAGCAAAAATTATACTTTGTGAGCGACTAGCATTCAAGTTGTGAGTGAGCAATTTGGCTACTGCTTAAATTACTTTGTTCTGGAGCCATCCTTCCTTAGCTAAGACAAAAATGTGTGAGCCGGAGGCTAAAAGACTGTGAGCTAGCTCACATTAACTCAGCTTAGAGGGAACACTGGACTCTACCATGTGCTGAATTATTAATGATAGTTGTTCAACCATTGCAGGACACTTTAACAACATTGTTCATATCTTCCTATATTATGTATAATTAATTTATTTGTGTAGGGTTGCCAGCCTCTGGATGGTAGCTGGAGAATTCCCACTATTACAATTGATTC
Organism: Lepidodactylus listeri; assembly: GCA_029233225.1. Lineage (NCBI taxonomy): Eukaryota > Metazoa > Chordata > Lepidosauria > Squamata > Gekkonidae > Lepidodactylus > Lepidodactylus listeri. Next base: position 55,988,395 of record JARCFY010000009.1, on the reverse strand, counting down.
CCAGTGACAGAGATCAGTTCACCTGGACAAATTGCCTGCTGTGGAAGGTAGACTCTGTGGCATTATACCCCATTGAAGTCCCCTTTCTCCCTAAACCCCACTGTCAGGCTCCACCTCCCAAATCTCCAGGTACCTCCCAACCCAGAGCTGGCAACCTTATCAGTCTGAGACTTGATTCTATTCAGGCATGCATCACAGTGGTTGATGATTCACAGTGGGCCAAGCATAGAAATGATAAGCTTTATTTTTGGGCTATAGCCCTTGATTGTTCCTGGATAACATCCAGTCCTTTCCTTTGTCTAGAAATTGTCTCCCCACAGCTTCGTGTTTAGAAATAGCCCCTTTTCCCAGAAGTGAGAGCCTCTCCCTTATCTATCACTGCAAGCCCCTGTTGGTTTCTCCTCTGAATCCATGCAACCAATATGTGCTTCCAGGGCTTTTACCTTCTGCTAGTTAGCCCCGCACTGATATTGGAGGAAGACATATTCAGGACACAGGTCTCTAGAAGTTGCCCAGATGCTGCCAGTTACTGATGGTTATTGTACTGATATGTAGTTAGCATTTAGAGATCCTTTAAAAAGCTGATGATGATGCACTGTTCCATAAGTCTCCGCTTACAGTATTTTGTTGAGCTAAAGCATTGTCAGAAGAAAAAAGAGAGAGCCATACAATCAACACAGTAGATTGCAGTAGGGTCAATCTGATTTGGTTTCATTAGTTGAACACTAAAAGTCAAATTCAGTCTTGTCCTATAGTTTCAGTAAGATTGAGGTTATGTGTCTGTCCCTTACTGCAAAGGCAAAAATGAATATGGTGGTTTCATGTAGTACTATCAATTTTTAAAATTATTTCCTTATTTTAGTAGAGCACTGGATCTGCCAGTGAAGATGGTAGTGATCTATCCCTTCATGTAGTAATAATAATAGTAACAACAACAAAATTAAAAGTATAAAAGTCAAGATTCAGAAGACCAACAGCAACTGTCAACTTTGCAAGACAAGGGATGAAACAGTCGACCATATGGTCAGTGCCTGCAGTAAAATTGCTCAAACTGACTGTAAAGAAAATCATGATAGAGCTATCTTGCACTGGAATATTTGCAAGCAGTATGGTTTACCATCAGCCAGAAATTCATGAGAGCACAAGCCAGGCAAGATCATGGAGAATAATGAAACAAAGATTCTTTGAGACTTCCTGCAACGAACAGATAAACACCTTTATATCACAATTGTAGAGAAGAAGATAATATTGGATTTATACCCCACCTTTCACTACCTCAGAGCGGCTTACAAACTCCTTTCCCTTCCCTTCCCCACAACAGACACCCTGTGAGGTAAGTGGGGCTGAGAGAGCTCTTTTCAGATCTCCTTGATAAAACAGCTCTGACAGAATTATGGCTTTCCCAAGGCCATCCAGCAGCTGCAAGTGGAGGAGAGGAATCAAACCTGGTTCTCCCAGATTAGAGTCCGCGCATTTAACCACTACACCAAACTAGAGAAAATGAGCAATAGGATTTGGGTTATTGATACTGCAATCCTAGGAGATGGCAGAATACAAAAGAAAGAATAAGAGAAGACCACAAAATACCAAGACCTATGAATAGAGTTAGAGCACCTCTGGGAGAAGAAGGTTACCATTGTGCCAGTGGTCACTGGAGCCATTGGAGCAGTGCCTAGAAGTCTCAAGAAACACTTAGACATTCTGGGCATTGAGCAAATAACACCGGCTCCAGAAGACAGCTGGTGTTATTTGCTTGGAACAGCAAGAATCCTGCGAAGATACATCTGCAATTCCCAAGAACTTGAATGGATCTCGAATTGTAGAACCATCTACCAGTCAAATATCTGACTGTGACTATTATTATTATTATTAGCCTTCACTAGTGGAAATCTTATTTTATTAGTGTAGTAGTGCTGTAGAAATGAGGCTGTATGTTAAGGGACAGATCCCCCCCCCCTTAATCCATATGTTCTCAAACACATCCTAGAGTGACCTGAAATTATGCACTAAAAGAAAAGGTCAATAAATACACTACACAGGGAGTTTTCAGTACAAAGTAAGCACTTTAAATTTAGGATGATCCCCCCCCCCCATAGTACTTTCATGCCTTAATCCGTTATTACATCTAATTTTACTAATTTTAATACAGTTATGTAACGTAGTAATTTTAACCAAAAGAATAGCATCATTTTATTACATCAAAAATGCAGAAAGATGAATGGATGACAAATTAATAATTTACCATCTTTGCATAATACTGTAGGGCAGACCACTGAAACGGTTGATGGCAACAGCAGTTAACAAATTTTAGAAACCTCCATTACCTTTCCATTGTCATATGGTTGTGGCACTGACTACAATAAGCTTTCTGGGAGATCTCAGTCAAGGGAACTAATTACTTGTGCTGATTGCCATACTGATGAATAGACTCTCATTATACCATTCCCCTGAAGATGAGAAACAGTTTCTGATTCACGACTCTATCCTAGTTGATATTTGATAGTAATTTTAACCAATAAATGAAGGAAGGCAGAATGATGAAGTGGCTACCTATGCGCGATGACTATCAAAGACATACACAAGGGCTGTGTTTTGTCTGTTTTTTTGGGGGGGGGGGAGTGTTTACACAACAATTCTAAACTTATACACAGGACAAAGAAAATAAAAACATAGGTATCTCAGTTAGCAATATGTTAATTTACAAAATAGTGATACATGGAAATAATTCAAGAAGTGATGGGTTAGCGTTTTAATATTTAAATTGGGTTTATGAATGGAAATTCACATTTTGCATATCTTTGTTTTCATGCTGTATATTATCTAAGACTGTTGACTTACCCTTTGACAAGAAATATTTTCCCTTTCAGGTAACTAAATAATTAAAGAGGGAAGAAACTAGCTTGTATTGTGTGTTTGTAATAATTTCTAATCTATAAATTACTCAGTGTTCTTAATTTCTCAAAGCTGACAGATATATAGTGATTATTAGCTCATGTAAAAGAAATAATAATTATACTTCGTATTTTTGGTTTATCAGTCATGAAAAAGACAATATTTTATAAATAAAATTATAACTTCATAATGACAGTATGCAGATAATGGTTGTAGATCTCTGGTAACAATCTCTTTGTAGACTTTTTAAAGAATATTGTGTGTGTGTGTGTATAAATTGTGAATACAAGAATGCACACCTGAGTTGGTTGCTTTTGCAGTTTTAATGGTTAATATACAGTTTTACAGCACACTCATTCATGATAATCTAACAAGATAGCATCTGACATTTATATATGACCATATTAAAAAGATCTATGCATATTTGAATAATACAATGTAGAAAATAACAAATGTGATAAAAAGCTTTTTTTCTAAATGTAAATTTTAAAATGGCTTCAGTATTGCACACTGTAGCATGGTAGTTCTTAATTAAATGCAAAAATGCAGCTACATAAAAAAGAAATCCAATCTGATTTGTTTGAAAATAGATTGCTATTTCACTCTCCTGGAATGGTTTGTTTAAAAACAGGAAATGGAAACGAAATGTATTTTCTTGTGTTGTTCTAAGCCTCAGGGGCTAAATGTAATGAATATTTTAAGAGATTATTTTAATTAAATTCCTGCACATCTAAACATAGTAATATTTTATTATCACATACATAATCATGTAACAGAAGTATTCATTAAAGTTAACACTTTCTCAACCAAGAATTCATGTATGATTTACTGACCTTGTGCAAAAAGGCACAAATTAGGAAGAAAAATGAAGGGGGACAGACTTTGATTAATATAGGTAATGTTATACCATATTTATAATAGCCTTTTCCCTATTCTGGTTTATAAATGCAGTCACTGAGAAAGGTGCCCTGCTGAGGCTGAAATGAGGCTGAAACCGGAGCACATGCCACTAGAGTGTGGGGAAACTGATCACACTGTCAGCAATTCATTTCAAAATGATGTATTTAGTGCTCATTTCACCTTCCAAGGGAAAAAAAAAAGAGAAAGGAGTTCCTCAGACTGGAAGGTGATATTGTTATTTTCAAGGACATACCTAAGTTAAAGATCGTAGAAAAGGGTTTGGGGTGCTATTTAAAAAAAATCCTAGAGCAAACAAGGAAAGCATTATGCAGAAATTCAGTGCTACCATGCTGTTTGATAATTGCTAACATATGTGGTTCCTCTGTTTCATTGTAGTCGTCCTCGTGAGTTCTGGCGCCTTGACTACTGGGAAGATGACTTGCGGCGCCGGCGACGATTTGTGCGTAACCCCCTTGGATCGACACATCCTGAAGCGACGTTAAAAGCAGCCATAGAACATGGTCAGTATAAAATCTGCTTCTTGCCAGTAGCAGCAGGTACAGTGCATGGCAATGAGGCTTTGAGCTTCATTTGTCTAAGGGGGTGTGAAACTGTTTCACATTCAGAAGTCTCTTCCTCGCATTTCAGACCTGTGCATTTAAAGACCTAATTATATCTTAATGGCATCTGTCTATGCAAGTCTTTTGCACAGAGCATTGAACTTGCCAATGATTACAAAGAAAGGTAAACGATTCCTTTGGTATAGTAGCTTTGTGATAAACTACCTATATGTGTTACAGCAATGTGGCCAGAGTATATTTCCCTGTGAGAAAGCCTCAATGAGTATTTTAATTAGCTTGAGTTTCAACTATAGTTTTTGGTATATATATAAATAATGTAGGAAGTGATACAGAGCACAAGGTACTAAGCAGATATGAGGACTGAATTCTAAGAGCAGATATGTGTCCCTTTTTTTTGTTTTGCAGTACATTGACATTATCAATATGGCACTATGTTTTCCATTTTCTAATTACAAGTCATAAAAGCACTGTGAGTTCAGTAAGCAATCATTTGTAATGGCTTTAAAATTCAGCTCTATCACATGTTTAGGTTTCCCTGGGAGCTAAATGGGGAAGCAGAATAAATTCCACTGAATGTAGTTTAAAACTGATATTAATTTTGCTGATAATAATAATAGTTTGCTTTGGAAATTAATGGTTCTTGAAATAAGGTACAAAAGTAAACTTGTTTTTGCCATTTTTGTAATGCCTAATGGAAATTATTTTAGTACTGTATGACTCTTTATAATTAAAAATTTTGGCCTGGGTTAAGCACCTTAACCCCTTACAGCCATCCATGAGCGGCTCTGGCTTTGTGGTGGGTCATTTGCTTGGCATGCAGAAGGTCCCAGGTTCAATCCTCGGCATCTCCAGTTGAAAGGATCTGGCAGGAGGTGATGGGAAAGACCTCTGCCTGAGACCCTGGAGAGCCTCTGCCAGTCTGAGTAGAAAATACTGACTTCAATGGACCAATAGTGTGATTCAGTATAAGGCAGTTTCATATGTTTTTGTGATCAGCAGACACATCTGACCACATATTTCATATGTTCATATCCATAAGCAGCCATTTCTAAAGGAAAACCTCTTCCTTATGTCAGCTACTACAATGCCATGTGACGTCCTTTAAAACAAATGGCCATAGAACTGTAACATTAACTTGCATCAATAATGTCTCTTCACAATCTATTGATTTGAAATTTTCATATGCATTTACTGTACATTTTGTGAAACAAAATGGTTGCATCATCCTTATGGAAGAAAATGCAGTGTGTTATATTATGGTAGTGCTATTAAATAATAGAACATTTATGTTTCAAAGATCACCATAATATTTTTACAGATTTCTTTAAGCACAAATATTTAATTAATAATTTCCATAACTGGCAGATGGAAGCTATTGTACTAGAGTTTTTATTATGTGTAAATTTTTGAGGTCTTATTTTTTTAGTTCTATAGAGAGATGCTGATGATTTTTTTTAAAAAAAATCAAGTTATTATTGCATTTTTCATTGAAATTATTCTATAAATTTGTCAAATTGACCCCCCCCCCCAGTTAAAATACAGTCCTGTAAATAATTTGCCTTGGAGGAGGGGATGACAATATGTACTAGATATTCAAAATAACACAACAGTGATAAACTTCTCATTTGATCTGCCCTCCATATTAGCACAATCTTTGGGATTCATTAAAAGAGCATTCCTGAGGCAGATATTTATGTACTTGCATTTCCCTGTCACTGGAGATTATGATGAATAGCAGCAAACTAGTATTAGAATAAAATGGCTTCCATCCAAAGTGAGTAGATGCTTGCTGGATAGGCAGACAGGCTGCTGTTCCCTCTCTCCCTCCTTTGGGGGAGGCAGGCCATGGCCCTTTTCCAGGGCCATTTTTCTGACCAAGTCCTCCCCTGCTTGCATGCTGTACAATCCTAAGAACACTTTTCTGGGAGGTAAGCCCCATTGAATAGATTAGAGTAGGATTCTGGGTAGATCTGCTTAGGATGGCACTGCTTGGTATGGGCTTTTTCACTTCTGCTTCTTATATATCAGAGATCTGTTCTGCCTCACAGAAGTTTTTTTAGATTGGACTTCAATAGTAGTTTTGCCATGAAGAATTTTTTTGGGGGGTGGGGGGTGGGGGGAGAAAGTCCATATTAGCCATAAGCCCTAGTGTTATGGTTCTGTGATTTTGGCCTTTCACATCTAAACATTCTCAGCCTATGTGCAAATATACCTAACCAAGCACATATAAACATACCAAACCCAAGCACCCTTTTTCTGCCTGGGTAAAAAGATCTTTGGATGGATTTGGTCATTTCACTAAAATGTTTTATAATAAATTAGTATAACATCCTATACAAATATGATCAGTCCTTGAAAATTCTGATGATCAGCCTTTGAATCTGTGTTTCTGTACTTTTAAGCTGTCATCAGAATTCTTGGTGGAATTGTACTTCTCTCCTGTGATTTCTTTTTAATAATTAATTAGAAAGCATTCTATTTCAATTATATACACTCCATTCCACAATCCATTTATGACCATTGTACTCAAGCCAGTTCCAACCCATTTTGCTCAATGGAACTGCATTGGTTTAATTCCAAGTGTTTCCGCTTAACTGGGATGTGGATCAGACTGATAGTCTTCTCTGTGCAGCATACTCATTTCTGTAACATTGACAAGAGGTTCTTTTTCCTTCCAAATTCTGTTTCGTTTAGTTTAGTGTGTGTGTGTGTTTTTCTTTTTTTTACTTGCTCCAACTTGGAACCATCTATTGGGAGGAGGAGAGAGAAGAACTGGGGTCACAATGTGAATATCAGTAAGAAAAAGTTGTACAGGCAGTAAATAAAATTGGCAGTTTTGCTGAATACCATTGCTGTTGAGGATTATGACAGCATTTACAATATGCAAACATACTATTCAAACAAAATGAAATGCTATGTTCAGTCCTATTTCCATTGAATGCAATGGATTTTACAGTGAGGCTTCCCCCCCCCCCCCCGTAGCTCCTGCCTTTGAGAACGTAAGCAGTGAGTACTTTCAATCAGAAGAAGCAGAAGAGATCAAAAAATAATCGGAAACCAAGATATGGTATAGTAAGGCCTAGAGAGAAAAAACAGCAAAACTCAGCTCCATTTATGCATTTTAGTAGCCATCTCTTTTAGGGATTGATTTGATTTGAAGAAGAGCCTCTGGAGCAGTGGTGGCAGAGTAAATACCTGAAGACTAATGTTCTCTGTTCAGACAATCAATATCAGCCCCATGACTATACTCCTGGCTACCTTCTAGTTAAAAACATTTTTTTTAAATTCTGACAATTTAATTGCCCTTACCAAGCACACATTAAATAGCCTGGGAAAGAGAACTGTAGGAGATTTTTCAAAGAGTGAAGGGAAAGAGGGAAGACCCAGCGTGGTTATTTGTAAAAGTCTGTATAGAAATGGCACTTTGCCTTTTCTACAGAATAAAAGTAAACTTCCAAGGAAAGTGGGTTAAATTCAGTGTACTTTGCAGAAATCAGCACCACCCTGAAAAAAGAAGTGTTTTATCTATACTATTCTCATCATGTATCCAGTCTAACAGATGCATTATTATTGAATAGGTGTGAGCGCAAAGATAGGATTTGCTCTAATACCCCACTCATTTCAAAACTAAGGAATGAGAGGTTTAGCTAACATGAAGAGAATCTGACAACAGAACTGCAGTGCATTCTTTATATAGTCCTTTCTTTCCTACCAAAAAAATTAATGTTTTGCTTATGTGTTTTTGAGTGTTGGTGAAAACTTTACATCTGTCCTGCTATTGGGATACTGGCTTCTTTGTGTTTGTACCTTGAGAATAATAAGGTGTTAGGAATCGGATCACTTATTCGCAAACTGGTCTGTTGTGCTAAGAATCTTTACCAACCCTTGCCTTGCCTCCTCCCCTCCCCCCTAGATTGGGTAGGGGCTGTGGTTCAGTGGCAGAGCATCTCCAGTTAAAAGGTTCTGGTGGTAGGTGATGTGGAAGACCTCTGCTTTAGAGTCTGGAGAGCTGTTGCTAGTCTGAGTAGATAGTACTGACCTTGATGGCAAGAGTCTGAGTTAGTATAAGGGAGCTTCATCTGTCCATGTGTGTACATACCCTTCTCTACTCATGTATAAATATCTTGTTCTTGCCAACAAAGCCCCTTGTAGGCAGCTTACACTCAGTACCTTGCTTCAGTTCTTCCTGTTTCTTACTCCCTAGCTCGCCTTGTTAATTCCTGGTTTATTGGTTCACTAACTTTGTTACTTACTCGGCTCTGATTTACCCCACCTTTCTGGAATTCCTAAATAGAATCAGCTTGTTCAGCTCCTTAATGCTACATCTCTCTCATTCCTCAATAAGATATTCAATAAGATATTTCAGTCTCGTCCCTCATTTGCTGTGATCAACCCAAGCAGTACAGTCTGTCTTCTGGCCTGGCCACTATGAGCCCTGATCCTTCGGGGATTACTGACATTTGAACCCATGGAGCTGCCTTATAGTGAGTCAGACCATTGGTCCATCAAGGTCAACTTGTCTTCTCAGACTGGCAGCAGCTCTCCAGGGTCTCAGGTAGAGGTATTTTACATCACCTACCATGTGATCCTTTCAACTGGAGATGCCAACAGATTGAACCTGGGATCTTCCACATGCAAGGCAGATGCTCTGCCACTGAGCCACAGCCCCATTTCTATCTTACATTTTGTACTTTTTCAAAATACAACTGTTAACCATATCAACAATTAATATTTATGCCAGAAAAGCAAATACAAAACATTTTTACTGAGAATTAACATTGGGGGAAGGCCACCACTCGCTTCAGGAGTTCTCAAACTGGAACCTTCAACTGTATTTGATGAGCAAAGCTGAAGGAAGTAAAATACATGGATGTGTAAAGGGATAGTGAGAGTGGGGCAGAAGTGAATTATGAGGGAGAGCTGGGCAAGGGGAGGCTCTGATGGATGAAGAAAACCTTCAGACCAGTGGGTTTTGTGGAGGGATTGAAGGAGAAGCTGGATGCAGAGTGATGACTTGGGTATAAAGGAAGCAGTCTTAGTCAGACATTCCAAATATCAGGACACACAAAATGAGGATGAATAAAAAACATGCAGGTGATAGCTGATGAGATTATGCAGAATGGGATATAGAATAAAAAAAATGAGTGAGGATATAACACTATAGCAAATAGTTTAATAATTATTTTATTATATTATTATATTAGTCTAATATTATTATTTTATATTAAATATTATTATATTTTATTATATTAATTATTTAATAATTTAACATCGATTTAAGAGCCTTACCATGGCTGTGTGTGTCGCACCTGTATTCAGTATGCTATGGGGCCTGGTCAATAGCCTTACAACCACTGCTGATTGGATACCTGCTACGATGTTTCGCCATCATATATGTAATAGCTCTATACAGCACCTTATAAATGTTTTATAATTTTAACCTGTTTTTAACCTGTTTTTAATTTTTAATGTAAGCCGCCCTGAGCCTGCCTTGGTGGGGAGGGCAAGGTAAAAATCAAATAAATAAATACTTAAACTAACCTAACTTTTTGATGTTGAAAGCTATAGAATTAAATGTATTCTGAACTAAATGATGCACAGTATGGGTTGTAGCCAACCAGTTTTTACATTGGTGAAAAATGGAGAAAAGAGTCTCCTTTGAGCACCAAAAAGACAATGCTAGGGATAATGGAATCTGCATGGACAAAACCCACATAGAACAAACCCTGCAGTAACAAACAGAATTGAGGGAGATTGAGCTAAAAAGTGTATTGGATCCAACCAATTCAAAATGACCTTGACTTCAGAAGCAATATTTTGACCACAAAAAATAGCATCTGTTTCTTTGTTTAAAGGGGGAAATCTAATATTTTTCTTTCTAAAATTGTTTCTGTGTACATCACATTATTTGCAAGGAGTTAACAGTGAGTCAGTGATTTAGTGAGAGTTTCTTTGTGAAAGTTTCAGAATACTTATAATTGTGTTGGTCCCAATCAGACATACCAAATTATTTCTTTGGTGGTACAACCAATGGTTTAAATGGTGCAGGCCTTCAAAATCACATGTTCAGCATCAGGAATGCCAAAGAGACACCAGCTACACAAATTAAGGAGTTCTTATACAAGGCTGACCATTGTACATGGGTGGATCAGATATTTTAAAACAACAGAACAAAATCTGCAGTCAAACCCAACCACTTTCTGAGTTATGGTTTGCATTGGCTAGTTGACATATAGCTGAACTCATTGTATCTTTGTGATCTTATTATTTGTTAAACAATCCTGATTTTTAAAGACTTGCTTCTGTAGTGAGCTTTGCTTTGCACCTACAACCCCCCACCTCCACTTCCCTTCCTCAGAGGCAAGATTTTCCCTACATTTTCCTTTCCCTTTACTGACTAAGCCACCCTAGAAATGTATTTTCTTCTTTGCTGAAGAACTCTAGCTGTTCCATCCTGTGACAGTTTTCTCAGCACAGGTACCTGAGAGAAGGATTGGGAGCCCCCTTTAACTTGAGATATTCTTATTTTCCAAATTAACAACAAAAAAAATCAACATAGAGGGGAAAGGGTCAGGTGAAATTGGGGGGAAAGTTCTGAGGTAACTCAGTATAGATAACTCTGAGGTAAAATCAGTACATGCACAGACTTTAGTTCTTAGGTTTCCAGCTAATGAGAGTTTCTTAAGCTTTTCACAGTGACTTAAATCTTTATGTTGAGAGGCTTTTGTTCCAATGTTTTCCAAACACCCCAGCACACTTTCTTTGAGTACTCTCTGCCTCATTTATTTATTTATTTATTGGATTATTATCCCGCCCTCCCTGCCTCGCAGCAGGCTCAGGGTGGCTACCAACATGCTGCCTAATACAATAAAATTCTATAAAAACCACATTAAAACATCCAGTATATACTTTAAGACTACAATCCAAGATGGCACTTCATCGCCCCCATCCAAGCAGCGTCACTGGGCACTCTTCAGTTCTCACTTGGTGCTGATGGTCCTTGGTGGACTTGGGCCAGGGCTATAAAGTCAAGGCGGTCCCTACTTGAAGGCCTGATGGAAGAGCTCCGTCTTGCAGGCCCTGCAGAACTGTAAAAGATCCCGTGAGGCCCTGATGTCATTCGGAAGCTTGTTCCACCAGTGCGGGGCCACCACCAAAAAGGCCCTGGCCCTTGTTGCCACCAGTCAAGCCTCCTTGGGCCCTGGTGCACTCTTTCCAGTACCCAAAACCCTTCTCTTGAAACACCAGTACTCATCTTGAGTTTTTAACTGACTCAAGGTTTCTACAGATAATTTCTAACCACACTAGACCGGGGATCTTTGCACTCTCCAGAGCTAACTCCCTATCTGACTGAGTAGGGAAATTCTTTTCTCACTTCATCTATCCCCTTTCCTTGGCCTGAATGGGAGTCTCCATCTAACTACCCACTTGCCAACTTTCCCCAGTTCTTCTGTTTGTGTTAAAATTGTTCTCATTCAGGGCTGAATTCCAAATCTTTAGGTATTCAACTCTTCTCAGCTAGGACTGAAATCAGACTGAATCCTCCTCAGCATCCAGTTCAGAAGTCTTTCTCTGCTCAACTGATACTAACCAATCAGATCTCTTGGAGCAGCTTGTCACTCAAGACTCTCTGGCTTTCTAAAGAATTAACCCTTCATAGTCCTTTATCTGTTTATGCAGCACTTCTAAGCTTTTAAAAGTGCAGTCCATCACAGCACCACAGTATCAAATAAGCTCAACTTTCTTCCCACCCAAACACCCAAAGTCATTTATGTGCGCATCTGTCGCTACTTTCCTATCTTAACTGCCAGAGTTAATTTCCACAATTATGTCATCAGGTAGAAGAGCTGTCATTCATGGAGCATTGTGACCTATAAAGCGGCCAGTCACCATCCTTAACTCTATCCATGTAATCTTAAGAAATGCATCTTTGTTGTGTAAGTTAGCCTGAGAAAGAGAAGAGTGGCTAGAAGTAAAGCAGAGCTTCCCATTTCCCCCCAAATATCTGTCATCCAGTATGCATGACACAATATCTGTAAGGGTGCAGGTAAAGCTTTTAGCCTGTCAGGTGGACTAAGATATAGATTGCTGGCCAACTGTATTGTTACGTATGTGGTATAAAATATATGATATGCCTTTAACATGCTTATAGTCTCTCCTCCTGATCATAAGGAATTGCATATTCACATTATGTAATTGACAGCTATATAAAAAATGAGTGGAGTCTATTTTATTAGATAAGAATGATTTTCATACTCTTACTTTGCTGGAAGAGCCTGGAATATAAAAAAAGCAAAAAATCATTCCAGCTGTTTACATGGTACTATTTATATGGGTCCACATGTGATTTTATGTGTAAAAATACTGGTTTTGCATATGTACATAACCATGCATTTATGTATATAAAATCTGTACTGCAATAAAATATAATCCACTGCCAAATCTTTAGATATATATATAAATGTATAGATATGCATAATATATATATATACAATGCTCTCCTTGTACTGGAAGCATCAGTGCTTTGTGCTGCATTTCATACATTATATGGAACAAACTATAATCTTAAACTACTGTCTAGGGTACCATGACTAATGTTGTGCACCCAGGAGGATTTGTTTCTTTGTTTTACTTATTGTTGTTTGAACAAGTTCTACACATTGTGTGATATGTGAGGCCTAGTGTTCAAGGAAAAAGTTGAGTACCTCTAAGCTCTGGAGAAACTGCTACCATACATAACTGGATACTTGATATAAACATAGGTCACAGTATACCAATCAAAATTTATCCCGCCCATAAACCTGTGTGTGTGTATAGGAGAATTGGTAACATGCCCAAGTGGGTCACTTTCTTGTACAGCACTTTAGTCCGTCCAGCCTTGAGTCTCAGTGGGAAAGGTGGACTATAAATGACATAAATATATAAAGCAAAAATACTTTTGCAGTCTATTAATATGTAGCAAATGATGTTCTTTTACTCTACCAGGCACATATAAGGGGGGGGGGGAGAGAGAGAGAATGCCAGAAATATTCCTGGTAGTGTTGTGTATGTACCTTGACTTTCAAACTGAATTTAAATAAATGAAGGCACACCTGTAATTTAAAGTCAGGTCATTAGTGTAATTAAGGCAGAAAGTTCCAGGGTATAGAACAACAGGAAGCCGGCTGTCAACTGCATGTACGTCTGGATTTAAAAAATGCATTTTCTATAGACACACATTGCTAGAATTTATAAACAGGTTCTGTTTTATTTTGTCCTAGTAGTCATCGTATTCTAATTAAAAAATAAAATTCTTCTCTAGAAAGCTATTAGGCCACTGAGAATTAAATGTTAGCGCATGTGTTGTGTATTAGAACACTGTAGGTAATTTTACTGCTGCTAACTTAAAATCCTCAAGGGGAAGTTAATTACAGGAAAACCTTTCTAAATATCTGCTGCATATTTTCCATGACAAGAGTTTTTTCAACTCTCATTGAATAATTCCAGAATCAGAGTTTAGTTTACATATACCAACTGGTACATAACAAAAGGGGTGGAAAAGCCATTTTGCCCTATACAGCCTTTGTGGAAAAACATTTGTAAATAATTCAAAAAAGTAACTTGGTTTGGAGAAACAGCATGAGAGAAGAAAATGGCATTTTATTGCAAATGGACCTTCCGTCTTTGTAAAACTGAAGACTGAGATTCCAAATTGTTACTTTGCTCATTCTGCTAATGTGAATAGTTTTATTGGAAATTTATGTTCACGTGTTTACAGACACAATTAAGCTTTATGTATGGCCACTAGGGATTGCCTTCATCTGTAAATGTTTGCAGATTAAAGGTTTTTAAAAATAAGCCAGTGGAACCTCAAGCCATGTATGGCAGTAATCAAAAAGTAATGAGCCACGTGTTGAAGTTGGTTGGCCAGGATGTGTTTGGCATATGTTTCCAAAAGTCCCAGTCCTATATATTACCTCTCTCTTGAAGCCTGCCTAAAATTATACACAAAATCTGAATATGTTTCCTGTGCTGTACAGCCACTACATGGCAAGTATCAGCAAGATATGTAGTGAATTGCTGCCTCCTATCTGTTTCTTCTTGTCAGCTTAAAATGCAAAGAAAATGCATTTTAACCATAGCAAGACAGCAGTGCCTACAACAGAGCAGGTATTTTTTTTCTTCTCAAAAAAGCACGTTTCAAATAGACACAGAAAGAACATCTTAAATTAGAGTGTATTCATAGCATGTAACTTTGATTAAAATATGTTGCACGAATTACACATTTCACAGTGTAGCTAGAGACCGTCTACAGAATTGTATTATGTCAGGAAGAGAGGGAGAGGCTACTTCCTAATTGTACAGTCCAAGCCTATGCATGTTTATTCAAAGATTAGTCCAAATGACTAAAAAAACCCTAGAGAGAGCACTTAGAATTGCGCCTGTGTAGCCCAATCCTATGCCTGTTTACTCTAAAGTATGTGCTACTACATCCAATGTTATTACTCTCAAGAAAGTGTATGTAGGATTGAAGGTTTGGTAACTAAAACACACCCTTTTAATTTGACCTGAAATACATTTTGAAGTGCATAGATCTGTGAATGTTGGTCACCTTTTTAGTTCACTTCCCCCTTTGAAAGTATGTGTGCTTTCTGGTCCAAACCTGGTACTTGTGATAATGATGCCATATCCTTTATTTTGCACCCTGGCAGTGTACTAAGTACAAAAGAGATGGCCCTCAGACCTGTTGCCTGTATGCTCCAGGATGTCTCTCAGGAAGACTTTCCTCCATTGGTTCAAAGGACAGATCAAGCAGGAATAACTCTCCTGCATTGCATTCCCTCTTGTCTATAAAATATATCTTTGCAATCACAGTACATTTGGTATAGTAACAGGCCCATTTACAGAGAGCTTAAATTCCACTGACTTGGATAGGTTTGCTTTTAAGTAAATGTGGCTAGGAATGTATTGTAGTCTGTGCAGTTTAAACCTGAGGCAATCCAGAATTTGTGCTCTGGCCTGAATTGCTGAGGATCTTAAAATGCAGCAGGTTGAAGAGGGCCACTACAAGAAGGCACTGTACTGGGCTGATAATGAAATTGCCTCCCCCAGAAATAAATAAAAAAAGATATTAAAATCCAACTTCTGTTTGATAGGACTGGTTCTCAGCCACTCTTGTTGCCTGAAGATTTGAGCTCCAGCTCCGACCCAGTGCCTGGGGGTGGTTGTGAGGTGCCCATTCCTCTGTTTTCATTCCTGCTTCCCGCAAGTGTAAAGCTTACAGCGATGTATCTGGCTGCAGTTAAAGAGCAGTAGGAGCCAGGCAACACGGGCTCGGTTGTGCCCCCTCCATTGTGCACGCGGTAGGGCCAATTAGGGAGGGGGTCCCCCCCCCCCCGACTTGTTAACCAGCCGCCTTCAGGCCAGGTGCGAATTTCAGAGGCTTAAGGAGGCTGGCCGGGAGGGCGAGGCTGGGGCATCAGCTGCTCCACAGGAGCCTTTAGCCTGCATGCCCCACAGAGTCATCCGCCAAGGAGTACGCCCACCCTGTGCGGACCATCCCGCCCGACGCCAGCCGGGTTGTGGCTTTTCTGTTTATAACCCCCCCCCCTCCGGCTCCAGTTTAAGCGAACCTCACGCAGCTGTCGCCTCCCCCCCCCCCCCCCCGCGGGCTACACGGGGAGGTGTATGGATCGGGGCCACCGGGGGTGGTTTTGCCGAGGGCGGAACAGCCAGGGAAGGGAAGAGGCAAAGAAGGCACCCGAGTAGTCCGTTTGAGCCGCTTAACTGCGGGCGAAGAGCCTGCAGGCCGCCCTCCCTCCAGCCCCCCCGGGAGGGCAACCGGGACCTTCAGCCCAGGGCGACGCAGACGTCTCTGCAGGCGGCCGTCTCGGAGAGCCTTGGGAGCCTCCCACGGGACCGAGCGTCTCCTGGGAGAGCCCAAAGCGCCCTGCGGCTTCCTACGAGTGGTAATCAAACCGGCGCTGCTGCTTTTGCGATCCAGGGAGACGGGACGGAGCGTTTTGACTCTCAACCGGAGCCCCTCCGGTTCCCAAATCCCCAGGCTGAGAGGGCGCTGGGCGGGGGGATGGATAATTTCTTTCTGTAAAAAAGGATCGAAGAGGCTGAGTGGGGGACACGTTGCCTGTCTGATCATCACTGGCGAGGAGCCAGGAGCCTCGGACCCAGCCTCTGGGCTCCGGTTAGTCGGATTACTTTTAGCTCTACCCGCCGCTTGCTTCTCGACCTGGGGTAGTGAGAAACGGGGTTCGGCGCTTGCTAGCCGGCCGATTCCCAGCTGGGTTGCTGCTGCTCTCCAGACTTCAATCTCTCTCTCTCTCTCTCTATCTGTGGGTAAAAGCAAGGTTATTTCCCCGTTGCGCCTCCCCCCCCCGCGCGTAACTGTTGCCTCCGAGAGTTGATGGACAGCCGCGTCTCTCTTTCATTTCAGCTCCAGATGAAGATGTACTTGTTAAAGGAAAGCAGTCCATCAAGAGTCAGGCTTTAGGAAATCAGAATTCGGAGAGTGAGATTCTCCTGGAAGGCGACGATGATACCTTGTCATCCGTCGAGGAGAAGGAACTGGAGAACTTAACGGGTAACTTCAGCTGTCTATATTACTTCCTCCGGATGGGTCCTTCGGGCTTCCCCACTGGCTAAGCTCCCCTGTGCTGGAAGGGGGGGGGGGGGGCGGTGTGGAAGAGCCGTGGACTGTGCTTTCCCATCAGTATGTTAATAAAAGATCATTTACTTACCTTTGGAAATGAACTTCAACTCATATGGGGGTTTCAATTGCTTTAAAAAAAACCCCTTTTAATATTTGAAACCCATGAGATGTATATTTAATTTTCCTATTGATCTGGTTTTCATATGTACTTCTGTAAGGAAAACAACTTTTTTCCCCTGTCTCATTAGTTCTAGTATTCCAGTAGATTGGGACAGGAAGGCGATCTGGCTATGTTAATCATAAAGGCTGCTTACAAATTTGTTTAAAAAACAAAACAAAACCTCAACCCCAAGCCCTCTGGATCATAAAGTAATTTATTCTGTAAAAGAGGCTTTTAAATTATTGGATCTACCAGTTCATTCTGTAACAGTCCAATTGCTTCGTTGCTCCCCCCCTTTTAAAAACAACCCTGGAAAATAGGTTATTTTTACTGTAGTAGATGGGCTCAGTTAGTCATAAAATAGAAGAATGTTTAATTGCAATGTTTTATGAACAAGTCTCCTGTTCTATAGGCAATCAGTATACTACTCTTTCTCTATTTCTTTTTTTCAAGTGCAATGTCCAGATGAATTCCATTATCACGTGTGAAGACAATAAAATCATGCCCTCATTTAAATTCTGTTGGGAGGTAGGGGTTGTTGCAGAGGGTTTATAGCCATTTAGGAAAAAAAAATCCAAAATCTTGCTTTATGGTTGCTCATTATCTATGGCATTATCACATTGGCATCTAATAATGAAATCAAACATGGCAAAATGTAATGTGATGCCAAAGCAATCCAGAAGAAGCAAACTCAGTTACATTAGCTTTTTCTGAAGCTGTTCTTCAAGGGCCCTGCAAGATCCTCCAAGCCATTTCCTTTCCCTCTGCATTCTACATTTGTTGCTTCTGCTAATACATTCATACTGTAATAGAGGTGAAAGTGGAGTTTAATTATATAATCTTGACAATGGCAATAGGATTAAGAAGTAATCCTTGCTAATCAAGTAAGTGTGGGTTAGAAATGAAGTTGAAATTGTCAAGGGTCTTCGGCGGGACCTGAGCTGCCCCAGTTCCTTCAGCTGTCTGCTTGCCCTGTAATTGAATGTCTGAAAGTGATTGAAAAAATGTTATTTCTTCCCTGGATTACATGCTAATGTACAGAGGGCAAAGGGAGACAGCAAAAGAACACATAGCTGCTTATTTCATCCATTTGTGGGAATGAGCTTTGGGAAATCATGGCAGTAGTGCAGCTATCAGATGCCCATCTGCAAACACAATGTATTTGTACGCTGGGAATAGGGGGCAAAGCTGCTCTGATCTCAGCCGAGCATCTCTGCTATTGTCCTACTGGCACGCATTGAGATTGATGCAAGATTAAAGACCATCACACCTCCTAACAATTGACAGAAATGACAATTCATCTGAATTTTTTGGCAGTTATTCACCCATTGATTACCTAAGCGTGTGCACCTCATTTATACGTACTTTATTAATACAAAGTGATATGTGTCACATGTGCATTTTATAGTATTTTTAAACAAAGGATTGGAGCTGATAAATACACCCTTTGTTGTTCTTTGTGTCCTTTCTTGATCAGTGGGATGACAAACATAACCCACTTTTCTTCTCTGGATGCTTCTTTATACAATAGCCTGCATATTGTTAGATCTAGGCCCAGCCTATTGTTTTGAGTAGTACACTGATCTCTCTCTGTGATAAGCCCTGTGGAGATGTGATTATTCCAATAAAAATTCATTCAGTTGGAAACCAATGCTCCAGCTGTTTACTCCCACAGTCCCTGAGCTGCACTAACACTGTGTGGATTCCGTGAAGAATATTTAACTGGGGGATAGAACCCACTTTTCAGATATTATGCTTACAGTCCCTAGCACTGGCTAATATTTAATTTTTATACAATAGATCCTACCCTGTTTTTAAAAAGCCATAATCCATTTAAAAAGCCACCTCTCTAAACATGCAAAGAAGGAAATCTGGGTCGAATTGGATTGCAGCTCCTCCAAAATTTCAACACATACATGTGAAACTAATATTTCCCATATAACTTTTTTTTTGCATTTGCATTATTGTTTAAAAACATAAGGTATTGGGCTCTCAAGCATTTTAAAATTCTGGAAGAATAAAGCTAAATGATCTAACCGCCACCTATATGGCATGCATAATCATTTGCATTGGTTGCAGCTGTTGTTATTCAAAGATTTGGCGATGCAGAAATACAGCAAATGCATTGCATGTGTACCTTTTGGGATCACTTTAATTCCTTTTTTGAGGAGAGGGTTGTATGTAAAATACATTTAATATATGTGTGTGCAACCTTTTGAATTTGTGGTTGAGTGCATTGGAAGTGCAGTGATGGAGAATGTTCTGTTTCCCTTTGGTAGGTCCTGTTAGTCTATCTACATCAGCGCAGCTTGTGGCCCCGTGTGTAGCTCTGAAGGGCACACTTTCCATCACTACCTCTGAACTGTATTTCGAGGTAGATGAAGAAGACTCCAGTTTTAAGAAAATTGACCCCAAGGTAAGAGATCAATGGACCCCATGGAATAAGTCCAGTGACAAATTACAAGCAGCCTTTAATTTTTCATTCCTTCCCTTGGATTCAAGTTTTCTCATGTTTATAAATTGTTGTGCTTCCATTATATCCATTTAAAGTACAAAAAACCCACACGTTTCATCCTCCTTCCAGTGCTAACTGCCTTGTAAGGCAGATACCTCAGGGGAAATATCTTAAATGAAGCCATTTTAGAACAAGATGTGACTAACAGCGAGTTCAAAAAGGACTAACTGTCAGAATCCATTCTCCTCAGCCATTTTATTTAATTTTATTTAATTTTTGTACACGCCACTGCGAGAAGGCACCATACTGTCCTACAACTTTCTTGCACGTGTGTAGCAGATTGACCAGGCCTCTGAATGTGCCCATGCAGAAAATTCCCTCATGACAGATTTCTAAAATAGGACAAAACTTAATTTGTGTTGCCTTTCAGTTTCTCAGTAAATAATATTAATCTTTAAATGTGGAAACAAAGTATTCATGTATTGTCTTTGTTGGTGTGTAGCGTAACTGCTACAGTGGTTGCATGCGTGTGTTCCAGGTTTTTAAAATGTGATTAATCAAGGGGCATTTTGGCTCATAGGCACGTTTGTTTCTGAATTTCACAATAAGGATTCATTGATAAAATACAGTGCTTTCTTCTTGAGAGAAAAAAGAAGCTGCAAGACCTATTGTGTACCTATTGTAGTAAAGGAGGATGTTTCACTATTCAGTGTTGTTCTGTCTGAATAAATCATCTTAACAGTTAGTGTCTCTAAGAAAGGGATTTCATAGGAGATGTGAGGTATGATCCACCCAGTAACACCACAGTCATTTAAAGCCTGCAGTATAATACAAGTTAATTACAACCATGGGATTATTTGAAATACATCAAGTTTTGAAGCATTTTTATGGGAAGTAAAAGCTTTTGAAATGTGGTAACCAATTTTCTGTGCATATTAAATGTGGTGCTAATTGATCTTGGTTTTTAAAAAATGCAACCTTCAGTACATTTTCAGTTTTAGATTAGATGCTGTAGCTGATTTTCATGAAAGCATTAAAAAATGTGGCTGTTTATCCCTGTGTATCACACCAATGAATAATGAAGAGTCACCCCTCTTTAGGGGATCTAACTAACCTCTCTCACAACTTAAAAAAATATTTTCACTGGACCATTCTTCTCCCTTTATAGCAGAGAGCTGCTAAATGGAGAGGTATCCAGCCCTGTCTGTTTAATCTGCAAGATTTTTTTTTAAAGAGAGGAAAAAACAAGACTCCAAATTCTTGATTTCCCCTGTGAAAGTCTTCCAAATCCTAAACCTACTAGTGTCCTAGTTATGAAGTTAAGTACTGACAATGTATATAGTTTTCTGTAGCGCACAGGCATTTCCCCATGTTCCTTTCCCTCCCCTTTCCCATATGGGAATGTGAGTACCTGAGCTATGGCTATCAAGATCTTTCAGTACCAATCCTGCATTCACTTAGATGCCTGTATAATTAATGTGGCTTTGTTGGGTTGATAGATTCAACTTCTCTGTGTGTTTTTCTAAACTCCTGGGAAAGAAAACATTGTGACAGGATTTTGAAGTAAAACCTGCATTGGGCATAGCACTGTTTGCTGATAACATCAGAGTTTATATTCCTACCCTGAGTCTGTTTTTCACAAGGAAGCTGCAGTCCTATAGGGTCAGATTTAGTCTTCCAGTGTGTGTGTGTGGGGGGGGATCTAGATTTGTTTGGGGCCATTTTCAGCTGCCCCAAACATTTCTGGTCCATACACAGACACACACACACACAGACACACAGACTGAGATCATTTATAAATCAGTGCATTTAGAAAATATGTTTGTGAATATTCTGTGCTGTGTGTGATGATCTCCAGGCCCTTAACAATAGGTTTGCCTTTAAAGAAAAGTTTGGGCTACTTTTGTTTCTTCTTAAATTACAGATTATAAAGCTTCCTGAAGTTTTTACACATGCATTTTTAAAATGCAGATTGATCCTAATGAAAACGAAAATAGTTTTTTGGGACAAAAAATGTGCTAGTGTTTTGAGACTGTAATTGCATGCACAATATCCTGGGAACAAGTGAGGATACCTTTCTGAATAAAGGTGCATAGGATTGGGTTTAAAGTTAATATAAAACTTAGTGGAAATGTTTCCTGCCAAAAATTGCCCCCTCCTTGGTAGAGAGTCAGTTTGTGCAGGCAAATTTAAAACTAAAACCTGATGAAACAATATGTAACATGGGAGCAGAAAAAGCCTAAAATAATTCCTTTGTAAACTAGAGTAGATTAAATATGCAAAATAGTAATTGTGGGCAGGCCAGGCAGTAAGCAAAAAGTTCCAGTTGAATCTCTTTGGGCTCTCTCTTGTTGCTGCTTGGAGCCCCCCTCAATCTCGGAGGATATACTGAACAAACAGCAGCCAAATGTTTGCAAGGGAGAAAAAAAATAGGCTGGTAGAGTTGCAGCATATTAATTATTCAAAGAAAATCCATCTGGCTGTGAAATTCAAAGTCAAACTGGACTTGAGCACGGAGCCCACACTTTAATAAATGGGAATTCCACAGGCATCGAAAGGCCAAATGTAAGAGAAACCATTACCCCCCCTTCCCCAAAATGTATCAGAATTGAGGTCAACTGATTCTACAGCCCCAAATCTACCTTGGTGAGTTTTTTAAAATCCCCAAATTTTACTCCCCCTCCAAGCAGTTGCCTAATCTGTTTAATAGGTGGCAGCTTTCAGAATAGGCTGCATTTAAAACCATGCTTCTGACCAGAGTCTTTTTCCTTCGCCTTATCTGCTTTCGGAGGAGTGGCTGCCTTAAAGCTTTTCTTACTTGCCTGAGCGTCCGAATAAACCCACACGAAGGCAACGTAAAGTTAAAGTCATGTTTTATTATTATTACTGTTTTTCAGCAAGTCAGTATTGGGGGGGGCGGGCACATAATCTGACCTTGGCACTGAAATACATTTAACACCAGTAAACTTTGCCTGTCCCCCCTTAAAAGAGAGAGAGAGAGGTGTACATAGAGTTAAATAATTTTTGTTTTCACTTGGTGACAACATTCAGGCAAACGAACGAGAGCGCGTTAAACGAATGACAGACACTTAGTATTGGAAAAAAGAGAAGTACCTCGGGTTTCGTCGGGCTGTCGCAAAAGTCCCTTCGCTTTGTTTAGTGTTTTATTGTGTGTTTTTAATAGAAAACGAGGGGGGTGCCCCCGATGCTAGGCTGGGAGTCTCTCCCCCCCCCCCCCCTCACGGCGGGCGTTTTTAAATAAGTGTTTGTGGGTCTCTCTGCAGTCTTTTGCGCGCGGGGGGCGCGGGGTGGTGGTGTGTGTCTGGCGGCGTGGCGCGGCTCGGCAGCCGGTTCTGTCCTCCTCCTCCTCCGCCGGGCCTCCCTATAGCTTGTCGAGGCTCTTGGGGTTGGTGAGGATCTCCCTGGCGAGGCGCCAGGTCTGCTTGGCGGCGCTCTCGAGGGCCGAGTGGGGCTTGCCCTGGAAGAGGTCGAGGTTGGGGAGGAAGTAGTGCGGGCAGCGGCGGCACTGCAGGCAGGAGATGAGCTGGAGGAGGATGCCGTTGAGGCGGTCGCCCAGGCAGGCTTCGTCCCAGTCGGTCTCCCGCGGGTGCTTCTCGCACTCGTAGAGCAGCAGCGTCTTCATGTGGTAGTTGTTGAGCGGCTGGCCGGGCAGCTCGAGGTGGCGGTCGCGCAGCGTCTTGAGCACCGAGAGGCACTTGTTGCGGCAGCCGCCCAGCAGCAGGCGGTTCTCGGCCTCGCCGAACTGGAGCACCCAGGCGTCGCTCTCGGCCGAGCTCTGCTTGCCGGTCAGCGAGTAGCACTCCTTGGAGAGGAGGTTGAAGCCCTCGGCCTTGACCTCCGCCACGCGGTTGGGCCCCGGCCAGGGGATGTGGGGTAGGGGCCACTGGGCCGCGCTGCGTGGCCAGATGCCGGTGCACTTGAAGGCGGGCGTGATCTGCACCACGTAGCGCTCGCGGATGCGCAGCTTGACCTCGCTGGTGTCGGCGATCATCTTGACCACGTCGCGGTAGCTGCACTTGTCCACCGCCTGGGCCACCAGCGTCTGGAAGCGCGAGCGGATCTTGCGCGCCGACAGGTAGCCCGAGGCCGTGATGAACTCCACCCAGAGCGACATGCTCCGCTTGCGGCCGTCGCTCAGCTTGAGGACGGCACAGCCGGGCAGCGAGCCGTCGTCGACGAAGTTGAAGACGCCCATCTGGTTGAGGTAGAGCACCACCTCGAACTCGGTGGGCGAGATGACCTCCAGGCCCTCGTAGCGGGCGTCGATCTCGCTCAGCGAGCTGATGAAGCGCGGCTCCTGCACCTCCACCTCCTTCAGCACGTCCGACACCACCTTGCACACTTCGCGGATGGTCTTCGCGATGGCCGCCTTGCGCGCCTGGCACCGCTCCGTGTAGTACTTGTTCAGCTGGTACACCAGCTTGGCTTGCGCCGCGATCATGTTGGGGCACACGTCCGGGCTGTACACCGGGCTCTCGCAGTACGTGGACGGATCCAACGCCGCCGCCGCGCCCGCCGGACGGCACAGGCGAAGCCCGCTCCGCCCGAGCGCCAGCGACCTCGGCACCACTCGCCCGCCCCGGCTCTCGGGGCCCCGCAGCACCACCACCAGCAGCAGGAGCGCTGCCTTACATCGGAGCCGGGTGCACTCGCCAGTCCGGTCCGGCTGGCCCACGAGGTCAGTCCTTCATCGGGAGATGCAGGCTTGTCAGTGTCTTCCGGCGCGGCGGCCAAGTCCAAGGCGGCAGGGGAGCTGGAGGGCGCCGGCGCCAACTCCCGTCCCTTCTTCTCGCCGGCCCCGGGACAGCCAGTGACGGGCGTCGATTTTCCGCTGGAGGAGGCCTGGTCGGAAGACTGCTGCCGCCCTCCCCGCCGCCCCCGGATGCCTGTTGTCCGTCTGCTTGTGAGAACTGTCAGGCTGAAGCGCGACCCGCCGCCCTGGCTCGGGGACCCTTCGTGTCTTCTCTTGGGCCAGGCTGTGGACCGTCGAAAGTCCCTCTTTGTTCCAGCCGCTTTTCCTCTGGGAGCCGCAGGAGAGATCTGGGGGTGGGGGGAGTGTGCGGGGTGTGTGTGTGTGATTTTCGCTTTCCAGGATTCGGTTCCCCCCTCCTGCTTTCCGCTTCCTTCCCCCTCCCACCTCTGGAATGGGCTGCAGCCGCTCTGGTTACTTCTCTGCGCCGCCGCGCGTCCTCTCCGGCGAGGGCTGGCTGGAAGTCTCTGGGTTTGCGGAGAGGGCTGCTTAGTTTATGAATGGCCCCAAGGCCCTGCTGAAGGGAGGCGGAGCTCCGCGATCCTACAATCGCCGCCCGAGCTGTCAGAGGGCCAGCCAATGGCGGGGCTGGCCGGCGCACACGTTCTCTGCCGAGCCCCGCCAGCCCTGCTGCCTGGGCCGGGGAGGCGGCGGCTGGGGGGGGGGGGGGAGGCCAGGCTGGCGGAGTGGTGGCAGGAGAGATGCTGCTGAAGGCACACGCCCGCAGAGAGAGAGAGAGAGAGCGAGAGAGAGAGAGCCATACGTGGGGACCAGCCCGAGCGCCCCTTTTCCTCCTGGCCAGAGCACCGCGGAGTCCTGGGGCTGGCGGGAGGGAAACGGGCGCGCAAGGTCGGGGAGAGGAGCCCCTGCTGCGAAGCCCCGGCGGCGGGGGTTGGGGGCGTCCTGGAAGTGGCAATCAAAATCAAGGTGCGACCGCAGGCACTGCAAGGCGTCCGGGACCGAGGAAGGAAGGCCGCGTCCCCCGTCCCCCCCCCCCGCCCCGGGCCCTTGCAAGCCAGGTTGACCCAGCGCTGGAGGGGGCGGGGAGGTGCGATACTCCTGCGCGCCTCTAACTCGCCCTTGGTGTCTTTGCAGACCCAACAGGAATGAACGGGACGCCGCGATTGGGACAGAGTGGCGCACCTTGTTTTGCAGGGCCCTGGTTAAAAAATCCCCGGTTGTCTCGCGATTTTTAAACATAGATACATATCCTGTTACTGTGGAAAAGGAACCGAAGTCTGGAGGTTCCAGACCGGCAGCCAACCGTCTGGAGAGTGTGATACAAAGAAGGGCGGGGGGCGGGGTGGTTGCGATAAAAACGTGTAAGCAGAAGTTATTTGGATAAAGTAATAAATCAAAAACGTACGAAAATACTTTATACTGTGTTAAACTCGACTAGACAATTCTCCCAGTTAGCCTCCAGTAGCTGTTCAAAATGAACAAGGTAGTTTTTGTCCCTTAAGATTTTCTACTTTTTCAAGTGTGGTACAGCTACCAATAAATGTATCCAGCCCAGTAGGTGATCGTTTGAATTTCATTCGTGAATATACTATCAGACGTCAGGTTTTTTCGTTGTGTGCGTTTCCGGATGCTTTTATTTGTCCAAAAATCCGAGAAGAGTGATTTGTATTTTTCACTTTGTAAAAGCCTCCAGACCGCTGCGCAACGAGGAAACCCATGTTAACGTCCTGAATCGCACATTCTCCTGTTGTCCTCCCCGCATCATTCACAAGCCGATGCATTTTGCCTCTAAACTAAGATTCTTAATTTTTAAAAAAGAATGTGGATGGTCTGGTTTCATTAAAAAAAAAAGAAAAGACGACGGCATTCCATTGTATTTAAAATAGAAGTACATCTCCCCGCAAGTCTGCAGTGGATCCGAGGTGCTCGAAAGCAGACTGCCCTCTTTTTTCGTTTTTTCTTCGCGTTTCTGAGTTGTTCTAAATTGCTCTCCTCCACCTCCCGTCATTGAACTTGGTCCGGCAGGGGTTTTCTGGCTGCACCCGGCCCGGGAAGACTTGGCTTTAGACGGGGAGGGGAGAGCTCACCAGTTGCTTCAAACCCGTCAGCCCGATCCACCTTTATACCAAGCAGCTTCTGGGGCTCTTCCCCAATTTCTCTCGCTTTCCTCTTTGGGCTGGAGAGATGCCCGAGCAAAGTAGATAAAGGTGCGAGTATCGGGGCGCGCGCAGGGTGGGGGCAACAAAAACAAAACGCGACAACTCCGCGTCACCTAACTCGGGGGGACGATATGCCGTCGATGCCAGGCGGCCTTGGAGAGGCAGCCCCAAGCACCGACTCAGGCAAGCGTCCGTCGTCCAGTGTCTCGCAAGCCAGGAAAGCGTTTGGCGATCCTAAGCATCTTCACTGGACAGCGCTACTCCCTCAGGAACGCAGCCGGGCTTTCGAGGAAGCGGGCAACAGGATGGGGCTGCTACACCTGGGCGCGCCTCTGTGTGTGTTCGTGTTTAAGGGAAAGCGCCGTGAATGATCTGCTTTTAAGCCCCAGTTATCCGAGGGAGCTTGCGGGCTTAGGATCGCAGCCTCTGGAGAGAGGTAGAGGCAGGCAGAGCCCCTCCGTCGTTGCCTTTCCGAGGGGCCAAGAAGAGAGCGACTCTGGGAGGGGAGGAGAGGGTGAGTGGCCGGCTGCTGCTTCGCTTGCCTCCCTCCTGGGTGGCGTCTAGGGTTGGGGCACGATCCTAGGCGTGCTCGCTCAGGACTTAACAGGGAATTCAGCGGGACTCCCCCACGGAAGGGCTGTCGGATTTCGATGCAAGGCAGGCGCCCATTCCTGGGGCCGGCTGGAGGGTCTCTGTCCGCCCTGAAGTGGGAGATCGCCCCTTCCCCCCTGCGAGGCAGGCAGGCGTCCGGACGCTGCAGAAGAGCCCCGCAGTCGCTTGGAGCCCCGCGCAGCACCTCGGCGGCGGCTGGCTGGCCTTCTGAAGCGCGGCTGCCTTGGAAGGGAAGCCCGGCCGGCGGAACCCACGGGGGCGTCCTTGTGCCGAGGGAGCGGGCCTGGGCCCGGGCCCTCCCCTCGCGCCCCGGTTGCCAACCCATTCATTGCCAATCTCTCTGCCCGCTATCCCCCCCCCCCCCCCGTGGAAGCCCTGGTAAATAATAAATCAGTTGGCAACAAAAGCCGCCCCGGATTTATGGCTCGGAGCACTAATTAGAAACATCATTTGAGCCATAAACTTAAACACTTTCGAGCAAATAATGCCTGCGAGAAGCCTGCGGCTGCTGCCGGGCTCTTCAGAGCTGCGCGGCCTCGTCCCCCCGTCCCGTCTGTGGCGGAATTTGCTCTCTCGCCGGGGGAGGGGATGAATAATTGAACGAGTGTTTCTTGTGGCGGAGGGAAAGGGGGGGGGGGGGGTCCGGGCGCGCCGAAGAAGGATCCGCGCGGGGAGAGAGAGCGAGAGAGCGGGCGGGCTGCTGCTGCTGCTGCGGGCGGCTGAAGAGCCCCTTGGTCGCCTCGGCGCGGCTTCGCTGGGAGCGGACGAGCCCGTCAGCAGCTCCTTGACTGCGCTTGAAAGCGAAGTGGCCGCCCGGCCAGGAGCAGCCGGGGATAGATACGCGCTGTATTCCGCTCCGAGGAGCCCGCGCCGGTCGGCCGGGGGTGTGTGTGTGTGGGGGGGGAAGCTCCCCAGGCTCAAAGCCACTTGAAGGCTTCAGCCCGATTGATCTCCCTTCTCCCCCTCCCCCGGGTTATAATCCGTCTCATCATCCTTGAGTTAATGAGGCGGGGGAGGGGGGAGGGGGGAGGGGGCCCGGTCTGATGGGCCTTGACAAATTCATTAGGGAGGCTGCGGGACATTTTATTTGACTGTTAAACATCGTGTTTGTTTGGCTTAGGCAATGCCAACACCAGCACGCCGCTGCCTGGAGCAAGAGCTGCTCCGGAGGAGCCCTTTTTGGCACGGCCAGCCTCTTGCTCTTTTCTTGGCTTGCCCGGCCGGCTCGAGCCCCCTGGCTTCTCCCGGGGATCCTTGCCTAGTTGCACGGCTGCTCAGGCAGGTTGAGGAGGGGTAGGTATGCTAATTGGCATTTCATTGGCTTGAAGAAACGGCTGGAGACCCGTGCAGGAGGGGACGCGCCTCGTGCAGGCACAGGGAGACGGAGGGAAGGTGGGGAAGGGCTGCTGACGAGCAAGGATGGGCCACGGGATTACAGTGTCAAGCCTGACTGGAGAGCTACTTTTGTACTGGCTTTAAAAAATAAATAAATCTTGTACTCTCCTTTTGTTTAGCAAGGCTCCACTTTTACAGCAGACGGTTTCTGAACGATTTCCTTTGTCTTTTGCATAATCTTATGATCTTAAGGAGAAGGGAATTGATCTGAGACCAGGAATCTCTTTGGACACTTTCCCTTGTTTACCTTTTGAATTTTCAGGAGTTGGCTTTCAAACTCTGTGCTGTCAGGGAAGATGAGATGTGCTTGTTTTTTTGGGGGGGGCTGAGTAGCTTGCCAAAAATATTTGCAAACTATTAGACATCTCTATATTATTAAAAGTTCAGTGTTAAAAAACGCCATTGGGTTCCTTTAAATTATATTTTGAAAATTGGAGAATGTCATCTTGCGTGTTATTTCCTTGTAAATTTTGCTAGAGATCTTTGAACCAACTTGGTTTAAAAAAAAAATTCTGGAAGGATTTGGTGTTTCCATTTATAGAACAACAGTCTGGGAAAAGAACGCATGCCCTTTGCCTGTCATTTTCATACATTCCTTCTCTGCTGATGGAGCTTGAACTGCTGCAGGGAATGTATGAATTTGAAAAGAAATGATTCAGGAGTGCCTGCTGCCTTCCTCAACAGCCAGACTAAGCTAATGGGTAAAGTAAATGCATCTGGAGGAATGACAGCTATAATCCTGTTTACATTTCCCGGATCTTTCTTTATATATTTGTGGATAGATTTTTATCAAACCTCTTTTCATCTCCATCAAGGACTTAGTTTACCAATTTGACCGGAGATGCCTATTATTTAATTACTACAGATATTTTAAAAACAGCAATATAAGGTCAGTTAGTGCAATAATTAAACAGCACATAAATAACTGCTCAGTGATTATGATGCTATATATGTATGGGTTTCTCTCTCCCTTCCCTACAGCTAATGTCTCCTTCAGAACATTTCTGAGACTGTCCCTCCATGTTATGTCATATTTTCTAGAAAGAGGGGATTAGGGGAAAATGAGGAAAGTTTATGTAATCCTGTGGTATATTTAGGACAGTATCACAGTGACTGTTCAGTTCGATAATTGATTGTATGAATTCCTGTACATTTAACAACTGGAAATATGTGATCTGAAGCCCTTAGGCTCCACTGAAATCAATTAGTCTTTCGAGGAGGTGTGCTTTGAAGCTGGGCAAGAGTCCACTGTTATACATGCACCTCTAAATAGTTTTCGTAAAAATGGAGTCCCATGTTATTGTTCTTTCAAGTATGTACATTAGGAATTACAACTGTCATTTGAATGCAAGCAGGCATGTAATTTGCAAGTTCAATTAGCTGAGTTTTTGCAGGATAATCTGAAGAAACCAACCTTAAAGAAACCAAGGGCAAATAAGAATGCTATTTCTGTTGCTTTTATAACCTAGGCTTGGACAAACATTCAGTGGTAACTTTGATTTTCTTAAAATTTCTGGCACTATTTATGCTAAATATTGGTAGACTTGATTGAATTAATGAAAGTTGTGCTTGGTACTGGATTGCATCAGACTGAACATTTGGGGCATTGTTCTCTTAACTCTTTCTTTTAAAAAAATAGCATTGGTGTTGTTGCCTTATATGGCTGAATGTGTGGTTCATGGATTTCCTCAGGTTATATGTTTACTTTAGATGGCAGCAAATGTAATGAATATATTACAATTTTGCGTGAAGACATTGCTATTGTCTGACATAACGACAATGAATTGTTAGTAAATTTAGAGCTGGCTCATGTTAAGCATTTGCAAGCCAGAATCAGTTTCCATAAGCAGGTATGAATTTGTGATCATTCTTCTGACTAGCTGCATTCTATGTTTGACAGGCCAACTCGTAGCTGTAGGAAGCTGCATTTATTGTGGGACACAGATTTAAATCTGAACTCCAGAACCGTCAGATTGCTGGCTGAGATGCAATGCTCTTTGTTTCTGTACAGATATAGCGGCCTGATGTTACACTTGAAAAGTAGCTGGTCAGTCTTCATTTTAGATTTTCTTTTAAGTTAAATCTAACCATTTTAACATAATATTCTCAAAGGAAATTATTGAGATGGTTAACAAAGTTCACAGTGATGTTTTCAAGGTGATAAGCTTTTGAGATAGGCTTTCTATCTTGGAGGACCCGAATGTACCCTCAGAGATACCAGGTTATGAGATCTGTATTCAGTGTGGTAATGCTATTAAAAGAATTGGACGAAACAGTGGGCAGAGCTTAGATCAGTAAGGCTGCCATGCGGCACGGATTGTGCATGCTTCTTCTAAGAATGTGGCACAGTAATTCTTTTTGTCCAGGTGAAACAGCCAACACCAAGAATTAAAAACTCTCTCTGCAATATAATGCTGTAATATGCTTGGGAAAGGTTAATGAATCAGATTGGCCCCCTGTGTATTGAAGTGCCCACTGCTTGTGGTGAAAGAGAAATATGAGTTCATATAAATAAAATACAGAAGCTGTATATGTGGTCAGGCTGAAATAATATTTGGTGATGGAAGAGACTGTGGCAACTTTTCTCTCTCAACAATCTGCAACTAGGACGTAAACCAGCTGCTGTGGCCTATGTATGTAACGGTTATGCCTGTCTGTTTCTTTTCTATATCCCTCACCCCCTGCCCCACGCCCCAAATCTTCTTTTATTATCTTTGGATTCTAAGCAGTCTTTTTTCCCCTTTTTTTTCTTTTTTCTTTCGCTTTCTAACTGGTTTTGTCTGCAGCAAAAGGCTGAGTTGGTATGTTTAAATCTAGTATGGATAGAGTGAAAAATCTTTTGATCTATGGCAATGACTGTTTCCAAATGATTTGCTTGCTGGGACTGGACACTATCCATGCCCTTTCTCTTCACTATCTGATAGGCACACACAACTGGCATGACAAGCTACCAGATGCACAGTTAATCATCACTTTAGGTCTGTAAAAAAAAAAAAGATGCATCCAGGCTCAGTTAAACGTATTTAGTGTGCACTTTCATAATCACAAAACATATATTTTTAAACACTTAACTTTCATCATCACAAAACTTATTTTTTAAACATTTAAGGATATTCTGGGGATTCATCCTGTCCAAAGCTGATCTTTTTAAAGTCCCATTGACTTCACTGTAAGAATTAAGCATTTGTTTAAACCTTTCATGTCAGAATCAGTAGGAATTCAAAATGCTTAATTTTTGCTAGGTTGTGCCCTGAGTATTTATGAACATAAGATTACCATTAATACTTGTACATACACGTGCTGCAATAGTGCAGCATTTGCTTGTTTTATATATCAGAGATCTCAGACTGGTTTTAAGGCTGGCAGAAACAAGGAGTATGGTTTGGGCCACAGCATATAAGAGGGCGTGGCCGTGGTAACTCACATTACCCAGTGAGAGCTGTGGGACTCCCTAGCATTACCCCCCTCTTCTCTCTCTCATGTAGCCCTAGGATGCTCTGAATGGACTGTCTATATGGTTCAGACTGTAGCAAACCAGGGCACTTGGGCCCATGCGCCTAGTATCTGATGTTTGTGTGGGATGTCTTGGCTTTTTTAGCATAGCCTTGGCAGGTGGAGGAGAGGGATCTACACATAACATCCTATCAGTCCTTGTTGTACTTAGGCACATTTGGATAATCCACAACAGACACTCTGTTGGCATCTTTGAGGGGGAAGGGAGGTGCTGAATCACGTCTAATCCTTGTATTAACTACCACGTTGGTATTTATTTTTGTGTAGAGACTTCAGACAGCATGACGTCTTGTATGTTTTAGGTAGCAGCTGAAACTCCCTTTAAAAAACCCTCTATGATAGGGGTGTCGAACTCATTTGTTATGAGGGCCAGTTCTGACACAAATGAGACCTCATTGGGCCAGACCATGTGTCATAATGCCAGGTAGTGGAGATATAAACTTTACAAAGAACACAAACACAAAGATTTTCTTTTTAACTTAAAATAAAAACATGCTTAAAACATTAGCACTCTTGCAATATTTTGTTTATTCAATAGTGTCTGGTAACTGACACCTCTTGCTCTGAAGTATTGCATCAAAATGTCTGTGCTGTTACAATCTTGAGTATGTTTTTCAGGTGTGTATCTGCAAGCTGCAAACCTACTTTTGATTTATTGACATTCACCACAGAAATCTCATGCTCAGAGTTCTGAGTCTAGGACCCAGGGGAAAACATGAAATGGCTGAGCGATTGAGAGAGTCTGGCAATGCAAGCTATGATGCAGTAGCAGCAACAGAACTGGAAGCAGGAGATGGCCAGTTCCAGTACAGGCCTGATAGAAGCCCTCTGGGGGCCTGATCGTGCCCCTGGGCCACATATTTGACACCCCTGCTCTGAGAGCATAAACACATGAAGCTACCTGATACTGAGTCATACCATTAGTCTATCAGTGTCAGTATTGTCTACTCTGTCTGGTAGCAGCTCTCTAGGATCTCAGGCAGATTTCATGTCACCTTTCAGCTGGAAATTGACCCTGGGATCTTCTGCATGCAAATCGGATGCTCTGCTACTGAGCCACAGCCCTTCTCCCTGCTTATATGATCTCTTATTTTGAAAGTCTGGTAAACAATAGTTGCATTGACATTCCAGTTCATAGACTTGTGACTTCTAGATTACAGCAGGAAATCTGTTTTACAGATTAATTTTTATCCTGCCTTTGCCCAGGACAGCATAACCTGATCTCCTCCTGCTCTGGTTTTACCATAATAAAACTATGTGATGCTAGGATTAGACAGTGTGACTGACACCCAGTCACCCACTGAGATTTAAAGCAGAGTGAGGATTTGAACCCAGATTTTTCCAGTCCTAGTTCACTTTACTGGGAATTAATATTGTTTATTTCAATGAAATTTCATTTAGGAATTGCCAGAGTTTGAAGTTTCAAAAACCTAAGAGTCAATCAGTAACATTTGTAGTACTAGTCGTTTTACCCTTTTCATGTACTTTTTAGTGGGGCTAATTGTATGGAAGGTGACACCTTAGAATGAATATATTGACCGCTGCTTATATGTAGTGTATATAAATATGACTCTGAATAAATCTTCAGATATCCCCATTTCAACAGACATTTCAGTGATCACTTGTTTCTGGAAATGATGTGAGATCAGATAAAAGTGAGTGAATGTCAAGCTAGCATTGCTAGAAATTGTCCATGTCTTCCTGAAGACTGTAAAACGAGTTTACGCCACCACCCATTTTCCATGTATCGAAGTGGGGAGCAACATATTAAAAGGTAACAGTTACCATCATGTGCTTATTTTGCATGAGTAATGAGGTTGTCCAGTGATAAACTTAGAGTAATGTAGATTTTAGCCTTAATAGTTAAATGGAAACTTCATGTTCAGAGGCAGTGTAGATTTGTTACTAACTGCTGTGTATCAAAAGCGAGGGAGGACTGTCTCCCTCAAACCCTGTTTGTGACCTTCCTACAAGTATCTTGCTGGTTACTATTGAATAGGAAGTTGGATGAGGTGGAACCTTGATTTGATCCAGCAGGGCTGCTGTTATGTGTTAACTATGCTATTAGCAGCCACAGGTTGCCAAAAGGTTATTTATTCTTCTTTTAGCAGTTGCTTATTTTCAATATGTTTTTTGAAAATATTCTAAATGTTGTTACTAGTCCTGATTCCTTAGAGAGAAAGAGAGAGAAAGCAGGTAGCATTCTTAAATACTGACAATTTAATAATTTGCTTATAGTTTTGTTTAAATTAGAGGTATCTGTGTACTTATGAATGTGTGTTTATATTATTTTAGAAGACCAAAATCCCAAGAACGCTAAAACTTTTCCAAATAGCAAACAGTGAGGCTATCATCGGGGCAGTCAAATACAATGACGTTCCTGGGGATTTTCTTATTATGCAGTTTGTCAATTTCCAAAGTGCAAACTTGGAAGAAGGAAACTTGAAATAGTTCGACATTTGTGAATTTATGTTTTATCTCACTTCACTTGAAAATTTATGAGGAGGGCAACTTAGGGGTGCTTAAGTTGTGTGTTCCAGGGCTTGCCCCCACTGATAACACCCTTGTTGGCGTGAAAGTGCAATGCAAATTATGACAGTTACAACCTTCTGTTTTGTTTAACCTGTCACTGAATTTCCTGACTCAGTACGGAGGGCAGTGGTGTGTTCAGGGAGTCCATATTCACCTAAACTTAAAAGGTCAGGTTTCTACCGGCAAGCCTAGTCAGAGCCTAATTGATGAGGAGGGCAGGAAGACAGAATTTACTGTTCTGTTGGCTAGTTTCATATCGTTAGGTTGTCCTGAAAGCATCAGGCAGTCACAGCCCCTTTCGTGTAAGTGCTGACCCTAGACAGGAGCTGACAATCAAAGGAGGCAGCCACAGGAACCACTGCAAGTATGCTATTGATTTTTCAGTTAGTTCTAAGTAGTTTGTAGTATGGGTAATGGGTGACAGAGGCAGGTATGTCATTATCAATGAGCTCCAGAACAGTAGCGACAACCTTCCCTCATATTTCCTTCAGACACTGACAGTTCGCATCCAGAAGTGGTCAATAAATTGCCCAACCTTTTACTGACAAGTGACTGGGCAAAGGAGTGTGGGGGATGGGAGCCGAAAAGCTAAACTTCTGCACTTGAACTTGACGTAGAAACCGGAGGTGGGGGAAGGGGGGACTTCAGCCTCAGCACATACAATTTATTAGACTAAGTTCCTCCAGCAAATACCAGCACTGACTGTGTGTCTCTTTATAGTGGACTTGAAATGATTGTGTTGCTGTTATTTTTACTTTACAGGATATCAAGGTATGAAATGGGAAATCACAATTTAAATAAGTTGTCTCTACTACATAAAAATGTACCATGTGGGTATGGTTATAGGGCCCCCCCCCCCTTTGCTACAAATGGCAATAGTGGATTATATTGATTCAGTGTATATTTTCCTAATATTTTGCTTTAGCATTATTCACTTAAGGAGAAAGTATTTTACTTTCCCCATGGATATGATGTTTAAAATATCAGGTACCCTATTCCTTAGAAAGTGGCTCCAGATGGCATCTTATCTAATAGATTGCATTACAAATTGAGGAACCGGCTTATCACCGTTACCATTTCAGTGTATTAGAGTAACATATCATGCAAACAGGACTGCTGTTTGATGGTTCAGACTTTCCTATGTTTTCTGTATTTTAGAGGGGAAAGATAATTTGAGTTTATGCTTCAGTTTACAAATTAAATTTATTTGAACATATGCCGTATAAACTTCTGGTTCGATAGAAAAGCCATATCGTAAAGTTCTTATAAAAATACTGCAAATGAAAGAAATTCTCATTGGTTACTTTTTAAGCTACATTTTCCAAATACTGCTGTATCTTTCAAGGATGTAATTAAACCATTTTCTTCCATCCACTCAGGTTTTGTGCTATGCCCAGATGTTAACAAAATCGCATATGCTTAGAATTAAAATAAATCTTTAAACAAACTGAAATAAGACAGAAGAGTAAATGTTTTGAAAAACTTCCTTAAAACAACCCGTTGCTATGATATCTTGCTGAACAGATCTTTGCAGTGTAAAATCATAAGTGGAGGCTGAATATTGAGAAAAATATTGAATACCTTCCTAGTCTCTTCATTCAGAATTAGTTCAATTTGGTTTGGTGGCTTTTGGCTACAAAAAAAAGTGGGGAGGATAACATGAAAAAAATGAATTTGTTCCTGAGATTACCATGAAACAGGGACTTTGTTTTTTAAAAAAGAAACAAATTCTGTTTAGGTTTGCATTTGCATTTAATCTAAAACAAATTAAATTGAAAATATACACATTAGAATTGACTGAATGATGCTTAGTGTATTGTGTTTTTTTTTTAAAGTCAATTTAGTGGTTACAAAGATTTGAAAGCAGGCACAAGCTGTTTGTAGGTCCTTTTTAAAAAGTGAGTCATATGGCTCTGGTTCTGAGCCCCTACATTTAGATTAGATAAAAGTATAGGCTTACATGCTATTTTGGTCCATTTGCAGAGTGTTGCTGGCATGCTTTGTTAATGCTGCAGAAATGTTTAAAGGAGATGCAGAAAGGCAACAAATTAAATTTTCATGAAAGAAAACCCTAATCAGCAGTGACAGTGTAAAAGAAAGATGATTGCCACTTGGTCATTGTAGAAAGGCACTTAGGTTGGGTGTCAGTGCTTCTGTTAATGATGACTAATGTCTTTCTTGCAGCAAACACATGCTCAAACATTGTGCTGCAGCAGCCTAGAAGTCAGGCTGAGTGGTAGGCACTCCAGATTTGAAAACAAAGGTTCTGGCATTGAATTGGTTGGATCAAAATTGGCAACCGACCCACCCGCATTATATTGGAACTTCAGGTTCAGAAACTGGTCAAGTCCTTCATTTCAGAAGCAGAGGAACAGGAATGAGTATTGAATAATATAGACTGTGCTAATTGTCCAGGAGGATAATGGGGCTGTGTAAGAATGTGCATCAGTGCTCCTATAGTAAACAAACTCTGGAGTGTGAATTCCTAGGCAAACCCACTGAAAGATTTCCAGTTCCCGTTTTGTATTCTACATAAATCCTTCATACTTAAAGCAGAGTGACTCAAAAGACCTTTTCAAGTCCTGTGGCTTTAACCGTTTAAATATACTGGCAAAAAGAGAGGTGGCATGTGTCATTTCTTTTAGCTTTCCCCAAAGTGAGACCTTTCAGTAGGGCATTTGTTGTGCTTGTCATATTTTTTCATATACATCTTACTGGCCTGACAAGTCTAGAGGACCATGAGAACACAGATGTCATTGCATTCGGACAACACTAATTACTCTGGGACTTTTGCAGCCTCAGTAGCTGCATGCAGCTGTCGATTATGAGTGTTTATGTGCTATATCATGGCTTATACCCTGTGAGCTCATATGCTGCCACTGGTCCTTTTGTTTCCTAACAAACAATAAGATTTCTTAAACTGCCTAAGCGAGAATGGACACCAAAGCAGAAATTGTCAGCCTTTGGTGTTACATATTGACAATATTTGGATAATGATTAATTGGATACTGTTAGTTTTAAATCCACCCATACCCATTTTGGGCCTTTGTTTTTGTTCCATTGGTCACTTCACTAAGACAAAGCTATATCCCCACAACTCCCTCCCATCTAAATTACAGCTACTAGGATCACTATTAGCACTGATTTGGTTACCTTGAAAAACAGCCATTTTCTAATGTCACATCAAAAATATTCTGCTAATTTAGATTAGAGCTCAGATTTACAACATAAAAATCTTAACTAAGGTTTACAAAGCATTCAGTTAATGCTCGTCTCTGTGTTGAATTTTGTTTGCAGTCCTCCCCCCCCCCCTCCGAATCCCTTTGTTCTGTCACAGTTCATAGTGCGTAAAGCAGCTGATTCTAACAAAAAAGTTCAAGTAGTGGTCACAGCATGAGTGACATTAGGCTGCTTTTTTTTTTTAAAAAAAAAGCTTATGTTAAGATTATGTGCATTTTCAAAGAAGTGCAACTTGTGTTAATCACAGATTGGAAAATAAAAGCACCCATAATGTTACTTTACATGCTGATGATGCAGAAATGGAAGCGGCTTTATCCAAGATGTATGATGAGATAAAACTGCAGTCTCTGCTGTACAGTTATAGTAATTATGACTAATGAACCGTCCAGTCTGGATGAAATGGCATGTCCACAGGGACTGTGTCCAATCAGTTGTGACTTATGCAAGCTGTAGAAAACATCGGTAGCCCAGATTCAATATTGTAATGTGGAATGTACTGTGTTAGCAATTTCAGATTTTCAAGGTTGGGTCAATTTGCAAATAACCTGTATTGATACGTAGTGCTGGGAGTCTTGTGTTTTAAAGCAAGTCTTTAAATTCTTGCTTTAATTCCATGACTGGCTTTAATACCATGACCTATTATTGACGTAATCTCAGAAGAAGATACTTCATAGATTCTCTCATAGCGCTAATGTAGTTTTCCTATTGCACTATGGATACAGTGAAATACAAATTGTAAAAAGTCAATAATGTATTTGCTTTCTTTCATAATTTCATTAGGAATGTTATGTGAGACTTTGCAACATTTGGGTTACATTTGTACAACTTGACTCCTGCCAATTATACAAAGACAGGAACGTTAGCACATGGAGGACAACAACAGCTGTAATGTGACTCTGGACTTCCCATACTAGGAAGTCCAGTATTACAGCCATGTCACCATTGGGGGGGGGACGGGACAACCATATTCTATTATAACATATCACTCCTTTGCATGCTTGTCTTTAAACCGATGCTGACCCAATCGGCAAACAGAAGCAGGGGAAGAACTTGAACCCTGAGAAGAGGGTGAAGGTACCAGATGATGTTTGGGGCATTTGCAACCCTGTAGAATAGTAGTGTTTATAATTTAATGTAAAAGTGTTCCTGGTATCCTTACTAGCTACACTGAATTTTTGTTTCTCTTAGTGATATACACAGGGGTCATTTCGTAGAAAAAGAGGTGCAGGAGTTCATTAGCATAACTCATTTGCATAACTCATTTGCATATACCACACCCCCTAACATACCAGAAGTGTGTCAGAAGGCAACACCCACCCCATAGGCTCCACTCCACAGGTGAGTGAAACTGATCTGCTCTTCCTCCATTCCCTTCCCCATCCAATACTTTGTGCAATAAAAATAAGTGTAAAGAACACACTCTCATTCTCTTCCTGCTCCCTTGAAACCACTAGGTTTCAAGTAGACTTGAGATACCCAGGACATGTGTACCACCCATCCCTTCCCCTTCTCCTCCCCACAACAAGACACCCTGTGAGGTAGGTGGGGCTGAGAGAGGTCTTTTGAGAACTGCTCATGAGAGAACAGCTCTGAGAGAACTTGTGACTGGCCCAAGGTCACACCAGCAGCTGCATGTGGAGGAGTGGGGAATCAAACCTGTTTCTCCCAGATTAGAGTACAACTCCTGACCACTACACCAAACTGATGGGGTAGAAGCTGCTGAAGGGTTGGTGAAATTTCTCCAGTACTTATGTGCCATGTGCCCAGATAAAAAATGGTATACTTAGAAAATGTGTATGCCACCTTGAGCAAGTCTCTGGAAAAGCAGCACACAGTCATAAAAGGAACAATGATAAAATTATCAATATTAAAACAAAACATTAAAAACAATAAAGACCCTAGCAGGGCTTTCCCCGGGGCGCTGTGCCTCTGCACTGCTCGGGGAAGCCGAGGAGGGGGCAGAGCTTGGTCATGTGCCCACCCCCTGGGCTCCTCACTCCCGGAGCTGCGCTCCTGTGCGCTCCTGCTCCAACGGACCCCTGGATATACACCAAGGTATTAGTTGGAACTTTGGGTTTCAAAACTGGAGGTGATACCCAACCAAGGAATCTTAGAGGAATCTTTTTTGGGTTTTTTAAAGCAACAAACATGACAGTTTCAAAACAGGAGCTTTGTCATCTCACCCAACCTATATTTCCATGCTGTCTGCTCATAATTCCCTGCTTAGACTCTCCATTTCTCTATCCTTTCCTTTCTTTTAAAGCATGTTTTCCAGTAACTGTCTCATTTATAGCCCCTTCAATTTTATTGTCCTGTGTCTTGTCAGTTTGTCTCCATTCCTTATGTGTGGTTTTCATCTAATACAATTTGGACTGAACTTTGGGGTGTTTGATGGATTGTGAGCAGAACATACATCCCATTTACTGCAAAGCATCCAAACCTTTTAGAGGGGCAGTAAGCATGTCCATATATATTTAATTTTGGGACCTTGATAGAATGCTAGGTTTTCATTATTGCCTAAGGTCATGAATGTGAATGGACCACATTGGCAAATGGATTGTGACTTGTAGGTAGGGCTGTAAGGATTCAAGGTAAGCAGTATTTTCCTAAATACATAGTGGTAATGGTTCATTTATAGTATACTTGTACCTGTGAATAACTCATACCAGTGTAATATGCTCATGTGAATGTAATGCAGTCATTTGGATAATCTAGTGTGGCATAGTAGTTAGAGTGTTAGACTATGATCTGGGAAATCCAGGTTCAAATCCGCCCTCCACCATGGAAGTGTACTGGTGACCTTGGGTCAATCACACACTCTCAGCCTAGCCTGCCTCACAGGGTTCTTATGTGGATAAAATGCAAGAGAAGAGAACAGTGTATGCTGCTTTGGGTACAATCAGGGATAAAGGTATAAATAAAGTACATGAGTACTTCAAGTTGGTGGTGGTGGAGAAATGTCTTGTAGTCACCGATACTGAAAAAGCTGGGCCTGACTGACCAAAGAGGCTGTGTCTTCGTATACTTTTCCTTACTGCCATGCCAGATTTTCTGCCAATGCATTTCTAAGCAGTTCTCTGGTTTTAGTTGGCACTCAGGGACCCTAGCACATAAAGATGCTCCTATAACACGCAAAGGTCGATAAAACAACTTCAAAATTGTTTTCAAAAATTATTTGTGGCCATGGAGGTGAAGATTACTACACATTTTAAAATAAAACAGATTTATTAATTCCCAAAGCATTCAAAGCAAAAGTTATTTTTCAAAGTCTAACTTACAGCCTGATCTTAGCATTATATTATGTGTGTCCTATTTTTAATAAAATTCTTCTGAGCAACACTTGAAATGTGCATGACCTGACCCATGTGTGAAATTGTTGCCTTGGATATCTTTTCCTTGAAGGCTTATTGGAAAGTAATAGACTTTCATTATTATGTTATCTATCTAGTTTGGAAATGGAAAGTGCTGTCAAGTCACAGCCGATTCATGGCAACTCTTTTGGGTTTTCAAGGTAAGAGGTGTACACAGGGGGTTTGCCATTGCCTGCCTCTGCATAGCAACCATGGACTTCCTTTAGTGTCTCCCATCTGAGTACTAGTCAGGGGCAACCCTGTTTAACTTCCAAGATCTGTTGAGATCAGACTAGTGTCCAATTTTTTACTTCAATTGGAAACTGGACAAATCTTGCCTCAGCATTCTCCTGGCTTAGGTTACCTAAAAATGTAAAAGGTTTATTCCATCTAATAGCTCAAGATCAGTACCAACCAAAATGGATATGTTTGATGGAGGGTAACTTAAAATGTATAGGTTTTCCTCTTGATGATCTGTTGACCCAAAATATTAATGCTACAAGACCTTTAATCAAGCAAAGGGTCTATGACCTTGAATGTCAGCAAGACCTGATAAGAAATCCAAACTTTAGGGTGCCTGAAAAAGATAGGTATACTATGAATATGGCCCAGTCTTATCTTATCTTAAAAACATAGAATACCCTCCATATAGAAGGGCTTTTACTCTTGCCAGGTGTGACATTATGCCATCTAAGGTAACAGAAGGGAGAAGATACTGACAGATTCCATATAGCGAAAGGATCTGTACATGCCCTATCGGTGAGGTGGAATCACTGGAACATATTTTTATCCGCTGTCCCCCATATAAAGATCCTGGGGATAAGACAATCCTCCCTATTTTGAAGCAGGTTAAGACATAAACTCACAAGATTATTGTGGGGAAATTGTTGGTGGATGAAATACCATCAGTCACCAGAGTGACAGCTAGATTTTGGGCCCGAGTAATCAAAACAGTACAGTTCTAAATTAGAGGAGGCTTCTTTCGCGTTGCAGTCTTAGTGGAGCTACTACAAATGCTGATTCCCATATATGAAAACACTATTTACATTGGAACAATGTGCTTTAATGGTAGTATACCTTGATAGATTTGTAAGTTTTATTACCAATAGACTTGTGCATGTCATTGGTCAATTTATATTAATTCATAAGGATATTACCTCTAAAGTACAAAATTTGCTCAGGTTTGCCGAATCAGACAGAAGAATAGGGTGCATTTCAACAATTTTAACTAGTGTAATAGTTTACAGTTACAGTTACAACATTTATCTAATTTTAACTAATGTAATTATTGTAATGTAACCATCGGAATATCTATTTTACTACCATGGTTATGATTTTTCTGATCTCAGATCATTTTATTTATTTATTTATTTAATTCGATTTCTAGGCCACTCTCCCCGCACAGCAGGCTCAGAGTGGCTTACACATTTTAGTGGACCAAGTCCACGGTAAAACAATGACATTAAAACTTTCATCATTAAAACAATACAATACTGTACAATACAGTTATTAAAGTGCTCACAGTCTTGATGGCGTACAGTCTAATGTTGGGTGAACGCTGAAGTCGTCGGCGACCAGATGGTAATATCTGGGCGCACGTTGGTAGTTGCTGGTGGCAGGGGGGGTACACGGAGGCGGCGGCCCCTATTCATATGCCTGGCAGAAGAGCTCCGTCTTGCAGGCCCTGTGGAACTGCATCAGGTCCCGCAGGGCCCTGATCTCCTCTGGGAGCTCATTCCACCAGCGAGGGGCTGCCACCGAAAAAGCCCTCCCCCTAGTGGCAGTGAGCCTGGCTTCTCTCGGGCCAGGTACAGCCAGGCGGTGTTGGGCCCCCGACCGGAGTGCTCTCTGGGGTGTATATGGGGAAAGGCAGTCCCTTAGGTAGGTCGGACCCAGGCCATTTAGGGCTTTAAAGGCAAGCACCAGCACCTTGAAGCGAATTCGGTACGCTACTGGCAGCCAGTGCAGTGCCTCCAGCACTGGTCGTATGTGCTCCCGACTGGGAAGACACATCAACAACCTCGCTGTGGCATTCTGCACTAGCTGTAGCCTCTGGATTTGCAACAAGAGCAGCCCCATGTAGAGAGCATTGCAATAGTCTAGCCTCGAGGTGACCATTGCGTGGATCACTGTGGCCAGGTCCGCGCGGTCCAGGA
The DNA here is from genome assembly GCA_029233225.1 of Lepidodactylus listeri. Taxonomy (NCBI): domain Eukaryota; kingdom Metazoa; phylum Chordata; class Lepidosauria; order Squamata; family Gekkonidae; genus Lepidodactylus; species Lepidodactylus listeri. The sequence continues at coordinate 55,945,072 of JARCFY010000009.1, read as the reverse complement.
AGGGAACCAGCTGCCGCACCAGCCTCAGATGATAAAAGGCTGATTTAGCAGTGGCCGCTACCTGGGCCTCCATTGACAAGGAGGGATCCAGGAGCATTCCCAGATTTCTAATCACCGGCAAAGGCACCACCGGCGTCCCATCAAAGGTCGGGAGCGGGAGCCCTGACCATGTACTGCCCTGACCCAGGCACAGGACCTCCGTCTTCACTGGGTTCAGCTTCAGCCTGCTCAGCCTGAGCCAACCAGCCATGGTGTGCAATGCCCGGTCCAAATCGTCTGATCCTGAGCCAGACCGGCCGCCCAACATCAGATAGAACTGGGTGTCATCAGCATACTGGTGACAGCCCAGCCCTGCCCTCCGGACAGTCTGGGCAAGGGGGCGCATATAGATGTTAAAAAGCATCGGGGACAGGACAGCCCCCTGAGGCACACTGCACTCAAGCGGGAGTCTCCGGGACTGCTCATCCCCTTGCACCACCCTTTGTCCCCGGCCTTGGAGAAAAGAGACAAGCCACTGTAAAGCAAGTCCCTGAATCCCCACGTCGGTGAGGCGGCGGGTCAGTAGCTGATGATCAACCATGTCGAACGCAGCTGACAGGTCGAGCAACAGCAACACCGCCACGCCACCTCGATCCAGATGTCTCCGGAGGTCGTCAGTAAGGGCAACCAGAGCTGTCTCGGTCCCGAACCCCGGGCGAAAGCCTGACTGGAATAAACTGACTGACTAGCCTGGGCCATCCAGGTTAGGGAATCCATTTAGTTTACTGGTTTTGAAAAAAGCATATTTTCAAAATCTAAATATTTACTTACTTTATTTGTATCCCACCTTTCCCCCCAAGGGGGACCCAATGCAGCTTAGATCATTCACCCCTGCTCCATTCTATCCTCACAACAATGCTGTGAGATTGGTGAGGCTGAGAGTGTGTGACTGCAGGACCAGTTCTTTCATAAGGCAGGGTTAGGCGATTGCCATCCTATGAGAACACCCCACCAGCCTGCTGCCCTGCCCCCGCCAAAAGCTCTGTTCTGAGTCTGACCGCCCTCAGCACTCTGGAAGGGAGCATGTGTGGTGCAGGTCCTCATCCTCCTGCAGTTGTCGCCAAAGGACTCCATGTTGTTGGGCCCTCCTTTGCAATCACAGCATGGTTCCCAGGCCCCAGGATCCCTGGACTCAGGCGAGTACTGGGGGGTGGTTGTTGCCACGGGGGCTTGGAGCAATGGGGTTGGGGGGCAAATCAAGTCAAGGGTGGTGGGGGAGACCGGCTGCTGAATCTTGAGGTAGGACTAGGACCTTGAGTGGCTGGCCTGGCGCTGCCGCTGGACTGGCGAGGCCAGTGCCTATGGCCAGTGGTGGTGGGATCCATCCTTTTGGCTGCTGCCCATGCCCCTGGGCCTCCCCCATCACCCACCTGCCCACTGGCTGTTCCCCCCACCCAGCTGTCTCCCAGTCCCATACACCCTTTCCCAGACCTGGCTAAATCACCCGGCACCCTCCCAGGGCTGCTCCCTTTCCCCTCTGCAACTTTCAAGCAAGGTGGCGGGTGGGAGGGCAGGGGCCAGGGCCCGGCAAGTAGAGGCATGGTGGCCATCTTGAGGGTTCAAGTTGGCTGGTAGGAAGCATGATTGTTAAAGGAGAGAGAGCAGGATGGCGGTGTGCATGCTGGCGGCAGGAGCAGTTGCAAACGTGTGAGTTTGGCTTTGTGTGTGCACCTGTGCACGGCTCCTGCTCTTCTCCCTCCCCCGCCCTGCAGCTATCTTAGACCGACGCTTTGCTCCTCTCTGAACTGATGCCAAAGTCCCTCGATATACCCATCTGATGGGCGGTCATGACTGAGCCGGGTGGATTGGAAAAGGACAGGGAGGCACGGTGAGCAGCTCCCCTCTCTCCCTCTGTTTTGGTGTTTATATTTTTCCTTTCAGTTGTCAAGCCCTTCAGCCCTTGTTTTCTTCTTAACGCTTTCTGCTCAACCACTCACTGCTTGTTGGTTTACTGGCTGTTGAAACGGATTGGCTAATGATCTCTTCCCTTTCATTTATCCTGAGTCTTTAATCTGGAGCCTTTAGTGTCAACATGGTGTCTGTGGCCCTTCTTATATTTACTAGCCCCAATCGCTAGTAAACAGGCTGCTTCAAGAGATAGTTCATTAAATAGGGAAGAGAGCAGGAAAGAAATGTCATTCTCTCCTTTAGTTCAGTTAGTTGTTCAGTACAGCAAAGTTTAGTAGAGTGTCCATATTAAGTGTGAATTGGTCTTTGTGTCACCTGTCCTGCTTATATCAAAAGTAAATCCTGTGGCCCTGACTGATCTTGTCAGATCTCAGGAGGCAAGCAAGGCTCACTCTGGCAAGTACTTGGATGGGAGACATCCTTGAAATACCAGCAGTCGGGAGGCAGGGGCAGGCCTTATTCAGCCACCTCTCTAAATATCCTCCAGGCTCCCAGTAGGGGTCAGCCACTAGAGGTCACCATGACTTCCAGGTGTGTGTACACACACCCACTCACCCACCCCTTTGAAAAAATACAACCCCCCACAACTCCTGTTGGTTGTGTTTAAATAAAAGCAAATTGTAATTGTGCTTCTTTTTATACCTTTCTTTAAAAAAAAACAAGTAAGATTTTTTAGATATCTTTTTTAGATATCTCAAATAATCTGGTGCAGAGAACATGAGTTGTACGTAGTGCAATGCCTCTCTTCTGCCTCCTGATTCCTGTGCAGTATATATGTCACCCTTAACATTGCTTATTTAACTTCCATAGAAGACAAACCTTTTGTCCTGAGGTCGTATTTTTTATTACATTGCAAGTAAGGGTTACTATAATGAATTGTTAAAAGATCGTGGAAGAGAAGAATGAAATAAACAGAATTCCCAGCGATTTTCTATTCAGGGTTTTCTGCCACATTAGTAGGAATAAATCATTAGAGGCTGGTAGAGGGGTGAGTTGATATATTGGTATAAACATTAGATAGATTTAAACATGAGGCACTGTTATCTGCAGATCTTCTAGATAGTCATGAGAACTTTAAACTGTGTGTCTAGATATATTTAAGGCCAGTTGAGGCTATATGGTTTTATTAATGTGCTGTAAATCTTATATTCACAAGCAGTGTTTACTGCAGTGCAATATATTTAAAGGGAAAATTTACTCCCTGCTGCAGAGGAAAGTAAGATGAGTAAGAAAATACAAGGGTCTATTGTGGACATTTATCCTAAACTGAGAAGTGTTAGAAGTTCTCCAAGAGGGTAAATTTGGGAGATTTTTTTTTTAGGATACTCTAATAATTTCTCTTAACATGTACTAATATATAAAATGATAAGACACTATACTAATAGACTTTCTGGGTTAGGAAAACAGACGTTTAATCAAGTATCCTGCCTGTTTTTTTGACCAGCTGAAGATGTATCTAGAGGTTGTGCAATTGGGAATATTTGATTGATCATCATCAGAGCCTGTCAATGTGTGGTTTAAGGATACCTTGAGAATCGAGATGCACGCTCTCACCCCCTTAACTAGACAGCAGCTTAAAAGAAAATATTCTCCATCACACACACACACACACCATATATTATATATATATATATATATATATATACTGTGTGTGGAGCAGTGCTCCGCCAGCCCAGGAGTGGGCACTAGGGCAGCCACAGGCCGAATCAGATTCTCTGATCTGATTCAGCCCGCCGCCAAATTAAAAAGCAGCTGGAGGGGAGGGGGTTTGAGGAAGAGGCCCCAAACTTACACGGTAACTGCTGGAGCCTCTCCCCCAAATACCCACCAAATTTCAAGAAGATTGGACCAGGGGGTCCAATTCTACAGGCCCCCAAACAGGTTGCCCCTATTCCCTCCATTGTTCTCTATGGTGGGAAAAAATGTTACTTTTGGGGCAACCTGTTTGGGGGCCCGTAGAATTGGGCCCTGTAGTCCAATCTTCTTGAAGCTTGTTGGGTATTTTGAGGAGAGGCTCCAGCAGCTACCCTGCAAGTTTGGAGCCTCTCCCTCAAACCCCCTCTCCTCCAGCCCCTCATATACCCTGTGAGTTTTTGCCTTTGACTTCAATGGCCCATAGGGTATAATGGGGCTGGAGCTGACATTCGGCCAGCAGAATGACTCCCTAATGGGCTTGCATTGCTGAAACTGACATGCGGGGGTCATTTGGCAGCCGGAACAGATGTAGCCTGATTTGGCCCGATCTGAATTGGGCCAATTTTTTTTTATTTGCACACCCCTTGTGGGCACAAATGACAGTGGTGGCAAGCCCCTCCCCCGGCTCCCAGCGGGCCTGTGGAGGAAGCGACTCTGTTTGGAGTCATGCGGTGGCAGCGGCATGATCTTTCCACTGTATTCTATGGGGCCCTTCTCGCTTTGCTCCCCCCCTGCCCACCTTGACAGGCCAGCTGGGGAAGGGGAGGGGAGGCTTTTGAAGATGCCCCCCCTTTTGCTTCCCCTTCTGACACACTTCCAGTGATTTCAGGGTGTGTGGCATATGCTAATGAGTTATGCTAACAGGTATGCTAATGAGCTCCTGCACTTCTTTTTCTATGAAATGACCCCTGTATGTGTGTGTGTGTGTGTGTGGTTACTTTTTGGCAGCTTCTGAAGCATATTGCATTTGATGGACACCGTTCAGTAGTAAAACTGCTGATATGTACTGCCGTTAATAAAAATCATTGTTTTTTGATGTCTTCAAACACCAATTTATATTGAGCTGTTTGCTCTTAAAAAAGCATAATACAGCTTGTAAGGAATGTTTAATTGCATAGGGAGCAGCAATTTAATTTGCTTGCTTGGGAAATAAAAAGCCAAGTATTACAAATGGTTTGGACAGCTGTCCTTTTTGCTTACAACATCATTTATTCATGCCCTGGCACTTGGAGTAGTCCCGTGCATTTCTTTTCCTGTTACCATTTTCCTGGTTTTGGTGATAGAATGGTTTGTTGTCAAAGTGTCTGCTCAGTGTTTTACAGAAAGATTTCACTTTATCAGAATATAGGGTATTTTGTTTAGATTTGAACAGGCTAGATTTCAGCAGGGATTTCTTTAGGGATCTTGAAATATTTAAAGCATGGTTCGGGGCACATTTGCACATGAACACTGATCACTCAGTAATTTATTTCTCAAAATGAAGCTGAATGTCTGAACTACTTCCATTGAAGGGGATGGAAGAAACATGTGGTGTTTGCTTGTGATGGCTGCGTCATGCATAGAATGCTACCTTCGATGTTGTAGTCAAAGTGAATGAGTATGCATACATGAACTGGCCCTGTGTTACTATGGCTTAGTAAACTGCCAGTTCATTTAACAATATTTGAAATTCTGTAAAATATTGAATCTGAAAAATAATGTAATTTCCGAAGTCTGTGATTCTTTTAAGCATTAAAAGAAGTTCTTGGACTGTTTTTGAAATAGAGAGGAAAACCAAAACAGTGTTTTGCCCACAAAGATTCTCTGTACAGATTTCCAGTTTGTCAGATGACTCATTACTACCAATTAAACAGAAAGGCATAGTATGTATTGGCAAGAGAAGAAAGGGGATCCTGCCATGACCTCTTTTTCTTGTACAGTGTGCATTCCATTTTAGTCTAGATACTCTTGAATTAACATGAGATTTTGATGCCTATGTTGTGTTTCTGCTAATAAATGTGTTGTAGGTTAATGCCTAGCTGAAGTATTTGGCTATTCAGTTTGATAGTCATTGTATCATCCTCCTTACAACAATATAACCATTGAATTGTACGTTTAAACCATCAGAAATCACTGGAAGAATTCCAGTGTTTATATTGCCATGTGGATACTGTTATAAGACTTTGGTCCCTTTTAAATCAGCTCTTTAACCTGCTTTGACTTCTGAAAGTGAATTATTTTTTTTACAGGTTTCACACATTTTAAGGATAAAACACTGTCTGCCCACAGTTAATCAAGTCTTAATCTGGTTTTCCAAAATCTCTTTTGCTCCCCCCCGTTTTTTTGTGGCACTTTATCCTTAAGGTGTGTGAAACATTAAAAGAAAGATACATTTTCCTTCAAAAGCTAAAGTGCCTTAAAAAAACCCCTGGGAAAGGAACCTTTACTCTGGACTGAAATTGACATAGTGAACACACCCAGATTTTCTAAATATCAGCCTCATTGCTTTGGCATACAATATAAGAAAAAATAGTGATTCAGTTGTTCTTTTGCTGACCCCCCCCCCCTCACCTGCTAAAGAGTAAAGTGCAGTTATTTCAGTAAGTGTTCTTTGGTTTTTCTGATCTAATTATTTTAGGACCTGAGAGGGGGCAGTGAGTTAGTGTCTGAGCGAATTGAGAAAAGAGCCTTGCTGGATCAATAATCCATCTAATCCAGCATCCTGTCTCACACAGTAGCCAACCAGTTCCTCTGGATAGCCAGCAACAGGGCATAGAGGCTGAAGAATTCCCCTGGTGTTGCCTCTTGGCTGTGGGATTCAGAGGTTTAGTGCCTCTGATAGACTTATCCTCCATGAATCTGTCTCTTCTTGTTTTAAAGCTGTTTATTCCTGTGGCCTACATCCTCGCAGCAAATTCCACATTTTAATCACTCTCTGTGTAAAGTCGTATTTCCTTTTGTCCATCTGAACCTACTGCCCATCAGTTTCATTAGTTTTGATACGGAGGTTAGACAAGGTTGTTTGCTTGCTACACTCCTTTTCAATCTATATTTAAATTATCTGATGCTGAGCCTCTCATTTCCAGAGTTTTATGCTCCAAATTAGCTTCGAAAGGTTAGTACTGCTGCTTTATGCTGATGATTCTGTTCTTATTTCTTGAACTAATATTGGTCTGAAGAGACTTCTGAGAGGTTTCTCAAATTACTATTGAGAAGAGGAGTTGCAAATAAACTACGGTAAATCTAAAATACTGGTTTTCAACAAAAATAGCAATTTAGGACTTTCTAAATGGAAACAGAGATGAGCACCGCCCCCTAGAGTCGGATTCAACCGGCTTTCGAGCAAAGGAATACCTTTAAATTGGCTGTAGCAAACTCTCATATTGAACAAGTTAGGAAGTTTTGTTATTTGGGGATTGTTTTCTCCTCAAACCTTTCTTGGTGTTCTCCTCAAATCTTTCAGTTGTTCAGTTCGAAAATAATATCACAGCTACTCTGTGGTGTTGCTGTTTGGTGATCTCAGGATCTATTGATCATCCATTTTGTCAGTTTTTGCTTAAGACAATGGGCATTCCTTGATTTGTTTCAGATATGTCTATCAGAGCTGAACTAGGCCAGAAGTCGTTGGATGCTAGAGCATGGCTTAGTACTTTTAAACTAAGAAGAAAGACTATCTTTACTGTAGAAGCAGATGGATTGCTTTTTTCTCTCTCAAATAAAATGCTTATTTTCAGCATGGATGAAGACCGTTGACTCTACATTACAGCAGCTAGGGCTTACAGTAGAAGAAATTCTCCAGCTGGGTAAGGCCTTCTCTATTGGCAAGCATTATCTTACCAAGCTTGATTATGATAGTAATCATAATGATTACTATTATGATGGTAATTTGGGTTTGTAGAGTTTGTTCAAATTCTTTGGTATTTTACCACCATGGTCCTTGCTTTCCTATACAAGATATTTATCGGTTTCTCATTATGCTAGGGCATTGCTTTGGCTCATCTTAACACTGACCCTTCTGAAGTATTGCATGGGACGTTTTGTAATAGTTCATATTCAGATTGTCTTTGTGGCCTGGGCAAAATTGATACTTTCTCATAAAGTACTGGAATATTCCTTTTATACTGTTTTTTAAGATTCATTGGATTTTACCTGTTTTACCACATTTATCGTTCAATAATTTCCAAAGGAATGGTATTCTCTATCTGATGCTAGACAGTGATCTGAATATAACCTTATTGGTTGCTAAGTTTCTGTCCATCATATTTTCCTTTAGAAACTAATTTAATACTCTTTTAGTCATTGCTCAAGATCTATTGATCAGAGGAGCTCATGATAGGAAAGGATATCTGGTTGAGGCCTCTCCCCTCCCCAAACTCCATCCCCAAATCTCCAAGAATTTCCCAAGCTAGAGCTGGCAACCCTAAATGGAAGATGAGTATCAAGCAGATAGGCTTAATAGTATTAAGCATTGCTGCAGGAGTCTGTCTCTTTGGCCCAAGTTCTAGTTATTAATCATAAATGGTGTGATGGATTTACCTGCAATGGTAAATATTTGTGCAATCAAACACCTAATAAGACTAGTAATGTTGTTCTTGCCAGAGAATATTGTCAAAACTGTACTTCTAGCAGCACCAGCACCAGCAGTTTGCCACAGGGGCAACACAGTGCAAACAAAGATTTGACTAAAAGGTGTGTAAGGTTGGCAATTATGAAGTGTTCATCACAAGATGAACTTGTACTTTATTGGATGATCTTGACTGTTTTAACCCTAGTGCTACCAGATACCCCCCAGTCACACTGGATTTCAATTTGGCTTCTGTGTGCAATTATCATGCTTCCATCTACCTGCTGGGTTTCCCTGACTCCATGCAATTTGCCCCTCCAATCTGCTTTGGTATGTTCTTTCCTGGAAGCTAATCCCCACAGTGTGTGAGGGAAGTAGATGGTCCCAGGTGCTCACGTCGAAGTGAGAGTGGAACTCTATGCTCATATCCAGTGAAATATCAGGTCCCATTTCCCCAATCCATCCACTGGCATTTTTTTTTGGCCATATTTAGTTATTATTGGTAGTCGGAATATTGCTGTAGTAGCACTGTAGTGATATCCTGACTGCCTGTAATTAAAAACAAAAAAAAACTTTTGAAAAGTCTGCCGGTGGTGGTGGTGGTGATGGTGGAGTAATGGCATGCAAGAGGGCAAAGGAATAAGTAAATCTCTGTGTAGAAGCAGCATTGCTGCTGCAAATGTCTTTGCATTTGTAATGATGATCATGACAGAATGGGGCATCATCCCCATGCAGAAGTAAGCTACAGTGCTTTCCACAAAGGTTTCTAGAACACCTTTCCTCGGTGAAGACTTGTTTCTTACTGTTGATGCAAAAGCCAGTTCTTAGGTTCTGATGGCTGGCAGTTGGAAACTGTATACTTTGCCCAATATTGCTCAAGAACTTTCTTTCTCTTAAACTTTCTCTGCTTTAACCTTGATCTTCCTCTTAAACTTCTCTGCTTTCTAGGTCACAGTTAATCAGTTTAACTAAAAAGCTGTTGTAACTATTTGGTGGATGAATTAAGAATGTTAATCAGCAGGACAGGGATGGAATTGACAAAATGACGAGATGTTAAAGAGACTACTTCTATTCTTGACACTGAACTGAAGGTCAGGAACAGAGCACCTCCTTTTCCAGCAATTGCTCGCCAATATTCTGCTTATGGGTTCATGCCATACCCCTCATGCTGATCTATGCTTCTGGTACAAGGGTTGTGGACTTGTAGGGGGGATTAACAAAAAAAAATGAGATGCTTTTTAACCACCCCCAACAGTGTAGGAGCCAGTTATTAGTAGGTAGCTCACACATGTACAGCTTGGAGAATGTTTAAACGGTCCAGCCAAGGAACTGGGCCCAATTGCTGAGGTGTGTCCTGATAAATATGTATCCTCCCAGAAAGAACCACATGATTGCTCCCCATATGGGTGAATTATTTAGACTCTACACCCAACCAAGTGGAGTCTTATTTTTGGATAAAATGTAGCTACTGGTTGCCTCCCAGTGTCAGTAGCTGCAGATCACTCACACTGTCCCAGCACTGTCCCACAGAGGCCTTCTCATTCTCTGTGGGGATTCACATAATAACCTACGAAGCTAGCATATGATCTGTTATCTCACCCAACATGGCATATAAAGTATTAGAGAAGGGTGTCACTCTTTCTAGTGTAGCCTTATAGGGTATCACTGTGGGTCTCTTCTAGTATCTGGGCATGCTAACCCTTGAGAAAAAGCATGCAGTATACTATTGGCCAATGAGCAGCTGATGCTGGTAGGCATCTGGAAACCTTAAATGAAAATTCTTAGGGGATTATGAATCCCCCTGCCATAATTATTCCTTCACTGCTCTCTTTCACAAAGACTAGGAGCTGCCTGCTACAAACAAGCCAATATCATAACAGAGACTACAGTGGAAATCCTGTTAGTTACAGCTCTTTTAAAGATGTAAGTTTATTTAAGAGGGTTGTGGGCTTTGCTGTGTTTTTAAGTAGTGGGAGTGTTGCAAAGTGCTTTTACCGTTAAATGTAACAAAGAAAATGTGTATGCAAGTATTAATTTTCCTGAAAGAGACAAGAGATGCACGTGAACCATTGGTCTGTCAAGATCATCAGTATTATCTACTATGGCTGGCCGTGGCTATCCAGGATCTCAGGTGGAAGTTTCTCACATCATCTACCACCCGATCCTTTTAACTGGTGATGCCAGGGATTGAACTTGAGAACTTCTGCATGCCAAACAGATTCTCTACTCATGAATGATAGTCTCTTCCTTATTCAAAAGTATTGTGGTGTATCCTCATGTTTGGTTTATGCTGTACAGCAGAAATGCAACATTTATAGACCTAGGATCTAACTAATTTGTTTTGTAATTATAATGAATTTATGCAAAGACCACTTGTCCCAAGCAGCATGATGGCCTTCACTGCCATATGCCACCCTGAGTCCTATAGTTACTAGAATTAAATAAATAAATTCATAATGTTAGTAGAGTGTAAATGGAGTGGCAAAGTCTTCAGGCTTTCATTTACTACAAGGGGACTGTTAAGCTTTATTAAGGAAAACTAGATTTATATCCATATCACATCCATGTCATCCATGGGGGATACGTGATAAGGGTTGCCAGCTCCAGGCTGGGAAGTTCTTGGAGATTCAGTGATGGGGTTTGGGGAGGGGAGGAACCTCAGCAGGGTATAATGCACAGAGTCCACCCTTCAAAGCAGCCATTTTCTCCAGGCAAACTGATCTCTGTCTGGAGATCAGTTGTAATTCTGAGAGATTGCCAAGCCCCACCTGGAAGTTGGCAACCCTATGTCCTGGATTCTGAGAGGCTGTTCTGTCAATGCAGCAACAGTGATAGAAAAACCTCATAGAATCCAGGACAAGATCCTATGGCTTTTCCTTTGCTGGAGGAGGGAAGGGCAATTTCTGCTGATTCCATCCTCCTACTGCCAACCCCCAATTTGCCTCACACACAATTTTGCCTCACACACTGAACAAGCACAGTTTGGGGGAGTGTAGAAGGCTGTGGTTGTAGAGCGGAAGGTGAGGAAGTTGCTGTCCTTTAGTGCAACTCTGCAGGTGCTGCTTCAGATCCATGTTAAAGTTGGGACAAATTAATACTTCCTGCAACATGGACTGAAAATTTAGTTTAGCTGTGTTTAGCCATAAAATGCTATATGAGAAGCTTGTTCATTTTCCTTCTCTATCCAAGAGTCTTGTTATAAAGAATGGAAAACAAGATGTACTAGCCCTTGAACATGGACAAGTTCTTCTAAGCCTTCTCAGTAATAATTTTCAGTAGCAAACTATGAGGAAACAACAAAATATTTCATATTGTAGTAGTATTTTCTAGTTCACTTGGATGTGAATGGCATCTTTTCCTAACCTATCACTCTCCAAGGAAATAAATGTTTCTTCCAAATATTCTCCCCCTCCCATTTTTGATAAATACATTAGAAATGTACAGGATGACCTGTTCTCTCAGTCTGCACATTGTTGTATGATTTCATTGCTTTCTTACACACCACTAGATGGTGAATTCTTTATGACAGTGGCAGGATAACAAGGTCCAGCTTTATGTTTTCTCTGTTATGCTTTTCAGGAATGTTGAGCAATGAGTGTTTGGGTCAGATGCTGTACTTTGGATGGAAGCTTGAAATTGACTTCAGAAAAGCATTTGTGTATAAATGTGGTAGCTTAGCCAAGTGTATCATTTACACTTGGATCTCCACGATCTAGTAACGGTTGCTCTGATGTTTATTTAAACAGGAGAGAAGCTCCATTATTGTTAAAAGTTCTGATCAGAAGCAGGAGTGCTAGATGCTAAGCCAATTTTATTTTCAATTTACTTTTCGGTGTTTTCATATACCAGTTATACTACAAGGCAGAGTCCATTTATTTAGAAAGTTACCTGTTTAAGGAAACAATTCATTATGTGTCGCAGAGCTGATGAGTTCAGTAGAGCCACCTTTTAATCCTTGATTCCCTGTGGATTTTCTTTCACAATGCTTTTTCCCTTTGAGTCCCTAAAACTACAGTCCTTTTGACTGAATAGAGGCTATTTTATACACCACCCTGCTCCCAATCCAATTAAAGGCCCAATAATAGACGGATTATGGAAAGTTTACTTCTTAGCAGAAGAGAAGCTTTGGAAAAATAGTATGTTGATAGCAAGAGGGAATGTGAGGGAAAGCGGAGAAAATTAAGGGGACAATGGTCAGTAATCTTACCTTGTCTGATGTTTGCGCTGTTCACAATATAGAGGACCCTTAGAATAAGGAGGACAATGATTCAGATTCTTTAACCATTTTGTTGCTGGAGTTTAGCTGTCTCTTCAATTTTCTTCACACTTGCTTTTGTTATCTGCATTTTGCACAAATACCATTTAATCCTTTACTTCAAGTCTTGGGCCATGAAGGGTTTTTTTTTGGGGGGGGGGCATTTTCCCTTAGAAGAAGTTAGTGTATGAATGTTTTGTACTATTTCTATTTTAGAGCAGTAAATATAAGTTTGCTGAATCATTTTCAGTGAGTTTTCTAAAAAGGAAATGATTTTTTTTACTGAAGTGAGCACATTCCAAAGTGTGCTCAAGCTGCTAAAAAGTACACATTTAAAGCACTGTATAATAATATACTTGCTGACTATGTAATAGTCTAATGTTAAATACAAAACCAAACCTTACTTTGCTAACTACCACCAAGGTTTCCTATTGAGCACAGTCTATTGCATTTCACTCAACAGGTTGTCTCAATAGTGACTCTGTTACTGTGTGGTTCTGAAATACTCAGAAATTCTGTCATTTTTAAAAGGAGTCCTCCGGATAGTTTTCTCAATATCAGTGGTTAACAAAGTGTTAAAAATCACTCTCCAAATCCTGTGTGCTGAGCTAGGTAGTGGAGCTGGGAATGATTCTTTTTTTTCCTCCTGTGCAGTCAAACCATTTTTTTGGCAGATAAATTAAGCCTTCTCCATTTTGTAGAACAACCAGTAGTCATTATTTTCAGCTACTTTGCTACCTTATTATTGCTAAGATCTCTACAGAGCCTTTTTCTTTGCCTAGCATAGTGGATTTTAGTGGGCTAAATGTTTAATGAGTCAATGTGTTAAAGGCTTCACTTTTCTTCCAATTAACCCCGAGACCACTCTGGCATTTTTGTAAATCCACAGAAGTATTTTGTGAGGCCTAAAGGGTAAGCTGCAGGCAGGCTGTGAAGAATGTAAAAAGACTAACCTGCTAACAAACACTATGCAGTGGGACAAAGAGAGTTTAATCCGTATTATGGTAAATGCAGGCTTAGTGTCCCAAAAGGGCTTTGCAAAGTGGAACCAAACAAAGAGGGCAGCACCAATAAAAAATCCAGTGCTTTTATTTTTATACAGAAAATTGTTGCAGAAGAGGGAAAAAACCCTGATAATAGCATTAAGAAAAGGTTTGAATGGTGGTTTTAAATATGATACTAAACATTGTAATTGTTCGCCAATTGAATACTGTTTGTTGTACATAAAGAAGCTAAAAGCAACACAGGACGTTCAGGTGGCTGAATATTCATGAGACTAGCCTAGATGAGTACTTCGATGTAAATCTGGAAAGCTTATCACAGTTTTAGAAGACTATACAGTATTCACAGTTATTTGTATGCCCACGCTAATGGTATTTTTATAATGAAAAATATAATCACTGGGAGTTATTCAGCAAATAAACAATAGAAGTGTATTTATATAAATTCCCTTTTCTAATGTTCTTTCCAAACAAAGTATTTTCCCCATGCTGTGCTAATTTGGTGGCTGTGCAGAGTCCAGAATTTCTAGATTTGTATCTATTTAAGGGGTATTTGAATGCCTTTTCTGAACCTTATGCCAACTGTATTTTTACAACTGTCAAACTCTAAATTGCTATTGCTAGTTAAATGACCACCCAATAAAAAAGTAGTCCTTCCTTTATAGTTGAGTTCTCCATATTTTAAAGTCGCAGTAGTGATTATTTGATCTTTCTTGTGCTTGTCTTCAGCATCTATTGACTAGTGTCTGTGCATCCTCTACTCCTTCTGTGCCAGCATATTTTTTTCATTTTTTAATTTCTCCTGTTTAAACATCTCCATTGTACTGCTCTAATCATCTTATCTTTTTTAAAGTGACCTCTTCCTCCACAACACATGCCAACAATTTTCCTTTCATTTTAAAGTTTTTGTTGTTATGTTGTCTGTTTGTCCTCCACAGTAACAAACTTCAAGGACTATTTCATTATTTAAAAGAAGAAGAAGAAAAGAAGGGGGAGGGGTCAGGGGATGATGATGTCATAAGACAGGAAATTATGTTGCTAGCCCATATAGGGCTAGCAATACTTTAATACTGCCTTTAAAAATAACACATATTTGCAGATTTCCTTTCCATCTGGAAAGGCTCTCAATAATAAAACCTTAGTTAAATAAAAATTCTCCTATACATGTCTAGTTATTGATGGAGAACGCAAAATATGGGTGTGTGTATGTAAATATAAAAACTTTTATATCTGTCAGCCCTGAAGTATTAATAATATGCACACGATGAAAGTATGTTTTCAATAATTAAGATAATTGAAACAATCTGAAATCTTAATTATCGAATATTGCACATGGTTCTTCTGCTTAATCATTTAGTCTGTCTTTGATTAGCCTAGCATGGGATGTTTCAGGGACAATTTTAAGATTTGATAAGAAAAAGAACACGGTATGGAGAAACTGGTATTGTAATCCTAAACAGAGTGGCACTAACTTCAATGGAATTAGAAGAAAGCAATTCTGTTTAGGGTAGAATTGTAAATTAGCTGTCTGCCAAAGACATCGATGTTGATCTAGTTTTATTTTGAACCTTATTTTGGTGTCACAAAGGCTGTTTTATTGACATTTGAAGATACTGAATTTTGTTTCTGAAGGTGAGTACTGTACACGCCCTGCTGCAGAAAGCTAAATAATCACACGATGGTGGCTGGCACTTATGTCAGCCAAATAAACATTCCAAAATATAAAGGAGGATTTTGTCTTGTTTTATTACTGCTTCAGAAAGAAAAGCAATAGAATTATAACCATTTGTAATATGCAGGAAGTAAGAAGCAAAAATTCAGAAGCAGGCTATAGAATCTGCTCCCATCATGGGAGGTAGATAGGAATGCCAACCTCCAGGTGAGACCTGGACTTCTAGAATTACAACTGATCTGCAGATTACAGAGATCCATTCCCCTGGAGAAAATGGCAGCTTCAGAGGGTGGACTATATGGCATCACATCTCTCCTGAGCATTTGCCCCTCCCCAAACTGCCTTTCCCAGGCTCTGCCCCCAAATCTCCAGGAATTTGTCAACCCAAATTTGGCAGCTCTAGAAGCAGAGTTGCATCGGTTTAAGCATTAATACCATATTCTTTCAAATCAATTGACTGGCATTCTGCATTTTTAGCTTGGCATTCTTTAGATATGTTTATTATATCTGTGATCGTTTTTGCATTAGACCTTTAAAACTTTAGAGGAGCTTTGTATGGTTAGTAAAGGAATATACTGTTTAAACTAGGTTGTAGAAGAGAGTAATAAAGTTCCTAGTATCTATGATCCATGCTGGATAGCAAACCTCGTTGTTGATATGAGGTGCTGCGCTGAGGCATTGAAGAAATTCATGATGGTTATTCCCTAGACAGCCAGGGCAGCCTGCTGGCAACAAGATACAGGAGTTCAATGTGTAAACAGTGATAATGGTGATATGTCATTTGTATTACAGTTTGGCTGTTAATTGTGATGAAAGCTGCGGCTTTTCTTTTTACAAAAATCAACTCTTGAGTGTGTATAATTAGACTAAATTTACATTATTAAGAATAATGTTTGATACAGGAAATGTGAAGAGGCAATTCTTTATCTGCCATTTCCTGAATTTTAATATTTGCCTTTTCTTATTAGATGGCGCACACACACACACACACACACACACACGCCTGATACCCATTCTTCGCAACAGTATTTAAGTTCTGTAAATCCAGTTATAATACCGATGATGTGAAGTTTGAAATGTAACATTTGTTGTAGGAATTCTAATGGAGAAGATTGTAGTGTAAAAAATGGAGACATACGCACTGGTTTTTTTCTTTACTGAAGAACCTCTGTGTAGACCACATTGGTGGTTCTGCCCTAAGGTGCTAGGATCACCAGGCTGCTTGGTGAGTTCACTCTGGAGCAGGCCACATAAAACTGTCCATGTGAGAAGCAGTCATCTGTTAAGTCAATTCCTGCCACCTTCAGTGTCTGGCCTTGGGACTTGTTGATGGTCATAGCAAAACAGACCTTGAGGGGGAACTGCAGCCTCTTGAACTCAAAGGGGTTTTCTGGTGGTATGAGTGGTATGCATGGTATGAATACCAACTCTCCCCAAGCACTGCCAGTGAGCAGTGTGGCCTAGATGATGTTCCTGTGCAGGGCCTTCACTTGCAGTCTGGTGCCATTGCAGAGTTTGGGTGAGTTGAGGTTCCACAGCAGCATTAAAGTACCCTGGCTCTGGTCCTACACCTGACAAACTCCTGTCTGTCTGGTGTAAGGGGGTTTTGTGTTTAAATGCATAAGGGAGGCTGGGCCAGCAGCAGCACTAAGGCAATCCTGCTAAGCAAGCCTCCCTGATGGCTTTAAGGACTCCGTGCTCCTTTTAACCCTTGACAGGTGGTTGTCTGTCAGGTGTAGGAGGGGTGGCATGTCTGAAGGCATTGGGGAGGCTGGGCCAGCAGGATTGCTAAGGCAATGCTGCTTGGGCAGCCTCCCCAATGGCTTTCAATGCTCTGTCCCTGCACCTGACAGACAACTGCCTGTGAGGTGGAGGAGTGGGTGAGAGTGTATCTAAAGCCATTGGAAAGGCTGGGCCAGCAGCATTGCTAAGGTGTTTCTGCTTGGGTAGCCTCTCTGATGGATTAAAATACCCTGGCCCTGCTCCTACACTGCTGAGCTAGCCTCCCGATGGCTATAAGTATCCACCCCCTCTCCTATACCTGACAGGCAGCTGCCAGTCCAGTGTAGGGGGGAGAGGTATTGCAAGTCATTGTGGAGGTGGGCTGGCAGGATTGCTAAGGCATTACTGCTGGGGCAGGCTTCCTGATGGCTTTAAGCACTCTGCACCCACTGCTGCACGTGGGGGAAGTGTGTTTGAAGCCATTGGGGAGGCTGGATCAGCAGCATTGCTGCACCTCACAGGTGGTTGGCCATTCCTAATTTTTCGACTGTCATTAGCTTTCTGAGTCTCCTGTAACTGTTGGGGTTTTTTACCCCAGGACACTGAGCTCCGCAGCTGATCAATCAGACAGTGGGGGGGGGGGGGGTGCAAGGAGGCAGCAGCCTGGCAGCCACATAGGAAGCAATGGGGGGGGAGGACATTTTACCCCTTTTTGACCCCCTTCTTAGTGAGCATCTACGTCATGGTAGGAGTGCCTGGTTTGGCCTGGGCGATGATTTTATGGTGAGGGGACTTTTATATACATAAGATGGTTTTTAAGAGCACTTACATTATAATGCATTAGCTGACACTGAGGAAATGGTTGTGATCTGTGAGTTCTGGAGAACACAGAACTCAGTGAAATGGATGAATCCTGGCTTTGCATGGTAGCTCAGATCCAGGGTGGAACAGAAAGATGGTAAATCCTTCCTTGGCTCCTTGACATATCTAAAGTAGCTTTAATCTTTGTTGCATATTCTGTGTATTAGTTTAAAAGGGCAATACTAAGTGCATCATTTGACTAGGTATGGAAGTATTTAAATGTTGAGTAGATCATATTTAATTAGCTTGTGGCTGGATCCTGTAAGATAAACACATTGTCGCATACAATTTATTTACTTCATTTGTGTTCCAACATCCCCCCAGTGGAAAGCCAAAGTGATTTACAATGTTCTCTTCTCCTCCATTTTATTTTCACAACAACCTGTGAGGTCACTTAGACAGAATGTGTGTGACTGGCCCAAGGTCACCTAGGAAGCTTCCATGGCAGAGTGGGGATTTGAAACTGGAGTCTTCCAGATCCTAGTCTGAATCTGCAACTATTGCACCACAGTAGCTCAAGCAATTCCACATAGAAGAAAAGATACATATTTATATTGTAAAATATGCAAGGATCTAATAATGGTTGTTGAGAATGTGCTGTGATATGATATTCTTGGATTTGTGAAATGTTAACTGAAGCTCTAGAGAACGTTGAAAAGACTGAGGAAGCTGCATATTGTTAGCAAGAGAAGTGGGTAGGAGAGTGATGAGCTGGCATGGTGACTGAAGGAAAGAGGACAGAGGAGCAGGCAGCAGCTTCTAAGCATATGAACTTGAGGAAATGGTGACTGCATGCCCAGCACTGAATAGAGAAAAGGCCCAGGGCAAAGTGGGACTGAGGAATGTCCTCACAGAGTACCCAAGTGCGGAAAAACTGTGCCAGAATGGGCAGGGGAGTTTGAGAATTGTGGCCTTGAGACTTACAAGGTAAAATTCATCATGTGCAGGTCTCTATTTTATATAGAAAATGCTTAAAACTGCTGTTCTATGACACTCAGCTTTGAATTGCTTCTAGTAGGAAAACTGAACTGCCAATGGAATGAAAAGCTGGGATTTAAGGAAATGATAGAGAGGCAGAAAGAAAGAGGTTAAGAAAGCTGGCTTTGGAAACATTTCACAAGTTCTAGGATAGGAGAGATTTTGTGCCATAGCAGGGAAAGGAGTAGGAAGAAGAGGAACCAGAGGATGCATGTATGTTCAAATTTCATGTATTAATTTAAAATTGCCAGTCAGTTTTATCTTCTAGCATCTTGTGCAGTATAGCTTGGAGCTTTGGGCTTCATAGATTTGGATTCAAAACATTTTTGCCAGAACGAGTATTCTGAAACTGTTTCTTGTGACAATGCTTTGTATGTGGTCTCAGTCAGGATAGGGTTGGGTTTTCTGTCTGCCTTGGTTGAACTTGATCTTGGGAAATGTTACATGTCTCCATCTCCAGTTATCTGGTATAAGTAGAGGCAGCTAATCCAATAGTGGTGAGGCCCGTGCTGATTTTTCTGCCCCTCTCTCTTTCTGTTTGAAACTAAAATTTTCAGTAATGTGCTTCAGACTCTGAGCAAAAGTTTGATCTCTTACTAAAACTTACTGACAATGTGTACTCATTTCCCCTATATTTCCTCAGGAAGCTACAGTTTTTTTTAAAAAAAATCCTGTAACAATTAGTAAACGAGCTCTGGGACTTCCAGTTTTTAGTTTACAAAAAGAGTAATCTACTGCTTGATTTGAAAAGAGAGAATTGTAGCTTTTCTGAATTTATGTCTCTGTATACTATCTCTTCACTAATCAGAAGAATCTAAAAACCTGGGGGTCGTAGGGAGGCTTAAATCCCCCCCAAAAGGGAAGAGTTGTCTGTATATGTGCAAACAACATTCCTTTTTGGACGCCACTTGGCGGGGGGAGGCACTGTAGGCATGCAACTTGGTCACCACAGTGTTACTTGGCTTGACAACAGCCCTGGATCTGATGCTGCTATTGCCATTGCTGAGGTAGCTCTCAGTGTTTCTGCTGAGGCCCCCAGGCCCAGCACCAATCTTGCCATTGTGGCTCTGCATGCCACTGCAGCCCTTGGGCCCAGGGCTATTCCTGGCATTGCCACCATAGTTCCAGGCATCACAGCTGCAGCCTCCAGCCCCTGTGACTCCTGGTGTCACCGCTGTGGCCAGCATGGCTCCCAGCTTCACTGCAGCAGCCCCCAGGCTTGGCACAGTTTTCTGTCATGCCACTGGCTCCACTGCAGTTAGGAAAAGCTAGCCTGGCTGCGGCCAGAGACCCACAAAGAGGCTGATCTACCTTCCCTTGAAATGAAGGGGAGATGGCTGGACAGAGTGTTGAAGACTGGGGGAAGGTGGGCAAAGCACTGATGTTGGGGTGGATGGGAAGCAGAGGAGGGGTAGAGCAGTGAGGAAGGGTGGGAAAGAAAGCCAGGGGGAATGGGAAGCCACCTCACTGCAAAATCCTTGCTGGTCCCTACTTGTGCTATAATACTGTATATTTTTTTGGGGGGGGGGGTTGTATTTTTTAGTGTGTGTGTATGAGTGTGTGTGCACCTGGAAGCCATGGCAACCTCTGGTGACTAACCCCCTACTGGGGTCCTGGAGAATATTCGGAGAGGTGGCTGAATAAAGCCTGCCCCCACCTCCGGTATTTCAAGGAGGTCTCCCATCCAAGTACTTGCCAGAGTTGACCCTGCTTAGCTTCCGAGATCTGACAAGATGAGGCTTGCGTGGGCTATCTAGGTCAGGGCTATATTAAATTATATTGACAAGTTCATAAAATAGGAATTCTTGCTCTCTGGTTTCTGGAAATTCACATGATAAAGAGACTTGCTTTAAAAAAAAATCTGACAAAGTTAAGTTCTCTTTATTTTCCTGTTGCGTTCACGTTGTTGGAAAAACTGAGTTTAAAAATCTGGGTCTTCTGTTTGCAAATACCGGCTGAGCATTTAATGCTAATGAGATGCAGGCGGAAGTGCTTTTGTCATAGTTTCATCAAACTGATTTTGTCAGCACTAGTGCAGAACCCTTGCCACGTCACTCTGAGTGCTCATTAGGCAGTCGATGTCTTTGAATTTTCATTAAACTGATGAACTCATTTGTCTGTGTGTGCTGACATATATTGTATGGGGACATGCTTAGAGTTATGAATGCTTACTAGAGTGCTTACTACTGTTTGCTTATAGCTTCTTTCTTGCGTTTCTGCAATATCATTATTACCTTAGAAGTTTCTTTGAGCACCACTTGTGTGTTATAGTCAGAACATCAGATCAAACCAAAAGATTTAAACAAGTGCTGCAAAAACGTGTATATTTCCAGTGAACTATAACCACTGCCTCAAATTATTTCTCAGATGGTTCTCTACATTTTCATTTGTTACTTGCCTGTCAGTTTTAATTTTTAGTCAGAATGCCTCAAGGGACGTGATAGAGTTCCCCCCCCCCCTCTATATTAAAGTAGCTGTTTAAAACAGGACCGGGGGGGGGGGGGGACTGAACACTTTTTAGTACAGAGACATATAAAAGTGTGGAAATGTACCTTACCCCTTCCTATTCCTTTTTAGACTATTCAGACATTGTGAACTCTTCTTGCTTCAAGGAACTAAGGAAGCTGGGCTGAAATTTTCAGTTATATATATCCAAAAGATAGACTTAAGAATCTGAGTTACATATGTAATGATTTTTTTTATGTAGGCAATATGATTATTAATTATTATTCCTAATTATTTGAATAGTACAGTCAATGTGAGTGGCACTTTACAGAGTTCAGGAAGATGGGCCATGTCATGAGGAGTGCCCAGTACGAAAGGAAGGGAAGTAGCTGGTAGTGGGGATAAAAAAGTGGAAGAATATGCCTTCATTCCATTATACATGCTTAGACTTATGTATACCATGGCTGATGGTACAGAGCTGGTAAAACACAGCCCCCCACTAAGGCTCTTCTCTTTCTTTGCTCCATGTCTGTTTTAGTGAGGATCTAATATATACATTTTCAAAAAGTATTTTTCAAAAAGATGAAATCCTAATACAACAAGCCACATCAGAGATTATATTTACCCACTTTCTTTCTTTATAGAACATGGGTCCCCAACCTTTTGCATTCACCTTTGGAATTCCCACACAGAGTGGTGGCCACAACTACAAAATGGCTGTTGCCAGAGGTGGAGCCAGTCACAAAACGTCAGGGAGTGAGAGCATGCATAACTCTAATAGTAGGTCTTCAACATTTCAGACAGAAGCCCTGTTTAAGAGGATGCCTTTTTAAATGAACATATTGTTGAAAAATATCTGCTTGCATATGCACAGCTTGCCTTCAGTCACACAGCAGAGATCCTCGTGCTGTGGTGATAGGGGAGTAGCCAAAGAAACTTTTAAAAAGTCTGTGCAGCCAATTAGATCTCCAATGGCTCATCAGAAGCCATGCTGGGCAGATGCCTCACCTGACGCCACCCACTTTCTAAAAACACTTGGCGGGTGCCAGGAAAGGTGTTGGCAGGTACCATGGTGCCTAGGACACCACACTGGGTGACCCCTGTTATAGAAGTTGTGATGAGGACCAAGGACTGTACTGATCGTCCTATTTTTTTTAAAGATGTGAGATAGATATCTTTAAAACAGTTTTTGAAAGGAACTGATATATATGGGCCATATGATTGGTGGGGGTTTGCTGTCTATACTGCTGTCTTAGTATTTTATCTTTTGTATGAATCTTGGGTCTTAAACAGGGAAAAGGCATGCTAATTAAAACCTAAAGCATAACATTTCCATATCATACTTTTGGCACCCGACAACCATAAGTTTCATTGCTTGACTATTTGGCATCCATTATCTATATAAGGTATTCCCCTTCCGGTTACTTATCACTCCAAGGTGTTCATACGCTATATGGTGGTGACTATTTACCTGCATTGGCAAGGGAATATTATGCTTTCTTACCTAGATGACTGGCTACTTAGTAGTGCCCTTCTTATTGCTCAATTTATCATCAGATTCCACACTATCCTGCAACTAATAGTGGGCTTGGGGTTGCAGCACAGAAGCACCACCCATATCCCATAAGGAATATTCAGTTGATTGGTGCACTCCTGACTGTATTCATGTGTGATCTCTTCTGCCTCTAGACAAGGCCTGGACTGGTTGCCAGTTTCATCACCTTCCCATGACAGATGGTGTTTCTTATCTAGCATAGCCTTATGGCTCATGGCTTCCCTCATGTTTGTGATTCCTTTCAGTAGACTTTGGACAGGGTTCCTATAGGCTTGGTTTCTATTCAATTTATGGTCACTTTGAGACTCCCAGTACAAAAGGCTCCAATAGCTCTCTGGTGTGGTCCTAGTAGTCTGTGGGGGTAGATACAACCTGCCAGTCTTCTAGAAGGAGTTCCCTCTATCTTCCCAGTTCCTCAAATTGTCCTTGCTCTTGATGCCTCCCCTGTTGTCTCCATAGCATTCTCCACTGACAGATGAGTGAAGTTTTGCATCCCAAGCCCATAGTTCTGGCCTAGCAATAGTCAGAGTCTTGGTTGAATCTCTCTTTCTGATATCAAATCAGAGTGTCTCTTGATAAAGACATATATTTCTCAGGGTGCTTTCAAGAGGAAGTAGCAAGGCTGCCAACTCAAGGGCATATTAATTAAGGCTCCCACAGTGTGGTCATCCAAGGCTCCTCACACCCTGGTAATGAGACCCAGCTTTGCAGGACAATAATCTGCCCTCTTAGGATCTCCCTTACTGACTTACTGAAAATCTAATTGGATGCTCAGGAAGAACAATCCGCCCATCTAGCCGACTGTTTTCAAGCTTTAGCTGCATGTGCTACACAGGTGATTCAATCATCTTAGCCAGGCCAATCTTCCTCTCCCATTACATCACCTTGGAACCATCCCCATTAGCATCTTCTACAATGAAAAATTCAAACCATCCAGTTGCAACAACCCCTCAAAGGATTCCAGCAAATAATATCAGTCTGCAGATACTCTACAAAGGATCTGAGAACCTTCTGACTGACCTGCCTTCTAGAGGGCAGGTCAAACAAGATCTGTCCTGCTCCACTATTTTGTAGTTCAGCCCTCAAAACCTGTAGCTTCTCATAGTCCTCCCCATTCCTCTCTTGCTAGGATTTCTACCTCTAGTCAAACATCCTGTTTCCTGCATGTTGCACTTTTGCTTCCCTTTTAGGGCAACCCTTCTGTTCTTTTGTGGCTGTGAGGATTCTTTCTTTGAGACAGCTGTGAGAGAGAAAAATTTTCAGGTTAAGCTGTAATTGGACACTAGCTTAAAGCAACTTTAATTAAAAACTAGGATTTTGCAAAGTAAATGATATATTGGTTTGCCATAAGTAAATTATGACAACATATTATCACTATACAGTTCTGTTTTACTGTCTTACATGTAAAACACCTTCTGAAACTTGGGTTCAACTTCATATATGAGGACACTCAGTTGATTGTGGGGTGCTCATTGTGGCAGCCATTCTGTCAGCCAGTCTTCATCAACAAGAATATTCATGTCCTTGAGGGATTTCCTGCCAGTCTTCCTGTGTAAGGTATTCCAAATAACTATAGATAACATTGCCAGACTGTACTATATAAGCAAGCAAGGGAGGAGCAGGTTCTAGAACTCTTTGTCAATTAGAGGAAAGATTTAATACAGTACCAGATCCTACCCATGCAAGCGGCAGGCTAAGAAAATACTGTTTCAGACTTCCTCAACCAGAGGGTGCAAATGGCTGAAGAAGCACATCTGAGACTTACTTTTGCTGGCATTGTGGTGCCGAAGGTGGGGGAGGTCAGATGGATGCAGGCACGGCTGTGTTGTGCCTTTCAACAGGGCAGGGGCAGGGCAATTCTCCACACCCTGCCTTGTCAGGCTGGGAGTCACAGTGGAGGGGCCATGAGGCTATAGGAGAAAGCCTGTGCTGGGCCCTGGCCTCTTTGTTTTTGGTTCACCTCATTCCCTCATTTTGGGATTTTAAGATGTATAACCTCATTTGTTCTGCTCTTTTTACTGTCACAGCTTAGCAGTTTGGGCATTGGGACAGATCCTGTTGGGTGGGAGACTGGGCCTGTGTACATGCCTTCCCCCTAAGGGGTGTTGGGGTGTGGAGCCGCTCAGCCACATGCCCAGGCAGGAGCTGCTGGCTGGCTTTCACCTCCAGGTGGCAGGGAGACAGCCCCATAGCCAGAAAATTTTTACTTGGGGGGGCAAATGAGTACTCATAGGAGGCAGCTGCTAATTCCCCCACCCTCTGGGAGTTGGTCATCACCCCCTATTTCCTGCAAACATCTGTCCAGATATAGCTTAATGCTAGGGGCTGGGAGCTCATGAAAGCAAATGGGGCAATTCAGAGGGGGCTCCTTCCAAGTTGCTACCCCTTCCATTTCCGAGCAGAAAGAAAAATCCCACTGAATTCATACTGGGCAGCTGCTCTTTACCTCTTGGGGAGGTTTGCTTTTGGAAAACACTTCCCAGCAAGAGATTGCCATTAAACAAAAAAAAAAGCAAAAAAAAAAAAGTTTCAGTCACGGTGCGAACTACCAATGAGATTTGCTTGGGCAGGAAGAGCAGAAAAGGAAAACCTCCTTTTTCTATGGGCTCCTTTGGTGGGCAGACTTTTGGGAGTTGTAGTTCTTTGGGACCTGAGGAAAAATGAAAGTGTTATGGGGCATTTGGATGGGTTAACAGAGCTGCAGTGCCAATTTTTTGGGGGGAGGGAAGGTGTGGTTAACTTTTCCTTGGATCCCAGCTGTGCTGAGAATTGATGCCATGGAATTTGAAAGAGTGTTAATGCTTCTGGATTATTTGTCAAATAAAGCGCCCTCCCCACCCCACCATCCAGCTGGGGCTTAGAGGGAACACTGTTCCCAGTCTGTATGTCTTCCCTCACAGCTACTGAAGTAGTTGCAGCCCCAAACACTTTCCTCATCCATGGGCAGCTCCCATCTCTCCTCCACGTGGCTTGCCTCCTGTCCTCTCCCCACCCTCCTGTGTCCCTTCAGCATGGGGCTGACTTTGGCTGGGCGCCCTTGCCGGCTCCTGGCGCTTGAGCACAGAGAAGAAGCCAGGGTCCTGGTGGCTACTCGCTTTGTTCCCTGGCTGTGCTGGAGCCTGGGTGGGGGGGGGGCTGGCTTTATTTTAAACAGGAGCGCAGATCTGGGCTCATTTCTATATTTAAAGCAACAGGGCACCAGGAAAACAATACAAATGGGAAATAACCCATGCAGAGACCGGCTTGATCTTCTCACTGTTCTGCCCTGTGTAATACTGGGCGTAGGGTTGCCAGGTCCCCCCTGGCCACCAAAAGGGAGTGGGGGAGTTGGGTTGCCAGCTTCAGGTTGGGAAACTCCTGGAGATTTGGGGATGGAGCCTGGGGTGGACAGGGACCTCAGTGGGGTACAATGCCACAGAGAGTCCACTCTCCAAAGCATCCATTTTCTCTAGGGGAACTGATCTCTGTTGTCGAGATGATGTGTAACTCCAAGAGGTCCCCCAATCCCACCTGGAGGCTGGCATCCCTAACTGGGGGGGGGGGGGAGTATGCAGACATTTTTTCTCTGTAGGAAGTAGTCAGAAGACTTTCAGAAGAGGGCCTCCTGACAAGCTATCCAGCCTCCAAGTATTACACATCTTCTTTATTCAGACTTGGAGTCTCAGAGCAGCTTACAATCTCCTTCCCTTCCTCTCCCCACAACAGACTCCCTGTGGGACTGAGAGGCCTCTGAGAGAACTTCTGTGACAGAGCTGTGAGTGGCCCAAGGTCACCTAGCTGGATGCATATGGAGGAGTGGGGAATCAAACCTGGTTCTCAGATTAGAGTCCACCACTCTTAACCACTGCACCAAACTGGCTTAGAAGGACAGAGTTTAGAAGCACACACCAGTGAGGTGGGGAAAATCAGAAATTGTATTAATTGTTCTCACAATTAAAAAAAAAAAAGAAATTAGCAATTTCAAATTTTGTGTTTTTTATTCTTCCTAGTTTGAAAATTGGTGGGTGCACCGGGAAGGGGGGGTGCCAGAAGGTAGCCTTGCCTAGTGTGCAAAAAAACCTGGCCCTGGCCCTGGCCCTGGCTGCATTGTGCAGGGGAACCAGGTAGAGGCCAGTGCCTACATGTGTCCTGGTATCCAGTCACTCCATGGGTGATCTCCCAGCAGGCGGGCTGGGGGAAGGGTTCCATTGGGCAGCAAGCGGGTTGCTTGATGCTTGGATCCATCCCTATGCTGTGCCATTGTTCCTTTGTTTGTGTTAATAAATAAGCTGTGGCCATGTTGTTGGCCAGCAAGGCACTTTTAGTGCTCTTATGAATTGTGATATTCATAAGCCTGAACTTTGGGTTGCCTGTAATGGAAGGGCCATGTGCTTTCTTCATAATAGGAGCCAGCTCCAGCCCATGCCAGGAGGCTGACACCCTATACAGTTCACCTGGAACAGAGACAAAGGACTCCTCTTGCCATGAGGTTTCTCTCTCTGTCTCAGTACGCTGGTCAACCCCTGCCCCCTCCAACATACCTGCATAGTTATGCTAACGCAAGTGCTTAACAGCTAATGTTCGGGCCATCACCCAGTCGGCCAAAGTCATTGACTAACAATAGATGTGGCCAGGTGAGTCATCGGACCCCTGACCAAAGTCCACTTCCTGGTGAGATCATGGTCTTGCAACATTGTCCATCCCCCGGCCCTCCTCCCTTTGTCCACCTCTAACCTATGGAAGGGTCCAAAAGGGACGGACCGCCTAGAAGGTGTGTTAGTGGGATGTGGCCTGATCAGCCCGCCCCAAAACCCCTAATAAAAGACCAAACCCAGAGGGATTCGGTCTCTTGAGCCGTCGTCCCCTGTCTGCTTTTAATACCTCTTCAGTCCAGCTTGCTGTACCCAACCCTTGCCTCCATCTTTAATCCTCTCTCTCTCGGGACTCGTGATCCAGGAGAACCACGTGGTCCCGCAGGTTCGAGCCTCGTGTCCCCATAGCCTTTCTAATTTTCTCCCCATCCACTTCTTCCATCGTTCGGACAACGTATCTAAGGTAAGGCACTGCTTCCCCACCAACGAATACCTACTCATGCAAACGTGCTTCTTTCTGTCTTTGTTTCTTAGGCCTGTGTGAGTGTGTGAGTGATTATGTTTTTGGTATGCTTGAGACACATTATTAAGTAAACAACATTTAATTTGATATCTGCCTCACGTGCCTCTTTCCTTGAGGACTCCCGGGAGAGGTGGGACCCTGGTATAGTTGGCAAGAACCCGTGTATTTTGCTGATTGCTAAACATAAATTAAAGCAATTCGGCTAACAATGTTTCCCCCAAAATGGATTGTATGTGTGTTTAGTTCAATCTGGCACATCCCCCTTTATCCCTCCTTGAACCTGCAATGGTCCCTCTACAGCCTACATAAGACCAGTCTTCATTCAGTGGATCTGGCCAAAGCGTAGATGGGTTTAGTTCAATGGCCAATAGCAAATGCCCCAGATACTGCAGCAGGGTGGATCTAGGATACTGCTCCCTGGGGGATGCTTTTCTGATCCCTTGGGCCACAGACTTCCTCTACCCCCCCCCTTCCTGTCATTTTGAAAAAAAACAGCAAAATGTTACCTGGGAAGACAAATTTTCCCATGATCCTCTTGTCTGCACCAACCCTGGTTCATGGATGTGCTTTGCCTAGCCATGATAGATGTCACTCCATCTCCCTCTTGCAAAGTACATGGTCAGGATAGAGATTTCACCCAGTCAGTTGGTAACCTGACATTCTAGAGTGCTCTGTAGTAAATACTTGTGAGATTCTTTCTAAACTGTGTAGCTCTTTGCTGTAAGGTATAGCAAAAGAAGGCAGTCCCAGGAGCTTTGTAATTGGTTGACAGATCTCACCCACAGAGTATTTGTAAATGGTTCCTCATCCTCTTGGAGGGGAGTGACAAGTGGAGTGCCTCGGGGATTTGTTCTGGGCCCTGTGTTGTTCAACATCTATATAAATGGTTTGGAAGAAGGAATAGAGGGGATGCTCATTAAATGTACAGATGAAACTAAACTGGGAAGGGTAGCAAATACAGTAGAAGACAGAATCAAGATGATCTTGACAGACTGGAAAACTGAGCTAAAATTTTAACAAAGGTAAATGTAAAGTTCTGCATTTAGGTAGGAAAAATCAGATGCATAATTATAGGATGGGGGAGACTTGTATTGGCAGTAGCACATAAAAAAGGATCTAGGGTCTTAGTAGATCATACACAGAACATCAGTCAACAGTGTGATGTGGTAGCTAAAAAGGCAAACACGATCTTGGGCAGCATCAACAGAAATATAGTGTTCAGATCATGTGAAGTGATAGTATCATTTTACTCTGCTGTAGTTAGACATCACTTGGAGTACTGCGTTCAGTTTGGGACACCACAGTTTTAGAAAGATATTGGTAAGCTGGAACTTGTACAGAGGAGGGCAACAAAGATGGTGAGGTGTCAAGAGACTGAGTCCTGTGAGGAAAGGTTGAAGGATCTGAATATGTGTAGTCTGGAGATGAGATGATTGAGAGGGGATATGATCGCCATCTTCAGGTATTTGAAGGGCTGTCATATAAAGGACAGAGTGGAGTTGTCTTCTGTTGCCCTGGAAGGTTGGACCAGAACCAGTGGGTTAAAATTAAATCAAAAGAGTTCAGCTAAACTTTCTGACAGAGCAGTTCCACAGTGGAACAGGCTTCCTCAGAAGGTGGCAGGGTAACCTACTTTGTTTTGGGAGAAATGGTCAAAAATACTTAAATGCTCAGAGTTTGCAATGGATCTTTGCTTCACTGGAGAGGAGACATTTCTTTCTGTTTAAAATCTTTATTTCTAAGGGATAGGGTACACAGGAAATCTACAAAATAACAAGAGTTATATAGAGCTACATCTTTACAGGCTACTGCCACAAACACATGGTCACTCAACAATGGAGAACCCTCCTTCTTCTTGACCCCTAGAAGGAAATCACCTGAATACATTAACCAATCAATACCATTTACTTTCATGGGCTATTCTTGCATTGGCTGTCTGCCAGGTTTCCTTCCATGTCAGTCTAAACAATGGAACAGAAGATAAACAAATTAACTCTATAGTGACTAGAATCTTAGAGCTTGCAACTCATACATTTCCAACACGTTGGACTTTTTAAGCAGAGGCTGGATGGCCATCTGACAGCAATGCTGATTGTATGACTTATTATGAGAGGGAGGGCAGAAAGGGATGAGCCAGCGTTCAGCCCTTATGGCCCTTTCTGATATGTCCGGGGTAATGTCAGTTGCCACTTTGGGTTCAGGAAGGAATTTTCCTCTGGGTCAGATTGGTCCAGGGATCCTGGCGGGCTTTTGCTTTCCTTTGGACACAGAGCAGGGGTTACTAAGGGGAGTCGAGGTGGAGGAAGTCAGTGTGAATTTCCTGGACTGTGCAGGGGATTGAACGAGACCACTCTTGGGGTCCCTTCCAGCTCTATATTTCTATGAGATTACAGTGACTGTCTGTACTACATTAGCAGGATGAAGTCATCAATAGGAAAATAACCTATGGGGTGAGAAAAGAGGTATCAGAAGGAGAGCTTCCTGTCTTCGTTCTGGAAGGGATTGGCTGGAGCTGGTGTTTTACTGAAACAAAATCTTGGCACTTTCAATTTAAAAAGAAAAGTGTCCTTAATTCTGTGTGTGCATGCACATGAAAGCTTATACCCAGAATTAAACTTTGCTGGTCTTAAAGGTGCTACTGGACTCAAACTTTGTTCTATGAGACTAATGTATTCTTTTCCCCTGCCCCCAACTCAAGTCTTGCAGTACCTCTAAACACTCTGACAGCTTTAGACTTCTGCTGTAATATGGCTTGCTTTGGAAGATAAGTCTGTATACAAACAGATTTACTACTTCTTCAATGGAAAACAGTTACACCTGCAATCATGTTCCAATTCATAAATGATCAAAGCATTTAAATATATATATATATTTTAAAAAGTGATTCCTTGTATAACTATTACTATTAAGGAGCCTCTGTGTTCTGTAGATAAGTCTCTTGTGTATTAATACACCCCAATAAAAATGAGGTAATGCTTTAGTATCCACGATAAAAGAACAGTTGGAAGTATTTAATAACCAAACTGAGCAACTCTTAATTTTAGTTGTCTGTAGCCAATATAACACAAATTCTCTGCAAAACAAATTGCACTTTTGGAATATACCTTAATGCACATTCGACAAAGGAGAAAATGGGGTGATTGAAGTTCAATTTGTACCATGTTATTAACCATTTCCGCTTGACTAGATGAGTAAAAGGACAATGGATGAGGGTTTTATTATTGCCTTTCTGCTAAAATGAAGTAGTATAAAAGATAAGGTAATGAGATTAATGAATATAAGGCAAAGAAATAATCAATCAAGTTTAAACAAGGAGAAGAGATGACAGTACCTAGAAGTTGCAAGAAAACAGTTTTTTAAAAGTGAACTCCAAACATTCTTAGAACACTTTAAAAGCTTTTGTTGTCTGTTAATCAAACACAGAAAATTAATACATTCTGAAATTAACTGTTCTATTTATGCTTGGTGTTCTTTTCATACTTTTATTTTATTAAATAGTAAAATATAATCAGTACTGATACACATTCTAATTATAAATTAGAGATGGTCTCAGTTCCTGTAGATTCTCAGAGAGCAGTTCAGGATTCTGTTCTTTATTTAAATTTCTGGTAAAGCCAAAAACCAAGTATTCTATATTTCATCCTGCCTCCAGGAGTTCAAGTCAATGTTGTTAAGGCCATCCCAATTGGATATCTATATAACAACTCTGTGGCAAAGGGCAGGGCTGACAGGCAACAGCTATAGGCCAAGCAAGGATCAACACAATGACATTTATCTTATCTTTCTGTTGAAAAAAAGTTTAAAGCCTTCCTCCAACTTAAGTGATTCTTCTCCAGTTGAAGAGTCAGTAGTTGGAGGAAGGTTCCTTAGATTGGAGGGACTTACTCAATATCTATTGTATCACTGTGTGTATACATATAGTGTATATGAGTATAGATGTATTAGTGTATGCCTAATGTGTGTGTATAACATTTATTGTGCTGCTTCTTATAAAACTGTTAACCTTCTTGTCCATACTTAGTCCTCATAATGGCAGTCTCTGTGTCACTCACTGTCATGTGTATTCTAAGTATCCACCCTAGATTATTTGCCCATGACGTCTTATGTTATGCCCAAGGGATAGCTTGTTTCTAGTATCTGAACCAAATCTAAGTTAGTGAAGAAGGATTATTGAAACAATGGAAGACAATCAGGTAGATGGTCAAGGTTGGAACATGGCAAAGTTCAGGACTATGAGTAAATAGGCAATTTACCATACTAGGTAGTCAGAGGCATCCAAAATACTGGTCAGGATCTGGAGCCAAACAACAGTACAAGAGATACAGATGCAAAAGGACTTGGTATTAACTTGGCATTTTACAAATGTAATGGGATAAATGATTCTTGCCAGATTAAATATCTGAGCTTGTAATGGATAAAAAAAAAAGCTAGGCAACTGAAGGGGGAAAAAGCTGTGTAGCAATGGGTGACTTTGATGACCCTCCTATTGACTGGGTTAATATGTGTCCAGATCATGAGAAGTAGATACTTTGTAAATAATTTTGTCTTGGAGCAGTTGGTCATGGAGGTGACTAAAGGGGAGGTGACTGCTCTGTACTTGGTCCTGAGTGGTGCAAAATGTGAGTGCTGTTTCACAAACTGGGAGCAGTGGGTTGGATCTAAACTACACTTTCTGGTAATGGAAGATACTTCTATCAGTGGAACAGAATTCTTGCTTCCCTCCTTTCAGCAGCCAACTGAGGTCCCCCAAATGCTGCTCCGGGGGGCAGAAGACCTTCACGAAGGGAATGAGGACCCCTATTTCCCCCACCTCTACACTAACACTGCAGCTGTAAAAAGCAAAAACAAAACTTTCTTCCAACTCAGTCTCGCCCATAAGATGATCCCTATCTTGATATGGCTGATCTGACCACGTGGAACCATGTCACACTAATATCAAGAGTAGACTACTGTAAAACACTCTACATTGGTCTCCCCTCAAAGTCACCTTAGAGACTCCATTTGGTGCTGAATGCTGCAACTTTGTTGTTATTGGGAGCTGGTGGAGCATGCCTGTTACTCCTATTCTGCAATCGCTCTATTGTCTTCCCACCAGTTACTGGGCTTAATTTAAGGTATTGGCTGCTGACCTTCATGGCCTTGATTCCTCATATCTGTGGGATCCCTTCTCCTTCCTGCTGTGCCATGACAGCCACGCTCATCCGAGCAGGGTCTTCTGCAGGTGCCACCCTACAAATGGGAAATGTCAACATCTGCCCATATATATACATCTCTGTTGTGTCCAACACTTTATGGAATGGCCTGCTTGATTAGGTCAGGAAGGATCCCACTTGCCTTGCTTTCCATAAGCTATGCAAAACTAGTTCAAGGGGGCTTTTTTATTCAGACAATAGAGCTGTACTGTAATTAAACTAGGGGCTTCGGAATATACTAATGTGCATAGTTCATACTGTCTGTTCCTGCAAGTAGGATCCTGTTATGTTATTTCTGAATTGTTTAACACATCATGTTAATGTGTATGATTTGTTTCAGCTCTGTTCAGATTTCTGCAATCCAAATTCTATTGCACTGTTTATTGGATGTCCCATTCTGTTGATTATGTTTTCTTACATTGTGTGATCCCTCTTAAGTCTCAGTGAGAAAGGCGGACAATAAATA
Source organism: Lepidodactylus listeri (assembly GCA_029233225.1). NCBI lineage: Eukaryota > Metazoa > Chordata > Lepidosauria > Squamata > Gekkonidae > Lepidodactylus > Lepidodactylus listeri. The sequence goes on along the minus strand of JARCFY010000009.1, from coordinate 55,911,646 downwards.
ACATAAATAAACTGGTAGTCTCCAGCAGGAAGAGAAAATTGGCAGAAACTACACTTTTTCAATTAGTGGAAAATTAGTGGAAAATTTAGTCTGGATCCAACTCAGTTATCACAGTGCTGTTCTATAAGTAGAAGTTTGCACATTAAGTCCAAAAAGATGGCATTTGATTGTAGAATAAAGAAACTTCTTTAAAATGAGGGAAACAGCCAAAAAGAAGCTGATGGGAGGGTAAAGAGGATCAAATTCTTTCAGGATGCTTGGAAATTACTTAAATGCACAATATTGACCTAGAGTATATACCACAACTTAGGCAAGGTGCCATTATAACCTAAGAGGATGCCAGTGTGGTTAATAAACAAAGTCAAGAAAGCCATAAAGGGCAACATGGTTTCCTTTAAAACATGGAAGCCTTGCCCAAATGAATGGAACAAAGAGGAACATAAGTATTGGTGAAGCAATTGCTAATTCATAGGGTCACCATAAGTTAGAAGTGACGTGATGGCACTTAACACACTCACACACAAAGCAAATGTATGTTGGGGGTAAAGCAGTCAAAAAGAATATGAGGAACTCAAAAGGACAAAGAATAAGAATAAGAAAGAGATTGGCCAGGAGGTGTTGGGGCTCTTGGATGACAAAGAGTTCAAAGAATTGTTAAAGCAAGACACTGTGATTGCAGAAAAAACTGGCAGTACAATCTCAAACAGGCTTCAGTGGTTTAGAATGGTGTAACTATGCTTAGGATTTCACTGGGAATGAGTTATTTGTGTCAGTTTTCACCACAGAAAATGGGCTTGGAAAATGAGCTGCTGTTTTCAGAAAGGGTGTTAGCAGAACTGAATCAAACAGAGGTGTCACAAGCTGAAGTTCTAGGCATAAATGAAAAACTAACATGTCATTGGGGCCAGGGGCATATGGCCAAGTTTTCTTGAGAATCTCAGCTGTGGCCTTTCCCACATGGTGAAACTTTCCTACAGAAGCTTGATTGTCATTGAAGCTGCCAGTGAAGTGCAGCATACTGGGGATTCCCAGTGGCAGCTCCCCCCCCCCCTTTTCTGTGCCCCAGTCCCCATAGTGGCCCATCCTCCCCACTATGGGAGGGGGATTTTCCCATGATTTCCTTTTAAACTGGTAATGGACATAGCAATGTACCATTTTACAGATGTCCCACTTCCCAACAACACCAAATCTGGGGCAAATCACCCACATTGAAACTGCCTGTGGAACTGTTGATCTCCTAACAAAACATATTGCTAAAACTGATTTTCTTGCCAAAGGATTGGATGGTAGTGAGCATAACACCAGGGCTGGGAGCAATGCTCCCTCTAAGCTGTGGAGTCTTGTGAACAAAAATTCTACTTTGTGACCTACTGGCATTAAAGTTGTGAGTGAGCGAGTTGGCTGCTGCATAAAATTAGTTTGCTCTGGAGCCATCCTTCCTGAGCTAAGACAAAAATGTTGTGAGCCAGAGGCTGAAAAACTGTGAGCTAGCTCACACTAACTCAGCTTAGAGGGAACATTGCCTGGGAGTTAGCAATGCAATGCCATGCCAGCTTTCTGAGGGTATCTTATTGGTCATTGTGTGAAGCAGGATTCTGGACTAGACCATTGATCTAATCCAGCATGGGAAGATATGGGTCTCAAACAGACAAAGTATAGGAATGTGGGAATATGGTGGAGACCAAAGTGGGAATAAATTATGAGCACTGGGGAAAAATTACAGTGATGGTAGTGATGGAGGGGCTGTGGCTCAGTGGTAGAGCATCTGCTTGGCAAGCAGAAACTCCCAGGTTCAGTCCCTGGTATCTCCAGTCAAAAGATCTGGCAGTAGGTGATGAGGAAGACCTGTCTGAGACCTTGGAGAGCAACTGCCAGTCTGAGTGGACAATACTGACTTTAATGGACCAAGGGTCTGATTCAGTATAAGGCAGGTTCATGTGCTTTTCATAAAGGGTCAAAAAACTCATAACGTGGTAGAAGTTTTACCACTCTGAGTGCACACCCAGGCCATCGGAGCTCTTGTAAAAATTCCAAAAATATTTAGTCACCAATAGCATCAGTGAAGCATAACAGTAATGCGCTTCAGTGGAGAGTTGCAACCACAGGCGTAGTGTTGCAGTTAAAAACAAAACTGATTTATTCTAAAAGGAATTTGGGACCACATGGATTAAACATAAAAGGAAACATATTTCTAAAACTGAAAAAATAAAAGAAATAGAAAAATACATGATTTTTCAGGCAAATGCCTTTTGATGCTTCCTTTTTTTTTTTTTTTTTTTACTGATGATGGGATGTTAGGGAGGGCCCCAAAATTTTACATGGTTCCATAAAATCTGTGTATCATGCCAATGCAAATAGTTTTAAATATTTTATTTTGATACTTGTTATCTGGGCACTTGCAGCTCCATGCAAATCATGCATATCACCAAGGCATCAGTAACAGACTCACCAGGAAATGGAGAATTAAACTTGCTGGAAGATTAGAAACCTACTTATTTCTATCTCAGATAGATAGACAGACAGACAGAAAGACAGACAGACAGAGATTGCTCTTCTCTTACCTGGTGGCAAGGAACAAAGAATAATTGAGAAGAGGCTATAAAAGGAAGGGCGTATAAAAAGACAATCAGGAAATAGTAAACCATAAATGAGGTTATATCTGCAGTAATGGAACTGCTCCCCACAAATGTTTCCAGAGGGGAACCAGATTCCAAGACATTAATACAGGCAAGCAGAAACAATGTATTTCTTGACTCAGTCTAATTAAGAGCAAATGTGTTAACTTTCTCTTGCTGGCTGTGACAGCCAGACACAGGAGAGGATTAACTATGCACACCTATCAGCAAACAGGCTAATACACGGATGAGGGTGGCTAATCTTAGGCCCCTGAAAGATTAGGTCCCTTATCTTCCAGGGGCAGGAGAGAGAGAGAAAGTAGCTCAATTTTTTAACCAAAGTTCTTAAAAGCCACAAATACTTTTTTGAGATGTGTGTATCAATGATTCATTTATGTGAAATCAAGAACATGGGTCATGATTATGAACTTTTAAGGCAGGTGTGCTTGGCCCAACCAAGTACACAAAAATCCTCAACAGAGGCCTTGCTCTAAGTCCCATTCTTTTATGAAGTTAGCTTGATGGGAACAAGGAGCAGGGATGTTGGAGAAGTGGTCCCTGTCTTATATGGAATTCCCTTTCCAAAGATGTCCAACAGGTTAGCTTACCCAGTGTCACAGTTAGAAGGCTGTCCAGCCCCTAGCTGTGAAACAGTCACCTGTGATAGCCTGAGCACATGTGAAGGTTGTGGCTACTGCATCCAAACAGCTTTCAAGGAGCTAACAGAATGTTAAGGAGAGAGGAGACAAATGACTGTTGGAGGTGACTCTTGGAGAGAACCAGATGACTTAATGACATCAGAAAGTGTCTTTCAATTCTCGAAGTCAGCTCCCAAATAGTTCTGATTCAAAGTCTTTTCAGTATTTATGAATAGGCATTTTTTAGGTCAAATGTTAGTTACAAAATTTGGTGCTTCACGTACCAAGCCTGCAAGAAAACAAGCAGAGACCTTAACATGCTACTCTTGAGTAGACCATTAATTACTCTCCAGTAGACCAGTCACCAAATTTGGATAATTCCCCTGTTCTCTCCAGGAGTGTCCGAAAGGAGGAAGGTCAGATCAGTACAAGCAGGGCTTTTGCCACTGAGGCGTTTCTTCATCCTTTTCTCCTGCTCTAAAGTTCCTGAAACTTTCTACTCTTGTGGTGGATTTTCCACATCAGAAGGAAGGCGATCCTGACTTGGAGAGTGACTAGGAAGTTATGGTCAGCTTTAGTAACGGACTCTATCTTGCCCTTTCATATGATATTTGGCTGGGTGCTGATATACAAATAGGATGAGCCTATGCACTCCAGGTTTCAGTTGGCTCAGGCTAAGAAGTGCTATGCCTTCCCAGCTTCAGCAGACTAACGCCTACGTATTCTGGTGGTGGATGCTCCTGTGGCCAATATGGCGTCTCAATCAGACTGTCCCATGGAGAGGGGAGAGGTACTTAAAGAGGCTGCAGACTGTGGGAGCAACACAGCCCTGTGGAGAGCCCATGAGACCAGTGCCTCTCTATTTAGGCTTCAGCGGCTTAGTGCCCTTTTAGTCTGAATGTCATTCCTTTGGTTGAGCAAGATGCAGAGAAATTTGTCTGATGTCCCCCCCCATTTGACCTCCTGCCTCCTGAGGTCAGAGAAGGTCATGGCTTTTGTAACTGATGCTACTTTGGTTGCTGTGCAGTTTTTGGCAAGGGCCGTTGGCACTACCATGGTCACCAAGTGCACCCTCTGGCTGAGCAACTGGTTGATGGAAGCTTCAGCCAAAATCCTAGTGGCATCTTATCCCTTCAAGGGTTACATGCTCTTTGAGGACAAGCTAGAAGTTATTCAAATTGAGACTAAACAGAAGAAGAAGGTTCTTCCATTCTCCAGGAGAGGATCCAGACATTCAAGCTCTTCCTCCATGGTCTCTAGGGCATTTGGACCTTCTAGGAACCCTCAAGCCTACAGCACACTTTCCTGGAATTGCTACAAACTTTCTTGCAGGTTCCAGCCTTTATTGTCTATTTCCCATTAAGCAATATCCAGTCGGGACTCTCCAAGGGTAAAGCCAGATGCCCCAGTTAGAGCCTTTGGGAAGCCAACAACAAGAATTTGGCATTCAGTGGATACAGTCTGTTCAGGATCAGTGTATCCTATGGTCAGTCTTCAACTAGAGCTCGCCTCACCTCCTCCAAGAAGGTTCCTGCAGTCTTCCAATCAGACAAGTTTTCAATGAGTTCTTTAAGATCCAACATCTTCAAGAGCTAGGGGATATAGAATCGGATTACTTCAAATTCCGGTGGTTTAGGTCTATACTCAATCTTTTTTGTGATTCTGAAAAAAAATGAGAAATAGCGACCCGTTCTGGGCCCCCTGTTTCTAAACCAGTCGCTGAAGCGCCATCATTTCTAGGTAGGGACTCTTTAATCCATCATAGAAACACTAAATTGGGGCATTTCTCGTATTTAATAGACCTCACTGAAATATAGGTTTACATTCCAGGCTGACCTCTATATTGGAATTTTTTCAGATTTACAGTTTGGAACTGGCACCTTCATGTTTAGGCAATGCTGTTTTAGTTTGGCGTTGGCTCCCAGGTCCCTCACCAAACTGATAGTATTGTTAGTGGCAGCTCTTGGGAGGAGCAGCCCCCATCTTTACCTTTATCTGGATGACCTTTGGCTGAGTGGTCCTTCCACTGAGAGGGAGATGAGAACCTGAAGAGAATGATAATCCTTTGGTGATATGGGTTTGTGATCAACTTTGAGAAGAGCTGTTTTTCTCCCACTCTAGTTTTAACTTACTTTAGGGTGGTGATAGAAACATTGGAGGGCAAACATTTTCTTCCACCAGACTAGGCACAGGCAATAATCACCACGGCTCAGCAAGTTCTATCTCAGCCTACCTCAGGCATCATGTTCCTTTCAGGTCTTCTTGAGCCACATGATTTCTACCATCAAGATGATCCCATAGGTGAAAATGCACTTGAGAGATCTGCTGTGGCTAATTCTTCCCTGGCAGACGTCAGTATTAGTAAAGCATCATTGGAAAATTCCAAATTTAAACAAGTGAGATCATCCTTAAATTGGTGGAGCAACGCCTCCAGCCTTTTGAGAGGCAGATCTGTTCTTCTCGCACCAAAACTGGTGGTGATGATGGATGCCAACCTGGGGGGGATGGGGAGCTCACTCAGGTGCAAGGGATTTGGTCCCTTCAGGATCAGTCCAAGCCAAGAAATTGGTCACAGTTGCAAACCTTTCCTTTGGTCCTTCATCAGTTTTCCTTCAACCATCAAATCCTCATCTGTGGGCATTAGGACCAACAACATGGCAGCCAAGGCCCATGTGTACACACTGGGGGCATGCACCAGGTCTAGAAGTCTTCGGGGCCAAGATTCAAGGGTCATGAGGTGGTCGGAACGTCACCTACAAAGCATAAGAGCAGATTACTTTCAGGGCTTGGCCAACAGAGAAGCAGACTGGCTTCTCAGATCAGTCCTGGACCCAAACATAGGGTCTCTGAAGACATCAGTCTGCATCCAGTACCTCTGTCCTCAGGCAGAAGGGGTGGGTGCCTTCCACCAGTCCTTGCCAGAGGGCTTTCACTACACATTTCCTCCGAGGGGAAGGATCTTTGTGCACAAGGGGAAGGATCTGGGCGCACAGTTATTTGTGTTGCTTCCTTTTTTGCCCAGAAGGCCATGGTTCCTGGGTCTGGTGAGTCTGCTCAGAGGGGAAATGTGAACTCTTCCATTTTCATTGATCCTCATGCAGCAGTGGCCAATTGTTCTTCAGGTTCCCAGGAGTTGCAAATTAACAGCCTGGTTCTTGATCACAGATCCTAGAGCATTTACTGCTCTTGGACGAGGTGATTCAGTTTGTTCTAGCTGCCAGTCATATGTCAGTTTCTGAATTTATGATGTTTCATGGCAGGCTTCCAGTGCTGGTGAACTGATAGTTGCATGGAGAATCTGAACCCAACTCTGAAGTACGTATTGCCTTTCTTACAGAGCAGTCTGACAGGGGTCTACACTCCAATTGATGGTTCTAGCTGCTGCCCTACCAGAGTGTAATGGTCACCCAATCTACTCACATCTGCTGATTAAGAAATTTTTAATAGGGAGCATCCCCTCTCCCCTCTTCCTTCAGTACACAGATTTCCAACTTGGAGGCTTAATTTAGACACTAAGGCCCTGACAATTTAGCCATTAAGGCCATTTGAACTGCTTCATGAGGTTCTGAAGGCAATGATGTTAAAGACCCTGTTCCTGGTCTCAGTGACTTCAGCCCATAGGATCTTCCAAATGAGAACCCTCTCTATCAGAATGGACTTGTGTGTGTTCCATCGAAACATGGTAGTTTTGCAATCAGATATGACCTTCTTAACCAAGACTAACTTGCATCTCTAGATTCCACAGATCTGAGGAGATCGGCCCCTCTACCTTTGTCCTAATCCGTCACTCTAAAAAATCTAGAAATAGCTACTCTCTATGTCAGTAGGGCTCTTTGTGTGTGTGTGTGTGTGTGTGTGTATCTATATTTAGAGTGAATCAGTGCTGTAGGTCTCATTTGCTTTTTGTGGTATTGGTCACTCCAATAGGGTAAGAGGGTAACCAAAACTATGTTGAGTAGGTGGCTGAAGCTATGCATCCAGCTATCCTACCAGGCAGCCAAGATCCCTCCCCTTGAGGGTATGTCAGCCCAATCTGTTAGGAGGACAGCCACTTCCACAGTCCTGAAAGCTAGTACTTCCATGGAAGAGATATGTAGGGCAGTTATCTGGCCCAGTCCTTCTACCTTCATATGCCCTACAAGGTAGTCAAGTGGACATCTTCAGATACATCCCTTGGTCACCAAGTCCTGCACCAGACAGTATATGAAGATTAAGGGTATTAAGGCCTTTTACCCACTCTGGGGACAGTATGCTTTGTTACATCCACTCATCTGGGTCTCCTAGTCCTTCCAAGTGAAAATAGTACATTGATACTTACTGTGAAGGTCCATTCTCCTTGGAAGTGACTAGGAGACCCGCCCCCCCCCAAAGGAAAATGAAACAGAGGTGCAGAGATGTTATAGAAAAAAAGGAAGTTCCCCGATAGGGTGATTGACCCAGTTGTTAGATTGGGTTGGATTGTGTCGCTGGGTTTTCTAAGTTTTTCAGATCACGTTGTGGGCCAGGGGACCTATGAAAGCTTCTGAAATGAAGCGGAGATGGCGGAACTCCTTCCCTCCAGAACAATAAATCTGGACTTCCTGCTGCCAAAAGTGGAGGGAAGGGAGTTTCCCACTCATCCAGGTCTCCTAGTCACTTCCAAGGAGAATGGACCTTCACGGTAAGTATCAATGTGCCAATTTATCTGGATTGTGTGGGGAACATATTTTTTGATGCTTCTAGTATGCGAGGCACACAGAGGTAAACATCACCAAGGCAGGCTATTCAAGGCTGCTATGTTGGTTATGGAGATCATATTAATTACAGGAATTCATGCATCCTTCCTGCTCTCTCTGAGTGCACCTGTTTTACAGGTGTGTTTTTTAAAATTTGAAAATAAAATAGATGGAAAAGAATTAGAAATAAAGCAAAGGTCTAACACAAGAATCAATGAATAATTTACAGGCCATGGGCTTTGAGGTGCGTCAGGTCAGTACAAAGATGCATTATGAAAAAGGAATTTCAGTTTGCTCTAAATCTGTCTGCCACAATAGCTTAAAATAAAAGAGTTTTGTCCTGTCTAAGACAACATCAATTTGCTAGTCACTGCTTCATGTATCAACGGGCATTCTATGAAAATATCAATATCATTGGTTAATATAAATGAAATTAATTTTTAAAGCTGGGCTAAAGGTTGACATTTGAAAAATTGCATTACTTTGCAGAAGAGAAATTTCTGTCTTCTAGTGAAATTTCAGGTCAGGAGGGCAAGTAATTTTCACAATCTTCAATGGGAACCAGTGAAATATGAACTTCATTGTCACCTAGCCCCAAAGCGATAAGATAAAATGAGCTGATACATCATTCGCTGTGGTTTTATCATCTCCTGCAGTAATTGGAAGAGAAAACATAAGAGCTTCTTTCCCAAATTGTCTAGCCTCCTTACTGAGACCTGAACCATTTTAGCCTGATCGATGCAAAGGTCACATAACATTTATTTATTTATAATTCTTTGTGCTTGCTAAAATGTCTAGTGAAACATTAAAATAATGAATATGTTTAATTGAGTTTCTCACCCATGAAAGAAATGACTGAGATTGTTGATTATTCTGCAGAACCTATAAAGGGCAAGAGAAAATTAGGATACAGAATTCAGTAGCTATGTGAATAAGCATTTGACAAACATTGATTGAAGTAAAACTGTATACCTGATGTATCTTTTTCATTTTAACAGCAGATTCTTGCTCTACATTCGATTAATTTAAGTGCCTTTAAGGAAAGACTTCCTTTTACAAAGTAATTTACACTCCTTATGCTCGTTTACATAATTAAGTATAAACACCATACACATTAAAATGGGACTTACTCCTGAGTAAATCTGTTTAGGATTGCTGCCCACATGTGCTATTGTGGTACTACCAATAATTGCATTGAATGTCTAATTCAAACACTGATAAGCGTTAGCACTTTCATTCTCTGAAGCTATAAAACCTGACTCTGTTAAAAATAAGTTAGTAGCCATATTGGTCCACAACAAAAGTCAAAACAAAAATCCATGATAAAGGCCAACCAAAATAACACAATACATTGTGCACACTTTCTAGCTCTCGTCATGCTAGATACAAAACCGGGGTGGGGGCACATCTTCCAGGTCACATTGCAAAGACTTCTCCATTTGCAAAGAATACTTATCAGACTTCAGTGGGCACAGGGTGTCTGATATCAGATATGTACCCTGGCGTGCTGGGAACAAGAAGCAAAAATAGAAGCCATCCTGTTGTATTTTAAACTGAGTGGCTTCCTTTTTTCCCCTTCTTCCAGGGAATTTCTTCATCTTATCAGGAATATGTAAACTTTCAGGTTTGGAAGTTATGTTTCTTCAGTTTATGGTTCATATAATAAGAAATTCAATACATACTGTTTGTTGTTGTTGTGGGAGATCTCCTGCTACTACAACTGATCTCCAGACAATCATGATCAGTTTCCCTGGAGAAAATGGCTGCTTTGGAGGGTAGACTCTATGGCATTTTACCTTGCTGAGGTCCTTCCCCTCCCCAAACCCTGCCCTCCCCAGACGGCACCCCCCAAAATCTCCAGGTATTTCCCAACTCAGAACTGGCAACCCTGGGAATACATTGTAAAGCAGATAAAATTAATATAATTATTTATTTTCTCATTTAGTACTACATCCAAACAGCCTGCATGAAGATTTAATTACCTCTGGATTAGTTGCATGCCCCAATTATTAATAGGTTAGATTTTAAAAGAGAGAAATCTTACCTTGATCTTTTTATTGAGATTTGCAGGGAACATGGGATCTTAAACAAATTTTAAGGGAGCAAACAAATTTTAAGGGAGCTTCACTGTAATTGCACAGGACCTGCTCACAAACTATGTCCCAAACTACTATAACCATGTTCCACTGAGATGGATTGGATTTTCATCTTTAATAATAATTTCCTTACATATTGGCCATTTCCAGCTCTCCCACTGGCTATGTAGTGTGCCCCATCAGCCATTGGCCCATCAAGTGCCACTCAAGAGTACTCACGTGCCATTGGCTGGGTGCTGGGTCTGCTCCTCTCCCCCACCCAGTGCCAGCCTGGAAACTCTTATCTCACAGAGAAAACTGTAAAAATGGCTGTCTTTCCTGTCAAAGACACTTCTCCTGCTTGGCTCCTGTGGGACTAACTCGTCTCTCAGTGGCTGTTGCTAGGCAACCAAGCTTAGTTCTGCCAATAAAAAGGCAAAGGCAGGAGTCTATTCTGTGGTGGAGTCTACAGAAGCCAGAGTTGGGGAGGGGAGAGGCCTCAGCTGAATAGAATGCCACAGAGCCCACCCTCCAAAGCAGTTATTTTCTCTAAGTGGGGGGAGAGATTTGTTGTCTGAAGTTCAGTTGTGATACCTGGCGATCTTCAGGCTCCACCTGGAGGTTGGCTACCCTAGGCGTAGCAGTTAGCGCTTCAGAGCAGGGTCTGCAAGACCCAGGTTCTTGCTGTGGAAGTTAAGTGAGTGATGTCACAGACTTTCAGTCTAACCTACCTCACAGGGTTGTTGTGCAGATCAAAAGGGGGAGAGGAGAATGATGTAAGCTGCGTTGGTCTCCACTACTTTTCCTCCTGGGGAACCATTGCTGCCAGGTGAGGGCTGGAGCTCACTCAGAATTAAAACTGCTCTCCAGATGGTAGAGATCAGGGGCAGATAACGGTAGGTTGATGTTTGGCTGGGAAGATAATAGGGTTGCCACCACTGGGTTGGGAAGTTCCTGGAGATTTGAGGGGTGGAGCCTGGAGAGTGTGAGGTTTGAGGAGGGGTGGGACCTCATACTGGTACAATGCCATGGACTCTACCCTCCAAACCAGCTGTTTCCTCCTGAAGAACTATTGTTGCCAATCTCCAGGTGAGGGCTGGAGATCACGCCGGGCAGTTGACATCGATGCTATCAATACTGATGCAACCCATTGCATTCTCTGAGCCACTGGAGCATTCTGAACCCTTGGGATCATCCTCTTCATCCTCCTCTGAAGATGAAGCCCTACCCAGGAACCTTCCCCACTGCGACAGGTGGCAGATAATCTTCCCATCTCTCCATCCAAGGATCTTAAATCATATGGGGATTTCATCAAGAAGATGACCAATATGCTGACTCTCTCCACCATTCAGCCTCCACCCACTGTGACAGATACAGTGTTTGACATAGTACAGATAGACACTTCCACAGCCGTTGCATTACCGTTAACCTCAGTCTTGCTGCAGGCTGCTAAAGCACCGTGTCTCATCCAGGTTCTATTCCTATTTCTAGCAAAAGGATTGACCACATGTACAAGGTGCAGGAATCAGGAGCTGAATTTTTGTTTATTCACCCTAAACCCAACTCTACTGTCATCACACCCTCATCTAAGGGTAGATAACAGTCACTATTCTCCTTCTGATAAGGAGGGAAAGAAACTTGACTCCTTTGGGTGCAGATTCTTTTCAGCAGGGGCATTAGGAATTAAAACTTCCAATTATATAGCCAGCATGGGTAGATACCAGTATGCCCTCTGGGAACAAATGACTGAGTTTATTACTTCTCTCCCTGAGGACATGAACTGTCAAGCCAGGAGGCTACAGAAAGAGGGCATGCTGCTGGCAAAACACCAGCTGAATGCCACTAAACATAATCTAGATATGGCAGCCAAAACGTTTACATCGGCAGTCATGCTCAGACGTCATGCCTGGCTGTGCTCCATGTCCCTACCCAGTGACACTAAAGCCTTCGCTGAGGATCTACCTTTTGAAGGTGAGGACTTGTTTAGTTCCACTATGGATGCAGTGTTACAAGAACTAGATAAAAGCATCAAGACTTCACATAATCTGGGAGTCTCCCAGCCCAAACAATCCAAGCCAAAGTCCTGGAACAAGTCGTGGTCATGCAGACCCTCCCAAAAGTCCTCCCCAGAACCTCAGTGGCAGAGATCTTCCGGTTTCCAGTCATGGCCCTATGGGAACAAACAGAAGTTCAATACTGCCCCGCAGTTGAGGACCAAAGACTACCAAACCCCCTAAACAGAGCCTTTGACTTAGGCCAAGGGGCCAAACCTCCCACCTGTCTGTCCCCATTCTTGTCTGCCTGGAGAAAAATAACATCGGACAGATGGGCTCTCTCTGTCGTCGCAGAGGGCTATGTATAGAATTTCTTCAGGTTCCTACAAAGTCTCATTTCGTCCCTACACCCAGTTCCGTCACACTGTTAGACGAAATCCAGAACCTCCTACAAAAAGACGCAATAGAACCCGTCCCTCGGTCGCAGCTCCATGGGGGTTTCTATTCCTGCTATTTCACGGTTCCCAAGAAGGATGGAGGCCTCTGCCCGATTATGGACCTCAGAAACCTCAATACCATCATTGTTTACAAAAAGTTCTGGATGACGACCCTGCAGAACATCCTTCCACTCCTCGAGCATGGGGTTTGGATGGTGACCCTGGACTTGAAAGATGCTTACTTTCATATTATGATATATCCAGATCACAGACATTTTCTCCACTTTGCTGTGGGGGAGGTTCATTATCAATACAAGGCCCTCCCATTAGGTCTTTCTACTGCCCCCCGCATTTTCACAAAGCTAACCATGCACACCCTAGAATCCTTGGGACTCACAGTCAACCTGGCAAAGTCTGTGCTCATCCTTTCATGACGGGCCCAGTTCATTGGGGCCATCCTGGATTCCTGGGTGTGCAAAGCCTTCCTCCCTCCTAAGAGGGCAGACGGCATCATCGCCCTGATATGCCTCTTACGTCAGCAGAAAGAGGCTATGGCAAGGCAACTCCAGTGACTCCTGGGGCTGATGGTGGCAACTACAGCAGTCATAGTCTTTGCCAGACTACACATGAGACCGCTTCACCTGTGGTTTCTTCACCATTTTCGCCCTCAGTTTCACTCCCAATCCAGGACGTTTTGCCTCACAGCGTCTGTATTAGACTCCCTCAGTTGGTGGATGAACCCACAGAATCTATGGACGGGAGTCCCTTTCCACCCACCCACCCCATCTGTGATTCTGACCACGGATGCCTCCCTCTGGGGGTGGGAGGCCCATCTCATGGGACTGTGTCAGGGCCAAGTGGGAACACCATGTGATACACAATCACATCAACTTCCTGGAGATGCTAGCAGTCCGTTATGCTCTAGATCTTTTCAGCACCTGGTGTGCAACAGCACTGTTGCAGTCCTGACAGACAACACAACAACTATGTGCTACCTCAACCGTCAAGGGGGGACGGTATCCAGATGCCTGTGTCGGCTAGCCCTGGAGATTTGGGATGAGTGCTGTTCCTGAGGCGTGTTCCTGTTTGCAGCACACCTTCCCAGCTCCCAGAACGTGCAGGCAGACTTCCTGAGCAGGGAGGAGCGTCGCTGCACGGGTGGGAACTCTCAACTAGACCAGTATTCGATCATTGGGGTTACCCAGAGATAGATGTGTTTGCATCCCAGCACAACGCAAAATGTCACCTGTTTTGCTCCAGGCCGGGAAGGGATCCTGCCTCCCTGGGAGATGGACTCCTTTACCCTCGGGGATGCAGACACGTTTATCTGTTCCCACCAATTCCTCTGGCTTACCAAGGTGATCAACAAGATGATGAGGGACCGTCCTCACTGCATTCTGGTAACCCCATGGTGGCCCAGAGAGCATTGGTTCCCCACCCTCCTACACCTGTCCAAGGGCTCCTTTATCCATTTCCCAGTAGTGCCTGATGTCCTCCTTGCACAAGGGGGACACGTGTTGCACCATGATTTGGCTCATCTCAGGATGACTGCGTGGTTGAAAGTAAGTGACAGAATAGCACACATGCTCTTTAATTGACAAAAACCATCTACACATCAGTCCTACAACGGAAAATGTTTGTGGCTTGCCTTAGTTCAGAAGGGTTGCCCCCGCCTCCTTCGGATCTGAATGCTGTTTTCAGTTTTCTGCTCTCCTGTATCGACATGGGCCTCAGTTGTGCCTCTCTACAGCTCTACCTGGCCGCTATTTCCGCGAATCACCCTGAAATAGAAGGTCATTCGTTTTTTTCCCACCCAAGGACAAAACAATTCATGAAGGACCTCAATCACGGTTTTCCCCAACCCGAGGCCCAATGCCAGCTTGGGACTTACCTCTGGTTCTGGTGAGACTGATGGGCAAGCCCTTTGAACTGATGGCCACTTGTAGTCTACAACTCCTTTCATGGAAAACTGCTTTCTTAGTGGCCATCACATCAGCTAGGCGGGTGAGTGAACTCTCTGCACTCCATTGCAACCTGCCTTACCTTACTTTTCATCATGATGGTGTTACCCTGGCTCCAGACATCTCCTTCATACCCAAGATAGTCTCGGAGTTTCACATGAGGGCGGATATCACCCTTCCAGTGTTCTTCCCGACCCCTCAGAATGAGGAAGAGCGTTGTCTTCATGCACTGGATGTGAAAAGGGCACTGCTTTTTTACTTGAATAGGACTCGGTCTTTTCGAAGATCTCCAGCCCTCTTTGTCTCCCATGCACTGCCAGGGCACGGTCGGAAGCTGTCGTCTCAGTGTCTGTTCAAATATATTGTGGAGACGATCAAACTGTGCTACTTACTGGCAAAGAAGCGACTGCCTGGTCCGCTTTGGGTGCACTCCACCAGGGCAGTAGCTACTTCCACAGCCGTCCTAAGAGGGGCACCTTTGGGAGACATCTGTAATGCAGCTACTTGGGCCTCCTTGACTCTTGAATAACTACTCTTGAATAATGAAAAATCAACAACACACATTTATGAGGCACTATACTCTCAATGTCCGACTTCACCAACGTTCCGCGGTGGGATGAACTATGTTGCAGGCAGTGTGAGTTTAAGACTTCCAGTTCCCTCCTCCAGGTATGTGTGTGGGTTTTTTCTTGCTTGTTAATCTCCCAGAGGTGTGATGCACAGAGACCACGAAGAAGATGTACAGGTTGCTTACCTGTAACTGGGGATCTTCAAGTGGTCATCTGTGTATTCACACCACCCGCCCTCCTTCCCTTCTCCTGTTGGTCTTTCCTATCTTGCTTGGAGACTGATGGCAGCGGTCAGAAGGAACTGGTGGGATTGTTGTGCCCCCTCCCTTGGTCATGTGCACTGGAGCCTTGCACATGACCGGGGAGAGGGTGCGAAAATCCCTGTCGCTTTAGAAGATACCAATCGGGGTTAGCACAGGTGCACTCTGTCCCAGAGGTGTGAATGCACAGGTGACCACTCAAAGATCCCCAGTTACAGGTAACCTGTATTTTTACGCCCAGAACAGCTGGGGTTTTGTAAAGAAAAACTACTTTAGACCACTGTACTGTCCTATTCCATCTGATCAGTAAGTATACCAAAAGAAGTAACAAAATTATACATTGCTTTTTTAGATCTTAAGGGGGCATTTGATTCAATCAACAGGCCAAACTACAACAATTAAACACAGATAAGAGACTCCTCAAACTTATAAAAGAAGTTATATACCACTACTACTTGTCAAATTAAATGCTCATTGATTGGGGAATTGACTCCAAAAATCCCTTTCAACAAAGGAGACAAACAGGGCTCTATATTAGCTTCCTTTTTATTTAACTTGTTCCTTAATAATCTTGCTCCCTAACTAGTAGCAGTTAACAGCCATTATTCTAAATTGGGTTCTATCCATGTCCCTTTGCTGTTATACACCAATGATACAGTATTACTGTCCCACTCCAGAGTTGGCTTAAAACACTTACTGAACAGACGCCTGCTGTTCTTTTCAACTAATAAACTACTCTTGAATAATGAAAAATCAACAATACTTGTTTCTACACAATGCAAATCAGCAATAAATATGGCCAGTATCAGTACCTCAGCCATTTCCCAATTCTTATATAGTGGAGGCAGTCAATTTATACCAGCTACATTGAACGTCTTTATGGCCAAAGTAACTTCACAACTTTTATACGGCATCCTGATATGGATCAGTGCATTTGATTGTGTCAGTGAATGTGTTCAGTCCAAATTTCTGTGGAAAATCATGGGACTGCCACATTGTGTGCCATACACAGCCCTATGTCTATAACCCGGATTAAATCTTTTGGAAACAAGATTGTGGCTCTTGACAGTAAAATATTGGCTGTGTCTGCATTACAGCGCAGACCCAGGGAGCCTTGTACAGCAAACCCTCTCAGAGTCAAATACGTCCACCTGGCTAGCATGCATTGAGAAAAAAAATGTAATGGCCATATAATTGGATTTGTTGCTTATGCTCCCATTTATGGGCGCATGTCAGCTGATTAAGCATAGAATTCTTAATATTGAAACTCAAAGACTATTTAGTTCAGCCAACAAATCTTGTTCTCCTTTGAGTTTTGAGATCATCCTTACTGTATGTCTAATGTCCCCATACCTATCTGCTTTACAAGTACCACAACAATGCAGAGCCTTTTCCCTTGCCAGATTCAACACTATGCTATCTGCAATTTTACATGGCAGATATAACAAGTTTGCATATTTGGCTAGATATTTTCACTGTAACTTTAGATGTATTGAGACAATTTCACACATATTTTTTTACTGTTACTTTTATGTAGAAATATGGCTCAAATATCTAAACTCTGTCTTAGCTAATATGACAGGGCTTCCAGATGCTCTAAAGGCACATCACCTTTTAAATGACTCCTCACCTGAAACAACCGTGAAGGTAGCTATGTTTTTACAATCAGCTATAAAGCTGCACCAGGAAAAACTACAGAAGTAAACAATGATATTTTGTAACATGATGTATATTATAAAATTATGTGCTTTGTAATATAGTTCCCCTTTTTTACTCTTATCTATTTATATTAATGTTTATGGCAGTGTTATATGCCAATAAAGGCTAACTGAACTGAAAAGAAAGAATAAGGCAGGTAAGGTTTTCCGAGATTTCATAAGTAGCATACACTAAAGGAAGCCATGTGTTTTCAGTGTCTTTCAAACTAATAAGGTTGGTGTTATAACAGCAGAACAGTGGTAATGATGCAGTTTCCATAGCAACCAGTTCATTGGAGGGCTAGACCTCTGTCTAGGGTGCTGTCAGTATGTGTAGAGTTTCTGAGAAGAGAAAGTCCCAAAGAAGGTCTGCTTTCACCTAATCCAGTTTTAATTGAACTCCAGAGACTTTGAAGTGAATCTACAGACCAGGAAGATACTATTCCAGCAGCTTCAGATAGGCTTCAGCTGCATCTGAACTGATAACTTTGTCTAGTTAATGCTTCAGAAATTGTTTGGTGCTTGCTAGAGCTTTGTAGTTTATATTCAGGGTTCTAATGGAAGCCCAGTTCTACATTCCTTCATATTTTTGTCAGGAATTTTCCCATATATGTGATTTGGCAAGCTGAACTAAGAGTAGTTCCCCCAATATTTAGATATCAATTTGAGAGACTTCTGTATATATTTTTCTAGACTGTTGGAATAAATAGTGGCAATCTGAAATGACTGATAGTCAAGAAATATGAGTCTTATTTGTCAGAAACTAATATTGCCTGCAACATTTGGTGTCCTGGGTTGGGATTAGGGGGATATTTTGTCCGCTTCATATGCCCGCATGAACTCTCTTGTGTTCCAATTTTCTGAAGTTAAGAGGGTGGCTGCTAACAGGGTCTAGCCACTGCAGAAGGGTCTTTCCTGCTGTGGTGTTTTGCTTAAGAATGCCCTTCCCCAGATACATTTGTCTGGCTCTGCATTTGTTTAATTTTTAGGTTCCAGTCAAACATTTTTATTTCACAAGGATTTGTGGTCTCTCGATAGTGATTTAGAGCATTTTTATGCTGCCTTTCCATGAAACTTTTTTCAAGGCATTGGGTCCCAGAATGTTCTGGGAACCTTGCTGAGATATCTGCAGAAACAACAGGAATGCAATCTCCCTCTCAGTAGACTTCCATAGATAATAAATCAAGGCAATCCTGGTGGTTTCTACACTAAGGGCAGAATAGAAGCCAGGTTGAAAATGACCTAGATTATCACCTAGAAATGAGTTGTGTTGAGGATTCATCATTTCCCCCAGATTCTTCATTGTTTATTTATGTAAGTCAAGGGTCATTTAGTAGAAAAAGAGGTGCAGGAGCACATTAGCATATCTATTAGCATAACTCATTAGCATATGCCACACACCCTGACATCACCGGAAGTGTGTCAGAAGGGGAAGCAAAAGGAGGGGCATCTTCAAAAACCTCCCCTTCCTTTCCCCAGTTAGCCTGCCAAGGCAGGTGTGGGGGGGAGAGAAGCGAAGAGAGAAGGGGTTTAAAGTGGCAGCATGATCTTTCCATTGTATTCTATGGCCCCATAGAATACAATGGAACAATTGTGCCACCGCTACTGCGTGACTCTTGACAGAAAAGGTTTAAACTTTAA
Organism: Lepidodactylus listeri; assembly: GCA_029233225.1. NCBI lineage: Eukaryota > Metazoa > Chordata > Lepidosauria > Squamata > Gekkonidae > Lepidodactylus > Lepidodactylus listeri. The sequence continues at coordinate 55,893,044 of JARCFY010000009.1, read as the reverse complement.
ACCCCTTCTCGCTTTCCTTCCCCCCCCCCCCCCGCCCACCTTGGCAGGCCAGCTGGGGAAGGGAAAGGGAGGCTTGCGCTCTGGCAGCCCAGGAGCGGGCACAAATGACAGTGGCAGCAAGCCCCGCTCCCAGCGAGCCTGTGGAGGAAGCAAAGCGAGAAGGGGTTAAAAGTTAAAACCCCTTCTCTCTAGAGTCACACAGCGGTGGCGATCTTTCCATTGTATTCGATGGGGCCATAGGATACAATACGAGATTGTGCCACTGCTGCTTTAAACCCCTTCTTGCGTAGCTTCCTCCACAGGCCCGCTGGGAGCTGGGGGCGAGGCTTGCCACTACTGCCATTTGTGCCCGCTCCCGGACTGCCGGAGCACTGTTCCACCTTGCTTTCGCCCCAAATGACCCCTGATTTAAGTAACACCCTGCTCTTCTTCCAAGTGTCCAAGTGAGAGTGGCAAACATTGTTTCATCCCTCCCACTGTATCTTCACAACAACCTTGTGGAATAGACAAGGCTTAGAAAGAGAGTCCAAGGTACCCCAATGAGGTTTATGTCTGGGGATTTAAATCTCCTACTGTAACCATTATATCACCACAGTTTAAGAATGGTAAATTAGACATTGGCTGGTGCTAGCTCAAACCTAAAGAATCCAAAGGCTTTTAAAAATAAGAGGTCTTTGCACTGTAGTACCTCTTTGAAATACAAAGACAGTTCGTCAGCTAAAGAGATAATGATGGTTTTCACCAACTGGAGATAGATTTTTCTAGGTAGGTGGGACATGCACGCAATAGAAATATCTCAGAACTGCAAGCACTCTGTTCCCATTGTCAGACTGAACTGACTGAAAGGTATTCTGAAAGCCTTACTAATGGATACTTCAGAAACATTTAGACTATATGATTAATTTTATCGAACAGGTGTTCTGCAATTTGGTCACCATTAGTTTATTTGATTTGGTTGTTGTATGGATGTTCCCTACCTTGTTTGTATTTTGACCTGCCCTGCCATTGCTTAAATACTTTTGATGACCTAATTTTTATTTTCATAGTTTTACTGTTTTAATATATTATTATGAATTTACTCTTTTGGGGTTTACATATCAGCATCTTATACTGTCATTTTGTTCATGATTTTCTGTTTTTCTCTTTTAATGGTACGTTGTTTTGGTTTAAATTTTTTATAAGCCATTTTGGAAACATTATGGGATGAAATGTTTTAAATAAAAAGTTGTGACTGACGGTGATAAAATCCCATGTCTCCCCTTCCTCTGCCCCCCCCAATCATCTAGTACATGTGATGTTGCTCTTCAAACTCCCTTCCTCTGCTTTATTTCATTGACTCTTACTTTCAGAACCATTTGATGATGTCACATTATATCTTTTGTATTATTAAAAGTTACCAGGGGGACAGAGGCAATGCAGAACTGCTGTTTACAGTGGAAAACGCACATTCTCTGTAACGTCTTCTTGTGGTCTAAACATTTCAGCAGTGAGACAAGTTTCAAAAGCAGGTTGTGCTATGCCATGTAGGAGGGACATACTGTTCAAATTAAAAAAGTAAAACAAAAAAACTACCACCCTTCTAGATACATGCGGGATCTTTGGGCCTGATTAAAATAGTTTTTGGTTCCTAGCCTGTAACTTAAAGATGTGTACTAATCAAAAATTTCTTGATGATAGATGTAATTCTGGCCTCTAGCTATTATGTGCAGACTCAAACAATATGACTTTCAGTCATAGTTTGTGACAGCTGACTTCTTTGAACAGACCTTCATGGACAAAACAATACTTAACCTTTAGAAGTTTGTTTCAGCAATTCATTAAGCCTTAATTTTTTCAAAACTGGTTTTAAAGCAGGCATTGAGGGTGGTGGTACCAAAGAATATTATATCCAAGTATATATAATTAAATAAGTCTTGATTGTGTGGTAGGAATCATCATATTCACCAGTTTTTGCCCTGGTAGAGACTGTGTAACAGAGAAGCAACATGTCTGTAAACACCTTGAGGTCACCTGGTGAACATGTGGTTGAATAACACATGTGCTGGGTCCCATCCCTTTGCAAGTGTCTACTTTGTGCTTACAAATCTCAAATGTATATTTAATGGTGACCCACTAGTGTATATACAGCATTAATTTGGATCAATTGAAAAATAGAAATAGTTATAAAAATAAAACATAAACTTACTATAAGACCTGTAATTCCAATATGGTGAAAGTTTACATATTTTGTGTTTGTTTAGATATTGGTTGTTCTGTCTTTTGCCATTGTAATCTTTACTTGTACTTTGAGAGAATGTAACCATATATAGAAACCAGAATCCAATGTCTAGTCATGTAACTGTATTCTTCATTTGATGGATTTGTATTGTAAAAATAATCTGAATTCCTGTTTATCCAAAATAATGTGTATGTTTTAAGAGGCCTTTAAAAGGATGGATCATACGTTATATTTAGTACATTTTACATTAAAATTTCTTGGATTGGGAGTTCTCACATTTATTCCTAGTTAATCTCCCCAGATTACACACACACACATACACACACGGAGATAATATCCCCCAAAGTTCATAAGGAGGAGCTTCTGATTGGATGATAGTCCTCTGTTTCTGGATCCCAAGTACAGACTGCCTAAAAGAAAAGGCAGGGAATAGGACATGAGTACCTGCAGTGTGCCAGACTCACAGAGGGTAGAAAGTTATGTTTTGTTTTGTTTTGAAAGTTAAAAATCACCTTTCCGTCTCTGTCTTTTTCTTAGATACTTGCTTATACAGAAGGACTGCATGGAAAATGGTTGTTCTCAGAGATTCGATCAGTCTTTTCTCGCCGATATCTCTTACAAAACACAGCACTGGAAATCTTTATGGCAAACAGAGGTACTGATATACTGGGAACGGGACTTTAGACCTCGAACTATATAGTTACTACCATTCTGCATTGGATGTATTTATCTTGCTAAATTTTTACAAAATTGTGAATTATGTTTAAATTAGATAATTACCTTTCAATATCTATATATCATATTTTGGCTAAAATTTAAATTTACTTTTAATTAATTTAATTTTAATTACATTGATTTTTAATTTAAATTTAATTTTCATTCTGTAACTGCTTATTGCATTATTTATTGTTCTTTATGCTTGCACTGTTATGTGTGCTTATAGTGCAATCGTTAATTTGATATTGTGGCTTTTTATTTTTTTATAATTGGTTTATTATTTTAGTGTTTGTAATGTTGTAAGCACCCTGATCTGGATGGCCCAGGCTAGCCTGATCTCATCAGACCTCAGAAGCTAAGCAGAGTTGCCCTGATTAGTATTTGAATGGGGGGCAGTCAAGAAAGTCCAGGGTTGCTATGCAGAGGCTGGCAATGGCAGACCGCCTCTGAATGTCTCTTGCTTTGAAAACCTTACAGGGTTGCCATACGTCATCTGAGACTTGACAGCACTTTCCATCACCAATGTTGTAAGATGCCTTGTGAATCTCAGTGCAGGACGGTAACGTGTTAGTTAAAAAATATTGTGAGAAAAGATCAAGAGACATCCACTTACCCAACTACCAAATTGGTGAATGTGTTTTAGTTTCTTGTTGTGGGAATCATCCCAACGAAATAGAATGAACTATGGAAATGTTAGAGGTAGAGAGAAGCATGTATACGTTAAGATGGAGGAAAGGACATTCTACCTCATTTCACTGCCAACCAAACAGTCCTCCAAACAACTTGGTCTGGGAGTCTAGATAACTGGCTAGCAGCAGCTGCATGATATTTAGGTCAGGGTTCCCCAGTGTGGTGCCCGCTGACACATTTCCTGGTGCCTGCCAAGTTTTTTTTTAGAAAGTGGGGTGGTGAGGCCAGATGGAGCTTTTGCCCACAAGGCTTCTGCTTGGCCACTGGAGATTTGATTGGTTGTGCAGATTTTTTAAAACATTGGTTTGGCAGCAGCTGCCAACCCAGCACAAGGATCTTCACTGTGTGATTAAACATAAGCGGTGGCAGCCATTTTGTGGCTGGCTTCACTTCCAGTGGCACCCATATTGTGGGAGCCATTTTGTGGCTATGCACACCACAGTGTGTCAGAATTCCAAGGGTGCCCATGCACTCAAAAATGTTGTGGACCCCTGGTCTAGGTGAAGTGGTTCTCCTCCAGCTCCACAGGCATATAAGGCCTTGGTGTGCCCAAAGGAGTGAGCCAAAAGGCTCTTGCCCTTGTGCTCTTAGCCTGGGGGCTGCAGCTGCTGCCAGGAAGATCAGTCAGGAGAGAGGGTAAGATCTGTTCTGTACTCCCCCACCTTCTTTCTCCTGTTTATTTCTCTTGTATTTTCTTCTTTTTTTGGATAGTAAGCTCTGGGCCCTCACTGGAAAAAAATAAGGATACAAATAATTAAATAAATATAAAAGATATAAGTCTTGCAGAAGGTGGAAAGAGCAGACACAGGGAACAGAATGAGGGGATGCTATTACATAAGAAACAGCAAATTATGATTTGTGTTTGCTTTGTAAACCAGGATTGAAAACTGGGAATGAACCATTCCTTCCATTGCTGGTTTGCCAGAACAAGCACAAACCCCAGTTTTCTACTGCAGAGATAATGACAAGCTGTTTTACCATGACAAAGGGAGTAACTGTCTTTCAGCATGCAGGATGAGGAAGGAATTATGTGAGCCAGATGTTCAGGTGGGCTCAGGAAGTGCTGAGCCATGGTTTAGCATCCTGTCTGAGCCAAACCTCAACTGAAGTGTATTTCAGTGTTACATTTCAGGATTTTTAAAAAGTAGTATTAAATGTAATGTTGAAACATGCTGAAAGATCCCAGAAAGTAGTTACAGATGTTACATGTCTGTGTCATGACATCTGTCACAGATATAAAATAGCTGTCTGGCTTCTGAAGTATTCTCCTCTTTTTGGCAGGAGAGGGCTGTTGTTGACATTTTCTTGATCATCTTTGCATTACAAAGACATTGTTTTGTCTCTATGAATAAGGACAGGGGATGTCTGAAAGGGACTTTTATTGAATAGATTTTGTTTCCTCCCTTTGCAGTATTGTGCTGCAGTATTTTTAAAATGAGAGTATGTGGTAGTTCTGCTTTACCAGGCAGGTAATTACATTTACCTCATTTGTTATTTTTTTACTAGGATTTTGTTTTCCCAAATATACTTCTCACGTACCTACAAAACTCAAATTTTTCTTGAGTGAATCTCCCATCAGTTTTTCAAAAGTGGAAGAGAAAAGTAATGTTTTACTTTTAGCTTTAGCCTTCACTGTCCAGGGATTTGACAGGAAAATGGCAGTCCCTAGTTCAGTCATGAAGGTAAAAACTTTGAGCATCTCTTCATTGCAAGGAAGAAAGGGGAAAGGAATCTCCCTCAACTAGCAGCTCTTTCTGCTGAACTGAGCAACAGGTTCAGGAAGAAAGGGAAAATGCTTTCATCCATGCCAATAAAGCAATAGCATGTATCTCAGGGCCAAATTAGATGCGATAGCATCCTCATGGCCTCCACAATGACACCACTGCCATTTTAATGATGGTATGTCCTTGACTGGGCCAACAGTGCATCAGGCTGAGGCTCCCCCCCCCACACACAACCTTTATCAAGTGCCGAAATGGTCATACACCCCTGCCCCTTGCGGCATTTTAAAATGACTTTTAAATGGTGGTAGTGTCTTCATGGCAACCACGAGGACACTATCACATCTAGTCCTGCCCTAAGAGGCAGAGCAGAACTTTGGACTTCTTAATTACTGCTTGGTAATGCTGCACATGCTTCATCCCAGGCATAGTTTTGATGGTGTCAAGGAAAAACTAATCACAGACAGAAAACTGTGATGTATTTCTGATAGATGCATGTAAGGATTTTGTTTTAATAGCTCTCTGAATTATTTTGTCAGCATGGCTAGAAAAGCTGAACAGCTCAGTGCACTAAAGAAGTTTCACTTGAAGTCTTAGTGTAGCAGAACCCTGGAGTCTTACAGAAACAGTTTTGCACCATATTGGTCTAACAATAAACAGCATAAAATCTAAATAGAAGTTCCTATGTTAAGTTAAACCCTTAGTTTGCACTTCCTGCTATCTTAACTCTAATAGTAGCTAGTGAAACTTTAAAATGTGGGTTCAAGTTAACAGATAGTGCTTAAATGGCATTGTATTGGGGATATCATGTAGAGATGCGTGCAGTTCATTTTCAGAGTTCAATCTTTTAATTTATAAAGAACAGTAAATAATGCCTTCATTTTTTTTCACAGTTGCTGTCATGTTCAACTTCCCAGATGCTGCAACAGTAAAAAAAGTAGTCAATTGCCTACCTCGTGTTGGAATTGGCACCAGTTTTGGGCTGCCGCAGACTAGGTATGACCAGACATATAGCTTTACGGGAACATTTTTAAAGGAAGATAGTGCTTTGAATAAACATAATTTGATTGGTTTTTACTGTTTTAATTATGAGATGCCTTGAGCAGTTCTGGAGAGATAACATGCAAGTTTTCTAAATAAATTAATTAGAAGAGAAGCTGGAAAAGAATGGTCTTAATTGCCTTCTTTAAAAAATTCTTTCTTCTCTGGTTTTTTAAAAAATATACCATGTGGATGCAATTGGCTTCTATCTTAAACATAGTGGCTGGAACCTGAGCTCCTTTTATACTCACAGTAGACATTTCTGTTGGTGAAAGAGAGAGAGCAAGATTTTCGCTGATTCCCCTCTCTTACTGCACCTATGATATTCCTGGGGATCCAATGAACCATCAGGGCACAATTTTGGGGGACATGTACAACTGTAATGGGAGGGGAGAAAGTTACCATTTTTGCGTTTCAGCTTCACTTACATTGTATATGATACAAGCAGCCATCCATTATGAAAAAGAAATAAACAAAATAATTGTGCCATTAACAGAATGCATGGTTATTGTAAAATGTGAAAAACTAGAATAGAATAGATAGTCACCAAATAAAAATTGTGATCACAAAATGAAAGTTAAAATGAGAAGGCACCTATTGTATTCCAGAAACAGTATATGTGTTATGGAGTTGAGGGAGCAGAGAGTGATGCAAAGATAGAAAGTCTGACAGATGTCAGAATCCATGCACAATTCCCCATGAATACTATACATGAATATACTCAGTAATTCTGATCCAGAAAGAAAAGAAAGAGTTGGCTCTATGACCTCCAGAACCAATTCATGATTGACAATGAAGCACAATAGATAAGTAACTTAGTACTGGTTACTAATACATGAAATACTAATAAATGCAATAAAATACTACTTCACATTCGACACATATTTCCTTATATGTTATAAATGGAATCCACTGGACAAATCCCAATGTAAACAGGCTGTAACTGAATGGATTACCTTTTCCATGACCAGAGTAGCACAGAATTCATATGATCCCATAGATGTGAGGGAACACATCACGTGGAAAAATGAACTCACCAGTCTGTACACATGAAATGCTCTGTAGACACCATAAGTTAAGCATTAAATTTGCTTAAATAAAAATAAAAATATCTATGGTGAGAAACAACTTAGTTAAAAGTGGATTTTGGAGAACCTGGTAATGTCTTACCCAGCATATTTTGTCTTTCAGGCGCATTTCTCTGGCCAGTCCACGTCAGATTTTTAAAGCTTCAAATATGACCCAGCGATGGCAGCACAGAGAAATTTCAAACTTTGAATATCTCATGTTTCTAAATACTATAGCAGGTAATGATAGACATGCTTCAGAAGCAATATTATAAGCATTCATTTTGGGATTCCCCCCCCCCCCTGATTATTAAAGACAACAGTTCTGATACCCAGTTCTCTTTTTGTATAAATGCTGCCTCTGCTTCCACTACTGCCTATTAATGTTTTTGAAGTCCTGGTATCCTAAAACTTATTTAACATCAGTAATCCCTGTGCATTCAATCTGTGTATCTTTTGTTGTAGTAAACTACTACTGCCTGGCCTTTCTTTTGTGGTCTGGCAAAACAATTGTTTTTCTTCATTATCACTTTTTTCTGGAACAGCTGACTTATTATGGCAATAAAAAATAACTAAAAGTCCTGTGGCACTTATTAGTCAAAGACTAATAAATTGATTGTGCCAAGAGGTTTTATGGATGGAAGACTGCTAGATTCTGAAAATTCTTACCACCAAAAATCATGCCTTGGGACTAGGGGTGTGTATTCGATTCATTCAGACTGAATGCACCCCTGAAAATGGCCCATTCGGCCCCCCTTCAAGCAGCCATGGGCCAAATCAGATACTCTTAAAAAGCACCTGGGGGGAGGGGGTTTGAGGAAGAGGCCCCAAACTTACTGGGTAGCTGCTGGAGCCTCTCCCCCAAATACCCACCAAGTTTCAAGAAGATCGGACCAGGGGGTCCAATTCTACAGGTCCCCAAACAGGTTGCCCCCATTCCTTCCATTGTTCTCTGTGGTGGGAACAAAGTAACTTTGTTCCCACCATAGAGAACAATGGAGGGGATGAGGCAACCTGTTTGGGGGCCCGTAGAATTGGACCCCCTGGTCCAATCTTCTTGAAACTTAGTGGGTATTTCAGGGGGAGGCCCCAGCAGCTACCCTGCAAGATTGGAGCCTCTCCCTCAAACCCCTTCCCCTGCAGCCCCTCATATACCCTATGAGTTTTTGCCATTGACTTCAGTGGCCCATAGGGTACAATGGGGCCAAAACTGACATTTGGCTGGCGGAATGACCCCCAAATCGGCTTACGTTGCCGAAACTGACATGCGAGGGTCATTCGGCACCCGGAACAGATGTGACCTCATTCGGCCCGATCCAAACCAGGCTGAATTATTTTTTTTTGCACACCCCTACTTGGGTCTTTGTTCTGCTTATTTTTGTAATCCTTTTCTTATTTTAAGCTTATTGTTAACTTTGTGGCACTAGTTTGAATCTTAGACAGCTGTCTCACAATTGGTGACCAAAACAAACAAATATGGTAATACTGTTTCCAAACGATTGTGCTGATCTGCACTGGAAGCAGCTTACATGTGTTCCAATCACTATATGAAATCTGATGTTCTTTGTAAGTATTTTTGGCCTTCACATAGGTAGCTTCAACATTTTAGAACTGCTTAGAAGAATCTTCAGTTTTACTCTTGAAAGCACTCCATCTAATTGTAGTCTGAAATGCTAGGAAAGATAAGAAAAAAATTGTAAATTTTGGATCTAGGATTGCCAACTTCCAGGTAGGGTCTGGAGGTCTCCCAGAATGACAACTGGTCTCCGAAGAACAGATATCACTTCCTCTGGGGAAAATGGCTGCTTTGGAGAATGGGCTCTATATCCCACTCAGGTCCTTCCATAGCCCTTACCCTTCCCAGACTCCACCACCAAATGCCAAGGAATTTCCCTATCTGGAGTTGGCAACCCTACCTGGATCCTGTGAACTGCATGCGGAAAGTGCTCATGGATGCGCATCTCTCCAGACTACATATTTTCCCAGCATTACCTTGTGACCTCCTGAAGGGGCCTGGGAAGTTTGAGGAACAAACTTACATGGGACAAGGTACTGCAGGAGGACGGAGAACTGAGTAAAATCATCCCTGCTTCCCTTGTCTTCCAGTAGAAACTTTTGTACCAGTGGGAGGTATGCTAACAGAAAAGGAAGATGGGGGAAGTTCATCTGATTTCTCTTCCTTTCTGTAGCCACCAGAGGCTCCCAAAATCCCCAGTTAGAGGCTTTCAGAAGGAAATTAGAAAAATTATCATCCTTGTGATCATGGTTTGTATGACGTATTAATTATTAGATTATCTAATAATATGATAGAGATATCAAATGGCATCATTAGGATCATGAGTTCCTTTAACTCTGAATACTCAAAGTATTTTTCTTGTTTACCAGGACGTACTTATAACGACTTAAACCAATACCCAGTATTTCCTTGGGTTATCACAAACTATGAATCAGAAGAATTGGACCTTACACTTCCCAGCAACTTCAGAGATTTATCAAAGGTATAGCTTTGCCTAGTGTGTTGTATCAAATCAAATATATGCAAAGTCTGTCTTCTGTATGTGCTTTTGTAGAGGTGAACACTGTCTGTTTGGCAGATATGTGGTGGGCTTGTGGAAAGAAGGAAATGAAAACTATTAGAGTTCTTTGTTAAAATATTTATTTCAGACTGTCAAAATGTGCCTAAATCCTGGATTGAATTCAAGTACCATAACTGTGTACTTGCAGACTTGACATGTTTCAGCTTACTGCCTTCTTTGCTGAAGACAGGAGAACATATGTATCTTTGTATTTATTCATTTGGTGGATTTCAGTGCCTCTTTTCTATCTAAATAAGGCATACAGTGTGTAAGAACATAAGAGAAGCCAATGTTGGAACAGGCCAATGGCCCATCCAGTCCAACACTCTATCACACAGTGGCCAAAAATACCAGGTGCCATCAGGAGGTCCAGCAGTGTTGCCAAGACTGTCTAAGAAAAAGTACAGAGTAAACATCATAAATTCATTAATATAAAACCAGCATTAGAGAAATCTTAACACTTATAAGCTGGTAGAAGATACATGTTAAACAATGAAAAGGAGCCTCTTATTCCAAACATGCTAATTTTCTCGTAACACAATAGCAGCGGTTTCTGGAAGTGAAACCAGTTGCAATTATACTTTAATGGTGATGGTCTTTTCTGTTCTAAAAAAACTGTCTAGAATTGTTAAAGCTCCTAAACGTCATTTGTCTTTCCTGTTCAGCAGTGATTAAACTGGGCCTCTCACCAATGGCAAGGTTTAGTCAAGATGCTAAGAAACTGGATGCTGCACTAGATAACACCCTTGGTGTGCTTCAGCTGGCCTCTTTTTCTGAAGGGAGATGTGGGAAGGATTGTTTTGTTTCAGTTTTACTTTACCAAATTTTACTGTGGCAAATCTACATGTTGCATATGCAGGCATTATTAGCATGTTATCTGCTATCATCTTTCCATAGAATCCTGGGGCCACCAGTACCAGTCTAAGGAGGGAAAGTTTAATTCATGTTCATTCTTTAATGGAACACAGTGGTGAAATTACTTCAAAAAGGATGATTTTTAAAAGTTTACAACAATTATTAGATTACTTTCAGAGCCTGTGCTGTTAATGTGTAAGTTGGAATGGGCAGATGTATCTCTGTATAAATAGGGATCACTTTTCAGTCTGGACCAAAGTCACTCTAGGAATCCAAATCATAAGGAAGAAATCTTTCTTCTGCTGCCTCTTGTCCCTTCGCTTAAAGGAGAAAGAAGCCACTGGCTTGCATTTCAGATCTGGTTTATAAGAAATGGCACATGCACAAGTAACCAAGGGATCATTTTTGACAAACTGATAAAGTAGGCAAGCCTGAAAGAACACTGAGCTCTGGATTTATGGCAAATGGAGTTTAATGGTGTATGTTGATATTAATACACTAGGGTTACCAGCTCTGGGTTGGGAAATACCTAGAGATTTGGGGAGGGGGATGGAGCCTGGGAGGGGAGGGACTTCAGCAGGGTACAATGCCATAGAATCCACCTTTCAAAGCAGCCATTGTCTCCAGGGGAATTGATTTTGGTCATCTGGAGATCAATTGTAATAGAGATTGCCAGATGCTATCTAGAAGATGGCAACCCTATAATACACTCCAGCATTCAAAATAATATCAAGCACACAAAATACCACAAAATACTAGAATGTCTATAATGCAATACAATTATTACAGGTGCCCACAAACTCTTGTGGAATATGTACCACGCAAGAAGACAAATTAGGGGACTAGCAAACTGTAGCGGATGGGAGAAAGCAGAGGTTATATGTGCCTATAGCACAGGATTCTGTGCCACATATTTTAGCTGGGTGTGTGTGTGTGATACCATGTCTCGGCAGATAGTGATCCAAAAAAGAAACCTTGGTACTGCACAAACTGGGAGGGGTTGGAGCTAACTGGAGTAGTGTTTGCCAGTCTCAGACGATACCCAAACAAACAAGTTCAAGAAAAATGGACAGCAAAGGCACATGAAATCTGTCTTGTAAGGCATAAACAATGGAACTAAAATGCATCTATCATGGTAAGGCTAAGGCAGAAATAAGCAAGAAATACCAAGCACAATTTGGGAAAGATTTTTGGATTCTATTATAAAAGTTTGCAGTGAATAGAATACAAAACATTACATTTTCCCAAGCTTGGGAAATGAGAAGAAAACCCAGGTGAGCACATTGGGTAGCTTCCTGATTGTTAAAGAATGTCACAGGGGCAGGTCCCATGTTCTGGGAACTTTTTCCAGTGAAGAAAGGAAGGGAAATCTTGGAGTGGAAAGAAGCATTTTCTGGGTGGTCTTGGGTAACTAGCAAAATCTGGAGTACCAGAAGTGGTCCCCAGTGGTTCAGTCTTGAATCATGTGAGGAAACAAAATTAACTAAAAGGACTGAGAAATATTTATGTAGTAAGAACTTTGGGGTCAAGGTACAATTTGATTAATTATTGAGAAGTCCTGATTAATTGTCTAAAAGCCTTGGTGCTTAGGTGGATCCATGCCTCTGTGAGATGTCACTGTATTTTCAGTGAGTTATAAAAGCATCAGACTAAGTGAACCCCTCCTGCATCCTCTCTTTTGTTCTTGCCCTTTGTGTTGTAAATGGCCTGACAATGTCTTTTATTGGTCTCATGTGAATATGACTGGCAAAGATGAAATTTTCATGGTTTTAAGATGCAGAGGAAATAGAAGGGCCAGCCAAAATGAAAACTTCATGGCAACTGCACGTGACCTATAATTTAAATCATGGGATGGCTGATGATTTGCACAACAGCAGTATCCCTGTATGTCACCAGAATCTGCTTTCAACATACTGCACACAGTTTCAAAACAGCTAGTAAAGCTGCATCATGAGAAAAAAAGAACTTGAAAGGTGCCTTAATATGTTAGAAGTTCTCTCAGCATCATGTTCTGCCTTAGAGCTATTAATGTATGCCAGAACTTTCCAATACTCTAATCTGTGTGCTTTACTGCTTTGATGAGCTTTGCCATTTCAAAATGGCCAGTTTTCAATAATATCTTTGTTAAAACAACTATAGATAGATATTTTAAAATGTACTTAGATTTACAAGTTAACTTCTCACCCCTTCCCATTTGATTTGATAAGAAGATTTGGAGGGCATTTTGTTGGAGCATCCATTACAACTGAACTAAACAACTGAAATGGATTTTGCTTTATCTTACTCTCAGTATAGCAACACTGTTGACAAACTCTAGCAGAGCATTACTAATGAGGGATTCTGTTATAACCAGAGTGCTTATCTCTTAACTGAATAAGTGTGACATATTTTATTTATAAACAGTCCATATTTTATTTATGTAATATGCAGCATATCCCATTGTCTTATTCCCATTATGTCTCCTTTTGTTGTCCAGTCAGCTTCTCCTTCATTTTATGAAGTATGTTGCAATGTAATTTTTGCACTAGAGCAAATGAGAATGTTGAGAAAAATACATACCTATACAAACCCATTTCCTGTTGGATTTTGTTGATTTCCATTTTTGTGGCCAAGATTGTAATCTGCCCTCATGAGGAGAGGATTATTAAAAATGCCTTTAAATCATTAGCTAACATCATACTGGATGCGTATGCACATCATAATGTGCATATGGTTTCCACCATTCCCCTTTCATGTGACACGTGAAAAGAATAACTTCCTAATAATGGAATAATGGGTGGGAAGGCATCATAGTGTAGCCCAGTCTCATTGGATCTTGGAAGCTAAGCAGGGTCAGTACTTGGAAGGGGATACCAACAAGGAAGACTCTGCAGGGAAACACAATGGCAAACCACCTCTGCTTCTCACTTGCCTTGAAACCCCCTTGCTGGGATTGCCATTAGTTGGCTGCAACTTGATGGCATTGTACACACACACAATGGAACAATTATAGTTGTCATAATATAGAGGGTAACACAGAAAATGAGTTGATCTTTTTTATGAGTTGATCTGCTAACACAAGTAATTCTCACATGTTGTTTCCCAAATCAGTTTCTGTGTCATGTCTGTCACATGAAGAGTATTCCCTGCACATGAAAACCTAGAATGTGATTTCTGGGACAAAACATGGATCCTTTTGTCTACACAGGTCCCAGTTTGGCATAGTGAGTCTTTGAGAAAAGAAAGATGGAAGGGAGATAAGCACTTAACCAGCAAGTATTGACTTATTCAGGATTCAAAAATAGAAAGTTGGGAAATAGAGACAGAAGTACAAGATGCAGCACAATTGCATTAATACCACAGCAATTTATATATGACAGTCCAATAAAACTATTCATGTTTGCACAGTCCTAGGATGTGTTAATACCCAATTAGTAATTTTTAGTCCAGATTATGCTCTTCCTACAGAGCAAACCAACCCAGGAGAAGGAGATAGGTGAAGGGTTGTCAAAAATGGGACCAGAAGGTGAGGTGGTAGAGATAGGGATGACATTTTGGATTAAAAGGGAAGGAATTCCTAGTGAGGTGAGGGATACAATGGGGAATGTCTGGCTGGCAGTAGGTCAGACTAGCCATGAATAAGAGATGGAGAAGCAAAGGAAAAGTGAGTGGGTAGAAAGATCTGGAATATTAAATTTGAGATGGGGAGTGGGAAAGGAAGACATATTCTGTCTCTTAAAGAGGAAGGGCCCAGTGGTTTTGTACTCTTGGTGTTGGAAGAAGGTTCTGGAGGGGAATCAACTACAAGATGGAGTTCTTGAGATGCTTGTTTAAAGCATCTACATTTACCTGAAGTCCTATGGAGAAGTCCCATGGAGAAGCCCTGGTGGTGTAAAGTACCATGAAATCACAGATGACTTATGGCAACCCAGTGGGGTTTTGAAGGCAAGAGTTATTCAGAGATGCTTTGTCATATTGAACAAATTTGGAGGAGAACTCAGATCTGTAATGGCAGTGGACCAAAAATACAGGGTGTCTAATATTGGCCCATTTTCATATAGAACTAGGATCTGCAGTGGCATTAGACTACTACTTCAGAACCTAGTTGCCCATGGTGAACTTTGGATTGTGCTCTGATTGTTGGTACCTTATCTTTGGGACCCCACTGATGCAAATTTAGGATGCAGGCTCTGATAGGACAGTGTAATTAACCTATAGATAAATGACCACTTGAATATGCATGGGTAATGTACATAGGATAGGTGAGAATATTGACATGGAACTGCTGATAGTTGCTAGGAGGTGAGCAAATGGTCCTTCCTTGGTTTATGGTTCTAGCATTTGGGAATTGTCTTTGTAAAGCAAATTCCAATAGCTTTGATTACTTATCCTACAAATTTGGAATGTGATTTATGGCCAGAAAGGTGTGAAGAACTCTGGTAGTTGAAACAAATTTTGATTAAAGCATTCTTGATGTATCTGGGAATGAAAGCTACTCACTGCCAGGAGTACTTCTTATCAACTCTTGCTTTGAAGGAGAGTCCTTCCTTTAATGTGCAAATAAATGCATTGCCTATCAATCCTCACATCTCAAGGCCAAGAGTTTTTAGAGTATATTTCCTGAACTCATGAAATTTAAGGCCAGGATATTTTGAGGGGGTCCTCTGATAAGCCAAAGGTCCTTCATGGTATACACTTTTTCTGATCTTTATGGTCATTTTAGTCAAGACCAACAACTACTCCCTAATATTTCTGGCTATATCCTTGACATTATATCTGTGTTTAGCCAGTGTGGTATAGTGGTTAAGAGTGTCAGACTAGTATCTGGGAGACCCGGGTTTGAATCCCTATTTGTGTCATAGATGCTTGTTGGGTGACCTTGGGCCAGTCACATACTCTCAGCCTAATCTACCTCACAGGGTTATTGGGAGGATAAAATGGAGGAGAGGAGAACAGTGTTAACATCCTGTTACCATCTGTACCATGGTCTTCAGTTTTTGAGGACACGGAATGATAACCACCTTGGTTTACCCAGGGTAGGGTACTTATAATCTGAAATCCCTTATGTGATCTAGCCCTTTCTGCCTTTAGTTGTCTAACACCAGGGCACCATTGTAAAAGTTGTGAAGTAGTTTTATCCCTATCTTTTAAGGGTTAAGTTTATAGTTTTGATCTTGATTTGTTGGTCTTAAGACTGTAATAATAAACTAAAAAACAAAATCTTGATTTTATTGTTTTATATTAATGTTGTAACCTGCCCTGAGTCTGCTTGCGGGAAGGGTGGGATAGAAATTGAACCAAATAATAACTAAGTAAAGAAACAAAGAAACAATGTAAGCCACTTTGGGTCCTCAAGGGGGAGAAAGGGGACAACAGATGAAATAAATATTTATTTAGAACTAATGTTGACAAGGAAGGGAGGAGAAAATTTGTGTGGGACAGAGAATGAAGGTCAACATAGGCCTCATGTGAAATGCAAATAACAGTTTCCAGGTATGGGTTATTATTATTATTTACAAAATTAATATCCCAACTTTCTGACCTCACAAGGGTCACCAAGGCAGCTGACAATTTAAAACATACATGATAAAATCACATTTTAATACCATTAAAAGCCACCCACCCCCAACATACATCATTAAAATGTTAAAAACAGAGTTAAATATATACAAAGAAATAAAAACAGCAATTAAAATATTGGGCAGGAAGGAGGGATCACCAAGGGAAGGTGGGGACACCTGAAGCAGGGCCTCTGAAGATGATCGTCATCGTTAGGCAGATTTATAAGGGAGTACGTGGTCCTTCAGCTGTTGGCCAGCAAGGCACTTTCAGTGCTATTATGGATTGTAATATTCATAAGCCTGAACTTGGGTTGCCCATATTGGAAGGGCCATGTGCTTTCTTCATTATAGGAGCCAGCTCCAGCCCATGCCAGGAGGCTGACACCTAGACAGTTCACCTGAGACAGAGACAAAAGATTCCTTCTGCCATGAGGTTTTTTTCTGTTTCAACACGCTGGTCAACCCTTGCCCCCTCCAACATAGCTAAATGTATTATGCTAACGCAGTTGCCTAGCAACTAATGTTCGGGCCATCACCCAGTTGGCCAGAGCCATCAACTAACAATAGATGTGGCCCTGGTGAGTCATCGGACCCTGCCCAAGTGTCCACTTCCTGGTGAGATCATAGTTTTGCAATATTGTCCATCCCCCGGCCCTCCTCCTTTTGTCCACCTTTAATCTATGGAAGGGTCCAAGAGGGACGGACCGCCTAAGAGATGTGTTAGTGGGATGTGGTCTGATCAGCCCGCCCCAAGACCACCTAATAAAAGACCTTGCACAGAGGCATTCGGTCTCTTGAGCCATCGCCCCCTATCTGCTTTATTACCCCTTATGCCCAGCTTCCTATACCCATATCCTTGCCTCCATCTTTAAATCTCTGGACTCGCAATCCAAGAGAACCACGTGGTCTCGCAGGTTCGAGCCTTGTGTTCCCATAGTCTTTCTATTTTTCTCCCCATCCAATTCTTCCATCGATTGGACCACGCATCTCCAGGTAACGTACTGCTTCCCCACCAACGAATTCCTGCTCATGCAAACGTGCTACTTTCTGTCTTATTTCCTTAGGCCTGTGTGATTGTGTGTGTGATTATGTTTTTGGTATGCTTGAACTACACCATTAAGTAAACAGCATTTAATTTGCTATCTGCTTCACGTGCCTCTTTCCTTGAGAACTCCTGGGAGGGGTGGGACCCTGGTATAGTTGGCAAGAACCCGTGTATTTTGCCAATTGCTTAGCGTAAATTAAAGCAATTCGGCTAACACAGCTATGTTGGTCCCAAACTATATGGAGCTTTGAAGGTCAGGACCAGCACTTTGAATAGTGCCCAGAAACAAATTGGGAGCCAATGGAGATGGGCCAAGACTGAAGTGATATGGTCCCTATGACCCATTCCAGTCAGCATCCTGACTACAGCATTCTGTACAAATTGTAGTTTCCATACACTTTCTAAGGGCAGCCTGGCATAAAGTACATTGCAGTAATCTAAAATGTAACCAGGGCGTGCATCACAGTGGCCAGATCTTTTCTGCCCAGGAAAGGCTGCAGCTGGTTAACCAGTCAAAGCTAGTAAAAGGTTCTCCTGACCACAACTGCCACCTGCTTATCCAGTGGTAGGACTGGGTTCAGGAGCCCCCAGCCTACACACCTGTTCCTTCAAGGAAAGTGCAACCCCATTCAGATTGAGTGATGCCTTAAATCCTGAGTCAGACCTTCCACTCACCAGTACCACTTCTGTTTTGTCAGGGGTAAGCTTCAGTTTACTGTTTATTTATCTACTGTAAAACTGGCTTCAGGCACTTGTCCAGGGTTTGTACAGCCTCCCTGGGATCAGCTGGAAGTGTGAGATAGCACTGAGCATCATCCATATAGTAGCGACAACCCAGATCAAATTTTTGGATGATCTCATTCACCAGTTTCATGTAGATGTTAAAAAGTATAGCGGACAAGATGGAACCTTGTGGAACCCTGCAGGTTGAAGGCCAAAGGACTGAACAGTAGCCTTCAGCCCCATCTTCTGAAATCTACCTTCCAGGTAGGACTGGAATGGTGCATCCCAATCCCAGCACAGATAGGTAGTTTGGATTGATGGTCTCAAAAGTCACAGAGAGGTCCAGGAGAATCCCTCTGTCCATCTCCTGGCACACCATCCATAAGGGTGACCAATCCTTTGTTCTTTCATAAAACAATCCAAAGATTAATTAGTTAATTATGTTGGGACTCTTTTGACTAACTTTACCACTTTTTCTGGTAAACTGGTCCTAAAGAGTATTTCCCTCCAAAACTACCCAGGTGAATTTACATTTAGCTGCTGTCGGGGAGGTAGTGTTGTTGATTACATTACTATTTCTCCTCAGCTGAGAAGGTTTATCCAGGACTTCCATGTGGGAGATCAGGTAGACAGTGATCATTTTTCCATTAATGGTTACTTTAGAGTACTACTTGTCTTCTCCTTTACAATACTCTCCCCATTTAATTACAAAATCTCTATCCTGCCCTAGAAGGATTAAATGGACCAAAAGAGCAGTGGAGGATGTCTTTAGGTTGTTTAAATCACAAGCTTTGACTGTTTTCAATCATAAATTATTTAATGCTTCTAATGAGAGCTATGCTCTTTATACAATAACTTTAATTCTAGCCAAATGTAGTGAAGCGGGCATGGCCTATTTCTTTTTGTACATGGTGGCCAGTCTGCCACTTTACATGTATTCAAGGCCAAATCTGTGGCCCAACTTCTATATGGAATCCCTATATAGATTGGCTCACTCAACCAGGCTATTGAGAGGGTCCAGTCTTTTTTCTTGCGCCATATTCTGGGTCTTCCTAACTGTTGGATACACAGCTGTGCTTTGAAACCAGGCAAGGGCTTGTGGAAACCAGAGCATGGATTCAGATCATAATGTTATAGTTGCGTCTCTTTCTCTCTCTCTCTTTTTTAAACTTATCATCCAAGCTACATAACTGCTATGCTTGCAGATTCGTATGCAAGGTTGAAGTTAATCAATAGAAAAATTACCTCATTTGGTATCTTCCTTGACTCTCTTCTGATGCTGGAGAGGGAGTATGCTTTTAGACTGTTGTGTCAGTGCCTGTTAAGACATGGAGAGGCAAATCTTGTCTTCTCCAGCAAACAAATTTTGCTCTCCTGTGTCCCATGGTTTTGCACTAGACTATGGTAATGCATCCATCTATCTATCCGATCTAGAATCGCCTCATGATTGCAGAGCCTTTATGCTTATCTGATTTAATATCCTTCCCTCAGCTATTTTATCTGGTAGATATTCAGGAACCCCTTTTAATGAAAGGTATTGACCTTGTAGGGCAGGGGTTCCTGAACAATTAGGTCATGTATTATTTTACTGTAATTTTTTTTTGGAGCCGAGGAATGTAATTATTAGACCTCTCTCTTGCAAAATGTTCAGGGTCTTCCAGAAGAGCAGCTAGTAATGCACCTCCTTTTGGATAGAAATCCCTATATCGCCTTGTAGGTGGCTAAGTACTTGCTAGCTAAAATAAAGATCCATGAACAGTTTGTGTATGCTTCTGGATAATTTTAATTTTATCTTAATTATCTTTTGGATAATTTTATCTTAATTTTTACACCACTCTGTTTTTAAGTAATTTTACCCTGCTGAATGTAAAATTTTATTTTTAAAATGTTTCTTTGGTTCTGATGAGACAACTGCCTAATAAAGGTGATGGATGAATGAATGAGTGAGTGAATGAATGACCAAGGCTGTTTTAGTCCCTAAACCAGGCTTAAATCCAGACTGGAAGGAGTATAAACAATTTGCCTCTTCCAGGAAAGCTTGGAGTTGTCCAGCCACCACCCATTCAATCACCTTGCTCAAGAATGGAACATTTGAGACGGGTCAATAATTATTGAGAATGCCTGAGTCAAGGGTAGACTTCTTTAGAAGTGGACACACAAAAGACTGTTTCAAGTAGGACTGCCAAGTCCCCCCGGGGGGGGGGGGATTCCCCACTAGATAGGTCCCCAATCCGCCGGATCCGGCTGGTGGGGAAAACCCCACCCCTGAAGTGGCCTGATCAGGCCGATGTGCCTGGCGTGATGACGTCACCCGGAAGCGATGTCATCACGCTGGGCATGTTGCCGGGCAACGCTCTAACAATCACCCTGAAAACTCTATGGTACCAGGGTGAGGCTCATCCATTGCACTCCGGGTGTGCTGACCCCTGCGATTTCCCCAGATGCGGGAAACTCAACTGCATAATTTGTGGTACCATAGAGTTTTAGGACCATTACCAGGGCGTCGCCCCGGCAACGTGCCCAGCATGGGACCAGGACTCCCTCGCTGATATGAAGCTCAGACTTAGCAACCCTAGTTTCAAGGCTGGGGTGACCACCCCCTCTCTCAAGGGAATGTTAGCTACCCCTAGAACCCAGTCACCCCCTCCCCTTCCCCAACAGTTTAAGTAGCCAGAAAGGGCAGGCATCATTCGAGCAAGGTCTTACATACAAGGTGGTAGGCCTCAAACCTCCAGGGATCCTGTCAACATTCTCAGACTGAATAAGCTCAAAAGTATCCTGAACAACTGGACAAGTTGGCTCCCTGGTCTCATCCAACCCTGACACTGCTGACACAGAGTCCAATCTGGGATTTTATCTGCAAAGTTCTGAGCAAAATGGTCCACTGAGCAGTCCATCTCCTCTGCAGGCCAGAGCCTAACAGGTCTCTGACGACCCAGAATGGCTGTACTGGCCTACACAGTGCAGATGCAATGGGTGGTGGGAAAGTATTGCTTCTTTGCAGTACTATACAAGAAGGACCTCAATGTCCTTGACAACCATGATGGTGTGATCACTGACCTCGAGCCAGACATCCTGGAGTGCAAAGTCAAATGAGCCTTAGAAAGCATTACTAACAACAAAGCTAGCAGAGGTGATGGTATACCAGCTGAGCTTTTCAAAGTCTTAAAAGATGATGCTGTTAAAGTGCTGCACTCAATATGCCAGAAAATTTGGAAAACGCAACAGTGGACACAGGATTGGAAAAGGTCAGTTTACATTCCAATCCCAAAGAAGGGCAATGCCAAGGAATGTTTAAACTATCGCAGAATTGCACTCATTTCACATGCTAGCAAGGTCATGTTCAAGATCCTACAAGCTAGGCTTCAGTAGGCAGTTCAGTTCAGTAAAGTTAAATTTAAGCATGTGTGTAGCTGGGCAGTTCCTGCTTATGGATTCTTTAATTTCTTCAACAAACATTATTTGTTAGAGAACATGGACTAATTTATTGGCTGTGTGAGAATAGCACTGTGTTTTGCAGAATATTGATTCCTTTTCTTGGCTACATAGCTATTTTTTGGATCATTCATAAACTTTTATGAATGCTAGCTGAGTCTGAAATATCTTTTGTGGTGTATATGATCCTGAATTCAGTAGGGCAAAGGGTAAAGTGCATGTAATTATTTTCTATGTGTCCTGGCTCATTCTGTGCTGGCTCATCAGATGCTTCACAGTTAGAGTCCACTACATTATTTGCCATTAGAATCAATTAAATAAATAATAAAGTTTCAAAAAAAAAGTTGGCTGACTACAAAGTAGATTATTAGATGTAGACTTCAAAAAGAATGTAAGTTTCAGCTTTTTACAAGGGCTTTAATTTTCAAATTCAAATTGAAAGTTGAATAACTGAGCCTTAATAGGCATTTCAAAAAGTTAAGGCTTGACGGGTCTCTGTACCCAGGACTGTGCATTAGAGTTGTGCACAAAAGAAAATTTGGGATTTTTAGGATTCAAGTATATTGGACCCCCCCCCCCCCCCCAAAATTTGGGATTCCTGGAAAAAACCCGAATTTCAATATTGGTATGGTATTCTGTTTAGAGGTTTGGGGAATCCCAATTTTTTTCAGCCCCATTGTATTCTATGGGACCATTATAGTCAATGAAGAATCTATCTGGGGTTATCCAGGGGCTGGGGGCTATTTTTGCGGGAGAGGCACCAAATTTTCATCGTATTTTCTAGTGCCTCTCCTCAGAAGACTCCCAAAGTTTCAAAAAGATTGGACCAATAGGTCCAATTCTATGGACCCCCAAAGAAAGTGACCCCATCCTCCATTGTTTTCAGTGGAGGGAAAAAAACAGCAAAAAAGCAAGAACTGATGTCAATCCAGAAAGTCTCTGTAGTAGAAACTGAATTGGGGGGCATTTTGCAAGCTTAGCAAAACATAGTGCCCCCCACCTCCAGTTTTTAATTCAGAGACTCTCTGGTTTGACATCAGTCCTTGCTTTTTTTTACTGCCCCCCATTGAAAACAATGGAGGATGGGGGCACCATATTTGGGGGCCTGTAGGGTTGGATCCCCTGGTCCAATCTTTTTGAAACTTGGTTGGTCTTTTGAGGAGAAGCACCAGCAGATGTGCTGAAAATTTGGTGCCTCTTCCTCAAACAACAGCCACCCAGACTCCTGGATACCCCCAGATTGATTCGAAATTATAGCCTATGGGAACCGTAGGCTATAATAGAGTTGAAGGCATTTAAAGGTGTCACAGTCCCTTTAAATGTGTTTGTGAAGCTTCAGCTAGAATAGCAGAGCTGCAGTCCCTTTAAACGCTGCTTAACTGCAGCTATCTTGCTTTCTAAGATAATCCTGATTTTTTCACAGTTATCTGGTATGGGCTATAGTGGATAGCCAAAAATATATCCCCCCCCCCCCTGTATCTGACTGAAATAATAGCCAAAAAATACAGCTAAAGTATTTTCCAGGTGTTTTTCCAGGTCAGATATAGCCTAATGCATTCCCCTACTGTACATCTTTGATGTTTCTTCAAACATCATTTTAGCTTGGAGAATCTGGTTGAAATCTGGTTTATGATCTTAGATGGGAAGAATGCTAACGCTGTTCGCAGTTCCTTTTCTGACTTGTCTTTATTTCAGAAGTACACAAAGATAATATTAAGGCAGTTCAAGCATGAAAAGAGATTGAAGATATCAATTGAATATTTCCCTCTTATAGATGTCATTTTTAAATGCTATGATGTGAATTCTATTAATGTCCCTTTGGAATCAAAGCATAGTAGTGAAACATTAAGTGTACAGTTATGGCTGTTTCAACAGACACATCAGCTTGGATCCAAATATGCACATGCTTAAGTAGAAAACAATTCTACTTGTGTTGGTTGGTGTATGTGTGTGATTTTTTTACCACCTTCCCTTTACCATAGTAGTCCTTGAATCTGCATCCCATGCTATTCTGAAGAACTGCCCAGTTCTCAGGAGTGGTTTTTAGGGCACAGGGGGGATGCAGCAGAAAGAGAGCAGCAGACTGTACAAAATATGTAGATTCTAACAACATTGAGCAAAGTGCTGCTTATATCCTTTTTGACCCAAGCAATTTTATTCCTTGGATCGTGAGTCCTCTTTCCTACTCCCAACTTCAGCTTCCTGACCCATATGGCTATTAATCCATGTGGATCCCAGAACAATGGTTCAGAAAGTAGTACTTTGGGGAGGGGAATGTGGGAAAGATCCATGACATCAGTTCCTTCCAGCTTACTATGTTTCCCTTAAACTTGCCTTCAGTTCAAAAGAATAGGCCATATAATAGCTTATGTGTTATCTAGAATATAGCTTTAAGTGCTGTATAGTTAATGTAATGCATTACCAATTGCACTCTCCCCTTCCCCAATTTGTTAAATAACTGACTGCATAAATATCTATCAGTAAGGCATTAATTTGATTTATTTTACTATTTATAGATAGTATAAATCAGCTTGAAATAATTTGGGAGATCTCCGAAGCCAGATATGAAATGAGTAACACATCTATTTATAGTTAGGGTTTTGGGCCCCAATGTGCATCACTTTGCACTTGTAAGGAGATGGTGCCTTAGTGTTCTTGTCCTTCTTTGTGGGTATCAGGAGCAGAATAAAATACACTGAACAATTCATATGTGCTTACTTTGTGTATTTAGTCACACTGGAGAATGCTTCTCCCCTCTGTCAAACTGGGGTGGGGGTGGGTTTTTTAAAAAAACTTAGGACCATTTTAAATACATTAAGGCTTCTAAAAAATTTTTTAATCTCCAGTGCTAGATAGAAAACAAAATGATGCATGCACCAGCTCTCTGCGTATGTCCAATTTACAGTTCTCTCTCATGAGAGATGTTGAGTATTATAGAAATGGTTAGCAGTTCTCAGGCACTGGGATCCATTACTTAAGCCACATCTGGTACTGCCAATATGGCAATTATGGAAGAAGAGAGAATAGCCCATATATTCTGATCCAGCTACATGGAGAGTTAAGGAGATAGTGAATAAAGGATTACGAGGGCCTGGAAATTGTTGTTCAATGAAATTATGGGCCATTGGAGCCACAGAATGTGGGTTTGAGAAATAAGGGCTGGAAAATCTGAAGGAAGCAATAGCGATGCTAGAAGGTGGAGGTATACACGAAGGGGGATAATGGTTTGTATTGCAGTTCCTGGTAGACAAAAAATTATTTCTATATATCAATAACAGTCAACTGGTGACAGGACCACTTCTGTCCTGATTTTTCTGTCTTGCTTCACCTACTCCCTATATGAAATTTAGACCTTCAGGAACTTCTTAACTCTCAAGTGATTTAGAGACTTGTGGAGAAGCTTGTCATTTTGCCAACAGAAGAGACAGTCCTTCTGTTGGGAGGAGGGACTAGCTTCATGATGGAGAATAGGTGATGACACTATGGCTTTTTATATCAGCTGTGTATGTAAGAACTATCCCCAGTCAGTTCCCCCCTCCCCAGAAAAGGTGAAGAGAGTGTGACTTGCAGTAAAACTAAGCTTGCTACTGGAATATGTAATCCCACCCCCACCCCCCGCTACTATATTTATTTTCAATGTAATCAATCTGCTAAAAGTCCATTGATTTCATAATGTAGAAAGATACTGCTGTCTCAGGTTGGCTAGTGCATATTTAAAAAATCTCGTCAAACAAGACTATTTAAAAAAGAAAGTGCTTTTAAAAATGCAAATCTAAAACTCTGCAACTTGAGTGTATTTCTAAGCTATTAAATCAAATCATGAGTATGAAGTGATAACAGTAATAGCATTACACCATGTCTTCAGTGTATACAGCACAATACCCATGGGTTTGATAAAAATGCTTATCAGAATCCATTGGTTATACTTGTCAGTTAGATAAAAAAGCAGCTGCAGACTAGTTGCTGGAACCATGAATAAGGCATGTGATTCTTAAATGATCCAACCCAAGGCTGTTTATCTCTGTGTCTTTGCCACCAAGATATTATGAAAACATTGGTGCAAAATATCTTCTGTATTCTTAGATAGATATTAGACTGTTCTATAGCAGTACTTAAAATTAGACTTCTGTCTCAAGTCTACACAGAATCATAATTTCTTAGTTTGTATTCAAAACCAGCTGTTTCTGGGACTGTAAAATATGATTTGCTTCATGGAGGTAATATATTAAGACAGTGTGATGAGAGTTTTTTTAAAAAAATACAAACAAATTCTGATTGAACAGTAGTTCAGTTTGGTCAGTTTTATTAATTGCAAACAAATCCAGTAATCACAAACACATAGTTCTGATGGGCATTCCTGTACTTTAAAATGACTGGAAATCTTCCAGGGGAATTAACTATTATAAACTAGGGGTGTGCAACCCCCCCAAAAAAACCTGTTATTTTTCAGGTTCTTGTATATTGAACCCCAAAATATCAGTATTTACTAATGTTCCCAAATCCCAATACCAGTATGGTATTCAAATTCAGTAAATATTCAGGAAACCTGATTTATTTATTTTTTTGCTCCTGTATACATTATGGGGAACATTATAGTCAATGGAAAGAGAATCGCTTGTGGGGGGTTGCTTTTCGAGGTAGAGGCACCAAATTTGCAGCATAGTTGCTGGTGCCTCTCCTCAACCCCCCCCCCCAAAAAAAAGTCTCAAAAAAATTGGACCATGGGGTCCAATTCTATGGGCTTCCAAAGAAGGTCCCCCATTCTCCATTGCTTTCAATGGATGAAAAAGGGCATTTAAAGGGATTGTGGTCCCTTTAAATGCCTTCTCCAAGCCACGCGACTCCACGGCAAGTGAACTCCAAAGGCATTTAAAGGGCTTGCTGTCCCTTTAAACACCTCCAAGTGGTGAGTTCACCTGGAAGATGTTTAGAGGGACTGTGATCCCTTTGAGTGCCCTTTAAGTTTGGCTATCCACCTGTCCTGAAAATCCCAAATATTTTTAGGATTTTCAGGGCTTGGCCATTTCAGTTAGCAGAAATTAAGCCCCAATCAACAACAAAAATACCCCCCAAATACCAGTAAGGCTTTTTGGGGTATTTTTTGGCTTGGTTTATGCTGAATGCACACCTATATTGTAAACTGTTCATTTTTTATAGCAATCCAGAAATAGTTCAGCACAAGCATGGTCTTATCCAGTTTTAAAGGGCACAAATGTTGGTGACTGCATACTGCATCTGTCTGTGCTCTGCATATAAACAAACAAATCTTTGCATTTTTATGGAGTCCCTGCTAGTGGAAGCATAGTCACCAGGAGTCAGGTTTTGCCCCCTCTTAATTAAGTCCTTCATCTTCATAGAACTCGATGGGAAAGTCACTGAGAATCTTTCTGCATAGTATCAACATAGGTTTTGTATCTTGGTCTCACTAGTGATAGACAGAACCCAGCAGTGAGGAAAGACTGAGGCCATTCTGGTAACAGGTGGTATTAGCAAGGGCCATCACCAAGCAATCCACAGGGAGGGGCAATGTGGGGTTTCTGGGCAGGGAAAGAGAGCCATCCATGCCAGCAGTCCCAGTGGGAATGTTCCCATAATGTTAATGGCCAGTTTGCCCCTGTTCATATTCCTAAGTCTACTGCTACCTCTTGCAGTGGGCAGCATACCTGTATGTATTGGTTAAAGGTATTTGTTTATTTATAACCAAATTAATTTGTTTATTTATAACCAAAGAGCCAGTTTGGTGTAGTGGTTAAGTGCGCGGACTCTAATCTGAGAGAACCGGGTTTGATTCCCCACTCCTCCACTTGCACCTGGCTGGATGACCTTGGGCAAGCCATAGCTCTGTACCAGCTGTTCCCTCAAGGACAGCTTGGGAAAGAGCTCTCTTAGCCCCACCTACCTCACAGGGTGTCTGTTGTGGGGAGGGGAAGGGAAAAGGAGTTTGTAAGCCGCTCTGAGACTCCCTTGGGGAGTGGAGGGCGGGATATAAATCCAATCTCTTCTTCTTCTATAATAATATAGCTTTCGAAGGTAGATCAATTTGGTGTGTGGGAAGGAAGACTAATATTCTGGATTCTTATGGCTGCAACCCCTTATGGAGTTTCAATGCAAGATACATTTGGAAGTGGCTTGCCATTGCCTGCCTCTGCATCACAACCCTGGTATTCCTTGGAAGTGTCCCATCTAAATACTAGCTAGGGCCAACCCTGCTTAGCTTCTCAGACCTGAAAAGATCTGGCTATCCAGTTCAGGGCGGCAGTGCCATTACACCCTTCTAAATCAGCCTGCCCACCCCATATGGGGAAATCGCAGGGGTCAGCACACCCAGAGTGCAATGGATGAGCCTCACCCTGGGAAAACCTCCTTTGTGATCAAGGTGTCTCTCCTGCTAGGTAAGTATACTTACCCATATGGCTGCTTTGGCTTGTTGGAAGAAATGTCATGATTGGTGTGAATTCCTTCTGTCCTCCTTAACTCAGCATCTGCCTAAACCATTCTTAGTGTAACCAGGGTTGGCTATGAATCTGTTTGGAACTCCTTTCAAAGCCGTGGTTAAGAGTGAACCTTAGTGTTTAACCATGGCAGATGCTGATATAAATTATGACTAATGGATAGAATTCATGTCGGAGGGGTGGGGATCAGCTGGGGATAAGAAACACAAACCTGTGGCCTGTTTTTAAGCCCTTAACTATGAATTTAAAATCAAAAGTGTTATGCTTGTACAGCCATTGGAACAATTTGTTCCATTGCCTAACTATACATTTAGAAAGCATGTCCTCCTTTGCTGCAATTTGAATCAATTAGTCTCCATTCAGTTGCTCTGGTATGCAGCTTTTCTTCTGTTATCATATTTGGGAAAGTGAAATATGCAATCTTTTTAAAAAGCTTATACAATTCCTTTAGCATTTTGTTATATCTGTACTCCTCCGAATTCTCCCTGGCATGTTGGTATCTTTCAATAAAATGAGGTGAGCAAATACACAATTCAGTGCTCCAGCTGAGATCTAATCAGTACTAATTAGTGTGTTACTATTACCCTGGCTCTCTTGGATATTATGCTTCTGTTAATGCAATCACAAATGGCAATTGCCCTTTTTTGAAAGTATCATGTAACCTGTCTATATTCTACTATAGCCAGCAAAGTGATTAGTAGATTTAAATTAATTAATAGATTAATAAGTTTTAAAACCTCATCATTGTTCCAACTGTATTTGTTTGCCAGGCAATATCTGTACCTATCCCTGATAAATCTTTGTCTCCATTTTGCCTTTTGGAGATGGGTTGGGGCTGCCTTTTAAAATAGTGTTTGCAAGAATGTTCATTAAGTATGTTTTAAGGTTCAGCAGTGCCACAAGAAAAACTAGATCCATTTGAGATGAAAAAATATTTTCTTAAACATCCTTTACAAGAATAAATTGCTATTGTCATAAAGTGGAGTTCAATCGTGTGCAGTGCTGCAGCTTTCAGACCATGAACCTCAGTGTCATAATAGGGATGTTACTGTACTATACACAGAACGTTTTATTTTTTTCATCTGTGCAACATTGAAACATATGATGCTTATCCACACATGCACAAATGTGTGCGCATGTGAGCACAGGTTGCTTATTTGAGATAATTAGTTAAGTTAATGTGAGCTTTACACCTAAGCAAACATTGATATTTGCCCTGGGACAGTGATGGTGTGAAGGTTATATCTGCAGGTCATCTTTATTATATTGTCTTTAATGTAAATTTCAATCCTGAGTAGGTATACAATCAAAATTAGAGTGCCATATTTGGGGATTTCTTCAAAGAAAAAATATATATTATAGTCCAGGTTAAAGCAGCTCCCAGATTTTTAGTGGTCCCCATTCGACTAATTTTTTTTAAGCCTCTGTGAACAATTCAACGCTACTTTTTCATTGCTACAGAGATGTAGAATACAGCTTTCTAGATCCAAACTTGACTACCTGTTCTGAATATAATCAAACTGACTGCTTTCCTGGCCCAGCTGCAGCCTTTTGCCAATTGAGAACCTAATTTATAAATCCTTAAACATCTCCACAGGTGCCTTGAAAATATATGACAGCAAACTAAAAATGCCACTGGCTAACCCCAAACAATTTGTACATATAAGCCGTGTAACACTTGCATGTAAACTAACCAACAACCAGAACCCCTTTGAATTCTCAAAATGAATGAATGACTGTGGGAGTATTTGGAATAGGGATGCCAATTTCCAGGCAGGGATATCAGGCTACAGAGAGATCAGTTTGCCTGGAGGAAATGTTACCTCTCTAGGCTCAGCCCCCAAATTTCTAGGAATTTCCCAATATGGAGTTGGCCATTGTAATTGGAATCTGTGTCCCTTGTTCACAGCTGTTGGTTGTGAGCATGGGAGAGGAAGTGGTATAGCATACCCCTTTAGTGGTGTCTAATAGCAAAACCACAACTTCATTGCCCTTCTGTGGTTTCTTTTGAGAGGCCGTACTTTGGGATCAGTGTGGTTTATAGTTTGAAGGCTTTGAATAAATTTCAAAGATGGCTTCCTAGAGTTTATTTTGCTAATCCCTGCAAGTTATTTATTTATTTAATTCAATTTCTAGGCTGCTCTCCCTGCACAGCAGGCTCATTATATGAGTAACATGTTGTGTTTCTGCTTGGGCTTCTCAGTTAAAAACCTTGAGCTCCATTCATGGAATCTAAACATATCATTGCATTGGTCTTACTGCTACATCCATATCTGCAGTAAGTAAGATCTATTGTATTACTGTAAGTCAAAAGACTGCTTTAAGCTGCTTATTTTCCTGTGAATGCCATTCTGATGCTGTGTAGACCAGTGAACAGCTCTTGACACTCATTTTCCATAAACACATTTAGGGCTCATGCATCACAATTTGGAACTTCTTAGCTTTGACACACATATGAAAATATTGCCATTTTCCAGCCAATTAAGTAAAACAGTGGTTATTCTTTTAAATGTGATCGTTATATAAAAAAAGAAACACCTTACCAGTTTTATATAAGACTGAGATTTAGAAGAGGATTTTAAGGTATTTCCCCCCGAATGGCTGACAATTAGTTAAATTTTGGCAAATACCAAATAGCAGTTGTCAGGAAAATATGGTACTGGTAGTATGATAGAATGTATTAGCCTCATATATTGTCTCCATTTTATTATGAAGCTGCTGAGGAAGCTGTGATATACAGCATTGTCATTACAGATCTATTGTTACAGGGGTTCCATGGTCTTCTGTGTACTGCCATTAATTTATAGCAGTAAACAATATGTAGCCTTCCGACTGCAGCAAAGCAGAATCTTTTAATGAGGTGGATGTTATTACCACAATAAATCAGTGCTTTCATGTAATGTATAATTCAATGTGTGTATTCCCACTGTAACTTCTCTGAGTAAGCTGATAGTGTATCATTGTCAGTGCACAGCTCCATAGTTCTTTATTTCCAAGCTCCCCTTTTTCCCATTTGGTGACTTTAAAAAATTGCTTGCAAATAAATGTGGCATGACTTGATAGTTGCACTGTTGCCAGGTTTCAGAAGCCAAGTGTAACAAAAAAGAGAGAAAGAAAAACAGGAGAAGAAAGAAAAGGGTTAACATCAATACTGTGCATCCCGGCTGTATGGATCTCCACATTCTACCTTTTATTTCTTTTCTTTTTTTCCAAAAGAGAATTAAATCAATCCTAATTGGTTTTAGCTTTATATTCAGGGAATATAATTCTATAACTATTGATCTATGGTGTCTTCTTTGGACAATAATAAAAATAGAAGCAATTAAAAGCGAATCTTTGGAAAGCTTCAATGCTATACAAACAAAGCACTGTATTGATATTGAGTGTAATTTATTTACTAGTGATCTTGATGTCTCCCTTTTCAAAATAAAAATAGGCATGGCTGAATGTTGCCACAAAGGAAGAGATGAAAGCGATTCAAAAATGGTTCTGTAACAAGAAATGACAGTTAAAATGATAGTACATTTCATTCTTCCCTAGGATATGTTTGCTAACTCAAATAAATCCCCTTTATATTGGAATGACTGTACAAATAATTATAGTACAAATTAGAGAACTAAGAGAGCAATCCTAAGCAGGTCTACTCTGAATTCTATTACAGTCTGTTCAATAGGGCTTACTTCCAGGAAAGTGTCCTTAGGATTGCGCTGTTGCAGTATAGTACTAAACAGAGTTACACTCTCATAAATCCATGGAAATCTATGGGCTTAGAAGGGTGCAACTCTGTTTTAAGATTGCACTCTTATAAGATCAATGCTAGACAGTCTGTAACTGAAATATAACAAAAAATGAAAAATGAAATACAGTTCCATTGATAAAGACAAAATATACAGCCTTTTGTTTGGCTAATAGTTCATGGTTCGCTGTCATGTGCTTGTGTCACCAAAGGAAACCAAATTTTCCATAAATGCTCCTGGTTCTCTAAGATGCTGTGCTGTTAGTCTCCAGTGAAACAATTTCTATGTGAAAAATATATCCCACCATGAATCCCTTTGGATCTCCGAAGTTGGGACCTTGGTATGCCACTTACTGGTCAATGCAATCTTGGCACCTATCAGCAAATAGACTATCTTCTCATTGGCTTGTCTTCCATTTTTAAAAAAAAAGCATCAGAAAAAAAAATCACTTATGATGATTATTTTAAAATCCTTTTAGGTTTGAATTTGTAGTGGACCCTTCCCTCTCAGATGCTCTTTGAATCAAAAAATTTCTTTGTGAATTCTTGTGAGTGTAAGTGAAGAACAGAAGAAGAGAAAAGATTGGATTTATACCCTGCCCTTCACTACCTAAAAGAGTCTCAGAGTGGCTTACAATTCCCTTTCCCTTCCCCTCCCCACAACAGACACCCTGTAAGGTAGGTGGGGCTGAGAGAGCTCTGACAGAAACTGCTTTTTCAAGAACAGCTGTGCCAGAACTATGGCTTGCCCAAAGTCACCCAGCAGGTGCAAGTGGAGGAGTGGGGAATCAAACCCAGTTCTCCCAGATTAGAGTCCGCACACTTAACCACTACATCAAACTGGCCCTGCACTTTATTGGAAAGGTCCCCATTCCCCCTCTCAGTATTATGCAGAGATGATGAACACTATAAAGTTTTCTTTTCAAAAAGATTTGGATATCCTTATAAAAGTATACCCATATTTACTTGAAAGGAATACAACCCTGACTATAAAATGACCCTCCTAAAATGTTACACGTGCACACAATATTACTGCTGGACTAATTGTAACCTGCACATGAATGTAAGACACACACACCCCATACATGTAAGACACCCCCTTATAGGAGGCTATAGCAGCATTAGAAGTCTTTAGTTAATTTCTAGCAGTTCTGTTACTTTGAACTGGTGCCCCATGAATAAGATTTTGCAAACAACTATGATTGTTACCTCTTTGGCATTCATATATCATGGAGAGAAAAATGTATTTGTATCATTATTGATATTGGTTCACTGAAGAAGTTTAACAAAACAAGTGCATTTATACCCGGAATCCTCGTGTGATTCTTCTTTCGGATGACTGAGTCTTCTTTCAAATGATTCTTCTTTCCATGTTGATTCATATTGTAATTATTTTTAAAAAAATATATTTGTATATTTTTGTACACTCTAGCATATAAAAATAATTGTACACAATATATAAATAAAATATAGGTATTTATTTTATTTAGCATCTTATTACAGTGTCTTTGTTGTTACTTCATAATATGCAAACTGACAAAACAAATTTTAAAATTAGCCCTCTGCGTACCAAAAATTGTTTAAAACTTTTTAAATGTAAAAAAAATCCTTTTAAAATGTCTTGGCACATCTTTCTCCTCTACTTTTGCAGCTTAACTTCCCCCCAAAACTAATTCTTCTTATGAGCCTCAATTTACACCATCTATATTATTTTGAAAATATTAAAATCTGAGATGGTTGTCAGTTAGTTTCTGGGTGCTTAAACTGTTTCAGGCCAAAATATTGCCCCAACTTTTGTACAGGACAATATTGGGTCCACCATCTTCCTGCTTCACCCCACTAGAGCGTGTTCAATTGAAGTTTTTAAGAGCAGCTTTTCAGATGCCCAAATGTGTTTCAAACACAAGCTTACACCTGGAATCTGGTTTAATTAATGTGGAGTCAAGGGTATGCCTCACCTCTATAAATTATTGGCTCAAGTTAAACCTTATTCCTCATGGTCTAACACCTCTAATCCTTGGAGATAGTTTTAAATCTTCCTGGTTAAAGGCCATACATCTTAGGATAAGAAATTTAGGTCTGTCTCCACATACTGTCTTAGAAATGAACTTTGATCAAGCAAAGGCAGTACTCAAACAAAAGATACTGGATATCCAATGACAGAATGATAATAATAAAGCACCAGAATTTTTGGCCTTGGAGCACACAAAATATAAAGTAGCACCAGCAGTGTACCTTTCTCAATTGGAGATTCCGGGCCAACGGAGGGCATTTTCTCTAGCCAGATGCCGAGCGTTCCCCTCTGCAGTGTTAGAAGGGTGGTTTAGAAAGATCCCTATGCATGAGAGGGTTTGTCCATGTTGGGATGGTGAGGTTGAAACAATCGACCATGTATTACTACATTGCTGTTTTTATCATGAAATCCGTATAAAGTTTATTTCCTCCCTTAAGAAATATCCAGGTCACTCTGATACAGAGCTTTGCAAAATGCTTCTCATGGGTGACAACCCAGTAGTTACAGCTCCCAGTGCAAGGTTCTTATCAGTTGCGTATAAATTATGCCAAGAGATATTACAAAGTGTACCAGATTTTTAACTGTTTTAAGCCTTTAAATATTGCTGTGCATATATTGTGCATAAGATTTTTATACGAGTGGTACTATATATTATTTTTGCTGGTCAATGACTGTATCAATAAAGAACTAGTTTCTGGGTGTGATACTGTTTTTTAACCTTTAAAGTGCCAAACACCTTGAGTATAAGGTGTTTCAGAAAATAATTTCTTCTGTATAAATCTCCCACCACTGATTTACAGTGCCATCCTAAGCAGAGTTGCATCTTTTTAAAGTCTATTTAAGTCAATGATCTTAGAAAGATGTAACTTTGGTTAGGATAGCATTGTAAGTCATAGGAAAGGGTTTTCTCTGAGTTCCCATACTGTGTGGAGCTAGGCTGGTTGACAAAAAGGGGCAAGATGTTCTTGCAATAGAAATATGTCTCTTGTTAGAAAACAAGACCTTTTCAGCAAGCACTTAGGGAAATATGATTGTAATAATTCAACTGATTATTTTATTTATGATTGATTTGATTTAATTTTTTTTAAATTGCTAGCTGCTAATTCAGGCCTACCCATGTGGCTTCACTATTAATACACATACTGTAGCAACACAGGATCTCATCAAGGGAGAACTGCTCCCCTATCAGAAGCAGGGAAATAATAACTTTGGGTAAATCTTCCCTCTGAACATGAGTATTAAAGGGTGATTTGGAAAACCATCCAATAAAACCCCCAAAAGTTTATACTGTGTTGTATATATTGCTTGGGGTCAAAATGTATATCTTCATCTTCACTGGTTTCACATACATAGTTGTATCTGAATGTAGATTTGCCAACTTCCAGGTGGCACCTGGGAATCTCCTGGATAGGGTTGCCAGGTCTGGATTGAAAAATAGCTGGAGACTTTGGGGGTGGATCTGGGAGAGGGTGGGGTTTGAGGAGGGGAGGGGCCTCAGGATGGTACAATGCCACAGAGTCCACTCTTCAAAGCAGCCATTTTCTCCAGGGGAGCTGATCTCTGTCAGCTAGAGATCAGTTGTAAAAGCGGGAAATCTCCAGGCCTCACCTGGAGGCTGGCAACTGTAGTCCTGGAATTACAAACCATATACAGGCTATAGAGATCAGTTCCCTAGAGAAAATGGCTGCTTTGGAAGCTGGACTCTGCAATATCCCTTGCTGAGGTTCCTCTCCCCCCAAGCTCTACCCTCCCCAGGCCCCATCCCCAAATCTCCAGGAATTCCCCAACCTGGAATTGACAACCTGATCTGAATGCAACACTATCTGGAATATGCAACAAATATTTTTAAATGTAT
The DNA here is from genome assembly GCA_029233225.1 of Lepidodactylus listeri. Lineage (NCBI taxonomy): Eukaryota > Metazoa > Chordata > Lepidosauria > Squamata > Gekkonidae > Lepidodactylus > Lepidodactylus listeri. Next base: position 55,857,359 of record JARCFY010000009.1, on the reverse strand, counting down.
TTTTAATGCTGGTTAGTAGTTTAGTTCATTCTATTGTAACTATTATCAATTCCACAATGAGTTGAACTTCTTCTTTTCCCCCATAGCCTGTTGGTGCTCTTAATCCCAAAAGAGGTGCATTCTTTTCAGAACGTTATGAAACATGGGAAGATGATCAGGTTCCAAAGTTTCATTACGGTACTCACTACTCAACAGCAAGTTTTGCACTCACTTGGTTGTTAAGAATTGTAAGTATAATCTTTAGAAGTATTTTCTGTTAAATTACAAGGAAAGCAGCAAGTAATTAAACTATACATATTTAAAACTAAAAGGCACTAAAACATTTAACATTTGAGGAGAGTAGATTAAAACCAGTAACTGTTGTTGACTGCAAAAAAAAAATTGCTTCCAAACTGTAGGACCAACTTTTCATTATGAAAATAAAAAATTTGAACACTTACTCTTAAAATATGCTTTCAAGTAGTACCCTTTTCATTTTGTTTAAAATTATGCATTGCATGCATTTTTAAAAAAAATTGGAACATAATCTGATTTGTTCTAACTGGATTATTGATAAATTAAAACAAACTCTGGAGGTATGATATTAAATAAGATGATCATAACCCCCTTTTCCATATTTTTGTAGCATATTTACAGATAACATTGCAGTTGGTTAGATTTGATATATTTATGAAATCGAACATGCTTTCATAAAATTAACTGGAATGATGATTTATCAGATAGAAACTAATTTCTTTGGGAAAGCATTAGCAGCACATCATTAATTAAAGCTTGTTAGATTGGTACAAGCAGACATAAATCCTTGAAGTAATTTATGGTACTTAGCTAATTTCAAGCAATTATCCACTAATATGCACTTAAGTGTCCTTTAACTAGGAGGAGGTTTTCAATTGTTCAGGCATTTTTCTTTTCTTAATTATAAGCTACAAGGAGACCCAACAAAGAAAAAGTTGCACATATACTTCTAATGTTATATTGAGTACTTTGAATGTTGAATAACATGCAGGATCTAAAGAAAAATGTAACTGTTTTGTACAACTAAGAGGATTTATGTTTACTTTTGCTGAACTGAAATTCCCCTCCATGGCAGCCTTTTATCTTGAAGTAAGTTTCAGTATTGGCATGGCAGAAAGTGTCTGCTGTTGAGAGAAAATAAGTGAACTATTTCAACTTCTTGAGTATGTTTAAAGTAGGTCTTTGGATCTTGACTCTAGGCTACATTCTTTAACACAGATACAGATGTGTAATCCAGTAGTTTCAATGAGATGAACATGTGTGGACCTGTTCAGCAAGATTATGATCATAGTTGATAAACCATTGAACTACTAATACATAACAAGCTTCTTACCACCAACCCCCTGAATTAGTAGATGGTGGTTTTTCAAGATGAGCTGTGACATTTATTTATGAGTTCCCATGTAATCTTCCTAACCCAGATGCTTACCATTTATTAGGATTATATTGAAAATGTTGGTATATTTTTTTCTTGCAATGAATTAAAAAAATGAAGGATATCATATACAATCCCCCACCCACTAATCTATAAGATGTATTTTAGTAGATGGAACATTTAGTGCCAAAATTGATTTTTTTTACTCACCACAGAAATAAATCTTGCCATTAGAACTTTAGAAAATGGCCAAAATAATTAACTGCAGCTAAAAATGAAAATCCTCACTGAAATATATTTCACAAAGTATTTCCTTTTATGTTATTTTTCTGTTACTAGGAGCCCTTTACAACATTTTTCTTAAACTTGCAAGGTGGAAAATTTGATCATGCGGATAGAACTTTTTCATCAATTTCAAGGGCATGGCGTAATTGTCAACGGGACACCTCTGATGTCAAGGTAAACTTTAGTGAAAGTTGTTAACACTACTTCTGTGAATGTCATGATAAATTTCTCATGTTTAGACATTTTTGAGACCAATAACTAATGATTTCGAATCAATTGGAATTGTTGTTTTCATAACATACCTGTTGAGAGCTTGCAAAAATACAGAAATAAATAAACAAATATTATGGTGTGCAAAGATACTTGGTGAATTCTGCAAAAAACATTGCACAAAAGTGACAAGAAGGATAAGAGTTATATATGTCTGATTCATGATTTTAGTTGACATCCCTTTGGTGTAACCCAGCCATTTGGGTAAAGGAGCATGTTGAACTTTTGATGGCTGTTCCTTATGAAAACAAAAAAGGATTTAAAAAAAAAAATAGCAGCTTTGATTCTCAGTGGAACTGAAACTTTTTGTTTAACCCTCTGGAATGTTCCTTTTACTAGGTGTGCTCTTTTCCACTTTTGAGTATACGAATTCTATTATGTTTTGTGCTGGTCAAGGACTGTTTTAATAAATATTGATATTGATACTAGGTGAGGTCTTTGTCTCTATGACACTTGGCTGGTTCAGGTTGTGTGTTTCATTTAATTGTTAGCTAATTTAGTGGAAGAATTTGTATGCATTTTCATCAAATGTCTGAATGAAGAACCAGTGCTGATATTAATAAATAGTGAGTGAAGAGAGTGCATCTCTGTGACACTGAAGATGACAGGACATTCACAAAACTAAAACAGCTGATTTTGCTAGCAGAGGAATGGTACAACCAGAAAGAGTTGTGGATGGGTTCAGTGGAGCCAATCTATCTCATATTGCCCTCTTTATGAAAGTGAAATTGGTGATTTGGGGTAAGAACATCAGAATAATTAAAATTGTGCCAGATCACTGGTTATCTAGGCCCGCCTATTTGTACCTTTCAAAAGGTTGGGGTTATTGACTGTCCTCTAGATTATTCTACGAGCTGTTTCTCTTTAATAAAGCTATGATATCTTTAATCCCAAATTGTTGTAACTGCTCTTTATTCTTTGCCCTCATAGCCTGCATTTGTAAGTCTTGAATTTATCAGAATGGTTAATAATTATTGACTTCTGGTAAATTATGTGCTTAATGGAGGACGCCTCTCTCCGCATCTGCAGGAGAGGTGATCCCCTCTCGGCGGGTTAGAAAGGGTCCTGGACTGGTCCGGTCCCTCAGAGACCCTGGGGTGCCTGAAGGCAGCCTCTCCTTGCGGTGGCGACCGCAAGATTGAGGCTCCTTTTTACCCCTGTAGGTTCGCCTGCCGCAGAAGCCGCATGGCTACAAAAGCGTAACCGAGAAGCAGCAGAGAATGCAAGGCAGAGAAGCAACATAACTCCTGATACGCAATGGCAAAACTGTAAGTCTCAAACAGTGGAAGCAGCAGGGATGGGTTGGAGGGACGAAACCCCCCCCCGTGTAACTTATGGCGGGAGACTTTCCCACGGCTTTGTTGCGACTACGGAGCGTAATTTGAGTGTTGGAGGCAGGATCTCGCAGACAAAGAAGAGAGCTTTGCAAAGGCATTAGTGTAACAAAAAGCCATTGTTTTCTTCGGGACTCCTTATCTAACTGTAAACAACTGAGAAAGTAAGCAAGAATGGAAGTTCCGTTTCGAGTGCAAAGGGCGATACCACAGAGCTGAATACAGTGTTGTCAGCGCTGCTGCGACCTCTACTGGATCAGCTGGCTACTCTCAATACTAAAATCCCCGTTCACGGGGAGGGCGGGGTATAAATTGAAGAAATAAATAAATAAATAAAAATGGATGCTATACAGAAAGAAATGACTGAGTCTGGAAAGAGATCGGAAAAGCTGCAGCAGGAACTCTTGGAAGTCAAAAAAGTAGTTGATAAAAATGACTCTAGATTGCAAAAATAGAAAAAGATAAAGCTCTGCAAGGAGACAGCGTTTTAAAGCTTCAAATGGACCACTCAAATTTTCACTTGAGATTTCAGAATGTTCCTGAACAAAAAGGAGAGAACATTAAAAAACTGTTAAGCGATGCATTGGCGCCTGTGACAGGTTGGGAAGCGGAGAAAATACAAAGCAATATGGATTTAGTCTACAGGACTTATCCAGAATTTGTAAAAAAGAAAAACCTGCCAGGTGAAATTGTGATAAGGTTCTCCAGAAGATCAACAAGAGATATGGTGTTAAAAGCCACGAATACAACAGTTCTGAAGATTCAAGAAGAAGAGATCAAAGTATTAAAAGATATTCCATTTGAAATTCGAAAAAGAAGAAAAGCCTACAGGAGCTTGACGGCATGGTTGCAATCGGAGTCTATTTCTTATCGTTGGGATATTCCAGAGGGACTGATCTTCAGCTACAAAGCCAAGAAATATAAAATTGACTCTATCGAAAAGGCGAAATTTTTTTTGGAAAAATGTAAGAAGAAAAAAGCAGAGATTGAGTCAGATGACTCACTGGAATCGTAGGAGAGTATATATGGATTTAATGGCTCAGAAAGCGGTGAACTTGAAGAACAGTCGGATTCTGAAAAAGGGGCTGCAGCTCCTAAGCCTCAGGAAGAAAGAAAGAAGAAAAAAAGAGGACCGAAGAAAAAATAATGTTGAATTGTTTTTTAATATCGTGATGCACTATGTCAGATAATGATTTAAACCTAGATTTTAGATACTTCTATGTCTGTATGCGATCCAGTTATCTAGCTTTTAGCTTTAATCTAGACAAAATAGATTTAACAGATGATACCAAGATTTAACATTGCTTTTCAATATAATAATATTCTTATTTTGAAGCATTACAAACAGTATTCTCTGTATAATATAGTTTAGCGTAGGTTTTTAGCATGTAGAAGTAGTATAGAGAAAAATGCAATAAAAAATTTATATATAAAAAAAAGAATGGTTAATAATGATTGACCTTACCTGCAAAGTGATGTCAAATAATTCTTTGCTTTACATCCTTGAACAAAAGACAATCCTGTGAGATGTTTTTGTTATACCACAAAGAGATTTTTCAATTTGGACTTAATACTTAATTTCTCAATTGGACTTAAAAAAGAATATTTTTGTTATGAATGGCGTGGTCCCTTGGGACTATAAAAGTGACAGATGAAGAGTATTCCAGATTTTTAATGTATGACACAGAGATAATTTTAGTAATTCACTTGGGCATATTTCAGCTTTTATCAAAATCTCTAGAGAACTGACTTTTCTAGATTTTAGCAAAATTTAGATGGAGCCAGGAAAGGAGATCCTTAAAAGTAGCAAAGAGTTTTCCCTAAGTTTACTATCATTGCATTCTACCATGAAAAGATTTGCTGAAGAACAGAGTCATCTTGAAACATGTCAGTATATATTTAACATTTATAATAGTGTTTAGGCTGTGTACCTACTGAGGTTTTTTCCTCCTGTCTTAGTCCCTCCTCCCAACTTCTTTTTTCTGGCCCAAACGAGATGACTTAGTACTAATATTCATCATTCATCATCATCAACAACCTTTATTGGCATGGTGTACTAATATTCAATGATCCTATGAAGAGTAATTATTAATTTTTTGCAATTTGTTTTTATTGTTGTTATTGTGCACATTACATAATAAAAATTGCCCAGCACTCACAAAATGTATTTATACACTGTAAATTATTTCTTTGCATCCTTTGGTAGTATGTTAATTTAATTAGTATGGCTATATACTAGATATGATTAAACCAATCTATTATAAAAGGGATGTATTTTTCCATTATACTGCAATAACCATTTTAGCAGCTGTAAGCATAGTTAACAATATTTCATGCTGCTACCAATCCTTTTAATGTCCTAGTAGAGTTATCTTAGGAGCTAGTGGAATACTTTATAACATATCATCGATAAACACAATCACTTCCCCCCAAAAAAATTAAGATTTGGATATGTACAAATGTATATATCAAATCTGCGTATCCCTAGCCACATCTCCAACACACATCTGTTCAGTTCAAAGTTTATTTCAATTCAAGATCAGTAGTAATAAGGATGACTATAAAAATAAAGTAAAACTAAATAATAAAATATAAAATAAGGGACAGTGTGATGGTCTTGAGATGATGAGCACTGATTGTGAGGGGACGAAGGGATGGAGGTTTCACATCCAAATGAGCTGAAAACTTGTCTTTATCCATCTTTACCTCCCAGAGCCCGATAGCTGCAATATGAGGCACCCACATGTAGTAAGGGCTGAGCGTGTTCTTGCCAGAGAATGTTGGATTCTGGCAGCTCCTCACTGAACCTCTGGTCAAAGAGGTGGGCAGGGAAGAGTGAAGGGAAGCCGAAGGGCTGGCACATCCAAGGATGGTGATGTCCATGGCATAGCTCGGTGGGCAGGCAGAGGTGTTTCTTCCTTTCTCACGACGGTGCAGTTGCAGATCTGGAGCAAACCAACATACATCTGATATAAGTGCTAATTTGTACAATGTAAAATACTACATTTTTTTTACAATTTTTAAAAACATCAAAATTAATTTCAAGATGACATTTTCCCAGATCTATTTCCATTCCTGTAAATTCAGCCTCATTTGTTTTTCTCCCATTTCTTCATGCGATTTAATTTGGAACTTGGCTATTACTCCAAGATTGTTATGAAACAGGTTTAATTTTGTTTCAGTCCATGAAGAATTTTTTAGCTGTTAATATGCCTGAATTAAAAATGTTTTTATTTCCTAATCTTTTCTGTTTTACCAGTATATATTGTAGACTTTTTATTTCTTAGATTGTTTGTAGTTTTATAAGGATCCACCAAGAGGACATTCTGATCAAAATGTGTGATATAATGTTGAATTACAGATTTCAGATTACAGGCTAAATTTGCAGATGACATGAAGTTGTTCAGGGTGGTGAGAACCAGGGAGAAGAAGAAGAAGAAGAAGAGATTGGATTTATACCCCGCCCTCCACTCCCCAAGGGAGTCTCAGAGCGGCTTACAAACTCCTTTTCCCTTCCCCTCCCCACAACAGACACCCTGTGAGGTAGGTGGGGCTGAGAGAGCTCTTTCCCAAGCTGTCCTTGAGGGAACAGCTGGTACAGAGCTATGGCTTGCCCAAGGTCATCCAGCCAGGTGCAAGTGGAGGAGTGGGGAATCAAACCCGGTTCTCCCAGATTAGAGTCTGCGCACTTAACCACTACACCAAACTGGAGGATTGTGAGGCACTCCAAAGGGATCTGTTGAGGATGGGCGAGTGGGGATCAACATGGCAAATGGGGTTTAATGTGGCCAAGTGCAAAGTGATGCACATCGGAGCCAAAAATCCTAACTATAAGTACATGTTGATGGGGTCTGAACTGGCAGAGACTGACCAAGAGAGAGATCTTGGAGTCGTAGTAGATAACTCAATGAAAATGTCAAGACAGTGTGCGACTGCAATGAAAAAGGCCAACACTATGCTGGGGGTTATTAGGAAGGGAATTGAAAACAAATCAGCCAGTATCATAATGCCCCTGTATAAATCGATGGTGCAACCTCATTTGGAGTACTGTGTACAGTTCTGGTCGCCACACCTCAAAAAAGATATAGCATTGGAAAAAGTGCAGAAAAGGGCAACTAGAATGATAAAAGGGTTGGAACACTTTCCCTATGAAGAAAGGTTGAAGCGCTTGGGGCTCTTTAGCTTGGAGAAACGACGACTGAGGGGTGACATGATTGAAGTTCATAAGATTATGCATGGGATAGAGCAGGTAGAGAAAGAAGTCCTTTTCTCCCTTTCTCACAATACAAGAACTCATGGGCACTCGATGAAATTGCTGAACAGTCGGGTTAGAACAGATAAAAGGAAGTACTTCTTCACCCAAAGAGTGATTAACACATGGAATTCACTGCCACAGGAGGTGGTGGTGGCTATAAACATGGACAGTTTCAAGAGGGAATTAGATAAACATATGGAGCAGAGGTCCACCAGTGGCTATTAGCCACAAAGTATAGATAGGAATTCTCAGTCTGGGGCAAGTGATGCTCTGTATTCTTGGTGCTTGATGGGGGGCAACAGTGGGAGGGCTTCTAGTGTCCTGCCCCCACTGCTGGACCTTCTGAGGGCACCTGGTGTTTTTGGCCATTGTGTGGACAGAATGTTGGACTGGATGGGCCACTGGCCTGATCCAACATTGGCTTCTCCTATGTTCTTATTTCCTTTGCCCCATTCTAAGTGAAAATATATGTATTGAAATATTATGTCCTCTTAGAAACTATTTTAGTTATCATACCAGAGCTAATGAATAATTAAGGAATCACGAGGATCAACTATACAGAGAGGATGCTATTTTGCTGCCATTTGTCCCATAATTCTTCATACAGGAGTCAGGAGGTAACCCTATATTTTAAAAAGAATCCTTTACATTGGTGAGAAGGCAGCAACTAAAAATAATCTAAGATGATAATCACTTTTAAAATGAAATGCATTGTTCTTAAATCACCATTTAGAAAATTTGTCTGTATGCCTATATGAACAATAACAACTCTTGTAAGGAATAATATTACACATACCCACTAAACCTAGAGAAGAGCATAGCTCAGTAGTGAGATATGTGCTGTGCCTGCATAAGATCCCAGATTTAGTGCCTGGCATTTTCAATAAAAGAATAGGTACCCAAAAAGACAGACGGGGAGGGGAATTTATGTTGATATCAAAGAAAGAGAGGGAAAAATATTGTTGTAGATTGTTTTGAATTAGCACAAGTCCATAGTTTTATCAGTGCCAAGTAAGTGGTTCCCAGATAACTGAGATGAAGAATGGTAGTTTAATTGATGCAGTATGCAGTGCTACATTATATTTTTGTGATGCTGTTATAAAAGTCATGATTGTATCGAAACATGACTTGATGATGTAATTAGTGATGCTGAGCTCCTCCTGGCCTTAATTCAGAATGAGTCCTTTCTGTTGCTCTTTTCTGCTGTGAGCTTGCAGAGCAACATCCAGATGGAAATAGGGAAAATGTAATTCCCAGTGCTTCCTAGCATGAAAGAATGTTGCTGCTCATGATCTCAGCTGTGCCAGGAGTTCTGAGAACCGGACTTTCCATTCTTTCCAGTGCAAGCTATCCCCAATGCTCATAGCAATCTAGGCCTTAAGATTTGCGTCTTAATGAGGACTTCCCCTCTATCTCCTTGGTTTGCTAAGGAAGAGATGGCAGTGGAGGCAGTGGGATGTAGGGTTCTCCTGCCCCTGGCCCCCATTTCCTGCCACCAGTCCAAGTGGTGTCAAGATTTTTTTCTCAATTACCATTGGGCTGATTTTGTGTTGTCACTTCTGGGGAAAGCCTGGAAATGATGATAGTCCTCTAGTAGAATTTCCAGGAACTCTATGGTTTTATCATTGAATTCCTGACAATTCCTAGAGCGGTGAGACATCACTTCCAGGTTTTTCCACAAGTGACTTCATACCACTGCTGATTGGTGCTCCCCAATATCCCTTCCCCCTGTCTCCCACTGGTGCCATGCTGTGCCTGGCAACTTTAGGATCTGGGGGCATAGAACTGAGTGTGTTTGGAATAGCACTCAAACACTGAAGGAGTCTGGTTCTGGTTTGTAATGGATACAGAGAGGATTCTTCCACTCAACTGCACTGTTATCTCTTTCCATTTTGATGCAGTACCTATATACTATTACTGTGTGTGATTCTGCTTTGATAAATGCCACAGTGATTTTATTATAAGTATGAAAATGTTTGTATAAAATGGTAGTTTTAAAACTTTTTAAAATATCTAACTAATTCATTTGAATTCAGCCATTTCTCTACAACAACTTTCATAAGAGAGCATGACTACCTTTATTTGCTATATGATCCATCAGATGAAAATTATCTGTAGTAAAAGTCAAATTGTAGTTAACTGTGTCAAAGTTCACATCTGTCTAATATTTTAAAGGTATTTTTGGAAGGTAAAATATGCTCTACATTGTACATAACTATGGAGTAAAAACATATGTTTGACTGAGCAGCAAAAAAGAAAAAAAGTTACCATTTTCCTGACTATAAAGTAATGATAAGGGAGAAATCTGCAGTTTGAATATTCTTCTGCCCTGCTATCAAATTATTAATTGTGTTGTTTAAGCCATATAGGCCAAAAGAAAATGATGCAAAGAATCATCACTTAAAAACTAAATTTCCAATTCAAGAAAAAATTATACTGTAGTTCTGGATTAGTCTGATGCTTTGATCACATCTCAGGGCTTTCATTGCAGAATGACAAGGATTCGTTGTGAGCTGCAGTTGAGGACATGCTCCAATTTGATTTCCTCTAGTATGATACCAAATGACACAAATTGCTTCCAAATCTAGCCCATGAGATTCTTATAGTATGGAATGCCCCAGCCAGATTTCGGGACAGCCATGGGCTCTCTCTTAAGTGCTCACCTTTTTTATTGTCATTTTTTCTTCATTTCCAATTTAAACTGTGGAGTAGTGTGACTTAACTGATCTGGCATTTCCTAAATTGAGATACTGTCCCATTTTATGTTAAAAGTAAAACATTGTACCTAGGATAAGAAATTAAACTGGCAAAATAATTACCTCATATTGTCACAAATGATAACGATTATGAGAACGATCCAGCCACAGTGAAGCACTTCAGAGTTCCACTCACTTCAGTGGAAGAATGAAGTGTATGTTTAAACTTTATACATTAAAATGAATGAAAATTGAAAGTACCAAACTTTGACTGCATTATGCCTTGTATAAATAATTTCCCCTTAGCATGCACAGCATTGCAGTACAGAAATATACAGACAAGTTAAGGCAACAAGATTGAAGGCAGGTGGGAGGGGAGAGATCACACTATAATAAAGGTATGTTTAAATGCTGATTCAGTGACTAACTGCATTTCTTTGAAGTGCTTAGCTATGTTACACCCTGGAAAAAGTTGCTGGTCTTTCAGATGCGATTGGACTTGCATTTTGCTATTTCTTTGTTAATTGGATGCCTGCTGTGAGAGCATCCTTTTGCTGCCACCCACCTTTATTGTGCTTACACAATAAAAACTTCATGCAATTTGTTGAGGACATGCTGAGAAAAATAACATGTATGTTTTAGTGGAAATGTAACCGTTAGCTTGCATTTTGGGGCTATGGTGTAAGGGGTTGCTTTGGAAAGAGATGCTGCTGTGGAAAATAAAATTGAAAAACTTTCTGAGGCTGTGACTAGCTAGTGGGTGAAAAATGCCACAATAATAAGAAGCACAATGGGAAACAACTAATTAAAGAAGTACTTAATAGGGTTTTTTTAAATGGCAGTGACCAGGCAAGGCCTCCCATTCCCAATAAAACAGCATAAAGATGCAGAAATTATTATTATTATTATTATTAGTAGTAGTAGTAGTAGTAGTAGTAGTAGTAGTACCACCACCACCAGTGTGGTGTAAAGGTTAGAGTGCTGCAGTAGGATCTGAGAGAACCAGGTTTGAAACCTCACTCTGCCCTGGAAGCTTGCTACATTACTTCAGGCCACTTCTCTCACAGCATTGTTGTGAGGATAAAATGGAAAAGGGGTAAATGTAAGACCCTTTCGGTCCCCACTGGGGAAGAAAAGTGGAGTATAAACAAAGTAAATAAATATTTAGCAGCAGATCACTTACAAATGCATTCAGGGGAAAGTGCCCAGGAACTGGTACACGAGAACAGAAATATGATTTCTTCTGTTTTCTGGAATTTTTATCATTTTCACTAAAGCCCTTGTTTAGGATCCAGAACTTCTCCTTCATCAATGGAAACAAGCTTTAAAATGCAGTCAAAGAATCTTCTTCTTCTGGCTTTCTGGATCCCATTCCGTAACTATGGCAACTTATATTAGCATTTGCTCACTTATGCCAGATATTTTATCTACATTTTAAAGTTATCATTTAGATTGGACTCTGACTTCCTGATTCTCACCTGTTGTTTTAGTTCTTTTAGTTTTCCTCGAGAAGTTTTAGACCCTCTCAAATGAAGATTAGAGGACAGAAGAATAACCATAGGTTATCATTCATTGAGACAGAGACTGAAAAATCATCTGTTGCATGAACACTCAGTCCTGGACTGCACAAAGTCATGAGTCAGATGCAGTGTCTCTGATAATCTACTACTATTGATAGTTTTTACGGCTACATAGAGCTCCAAGGAGAAGGGAAACAGATGAGTTTAAGAAGAGCCAGGCAGGACTATAGTAATAAAATGAAGAAGTAGTACTGGCATTGCATGTTTTAAGTGTTCATACAATACGTTAATAATCTATACAATGGCCCTAAAGTAACCTTCTTTGCAGAGTTGAAATTTAAACTAGGGATTTCCCTGGGAGTGCAATCCTAAACATCCTTCTAAGACCATTGACTTCAGTATGTGGCTGTTTAGGATCACACTGTGGGACATGGATACTAGCTATGAAACCTTTTTTAATAGTTTAAATGCAATTTGTTTTGTATGCATTTGCCTTAGAAGTAACTGAAGTAACTGGTAATTTAAATAAATAGTTATTCGCTGTTGCCATTCAATGTGGTACTCAGGTATAATTTTTGACAAAAACTTCCTGAATACAGATGAATTTTCTTTTTTGTTAGCAAATAATAAAATGAATATAATTTCATAGATGAAATCAAAATAAGATTAAAATAGGCCGTGGACTGAGTTTATGACTGAAGCTGCTAATTGAGTTGAAGATTAGACAGAGAAAAATATGTCTCTTTGTTTGGTGTAGTGGTTAAGTGCGCGGACTCTAATCTGGGAGAACCGGGTTTGATTCCCCACTCCTCCACTTGCACCTGCTGGATGACCTTGGGCAAGCCATAGCTCTGTACCAGCTGTTCTCTCAAGGACAGTTGTCTCAGAGCTCTCTCAGCCCCACTTACCTCACAGGGTATCTGTTGTGGGGAGGGGAAGGGAAAGGAGTTTGTAAGCCGCTCTGAGACTCCAAGTGAGTGAAGGGCGGGATATAATTCCAACCTCCTCTTCTTCTTCTCTTTTGCACTGAATATTTAAACTGATTACAGAAATCCTTTTTATTATGAAATGTGCTAGACACTCTTATTTATGTAGGTGATAGTCTCCAAATTGTTTGCTGCCAGACAGTTTTCAGTCATTTTGTATTAAAAACTCATTCTAATTTTGTTTTTAACGAACTAATGTGACTGTAGACAAATGTGTGATATAATGCTGTACAATGTTTCTCCCAAAGGCTGAGGTGATAATAGCTTAATTCCTGTGTGATTTTTTTCTTGCTTTGCTCTGGCAACTCTAGGCTGACCCTGTCTATAATCTGATGACCTGCTCTTGCACTCAGCTATTTGGAAGACTGTTCTGGCCATAGCTGACCCTGAGGGTGGTATCTGGAAGACCACTGCTCCATTGACCCATGTCAAGAGTGGATTTAGAATCTGATCTACTGGGCTTCTGAAATAGTTGGACACATAATACATTTTTCTGCTTATTAAATGGCATGCCATTTTTACTTGTTGGAAGAGAAAACCGCTTTTGTACCACTCATTTAGTATGAAATCATTTCCCGAATTAATTAAAGATTTGAGGGGGTTTTTACATTTAAGAAATGAACTTTAAAACAAACTGATATTTCCCCACAAAAAATGTATTGCATTGCTTGGTTTAACCATGGTTTTGTTAGATGGAAATACATATAATGGTCTATTATAATATATATATTTAAAATACAAACCATATGTTAAATATTTTAGGAACATAAAAGGAGAAAAACAATACTCAACTAGCCATCCTCTGAATGACACATATTTTACAAAATAAACTACAATATATTGTCACACATTTAGTTAGAAAAGGATAATCAGATATCGAATGAAACTTATATTTCTTTTTGTGGCTAATTGTTTGGCATTTGAACTAATTAAAGTTTCAGTAGTTTCTTTTGATTGCTGTAAGAAGGATCAAAATGCTGCATCATACACATTTTGATGATACAAAATGAAGATAACCCACTGAATGAAATTCCAGAAAAATATCTTATATTAGTGTAAAAAACCTTTTAAATGTTAATTTTTTTCTTCAGCTTTGGCTGTAATTCAGAGATATAGAGAGACAATAACATGACAGTTACCACATATAGACCAAAAAGTCCTCATGTCACTTCTTAAAGCTGAGATAGTAAAGAACAGGTTACATTGTACTTTTGGGTGAGAGGTTGATTATAAAAAGAAGACAAAGAAACCTTTTCCATATGAGGGCTTGAATTAAGATGCAGATGGACTGTTTGATATTTGAAATGAAGTATGTTACTGGTGAACAAACTGAGACGTATAATTTATGATACCTTTCACATCTAGCAGACTGAATATGGTGATCTTTTTCAAATATGAGATAGCAACATACAAATATTAAAATTATAGTTAAGTATTTACAGCTTCCATCTAAATTTTGTTTTCATAATAAAATGTCTTAATTAGATACTTTTGTGGATCTAATCAGGTGCCTTTGATTTTTCGTATATTGATTTACAGTCAAAGCAGATCACATCTGTGTTCAGGCATTAAAGGACGTAAATGTATTTTCAGGAAATTCTTGCATTCCTTCCTTCATGCTCCTTTTTTTTCCTTTCAGCAAATGTTGTTCAATATTTTCAGGATGTAAAGAAAATTGAAAAAGCAGAATTGGTATCAAAAAGTCCTAGCTGTTCTTCCCTTGCACTTTTAACATAAGTAATTACATAATGGGGAGAATGCTGAGATAAGCCAACTTATAACATATCACTGTTTTTCATTTCCATATAGGAACTCATTCCTGATTTTTATTATCTTCCTGAGATGTTTGTCAATGAGAATAATTACAATCTTGGAGTGATGGATGATGGAACAGTGGTATCCGATGTTGAACTTCCACCATGGGCCAAAACCCCAGAAGAATTTGTTCGCATAAACAGATTGGTAAGATAGCAATCCAGTCAAATGTTTTGTATTAAATGTCTTTACTCAGAATGAGACTTGCCCTTTTCTGTGCAAAGATAGAATTTACAGAGGTTTGGAATTTAATGAGGTACCTTAGATACACACATGAAGTGGGATCTGCCTAGCTGGTATTTTAAAAATGTTTCTTTCCTTGAGACAACAGGCCTTCATGCTTATTATTGCTGATCTTAATTTTGATATTCTGTAAACACAAAATGCGTTAATATTCTACTTGATCTCTTCTCAGTTTTTGTTTTGGTAACGCAATACTTTCTGAACCCAATATTCAGGTATTTTATGAGAGTTTCTCAGGTTGTCAGATTCACAGTTACCATTGATATTACTGACATCATCACTAATGAAGTTGTAGAACAAAGTTTGAGTCAAGTGGCACCTTAGAGACCAACAAAGTTTTATTCAAAGTGTAAGCTTTCATGCGCAAAACACACTTCAGACAAATTCACTTCACTGGGCTTTTTATTTCTGCATTTTATTTCCACATCCTCACTCAATATCCCTCACTTGACCTGTTTTCCCAAAGACTCACTGAAAGCTGATACTACAGATACTAACTATATAATGATTTTTTTCACACTTTAGCTGAGCATCTTCACTTGTTCTGGTAAACAGTGCAAATGGTTATTTAGGTTATATTTTGTCAATCTTTATTTTATCCTGAGTACTTTATATGGTGTACATCAGTGTTTTCTGCAGTTCTTGCTAATAAGATGTCAAATTTGGGAATATCCATCCTTCAGTTTATCATAAAAATGTAATTTTTATTCAGATCTGTAATGTCTTTTTTAAATTATTGAAATGTATATTCAAAGGTTTAAGTAATTTATTTACTTACTTGTTTTGGGGAGAATAGAATAATAAAACTAACACAACTAACAACAATAACAATAACCTTTATTGGCATAACATCGCACACATGCATAGTCAAGATGGAAGGGGACATTACCCCAGCTTTTAAAACAGCCCTCTTCTCTTAACAACACGACAAATAAATTTAGCCACTATCTTAATAATCTCAGAGTCATGAGTGGCTAATAGATGAGAAATCTTACCATGCTCAGATTGGCCATCATGCCTGTGGAGAAGAGGGTCTAAATAAATTGCATGAATATCACGATGAAGTATACAGTGCAGGAAAACATGTTTAATACTTTCTATGTCCTTTGAACCACAGACACAAAACCTATCAGAATACAGAATTTTCTTAAACCTCCCATGAAATATGGCTGAAGAAGGAACATTAAAACAAGCTAACTAATACAACTAACTAAAGGGGGGACGACTTTACTGTTACTGGTTCTTCAGTTCTTCCTTCTTTACTGGTTACTGGTTCTGACTTTACTGGTTACTGGTTCTTCAGTTCTTCCTTCTTTCTGCTTCCCTGTATGTGCTCCATATATGGGATTCCTGTCCTTCCAGCCCCTAAACAGAAATTTTCATTGCAATACAGTGAAGTTTGGGTTTGAATGAACTTTTTGTGGAAAGTTCTATAATCTGGGAGAAACTACAGAAATCTCTCCTCCTTGAATTTTCTTGATATCTGGGTTTATTGCAAGATATTGGGTTGGATCCAGACTAGATTCTTCACTAATGATTCCCTGTTCCTGCTACAGACTCTCCTCATGTTGTTCCTCAGGATCTTATATTTCCCAGGAACACCATGGAGTGGAGGCTTGTGAGATGCAGCAGGAAGAGGGGGGTAGACAAGAAAGTTCTGTTCTGCTCCAAGATACTCCAAGTATCTCCAAGATACTTCCTCCACCCATGGCAGGTGTCGTAGTGTACTCTATTGGACAGTTTGGTGTAGTGGTTAAGTGCGCGGACTCTAATCTGGGAGAACCGAGTTTGATTCCCCACTCCTCCACTTGCACCTGCTGGATGACCTTGGGCAAGCCATAGCTCTGTACCAGCTGTTCTCTCAAGGACAGTTGTCTCTGAGCTCTCTCAGCCCCACCTACCTCACAGGGTGTCTGTTGTGGGGAGGGGAAGGGAAAGGAGTTTGTAAGCCACTCTGAGACTCCAAGTGAGTGAAGGGCGGGATATAAATCCAATCTCTTCTTCTTCTTCTTGCACAAAGCAGTCCCTTCGGGTTTTAAAAGACAAGGCCCTTTGCTGTAATGGTGGAATTAGGAGCACACTTCTTCACTACAAATAATGTTAAATACTGTACAATAACGGTAAATAAAAATGAAAATTATATTTGTGGTAAAAATGCAATTTTTGTACCTGCAAAATTATTTTACCATCATTATATGCTTTTTACTATTGCATAAATGAATATGATATTAGATCATTATCAGACATGGTAAATTCTTCATTATAATTTTGGTTAATTAACAAAATGCCATTATTTGGTTTTGGAGTGTACCCTAACTTTTATCCTAAAGCGCATAGAAGAGTATATCAAAATGCATGATGTAGTCACATGTTGATGTGGGAAATTTGTTTTTCTATAACAAGGGACCTACATTCTTTGTTTGCATATATTGAATCCAAATGACTATATGTGTAAATACATGATTAATGAATGGCTTATTTTGGGGTTACATGGAATATATTTTTGTTTTGCAATTACATAGGACCAGTAAATCTATTAGTGGGCTGTCTCATTAGTCTTTTTTATAAGATTAGAAAAATGTGAATAGTTAGCAAAATTACAGATTTGTACATTTTCCGTTTTAATACTTTGACAAAGAATCCTTTCTAACAGCATATTATTAGCTCCCTGAGCTGTTACAAAACCCAAACTGTCCATTTATTACAGCCTTACAACTTCCTAGATCAGAATAAATTATGATGGTAGTTTTAAGTACCATTTTGTAAGCTATCACGTACAGATTCCCCCCCTTTCAGTTCACTGTACAGATTTTTGTGCAGTGATTGAACCTCATGAAATGCATACTGCTTTGATCTGTGACCTTTTTGTGGTGCTAATCGGGTTCCTGATATCATTATACCTTGCTCATTAATCATATTTTCTACATCCCATCAGCCAAGCAGACAGCCCAAGCCTCTGTTTCAGCTCTGTGCCTGGCAGGTTTCTGCTTTTCCAGATTATTACACTGTGATACTTTGGCTTCTCATAACCAGACCCACATCAAGCTGTGTACTACAATTAAAGTCAGATGGTCCTCAGGTTGAGCAGGGATAGTGTTGCAGCTGTCCGTCTCTTATTGGAATAGACTAGCAAGGGGAACAGATGATATATAGGACGATGCATAATAACAGATTGTTCGGTACCAGGTCAATAGCAGGGGTTTGCAATGCTAATTGGCATACATAGTTACTTTAATCCACCTCCTAATATTAAAAATAACAGACACAATGTACTTTCATCAAATCAGATTAAATATATATCTGCTTTTTTTGGAAGGAGGAAGTATCTGTGTGAGGATAATCCCCTTTCATAGTGATATACCACTCATAGTTAGCCGAACTTGTCTAATGCAGCACTCCATATAACGTTTTGAAGATTACAAACTATATTTTGTTATACATTCTGTCGTTCTTGTTTTCTAAAGCTTAGCAAAATGTTAAACTGGTCAGCATGTATTTCCTTATTATGCTTGAATCCTTAAAATGTAAACAAATTTAACTAGCATTTTTCCTGTTTTAGTTTATTTTGATTAAACCCTATCTTGTTATTTATACCTCATTATTTCATGTACTCAACTGATATTATAAATCCTCCTTAAAATATTTATATTACTTTTCTACTGAGATATAATAAAATCAATGTATGAAGTACCTAATCAGTAGAAAGAATTACAGGTAGGATTGCAGGTAGGATTCAGGGTTGGGGTGCCGACTCCCAGCTCTTGACAGCATGTCCTTAACACCAGCACCAACTGTCAAGAGCTTGGGTATGATTCTGGATGCCTCCTTATCACTTGAGGCCCAGATTACAAATGTTGCCAGACTTGCATTCTTCCAACTATGCCAGGTCAGGCAACTGGCCCCCTACCTATCCCACCCTGACCTAGCCACAGTAATTCACATAATGGTTGTCTCCAGATTGGACTACTGTAACTCACTGTATGTGGGCCTACCCTTGAGACTGACCCGGAAACTTCAGCTGATCCAGAATGCAGTGGCATGGGTCCTTATGGGAACCCCCATGAACAACACACATTCATCCTGTGCTGTGTGAGCTACACTGGCTACCAGTTGAGCTCCAGATCAGGTTCAAGGATTTGGTGCTTACCTTTAAAGCTGTTAATGGTCTGGGACTCATGTACCTTTGGGACCACCTCTCCTGGTATGTTCCCCCAAAGGCCATTATGCTGATAAGAACTTGTTTGTGGTCCCTGGCCCAAGAGATATCCAGCTGTCCTTGACCAGGGACAGGGCCTTTAGTGCCCTGGCCCCAACCTGGTGGAACTCTCTGCTGAGTAACATCCATGCCCTGCTGGACTTGATGCAGTTCCACAGGGCATGTAAGGCAGAGATGTTCTGCCAGGCATTTGGTTGAGGACAGCAACAGTGTCCATTCTGACTGGCACTCTCATCCCTTTCCCTGCAAGGTGGTAGCATAATTGGAAATCTTGATCACCATCTGATTTAATTTGACAGAAATGTTAATGTAATTGTAAATTTTTGATTGATATGATGTGTTATCCACTGTTGTTCACTGCCCTGAGCCCTGTTTACAGGGAATGGGTGGTATAAAATCAGATTTAATACATAAATAAAAATAAAGAACAAACATCTTCTTGATTTTACAGTAATGCAGGGCAGACTAATGCATGGTAAAAAAATATGACCCAAAATAGACAGAATAGAGTCTCGAGCATGTTTAATTGTGGGGGGGGGGGAGCAGACCATTATCTTGGGGTGGGGGCATGCTACAAGCATGTTCCTATTGACTTTATATCCTGTGAAATGTTGGAGCATTTACTATTGTGCATCAGTCTAGAAAACATTAAGCAGTGACTTCCTGCCAACTACCATGGCAACAGTTCTGGGCTTCCAAACAAGCAACCTGTTCTTGTTTTTTTGTGTCTTCCTTTCCTCATTTGACCAGCAATTAATTAATTAGAGAACTGACATTTCAATGTGACGCATTTTGTAGCCTGCTAATATTATGCTGGTCAGTTCTGAAATGTAAGCAAAAACTCTGTGCTTAGAACACTTGAGTTGATCTCTAGAAACATTATTCACTTCTTTCCTTTTCATACCTGAGAGCTGTTTCTATTCTACATCATCTAGCACATGAGTATTAAACATTAATGGTAGTGTTAGTATAATCTAAATGGTGTGCCGTGTTCAATGCTAACACAGATTTAATACTTGGAGACATTAAAATGTCTGTAAACCAATAATGATAAGTGTAACAGACACGATACAACTGTAGTTTCATATTCTTAAAGCAAAAAGGTACCATTATGATTAGTTACTCTTATCTTCCTCATACAAAGAGTTATAGAAACCATACTGGAGTTGTGATGTATTTTAGAAAGATATATCGTCTTAATATTTTCAGTTCATGAGATGGACACTCTTCATTTCTGGCATGCAACTTCAGAGTTTAGTTGCTGTCTTTGTTCCACATTTGCATTTTATTTCAGTGCTGAATGGAAATATGGAATTGCATTTCTTCAGCTCCATTTTCTTATTTCTTCATTTGGCAGGGCCTCTGATTAGACAAAAAAAATAAAGATTGTGTATTCTACGGATAAGCAGAATTGAATTAGTACTAGCTTTGAAAAAGGTGTAGAGTTGTATTACACAGGGCTATTTTTGGGCAGGAACGCACAGGAACGGAGTTCCGGCTGGCTTCCGAGTTGGCCACGCCTACAGCCCAGGCAAGCCACAGGGCGCCTGGAGAAATCAAGCCGATCCAGGGAGGGAAGACAGTTTAAACTGCTTCCCCTCCTCCGATTCCCCCCAGGGAAGTCGATCCTGGGAGGGAGCTGTGCTTTCAGGGATGTGGCCTAATATGCTAATGAATTTCTGCTGTTGGGTGTGGCCTATTATGCTAATGTGTTCCTGCTGGGCTTTTTCTACAAAAAAAGCCCTGGTATTACATATGTTACCCTGTCATTTTCCTACTGAGCTACCCTGTCAGTTTTTGTTTCCTACTGCTGCTCCTGTGGCTGGTGGGAGAAAAAAATCTAACACTTTCAAAAGTGATGTCAGTCTGCTCTAGGAATTGCCAGAAATTCTATGGCTTTACTGTAGAGTTTCCAGAGATTCCTAGAGAGATGTCACTTTGTTACCCAATGGTGCCTCCATATCCCCCCCCCCAAGACTCCCTTTGGCTGCCTGGTAACCCTGTATATAAAAGTAAAGGTTTCCCTTGCTCGAAAGCTAGTCGAATCTGACTCTAGGGAGCGGTGCTCATCTCCGTTTCCAAGCCAAAGAGCCAGCGCTGTCTGAAGACATTTCCGTGATGATATGGCCAGCATGACTAAATACCGAGGCAGACGGAATGCTGTTACCTTCCCACTGAAGCAGTACCTATTTATCTACTTGCAATTTCTTGCTTTCAAACTGCTAGGTTGGCAGGAGCTCGGGCCGGAGACGAGAGCTCATACCATCACACTGCACTCGGGTCTTGAACTGCTGAACTACCAGTCTTCCAATCTGCAGTTCAGTGTCTTAACCACTGAGCTATTATGGCCTTAACCCTATATATACGTGAAATTTAAAAAAACTGGTTAGTCTTTAAGATTCCACAAGACTCCTTTACAAAAGAACAACAAGTACATTGTATTGTCTTTGGAATTTATGAACAATCAAATGGCTGCTGATTCTATGAGGAATTAAACTGTGCTATCTGATAATAATGTTGGGCTGTTTTTTGTGGGAGGGTGCTAAATTCAGCAAAACTTCTTGCAAATCTGGAAACCCAAAACTGAAATGTAGAACCTTGTCAGTACATTATCTCAGCATATTCCTGGACAGAATGTGATCTTTTGGTCTTCTAGTCACATTGTACTTCTAGTGTAACCAAGGGACAGAGAATCTAAATTCTGTCTTTAGGCATAAATGTATACAGACACATTAGCAAAATACATGTTATAGGAGAGTTTCAGAGATGGTGCTATATTACATGGGCCTAGGCAGGTGCAATCTGTACATTCTGCACTTAAAAGCATACTTGTTTGCCCTCTTGGTAGATGACAGACCACTAGTGTTGGCACTGGGGAAAACACATTTTAGCCATCTGTGGTATTTTTCAGGAGTGAATAGCAGCCGTTCCCTTATATGGCAGAAGGTAAAGTTGGCAGACCCTGACCTGAATAGTCCAGGCTAGCCTGACCTCATCAGATCTCAGAACCTAAGCAGGGTCAACGCTAGGTATTATCTGGATGGGAGACCTCCAAGGAATACCAGGATCAAGTTGTGGAGGTAGGCAAGGGATCTGAACATCAGAACCTCTGAACCTCTGAACATCTCTTGGAAATCCTATGAGGTCACCATAAATCAGCTGTGACTTTATGGCAAAACAACAACAACAAAGTATTCAGGGACTACGGCTGGTTCTTCCATTAGGTGGGGTTAGGCGGCAGCCTATGGGCGCCGCGTGAGAAGGATGCCCTTGCTGGCCTGCTGCCCCACCCCACTATGGTGCTCCTCCCTCGCCAAAAGCCCTTTGCCTTGAAGCTGCTCCTGGGGGGAGCCTGGGCAGGTTGGGTGAATGAGCAAGGGGGGATGCTGGGGGGCTCCACATCTGTGGTGGGCCCGGGGGGAGAAGAAGAGGGGGCCAGGGGTGCCTTGCTAGCAGAAGCCCTTTGCGCATCACCTGACCTGGCCCTGGCTCTTCCTCCTCCTTGACTGCAGCTCTCGGCTGATGGCCACTGGGTAGTTCAAATACCGGAGGAGGAAGAAGCCCGAAGGACGAGGGAGGCAGTGCACTCGCTTGGACGCCCAGCCAGGCAGACGGAGCTGCCTGCCCTCTTCTTTCTTGCCTGCTGCTGGTAAGTTGCCTCTCACGGCGCTCCCCTGCTGCCTGCCGGGCCTGTCGCCTTGTCAAGGGCGCACCATGGGCTGGCTGGCGGGAGGGGGCAAACGAGCCCCAGAGCAAGGCGTGTTGGCCAGCAAGGCACTTTAAGTGCTCTTATGGATTTTAAGATTCATTAGCTTGAACTTGGGTTGCTAGTATTGGAAGGGCCATGTGCATTCTCCATTGCTGGGGGAAGCTTCAGCCCATGCCAGGAGGCTGGCACCCACCATAGTTCACCAAGACAGAGACAAAGACTCCTTCTGCCATGAGATTTCTTTCTGTCAGCCTACGCTGGTCAACCCCTGCCCCCTCCAACATACCTGAACGGATTATGCAAACGTGGTTACCTGGCAACTGATGGTCGGGCCATCACCCAGTCAGCCAGGGCCATTAATAGACAATAGAAGTGGCCCCAGTGAGTCATCGGACTTTGCCCAGGTGTCTGTTCCTGTTGAGGTCATAGTTTTGCAACATTGGCCACCCCTCTGCCTCCAACCCACTTTTTACCTGAACCAATGATAGGGTTTGAAGGGATGGACTACCTGAGAGGTGTGTCAAGGGGATGTGGTTTGCGCAGACCGCCCCCAAGGACCACCCCATAAAAGACCCTGCACAGAAGCAATCGGTCTCTTGAGCCATCGTTCCCTATCAGCTTTGCTACCCCTTATGCCCAGCTTTCTATACCAATACCCTTGCCTCCATCTTTAAATCTCTGAATTCCAGAACAGAGAGAACCACGTGGTCTTGCCGGTTCAAGCCGCGTGCCCCATTTTTCTATATTTTCTCCCCATCCAATTCTTCCTTCGAGCGGACAACTCCTCTTCAGGAAGGTAAAATATCACCCATCAACGAAACTCCTGCTCATGCAAATGTGCTATTTTCTGTCTTTATTTCCTAGGCCTGTGTGAGTGTGTGTGTGATTACGATTTCGTGTGTTTGGAATACATATTTTCAGTAAATCCCATTCAAACTGAGCTACAGCTTCACTGCCTATTTACTGGGAACTCCCGGAAGGGGTGGGACCTTGGTATAGTTGGCAAAGAACCTGGTATTTTGCCAATTGCTCAGCATAAATTAAAGCAATTCAGCTAACAGGCGGGGAACTGCGTCAGAGCGGCCCTGGGGCAGACAGACAGGATTGCTTGCAAAAGAGGCAGTGGGACACAGTGGTTGGACAGGGAAGCCTGGGCTCAGTTCCCCTGGAGGACAGGGCTGCTCTGAAAGAGATCTTGGGGTCCCTCCTGCCGATAGCTTAATGAAAATGCTGATGGGAGGGGTAGGTCCTCCCCTCCATTCGGCTAAACTATGAAGTTGTTTGGAGCTGCGGTGATCTGGAAGGGAGAGGAGGGATGTTTAGAATCAGAGCACCCCTCCAGTCTCACTTTCCAAGTATTTTGACTGGCTGACCCGAGCAGGAGCAATCGGATAAACAGCCCTGTGGGAAAGTAAAAACAAAGTCCTGTAGTTCCTACAGCCCCCCCCCCCCTTCCTTAAAGGAAAAGCAACAATGAACAGAAAGGGGTTGGTTGCCCTGGTTCAAGACCAGAATTTAGTTTGCAAGCCTGGCTCTGGAAGGTTTGTGGGCTGCCACAGATTAGGAGCTTGCATTTTTAAAAAACCTGGCTCTTTAATCTGCAGAGGTAAACCAAAGGTTTCCAAAATTGCGTGCAGGAAAGGGAGGAAGGAAAGTTTCCTACAGTTTAAGAGGAGCCCGTTGCAGGCTGGGATGCTGATCAGAAGAGGAGCTGTTACTATCTTAGCTGCCTTCTCAAAGCTGAATAAAGCTGTGTTCACACATCTATGACAACCACTCCTTAGTTGCTTTTTCAGCCATGATACCTTGCATGTAGAAATGACCACTGCTGCCAGTCAAACACCTCAGACAGTTATTTTTAAATGGGAGGCTAGATCACACGTTTGAGCAGCAACTATTTAGTGATGGCTAAATGGAACCTGCACATGCAGATGTAGTAGTATATCTGAGATGCAGTGCATGTAAGATTGGTAGAAAATGCCATAAAGGTTAAAATTGTGTACATAGTTCTTGATAGGTGGTTTAAAAGATAAGAATAGGACTGGGAGGGGGGAAAATATGCAGAATGGAGTGACTGAATAACAGAATGACAGAGAGAGGAGTGAAATGTTCTGACTGGATGAGACAATGTGATTAAGAGGCAAGAAACAGGGAAGTTAAGAAAAGGGTTTTTGTTGTTCTTTTTACATCCAGCTGGGTTAGGTAGATACCCTGAACTGGATGGCCCAGGCTAGCCCAATCTTATCTGATCTCAGAAGCTGAGTAGGGCTAGACTTGGTTAGTACTTAGATGGGAGACCACCAAGGAAGTCCAGGGTCTCTACACAGAGGTAGGCGAACCACTTCTGACCACTCTTGCCTTGAAAACTCCATGGGGTTGTCGCTGCAACTTGATGGCGCTTTACATACACAGGTTAGGTAGCTGGGATAGAAAATGGTAGAAAGTGAAGATATGATTAGGAAAGGTTAGGTTTATTGCATATTTTGAACTCCCTATGTTTCTTAAACTAAACTTTGTTCATATTCATTTTCTTTTATAAACCTTGTTGGTACTTTTGTGCCTTCAACATGTTTTGCTGAAACATAAGATTCATGGTTTCAAGAGTAATGTTCATACTAGCTGAACTGAAGCAGCAGAACAAAGTTTGAATCCAGTAGCATCTGTAAGAACAACAAAGTTTTATTCTGGCTGTAAGCTTCCATGTGCATGCACACTTCTTCAGATACATTGAAACAGAAGTCACCAACCTTTACATATAGATAGCTGGTGAAGAGGATGTCGCCAGGAAGGGCCAATTCGAGTCAAGATGCATAAGTAACTGAACAGTAAATATAGCTAAGACTGAATGAAGGCAATTGGTAAGACCTGTGAATAGCAGCAAATTAGCATACAGTGTAATAAAGGAGTTCACAAAACATGTGAGAACTGAATGATGTTATTATGTATAGTAAAATGGTGCTGTTCTGCCAGGCCTTTGGCTGAGGCAGTGGCGTCCAGTGAAAAAGTCAACCTCCCCTGCTCGAGTTCACCATCTCTGTGTGGCTCAGATGAGACCCTGACTGATATTCTTATGAGTGCTTGTGTCACAGCCTCAGTGATGCCCCCCAGGCTGATGATGGAGCATGTCCTTTTTAGTAAGTGTCCTTCATAATACTGTGGGGATTGAGGTAATCTTTCTTTCCTGGATCTTAGTTTTCTATTTCAGTTGGAAAACATGTTACCATGGGTGTCAGTTAACTAATAATTTATGGATAACATGTTTTTTCCTTAGTTTTATAAGCATTTAAGAATATAAGAGCCCTACTGGCTCAGACCAGTGGTCCATGTAGCCCAGCATCCAGTCTTACACAGTGGCCAATCAGTTCCTCTGGAGGGCCAGCAACAGGGCAGAGAGGCCAAGGCCTTCCCCTGATAAGGACATCAGAAGAGCCCTGCTGGATCAGACCAGGGAGGATCCACCTAGTCTAGCATCCTGTCTCACACAGTGGCCAACCAATTCCTCTGGAGGGCTAACAACAGGCCATAGAGGCCGAGACTTTCCCCTGATATTGCCTTCTGGCTCTGGGATTCAGAGGTTTAGTGCCTCTGAATGTGGAGGTTCCCCTCAGTCATTTGGGGGTTCTGTCTAGCTGGCAGCATAAAAATGTAAATTAAATAGTCATTTTAGAAAACAAGTACAAATTGGAACTTTAGTTGTTGTGGATTTTCTGGGCTGTATGGCCGTGGTATTGGCATTGTAGGACCTGACGTTTCGCCAGCAGCTGTGACTGGCATCCTCAGAGGTATAACACAGAAAGACAGAGTACTCACTGTGTCAAGGTGAGAAGAAAAATGGTAGGCAGGTAATTTATAGCTACTCAGGAAGGTGGGGTAGGGCTAAGTCATTATCTTGTAGGAGTTCCCCAGGCTGTGAACATGCTAATGGAGGAGCTTTCCTGAGGAGGTTCTTTTGCATATGAATTGGCTGTTGAAATTCTAATCTTATCTGTAGTACTATTGTAAGATGTAGAGCCTTTTGTGTTTTTCAGGATAGGAAACCATTCCCTATTTATTTGTAAACTCTCTTCTTTCCTGTTGAAATTATGTTTATGAATTTCAATGGCTTCCCTGTGTAAATGCATTTATGTTTGAAAATTAGTGGGCACACGAGGGGGGGAGAAGGCAGCCTTGCCTAGTGTGCAAAAAAGCCTGGCACCGGCCCTGGTAGAAACACAGCAGGCGAAATATATTTATTTATTATTATTTATTAATTAATTGGATTTATATCCCACCTAGCTAGCGATTATATTTTCTTGGTGATGAGCAGATTTTGGCCCTCTTGACAATCTTGATGATTTCAGCATGTTTACTTTATTCCAAAAAATTGAAATAAGGCCATGGATATTGATATTCTTTCTATCTGAGCTCCATTTCTTAGCCATCCTGGGTAACAAAAGGTAGGAAACCCAAGGGCATGCAGAGGGCATCTCATTTTCCCCTGTATCCCTCTCCTCACACTGTTTCCTCTGCCCCAACTCCTGGCAGCCCTCATAGCTTGCCTCCTTTCCCTGTTTCCTTCTCTCCCTCCCATTTTTTGCCTTTCTGGTCTCTCCTTCTGCCCTTTACTGATAGAAACTGAAGCTTATAATGTTTGTCAATGTTGTTGTGGCTGCATAGAAGCCACCAGAATGGCCACTAAGATCTCAGAACATCGTCTCACAAGATCTCAGTGTTGCTTCTATTATTTTTTAAGAGGGGTTAACTCTCCAAGGTATTTTTAAGCAAACCTGGGGCTTCCCTCGGGTTTGTAGAAAAATTTCTCCTGTCTGTTCCTGGCCCCATTTTGTAGATTTTTTGGATCCACAATCTAGGGCCAAGTTCAGAATGAGATACAATGATGAAAGTATGACAACAACTTCTAATTAATATGTCTTCCTGGGTTTCCCTTAGGTTTGACTGGCTTACACTGTACTCATGTATTTGTAATAAGTACATAAATAAACGTTTTTACATTTATTTAGAAATGCTACGTGTAAGGGTTGTTGTCTTAAAGGGAACATTTCCCCCTGCATGCTTGCAATTTTCATGCTTTTGTGGAGCTACAGCTTTTATTATTTTGCACATTCCCATTAACTGAAGGAACGATACTTGAGTTTAATTCCCTTGAGGATAGCAGAGCCATCCCTTATCTTACATATCTTTCTTGTTTATAGGTTACATTAATGGAGAAGTGCAAATTATAGGGATTTTTTTCATAGTTTACCGTCTGTAGCACTAATAGCATATTGATGCAGTGCCAGTTAGGTGGCTTATACAGTTTATTTGCTGAATGTATTTTAATTAAAATATAAAAGAGCAAAGATTGAAAAGATAAAGGTATAGTTCAGAGTATATGTTGCACAAGATGTAAGACTGACACTTTCTGTAATAGCAAAGGCCATGAGTTATAGCATCCAAAACATTTGTCTTAAAAAGTTCTCAAACATCTCTGCCCATTTCCTAATCTGCTGTGTGTGGGTTTTGTTTTTTTTTTGCATAGTTGGTCCTTTTTCTTATACTCTATAAGCCTGAACCTTACCTGCCATTCCAGAGTTTTTGATAAAGTGATAAAGTGTGCATGCACACGAAAGCTCATACCTTGAATAAACCTTTGTTGGTCTTAAAGGTGCCACTGGACTCTAAATTTGTTCTACTGCTTCAGACCAACACGGCTGACCAACCGGTCCTTTTTCTGACAACTTTTCCTTCAGTCACCAGCAGCATTCTCTCCTGTTACTCAGTTCACAAACTGCAACAATAAAAATATAGATGTACTTGTTTGCACATAAACTTTCTGTTTTCAAAAACAGGACTTTAAAGAGCAAAATAATTCATAATAATATTTATGAAAATAAATAAATATTAAATAAGCGTGTTTGTGCCTTTTTCTGTTCTTTACCCAATCAATTTATACACATTCGCGTCTTGCTTTTCAGGCAATGGTGTGTGAACAAATCTGAGGAATTCTGTAAAGTTCTTGGGGCAAGTAGTAGGTTTGTGACTCATTGATTAGTAGATAATGGGTAATAGCTCTTAATTTGGGGTCATGAGTACTCAACTGTCACGTGCTGACCTTTAGTCATTAGGTTTCTAAGTTATGTCATTCAGAGGTTGAGGGACAATTCCAAAGGTTTGCTTATTTGGAGTTTCTCTTCACACCGTAGAGCCCATGGCTTACATGCTTATGTAGCAACCTAACACATATATTTAGATAAATTATTTACATACTGTCTCAGCTCCACAAAGCTCTGAACAAAGACTGAATAAAGTAAGTTGCAGATGAAGCATACAGCAGTCTCAGGAACCAATTGGATTATATTCACCAAAATGCTCTTTTTAAACTTTGTTGTTAACACAGGTTAATATATATATGTTTGTTTTTTAATTTATTTAACAGGGACTCAGAATTTATTAGTATCTAATCATTAATTCCAGAACTTTCAGCAAAAAAATGATCCTTTAACATCAAGATTATTTAGAAATTGGCTGTAAATAGTGAAAAAAATCTTTTAATAATATTCTGACTCATGACTAATATTATTTAATAAAAAATAATGAATTCATATGAATGTGAAGTAGTTACTGTAATGATGGTATTCTTAAACAGTTCAATGAATGGAGCCTAATTCTTTTTAAAAAATCATTTTTTGTCTTTTCCCTATATTTTGTTTCATCATTTCTGTCCAGTCCTATAGTTTATTGTACTATTATTAAATAGATAACAATTTCTATGGTCTGTAATATTTTGCTTAAGTAATTCTAGCTATGTGTCCTTGATGAAATTTAGTAAAAATAACAATGGATTCTAGTTCAGTACATATTCTGAAATAGTTTCCATTGCTCTGTGAATATTCTTTCCAAAACTTCCAAAACTACAAGTGATAGACGTTTCCCCTTTTTTCGGACATTTTCAACAACTTGTAGTTTTATTTATTATCTATTACACTGTAGTGATACCACCTTATAAATATTTTGATGCAGTTTTCTCAGACATCTACACTTAAGTATAAAGTAATGTCCCACTTTCTAGGAGTATCCTCAAACATCAGGGTTTTCTACATCAGTTATCTGCACCAAGTTCAGTATTTTTGAAATCTGCTTTTGGTGTGTGGTGTGTGTGTTTGCTGCTGCTGCTGCTGCGTCACAGCACTGTGGTACATTAATCTTCCTCCAGGGACTTCTGGGCTTTTCCCCACAGCAGCCATTTCCTCCCTTGCCACCTGATTTTAATTTTTTTTTTAAAAAATTGGCACTAGAATAGTGTTAATAATATATCGTAACAGGTGTGGCAGGTTTTCTGAATTCTCAGCTTTTATTCTAAAGTCTCTATTGCTGACCTTTATGGATACATAATGAAAAAGGCATATTATTGCAAGGGAGGTCTAGACTTACTTTAAAAAAAAAATGAAAACTGGGAATTCAGAGAACCTGTTGCATCTATTGTTACAACTGTATATCAATATAACAATACTAGGAGTAAGACTCGTTGTGGGAAGAAATACAGTGGCCTCTAGAAAGAAGCTCCACGTGAGTGTCCTGGCTGTGGCTAGTGGGGCAGCAGAGGAAAGGGGAAAATAGAAGGAGGCGAGCCATGTTTATTTCCTTCTGCCTAGCTATAAGGCAGGGCTATCTCAAGTCATTTTGCTGCCCCAAGTGGGTAGTATGGGAGGAGAGCTGCATGGTAACAGGTATGGTTCCCTCCACCCCTATGTTGATTTGGGGTTATGTAGTGGCAGCTAAGGTAGAAAAGCACCTCCTCCTATGCAATGTTTTCTGGGTTCCAAGGGTCTGGAAAGCAGTTCTGTAGCCAGGTACATGGTTGCCAACATGCTCTGGGTTGGGAAATACCTGTAGATGTGAGGGGGAGAGCCTGAGGAGGGGAGGGTTTGGGGGTGGGGAGGGACCTCAGCAGGGTATAATGCTATAGAGTCCACTGCCCAAAGCAGCCATTGTCTCCAGGAGAACTGATCTTGGTCATCTGGAGATCAGTTGTAATCGCTGGGAAATTTTCTGCAGGAGAAATGATGTGCTGTGGCCGCCGAACACAGCGATTTCCAGAAGATTTCCAGGCTCCACAGGGAGATTAAAATTAAATTGCAAAAGTCCTGGTGGCCCAGGGGAGGGAGGTGAAACTTTGGGGGGATTAGGGCAGAAAGGGCAGAAACTGCTGGGAAACCATGTGTACATCCCGTTATTACACAAAATCCCATCACTGTGTAGAAGACACTGGTTTACTTTCTCATCCTGGACTCATCTCACCAGATACTCTTTTACCTGTTTTTAATCAGCCCCAAATTCTGGAATGTTTTATAATTTTTGATGTGATAATTTTCTTACTATTAAGTACCTGCTTCTCAAACCTGCTTGACAGGGTATTTTTATAATTTTTCAGTTTTTGATTTTACATGAAAATTATAAATATTTGTTTTTTTAGGGGCTCTGTTCAAGTGAAAAGAAATGTTTTAAATTAGCGTTGCCAGCCTCCAGGTGGTGGCTGGAGATCTCCTGCTATTATATTTGATCTCCAGACAATCAAGATCAGTCCCCCTGGAGAAAATAGTTTCTTTGGAGGGTGAACTCTATGCTATTATACCCTGCAAAGGCCCCTTCCCTCCCCAAACCCCACATTCCTTAGGCTCCACACCCCAAATCTTCAGGTATTTCCCAACCCAGAGCTGGCAACCCTGTAATTGTGTTTGCATTAGACAGTAATAGTATCATTTGTTTTTCCTGATATGCTGTGTACATATTCAAAAGGGTGAATAGAGAGAAGAGAGTTAGTGCAAGCAAAGGACAGCAGCCTATCTGTTTATCTAAATTGTCTGTGTGAGGAATTCTGGCTTATCAGGAGCGGATGGTGGGAGGAACCATCAAAATTATCCGGGGAGGGAGTGTGCTATAGGAAAAGAGTTGTTAGGTGGAGCTTAAGCAGTCAATGTATCTCTCTTACTTAGGTGTGCATTATGTGGTTGTTTTAGCAGTCACAAATATTGTCAGAACAAATGAATTCCAAAGTAATTTGTAAGTCAAGGCTTTCCCACAGAGGTGGGTGTTTCATCACAAATTAAGTAGTAGTAAAATCTTTCAGGACACCCTTATCTATATTTTCAGATCTTTAAAACTCAGGAGACTTTATGTGAAAAAGCTTTAAAGAGCTTGCAAATGGTGTAGTATGGTGTAGCTATGTTCTGGAACAGAGGAATGAAATGGAATTTTATATCATAGAATTGTTGCAAGGATTTCTCTGGAAGTTTCAGTCTATCTTTGCTTTCTGTTTCTAAAGAATCTGCAGATAGAAGTGAAAAGAACAGATTTGTTTTGGCTTGAATGTTATTGTTGTTTTCTACTCACAGCAGGCAAAATAAGGGTTGAAAGCTTTAAAAGCAGCAACAGTTACCTAAATATGTATTTCATTAATTGATGGAAGCAAATTATGTCCTTGAGACAGTACTAAATATATTAATATCCCCCACCCCTAGTTTCAGAAGGGCAGTTTAGTAACTGAGATGGTCCCTTCTCCAAGTGATCATGGCCTTTGAAGTGAAGAGGTTAGTCAAAATGAAGGCTCTTGCCTGCCCAGACAAACTCTTTCTTTCAAGCAATAGGTGGGGTATTTAATAGTTCCAGTCAGTTTATTTTCCCTGTTACCTTGAGAAGAGGAATGAATTTTTAGGCTCTAGTTGGACACCCTGTTGACTTTTTTCTTCTTCTTATGTGTCCTGAATTGCATCTGTGGCCAAGGTAGCCATATTTAGGCAGGAACTAAAGTCTGCCCCTGCTTCCTCCAGTCTTGGGAACCTAGGAAATTAAAATCCAAGTGGCAGGTCAAAGACTTTCATCAGGCTCTTCAGCTTCTCATTTGTTGTTTTCCCCTCTGGATAGAGGAGCCACCTTTATATTGTTTACTCGTCTGTGGTCTGTAATAGGCATCACAAGTTTAGGTCGAGGGGACAGATTGAAAGGTTATGTACAAATATTTTCTACTTTATATTGTTGAGGTGTCTGATTTCTAAATAGTCTGGATCTATTATTGTTGACTCCTGCCAACCTAGTAGTTCGAAAGCAAGAAATTGCAAGTAAGTAAATCGGCACTGCTTCAGTGGGAAGGTAACAGCGTTCCGTACACCTCGGCGTTTAGTAATGCGGGCCACATGACCACGGAGAAGCCTTCGGACAGCGCTGGCTCTTTGGTTTGGAAACGGAGATGAGCACCACCCCTACAGTCGGATTTGACTGGCTTTCAAGCAAGGGAAACCTTCATTATTGTTGAAATATTGTTGTTGTATATTTATATTTCCCCCCCCCATGTCAGTAGAGTAGTCTGGCAAATGGAATTGTACCTTCTGCCAGTGGTGTAGACAAAAAATTAGCCATGCTTCCCAGGGACACTATTTACACCTCCCACCCGATCCACTGTGTTATACTTCTAGCTGTCAGAGGATTTATTCTACCTTGTTTACCATACTAAAAAAGAAAGGATGTATAGGACATTCTAGCCTTAAAATGTCACAACAGGTATGTCAGGAATAGATAATTCTGGATGGGCACTCTTTTATTGAAATGATTCACTGGAAGGATTCTCTCACTTCACTCAGAGCTACATGCATATGCTCATACAATGAAGCCAATATTGTTTTCTGACGTTTTTTCTATGACAGTGGGTATTAACAGAATTGGATGTTCACATCTGAGTTAATGTCAATGCCCATGACTATTTACCAGCTTGCTGCTGTTGTTCATCTTCATGCCTGATCCATCCTTAACTAGGTGATATCTTGGCTTTTTCCCAGGTGGCACCTTGTGGGTGGAATGGCCTTCCCCTTGAATTTCGCTTAGTACCTGCTTTACTGTCCTTTAAGGGCCAGGTCAAAGCCTTTCTCTTTACTCAGGCATTTAATTAAAGGGCTCCTTTTTTAGCTGCTTATATGGTATACTTTTAGCCTGATGGTGCTTGATACTGTTTTTAATAATTTCTTTCAATTTTAATAACTTTATGATAATTGTTTTTATTATTTTATTGTATTTGTTTTTACTTTGTAAGCCACCTTGAGCACATCTTTGGAGAACTGACACATAAACTTTCTAAATAAATAAATACAGATAAGAGATCTATGGGAAAAAATAATCCTGATCATTCTTCTTTGGCCAGGTGACAATATTTTGTCAGTCTAATGAGCCTATCATGTCAGGAGCCCTATTGAGTTGGATGGATGTTTTGTTTCAAGGTTCCATAATTTATTCTCAATTGAACCTCTTTAAAACTTTCCATAGGTTGGGCAATAGCCAAGACAGGGTACTCTAAAGCAGCACTGTTCACCTTGCTAGTTTATAAAAGGATGTCTTTTAGTAGAGATGACCAAGCCACCTGGAAATCATTCCTATTTTGGTGCTAGAAAACAGAAATTTGCCTTCTCATAGCAAAGACCACATTCAAATGTCACATCTCTTTATTTGTGACAAGCACAAACCTGTGCTTGTATGCTGCCTCCTCTACCTTGTGCACAGAGTGTGATCAATAGCTTTTTGGTTTGGGAAATTTTCAGTCTAACTCCTGTGTGCCACAAAGCAGGCCCCCACAGGTGACAGATTGTTTCCTCTCCACAAATAAGAATGCTAAAATTAAAATTAACTCATGAGTTCAAATCCCAGTTTGAGGGGAGGAAACAATCTCCAGTTGGGCTTCTAGTGTTCTGGTCCCACCGGTGGACTTCCTGAAGGCTCCTGGTATTACAGAGTGTGGCCTGGATGGGCCATTGGTCTGATCCAACATTGGCTTCTCTTATGTTCTCATGTTGACCAGGCACCTTCATTTTTCTGAATAGCAGTCTTCTTATGACACATATTTCAGCATTTCTTCAACAACACATATTAAAGGTTTGAAATCTTTCTGAGCATTACCATATTAAACAGTTCTTGAATGATGCTGTGCTGTATATTCTGCCATTGGTTTGTTGTCTCCCCTTGAAATGTAAGTGTAGTAATAAATTCTGTTATTGGGCTTCCATTCCATTCAAGGAACCAGCCTTGAAAATTATTATTCAGGGAGAAATATCATTTTGTAAAATTTCTAAGAGCTGGGTGCTTTCTTTCAATGAGACTGTATGTTGTTTTCATAAGGACAAAGTAGCTCTTCATTCTGACCTGATCTTTATTTCTATTGTGAACTCTGGTCATAGGAGTAAGAGGTCATTTTGGTATTTTCTACATGGGGACAGCCTGGTGTAGTTTCTCCATTGCAGCTGAAGATGGCAATACTGGGCAGCAGCAATGGAGCTTTTGCACAGCAGGTTTTCCTGCTCCAGTCCCCCAGCAACAGCCAACACCCTTCCCTGTACCACAAGGAATTTTTAATTTTTTTAAATGGCAACTGAATTGAATGACAAAACAACCTATATATTCAGCTTCTCTGAATACCCAGCTTTCATTTTTTAAAAAGTAAGTCTCTATCCTCTTTCATTGTGGAGACATGCCTTTCCCTTTGTATCTCTGTAACATAAGGGGATAGAGACTTACCTTTATAAAAAAATGAAAGCTGAGAATTCTAAGAACCTGATACATAGATTATTCTATCACTATAACAATATTCAACAATATTTGATTTTTGAATATTTTTAAAAGACCCCCCCAGAGGCAAGGGAAGGAAATAGCTATTATGGGGACAGGGAAAATGAAAATGGCTGTCATGTAGATGGGGACTGGGAAAACCTGAACTTTCCCACCTGCATGGCAGCCATCTAGGCTCCACTGTGATCTTTCCCAAAACTTAACAGTAAAGCAAGTTTGGAAAAGTCTGGAGAAAAACTAGGGAAACCCCAGGAGGTGCATGAATACACCATGATTCTGAGGGGAGCCAGAAAACCCCCCACTTCCCAATGACATTGAACCTGGGGCAAATAAGCCATACAGAAATGGCCTTTGCGTGCTCCAGTCCCTGTTATCCTAAGGAAAAGCAATGGCTGTATGTGTATAGATGCATATAAATCCTACTGTTACAGAACATAAGTTTCTAGACAACACGAATATCTGTGTGAGTATAGAACAACTTACCACAACATGGCATATGTGAGGAGAATTGCTTGCTTCTTAAATGCATGCTAAGTTAGTGCCATATAGACTATTGTGGCTGTGTTGTGTGTGTGTAGTTTTTACGGTATTCTATGGCTGGTTATTCTGCCACTTCTGATGCCATGGAGTGAGAATGTTAATTTTACCCATGCCTCTGTGCACTGCTGCAACATTTTGTCACTATTTCCTGCTTCTTTATTTACATAAGTGGATGGTTGGCTAGGATGTTAAAACAACTCTTTATTGTACATAATTTATTCATGCCCATTCTCTACATGTATTTTTCACTTAAGTGGGTTTGTTTTACTTTTTACTTGTGCCTCCTATCTACACATGTCCACCAGATGAAATTAAACAAGAGGGAAAATATCCCCAAAGGTTTACTTTACAGATTAAAATAAAAATTAAGCATCTATTACACACACCCCACCCAGTCTCCTCATCACAGAGCACTCAACATAGATAACATCAGAGATAGCAAGGTAAATTTTCTTGGTTTAAAAAAATAGAGGGGGGGACTTTATGAAAGCTGCTACTTAGTTTTTTCAGAGTATACAATTTAAACGTGATGTGATTAAAACTGAAAATTATGGAGAAAACGCAGGGAAGACTCAAGCCATGAAACTTTACTTTAGGGGAAATAACTTCCCAACAAATATTGCCAGCAGATTACTAATACACCAGCTATCCAAATGTGGGAAACATGGAAAAGACTTAGAGCTTGATAAGAACTTTAATTTTTACCATGTAAGAATGTGCGGCATAACCAAACCCCCCCCCCCACACACACACACACTTTTAGACATACAGATGAGCAAGTTCTGGCTGACCATTTGTTTCTGGACACAGTTAAAACTGCTGGTTCTTACCTTTTGACCCCTAAATGACTTGGGGGCAGGGTACTTTAAGGACCATCTCCCCCCCCCTCCTATTGTCCAAACTGCCAGTTAAGATCGCACCAGAGACAGGGCTTTTTCAGAAGTGACACTTCACTTATGGAATACCCTTCCCCTCGAGGCTTGCCTATGTTTCTGTTCATCCAGGCTTTTAATTCAGGGATTGGTTTTTAGCACTATTTTATTGCAGAAGCTTAAGCTGCATGTTTTTATGGTCTAATTTTAATGGCAGCATGGGTTTTCTTCCCCTAATGCTGTGTTTTAATTAATTTTTTTACTGTATTAAAAAAAAATTTTGTAAGCAGCCTGGGGGAGGTTTCTGATTAGATGGCATAAATATCTTCTAATTTTTCTCAAATAAATAAACAAGCAACCATGTGGGAAGGGCCATGGAACAGAAGTAGCAAATGTAATTTGCAGCCATAAAATCACAGTTGACATCTTCAGTTGAAGGATCTCACTTAGCAAGTATTTGGAAAGATCCGCCCCCTGCTGTGACACCAAAGATCTGCAGAAGGTCTCATGTTCAATCCCTAGCATCTCCAGTTAAAAAGATCAGGTAGCAGGCGGAAGTGAAAGAGCCTGAGACTCTGGAGAGCTGCTGCTAATCTGACCAGACAATACTGACCTCGATGGACCAATGGTCTGATTCAGTATAAGGCAGTTTCATGTGATGCCAGTCAAGAAAAGACAGTTCCAAGCTACTTATGTCAATGT
Organism: Lepidodactylus listeri; assembly: GCA_029233225.1. Taxonomy (NCBI): domain Eukaryota; kingdom Metazoa; phylum Chordata; class Lepidosauria; order Squamata; family Gekkonidae; genus Lepidodactylus; species Lepidodactylus listeri. The sequence continues at coordinate 55,819,944 of JARCFY010000009.1, read as the reverse complement.
TCAGACAGCTAGTTTCTAAGCAGTCATTTTTATTAGCTGTTTCTTTTAAATGGTTCTTGTATGGGAAAACTGCTTGTTTCTTTGTAATCTGCCATATGTAGATAGATTGATAATTGTACTGACCTTATGTGCAGGTAATTGCATGGAATTAGGTATCCTAGCCCTTTCAGTTATTAGGGCGCAGCCACTGCAGTAGTTTTTCTCATCAAGATCCTGATGAATAAACTTGTAAAGGCACTGCCTAGACCAGGGGTGGCCAACCTGTGGCTCGGGAGCCACATGCGGCTCTTTCACACATATTGTGCGGCTCCTGGCAGGGCGGCTGGGGAAGCAAAGGGGAGGCATGCTTTTTCTCTCTTTCTCCCTTCCTTCCTTCCCTCCTCCCTCCCATCTATTTGCTTTCCTAGTTTCTCTCTCTCTCTTTCTTTCCACTTCTTTAATTCTTTCTTTCCATCTCTCTCTCTTTCTCTCTCTCTCTCAATATCATTAGCAAACAAGTAATATCATTATCAATAACCGGTTTTCCTCGTTTGTTTTTATTTTTGGCAGTCCCATTTAATGTTAATAAAAAGCAAATTTGCATATTTTTAAAAATAAAAACGTGTGTGTGATATTTGTTCCTGTCTTGCGGCTCTCAGACATCTGACGTTTATTCTATGTGGCTCTTACATTAAGCAAGGTTGGCCACCCCTGGCCTAGACACCTGTCCAGTGTCTCTGCTATACTGGTAAGTGAGCCTCTGTCAAATGAGCCTTTGCAGAATTTCTTGACCAGGGCAATTCTGTTTGAAACTAATTATTTCCCATGCAGGGATACTGCTGCTACTTTACTTCACAGTTTCTTGACTGTTCTGCTTGCTCATGGGAGGGATGGTGGGGGGAGAGGAGAATTTTGTTATGAAATGATAAATTCCTTGTTTTCTTACTGTATGGCAGTTTGACTCAGCCTTGTATAATCCATGTATACAGAATGGGAAAAGTGAAGGATTCTCTAGGTTAACCTCCTGAGTGCTGTCCTTTCTTTTATGACCAATTTAATTAAGATGGGCCACATCCACACTGTCACTTTTGTCGCTCATTTCTCCCTATTGCTTTGGGTCCCCCCCCCCTTTTCCACATGTGTTTTGCTCCCTCTGGGACTCCTAGGGAGAGCAAAACACATTGGGGGGGGGGGGACCTGAAGCAATAGGGAGAAATGAGCAACAAAAGTGACAGTGTGGATGTGTCCTTAATTTGCCTACAGTGGGGGGGTTTACTTCCTGCAGTAGTCTAGTATAATGTGAGCAGGCAGTTACCAATCCTCCTGTATAATTCTGTGCTTTATGGAAGTTCACTGAGTAACCTTGGAACACTTATTCTTTCTCAGCCTAAACTACCTCACAGAGTTGGTGTGTGGAGGTAATAGAAGGAAGAATGAAATAAGTGATGTTGTGGAGAAAAACAGAGTATAAAATACCTTAATAAAGAAGAGATCTCTAGTTGCCATACTGCTGAATTTACAGTAGGAAGACACAATAACAACAATCTGTTTTTTAATATAGAGAAAAAATAAACATCAGTTCAAAATTACAACAAAATTGCCATTAGACTTGAGGATCAAAGCTCATGCTGAAAACTTACGGGTAAATTCTGCTGCCATATGGATGTCTGAAAGTTAATCAAAGCAATATATATGTTTTGGTTTACATTGGTTCAAGAATTTCGTTATCTGGAAAGGTGAAATTTTTATAACAGATTTAAATTGGCACAGGAGAATGATTTAAATCTGTTTCCTTTCTGAACTAATTAGAAATGGACTGTTGGTTTAAAGTTGTAATTCAGTTACTTTAAGACTGTTTACAATGTATCCTTTTGAAAAACTACGGGTGCCTGGCTTTTGTTGGGAAGCAGAAAGTCTGGATGGAGTAAGCAACCTGCAGAGGAATTTGATTTGCTCTGTTTCTAAAATTAAAGACAAATATCTGTTTCTATTGAATTATAAACATGTTCTGGATAGCCTCAACTGCTACATAACCCAGTGATATTTTAATTTGCTGGGTAGACATGTTTACTGTGTACTGTGTAGTTTATGAGTGTTACCATAAATGAGGTAATCTTGCATCTTGGTTTCCATGTGTGAAACATTACATGAGCAAATACAGCTGGGTTGTTACTTGATGATATTAGTGGGCTTTATTTGGATATAAACTGTTGTGCTGAACTATTTAAACTATTTGTTCTATGTAGCTTTTTCAGCCTTTTATGACATCATCAAAACCAACATTTTTTTTTAAAGCTGAAAAAAGCAACTTCAGTGGCCTTATCAGTGATAACCCCAAATACAATATGGCATTCCTGACCAAGGTACAATTTCCATACAACAGTTAGTGTTAAGCATATGTATGAACAGTAGCCAGCATGATAAAGTGCAGACTGCAATCTGAAGTCAAGGCAATGCATATAGGAGGGAAGAAAAATTAAGTTACGTATCGGCAGTGGAAGAGGACTATGCCAGCATTGCAGTGACATTGTTGGCAATGTAGTGCTGTCACTTACTTTATCAAATTGCATTTAAATTGTTCTCAGTCAGTTCACAGTTGTTTTTTCTGAGTATACCCATACCCAGCCTCCCCTGGTCATGTGCTCATGTGGAGAATGTCCAGCACCCCTCCCCCCATACCCAATCCTGTTGTTCTTCATTGAGTTATATTTTCTTGACATGGCCATTTGTGTTTGCAGGAAGTAATAAGGAAACTTTTAGACTATTGTGTCTTTGTAATCTGCCATCTGTAGGTAGATAAGAATTGTACTGACCTTATGTGCAGGTCATTGCAAGGAATTATGTAAAATATGTTAGGTATCCTAGCCCTTTCAGAGTAGCAACTTCAGTAGTTTTCTCATTCAGATCCTGATTAAGAAACTATTTTGACAGGATTTTTGTTGCTGCACAGAATGATAATTTAAAACTGCATATCTGTAGAAAAGAAGGGCTTAGAGAATACTTATAGACTAATGTATAAACAGGTTCTTCAGAGGCTGGGAAAGGAGAGAGGGAAGAGGGTAAAGAGAAACGATGTAATACTATAATGTTTTTAGATGTATACATGGCATTCTGGCATCGGCTCAATTTGTTAAGCTACCTGATGTCTTCATGTGTAGTTTAAACAAGGATTTGTTCTTAGGTTGCTCGTCCTTTTCAGCCTTCTTCTTAAGGAGATGGATGATAAATGGAAACATAAACATAGCATGAGAATGTGAACTAGCTCCCAAACATTTCAATAGTTTTATAAACAACTGGTCATTGTTACCTTTAGTTGGATTATAGTTTCCCTTCGAACAGCAAGGCACTTCATCTTTGTTACAGAGCTGAATCTTAATGTTTTGGTATATTTTGCTTAAGGACCTCAGTGTTTAAATAATAGTTATGTAATTATGCATTCATTAAACATTGCATTTTGAGCCATGGAACTGTAACAACCTAAACTGAAAAACTATTGCCCTTAAATGGAAATATTTTGGCTTGAATCCAAGTGTTTTACAGAGTTAATTTTAGTCATATCTATTTTCAGTTTCTGGCAAATGTAGTCACTAAGCTTTCAGTTAGAAGCCCCCTTCCTTTTCAGAACTCCCCAAATTGGTCTAGGCCAGAAGGGTCATCTTAAGACTTAAACTGGTATCCCATTGGGAATTTATATTAGAAGTCCACCAATACTTCTCTACAGCTGTTGACTTAATTTGTGTTTGGAGTGATTGAAACTTCAGAAGTAGAACAAAATGTTTCCTGCTCAGTTTTAACTTCTTTTACTTTGGTATGGCTGCAATTTGTAAGAGGATTTAAAAAGATAACACAATCCTTAGTTGCTGTTGCTTTTTTAAGAAATAAGAGAATAAATATATTACAATTGAAATCCCAATGAAGATTTTCAAACACCGATGAGAAAACGAGAACTGTGTTTATTATTAATCTTTCTAAAAGGACACTTTGGCAAATGGGCTAAGTCAGACATTTCACTTCATTTTGATTTTAGGTACACTAACCATTTAAACAGCTTTGAAATTTATACAATTTTTGTTTAGCTGTCAAAACATTTAATTATACTGTGCCTTGAAGGTGTAAAGCTGTCAAATAAATCAGAGTCTTGCGTAAATGTTTGGGAAATAGCTCAGGCTACTACACTGGAGATGCTACTTGGCAAAACTTTATTGTAAATGTTTTAGGCACCAGGTATAAGACAACACTGGCACAATGACTCCTAATGAGCAGGTAATAATGAAGCAGATTAAGGAATTACACATGTAGCTTAAAGGCACTGGGAAACAATTAACCTGGTTCCAAAAATTAGGTTTCTTTTCACAATTCCCCTTGCCCCCAAAGTTGGCATTGCCAAAATGGATAAGCATTCGCACAAGAATGCTGGTGAAATTGGCCCAGAAAAGATTTTTAACAGAAGGTTCTTGTCATTTGGTTTTGGGTAATGCTTGTGATTCCTACAATGTCAAGAGTCTGGATATTCTGAAAATTGTCTTGCAGGAACTCTAGATGTATGAATGAGTGACAGTAGTGGCAATGCAAACTCTCAACCTGCCAGAGGTGATTGGGGTGAAGTAAATTAGTACCCCTTTGAAGCTTTTATTCTCCACTTCAAAATAATGAATGGGGAGGCCCTTGAATAAAAGCCGCTTTTCATTAGTGCCACCCAATACCTATTTGAAAGAAAGAGCCCTCCTAACACACACAAACACTGAGAGTAAAGGGAAGCTTCCCCTTTCTACGAGGAAGAGTTCAGCTAAACAGCTCCTAGCTTCTCTTTCCAGTCAGGTGGCTTCAAATCAAAGTTAATTACTGTAGTCATTTATTCTAATCACTCTCCTTCTATGGCTAGCTGCATTCTGTCATGGGGTGGCATCGTTTGAAGCCAGTTAGGTTTGAAAGCCACTGCAGGGTACTTGAGCCTCATTAGTGAGGCTTATCCATGCCTGGCTCGGGATGTGATCCCTGATTAACTCTCAGTTAGCCTCCTTCCCCAGACAACACTCCTCCTTCCTCTTCAGTTTCATTTAACTCTTGCTGTGCTGCTTACTATCACTCACATTAGAACACAGAAACACGAGGGAATGTTATTTAGCTATAGAGATTACTCCATGAGCAAAGTGATGCTTCTACAGAATCTCCCATTACCTAATGTGCTCCCAGCTTTTGGGCACATTATATAAATATCCTGTAGTGTTGATTACTATAGTATTTGCATTCATTTCCTTAACTATGTTTTAATTATGTTCTGCAAAATCACTGGCTGCACTATGATGCTCTTGTCTTTCCCACTGCTACCAAACCTTTTTCTAATCACCCCTGTGTAGCTGTGTATTGCTCTGTTTAGACCAAAACAATTACGCTGCAGTCCTAAGTAGAATTACATTTTTCTATTGAACTTAGGGGATTTAGAAAAGTGTAACTCTACTTAGAATTGCACTGAAAATATAGCCCTTCTACACTGGTTAATTTGCATTTTTTTTAGTATAACTGGAAAGTTGTGATTTAGAGCAGAAACTTTCTTCTGATCACTGACCAGCATATAGTAGAACCACCCTCCAACTCAGTAGAGTTGTTTAATTTAGGCTGTTATTTTTGTGTTTGTATGTGTTAGGTTTGGGTTTAGCCATACTTGGATTGGCTTGATCACTGAAGTATAGACCAGTAAATGGACCAGAACCAATTCATTTTGTATTCACATGGAAATTTTCTTATTACAAAGTCTGTTTCCAATGGGGGGACAGAGCAAGTATGCAAGTTTGAATCTCAGATCCTGCAGGCTACTATACTCTGTACTTCACTTCCCTCTGTTCCCTTGCAGGTGGATTTTAGATTAAAAGCTCTTCAGGACAGAAACCTGTCTTCTTGTATTTTGTAAAGCACTGTGCATGTTGATGGCATCATTATGTACTTTCTCATGGTACTGATTTAAATTAAGCAGTACTACCTTTTTTAAAAACTGTAACATACTTGTAATATATCTTATATGGGAAAAAATGTGACCATCCAGTGTCCACTACATGTTATTTCATAGAATGAAAGGTTTCCATGAGTGGCATTCCTGTAATTAAAGAGATGTTGGTTTGTAGCCCAGAATACTGTTTAAAAAACCTCTTTAGAATGGAATCCATACAGAGATAAGAAAGTATTCTGTTTAAGTTTTAGAAAGGAATGGAGGGTGGAAAAGTAAGTGAGGACATTAGACACACATCAGAGTCAGAGAGGAGTTAAGTGGTAGGTTGCTTGAGACTCAACACTTGTGTAGAAGAAATTGAAGGGATTTGCAGAGAGATCAGAGGTGTGGATGGTTCTGAAATTTGATTGATGCTGCAACCAGGGAGACTATAAGGAGGGCTGTGCATTTTAATATGGCATGTTAGTGTTTACTGCAATTCTCTCTCTCTCTCTCTCTCTCTCTCTCTCTCTCTCTCTCTCTCTCTCTCTCTCTCGTGACTGTAGTAAAAATACCCATACTATTTTTAGAGCTGCCTAAATAAAATGTCTATATAGAGTAAACATTTTAATAATGAATAAGAATGAATCTGAATTAGTACACCAAAAGGATGGAATGCAAGTCTGATGTTTGATAGTCTTTGGGTTTCCCCCCAGGAGTCTTCTTCCAAAGTTCACAGTGAAAATGATGACAGTACTGAAGATCTCTGTGATGCTGCCCAAGTCCCTGGTCGTATAATCGGAAGCCAGTACTTTGTTGGCTTTGAATGATCCAGACAAAACCAACAAATCATTTCATTAATTTATTTCAACATAGTTTTGGATGTAGGCTGTTCATAGGAGTGGGTTTTTTAAAAACATTATATAAAATATCACATACCTTTTGCCCGTTCATTTTAATTTTATTTCTATTTACTTGAATTTTATTTATTTAAAACATGTATTAGCCATCTTTCTAGTTGACAGGAACTCAAGGCAGCTTGCAGTACCTAAAAAGCACAGCAGTACCATGATCTTCTAAGCTGACTTCTATTTCTAGCAGCACTCCTAAACTGTGAACCTGACTTTTCAAGGGGACTGTAACCCCATCCAAGACAGAGGAGTCTGAAGTCCCTGGTCTGCCATTCTACTAAAGAGCAACGAAGTGCAAGGTTGAGAGTTTTATTAGATCTTCTATATCTGTATGCATTTTGCTAAAGCTTTCATCAGGGGTTAAAATACAAAGTAGCAGGAGATGTGAAAGACCTCTGCCTGAGACCCTGGAGAGCTGCTGACAGTCTGAATAGAGAATACTGACCTTGATGGACCATTGGCCTGATTCAGTATAAGATAGCTTCATGTGTTCATGTGTTCAAAATAAAAATATAATCATGAATTTAATAAAAATGTGCATACAGATTAATAATTGAAATATTCTTTAAAAATCACTTGTAAAATGCTTTCATATACAGTCTGAGCATGTTATAAGGTAAACTTACATAATCTCTAGCGTGATAGCAAAATTACATAGTTTGTAACAAAAAATATTTTATACTGAAAAGGAACTCAAAAAATATTGAGCCTGTGGACTCTCACAAGCCAACGGCCATGGGGCAGAGCAGGAATCCCCCAGCACTACCTTTTAAATTATTGCAAGATTCATTCCAAATTCTGCCCCACAGAACCCACAATCTGAGGTTACATCAGCACCAAGAGGTAGCCCAGCAGGATCTCAAGGCTGATGATATCATAGGGCACCAAAAGATCTATTATCTCTTTTTATTAAAATATATTTATTTTCAAATGTTATAAAATGAAATTTTAATAAGCTTAAAACAAAGAATGTGTGTATATACTCACAAACTATGCATTTTAATGTTGAAACAGGAGGGTAGGTGCTTTTTTCATAATGCCTTTTAATCCCAACCACCTTGGTCCATGCATTATTCAAATCCACATCTGCATATATTTTAAATTTAACTGTTTAAAGTTTAAACAGTTAAATTTAAAATATATACAGGTGTGGGTTTGAATTTAAACTTTAAACCATCCCTTCTATCCCAAAATTGGGGGAAAGAGCAAAATCCAATTATGCAGCGGAGAGTTTTCTGCAGCTCCCCTGTGCTAGGTTGGAAAAGTTTCCTCTGTATCTTGTGGTTGGCAGTGGTGAGAGAAGTGGGTCACAGAACAGCTGGTGTTGAGGAAGAAATATAAACTGCTTTACTTTGCCATGCATATGTGAGTTTGCTGGACTGGGGTTTTCTAAATTTTATTATATGTATTAAAAGCTGGATTGCAAATAAAAGGAAAGCTTGTTACTTTTTTTTAAAAAAAGGATTCCACAGAGTCTTCATTTACCAAGTACATGGTTAAATCAACAAGTGAGTGAATTAACAATGAAAAACTATTAAGATATTTTTAAATTTAAATATTCTTGTGCTGCTGGGGACAATCCTGTGAAGAGGTATTCCCCTTTGATGTCAGTAGATTTAGACCGGAGTAGCTCTGTTTAGGATTGCACTGAAGGTTATTTGCAATAGAAGACTAAGCAGAGAGTTACAACTGCTAAATCTATTGAAGTCAATGTTAATAGATAGCAAATGTAAAGTATATATTCAAGTATGTATAAAAGGTTAATTGTCTGTTTTGAATGTGAAAAACACACTTTGCAATATGGTAATTGTAAAGGCTCAGAACAAATTTGCATATTCTCCTTTGATCTTGGTAGAAGATACAAATTTCACTTAAGATTAAAGCTTTGAATTTCAAAGGATACATGACTTTCAGTATGTAAACCACTACATTTTTATTGTTCATAATCTGCATTTTTTTTACCTAACCTGGTTATTTATTTATTTAGAGTTCTATGCAGAACTGCTGTGAAGGGGCACTTAAGCACTATCCAAGTCACATTTTATAAAAGAGTGCTTGAGACCTTTGGTCATGTAAGCCGAAATAAATAAATGGAAAATGGTAGTTATAAAACAGTGTTTACTCTAGCACCTTACCCAAGACATATGCACTGTGAATATGGGGACGTGTAGACTTGCTCATTTCCTTACTCCATGCCCCAACACATTCCTGAAATGGTCAACATTGTAGCCTTTTTACAAATATCAGGTTGGTAACACTGCTACTATTTTACAGTTATTTAGTGCTATGTTGTGCCAGCTGGCTGCACAGAGCATACTTTTCTAAACCAAAGAGGTAGCTTCTGAGAGCAGAAGTACTAATAAGGAAGTTCCAATCTCACTCCTTCACAGTCACAATCTCCCAGGGTCCCGTGTTCACCATTTCTCAACCTTAGTTCTTCACCACTGTTTGAAGCTAAGTGTAGAATCTTCCTCCATCCCAAGGAGTGTTCCTCTGACAGAAGAAGCTCTTCCATCAGTATTCAGTAAAAGGCTTCTTTTGCTGATGGAAGGGTCAACACTTGACTGAACAGAGTAGTAGGATACAATCATAATATTTATATAGTGCTTTACCCTAAGGGCTTAAAATATAAAATAAGACTAACATTCTAATATCTAATAGCTTTAAACTTGGCATCTCAGTGTATAAATTAACCCCTGTTTAAGGTGGAGGACAGGACTGAGAGAACAGGCAAAAAAAGGACGATACAAGATGAGCCATTATGAAATTGAAGGAGGCATACTGTATAAAGAAGCTTACAGTTAGAAGTTTGTTGAAAGTTGCCAGATGTTCACCTTTCTCTCCTCAGTTTGGAAGACAGTGTTCATACTGGGCCCAGATCTATGATCTAGTATAGAAATCTAGTGTCATTTTCTGGGAGAGAAAACAGTTTCCAATATATGTTCATAAATGTTTGGCTGATTTTGGTATATTTCCATTGAAAACCAGATATTTAAAGATAAAGCAAGACTACTTTCCAGGGCTGATAAAAATAATCTGTATAAATAAATATTACTAGGGTTTAGTATGTTTCAACTAGTATGGGGAACAGTCATGTGGTAAATTATGTGGCAGTTTTGACCATGTGAGGATGCTGTCCTTACCCCACGAATGAATGGCTTTCCTGTTTCTTGCAATAAATAAGGTAGAAGAATATGTACTCCTTAGCAAACATCAGCACAAAGTAATGACCAGTTGAAAAAGTCAGATTTAAATAGTTTTTTTCTTAGTTTTTAAATAGTTTTTCTTTACAGGTTTGCATTTTTTCCCTACCTCTTTCCAATGAGTGCCATAGTGCAGATGTTTATATGTTCACTCCAGTGCTGTTCTTTGACCATTGGTTATTCTGAAGCCAGCATTAAAACAGAGCAGAAATATCAACTGGGATTTCCAAAGTTGGTCACAGATATTGTATATTTAAAGAGCACTAAAATTGTGTGATAAAATTTCTGTAAGAAATTTCTGACAAATATATTGTTCACCAAGATTACATGCAGTAGTTTTTCTCATAAAATAAATGCAAAACTAGATATGCATTCACAAATGCTACTGTTATCTTGGAATACATGAATCCTGTTGTTAGTAACAGTTAAGAAGATATTAGTTGTGTTAGTTTTTCTGTGTTGTTTTGTGCTTTGTATAGTTCTCTCTGGTCTCAGATGCAAAGCCAGCATTTTAAGAGTTAATGTCTTATTAGGAAGAGAGGAAATCTGGTAACTATTGAAGAGACTAGACCTAATGGTGCACACAAACAATTTGTCAGTCTTCGTAAACATGAATAGCTTTCTGCAAAGTGGTTGCTCTTGCTTTGTTTGAACAGACTAAACTTTTTCTTTTTGGACTTTAAATCTTGGAAGGGAATGTGATCCACATATTCAATCAAAATCATTTAATTCAAAGCATATTTTGATTAGAACAAAGCTGACATGGAAAGAAACTCTAGATTTTTTTTTCAAGTTGAAAGGACTTTTTATCATATATTTAACAGGAAAATTTGAAACGGTTCTAATTAGCCTGGAAAAAAAAATGGCCTTCATCGTTGTAAATTAGAAAGGTCATACATCAGTGTTAAGGAAACATTACTGCTAGTGTTTGAAATCCAGCACATGCAAACATAACAACTGCTTGATTTTAAATTTTGTTTGTTGCCCATAATGTCATGTTATTAACTTCCACGGCCCTAAAGGGACAGTAGGTATTTAAAAAGTCTTAAAACTTGTTACTCTTTTTATTTCGCTATTCAGGCTTTTATCAAATGTTTTAAGCTTTGTATTTAAAGTGAAATGACAACAGACTGGTCCTTTTCACAATGACTAGTCGGGCAACTGTAACCTATTGTGCTGAGGGCCAAAATATACAGAAAGAGATAAACCAGAATCTCATGAATATTTCCTATGTCTTTATATTCACCACAAAATATTGAGTACTAGTATTACAATGCTAGTGGTTTATTAAATTGCATTACACTTGAAATATATTTCAGATTTTTTTCCCCCCTTTGCAGTTTGTAGATAGTTCTGGTTTATTTCTGCCTCGTGAATGAATAAATGAAAGTTACTAATAGGTGTTTGTGTTTGACATCTATATATTGTACTTTTTAGCATATCTCAAGTGTTTTAGTCTTGGTCTAATAGATCTCATTAAAAAAATAGATATCAGCCCCAAGACAGTTTGTCAAAGCTAATATGAGTCCCACTGGACTGAATTGACAATTTGTGTGTGGCTTTCCATGGCAGTCCTCTCGTGGTCTTATTTGATCCTTAACAATTGGGCATTAGTCTTTGATTTATTTTACAATAACTCAATAGAACTGAATATTATTGTACTGTGTTGGACATTTTAGTGGATTTTCTTCTTTACGAAATTTACTCAGCACACACACAGGGTGTAAATGATATATCCTGTCTGCTGTGGGAGCACTAACAATTGATTGGTTAGGGTTTAAGAGCAGCAAGGGGAAGGAAGTTAGTATCCCCTAGTTGCACACCGTATTTAACTGTAGCTTTAATGAGCACTGTCTGTCTCAGATTTTTTGAATGATCCTAAATGTTTAGGTTTCTGTAGTTTGCTCTATTTACTTCTGTCTACAGATTTTTGAAGGAGAGAATTCTGTAGCTTGATATAAAAGAAGGACATCTACTGCATTTACAGAGCATTATTGTTTTCATAATTAACATTCAATCAGTTTTATAAAGCAATATCTAGTTGGCTGCATATGTTATATCCATTGTTCTTGACATCAGATGATTTTATTCTCTTTGTTCTTACACAAAGTCCCTATATCCTGCCATTGTCATTTACAATTTGAAACATATTGTTGATTAGCTGTGAAAATTAAACATTAATATTTTTAAATGCACATTATGTGTGTGTGTGTGTGGGTATGTTTGTAGTTCTTGACATTACCTATAACATTAACAAACAGTGGAAAACACATTTTAAATAATGAAAATGACAACTAAATTTCATGGTCATTGTTAATTTCTTTGTTACATTTTGAGTAAACATACATTTGAATGTTAACTTAGTAAAATTAGATTAGTATTGACACTGATACTGTTTCCTATGAATGCTGAAGATTTGTATTTTTTAATATATATGATGTACAAACAATATGACTTAGGTTCATTGCCTTTAAGCTCTTTACTAAGAGAATTTAATGTATAGCTCAGATGTGATTCTGTCTATAATTTAAGGGGACAGGGTATGTATGGTTTGCATTTATAACATATAGTTTTCCCTTTCTGTTCCCATCATCTCATATTTTCATAGAAGAATCAGACAAGAACAATTAAATATCTAGGAGAAAGCAAAAACAAAAAAAACCCAACCCAAACCCTGTGATTGTCATTTATGGAATATAGCTTCGAATTGGACTGCTATGGGAACACTTGTGAGAATTTTCACAGTTCTTAGCTTATTAAACAATTTTGAAATCATTAATATTTAATTGGATTGGTTGTTTTTTATAGTTTTAATTGCATATGCTTATGAAGTTTTGGGGTTTTTTTTAAACTTAAAGCACCAGCTGGGGTATTGCTTGCATAAATAATGATAGCTTTTTTGATAGGCTTTTTTTGTGTTGAAAAATATCCTCATATAGCCAGTTTCCTCGTGGTGGGTAGGGGAGTGATTTGATATACTGTCTAGTCATCCATTATAAAGGATATTTTTAGCAGTTCATAAACTGAGCTTATAAATAAAAAAAATGATATGAACATGAAGATATGGATAGGCTTTTCTTGATTGAAAGTTCTAATTAAGTGAATAGAGGAAAATTAACTGAAATTAGCTGTCAGAAAATCACATTTAAATGAGTGATGAGTTGCTCAGGCAGTAAACATTTAAATGATATAAATTGCCATTTAAGTGTATGGTTTAATGTTTGTCATGCATTAACATGACATGAGATTGCAGTGACAATCAAGCAGCTTGCTCTAATTTGAACATATTTAGGGCTTTTGTGTGGAGTGCTCCACACAAATTAAGACAATTGCTGTTTTTATGTTTCAATTTAAATGTTTCTTCAGGCATCAGTTAATGAAACTAACCCATCATTTCTGTATGCACCCTGCAGAATAGTTTCTCAGGGTTTTAGAGTAAATCGTACCACTCACCCCTTCCCCTATTCATACTATGCATTCCATTGAAAAGGAAACTATGCTTAATTTCTGTAAATTGCAAAAATGTCCTGCTTCTTTTTGCAGTGATCGATCCATACTTACAAGAGAAAATCACAGCAAAAACTCTGCATCAGATTGCTGTGGCAACTTTCAAGTTGTTTTTCTCAGTAATATGAATATAAGCCAATTTCATTAAAATGCTGGCAAATATTTAAGCTCTTTTACAATATTAATTGGTAATAATAATGTCTTTCTGTCTCATATAAACTACTACAAAGTACTGAAGAATTTCGGTTAGCATTTCTTAGTATTTGTAATTTTGTATATTCATCCCAAGAGATCCTGCACAGAGGTATCTCAATCATTTCAACAGAATGATAACACCATAATGTAAAGAAGCATCTTTCAGATAGAGGTAAAGCATTATGCCTATAAGAATCTCTGAGCATGCAAGAAACAACTGTAAGATGATGATATGGCTTAATTCTGATTTGGGCTACAGCTTAAGGGCAGGGAAGTTAATTCCTCCCATGTCAGTATTCAACTTCGAATGTCCTCCCAGAGCCTCTATTTACCTAATTGGAGAAAACATTCAGGCAACCTGTATATTTCCCTTAGCAGGGCAAATGGGTTCTGGGAGTCTGTATGAGACTGGACCAAAGACATGAGGGAAAAAAATTATACCTACCCCACCCCATTTTGTACCATAGCTCCAGCAGATAGACTTGTGTGCACATATGTGCACAAACAACTGCTATTCTCCAACAGAATTTTTCCTCCAGTAGTCTTTCTTTCTGAGATTCAAGGCAAATTACATTGTACAGAAAGAGAAGGGGGTGGGGGGAGAGTAATCATACAGTATACAACAGTGAATGAACAATGCAATAGGACTGGGAGTACAAAACTGAATGACAACACAAGCAACAACAACATGAACACACAGTATTGCACAATGCAGCCAAACTAAGAATACAAAACTGCATGCCAATGCACTAGGGAATACAACATTAAAAGACAATGTGAACAGCAAACTGCCCAGGCCAGCATAGTGTGAGCAATGCAGCTGTTCCTAGATCATAAAACATCTCATCTTTTATACTATACATAGAGAGCATACTTTCTCTTCAAATGCTGCAAAATGTATAGTAGCCATGGTAATACTGCTGAAATGGCTTCCCTGTGGAAGTCAACCACTTCCCCAGCTGGTAGCGTTATCACTTAGTTAATATCCCTGACTTTGTTCCTCATCCCAGGTAACCTGTACACAGTACATGATGGCTGCCCTTCATACAACGAGAACTCCTAAAGGATGCTGCTGGGAGAGGGGAGGGGAGGCTGGAGAACTTGTGGGATGGTGTTTTCAGGAGCATCTCCTTAGTAAGAGCAGCACTTAGTACCACTATCTCCCAATCTGCATTAATCAAGTTGGATGTATGTGTATGCCTATCTCTTTTTGCATTGATAGAAATACATCAGACAGTTATAGGTGAAGCCATTGAAATGGCTTATCAGAAGGTAGCATTAGTATTCAATGAATTTTTTTTTTTTTTAGGACTTCCGGCAAGACTTGCGAGCATGGCGGACGTGCTCCTCCGCATCTGCGGGGAGCGCGATCCGTACCCGGCGGGAAGAAGGGGCTCTGGACTGGTGCCGAGACCCCAGAGACCCCAGTGAGGGGGCTCTGCCTGGGGTGGCCCGAAGGGGATCTCTCCCTACGGTGGCGACCGAGGGATAGAGATCCCTTTTCATCACCCCCATAGGTTCCCCCGCCGTGGGAGCCGTATGGCTGAAAGCGCAAATCCGAGAAGCAGCAAAGAGTGCGAAGCAATGAGGCTGGAACTGACAGTTACGCATGGAGAAAACGTGAGTCTGAAGTAAGAAAAGCAGAACACAGCGGGAAGACGGCGGGAGGAGTGAAACCCCCCCCCCCTCCGGGACTAGCGTACTTACGAGACTCTTTACGTGGCGTTACTGCAGGAATAAAAGCCCATCCGCCTTGCTAGATGGCAGCATCGCTCACTTGGAGATATAAACTTTAGAAGGACATAAGTGCTGTTTGAAAATTTGCTCCTTTCGTTCATCTTATCTATCTATAAACAAAGAGCGTAGTCTCAACAATGACGGGGAAACCGAAACCTTTCCCCAAACTAGGAAGTACAGCTCCGAGTTCAAAGGTTGATACCACGGAGATGAGTGCGGTGTTCTCCTCGTTATTGCGACCTCTAGTGGACCAAATGACAGCTCTCAACGTTAAAATGGACAAAATGCAGCTAGAACTAAAAGAGTCGAATAAATTCACAGAGAAGCTGCAGCGAGAACTTCTGGAAGTAAAAACTTCAGTAAAAAACCAAGACGCAAGACTACAAAAGGCAGAGAAGAAAAAGGCCTTCCACCACGATCAGCTTTTGAAATTACAAATGGATAGATCGAATTTTTTCCTAAGACTTCAGAATGTGCCAGAAAACACAGGAGAAGACCTTAAAAATTTGCTAAGTGAAGCACTTGAACCAGTGACAGGCATGAAAGCAGCGGATATAAAAAGTGATATGGATATGGTTTACAGAACCTATCCAGATTACACTAAAAAGAAAAGCCTGCCTGGTGAAATTATGATAAGGTTCTCCAAAAAATCTACAAGAGACGTGGTGCTTAGGACCACAAACAAAGCAGCTTTGAAGATCCTGGGAGAAGAAGTAAAAGTGATGAAGGATATCCCATTTAAAATAAGGAAAAGAAGGAAAGCCTATGGAAAATTGACATCTTGGCTCCAGTCTGAGTCTATCATCTATCGTTGGAATACTCCAGAAGGACTATGCTTCAGCATCAACGATAAGAAGTATAAGATTGACTCTGTTCAACAAGCGAAAAAATTTCTGGAAAAAAGCAAAGAGCAGAAAACTGGGAGAGACTCAGATGGTTCACTGGCCTCGCAAGAAAGCATGTATGGATTTGATAGCTCAAAGAGTGAAGAAGAAGTGTCTGACTCGGAAAAGAGAGCTGCAGCTCCAAAAATAGTTGAGACTGTTAAGACAAGAAGAGGACGAAAGAAGAAATAGTGATTAAACTGTTTTATTAAGCATTGCACTTATGTATTATAAATGGTTTAATTAACCGTATTTCTCTAGGTGGGCGTGCCTGCCAAATAGTTTTGATAACTTTTATAGTAGCAGTAACAAGTAATTGAAATTTATCCAAGGTTCTAAATGCTTCATAATTATATTATGTAACAAGGTAGTATTAAGCAAATGATAAAGTACTCTCTGTATAAGGTATATGTAGCTTAGATTGTAGCGTCATAGTTGTAGTTATAGAGAAAAATCAATAAAAAATTTATTAAAAAAAAAAAGTATTCAGTGAATTTTTCTACAGTGTCTTATGATGCATTCATAAACTGAAAGTTCCTTTGCATCGTTCAGGAAGAAAAGAAAACTACACCCAACAAGTTCTTCAACACCAAACTTTTATCACTGCTAAGTACTTCTCTCTGTACCTATGACAAAGAACAAACATTTCTGGGGGGGGAAATACATAGTATTTGGGAACCTTGTATGCAAAAGAACATTTCTTAATTTTTAAAGACAGGTATGTGGTGATAAATTAGTACAGGTAAAGGAGAAAGCAATGAGACTCAGGCTAAAGAAGGAAGGTAATGTAAATCATTAGATACTTATGTATATGTATAGCTGACTTTAACATGAATAATGAAATCATTTGACTGCACACTCTGTCCTCTATGGCTGCAGCATAAAGACTAGGTTCTTAGCATACATGTTCTAATGCTGCCTCATAATGCTTCTATCGAAGAATCTGTTGCTGAATTAAATCTGCAAATTAAGCACAATGTATGAGGTCTATTGAAGCAGTGCTGGGCTGTGTAAAACCCATGTTGTCCATCATGAGCGGAGTTAAAAATTGCAACGTCAACATCTGTTGAAAGTTATTTCATGACAGTCATCAACATTTCTGTAACTCAGACTTAGCTGAGTAAAAATTTTTTTTTATAATAGGTTCTTCAAATATTGAGTGAAAAATATCAATTTATGATTTGCCTTTATAAAGTAATAGCTGTTTCAAGCATTGTATCAACAGTATTTTCTAAAAAAAATTCAGGAAAACATTGGGTAGAAATTCCTAACTAGAATTTTGTAATGTGTTACTATCACAACTGCAGTGGCATCTTAAGCAGAGTTGCCTTGTTCTAAGCATTGAAGTCAGTGGGCTTAGAAGGGTAAAACTCCACTTAGGATGGCAGTGTGTTAATGACTGTGGCAACCATTACTAACTGCATCTGCCCTCCAGCTGATGGAGCAAATGGGAGTTGCAAGAATGGAATGTAACAGTGTGGGCCTCAGAACTCCTAGTTATGCTGTATTCTCCCATCTCCCCCATCAGTGTCTGTCCTCAGCTCTGGGCGACACATAGTTTTGGATATGTTTTCTAAGGCTATTATGTATGTCATCTTTATATCTATTCCAGTATTTAAATAAAATTATTGTCAGGAAATACATCCTGGGAACCATATTAAGGGCATTGTGTTCTGTTTCAGGCCTTGGAGAGTGAATTTGTTTCCTGCCAGCTCCACCAGTGGATTGATTTGATATTTGGCTACAAACAGCAAGGCCCTGAGGCTGTTAGATCCCTGAACGTATTCTACTATTTGACTTATGAAGGAGCTGTCAATCTCAACTCGATAACAGATCCAGTATTGAGAGAGGTAAGCCCATCAATATAGAACAGAGTAAAATCTCATGAAAGATTCCACAGATTCCTAAATGTGTCCTCTCTCTCTCTCTCTCTCTCTCTCCCCCCCCCCCCCCCCCGTGAATTGCATTATTGTCATTTAATCTTGCTAAGATGCACTGACTTCATGGACCTTTTATACCCCATTCATCAAATGATCCACAAAATTAAAATTTTAGATGAAGTGTATTTACTTATTTATATAGTTGATTTATAGCTCTCCTTTCTCACTGAGACTCAAGACAGATT
This sequence comes from Lepidodactylus listeri, assembly GCA_029233225.1. Lineage (NCBI taxonomy): Eukaryota > Metazoa > Chordata > Lepidosauria > Squamata > Gekkonidae > Lepidodactylus > Lepidodactylus listeri. The sequence continues at coordinate 55,801,480 of JARCFY010000009.1, read as the reverse complement.
ACAAAACATTTAAAAAATCCAGTCACAGCACAAGACATTCAGTAACAATGCAGTAGAAAAGAGTAAGAGTCCAGTAACACCTTAAATACTAACAAAATTTGTAGTAGGGTATGAGCTTTTGTGAGTCCCTGCTCCCTTCTTCAGATACAGCTAGAATATGAGTCCATCTGTCCTATATATTGGAAAGTGGAGTGATTTATCAGTGAGAGGTTATCTGCTAGGGTTGCTAGCCATTAGCAGCTGCTAGCAGGAGAGGGAGAGCTGGCGATGGGGACAAATCCTAGAGCATTGCACTGGCATGGTGACATCACTTCCAAGTATTTGCTGGAAGTGACATTGCACTGTCGGCATGCCAATTTCCTCAGGTATTTTTCTCCTGCTGCCCAGCTGAGCAGGTATTGGCTGGGAAATCCCTCAGTAAAGCTGAGGACCTGGTCTCCATATTATCTGCAAATATCAGAAATAATGGCACAATACAAAGTGGAACAAATACTCTCCCCCCCCATTACTCCCTCTGAACTCAAAATGGCTACTACCCTGGGTGAACTGCTTTACTCTGTGCACACACTAGGGTTGCCAAGTCCTACCTTGTTGATGGCGGGTGACTCCTGTCCTGGGACTTAAGCGCAAGCGCACGCTGTAATGATATCACCCGGAAGTGACATCATCACGCTGGGCACGTTGCCAGGGTGACGCTCTGGCAATCACCCCAAAACTCTATGGTACCATAGAGTTTTTGGGGCTATTGCTATGGCATTGCCCCAGCAACATGCCCAGCGTGATGACGTCACTTCCGGGTGACATCATCACCCTGGGGCAGTCATCCTGATCGGACGACTTCGGGGGTCGAGTTCCCCCCACCGGCTGAATCCGGGCTGGCGGATTGGGGACCCCTGTAGCGGGGGATTCCCCGCCCCCTGGGGCGACTTGGCAGCCCAGGCGCACACTAATGGAACATTGTTGTTCCTACTTATTATCACAACAACTTATCAAAGTAAACCATGGTTTTGTTTTTGTCTTTTTATCATGAACAATCAATTATTTTGTTGGATTTTTGATTGTGATTTCTTGCTTATGCCTCCATGCTTTCTGGTAAAGTATAACAGTTTGAATTAGGCTGTATCATCTTCAGACTGCTGGAAGTTTCCTAGTTACTGCCTCTGCCTATATGTTTCCAAGCTTTTTCTTAGGGCTGCCATGTCTACTGCTGTAGTGAGAGACTTCCTGCTGGTACCCCTCAGTTGCTTCATCACTCAGTAATGCAGGAGAAAAAATAAAGGAAAAATTGACATCGTATTGACACAGTTATGTTATTTCTGGCATGAACCTGGAAGTCACATAATTGCACCAAAGTGACACTCTAGATTCCACTGAAACTTCAAGATAAAACCCAGTTGCATTTCCCCTGCTGCCCCACTCTCTCTCACTGGTTGCCAGTGCTTGGCTGGCAACCCTGCTTTTCTCCATAGCCAGGGAGTCAGAAACATGCTTATTTTGATGTGTGTTTTTTAAAGCTTTTAAAACAAAAGTTATGTAAATGTTTGTAGCATGCCAGAATCTGTGTTTCTGTGGGGAACCTTGAGATTTGTATTATATATGCAATCATGACTGAAAACCTAATGAGATATTTCAGGAAATGCATGGAGGCTGTCAGCCTGCCTCTCCCCAGTAACATCTCATAAAAGAAACACATGAGGTGAATCATCATGTTCAGTATTTCCCATTCCTTGAAAGCAGAAGCCGGTGAATTGGAGTGGAGGTGGGAAAACACCAGTTATAGTCTCTTTACACAATTTTTACTTGATGTTCCTGGGAAGGTGGAGGGGGGGAGGTTGGCAGCAGCTACACAACCTCTGTAACATCTAGTTAAGCTTGTAGAAAGCAAAGATATAAGTACGGAGGATTTTTTTTTTTTGCCAAGCAGTCTGGAATGCTAATTTAAAAAAAAAATTACATGTTAATTCCCTGAATAGTTAACACTTGTAGCAAACTACCATCAGCACATTTAGAATAAAAGGGTTTTATTACCTACTTTAGTATTTCCATGGTGTAATCAGAGTAACAGCCTGCCGCACATTAAATTTTTATGTAGTTTTTAAATGTTCCAAAACAGCTGTATTACCAGTATAACTGAGAGGCGGGCTCACTTATGATTTGGCTAAACAGCAAAAAAATTAGAAATTTGTTTCTGTTCTATAGTATTGTAGCTTAAAGGCTATGTCATTCCTCTAAGTGTCCTGAAATGTATATTACTTTTCCCTGCTTTACCTCTTAAGAATGTGGGGTTTGCATTTAATCTCTTGGCTTTTATTCCTTTCCTATGTTCTGCAATATAAGTCAGAATAAAGGTGAAAGGGAGCTGTATGTAGAGGATATTATGAATGGAAGAAGACTCTAAGATCCTTCTGCACTGGTCACAAATGTATTCCTGGAATACTACATAGCAATTATTACCAAGCATTATTTACTGTAGTTTTCATAACCATTGAACTTTCTCCATTGATGCAGTGTTTGCCTTTTTAAAATTTATTTTATTTTGGTCCGTCTTTCTTATTGGGACTCAAGGCAGATTACACAGAGTAAATCAATACAATCAACTGGATGGGACATACAATAAACAGTGGAATAGCTCTTGGACTGCAGAAATCTGGAGCCAACCAGAAATATGAAACATATTTCAAACTGAAACAAAGCATATGTATTAACATGACATATTAAATGATACAAAAATTCCATAATAGGACTCTATTTACAGCAACAGGCAGTGTGACCTGTAGTACAGTAGTACAGACCACAGTCCCTAACCCTATACCCAAATATCTTTCTAAACCATATTTTTATGATACAGCCCTATTACCTGAGTAGAAAAGCCCTCCTGAATAATTCAGTTTTGCAGAATGTACAGAAAGCCAAGAAAGTGGAAACCATCTTGACCTTGTCAGGCAGGCTGTTCCATAAGTTGAGGACCACAATGGAGAATGCAACTTTGTGTGCAGTTGGTTATCTTGCCATTTGCAGGGTGGTACCTGCAGGTATTTTCCATTGCTTGGAGAATGGAAAAAGCAGAACATTTCTACTAGTATGTATATGTGTAGTGCATACTAAAGTTGCCAGTTCTGCCCTGAGAAAAGCTTGGAGATTTGAAGGCGGTACCTTCAGAAGGCAGAATTTGGAGAGGAATTTCACCTAGAATCTGTGGTATACCATAGAGTTTGGCTGCCATTTCTTCCAGGGGAACTGATCTCTGTAGCCTGGAAATGAGTTGTGATTCCAGGAGACTCCAAGTTCCACCTGGAGATTGGCAACCCTAGTGTGTATACAACAGGGGTATGTATATTTATATGCAGACATATATAACAAAATGTGTTCCAGACCAACCATCTCAGCCACACAAACAAAAATAGTAGAACCTGAGTGTTGTATACCTGCAACATAAAATGCCTGTAAATATATAATGATTTATCTATTCTGATATACAGTACCTTGAGAACTGCAAAGAGAATTCTGTGGTACCATCAACCATGTTGAATTATTCCATCTTTAGTTATGAGTGAGGGTAAAAGTGGCATGAATCAGGTTGTGTGCATATTTCTGTGTAATCATACTGATATGCATGTGATAAATTGCTGATCCATGAGATAAATGAACTTATCATTCACCCTTTGACAGCCTCATCATCACTCTGTCTATTAATCTGTCTCCTCAAGGACTTATTCAAATGTTCCAAAATTCACAGCAGCTTCATTTGGCTGGCATTTTTCCCCTAGAAAGGAAGCTGCGAAGATCTATTTCATCTTTCTTTCAAAGCTTATCACACTCAGAAATCACAGCAAGGATGAAATTCAGGCATTGTCTATCAATACACAAAGTAGCTTTGTTTACTTGAATAATTTTATCACTGACTCTTCAAGATAACTTTAAACTTTGCATCTATGTAATATTAAGCCCTTGAATGATAATGGTAGACATACAGATGAAGATCCATAAATCCACAGATTATGCCTTTAAATGAAGTGATTCAGAATGTAATTCATCCTACTGGATTTCCAGCGGACAGTGTAGTTAAAGCCAGGCGCTCATTAAGTTCCCTTTAGTTGTATATTTGCTTTCATGCACAGCAGTAATGAAGCCGGCATGTAAAGTGACGCATACACTGTACAAATTATGGGCTTGTGAAGAGGAGGTGAACAGTTGGAAGACTTCCCTTTCCTTTAGTAGCAATAGGGTGAGACAGCTGATCTGCAGAATTAAATGAATAGCTTCCTGCTCACTGCTGCCCTGAACAGCAGTGTAGTGCTAAAGGACTGACAGTCTAAGCTCAGGTCTAGGTGAGTAGAAATCTTCTTCTCTAGTCCCAAACCTAAACATTACAATGCAGTACAAGGAGGAGACTATTTGATTTTAGCTAGATTCGAGTCCAGAAGCACCTTAGATATCAACAACATTTGGTGTTGTAATGAAGGGAGCTTTGACTCTTGAAAGCTATACCCCCCCCAATCTTATTGGTCTCTAAGGTGCCATAGGACTCGAATCTAGCTCTTCTACTGCAAACCAGCACTGCTGCTTTCTGAAAATATTTTATTTTATTCTCCCCTCCTTTTACTGTATGAAATGTTGGCAGGGGGATTGGGATGAGGAGTATATGCCATATTTATTCTAGAATATATCTTAAGGTTTGAGAAGGCAGTTTCCCTTTTCCTGCCTGCTTTCCCTCGATTATCATCAATATTCTGTGCCTTTATAAGGAGCATTAATCATGGGTTGCAGGGTGCTTTTTAATTTTAGAAATAATACTGTTTGCATATTAATATGCAAGACTGCTTATCTTCTCTGTGGGTGGCCCATCTTAAATGCCATACTCAAAAAAACTTACATATGAGCAGGGCTTTTTTTGTAGAAAAAGTCCAGCAGGAACTCATTAGCATAATAGGCCACATTCCTGACACCACAGGTCATTAGCATATTAGGCCACACCCCCATGTTACCAGAAGTGTGGTCATCCAGCCACACCCACCTTTTGTTTCTTATTCTGTTTACCTTGTTTGTTGTCAAAACCCAGGGCTTTTCTTGTAGCAGGAACTTTGCATGTTAGGCCGCACACCCCTAATGTAGCAAATCCAAATTAGTTTCTCCTGTTGGGTGTGGCCTATTATGCTAATTGGTACCTGCTGGGCGTGGCCAACTCGGAAGCCAGCTGGAACTCCGTTCCTGTGCGTTCCTGCCCAAAAATAGCCCTGCATATGAGTGCCTATTAGAGGGAAAAACCTAGAGGCCTGCAAAGAATTGCAGGGAGGGATAAACCATCAGAAGCCTCTTCCATAACTCCAGTCTTGGCCTTTAGGATGCTATAAAGTTTTGAGGGTTGAATAGATCAGTTTCTCAGTTAGCCTATGTTTTCATTTTTCACTCCTCTTTAAATGTCTTAGGGCTGAGCTAGATGATAACATTTGTCTACAAGTCAGGGCAAGGTTCCCCCAGCCCAACTTTTCCCTTGAGAATGGGAAATCGTGGGGTGCTTTCCAGAATACAGCTGTGGGACATTTCTTTCACCAATTGCTGCAGGGCCTAATTCAGATTAGGATCACAGCAATAAAGAGAGTAGGGACATTCCTGTTGATTCCTTAAGCTACCTAGAATTGACAAAAAGTAGCTCTAAGAATCACCAGGAACTGTATGGTAGGAACTACCTGTAAGTAAATGATGCTTTATTTTTCTCCTGCTACCACTGGAAGCAAAGGGAACCTGAGGCAGGGGATTTCCTCCCCCCATGGGCTTGGCAGCTTTAGGGATCCCCCAAGCATTCAGAAACCCCTATCTTGTTTGCAAATTGCCTCATTTTGCTGCTGTTCCAATATGTAGTCCATGGGATTTGTGGACAAATGATTCAAATAAACTTGTTCCAAGAATAAGCAAACCTCTGAATGCTGAGAGTGCAAACACTCTGCACATGTATGGAGTGCTTTTCCCTCACTACATGTTAGTCACACATGTCTGTCTAACTAGTATTGGGAATAATTTCTTGGTTAGAGGAAGCAGTTTTTAGGCAGGTGTAATTTGAGATTAAGGTATTGATTAATTGCAGTCTCACACATTCTCCCATGGTTTTCCCAGCGCAGTTTCGAATCCTAGCTCACCATTTCATGTCCTTACCATCTCTTGGGAGAAGAATGTAAGAGCAGATTAAATCAACAAAGACTTCTAAGTATGATCATGAACCACTTTTTCTTAGACAATTGATGGTGTGCTATATTGCAGGTATATGGGCTTTTCTACAATCTCTATGTATGCCTTCTTGTGAGAACTAGTGCACATTAGATAGAATGCAGTAATTTAAACTGAAAGCTAAACTACAATTTACTTTTTTTTAAGATTCCTATCTCTTCAAAACTGCACAATTGTAACTGCACATGGATACCATGCAATATACCTACTGGTGTGTTGAATTCCTATGATGAATACAACTATTCACTGTGACTACTAGGCCCTACCATCGTTATGATGGTACCTACCCACTGAGTCTAAACATTTGGGATGATAATTAAATGGCAGCCCTATCCCCCCCTCAGTATACTCATATCTCCTCATAATAAAATTCCAGTCTACAGGCTTATACTGGGGACTCTGTTAGAAGGCAGTGTGGCAGTAATGTAACTGCTAGATCTAGGACTTTTGCCATGAGTGCTCCTATTTTAAGGAATTATTTTCCTGAAGTTGTTAGAAAGCTTTCTTCCTTGTTGAAATTCCACAAGTTGCACAAGGCAGAATTAAGCTCAATAGTCATGGGATAAAAGGACAAGTCCTTTTGTGGATCAAAAACTGGCTAATTAAAAGGAAACAGAGAGTGAGTATAAATGGGCAATTTTCTCAGTGGAGGGAGGTAAGCAGTGGGGTACCTCAGGGATCAGTACTCGGTCCGATGTTAGCCGAATTGCTTTAATTTTACATTCAGCAATTGGCAAAATAGCGGGTTCTTGCCAACTATACCAAGGTCCCGCCCCTTCCAGGAGTTCTCAGAAAATAGGCGTGGAGGCTGGGTGGTTTCTTTGAATAATGTTTACTGAAAGATGTTGTTCAAGCATACAAGGGATAATAATAAAGCCACATATACACAAGATCTAAGGAAATCAGACAGAAAATAGCACTGTTGCATGAGCAGGAGTATCGTTGAGGGGGAGATTATGTTACCTGTCTTGATGATGGGCGATTCACTTCCACGAGAACAATGAGGGAAGGATGAAAGGTGAAAAATAGGGGGAATGAGATCTGAACCTGCAGATACACACTCCAGTCCTGGCTGCACAAACCAAGGATTAAAGATGGAGGCAAGGTGTTGGGTACAGGAAGCTGGACATGAGAGGTTGGTAAGAAGATTGGGGTCGAAGATGGCTAAGCTAGGCAAAATGTTTCTGTCGTGCAAGATCTTTTATCAGGTGGCATTGGGGCGGGCTTCGCTGATTACATCCCATTGTCACACCCACTAGGTTGTCCGTCCTTACTAGTCTTTCAATTGGTCAGTGTCATAGTGAGGAGGGGGCAGGAAGGAGTGGACAATGTTGCAAATCTAGGTGCTAATCACGATCTAACACCTGGGCCTTCTGGTCGGTCTTCTTGGCGCCAATCTCTGGTCTCGTGATGGCTTCGGCCAGGTCACTTGATGGTCGGTGATTAGTTGCTGGGCAACCTAATCTCTTACTGGAACTTTGGGGGCAGGTGTGAAGGGGCCAGCATAAAGGAGAAAAGGACCCTTTGAAATGGAGTCTTGGTCTCCCTGTTGGTGGGAACATGTGAAGTAGATGTGAGAGCTCTTTGATATGGAATTCTGGTCTCCATGCAAGTGTGAACTCTGAAGGAAGTCTCCTGCTGTGGGCTGGAGCCTCTCATGGCAATAGAGAGTGCCTTTGCCTTAGGCAGAAAACCAACCCAAAGGTCAAACTTATGATTTTAAAGTTCATAAGAGCATATAATATGCCTTGCTGGCTTACACAATGCTTTTTAACTTGCTTATTAATGATTTGGAGTTGGGAGTAAGCAGTGAAGTGGCTAAATTTGCAAATGACATGAAGTTGTTCAGGGTGGTGAGAACCAGGGAGGATTGTGAGGCACTCCAAAGGGATCTGTTGAGGATGGGCGAGTGGGCATCAACGTGGCAAATGGGGTTTAATGTGGCCAAGTGCAAATGATGCACATTGGAGCCAAAAATCCTAACTATAAATACATGTTGATGGGGTCCGAACTGGTGGAGACTGACCAAGAGAGAGATCTTGGAGTCATAGTAGATAAGTCAATGAAAATGTCGAGACAGTGTGCGACTGCAATGAAAAAGGCCAATGCTCTGTTGGGGATTATTAGGAAGGGAATAGATAACAAATCGGCAAGTATCATAATGCCCCTGTATAAATCGATGGTGCGATCTCATTTGGAGTACTGTGTACAGTTCTGGTCGCCACATCTCAAGAAAGATATTATAGCATTGGAAAAAGTGCAGAAAAGGGCAGCTAAAATGATAAAAGGGTTGGAATGCTTTCCCTATGAAGAAAGGTTGAAGCACTTGGGGCTTTTTAGCTTGGAGAAACGACGGCTGAGGGGTGACATGATCAAGGTTTATAAGATTATGCATGGGATAGAGCAGGTAGAGAAAGAAGTCCTTTTCTCCCTTTCTCACAATACAAGAACTCGTGGGCACTCCATAAAATTGCTGAGCAGTCGGGTTAGAACAGATAAAAGGAAGTACTTCTTCACCCAAGGAGTGATTAACACGTGGAATTCACTGCCACAGGAGGTGGTGGCAGCTACTAGCATGGACATCTTCAAGAGGAAATTAGATAAACATATGGAGCAGAAGTCCATCAGTGGCTATTAGCCACGAAGTATAGATAGGAATTCTCAGTCTGGGGCAGGTGATGCTCTGTAATCTTGGTGTTTGGGGGGGGCCACAGTGGGAGGGCTTCCTGCCCCCACTGCTGGACCTTCTGGGGACACCTGGTGTTTTTGGCCACTGTGTAACAGAGTGTTGGACTGGATGGGCCACTGGCCTGATCCAACATTGGCTTTTCTTATGTTCTTAATTATTCAGAAGGTCTTCTAACTCCTTAGTCAGGTATGGCACCTTGAGGAAGAGCCACTGAGTGGGCCACACAAGGCTTTGCTAACTGAGTCATCAGCCTCTTCTACCCACTACAGTCAGTTGATAGCAGATGTCAACATTTGTCAAGCATTATGGCTTGGATGTGTGCTCATGGATTGACCCATCTTTGGAAGGATGATGCTCAATTTTCTGTTGGACTGACTTCACCTTCTCCCATGTCCAAGAAGGCCAGCTTACTAGTTTCCATGTGCGCTCTTGCACACAAAGCATGATGTAGGAGAATAGGTTGGCTTGCCCAAGGTCATCCAGCAGGTGCAAGTGGAGGAGTGGGGAATCAAACCCGGTTCTCCCAGATTAGAGTCCGTGCACTTAACCACTACACCAAACTGGCTCTCTAAATTTCTTTTTTTTACTACTTGCCAGTATGTGGATGATCAGGAGGTGGTAAGACTGCAAGAAATGAGGAGTATCCTGATTTTCCAGTTGTATTTCTCATTAATATATTGATTTTATTTGTTATACTGAGAGTTATCTAACTCTTTGATGATCTTCCTTGTATTATTACCTGCCTGGCCTACCTTGGAAACTGCCTTGGAAGTGGCTTCTTTCCCTATATTTCCTACTCTTGAAACTTCACATATGTTCCTAAAACAGGGTTGAGAGATACCCCCAGATTAGCAGAGTGCGGCAGGCCCTTCTCACACTCTAGAAACCTGCAGCCGATTTCCAGCTCCTATGCATCAGATATGATTATAAGAGGCACAGAAAGAATTCCTAGAGGCCACTTCTCACATTTGGAACTCCAGTCCCCTGGAAGTCTAACAAATCCTGAGCATTTATCAAAGCTAGTGTATTTTATTATGGCTAACATTTGCCCACAGAAGGAGTTATGTGACCAGTATATATATATATGTGTGTGTTGTTGTATACATGTTTATATTTGTAGACAATGGAAGGTACTCTATGCCATAAGACACTATAATTGAATTTTAAAAAACTCCTGGTGAATATTGTTCTTTAGATACGAATTGCAGTCCGAGAAGAATCACCCATTATGAGCTCCAGTTTACTGTAAACACTTCCAAATTTTAAAACAACTTGTACCCTATCAATTAGGAGAGACTTGCTCCACCTTTATTAATATACTTGGGGAAGTTTTATGCAATATAGACTGTACCTTTATAAATATAAACTCAAATCTTCAAATATTTACAGTTTAGGGGCTTTCCTCTGCTTCAGTGGTCTCAGCAGTGTTTAGTTTATTTGACCCTTGTTTTATGACAGTGGTAGTGGAGTTGCTATCCTAGCAAAAGGAAAGTACATTTGACCTCTTCTTCCTTTTCATTCACTGTGGGAGTCAGGTATTTCAGCTCTAAATCAGAGAAAGAAGGCTGACAGTGAACCTTTCAAGAAGTCTAAACAACATTTGTATTTATAGCGCAGTCTAACAGTTGCTAGATACCTTTAAATTATCAGTATGTTTTGTTTATAAGCATGATCTTTGCTTCATGTCTCAGGAATGGAGTGATGTGATTACAAGTTGCTGTGATGAGTTTTTCTAAAGAAAGACAAAAATAAGTGAGGAGTTCATTCAGTCACTACTCAAAAGTATTGTAGAAACAAATTATGTTCGAAGAATCACTGGCCAGAAGTGTGCTGCCCAGATGGTTTGCGTGACACAGAGCAGCACAGGAACTGTGTGTGAAAAGCTAAATAAATGTTAAGGATTAGCTTCGTTTTAATTGAAACCCTACATTTAAAATACCATAAAACAGTACCAGATTTTTTTCTAAAAAAAAAGAATGTATCAAAACCAAACATTGTTTTCATGGCCACCTGGAGTTTGGCTTGTCAACAGTATGAGACACTGGACTCTGATCTCTTTCTCTGAAGCTTAGTGAAAAACAGGTCTACTGCAAGAAGCTAATGCATTCAAGGGAAAAGAGGTGATTTTTTTTTCTTTAAAGGGCCTCCTTTGTTCTTGGACATGAATTATTTTGATTGGGTAAGGAACATCTGAGGTGAGGCTTTTGTGCTTGAAACCATCTTAAACCACAGTAAGTGTAGGATTAAAACAAAAACAGCATACTCTGCCCATAAAGCTGCTCATTTTGCTGTAGAAAATCATTTTCAAGTAACTGTACATTGTTTATGTATATTGGCCCATCACTTTGGTCTGGAAATGCCACCATTTGTTGTGTCTGGTTAACCAATCTATTTATTTGTTTAAAATATTTATATACTGCCCTTCTCAGGGTGACTGACTACAGAAATTTAAACAAATTATACATTTAACTCATTCAAGAAATTGTCTAAATTATCTTCACAAAAACTAAATTGATTTGCCCGCAATCATAATTGAACAATAACAAACACCCAGAAATTCAAACATCATCCACATTAGGAAACACAGCATTTCACAAATCCTAAGTTGTACATGCTTCCCTGAAAGCCAAAAGAAAGAGAATCTGATGCATAGTATCAGAAAGACTCTGGCTGCTCCCCACAAAAGGAGAGTGGCCACTGAAAAGAACCAGTTTCTGACCGAGAACTAGACATACTATCAGAGACAGAGGAATAGTTAAGAGAGAATGGTAGATAGATTTGAGTGTGTACACAGAACTGGACCTAGAGAAGCCTCAGGTTGTGAAGGGCATTCAAAATTAAAACCAGGACCTAGATTTGGTCCTAGAAGCAAATTGGTAGCCAGTGCAATAACTTCATTGTTGGTGTCACATTACCATATTGAACTATCCCAGTCAGCTAATGTATATTTTGCACCTCCTGAAGCTTGTGATTTATCTTCAAAGTGTAGAAAGTGTTACAACAGTGAAGCCTAGAGGATATAGTAACATGGATTAGCATGACCAGATTGGCTGAGTTTAAAAGGGGAAATACTTTCTTAGCTAAATGTAACAATTTTGGATATGGTTTCTATTTGTTTTTTAAAAGTAGCAAAGAGTATCCTAAACCTGTTTATATGTTTCTCTAGTGATATTTTTAGACCATCTAAGGTCTGATCCACTGTAGAACATCAGCCCTACTGATCAGCCTCACCGCCACTTTGTTTGGATTGTTTCAATTTATTATCCATCCACTTGACCTTAGCATCCAAGCACTGATTCAAGACAGAGACAGCTGCATCTGGAGGTTTATTTAACAGAAAAAGAACTAATTTAGAGTCCAGTGGCACCTTGAAGACCAATAAAGGTATTCAATAAAGGTATTCAATAAAGGTATTCAATAAAGGTATTCAAGGTATGAGCTTTTGTTTGCATGCACACTTTTTCAAATATTTTTCAAATTTTTGAAAAAGTGTGCATGCACATGAAAGCTCATACCTTGAATAAATCTTTGTTGGTCTTCAAGGTGCCACTGGACTCTAAATTTGTTCTACTGCTTCAGACCAACATGGCTGACCAACACAAAAAATAGAACTGTTACTATTAGTATGCTGATGATACTTAAATCTGAAGCTTGGCCTGACACAAACATTAGAGAACACGTGCTGAAATAGAACTGGGAGGTACATCAGAGTTAAGGAGCTAGGCAAATGATTCTGTCTTCCTAGCTCGGTGTGTCCTGCCAAAGCCACTACAGAGCCAAGCCTGTCAGCCCTATCCTACAGTGTCAAAGGTTGCTGATAGAACTAACAAATTCAAGAGATCATATACTTTTATCTGTCTGTAAGTGGAGATCGGTTACCAGTATAAGTAATGTTGTCTGTAGCTCAAAGGAAATGGGTCAAAGGCAGATGTATTATTTAGGTGTGCTTAGAATTGCCCTGCTACCAACTGCTCTGCCACCATGTCCCAGCATGGTAAATTTGAAATGGGCCTTTAATTGGCCAAATCATCCTTTGCCAGGGGAAGTTTGTATATTAACATCTTACTATCACCCCCTTGAGGTATATCAGAACATTCCTTTATATCTAAGGAATGTTAACAGTGCTTACTAAAGACAGTTCAGTACAAAGCAGTGTGATAATTTCTTATCCAGTGTATAATTGCAGAAAACAAGGATTTTCTACACAATGCTGTGAGATGGGAAGCTGTTACTAGTTGCCATTTTTGGAGGGCACTTTGGGCTTGTCACATTTAGTTCCATGCTCCATTTTTATTTATACTCTCTAGGGAAGATTACAGGAAAGAGAAGGAGATTATAGAAATGGTCTTTCCCCCAGATTTTGTCCCACCATTTGGTAACTGGAATTGCACAGCTGCACTTACTTATGCTTAATTTTATCTACCATGCTCAGCCATCCTTCGGAATGATCCTTTTGAAGTGCTTCACAGTGTGTTTGGGTTTTGGCCATTTTGAATAATGAGTTATCTGCACTGACTGCAGGCAATTTCTGAATATGCCCCAATTCCAATATGGATTCTTGGAGAGGCCCCACTGCTTACTTTCTCCATTGTTAAAACTGTCTATTTATTCATATCCTCTCCTTTCTGTTTTTTGTCAGGTAGATTTGCTTTTTTGTCCCATGATTGCTAGGTTGAATAGGTGGGTTTTGAGAACTTCTTTCAACATAAATTCACTTGAATTGCACCCTGTGATTTTTCCCCCATAGCACAAAATTTGTTTATAGGCATAGCATTGTGAAAATCATACAACATGCGAAGTGTGAAGTTTAAAAAATGTTTGCATTTCGTTGAAAAATGTCAGAGTTTATGTTAATTTTGTGGGCAAAGTTATCTGATATTCTGTAGGACTGAATCCAAAGATTCACACAGGCATGTCCAAGAAGCTTTTTTGATTCCAGTGAATTTTTTTGACTCATTTTCTTTTAACTACTCACCTCCAAGATGTAAAAATTAATTTGAAACTTTTCTTAGTTTCAGAAGCAGTTCTAGAGCGTTGGGTGTTCCTATCTAAGAGGGGTGGGGAATACTGAAGGCCTTTTGGGCTTACAGACTGTTTTGCTGTTCTTTGGATCTACACCTTTGTTTTTTCTGTTGTCTAGCTGTAATTTCCTGTGAAAGTGATATGCAAAGAATAAAGTCTGGTTTTAGTATTAGTTATGTATGGTATATATAGTAACTATGGCCGAGGACAGATTGGCAGTCTCGGCCGCTCTGCCTCCGCTTCAGAAGCGGAGGCAGAGCGGCCGTTCAGATGGCCACATGTGCCCCCAGGAGGCGGCCCGGAAGCATCGCGTCTGGCATCGCACTCCTCCCACACCAGCTGAGCACCACTTCAAAGTGGTGCTCGGCTGCTGCGGTGCGCCGCCCGCGTGCGGGCAGGGGCAGCCGTGCGGCGTCCGCCCACAGTTGCAGGAAGCCACCCGCAGTCTGAACGCTGCAGGCGGCTTCCTTCCGGCGGTGTGCGAATGCCGCACCATGGGGGAAATTCCCCCCGCCCCAGTCTGCCGCGCTGCAGAGGTGCGGCAGACTAGGAGTCTGTCTGCAGCCTATGATCACAAGAAATGCCTGCTCCCAATTCATTTATACACAAAGTGTTTTGCTTGTTTTTCATTTTTCCCGGTCAGGGGACTCCCTCCCCCAACCATTCTTACTGCTTTTCGGGATAGAATTTAAAAAGCACTTCAAACAATGCGGTAAACTGCTGTAGCAAAAAGGGAGTTGAAATCCTGCTGTGTGTATATGTTTTGATAATTGCAAAAAAAGAGAGGAAAATATCCAAAGAAGCTATAGAGGATTCTTTTTTTGTTGTTTGTTTAATGTACTGACATATTTCAAGAGTTATAGCTCATTTTCAAGAGTGTTTTCATCTTGCAACTTTTTCCAAAGAGCCCAAAATAGGCTTTAAAAATTCATTTTCTCTTTGAATATTTTTCTCTGGTTTCTCTTTTATTCAGTTTCTGTTTGATTATGGTCATTATCTGTAGTCCTGTCCTACAGGTATACGTGCTTATGGCTCACTGATATTAATGGAGCCTTAATACACATAGTTTGTTTATTTATACTTTAAACTTATGAATCGCCCAATCCCTGAGTGCACAGGGCTTTGGGCAATGTATGACAGAAGTTAAAAACATCAACATAACATTGTTAAAATCAATAATTCAGTCATTCCTATATTATTAAATAATCTCCAAATGGCATCAGTAACTTAGTCATAGATCTGCTCCGGACTATGCTGCCATCTCATGGGCAGGGCAAAAAGGTAGCCAAAGTGAAAAGATGGAAGAAAAGAGGAGGGTGCCAGCCATGATGTAAACCATTGCTGTCCTCAACCAAAAGCCTGGTGGAACATGTCTGCCTTACAGGCCCTGTGGACTTGCATTAAGTCCCAAAGGATCCTGTTGGTATTTGGCAGAGAGTACCACCAGGTTGGAGCCAGGACCAAAAAAGTCCTGACTCTGGTCAAGGACAGCCAGGAATCTCCAGTAGATTGTTCTCAGCAGTGTGTAACACTCTACAGGGGACATACCAGGACTTCCTCCTACAGAACCCCACATATTAAGGGGTACTTAGTTGACACCCTCTCTCCCAGCACCACCCTCTGTCCCCAACCAAAGAGAAATGAGAAAAGCCATCTCAGGATTACCCCAGGAACTCCCACATCAGTGAGATGGTGGGTGAGAAGATCATAATTGACTGTGACAAATGAAATCCTCCCAGACAAATATTGCAACCCCCCCCCCCCCCGAGTTCAAGACAGGTGTAGAATCGAAAATTGAGGGGGGGGGTAGTTCTTGTAAGGTGACTGGTTCACCCTTCCTAACCCAGGTCTTGTCATGCAAGCCAGGTCCGCATTCTGCGCTGCAAAATAGTCATGCAGCTTTCTGGTCTTATTATTAATGGACCTGGCGTTACAGTTTTGAAGACGAGTTTATAGTCCAAGTCTTCACACCAGCACGTCTTGGGATGGAACGAAGACTGGAAGAAGACCCAGCATATCTGTATCTCTGCCTTCTTCCATACCAAGATCTCCCACCACCATACCTCCCTCTGCACCCGATCACTGGGATCCCTAGCCTGATACTGGCACCCTGCAAGGTGTCATCCAACTCCATTCACCCGTTCCCTCCTCCACCCCCACCCACCACAGCAGCCCACAGTACAACAGAGTTATAATTCCAATAATTCCAGTAATAATCAATAGTCCAAATAACATCCCCATCTATATCTAATTAGGCAAAATAAAATTCTCCCTCCCTCCTGCCCAATTCAATCTCCCTCCTGCCCAAACCTCCCTTCTTACTTTCCCTACCTACCACTAAGTAAGAAAAATTAATCTAATTTACATGAAAACACATAATGGGTGGTAAAAAGCTCCCTACCACATTTAATAACTAGGCCTAATTAACCCATGAGTTAATTTCCAACTTAAAATCTTTAAAGCAACAACGAAGAAGTAACAAGCACCACTAGATGCTTATGGGTCCTTGGAGGGCAGATTTGTGTTTGATGGGAGTACTAGATGTCTGATGTCTTTGGGCTTTCCACTTTCATATTTTTCTTTTTAATTTTTTTTTATTGTTTTTACAACTACAAACTACAAACACTAACTTTACACCTCTAACTAAACTAAAACATAAAGACCAAACATAAAAACATTAAACTAAAACATAAAGACCAAAATGTTCCCCAAACCAGGGTACGCATTAGCAACACCTGGCATGGGCCAAAGGGCCCTAGCAGAGCTGGGGACCCCCCCAAAAAAGGTTCAAGGCCCACAAGCTCTCTGCTGTTACCCTGAAACTCATGGGCACATTTGAGTCCCTAAAAAGCCAGCCTGATGGTTCCCCAAGGTCTAAGTCCTCTCGGAGAGAGTCCAAGACTGTCTGCTGCCGAACGGAGTCATCTGCACAAATGATGATACCCATGAGCCTCTGGGCTTGGCCAAGGCTCTCTGAAGACAATCGAGTCAGACCAAGAAACCGGGACACATTGGAGCAGTCTGCCCCTTCTCCTACTCCTCTGAACCATCCAGAAACATCAGCAGCAGCACAAGTCCTCTTAGTCCAAGTCCATCTGGCATGGCAGGTTTGCCAGGCCTGTGGTCCACTGGGCAAGCCTCGCTGTGACCCCTGCCAGCTCTCTGGGGCCTGCAGAGGGATGCTAATGGAGCTGACTGAGGACTTGACTAGTTTACTGGACAGGTCTGTATTGTAAGGGATGCTCCATGATGGATCCTGGTTTGCCTGAGGGATAGGCCCATAGAGTCACAAGACAAGCCCTTGATTTATGAACATGCCAGTTTCTCTCAGAGAACTGTTTGTTTCATAGTGAAATGGCATCTTATTGCACTTAATTCCTATCAGGATTCTCTGGCTGGATCCAAGGTGAAGTCTGCCTACAACTTTGTCTGGATCAGCCCCGGAAGTTTAGGCTTTCTGGGTATAACAGGCAGTGGGAAAATAGACAAAAGTTAACTGTAAAATGGAGCAGTATGGCCTGAATGGTATCTTTACATAATGTAAAAATAAAAGTAGCAATTCCTATAATGTGATCCATTCCATCCTCAAAGTCTTTGCATTCATACATACACCACATCCAGTCATTCTTGTTTTAAGTTTATTTTTATTTCATTTGGCATTTTCTCTTAGTCTCTTTAAAGAATTCTCAGGCCCATTTTTCTTGTTCCACTTTATCTGCTTATTTCCAGTAGCCAGAGATTTAGGTGTTCTCAATGAGCACATCAGTGTTCCAGCCAGAGATACTGTTTGAAATTATCCATGAACCCAATGTCTCTGAACATTATTGAGTGACATTTGTTTCTGTAGGTTGTGTCTGCTTTGACTAACTGGTTTATTTCAGATTGGCAGCTGGGATTACCAAGTAGTAGATGGACAGTTTGCTTGAATTTGGAGGTTGCATTGAAGCTATACTAGGTCTCAGTTTAATATGCCTGGAATGTACAGACTCAGATTAGAGCAAGTTGCAAGGCTCTGAAGAGGGAAATAAATCCTTGTTTTCACAAACTGTAATTACTTTCTGTTTTAACTCACTGACTGCAGTGTAATTACATGCAGCAGCCAGTCTCATAATTAGTCTGGACAAAAAAAGTACGTTTTCAAGAACCATTTTCCCTCACTTGGAAGTTTATTTTTAAAGTTATGATGGTGTTCTGCTGAACACAGGGACAGGCTTCAGATTCACCTTTCATCCATTTGTGCCTTCTTAAATTCTCCCCCCCCTCCACACACACACACAGAGTCTCCATCCAGAGGGGCCTGAAAGAAAATGATGCTCCCATGTAATAGTGTCTCCCTAAAATAATTTTCCATTCAGGTATTTAGAATGTGTTCATTTTTGTATGCATTCTCAAATAATTTAGATACTCAAAATAAAAATGTGTTCTGTTTCTGAGTAGGTATGAGCATTAAATACTTGAAATATGTTTATTTGCTAATTTGGCCTAATCCCTGACATTTTCCATAGGTCTTTGGAATAAGTGGATATATGCTAGGGATATTGTACATCTAATTTGGCCCATGGAGGGATAGTGCCAGAATGGTGCTGCAGCCCCAAGTATCTTGTCTGCCATCCTGGTTGCTGGTTACTTAGTTGCTGGGATAAGTTGCTGGGATAAGTTGCTGGGAATGCTGGCAAACTGATTTTTGCTCTCATTATCCTATTTGCCTTCCCAGCTTTGATGACAAAAGACAAATACCAACTGCATTTTCGATAAATTATGATTACGGGGAAAACAAAGGCTCATTTTTAATGCAGTTAATTCATTTTTTCCTTTGACAAAAACTTTTTATGTACAGTATTAATGTTTACAGTTTGAAGTGTACTTTCCCCCCCCCCCCCCCCCCAAGCTCACAATATTTTTTTTGTTCAAACTGATGTCTTTATTATGAATATCAGAGATGTTTCTGGGTTAGGGGGTATTGCTAAGGGGTAGAAAATTGATAGCAATATTCTAAAATCTATGACTTTATACAATAGCCCTATTCATATGTATGTGACAGTATGTTGCTTCAACATGCAGTGGGGCACTAGGATCACACTTGAACCCTGCCCCTTTTGGCTAATTACTTGTGACTGGGAGGAGGCGGTAAGCTGCGTCTAGAATAGCTAGTGAATACTTGTTTATCTGAACTGATATTGTCCTGTATTACTCCCACACACGCACAGAGGCATCCATTGCTTGCCTCTTCTCTCCCAGCCACTCTTTCTTACAGATCTCTGCTGCTTCCCCTTATGAACTGCTGTCCTGAAATGTCTATTAAGTGATTTGGAAAGGGAAGCCAGCCAGACTGAGAATAGGCTTTGTTGTTCAGCTGGGCTCTTTTCTAGCAGGAATTGTCAGCATGGGCCATGTTTTCCCCTCCAGTTCATTTCTTAATACTTTCATAGCTTGTTTTCCTTTTCATCATTGTATCATTTGCTCTCTCTTATTATTTTTAGAAGTTGATTTGTAGGTAGCACTGTTTAGCCCTTTGGTGGAACTATGGCCTGAACAAACAAATCAACAAAAAGAAACAAAGTTCATGGTTTCTACCTCCACCTCGGCCTTACTGTAATTGGCCTTTTAGTTGAATATTTACTAATATTGCTTTCTCTTCACATGCAGTCTCAGATCTTTAGGATATAACTGGGAAAGGTTTTGTGTTGGAGGGCATTTGAATTACAGTTAAACCAGAAAATCAATGTGTGTAACTGTTCTGCCCAAGCTAGTCCCACCTTAGCCCTTTATCCTCAAAAAGAGAGAGACTCCCACGTATATCTATTCTATAAACCTATTCCAACACTTAATTAGGGTTGTTCCTGCTCCCAGCCTCTGGCTTCTGCTTCAGTCTTTTCTTACCCATAAAGGGGTGAATGGGAAGCAGCAGAAGCAGAGATGGAAATGGCTTCTTCCTTGGTCCTCCTCCTTCTCCTTTGACAGCTCTTTTTCTCCTGGAGATTTGGGGGTGGAGCTTGGGGAGGACAGGGACCTCAGTGGGTACAATGCCATAGTGTCCACTCTCCAAAGCATCCATTTTTTCCAGGGGGGGTTGATCTCTGTAGTCTGGAGAACAGCTGTAATTCCGGGAGGTCCCCAGGTCCCACCTGGAGGCTGGCATCCCTATTTGGTCTGGTCTCTGTCTCTCTACCCTCATCTACCTTACAGTGATGGTTGTGAGGATAAAATGTGTAAGATTATAATACAGCATGCTCTGTACTCTTGGGAGATGGAAGAGCAAATACACAAATAGAAAGTAACAATATTTGAGTTGGCAGAAGCATATTTTTGAAACCTGTCCTGTAGTTTGCCCATCAGTTTAAAACTGAGAGTAGTGAAACTGTTTTAACTTTGCATAGAAAATTGGTACATTGCTTTCAAGTTCTTGAGCATGACTCAAAATACAAGTGGCAATATGTTTTAGTTAATGGCTGATAAAAATAAGTCTCTGCTGATGAATAGTAAAACCTTTAGTTCAACCTCAATCCAAGTAGTGCTTGCAATTATTATATTTGAGATACTTTAATCAGTTTTGTTATTTTCTCGTAGAACTCTGGACACTGTACCATCCCTTCTCTCATTTTGCCTTTCACATTCCCCTTTGCCTCCTTCCCATTCTGTTTTATAGTTCTTTCAGACATAAACATAGAGGGGAAGTAATTTTGATTTCATTTCTGAGTGGTGCTGCAAAGAAAAGTAACAAACATCTGTTTTTGCCTTAACTGCATCCATATGTTCAAATTCTCTAATACCCGTCTCCTGGAAAAATTTACAACCCTATTTGGTGGGCACTGCATACTATTGAATTAACTTTTTTTCACAGAGAAAAACATAACAGGGTTTAATTTGTGCCAGGGCTCAACAGGACTCAGCCACAGTAATTGTGTTTAATGCCATGACCAAGTTCTGAAATATATAAAGTAATCTTAAATATTGCTTCTGAGTATGTACAGAATGCTTAATCTCAGCACCATTGAGCCAGAACAGTGGAACAGAAGTCCAGGGCAGATGATAGGCTTCTAGATAGGGCTGGGTCATACTCATAGATCCCTTCTTAGAAATTAAATACTGTATTATGGAATGTGTTCAGGGACTGAAACTACAAGTTAAGTAAAAACAAAATTGCCAAGGAAAATCTACTTTTTTCTTCCCTCTTTAGTATTGCCAAGGAGAAAGGAGAGGAGTCTTTCCAGGCACAGTAACCAGCTGTAATCGTGTGTGTGTGTGTGTGTGTGTGTGTGTATCTATATCTATATATAATATGACCAGCCCAAGAGATTGAATACTGGTGACTGTTTATCACTTGTTAATGCATTTTCCAGCTTAACAAATGGAAAATGCTATGTGCAATGTACACTTTAAAATGTAACAAAGTATTGTAAAGAAGTCCTATAGCCTGACTTATTTTATAGCTACATTTTACAAAGCAATTTGGGAAGTACCAAAGATCTGTTGCTACAGAAGGCTAACAGGAAGAAGGCTTTTTATTGAAATCTTTTAGAAGCACTGAACTAAAACATTGGATCATGATATTTTATATTGATTGTAGTTGAAGCAAAACCAAGAAATAAAAATGTAACTTTCTAAGGGTGTACCATTTTAATGGTGTTGTTTTTCAGTTTCATGATGGTGTGGGAAAATTTTACAATAGCCAAAAAAGCATATATAGCACAGCATTCTCTAAACTACAGGGTCTAATGAATATAGGGTTGCTGACAAAATGTTAGTCCTATGTTAAGTTCCCTCCTCCTCACCTTAAAGGTGAGTTCAGTTTATATGCTATTATAATGTGTGTGTTTCCCATTTTTCCTTCCTACATCACTGGCTGCTATGGGCAGGGGAATGTTCAGCACTGGGTCTAAATGTAGGGTAAGCTGAACTGAGTGTTGACAGAGGAGGAAAAGAAAACTTGATCATGTTCTTTATAACATGCAACTGTCTTTGTTCTTCCGTTCTGGAAGAACAAAAGTGCTTCTTAGTTCCAAACTTTAACCGTTGGATAGGCTTAAAAAACCCAGAATCTTACAGATGCATATGAAATGTGTCATCTGATAATAAAACTAATTAGTGCTGCTCCTATAGGGTTTTTCTGGAGATACATCCCTCAAGAAACATCTATTGGGGTAGAATTGGCTTGATAACCTAGTATCTGGGTTTTTAATTTCTCTTTCTTTATAATAACAAATTATTAAAATATAAATAATAGCTTTAGGGCGCGATCATACGCACCCATTTGTGATGCAAGAAGACGATTCCCCACCGGCTCAAAGTGGCACGATCACACAAGCACATCTGGGAAGCGTCCTGCAGCCGATGTCAAACTGTTGGAAGCCACTTTGAGCTGGCGGGGAATCGGCATATTTACTTACCAGTGAAAAGGCAGTCTCAAATGGTTTGTGACGGCCCAGAACCGGTCTTTCCTGATGTGATCACGCCAGCGCAAACAAGTGGCGTTGGGGAGCGAGCTTTTTGGTTCCCCCCCCTCGTCCTGGTATGTGCATCATCGGACGATCCCGAGGGTGGAGAGGCAAGTCATTGATCCCTTGTAGAAGCAAATAAGCGCATTGAAAACGGCTGGGGGGGGGGGGAAAAGCCAACTCGCCCGCGGCTGCATGTGATCACGCAGCAGCGGTTCGCCCACGGACCTGTGTGATCCCGCAAAAGTGGCGGAAATTGCGCTGGTGCAAATTTGTGTCGATTCCCATCTGGTTTATCTCACTCGTATGAACGGGGCCTTAGAAAGCAATCCTACATATGTCTAATCAGAATACCACACAGAGCTATACTGTGGGGTTTTCTCCCTGAAAGTATTCTTAGGTTTGTTGTTCTGTTGATGTCATAAGGCTGTGTTCACATTTTATGCTGAAGCCCATGAGGATTTTTCTTCAGCGCAATTATCTAATTGCTTTAAAGGATGCAAACATTAAATGCGTAACAAGGCTTTTGAGTTGAGATTTTTTAAATGGATTTGATATCTACAATTTAAGCTTGGTATTTCTGTTTTTCAGTTTATGACTAAACATTGTATAGGCATTTAAACTTCAAACCTGTGAAGAGTGAGGCCATGAATCTGTTTTAATCCATGGGCTCTAACCATCCTAAATGTATCTAGGATTACAATTTCAGACTATTTATCACAGAGACAAGAAAGTCAGGACTTTTTGTATCTGTCTTTCAAAATGCTGATGCTAATTATGTATCATGCAGTCTTGAAGAATAGGTATGACTCTCAGTTTAAACAGAATCCATTTTGATCATGTGGCAACATTATTATTTTTCCCTTTGAAGTAAAGTCCTAAGAACTGCTTCCAGTGCTTTGCTCATGAAACTGATCTTTCAGTTGTCCTCACTGCTGTGGCTTTCCTGTACCCATGAGAAGCTGCTGATCCCCTTTGTCTGAATGGAAGTGTCTTCTGCTTGAGGAAGGTCTAGTTGGAAGTCAATCCAATGTGTTTGATGCTATTGATAAAAAGTCATGCTGACCTAAATGGATTCTAAAAATAATTTGTCTTCCATTTTATACCAACAGTATTGGTTAAAGGTCTCAGTTCTCTTTCCATTCCAGGGTAATGCTCTTTAATTAAATGTTTCAAGTTTTTCTTAGTATCCGTAAAATATTAGCTTTTGTTGCCTGCATATGATGCAAGTGGAATATGCCACTGCAAGCAAAGAAAAATAGAGCCCATAAGGAGACTTTCTGATTGTAATAGCTGGTTTCTGTTTAATATCACAGAGCAAAATGAAGTTTTGCAGTTTCTCATGGAAATAGCATCTAGAGTACTAAAAAGATTACCTCATTCTTAATACCAGTGCCAAGGACTTAGCCCCACTGTGAACACACGGGCTTGATTTTCAAGATGAAAAAAAACCCCCAGAAGTGTGGAATGACATTTTCAGGTGACAGTTATGGTTCTATTGCCTGCAATTAGCACCTCTTAACATGCAAACTTGCCTATGTTTTTTCCAGGCTGTTGAAGCTCAAATCCGAAGTTTTGGACAGACTCCTTCCCAACTACTCATAGAGCCACATCCTCCGAGAAGTTCTGCTATGCAGGTGGTAAGTGAAGTGCCAGGTTAATTCTCTGAGAACCAACCGCCTTAATTTCACATGTGGACATGCACTTCCCAGTGCAGTATATTTTAAATAGTATAAAATACTTTTGTTATGTAAAGTTAAATTAGCAAGTTCTGAAGTACAGAGCTGATTCTCTCTATTTAGGATTGAAATCTAACAAAAGACCCAGAAACCATACAGTGAATTAGTGGCAATTCCACTGGATTATATTTTAAGCCTGTATTTTTCTGTTGTCCAGAAAAGGATAAACCATAGACTAAAACATGGTCTATCAACCTTTTTCTCTTTAGCATCTTTCAAGTTTCATCACTTGAGTTTGTTAATCTCTGAGAAAAGTTTTCTTAATTTTTCGGCTAGTTGTCAGAAATATGGAGTGCAATCCAGTTCCATTAAATCCAGTGGGAATTTTGTCATGGGCTTCATTAGGGGGGTGGCTTGCACCCACTGTATGATTCTTGTGCAGTTTTTCAAGTCTCTGTTTGCATACTGAGTGTGCTCGCAGATGTTCAACTGATATTCAGATCTGTGGTTCTCATTGTTCCCAAAAGCATATGCAGGTAGAAATAAAAATATATCACTATATCACTTATGATATATGTGTCTTACTGTTCCTTGCCAACTATTAATATATGTCAACATCCATGAATATTTGGTTCACTACTTTCAGTACTAAGCCAAGATGGTTCTTTCTGGCTGTCAGCATCCAAGAAATATTGTAAAACCAAAACGACCAGAAAGTCACCAGACATATTACCTAAATTACATCTTGTTACTGTTGATCATCTTATCAGTTGAATTCAGGGATACTCATATTCCATCTTGTGCAGACCTGCATTTGTGTGTGACTGTGCATGGGATTTGTAACATGAAAATAACATTTACCAGTTTTCCAGAAGTGTAAAAGACTGCAATCTGATTCATACCTTGCATTTCTGAAGTTATTTCCAGACTGTACAGCTTCCTCTGAGGGCAGGTGTGTGTGAGAGGCTTCTTTGTTGCAGCTTTGCACTTTATTGCTTTTTTTTTCCAGGTAGGCAGATGTACAAGTAAGTTCTGACTCTGCAGATGCCTTCAAAGTTATGTGTGCAGATCAGTTTTACACTGAGGCTCATGCTTTTACGCCTCTAACTGTTATTGTTTCATAACCCCACAAGCAGATGAGTAGCGGGGCTGCCTTTTTCTCGGCAAAAATGCATCCTTTCAAAGGCACTGACTTATCCCATCACAAAATAAACTGTTTTACTGCTATAATGATGGGGTTAATCACTAAAAGTTTCAATGTGTTTTTCTGGGGGGAAGTGCAGCGAAGGCATTAAAGGCACCATGGGCTGTGTTAAGTGCACAAGCCATAATATGCACCAGGTGTAGTAATTAGCAGTCACATGAAGGCTGACTATTTGTCTGGTTTGGCTGCTGTTGCTGTATCCCCTTGTGTTTTCACACCATCAGATAGCTGGATTTAATTGAGGCCACATCAGATGAGGCATTACTGACACCTTTAATTGAATGAGCATCCAGGGAGGATTAACTCATAATATTGATTGGCTTTTAGCCACTTGCTCAAAAGGGTGTCTGGGTAGCTTATTAGTTGTTTTTATTTACACCTTTATACAAAGACTGTAAACAGGAACATAATGCAATATGTTTCTCTAAGTACTCTTAATAACTTTTTAAAAAGGAGTGACAATAAAAATGCAAATGTACTAATTTTTTTATTAGTTCTGTATAAAAATATGTTAAATGTGCATCCTTTTATATGCATTTACATATGCACACATTTACTGCAGCAATGCTGATGATAAACAACCAAAGGCCATTACCAGTGTATTCAAATTCTATAAAGATACTAATTAATTATGAAGGAATCCTTTCGTAGTATTTCCTGCAAATATGTCTAAGAGAAGCAATGCAGTAAAAATCTATATGAATATTCATTTCACTCAGCAAATCTCTTCTACTGGAGCCAAGCTCATTGACGAATGAGTTGTAAGATTTGCATTACTGTTACCCAAAAGTGATATCTCCAAAACATCACAACACATCTTTGAAGCTTGCTTTGCTCATGCAAGAGTGAGGGGCTGGTTTTGCCCAGTTTCCTCTTTTTCTTGCAGCCCCCAATGCTGCACGGCATGTTGTTCAGAAATAGTCCCTGAACCTCAGCAGAGGCTTTTCGTGGTCCATAGGAGGGCTGCTTGGCAAAGAAGAAGATCTGCTCTTATGAACAATTTCTGTTTGCTGATGCTAGAATCCAACCCGTTGTGATTTTCTACTCCAAATTATACCTGTTATTATGTGCAAATTATGGGGGGTCAATAACACTATGAAGATCAAAATTATAATTTCCTATAATCAGTTATCCTGAATCCTCTTTTAATACATTCTGTTTTCAGTATAGTACTATGTGAGCATTATCAAATGTGAATACTACCCAGACGTATGGTAACCTGGTACTTTTATGTATCCAAGCCATTTCGTTATGCTCTTATTTTGTTTATATAATTTGCAGTCCACTGTAGAGTCCTGATTGCAACCTTTCCACTAAATTTGTTTAGAAAAGTAGATTCATTATTCTCGTAGGTACACTTTGCAAAATGATATCCAAAATACATACTTAACACATACTTAGAACCATACTGTATATTGCTTGGCAGCATACTGATATTTATAGATCACATTCTGAAGGCATATACATATTTTATCTGTCTGTATATCTGCACTCTCTATACTGCAAATATATTCTTTCTAGCTTTGCTCATAGCCAGTGAGGTTAATCCGAGGCATGATTATTGCTCATTGAAATTTATGCTGTAAATATGTTTTTGCATATGTTTTCCGTTTCGCATTTGCAAAGGACCTTATCCTTTATGCTTAAATGCTTGATTTGAGATTCTCTGGGAGGTGGAAATTCCTTGATTTCTTTTCTCCCCCCCCCCCCCCCCCCGGATTGGTAATTACTTTTCTTAGCATACTACCCTTTCTTGGTGATGTGCAAACTAAAATCATTTGCATAATACAGGCAACTGGAAACTTTCAGTGTGGCTAGCAGTGGCCTGCCACACATGGTGGCTTTATCTTTTCAAGTTCTATAAACCATTAAGAGAAAGGTGTGCACTGGTGTGCACTGAAATTCTAGTTTCCACAGGCCTGTCAAAATGACTGCATTGGCTTTCATTTGCAGCTGCTGTTGGTTAGTGCTTGTTTTAATTGGGTTCTCCTTCTCTTGTCCTGTCCTTTCTTTCTTACCTCCCCCTTTGCCTTTTCTTTTCCATGTGGTTGGGGTCTTGTTGTGCCCACTCAACAGTATCTCCTCCTGCAGAGTCCGTTGATGTTCACAGACCAAGCTCAGCAGGATGTCATCATGGTTCTAAAATTTCCATCCAACTCTCCTGTGACACATGTAGCAGCCAACACCCAGCCTGGTTTGGCCAATCCTGCAGTGATCACGGTTACCGCTAACCGACTGTTTGCCGTAAACAAGTGGCACAGTCTTCCTGGTAAGTTTAGAAATACTTGCAAATACAAGTATATTGAAGTGTGTCCAGGGATTTTGGGGGTGGGGAGGGTGCAGTTGTATATATCTTGTGTTTGCTTGTTTGTCCATAATATGATGATATTGTCAATGCCTGTAAATATCTCAATTTTAATTATATTTTCTAATAATTAAGGACATCTTTTAGTAATCTATGATATTTCAGGTTCTATGCGTTGGGAAATATTGTAGTCATTTGAAATGATTTTTCAGCAGAGTTGGCAAGGAATACACGCATACTCACACACATACAAAACACAATTAAATAGGTCACCTGTTTATGTGCAAAATATATACCATATTCCAGCCTTTCAAATATGAGCTGCCTGGAACCTGAAACAGCCTTGGCCATGCAGGAAAAAATGGAAGAAAGTTGTCCAAATGAGATTATCTTTGCATCCCTGGGCTTAAAATGAGTGATGATTAAGATTCAGAGAAGTGACTCAACTGTCACTTGCCAGCTCCTTTATCAACATAACCTTTCATTTGTAGAGAAAACCTCTTGAAGTCTCTTCCTCTTCTTCATGTATCTTCCTATATTCCTTTTGTGTTTCTCCTACTTCTGTCAAAGTCTACTGCAGGTTGTAATTTAATACAATCATTTATCAACTATTCTGGTATGGGACAAACTACTTATCTGTAATGGCCTTCCAAGTGGTGAGGATAATTGGGGGAATCCGGGGAATGGTGTAATTCTGATTGCCACTTGGCAGAATGTTAGATAATACCAAGTTTACCAATTGCATTTAAGCTGGAGAAAGTTGGCACTTGTTAAAGTTGGGACTGATTTGTGTTTAATATATCTGCATGTTTTAATTGTATTGTTAAATATTGCACATATAGATTCTAAATACTGTTTTAATGATTTAAACATTTAATGCTTCGATGCTTCCCACTTTGGGGATCCTATTTGGGTGGAAAGGTGGCATAGGAATGTTTAAAATATATTAATGAAATAAGTGGTTCTCTGTATTCATCTCGCATTTCTGCTCTTGTGTGTGTAAAGCACTGTCAAGCTGCAGCCAACTTATGGTGACCCTATAGTTCAAAGCAAGGGACATTCAGAAGTGGTTAGCCATTGCCTGACTCTGCATGGCAGCCCTGGTCTCCTTGGTAGTCTCCCATCAAAGTATGACAGCGCTGACCCTGCTTAGCTCCTGAGATCTTATGAGATCAGCCTAGCCTGGGCTCTTAACTGCTCTTATTTCCCCTAGTAACATTTTCCTACTCGATGCATGCTTTTCTGCCATCAGACTTCTTTTCCGACTTCTTCTACTTGTTGTCTTCTGCCATTCTGGTCTCTGGAACAAACTGTCCATCAAGTCATCTCTTCTTCAACAGCTGTTCTTGCAGCAACACACATCTTTTATTCTGTATTACCTGTTAATCCTTCTTCACCTTCCAGCTTTTCCAGTTCTTTATCTAATGATGTTCTCTCCCTTCACCACTGATATTTCTGTCATTCAAAGTATGGAGTCACAAGATAGGAATCATGTCATTGTGTATTTAATGTAGGATACAAAGCTACCACATTATTGGTACTAAACAAAAGCTACTGACACAAAGATTGAAAGAACAATGGGAGCACTAACACAATTCTTTACACTGGTAAATACAACTGTGTACCTGGTTTGTTTTTGCTGCCTCATTAGTTTGAGCATTTCTCTGTTCAATACAGTATATCCGTATAGGCTGGAAACTTGCATTATGGTGCTATTTAGTTAGATTTTACTGAAGCAGGACTTCTGAATTCCATAAAAACTATGTAAGCATTCCAGCAATGCTGGTTTATACTAAGCATATGCTTTACAAGGTACATGTGAAATTGTGAGAGATTGCACATATGATTTTTATTATGTTAGCTTCCATTTCCGGAAGCTTTCATTGATATTTTGAACTGAGCCTCTATGATAAAAGTAATATGTTTAGCATCAGAAAAAACAAAAATGTATAATACATTTGCATAAAACACTGGATTCCTGAAATGTTTCTTGAAGTTTCTATTCATTTGTGCAACTTTTAGAGGATGGATTAAACATTCAATATTAGGAACTCTAGAAAGTTCTTTCTCTTCATCATACACAAAAATAAAGTAAAAAAAAAAATCCTTTGTACCATAGTGTTCAAAGTATCTTAACAAAGAAAAAAGGAAAACAATATTTGCCACAGTCAGCAGATGGTTGTCACATTTTGTTTCAAGTGCTCTTTACTACTTAATTTTGTTTTGTTGCAACATGAGAGGCTGCCGGTCAAGCATCTGCTATAGCTTATGGCCCAGAGCTGGAGCCTCTGATGATGGCACACATTGAGAATAGCAACAATCTAAAATAAACATAATAAGCAGTCCTTGAAAGCACCTGAATTTTTTTTTATATTGTTGATAGTGTTCAATAAATGGAAGACACTTCCATAATGAGACAATGGCGCATAGCCTTTGATTTATAGGATTTTCTGTAGTTTTAATGCCTGAAAATAACACAGTTTTTAAATCTTCCTTCCTGCATTCTAGCTCATCAAGGTGCTGTGCAGGACCAGCCATACCAGCTGCCAGTGGAAATCGATCCTCTCATAGGTCTGTCACTTCCTTCTCTCTTTGCGATTCATTAAGCTCTGTATGGTGGCCCTGAAGTGTAGATTACGGTTGTTTTTCACTTGCTGGTTGCTGGGAATGGAATTTTCCTGATAAACCATTTGCATGCAAATTGGAATGCAATGAGCTGTGGCTATGCTGGTATTTCATCAACTCCCCCTCATTGGTTTGCCTAATTTGAACAGGCCTAGGACGTGTGTCAGTGAAAATTAATATGGATGCTGTAATAATGTGTGATTGAGAATGCGCATGAAGTACTGTCAGGATAATATTGGGTCTTTTCATCACTCAGACTTGTTGATGAGCAAGAGCGAGGCACGTTATGATGAATTGGTGCACCGGTAATGCGATGGAGCTCCTTTGCTGAAGAAATTTTCATAACAACAGTGGGGTTCTTAACAGCACCATGTTGTGAAAAATAAAACTGTGGTGCCAGAATTTTGTCATTAAGGGAGATCAATCCTTTCCTCACAGGCCTGCTGCTCAGGCTAAGGGAATTAATGTGTAATTGCAGAGCAGTTCCAAAGTTGAAATATATTGCTCGGCCATTTTTAGTGTTAAGATATTAGCATTCATTTTTTTCCCTAGGGTATGGCAGACTTCAGGATCACAATCAGGGAAGCAGAAAGATAGTTTTTCAGTTAAATGAATCTTTGTAATGCATTCTGTTTGCATGTGGTTTATTAGGGTGATGCTGTAACAAGCCATGAAAAAAGATGAGCCCATTTGTTTGTAAACCTTTATTTCTAGAAGCTTGCAGGTTTGACCATCATAATTCAATACAGCCTATACACTGGCACATATCACAGTCTTGGAAGACATTTTTCAACAAATTTCAAATGTAGAATTTACTTTTCTCACCCGTAACTTTATTATCCCTCCAAGTCATTGGTTTCATCTATATTGTTTCATCTATATTGAAAATATAAACAGAGCAAAGCCTTTTCCCTTAAAAGAGCATATAGTTTACCAATTACAATGAAAACAAAGATACTGTTACAGTATCATGGCTTGTCCAATTATTTCATGTTGGCCATGGAATATATAAATCTGAGGCTGCGGTCACACACACTAAACAATCCACTTTCCATTCACTTTCAATGCACTTTCCAACTGGATTTTGCCAGTTCATACAGTAAAATCCAGTTGGAAAGTGGATTGAAAAGGCATTGAAAGTGAATTATTTAGTGTGTGTGACTGCAGCCTGAGTGTAGATACTGTAGCAAAAGGGAAAATTACTGTATCAAATAATTTTCAGTATATACCTATATTAATGTTTGTACATCTGTCATAATTACGTAAACATAAGAAGAGCCCTGCTGGATCAGACCAGTGGTCCGTCTAGTCCAGCATCCGTTCTCACACAGTGGCCAACCAGTTCCTCTGGATGGCCAACAACAGGGCATAGAGACTGAGGCCTTCCCCTGGTGTTGCCTTAGGGCTGCCAGCCCCCAGGTGGGGCCTGGGGATCTCTCGCTTTTACAACTGATCTCCAGCTGACAGAGACCAGCTCACCTGGAGAAAATGGCTGCTTTGAAGGGTGGACTCTATGGCACTGTGCCATGCTGAGGCCCCTCCCCTCCCCAAACCCCGCCCTCTCCTGGCTCCACCCCCAAAGTCTCCAGGTATTTCCCAACCCAGACCTGGCAACCCTATGTTGCCTCCTGGCTAAATATACAGATAAATGTCAGTTCTAGTATTTTCTCATCTTTCATATAACCCTGAGCCAGTGACCAAACCAAGTTGATTTTATGTGAATTTCCATCAGTATTTGATGCAGAAAGGCACACCTATGCACTCAACTGGTTTTCCTTGTCCTCTACTAGTCCTGCTGCAAGATTTAGTTATTCAGCTATCTCTTGATCAAGACATGTTTTAGTTGTGCCAGGAAATTATGTGAAGAAATTATACCCAAACTGCTCACAACCAATATTTTAGGGGATCTTACCCTATATATTGCTAAATGAAAATGCAAGTCCTCTCAAAAGTTGGCTTATAGTATGCCTCTGAATATTATAAAGTTCTTCAGTATTCATGCGGTAAAGTAATATAGTGATATAACCCCACTTTTATGTTGTATTATTAGAAATGATTAGATGTTGCACTTAAGGAAAAGGACCCGTGGAACTGGGTACTGTACTAATATATATAAATGGAGACTGGAAATGATGTAATATAGCGACATATAAATGTACATGTAAGATGAGCTGATATAGAATTCTGGATGAGGGACTAAGCTATGAATCAGGACATTCCTGATTCAAAATATCATGAGAGAGTAGGTTTTTCAACCTGGTTCCTTCTCTAGCAGCCTCCCTCTGGGAAAAATATGGCCATCTTGCAAGGCTTGAGGTTGGCAGTATTGTTTTGGTTGCCTAGCAACTCCCATAACAGCCACAGAAATCTTAGAGGGCATTCATTTCTTAAAGCTGCAAATGCTGATTCTGTTATTTTGGGTTTTTAACTCCCCTGCAATATATTTTTGTTAGGTTTCACCTTTCTGTGAAAACCTGAGGCTTTTCTCAGGTTTATAGAAAACCTGAATTGCATGCATGCATCATGGCACTTATCTGTGGATTTAAGGATCTAGATCTCTGGCCATGTTGAAAATGAGATATGAGCATTATCATATGTATAAATATTAACTGGGCCATAGAGCATGGGTCAAAATGCCCCCACAAAATGGAGCCAGGGAGAGACTGTACTGGAGACAGTTGGTGCCTCACTATTACTGCTGCATAGATTAAAAACCCCGGGTACCAATTTGCCCAGGTTCTGTCCACCACCCTCCTTTTTAACCGTTCCTTTTCCCGGTCATCAAGGTCCTCCTTGTCCTTTTTCTCTAACTCCCTGTACAATAAAGAGAAAACGTCTACAAACTCTCCCCTAAGAATCTTCTCCTTAGTGGAAGTGGACAAGTGATCCCCTAGGGGGAGAGCTGCATCCCCACTTGGTATAGCACCTGTGTGTACCGAGTCATAGGAGGCAGCACTGGGAGAACCCCACCCCGACCAATATCCCTGGTGTGGAGGCGGAGCCACCAGCGTACCTTGTGGGCCATTAACTGGTGATGGCTGCCTGATGGATCCCATAGCCCCTGGATGGTAAGGGCCCCAAGGCCAGTGTGATCCCGGTGTACCCCATTCGCCGGCCTTACCTTCCTGACGCCATGGCCCCTTGAACACCCCAACCTGTTGATCATCCGGGCCAAGATTGTGTGAGCCAGACTGCAGGCCCTCCACGTCGACCACCGGTGCAGGCCCCCCGCCGTCCTCCAAGCACGCCAAGCGTGCCAACACCTGCGCTTGAAAGGAAGAATTAGAATCCGTCCTAGGCTTCTTAGCCTCCACCTCTTCCCGTGATACACCCCTGCCCCTTTCTAAGACCTCCAGCCGACGGAGAATAGCTGCATTGACCGGGTCGTCTTCTTCTCCGTCCGATGGCGGTGGAGCCGGACGTGCAGGGGGGCGTCGTGGAGCTGGCTGTGTTCCCTTAGGTTTGGGAGCAGGCTGCTTGCCCTTAGACTTGCCCTGCCCCTTTCTCAAAGCCATGGCACCTATGCAATGAAACTGGCCACAGACCGTTAATTGAAGAAACCAAATAACAAGCACCAACCCGGCTTTCAGTGAAGGGGAAAGAAGACCTGACAGAACTATGGCCAGCCGAAGCCAACCCAGCAGCCTCAAATGGAGGAGCGTGGAACCAAACCTAACCCTTCCAGAGCACAGCCCGCACACTAGTGAATGGCAGCATAAAAATCACATGGAGCTGCCTTATAGTGAATCAGACCACTGGTTCATCAAGGTCAATATTGTCTACTCAGACTGGCAGTGGGTCTCAGGCAGAAGTCTTCCCCTCACGTCCTGCGTAATCCTTTTAAATGGGGAGGCTGAGAAGTGAACCTGGTGCCGCGCAAAGGAGAAGGGGAAAAATTCCCCCCGACGGCCCGCTGCTCTAAAGAGGCCGCCGTCGGCCCAATGGAGAAGAGGGAGGGGGAAGGAAGCTCCCCCCCGTGAGAATTGAACCTGGTGCCGCGCAAAGGAGAAGGGGAAAAAATCCCCCCGACGGCCCGCTGCTCTAAAGAGGCCGCCGTCGGCCCAATGGAAAAGAGGGAGGGGGAAGGAAGCTCCCCCCCGTGAGAATTGAACCTGGTGCCGCGCAAAGGAGAAGGGGAAAAATCCCCCCGACAGCCCGCTGCTCTAAAGAGGCCGCCGTCGGCCCAATGGAGAAGAGGGAGGGGGAAGGAAGCTCCCCCCCGTCGGGCCCGGGAGAAGAGGCGAGAAGGAAGTGGAGGACCCCCCCCCGGTATCCCAACCTTCCCCGTGGATGAGTCCCCCGTGACCCCGGACAAACCGCCGCACGGTAGCTGAAGCCCCCGCCGCTGAGACCACGCACGCTGCCACGTCTTCACCCCCGCTGGAAAAAAGGCGCCGCTAAAAGCACGCCGCCACAAGCACGCCGCTGAGCCGAGCACGCTGTCGCCGCCGGTTCTTCTCCCCGCCGAAGCCTGCCGCCGCCGAAAACACTCTGCTGCTGCCGAGAAGCTGCTGCTGAGCCGAGCACGAGGAGGAGAGAGCACGCGAGCACGTGGACCCAAGAGGCCGGGCTGGAGCAGGGCTCTGCCTTTTAACAGGCTGGCCCCGCCCCCCCAGGCAGCAGACGCTGCGCGTCCTCACTGTTGCTGCCCCGCCCTCCCGCGGCGCGGCAAAGCAGCACCCGGGCGCCAGCGGCGTGGCCGGGCGTCCAGGAGCCCAGTTCTCTCCAAATCTGAAATCTAAAAACAAACAAAAACAAGTAATTCAGACTTCCTCAAATAATTGAAACAACACCTGTGGCTTTAAGAAAACTATGTCTATTGAGACTGTTTTCTGAGAATTTAGTGACTATTTAGAGGGTTGCTAGGTAACCACAACAATATTGCTAAGTTTTCCAAACCTTGGTTTCTGTAAAGCAATGCAAAGGTGACTGGGAAACCAAAGCAACCCTGGAAAATTCCCCTCCCCTGTCATGCCTCTTGATGGAGTGGGGCTTGCCAGAGACAGGCTCAGTGGCAATCACCAGAAACTAATTACCCACACAACATGGCTAGGCTTGGCAACGTAGCCACCACACAACTTAGTAGCAGCCATTGTGCAACTCAGGCAGGCTTTCCTAGAAAAAGGGTGCCAGGGAGGAAAGCAGGGGAAGATGAAGGTGGACGATAAAGGTAGATTGGCTGCTGGGTGGGAAGCAGAGGAGGAAGTAGGAAAAGGAGAGAGGCTATGGGGTCTGCTGGGGGAGTAAAAGGGGAAATAGTGGGGAATGGGATAGAATACAGGGGAAGATGAGATGCCCTCTGCAAGTCTTTGCAGGTCCCCTGCTTGTTGTTACTATTATTATTATTATTATTTTTAATTATGCTGTGAATATTGAAGAATCTGTGGAATGCTTACAGGGGCTAACTTATAGGTAACTCATTATTAGCTTTCCAAGGAATTTTACTGGTGGAAAAAACAAGTTTGAAACCCCACTGCTTCCCCAAATCTCTGTCTTCAGTATTCTTTAGCAGGCTAATTTCCCCTGCACTTTCCTCCTTTAAGTGACACTCAATTGCTCTCTATATTCCATACTTCTGAAGTATATTCAGTCTCCATCAGGCTATTTTGGCAGTTTTGATTAATTTATAAAGTTGTATTTTTTCTGCATGCCTAGGGAGCCCTCTCTCTCTCTCTCTCTCTCTCTCTCTCTCTCTCTCTATATATATAGATCCCTACATTGTCTGTGGGTGGTCTGAATTTGCT
Organism: Lepidodactylus listeri; assembly: GCA_029233225.1. NCBI lineage: Eukaryota > Metazoa > Chordata > Lepidosauria > Squamata > Gekkonidae > Lepidodactylus > Lepidodactylus listeri. The sequence goes on along the minus strand of JARCFY010000009.1, from coordinate 55,765,555 downwards.
GCTCTCATAATGGGCACAGGGCCAATCCACTTTACTATTAAATGTAGTGCTATTGCTAAAGGGGGCTGAGGCAAAAAGAACAGTGTCTTCCCTAAGCTCACTTAATGAATCGTTGACTGCAGTAACATTTGAACCAGGGACTTCCTGTTTTATAGACTGGTACCATGTAATAACATTTATTGGCAGTAAGTTCAGGACAGACTTAACATTATTGACTGTGGAAAGAGGTGATGGCTAGTAATGTAGATGGCCTTTAAAAATAGTATTAATGAAGGGTAAGTCTATGAATGGCTAATAATCATAGAAACTAAATGAGCTTCCATGTTCAGAAGCATTATACCTCTAATTGCCAGAGAAAAAGCACAAGTTCAGAAAGCTTTTTATGGACGGTTGGCTTTCCTGAGATGCAGCAAAGTGTCTTCCCTAAGTCCATCTACTGAATAATATATATAATTGTATAATAAAATATACAATGTGATCCTCATCCATCACTGAATTCTTACATTTTCAGCAGTACCTGCCTTGAATTATTAACAAGTAATAATAATAACAAGGGGCTGCAGTTGCTCAAGTAATTAAGATGCTGAACTGCAGACTGGAAGGTCAGTAGTTTGGCAGTTTGAGACCCAAGTGCTGCATGACAGAGTGAGCTCCCGTCTCTGGCCCCAGGTCCTGCCAACCTAGCAGTTCGAAAGCAAGAAATTGCAAGAAGATCAATAGGTACCACTTCAGTGGGAAGGTAACAGCATTCCTTGGACCTTGGCATCTAGTCATGCCGGCCACATGACCACGGGAACATCTTTGGACAGTGCTGGCTCTTTGGCTTGGAAACGGAGATGAGCTCTGCATCCCTAGAGTCATATTCAACTGCCTTTCGAGCAAGGGAAACCTTTACCTTTACCTAATTGTAGGGATGTACACAGAACAGCATGGTTTTATTCAGGTTTTTATTGAAGAAAGCTAGCATCTTTATCCGAAGATGATTTCAAAATCAGTGGGATTTTAACCTTAACTTTAGGGTCTTAATGGTTTCTTTTAGGAATTACTTAACCAGGAATTTAGCTGATAAAATTAGCCCTTTCCACATATGAATGCTGTTTCTCACTAGAACACCTTTTCACTAGCTTTCTACAATGTCCCTTTGATGCAACTAAGGAAAACTAGAAGTGAACAAAAAGAAAGACTTGTTCATAACCCAGTGGAATTCATCACTGGAATAGAGTTTGTTTAAAGGAGTTATAAAAAGATGCTTGTATATATACAGAAAGGCCTTATTACATGGCCATCTTAAAACTTACAATACTAGTATACTCAGGGGTCCTTTCGTAGAAAAAGAGGTGCAGGAGCTCATTAGCATAACTCATTAGCATATGCCACATCCCCTGACATCACCAGAAGTGTGTCAGAAAGGGAATGTCAGGTTCAGCCTCATTATACCCTATGTGCCATTGAAATCAATGGCAAAAACTCATAGGGTATATGAGGGGCTGGAGGAAAGGGGGTTTGAGGGAGAGGCTCCAAACTTGCAGGGTAGCTGCTGGGGCCTCTCCTCGAAAAAGCCACCAAGTTTCAAGAAGATTGGACCAGGGGGTCCAATTCTATGGGCCCCCAAACAGGTTGCCCCATCCCCTCCATTGTTCTCTATGGTGGGAAAAAGTGTTACTTTTTTCCTACCATAGAGAACAATGGAGGGAATGGGAGCAACCTGTTTGGGGGCCCGTAGAATTGGACCCCCTGGTCCAATCTTCTTGATTGATCCTGGTCCAATCTTCTCGCTCCGGCCCCAAAGGACCCCTGAGTATACTAACTTTGATCTTCTTTACTTTATTGGAATCATATGCATGAATACTTTACTGAGGTGTACAGAGGTTTCTATAACTTGTGATCAGGGCACATTACATATATATAACTTAAGATCACTGATGTCACTTCTACCTCTACTAGGAATTTGTGTATCTGATTATAACTAGTTGTGTATGCAGGGTGATACTCATGTTTCTTACTCATGTTCTCTCTCCGTGAAAAGACATGTATTATCAAAGACTTTGAAAAAAACAACAACTACTACTGGAGGTATTTAGGTGTTTAGAATTCTGTGGTAAACTGTAACAAGGCAATGGAGAAGAATCAGAATAATATAGACAGGACTAAAGTAACAGCAACACTTGCTCAGTATGTGTGCATCAGTTTTGTACGAAATTGGTACTTGGCGTGCAATGTGCATTAGATTAAAATTCTTGCTTCACCTTTTGTCTTGTCCTCCCTTTAGCCAGCAATACAGGTATGCACAGGAGGCAGATTACAGATCTTCTAGATCAAAGTATTCAGGTTCACTCTCAGTGTTTTGTCATCACTTCTGACAATCGCTATATATTGGTTTGTGGATTTTGGGACAAAAGTTTCCGGGTATACTCTACTGATACAGGTATGTCTCCTACTTCAGTTGAATATGGCTTTCTTTTCTAAAGCTTTTGGAAAGGGCATGCTGACAATATTTGTTCTTTTAGAGTTTAAAATCTAAATTTTATTTTTTACCCTCCTTAACCAGAGGTTATGTAAAGCACTGGGTTTTCTGTATTCTTGTAGAAGGGAACTGTTGGCCAGTTCACAAACACCTGAGCCTTCTAGCATGGTCACCTAGCATGGACTAGTTCTGCCTTCTTCATGTGGCTCTCATTATAAAATCAAATTCACCTTCAGTTTCCTAAATCCCACCCTGCCTCAAACAACTCCCTTTGTTGCTTTGCAACTTTGTGGCCTCCCTGAAATATACTGAGTTCCTTTTTTGGTTCTTTTCTGACTAGTTTCCATACTGCAATAACATGGATAGAATAAAGCCAGTCTTCAAAGTCAAGATAACTGACTGTGTAATTAGAAAACAATATCTAAGTTATTTCCTCTTCTTTTTTTAAAAAAAGCCTTTTCCTATTTTCTCATTTGGTTTGCATATGCAAAGAATATTTGGTTACAGTTTTAAAGATTACCAAACAAAGTACAAATAATTTTCCAGAGTTGTTGGGGGTGGGCAAGTGAGCAGGAGAAGACGATGTGATCAGTAATAGGTAATGGCAAGCAACCACAAGTGTTGAATTCAATTATACTTTAGCACTTACTAAAAAAAGAACCTTTTTCTTATTAGATTTCGGGGAGGGGAGTTGTAACAGGAAATACAACATAAATCATGCTTTCTGAATTTAGCTAGAACAGCAGAGTCACAATAAAACCATCTTGCAATCTTGGATATTATTTACAGACAGCTTTTTAGATTCAATAGCGCAGACTTGTGTCTGATTTTTTTAATTTGTAGTACAGCTGTCAAATAAAACATTAACTAGAGTGTTTGTTCTGTCAAAATAAGAACATCCCTGTGCATGTAATTGATATTACAGTGTAAAGAGCAGTTCTAGTATTAAAGCACACATGCACACACACACACACCCATGTTGTGGCACTTTTAAGAGAGTATCAGAAAGTAATTTGGTGAAAAGTAAGCAGATCTAAAAAGGACCAAAATATTCTTCTACCTCATCGTGTTAATCAAGTAAAATTAACATGTCCATGCAAACATTTGAGAAAGCCAAACTCTGGAAGATGTTGGATCAAATCTAAATAGAGAGATTCATTCAGTTAGTATCCTTATAGATTCATACTTATTCAAGGATGCTGACTGCATTCTTTAAATCCGTAAAATTACATGAATACACTATAGTTGGAAGTGTCTTATAATTTTCATGTTTAAGGTGAGACTTGTGTGCACAGCAGAGCTTTTATGCTTCAGCTTTTTAAAATAGCATTGTTTTGCACCATAGGGCAAGCACCTTTAAGGACTCTTCACTGTATCTGTAAAGCCCCTTGTGTTATGCTGCTGGGCAGGGCTGCAGTCTGTGAATGACAGTCTTATACCTTGTTGCTCTGCTGGCCTTCATAGCAATTGCAGCAGGTGATTCTGTGTGCAGAGCTCACGCTGGTGCCGTGTGAACTCCTCTCCTCCACACACTTCAGACTTCTTGCAATGTATTTATCACACTGACAGGCATTTTACTAGGCATATATACACATAATTGCTTTTTACACATGATAATGTGCCTAGTCGTAATTGGGGGGGGGGCATCCTGGGGGAGGAATGCTTTCTCTAAATCTCAAAACACTATAATTCATCAAAGGATTTTTACTACATTTTTGTACCTGCTAGTAGATTAAAATCAAGTAGAATCCTGGGCTTCCAAAAATACAAACATGAAAAGTATAAAATCAATGGGGAAGGGCATGTAGCAAAATGCTTTGCATGGATAGATCTCAGGCATTTCTAGTTCAAGAATTTGGAGTAGCACAGCCAGAAAATACCTCTGCCCAAAACCTTTGGAGTGAGCAGCAACTGGCTACTAGATGGTCTGACTCATTAATAAGCTACTTTCACCTAAACTGGTATCCGTTTTGTTTATTCTAGGGAAACTGATACAAGTAGTATTTGGACACTGGGATGTTGTCACCTGTCTTGTCCGTTCTGAGTCCTACATTGGAGGAAATTGTTACATTCTCTCAGGGTCTCGTGATGCAACACTCCTGCTGTGGTACTGGAATGGCAAAACGAATTGCATCGGTGATAACCCAAGCGGTAAGATAGACTCATGTTACTAATTGTTCTGTTACTGACAGATCCACCGCAAATAGTATTCAAGCATTATTAGACCAGTGATGTGGGTTTGCGATGTCAGGGATAGTTTCTTGGATTGCAGATTCTGTTACAGTGTTTCCCTGAATCCGGTTATGGAACTAGTGCCAAGTGATTATCTCAGTGAATAACCTGCTTCCATGGATCATAGGTTAAAATCAAAATTCTATACAGCTAACAAAGAAGAGAGCCTTTAGTTGCTTTATTTGAACAGCCTTTAAACATAAGAACATAAGAGAAGCCAATGTTGGATCAGGCCACTGGCCCATCCAGTCCAACACTCGGTCACACAGTGGCCAAAAACACCAGGTGCCATCAGTAGGTCCACCAGTGGGGCCAGGATGCTAGAGGCCCTCCCACTGTTGCCCTTCCCAAGCACCAAGAATACAGAACATCACTTGCCCCAGACCGAGAGTTCCTCTCTATACCTTGCGGCTAATAGCTCTGCTCCATATGTTTATCCAATTCCCTCTTGAAGCCGTCCATGCTTGTAGCCACCACCACTTCCTGTGGCAGTGAATTCCATGTGTTAATCACTCTTTGGATGAAGAAGTACTTCCTTTTATCTGTTCTAACCCGACTGCTCAGCAATTTCATGGAGTGCTTTCGAGTTCTTGTATTGTGAGAAAGGGAGAAAAGTACTTTTTTCTCTGCCTGCTCTGTCCCATGCATCATCTTGTAAACCTCTATCATCACCCCTCAGTCGTTGTTTCTCCAAGCTAAAGAGCCCCAAGCGCTTTAACCTCTCTTAATAGGGAAAGTGTTCCAACCCTTTTATCATTCTAGTTCCCTTTTCTGCACTTTTTCCAATGCTGTAATATCCTTTCTGAGGTGTGCTGACCAGAATTGCACACAGTATTCCAAATGAGGTGTCAGCATTGATTTATACAGAGGCATTATGATTGGGTTAGGACAAAATGAATATTGAATTATTATATATGTTTCTATTTTAGTTTGGGCCTGCTTTAATGGGTGGTTTAAAAACATTTCTATTGTGAAGAGCAAATGTGAACCAAACTTAAGCCCTTGGACCATAAAACCAAAATAACACAGGATGTTCTTCCATTCTAAATCCACAGTCACCCTTTCCAGTAGACCACAGAGGTCAAAGGAAGGGGGGCGACTCCTTCTTTCCCTTTGCCCAAGAGGTGTGACAAGAAAGGGGAAAAGGTGCTTGTGTCACTGACTTTTTGAGTGTGTCTGAGATTATGTATGTACACATATATACAAATGACTGCATACCTACACTAGCGAGCATACCCATGAAGATAGTTTGCAGAGACAGCCCAGCAGTTACAGCTGAAATGAATGTATTCATATACTGGTTCCCAGGAGAGGCAACATAGATATTCCCAAAATAAATACATTCCTGTTAGCTATTCCTTGGTTAAGTGAGACTTCTCTGTGGTAGTAGTGACTGTTTCATCCTTCTAGGAGCTATCTCATCACTGTAATTAGGCACAGGAAAAGTGAAAAGCTACATTAGTAATTCTGTCTCAACTAGATATTATAACGTTATGTGAGTTTTTACTGTTTATAGTAATTTCCACCTCTAAAACCTAATTTTATAGTGATTTCCATCCCTAAATCCTAATTTTTCCTATTTAACTTTGGTCTAAATAGATCCCAATACCTTTTAAGTGAAATACAAAGCAATTTATTTTGTTAAACTGATGGCAGAGTGACACAGCTCAGGACAAAAGTGGTACATGTTTTTGTTGCCCTTTAGCAGCTAGTTGTGATCTAAACAATGAAAGATAATAAACACGACATCTTAAAAGATTATTTTAGAATTATTTGATAGTATCATGGTCTCAGAAGCTTTTCTTCAAAAACATGTTGGGTTTGATTTGATAGAGAAATGCAGTTGATTTAACTAAATCCAGATGTAGGGGCATTCTGAATGAAACAAGCATATGGATTGGTGGAATATGTAAAGGCAGACTAGATTACACTTTTCAGAAAAGACTTAGCTCACACAAATTTTGCATTCAGAAAGTCAATGTACTGTCGTGGATAGAGGATAGTGAAAGAGGATAGAGGATAGTGCAACCTTTGTTGAAGTCCTCCAGTGCTGTCTTTTAAAAATGTATTTGCTTTCCATATCAAGCATCCTAGAGTGACATCTACTGGTGGCATTTTGAAATTCTACAATACAGTTCTTGGGAAAGTCACTGATGGAAGTTTCACTTGTAAAGGTGAAAACCCCAGATTCCTGCTTCAGACCCATGGCTTCCATTGTATCCCCGAATAGGCAAAGCTCCTAGGCTAGACTGCTCTCCTGGAATATTTTATAACCCCTGGCATGCTTTTTTACAATGGCTCCTACCACATTTATTTTAAGAAAGGTCCTGATGGTGTTTCTTTGTTAGCATTAAGCCAGTCCTTAATTTCTCACAATACTGCAATAGTGTATATACAGACCTTTTCAAAGTGCTCACCTGAGGCACGAATCTGCTCTGTTGTGTCAGTTAGAATTAACAAAATCAGTTAACATCACACAACAGACAAGGACAACCAGATGCCTTCTTTGCCATATGACAAGTACTGATTTGCGCAAAGTAAGAAAATGCACAATTTTAGACCATTGCAGAGTTTTGTAAAAGTACAGCTGCTTGGTAGACAGATATTAAACCAAAAAACAAACACAAATCTCTGTGCTCATCATATGGCAAAAAAGGAATCTGGTTGTCATAGTTGCCACAGCTTGGGTCTAAAAGTGTCATCTTCAAATGGAAGACATTTGTGCTCTTCTGCTCATGGAAGGGTTCCTTGGTTTCTGCCCATTTTCTCGAACTGCATCTTCCTCACCACATCTCATGTAATTCCTTGGAATCCTCCAAAGATCAGGAGGGAGGATTTTAATAGGGGAGCAGGAAGCTCTGTTGTGTGAGCAAAGTTTGGTTTGCATTGCATTGGTTCTGCTAGTTGTATGATCCGATCTCCCATCCACACCATTGCATATTTCTCACCAAGTTTTGCTGAAGCTGTGTGCTTCTAAGAAATGCTTGTCTGGGCCTTAGATGTCTTATCTATCTTATCCCTTATAATACAAAGAATCTAATCCGTGGATGTAGATATCTATTTTTTTAGCACATACATTTGCTGATTTTGCCACATTTCTACAACTGGTAGATGGGGAAGTCCTCCCTAACACTTGGCAGAAATGTGCAGGTAACCAGGGTGGCCTGGGTAAAGGAATCCAAAAAGAGAACCTAAAACAGCTTGAGATTTAAGATTACTGGTCCGACTGAAGTTCATATTCCCTAGGCTGCTCATAAGCCTTTACTGTAATCAGGCAAACATTGTGATCCTATTCTTCTCCGTCTTTTATAATCTTAGCCAAAGGAGGAATTACTTTCCCCCCTTCTTCCTCGTCTACTTCCTTTTTCTACTTCCAACCCATTGTAAGGCTTGCTGCTGTTGCTTCCTAGCAGCAAGCACAGAGTTGTGCAGGAAGAGGGAAGGATCTCTTTCCCCAGCACCTTGCATGCTATTTTAGGGTGTCAGAAGGCGTGGGAGATGTAATCTCCAGGGTGCTTGGTATCATAATGGCCTGTTTATTTACTCTAGTCTTTGTGTCAGCTACTTACTTCTGTGCCTCCTCCCCTTCTGGGCACAGGTTCTTCTAATGGTGACTGGTTCATTATAGTACCAACACACTAGCTGCATTTTAATTTAGAATATGGAGATAAGTTTTTCACTGTGTTGACTGTGTTTAAATTCAGGTGTAATTAAAATTGTACACATGAAATTATCCAGAAAGACCAGGATGCTTTAATGCTGTATGATGTAATGCAGACCTTCATGTTCCAGGCAAAACAAAGCTCTGTTTATTGCTTGTAGCCAATGATAGATATTGTTTAAGTAATAATAATCATATGGTAAATTAATAAAAGAGTAATCTGTACCATATGCATAGGCTTGATATATCACATTTATTTTACCTTATTTGGTATTCCATTTTGGCTAGAGTTTCCCCACTTAATTAAGGGGATGGAATAACAACAAAGAACAATTTGGAGCATATACTCCATTACTGTCATAAAGCACTTTCATTGTCTAAAAATTATTTAGCAATGGTCTTCTTTCAATGAGCAAAGTTAGTAGACTTCAAAGTATTTCCCCAATTAATGTTGCCGACGTTAGTATGTCAAGAGGTAAAACCATAACACAATACTGAAGATTGCTCCGTATGAATCTGTTAGAATATCCTGAAAGTTCTACTCAATCTTGACTGTATTAATTTGATTGAAAATAAGTGTAATTCATATCATAAGTGTAATGCTTTTGTATACTTACTACTGCTAGCAGGAAAACCATGAAATGATGCAAGAAAAGTGAAATACATTATATGTTATGTAATAATTTGCTTTAATAGCTACAGTTCATTAGCTTCTATACCCTATTGGTTTTCACAAAACTTTTTTTTCTAAGCTTTAAAATATTCTTTCTCTAGGCAATAAAAATAGATGACATGAAATACTGGAGGAAGATTTTTTGTCAAAATTACAGAAAGATACCTTTTTCTAATGAGCTGTCTAGAGATAGTATCCAAAGAGAAATTAAGTTATTTGTTAAATTAGATTATTGCTATTTCTGAAAAATTAAACAAATGACTTCGTTTTAACATAGATACTAGTACTGGTTTGTTAAAAGGCAAGAACTGATGTAAAGATCCATAAATGCTGCATTCACGCAGTATACAAAAAGATATTACTTTGGTTACTAAATCACTGCATGATAATGGTTTTAAATTGTCATTTGATTCAGGCCCATCCATGTTCCTTTTTTGAGAAATAGTTTTTGACTAGAAAGTTTTTTTAAAAATTGGCTATTAGCTTTGTAGATTACTATGCCTGTGATGTTTTACGAGTATAATTTTATACTCGTTACATGTTATAAAATATATAATACATGTTATAAAATATATAAGCCGCAGCTGGATGACTTAGGCTGAGCTGAGTGAAATTGAATCAGATCAGGGCTTTTTTTATAGAAAAAGTCCAGCAGGAACTCATTAGCATAATAGGCCACACCCAACAACAGAAACTCATTAGCATATTAGGCCACACCACTGGCAGCCCAGCTCATACTAGGCCACACCCCCATGTTACCGGAAGAGTGGTCATCCAGCCACACCTACCTTTTGCTTCTTATTCTGTTTACCTAGTTTGTTGTCAAAACCCAGGGCTTTTTTTGTAGCAGGAATTAATTTGCATGTTAGGCCACATACCCCTAATGTAGCCAACACTAATGAGTTTCTGCTGTTGGGTGTGGCCAACTCAGGAGCCAGCTGGAACTTCGTTCCTGCTCGTTCCTGCCCAAAAATATCCCTGAATCAGATTAAGACGGAGGTCCTGTGTCTGGGTCGCAGTGGTCTGGGGTTAGGGATTCCACTCCCAACCTTCGACAGGGCACCTTTGGTACCAGTGTTGGTAGCAGCCCCGCTTTGGTGGAATGAGCTCCCAGAGGGCATCAGTGGGATCTATTACAATTCTGGGATCAGTGGATCTATTACAATTCTGCAGGGCCTGCAAGACGGAGCTCTTTCACCAAGCATTTGATTGGTTGAGGGGCCGCAACCAATCAGCTTAACATTGACTGAGGAACCAGTGCCCGGTAATACACCTTGGCTGCCTGCCTCTGTTTTGGTGCTTAACATCTACACCCACATTATATATGGGGCCTGACACCAGTCTCCATCCAACACTGATCAGATTTTCTATAATGACAATTAAGGACAGTTAAGTTGCCATCAAAACTGTAATACTTGTGCACTGTTTTAGATTTTATTGTGTTTTATCCTTTTAAACTTGTATGATACCTGTGAATTTGTAAGCTGCCCCGAGTAGAAATCTACTGTCAAGTATAATGCTCTTAAAATAGTTATACACATTTAAAAGTTGCTTTTTTAATACACATTTTAGTTCTAGTATCAAATAACAAAACATTTTTGGATTATTTAACTTTTGCTGAATATTTACGGCATAATCTTTCTGCATGCAGACACAGTGCTCACATGTGGAGGGATTTCCACAGGGTATAAGGACCCTGGTCTAACCTTCTTTGGAGCTTACATTTGTTGGCTGGACATGGATATGAGAGACTACCCATTTCCACCCCCACCCCCACCATCATCATCATTATTATCAGGGCTCTTTTTGTAGAAAAAGCCCATCAGGAACTCATTAGCATATTAGGCCACACCCCTGACAGCACAGCTCATTAACATATTAGGCAACACCCGATGTTACCAGAAGTGTGGTCATCCAGCCACATCCACCTTTGGCTTCTTATTCTGTTTATCTTGTCATCAAAACAGTTTTGACATAACCAATAAAAACATTATTTTCTGTCCCATCTATACAAAATCTTGCCTGAACCAATATCTTATGTCCAACAATTATTCCCACACTGGATTGGAATAAATTCCTAAAGGTTAGGTTCCCATGGAAATCAGCTTGCCTTCCTGCAGAACTAGTACGCTGAATATGGTTGCCAACCTATAGGTGGGGTCTGGAGATCTCCTGGAATTACAACTGAGCTCCAAACTACAGAGATCAGGTCAATGGCTGCTTTGGAAAGTGGAGTCCATGGCATTATGCCTTGCTTAGGTCCTTCCTTCCCCTAAACCCCACCCTCCACTCCCAAATATCCAGGGATTTCCTCAACCTGGAGTTGGCAACCCTAGTTCACTGGCAGAACAACACTAGGAGCCAGTTTGGTGTAGTGGTTAAGTGCGCGGACTCTAATCTGGGAGAACCAGGTTTGCTTCCCCACTCCCCTTCTTGCACTTGCTGGATAACCTTGGGCAAGCCATAGCTCTGTACGAGCTGTTGTCTCAGAGCTCTCTCAGCCCCACCTACCTGACAGGGTGTCTGTTGTGGGGAGGGGAAAGGAAAGGAGTTTGTAAGCCGCTCTGAGACTCCCTTGGGTAGTGAAGGGCGGGGTATAAATCCAATCTCTTCTTTTTCTAGGTTTCTGGATGCACTGGACGGGAGTAGTTTGTGGACTACTTTATTCAAGGTACAAAATTTTATTCAAGGTATAAGATTTCATGTGCCACCCACACTTCTTCGGATGGAAGAAGTGAGCATGCACACAAAAGCTGATACCTTGGATGAAACTTTGGACTCCAACTTTGTTCTGCTGCTTCAGACCAACACGGCTACCCACCTGAATTATTACACTATAATACTTTTTACAAGCAATTATGTACCAGTGGAGTGGTTACCATGCAGAGTCTGTCCCACAGGTAAAATTATCCTGTGAACAGGTGGTCTTTACCACATAAAAGTATCACTACCATCACAAGATCACCAATCGTTGGAAGTCAACTCCTCAGAAGCAGAAATCTCTCTTATTAGGAGGGTTAAGAACATCAACTTTGCTAGCCCATTAAAGGCAGATGTCAGCCCAGTAGCAGGAGAAGAGGGGCAATCATCTTCATCAGAAACTGCCCACTTTTTAAATTTCACAAAACAGGCAATCTCCAGAGTGCTGCTGACCATGCTCATTTTTAGTTACAACGCTGTTTCTCTGCAGATGTCCCCCAAAGTCCTCCATGCAACAGTCAAGTGTTCTGCCAACACACACAACAATGAAGCTACTTTTTCAGATGTTTTCTCTTTGCATGGCAGTAAGCACCAAACCACTTTAATACAAACTTTAGACACACATATATTTGCAAGCCATTCCCAACAAGACACAGCAATGAACTCAGGCTTCAAACTTACTTTTCTTAAGCAGAAGATGCCATGAGAAAACGAAAGAGATGCTCAAAAATTAAAGATATTGTCAAAAGCAGCATTTCCTGGTCTCTCTGCTTTTTTACATCCCCCCCCCCCTTTTCAATAATTTTTTTTATAAAAACACAAAGAACAAAATGAAACAGAAATGAAGGAAGGAAGGAAGGGAAGAGAGAAAAAGAAAGGTAGGTGGGGGGAGAGAGAGAGAAAGAAGGAAAGAAAGAAAGAAAGAAAGAAAGAGAAAGAAAGAAAGAAAGAAAGATGGGGATAGAGAGAGAGAGAATGACAGAAAGAAAGATAGATAGGGGAGAGAGAGGAAGGAAGGAAGGTGGAGGGGAGAGAGAGTGAAAGGAAGGGGGAAGGAAAGAAAAAGGAAGGAAGGAAGGTAGGTAGGTGGGGACAGAGAGAGAGAGAGAGAAAGACAGAAAGAAAGGTTGGGGAGAGAGAAGGAAGATATGGGGGAGGCACTTACCGGAGCAGGGAGAGCGATGCGACATCGGTAAGCCAAATGCAGAGCCAGGCCCTTCAGTGCTTAATCTCTGGGCGGGGCTTTCTTCTGCTGGCTTGCTGCACTTAAAGGGAAAGCGCCAGGTGGGTTTTTTTTTCCTGCTGGCTCTCTGTAGGAATTTTCCCTTTAAGTGTAAACAGCTCAGGCAGGCTCGGACGCCAGCCGGAACGGTGTTCCGGTGCGTTCCTGCTGAAAAAGAGCCCTGATTATTATTATTTCACACTTTTACCCCGTCCTCCCTGCAAACAGGCTCAGGGCGGCTTACAGTATGTTACACGGTGCCTAGTCAGAATAAAACAATTTTAAACAGTTTAAAATACAACTATAAGATGTCTTTGTGTGTGCCACGAGCTCCATTATAGCCTATGGGATCTTTCAATGTATTGGTGTTGTGCCTATGTAGTAAAGGGTTGCTCCAGGGCTTTTTTTCTGGGGGAACATGCCGGAAGAGAGTTCTGGGACCTCTTCCAACAAAATTCTTTTTAAAATGTTGAAAAGTTCATGACTTTTCAGTATATGGATTGAAAACTTCATTTCCCTCTTGAGAGTTCTGACACCTCTTAAAAAAAAAAAAGCCCTGGGTTGTGCTGAATTAAAAGGCTCATTCCTTCCAACAGCAAGCTTCATTTTTTAAAGAAGACAGCAAAAGGAGCACACCCACAGACAAAATTAGGCAATTCCCTAGGCATGAACAAAAAAAAAATCATCAAGCTGTAGCTTTTAAAAAGAAGAAAAGCCAAAAGCAAGGTGATGAGGACTGAGCATGCTTATTGCCTTTGCAATGCTGAAAACAGCTGGGGCAGAAGGAAAACAGATGAGAAAATTGATCAATTTCAAGCCCATAAGAGTTGATGGCACCTTGGGAGGTTTTTGAACAGGAATTTGCCAGTTGTCTCTCTCCCCCCCCCCCCGCCAGCCCATGAATTCCTTGTATTTAAAAAATTTACACTTTCTCTTTGCTTATTTGATACAGTTTGGCATTATAAGATTTTTAGGAGATGGATACTGCAACTGGATACAGTTTTTTCTTTTGCTTACCCTTGTAGGAAATTATTACAACAGTTTTAAAAACTATAATAGGAGAGTTAACTGACAGGATTGACAGGATTTAACTTTACAGTTTTAAATACAAATGGAAGCTTGTCATGTTTAAGAAAGGTTACTTTTTAAAGGAAACAACTTTTAGTGTACAGAGCAATCTAGACAGAAAGTAGTGCTAATAAGCATTTTCTGTATTGGTTGAATTTATTAAAACATATTATTCGGTTTTCTTAAGCTTTTCCCTTTTAGCTTAAGATCTCTGGATTATCTTTTGCTTTTCCACTATGAAACTCAGGACTAGGAGAAAAACATAGTTGCCAAGCTAAGTGAAGAACAGATTATCTTGAATGTTGTACAAGTGAAGGAAAGTTTAGAGTTTATTATGTTTTTAAAAGATTGTTTAAACTATTATTCCAAGTATATTGCAGTACAGATGTACAAGTATCATGGATTGTTCTTTTACTTTCTGAAATTTAAATTGGGTGATTTAAAATAAGTCTTTATTCTGTAAGAATTATGCAAACCATTGTGAGGGAGGGAAAGTGCTCTGCAAAATGAATTTATTCTTTGTTTATTAAGTTTAAATACTTTTTCCTATTTTGTATGGCTTAATACTTGTAATCTTTGTCATTATGTGACTGTTGGCATTAATATCTAAGTTCAAGTTTTTAGTATCACTCGAACAGTGAGTTGGGCCATTATTAAATATAGTATTGGAGAATACATCATCTGAATGGTTGCACTTTGGATACTAGTACAGGATTTGGACTATGTATAATCCCATTTGACTTGTTCATCTTTCTGTAAGGATCTCCATAAAGATGTACTCAATATTCTTTTCAAGCCTTAGTTAAAGCTTGGATCAGTGGTCGTAAACCTGCTTAAGGGACAAAGCCTTGCCTTTTCTTTGAAGTCACTTCCCCAGGATTTCAAAGAAGAGCTAAAAGCCAGTTCCCTTAAACTAGTTTAGAAAAGCTTGAACTAGTGCCCCTTAAACCAGCAGCAAAGTAAAATTTTCCCATTGCTTTATTGAAAACCATGGCAATCTTCTGAAGCAGTAAGAACTTAAAACCTTTTAAAGAAAACTCTTTTGGTCTGCAATCACCCTCTAAGTTGACCCCATTATTTGGAAAAACCAGAAGCATGAAGACCCCTAAATGCTTAACATTTTTATCAAAGGGACCAGTCTGACTTTCCAAAGGATTCATGTTCTAGAAGACTACAGTGGTGAAGAGGAGAAATTTCAGTGAATGAAGCAGCAGAACTATATAAAGTGTGGTTAGCCAATGCTGTGTTAATAAAAAAATATTCAAAATTCATTTCATTAGAAAATGTTCAGTGTTAAGTTTTAAAGCAGCTTTTGTACTGTGCATTTAAGTCAATTATTATAACTTTGTTATTTTAAATTACTATGTTAAAATGTAAATATTTAAGACAATGGCAACAGTTCAAGAACATGTTCCATGTGTAGAAATGGATCTTCTAGGAACAAGGGAAGTTGGCATTAATCCAGAATAGGGTATGAAAATTTTGTCTTATAGAAGATGCACATGATCAGACCAGGAGTGATGTAAAGTTGAAAGTCCTGTAATACTTCCTGTGTAGGACCCAAAATGCCCTAACCTGGATAGCCCAGGCTAGCCCGATCTCATCAGATCTTGGAAGCTTAGCAGGGTCAGCCCTGGCTAGTACTTGGATGGGAAACCTCCAAGGAATACCAGGGTTATGACTGAGAGGCAGGAAATGCCAAACCACCTCCAAACGTCTCTTGCCTTGAAAACCCTGAGGTCACCATAAGCCAGCTGACAGCACACGCACGTACGCACGCACACACGCACATACCCCGGAGCCAGAATAAATTCCCAGTTTCTGCAAATTCCCCCTTCCTGTTGCAGACCCCCTCATGTCATTCTTCTTGTGTCCGCCAAGACCAGCATTTTGTGGAGATCAGAGGGATACAGTGAGTGGAGGGAGGCAGGAACGTTCCATTCTGGCACTGGAAAATTTAGTCTGGATCAACCCCCCCTGTGTATGCACTGCTGGAAACAGTGAGAGATTGTTGCCCTTTTGTAACTTCTGGACTGGCCCTATGAATTGGGTTATAAAATGGCTTTCCAAATGATTATGTATTTAAACTATTACTCAAAATACTTCCACTACGCACCTTTGAACAGAATGTAAGTTGCTTTATTCAAGTAATAATTAAATATACATATACATACCCGGTCTGCTACTGAGATAACAAATTCACTACCAACATCTCAAAAACAGTTAATCAGTGTTGCCAAAGCTGGGCTTGTCAGTCACCTGCCACAGCAGGGCTGATACATAAATGTAGTGTCGGGGGGTTGGGGGATGAGTTCATCACATGTTGGGCCTCCAGGAGCTCAGCTGGACTGGATAAAGCTTCTGGCCATGGAAATCATATGAACTGCATGCCGAACATGAAAGTTGCAAGACACAAAATAAAACCCAACTCATCATCTTGGAAAAACAGCAAAAAAGTTTTTCTGATAGTTGTATCATTATAAAGCTGTGGTTCTAAAGCACCATATGACCCCCCAGGAGGTAATCTTCAAATCTTGGGGGGCATTCAGTACTTTGGGCAATCCTTTCTCCTTGCTCGCAATATTTCTGATCACAAGCCTGGGAGAGTGGCTTCACATTGCTCACCCCATTGAAGATCACAGTCTAGATTTCTCCCCCAGCCCTGCCCTCCCCAGTGGCACACAGCAAGTAGCTGGCATTAAGAAGCTGGCTCATGGCCATCAGGCACAAGGATCTCATGGAGACCATGCCTGAGATCTGTGGATCATATGTGTATATATACACTTATAAAATTGTCATATGTGGAGTGTTGTTTATGTAATCCCAATTTTTGCTTGTTATGAATCTTTTCACTGCTGCAGTTCTTCCCAGGGCCCCCTCCTGATCAAGCTTTCCCTTCTGGCTGCCTGCTCAACCACAGGGTGGCCCCAACTCCAGCTTTATGGAATATCCTCCCCCCAAAAGGGCAGAGAGGCCCTTGTTTTTCCTGCCTTCAGTAAGAAATGTAAGGCGGTTCTTTCTAGGCAGGCATATTTTAGTTTATTTCAGTTAATTCCAGTAAAAAGATATTGTTCTGTAGAAAAATTGTATAGCTGTGTTTTTATTTTCTGTTGTGTTTTTAATCATTGTGTGTTACCTGTGGGATTTTTTGTAAACTCTTTTGAGCTGCTGTGGTCAGTGGTAATGGTGAAATATATTTTTTTTAATACATAAAGAGGGGCATTCTGTGATAACATTGTGTATTTGGAAAGGTGCAGAGGACTAAATGTTGACAACCACTGGATTAAAGGAATGCCTTTCAATCAAAGCATACACAGTAATACACTGTATTATTTAGATTTTTTAAAAAATAAACCACCTCAAGCTCTCTTTTATATAAAATGGAAAGTTCAAGAGAGCAGCTTGTCTCTAAAAGCATAGTAAGAGTTCACACCTAAGCACCACCTCATAAACATAAGAAGATGTAAGGTTCCTGCCCTTATGTTTTTCATTTGACTTCCCCCACCCTGAACTGTCTGCCATGCTTCCTGGATTTGAATGTGTTTTGCCAAATCTTGCATGAAACAAAAGCTTTGTAAAATTTATGGCTACTATTTTAAAATTGTATAACTTTTGAGTTGCTGTAAAACATTGTTTCTTTTTTTAAAATCTTAACCTTTTCCCATAAGAATGAGAACTACAGTGCAGTCTGGTACAGAGTTACTCCACTTTAAGTCCTTTGAAGTCAGTGGGCTTGGATGGAAGTAACTGCACGGGGTTGCACTGTCCAAAGGTTCACATAGGAGGCTTGGGCTCTCCATGTCATGGCAGTTGTGATCCCTTCTCTTTGAACAAGAGATTCCCACCTGCTCATGAACTGCTTTTTTCACTCCCTTCAGTTTCAGAAGCAGTTGTCATAAGGAGCTGTTTGAAGTAAAGTTGACATGAGAATGGAATGGAACCGCAATGGAAATAGAAAGTTGACATGGGAATAGAAATGGTTTTACAGTTCTTTGGCTCCTGAATTGTGTGTATATAATTTTTTTAAAAAGATTTAGATTATGAGTTCTGAACAGAGAGTAAAACTACTGGGCTCTCTTATTTGTTTATAGCTATTGTAATCTTTTAATTAGCACTGATGTCAGCTATCTAGCAAGTCAATGTGTATTTTCCTTTGTCCCTGCCATTCCAGGAGGGGGAAAAATGAAGTAATTTTGCTTTCTTCTGCAAAATGCATGTTGATGTAACTTTGAGAAGCACTAAGGAGTGCACTTTTAAAAACATGTTATTTAAATCCATAATTCTGACTTATTTGTAACCATGAAAAAGAAATTGTACTGTTAATGGAACCTTGACATTTGAACTGTGATTGGAATGGGGAAGTCCTGCAAGATGTTAATTTTTTAAAATGTATTTTTGTTGCATATTTTGTGATTTTGGACTTGTGAATCTGATAAAGGATAAATTTCCATTGAAAATAAGGAAAACTTGCAGAATTTGTGATGCCACTTTTTTTTTGGCTTGTGGCTGAGATCTCAGACTTAAAGACAGACCAGAATGAAATGCATCCAGTAAATTCCTTTCCCAGTTTCCTCTTTGGTCAGGGCATTCTGGCTCAATTCAGGCATCACGCCAAAACATAACTGAAGTACCTTTGACTCTGGTTAGGAACAACAGCTGAACTGACAAACGAGAATTTTAAACTTAGCATTTGATGTGGGCTTGTAAACCAGGGTTCTGTTTGCCATGATTTCTGGATGCTCCAAACGGAAGGTTTCTATCACTTACCGTGAAGCTTCCTTTCTCAGGGGTCAGGAGTGGAACAGTCCTCAAGATTGGGATAAGCTCCTCCTTCCTCTGCAGGGCCGGCTCCGAGCTTTAGGACCGGTGGGAGGGGCTTATCCCTACGAGGCTCCAGTCGTTGACCAGCCCCTCCATCACCTATGATTGTACTGTGGAAAAAAGGTCACATTCCTCCCCCCTGGGGTATCCCGGGGGCCTTGGACCCTTCCCTTCCAACCTTTCCTGTAGCTGAAGGCACCCACGACAATGGGTGGGCAGGACTGTTCCACTCCTGACCCCTGAGAAAGGAAGCTTCACGGTAAGTGATAGAAACCTTCCGTTCTCCAGTGGTCAGGCAGTGGAACAGTCCTCAAGATTGGGACTTAGATAAGCCGTGTCCCCAGGGAGGGTTAAGTGGCTTCAGCTACAAGACCTGTTGAAGGACCCTGCGGCCAAACGCCGCTTCGGCCGATGCCGCCAAATCCACCCTATAGTGTTTAGTGAAGGTGTGGACTGACTTCCAGGTGGCTGCTTTACAAATCGTCTCTAAGGTGGGGAAAGCCCTATATGCCGCCGAGGTGGCGGCTCCCCTTAGCGAGTGCGCTACTATGCCCTCTGGTGGCTGCGAGCCATTGGCCTTGTAGGCCAGGATAATGCACCCTTTAATCCATCTACTTAAGGTGGAGGAAGACACCTGAGAACCCTTGGATGCATTTGTAAATGCTATGAATAGAGACTCCGTCTTTCTCCATTCTCTGGTTCTCTCTATGTAGTACGCCACTGCTCTTCTAACGTCTAAGCAGTGCCATTCTCTCTCTTTCTCGTTTTTTGGATTGGGACAGAAGGACGGCAGCACTACCTCTTCTGACCTATGGAACACCGAATTTACTTTTGGTATAAACGCGGGGTCTAGCCTGAGTACCACTTTGTCGTTATGAAATGTGCACAGGTCCTTGTTGATGGACAGGGCCCGTATCTCCGACACCCTCCTTGCTGACGTGAGTCCCACCAGGAAAAGGGTCTTGAAGGTCAGTTCTTTTAAAGGGCATGACCCCATGGGCTCGAAGGGCTGTCTGCATAGGGCCTTTAGAACTGTATTTAGGTTCCATGATGGGAATCTATGTATCTGAGGCGGGTTTACCAGGGCCGTCCCCTTCAGGAACCTCCTAACGTGTGCGTGGTGTAACAGGGATCTTCCATGTCTGGCTCCCTGCACTGCTGAGATGGCCGAGACCTGTCTCCTAAGTGTGCTTGTGCTAAGTCCCTTTTCCAGGCCATCCTGTAGGAATCTAAGCACCTTCCTAACTGGGGCACTCAGTGGGTCGACCTCCCCCTCCTCGCACCACCTCTGGAACACCTGCCAGGTGGCGTTATATATTCTCATTGTGGATGCCCTCCTTGAGGCTAGCATGGTGTCCACCACCTTGTTTGGGTATCCCGCCCCCACTAGCAGTTCCCGCTCAATCTCCATGCTGTGAGATTTAGCATCTCTGGCCGTGGATGCGTTGTTAGCCCCTGCGTTAGCAGGTCCTCCCTGACTGGGAGGTGCCACGGTTTTTCTATTGACAACGCCAGGAGGTCCGAGAACCAAGCTCTTCGCGGCCAGTGTGGCGCGATTAGCACTACCTCTGCGCGCTGCAGGCGTACGATCTGAAGAACTCTGTGTATTAGCTGGAGCGGTGGGAAGGCGTAAAGTAGTCCTTTGGGCCATTTGTGGTTCAGCGCGTCCGTGCCTTCTGCGTACTCGCTTTTTTCCCTTGACAAAAATCGTGGTAGTTGCCTGTTGTTCTGTGTCGCGAACAAGTCCATTATCATTTTTCCGAACTTTTGTTGCACTTGGAGAAACACCTCCCTGTGTAGTTTCCACTCCGTCTGGTTGACCATTTGTCTGCTTAGCCAGTCCGCCAGTCCGTTGTCTCTTCCGGCGACGTGAGTTGCCCTTAGTGATAGGATATGAGACTCCGCCCATGTCAGTAGCTCCGTCGCCTCTGCGTGCAGTTTTCTGACTCTCAATCCTCCCTGCCGGTTTACGTAGGCTTTGGCTGTTATATTGTCTGTTTGGACTAGGACATGTTCCCCTTGGAGTATCCTCTGGAACCCCAAGAGGCTCAGCTTGATAGCCCGAAGTTCCAGTAGGTTGATGCTCTCCCGAGACTCCTCTGGTGTCCACTGGCCCTGGATCATCTGGTCTCCTGAGTGAGCTCCCCAGCCCGTGAGACTCGCGTCCGTCGTCACTACTATTCTCTGAGGTTCCTGTAGGGGGTTCCCCTCTTTGAACCTGTGTGGGTTTAGCCACCATTCCATTTGTTGTCTCACCTGGTCCGGGAGGTGAAGGAACTTGTGTCTCTTGCACGCTATGTCCTTCTGGTGCGGCAGTAGGAAACGTTGTAGCGGCCGCGCGTGGAACCTGGACCACTGCACTATGTCTTGGCATGACACTAGCATGCCCAGTAATTTGGCCAAGGTCATTAGAGAGGATTTTGGCTCCTCCAAGACCTTCCTCATTAGTGTTTGTATCCTGATCACCCTGTCCGGGGATAAGAAGACTCGTTCCCTGACTGAATCTATCACCACCCCCAGGTGTATTATTCTCTGGGAAGGTTCTAACTGACTCTTCTCCAGGTTCACTACCAGACCATGTCTCTGAAATGTGTCCATGGTTATTTCCAGCGCCCTCCTCGCCTCCTGGCTCGATGGCGCTTTTATTAAAAAATCGTCCAGGTATGGGAAAAGGTACACACCCCTTGTCCTGAGGTGTGCCACCAGGGTCACGAGAACCTTCGTGAAGACCCGGGGCGATGACTTCAGGCCAAAGGGTAGGGCTCTGTATTGATAGTGTCCCTTCCCGTATGCGAACCTCAAGAATTTTCTGTGCGCCGGGTGTATCGGGATGTGTAGATACGCCTCTGTCAAGTCCACGGAGGTCATGAAGTCCCCAGCTTGCAGGGCTGAGAGGATGGACTTCAGAGTCTCCATTCTGAATCTCCTGTCCCTTACATGTTTGTTCAGCCACTTGAGGTCCAGAATGGCCCGTGTGGTCCCGTTCTTTTTGGGTACGGTAAAGAAGATCGAGTATACGCCCCGCCCCCTCTGGGAGTGAGGGACTGTTTCTATGGCTCCTATTGCCAAGAGGTGATCTACAGCTTTCGTGGTTATTGCGAGTTTGCTCTTGCTTGCGTGCCTTGGCACCTGGATAAAGCACTGCTGAGGATAGTGGGAGAACTCCAGTTGGTAACCCTGAGTGATTGTTTCGATGACCCATCGGTCGCTGACCGACTGCTCCCAAGGTCTCGCGAACTCCTGTAGCCGTCCCCCTATCCTCAGTGCGCTTGATGTGTGTGTATAGTCATGCTGGTCCCCCTTTCTTGGGGGCCTTGGTGGAGGCTTCTCCTCTATTCTGCGCAAAGGGCTTGTTTCCCCTTGGCCTGGCGTGCCATTTTCCTCGACCCTGCCGGTTGAAAGAGGGCTTCTGGTCCCTCTTCTGTTCCCGAAAGGGCTGAAAACGTTTTCTGGGTTTGTGTTCCCTCCGCCTTGAAGGGAGGACTTTCTTTTTGTCCCTGTTTTCCACTAAGAACCTGTCTAGTTCCTCCCCAAACAGTGCCCCTCCCGTGAAGGGTACCGCCGCCACCTTGGACTGCGCTGCGGCATCCACCTCCCAGTGTCGCAGCCAGGTGTTCCTTCTGGCTGTGACGCTACACGCCATTGCTCTTGCGGAGAGTTGGAACGCGTCTAGGGAGGCATCCGCCGAAAAGGCCAATGCCAAGGCTATTTTCTTGAGTTCATCCTTGAACTCCTTCGGTGCGTCGCTCTCTGCCGACGCAAGGTTCTGTGCCCAGTCGTAGGCTGCCCTTGCGAAAAGAGAACTCGCCATGGACGCCCTCAGCGAAGCCGATGAGGCCTCAAAGTCTTTACGTAGTGCTTGTTCGACCCTTCTATCTGTCTGGTCCTTTGGCATGCCGTCCGTGCCCATTGGCAGCACTGACGAGGAGTACAAGCTGGTGACGGGCTCGTCCACCACTGGTAGCTTAAGCCTCTTGGAGGCTTCTGGCGCCACCGCATAGAATTTTGAGATCAGGTGGTGAGTTGTTTTAGCCTTTGCCGGGTGGTCCCACTCGGCCTTCACTATGTCAAAGAATGATGCTGGGAGCGGTATCCCCGGCTGGGGGGTTGACGCTCTCGGCATCAGGTTCCCTGCCCCTTTTTGGAACTCTGACTCCTTTTCTTCCTCTTCCTTTGGCCTAGCTGACAGATTCAATGTCCGCATCACTTTCGGTAACAGGCGTGAGAATAGCTCCTGTGGGAATAGTCTGGACTGAGCGATCGCTACGTCCAGCTCCTCTTCCTCTTCCCCTGACAGTTCCCCCTCCTCCCTTTCTGAGGGAGAGATAGAGTCCTCCGACTCTAGGGCTCCATCGCCCATCAGCGGACTACGCTCTCTGGGCTGTTTGCTATTCTTTGCCCCTGGGGACCTGGAAGAACTAGATGATTCCCCCTGTTTAGATCTGTGCCTCTTTTTGGGCCTGCCCCTGTCTCCCTTTCTGCTCGATGAAGAGGCCTCCTTCATCGTCTCTTTCACCATCATTTTGATTTCTTGTCTCATCTCTCCTCTGAACCATGCTAGGAGGTCGTTTTTGTCCTTCTCCCTCCTTTCTGGAGAAGTCCTGGTCTCGTTAGATGACAAGGAGCTTGTTAGATTAGGGCCTTCCAGCCCCCCAACTAAGCTGTCGGTCCCGTCAGTAGATTTACTCGACATCTGTGATCAAGAAAAAAGGGGGGGGGCTGTTTGTTTAGTGTCATCTGGGCCTGGCTCATGAGGGTTGGGGGGGGCGGGGGGGTGACCTTCCATGGCGTCTCCCCCCCCTACTGGTAGCCCCCGTCCTTACTGCCTGCTGGCAGTTGCCATGTGCGTCTATAAAATGGCCGCCACCATGTGCCCCCAACATGGCCGCCACCATGTGCCCCCAACATGGCCGCCACCATGTGCCTCGGGGTTCCCCCACAATGGCCGCCCGCGGGTACCCCCAACATGGCCGCCACCATGAGGTCAAACCTTTCCCAGGGTTCCCCCACAATGGCCGCCCTCAGGTACCCCCAACATGGCCGCCACCATGAGGCCAAGCACTCCCTTTAAGATGGCTGCCACCATGTGCCCCGTTCAGCTGGCCGCCAATGGCCGCTTCCTGTCGCCCTCCCCCTCCTCTCCTGGGCCCTCCTGCGCTCCGCGCTGAGAAAGGGGGCCGGGTGACTGCCGGGGTCGGGGCTGATTGGTGGCATCGCCCCGCTGGGCTGGCTGGCACTCCACGTTTTCCCCTCGCGTGGGGGGGGGGAACGGAGAAAAAGAGGGGCTCCGGAGGGTAGCCGGGGGAGGGGGGGGTGCGCGTCGTCGCTAGCCGCCGCCCAGGGGCTCCGGAGGGTAGCCGGGGGATGGGGGGGTGCGCGTCGTCGCTAGCCGCCGCCCAGGGGCTCCGGAGGGTAGCCGGGGGACGGGGGGGTGCGCGTCGTCGCTAGCCGCCGTCCCGTGGGGCGAACAGCCCTGGCTTGCCGGGGGGGGGGAGGGGGCTGAGCGCCGCCTCACCCTCCCGGGGAGGGTTGGCAGCGCTGCTTACCGCTTCCCTCCGCTCTTCCCGGTTCCCGGGCAGTGGGTGGCACGCCTCCGCTTCGGGCTCCGTCCCTCTGCCTCTCCGCTCTTCCCCCCGCGCTCCTAGACTCCGCGGAGCAGGCCCTCCGTTCCAGCACGGGTTAGGCCAGCGGGGGGGGGGTCTTCCAAGTTTCTTCTTCTCTTCTCTCTCTTCTCTCGTCCTCTTCTCTCTTCTGGAGCTGCTCGGCACGTCCGTTGCAGAGCAGGGCCGGCAAGAACTGGAGCCTCGTAGGGATAAGCCCCTCCCACCGGTCCTAAAGCTCGGAGCCGGCCCTGCAGAGGAAGGAGGAGCTTATCCCAATCTTGAGGACTGTTCCACTGCCTGACCACTGGAGAACTGTATTTCACTGCACATTTGGAAGCTCCAACCCTACTTATTTCAAGCCACTATTTTGTATAATGTCCAAAGTTAACTCCTGTGTTCAAAATATTTCATTTTATATGCTTTATCATTACTGCTTAGAGGTATGCGGTATACACTTTGGTGAGTTCAATAATTAGTAACTTGAATGAATATGAAAAGTGACATTTTCCAATTATTTATACAACTCAAACACTGTAAAAATTGTAATCTGAGACAACTTGTGATTCTTTGTTTTTTTTTTTCCTTCTTGAAGGTGAATTTGCATCGCCTCGAGCTATCTTGACTGGACATGACTACGAAATTGTCTGTGCTGCAATTTGTGCTGAACTTGGCCTGGTAATAAGTGGTTCTAAAGGTACATTTTGCTGCAGACTTTTATAAACTTTTTTCTTTTTTAGAAACTTTTTTTTAAATGGTGAAGTTCTGAAATATTTATGTAAAAATTATGTAACCATTAAAAATAAGTACTTTGGTAGCAGTTTGGAAAAAGTGTCTAGATGTCCTTTCTGTGGAGGTTGCCAGCATTGCAGTGGAAATTAATTATGGTTAAAGTTTTTGTTTTCATACAAATGGATGCAAAGCTTTTCATGTGTATTTTTAATGGGGATTATATTTTGACAATGAAATGTCAGTTGTAGTAGATATACTTTCCTGCACTGATCCACTAGGCACCTACCATACTTTTGTCTTTTCTTCTAGAACATCATCATCTTTCCATTCTAGTTGTCAGGTGAAAAGGAGTTTCTCCCCTCCCTATCACAGTATTTGCAGATTGGTTTGTTAGCTCTTGAGAGCAAGAATAATCACTCATGTCAAGTGTTTTCAAAGGACTACGTACTGAAGACTGGGTGGTATCTAGACAAAAGTTATTTGCTCATGTATGGATATATAAATTGTTGCACTTATGGTTTAGCCAGCATATAGAGGTATTTTGTGCCAAAAGTTTGGACTGCCACTTTGTGATCAGACTTGGCATCAGGCTTTATAGAAGGCTGGCCATAAGACCAAGGAGCTCAGTCATATCCAGTAAACTTTGTAAGTGGCAACTGGAAAGGCCAGATGATGTCACTCAGAAGGCTGGATCTGACTTGGTCACAGATCCTATTATAGGCTGTCGACATGGCACCAAAAGGGAGCTGAAACAGTCAGCAGGAAGGAGTTTGCCTTCAGACACCTACAGAACCTGTTTCCTCCACTCAGCCGCCACTCACCTCTGCAATCACAAAAATGCTCTATGAACAATCTTGCAAGTGTATGTCTGTAAGTTAAGATACTATATTCCAGGTATTCCTGTAAGACCCTGATGGTTTTGCTCCTCCTCCCCTTTTCATCAGATGGACCATGTCTCATACATTCTATGAATGGCGATCTACTGAGGACACTAGAAGCACCTGAAAACTGTTTGAAAGCAAAACTTATCCAGGCATCAAGAGAAGGTCACTGCGTCATATACTATGACAATGGTCATTTCTGTGTGTTCAGTGTGAATGGGAAACTGCAGGCCACTATGGAAACAGATGATAATATAAGGGTGAGTAAAAGTGAACAGTATAAGCAACACCATCTTATGTAACAGAAGTCTTACATTTTAATGCCTATGTATCAAGTTACTATGTCACAAGAAAAGCAGAATGAAGATATTAGCAATTTGAACCTGAACACTTTAAATGTTAATCATTCTATCTTACTACATTCCCAAGTTTGGTGTATGTGTGCATGGGGGGGGGGGGGGGGGGTTGAAGGACAGAATTAAGGCAAAAGCCTTGGCTTGTACTCTTGACCCATTAATATTTTCAGCATTAACTGAAATAATTTAAAATACTAAAGTGTGTTAACACAGTCTCTTATTTTGTATGATTAAGTGAAGTCAATACTAACAGTTAAGTGACATCTCTCTACTATGTCAAAAGGCAGGACTACTTAAATTGACTGTTTTAGTGTTGCATTTGAAATAGCTTTGCTGTTAATCTGAGTTCCTTGGCCAGTATTGGAATTGAATTGCATTAAGAGGACAGATAAGCCTTGTGCATTTCAGCTTTTTATCCTTTCTCATACATGGAGAAATCCTTGTAAGGTTCCTTAATCCTTCTAAGGTTCCTTGCTTTGGCATATGGCTAAAACAGTTTCTTTACTGTCAAGATTTGGGGAATGTTGCCTAATACCATGGAAATTCTGGTCTCTCTAGACCTAGCAATATACACAACCAAATAATTATTTTTCCCAGCAGTCCTTGTTGCATTTTATTCTTGAGCAATCCACAGCCTTTTCCCCTGAGCTTCTATGCTTTATCATACCATAAGGCCACTCACAATGGATTAAAACAAGAGTGTTTAAAATGCATCTGTCCACTGGCACTGGAGTTCAACAATTTCACACTCATTGCTAGTAAGAGATGGAAATATTTGCAGGGAACAGAAACTTAGTTTTTCATTCAAACTGTTCTGTATGCTTTGTAGTGTCGCTGCAGGCTTGGTTTCCCATATGTTGAAAAAAGTAGACACTCTTGGCTGTTATAGGCAGACAATATAATCTTCTGATTTACTATCTTGTACACAAGTATGAAAAAAATATGCTACCAAGAGATTGTATAAGCAGTCTGGAGATACTCAGGGCCTAATCAACACTTTCCACCTGTTTTTGTTTTAAAACTTGTATTGCTCAGTAGAGCTTAGGCTAACAGCAGATCTGCCTAGCTATGTTTAGATATTTTAATGAGCAACTTAAATCTAAATAGGCAGGCAGTTCAGAAATATAACATTATTTTATCCTCAACAAAGCCAGTGTGCTGTTCCACCCAAAGGAACCAATTTATTTTTCTTTCTTTGGTCTGTTTTAAAAAGCAAAGCATCTAACAAGCTCTCGGTGTTGTGTGCCAAAGCTGTCACAGTGACAGGTCTGCTTTTTTAAGAAGCATGGCCTCTCAAGAACCTGAGCGTCAAGACTCTTTAGGAAAGTACAAGTAAAAAACAGAAGAAAATGGAGCAAATTTAAATTTGGGGCTTTGATACAGTGTTTGTGCATCAGAACTACATGTTAGTAGAAAGATTAAATATTACAACACCACTTAAAGAATTCAAAATAACTTTCATAGTGAGGAAACATCAAAACATTGATTGATATTTCTGTAGGCAACTTATATGAAGCAAGTGTATCCTGTACTAAATCCTGAGGGCCATGTTATGAAACTGAAATCTTGACAGATTGAAAAAGATTATTCTCCCCCCCATCCACTTCTACGTGACTCACTAACATGCTGCTGCTATGAGTAAAACTCGAAATCTCATTTTTTATTTAATCAAGAGCACAGAAATCCACTAAACTCATTGGTGGTAGAAGAGTTAAAGATTAATGGCTTTAATTTGCCTTTTAATATAGCATTTCTCTGATAAAAAGCCTCCAGTATAATATTCAAGTGAACCATAACCATAAGGTTAATGGATTTTCATCAGATGAATTTTATAACTGTAGCAAATAATTATTTGTCACACTCTTCACTGCAGTTTCAAAAATACCCTTAGGAAACTGCCATTTGTGAAATGAGGAAAAATTGCCATTGATTTTGTTTATAATGAATAATCTTTTTAGTAATTGTATTTCGTTTGTTAGATATCACGAGTCCAGCATTTTCTTTTAAACAATTCACTGCCTTAGCTTCATCATCCTTCCTGTTGTGTATATTGTCATCTGTTCATTTATAATGCACTAAGACTGACGTGTTTATGTTTTAAGCACATCTGTGTAGCAAATATCCTCCCTCTGTTACATGGGAAATGTCTGGTTACATCTTTGTCATTATTATTACTTATTTCAGAAACCAGTAATATAAAACTTTGGTCATAACTCCATTTTAAGGCAAAATTCAGTTGAATAACTGATTTTGATTATCTCATATTTAATGCAGATGGGTTAAAAGGCATTACAGTCTCCGTAGTACAGTATACATTTGACTGAATGCACTTAGCATAATAGTAATTCTAAACCATGCTTTACTTTAAAAAGAAGATTGTTACCAGCTTTTCTTCCTTAGAGCTTACAATAATAAATGCACTGTACTGTATAACCACTTGCTCACTATGGACAAATGGGTTTGCATAAGCAGGTGTAGTAAATTAGAGACTTTAAACCATTTCATCCAAGAAATTAATAGAGGTTCTGATTGAAAAAGGGAAAACATAAACATTTCTGGGCACTTGTATAGTATTAACTAAAGTGTGAATTTCATCTTTTATGGCTGGGATCCAAAGAGTTACTTTAAGCAAGCCAAAAGGTATGAAGATTTTTTCATGTGAAGATTTTTACTTTCTTTTAAGTGAAGATTTTTACTTTCTTTTAACAGACGACCTTCATGCCATATCACAAACTGCTTCTAAATAACTCCTTGATCTCAAAAAGAGCTTGCAGTTTGACATAGGACATAGTTTGAAAGCACAAGTCCAAACATAGTTTGGGGAACTAGTTGCGAAGTTATTTGGAGCTGACCTTAACTTTTAAAATAAATAATAAGCTGTCTCAAGCAAGTCTCTGGGGAGGCAGCATGTAAAAGCAGCCCTAAATAAATAAATGAATTTAAAACATAATTTTATTAAAATATTAACTATTATGTATGATGGGTGAAAAAATAAGTAAAATGCAGGGAATATATTAACCTAGGATGACTACCTTGCCCAAAAGAGGAGTTGTATAAACCATTATAAAAAAAAAAAATCTAGTTAAACTTAAATTGTTATAGGCTTTCATGCAGGAAAGACTAATCAAATGCACAAGCATTTGAAAATGAAAATTTTCTTTTTATTAATTGTTACAGATCTTCTGAGATTTTACTCCGTAAATTTAATTTTTTAAAAAAATTGAGATAACTGGCAAAACAGCTGGATTTAGGGATAATGACAGATAAAACACTGAAGGATTATGGTACTTGTACCAAAAATGACTATGCCATTTAGGACTTGTTGGATACAGCTAAGAACAGAAAATTTCCTAATAAATGGTTTGTCATGTGTCTATACATGCCACAACCCAGTGGATTTTATGCTGGATCTGATTTAATTTGAATAAACTGACCATAGGCCAGCAGTGAGTATTTTAGTCGGAACTTCCTACTTTCTAAATTTAACTGGATAGTACACAAAGCAAGACGTGAGATGAGGAATATAATTCTGTATCATGGTGACTTCTGGTGACTCCTACTCGGGGCTTGGATGTTTTTCAGGGAAGTAGCTTGATAGCCTGTCTCTGCATCTTGAGCCCTGGTATTCCTTGGAGGTCTCCCTTCCAATTACTTGCCAGGGTTGGCCCTGCTTAGCTTCCAAGATCTGACAAGACTGGACTTGCCTGAGCTATCCAAGTCAGAGCAAAACAAATACCCTCTCAGTGGCCATTTTGGAGGTTGCTAAACCACCATAAGAGTAGCCTTGGTTTCTGATGGTAAAAGGCAGGGGGAGGGGCAGGGCTTTTTCCAGGGCTGTTTTGGCCCTTGAGGAGGACTGATCATCGATGTCAGGCATGGCAACAACCACCAAGTGGCTTGCTACTATGAGACTTGCATGACTCACCAAGAATTGGCTGGCTGCTATTGTTCAACAGCAGCCACCCCACAAAAGCCAGTTTCAGACTGGGATCCAGGAGCCCTGGACCAGTTACACATTCTCACCCTAATCTACTTCACAGGGTTGTTTTAAGGATAAAATGGAGGAGAATGATATAAGTTGCTTTGGTGCTCCATTGTGGAGAAAGGTGGAGTACAGAACAAGTAAATAAATAATATAGCTGAAGATAGGGGTCAGTTACAAGGTTAATTAGTGGGAGGAAGAGAGAGATGAAGCAGGGAAAAGTGAGAATATGAGGGATGGCAGGAGGAAATAGCATGGAGAAGGAGATACAGGGGGAAATGAGGTGCCCCTCACATGTTCTTGAAGGTTCTCCACAGTGCAACTGGGCCGAGCCCACTGGCCAGCATCATACAACTGGGCCAGTTTTCTCAGAGAAAGGCTGTCAGGAGGGAAAGCTGAAGACAGGGGATAGGTAAAAGTAAGCTGGTTAACAGCAAGAAGAAGCAGGAGATGGATTTTTTTCTGTGTGAGAATGGTATGAATTTTGTTTTGACAAGGGCTTTTGTTACTTGTCATTTAAGCTCCTAAAACCATTAATGTCACAATTGTCTACGTTTGAAAAGGACTAAGTCCCTGCTTCTCAAATTAAGTGACAATAGCCAGAACAATTAATAAAGTGTCATGAATGTAACTTTTTCACTGTGTTTTATTATTATCCAAGTGTGATTTATTTATTTGTTGCAACTGTGATTATTGCTTTTTTATTTAAATATCTTTACCTAAATGGGTTAATAGGGCATCTGATCTTTCCTTAACTGGGAATTAAGTTTGAGTAAAATAATTTACTGGTCAGCATTAACAGAAGTTGCACTTTGAATTCTTTAGGCAATTCAGCTGAGCCGCGATGGTCAGTACCTCCTTACAGGAGGAGACAATGGAGTTGTTATGGTATGGCAAGTGTGTGACCTCAAGCAGCTTTTTGCCTATCCTGGTTGTGATGCTGGAATTCGATCCATGGCTCTTTCGTATGACCAAAGGTGAGAGTCAATCAGCTTGATATCCTTAGTTTACAATGCCATCTTGTACTGGCTTTATTGGATGTAACTCAGCAGACAGACAAAGAAACAGCATGTTTAAGATTAAACTAATCTTTGAGCAGTGTATTTTTTTAATGTTGGTGTTTTCTTCCATCTATCCCAGCTCTTTTAACTCTCCTAATACTGTGGTGTTGGTGGCAGGAGCAAGACCTAAAGATAACTGACCTCAGTGGAAACCTATGCCATTAGACTTCTTGACGTTGGCGGTAGAGCATATGCTTTGTTAAATGCAACCTTAACATAAAGATGAGGATTCTCTTAATTAGTTTTTTTCTCCCTTTTCATAGGTGTATAATGACAGGCATGGCTTCTGGCAGCATAGTGCTTTTCTACAATGATTTCAACAGGTGGCACCACGAATACCAAACCAGATACTGAAGCTGGAACACATATTGCTGCTGGCAGATGAAAACTTGAAGCATAGCAAGTCTCTCTTCAGAGTCTGGCCAGATCCTCAGTGCTTATAAATAGTAAATATAACATCTGAATGTAACTTAAAATTGCTGGAAGAAGCTATTTTTTAAAGTCAATTGCTATTTTTGTAGAACTTGCTTGACTTTTGGGGGGAAGGGAAAAGAAGCAGAAAATGGCTGCTGGGGGTCTGTAGTTTAAAAAGAAAATCTATATTTTTTAGTCATAGTAAGTCTATTTTGATTCATGTATGGGGAAAGACCTACATAAGATGGCTAAAATTCTTGAACTAGCTATATTATGAAACATGTTTCTCATGTAAATCTTTATAATCTTGAGGATTAATTGATTTTAACAATGGAAGTTGGCTATAATACTGGGGTTTTAAACTGGGCTTACCCATACCACATTTTTGTCTTGTATCTTTACAATGATTGTACTTTTTCAGCACTGACTTTTCTGGGAATCAATAAGAATATTTAAATTATGAGATAAATGTAACTTTTCTTTCCATCAACATAGTGATCAAGCATGCTTCTAAGTCTAGATGATTAGGTTTTTTTTTTTAGTTTTCTGTTTTGTTGTGCAATTAATGAAGAGGAAATTAGCAACCGAGTTGATACACCAAGTGTGAGTCCTTATGGCTTTTTCCTGATCTCTCTTTCTGGCATAACTAAATGTGCATTGTTCCATAAATCCAACCTTAATTTTGAGAATTATTTACTTCCATATTTTCCCATTAAATCATATGTGGATTCAAAGCACACTTCTTCCTGGAGCCTGATGTTTTTAGGCAAGCAACAAAAAAACAATTACAGCATTGCCTACAGAAGCAACAGTTTTATTTCCATTATGGCATAGCTTGTGTAACAGCCAGTACAGTTGTATAATCTGAGCATGTTCTTTATTGGTCCTCATTCAATCATGTTGACAATACAGAATACCCTATCTTTCAGCTCTTAGGAAAATGAAAAGAATTTATACTAAAGGAACAATGTTATTTTGGTGTTGCATAAATTCTACTTTTTCTACAAGATTGCAACTCAGAACTATGTGAAGATATTTGTGAAAAGAATTGTATTGTTTTGTAGGTCTGTATTGCATAAATAATTACTTTGTATGTTGTGCTCTATTAAGGTTTGAAACATTCCACATCTATATTGGTATATAATTTTCTTCAGCTGCCTACTTCAAGCTGTTCCCATTTTTTCTAGCATTCAACTACCTTCTCTTTCAGTAAAGTTTCAAAAAGGACAACTCAAATTTGGGAAAAATTCAATAAAAGGCATTTGTAATTTAGTGCATCTTTCATTGCAGTGGAATCTTATTGCTGAACTGGAACAATATAAAATTCACAATTTCCTGTATATTGAAAAATACTGTCTTATAGTCAACAGTATTTAACAACTTTTTATAAAAAAAGTTGATCCTGTTGCTCTAATATTGACCTTTGACCTTTGTTTTAGACCTAATTATTACATCAGCAACTACAGGCAGTCTTGGGTATTTTCCAGGGAACTTAAAGAATAATTCACATTTAGCTTTTCCAAAACACCATGTACATTTTGCAAAGTGATACAGTATCTTCTTGATAGCTCAAGGAATAGTTGATTTTGATTAAAAGTGCTTATATTGGCATTGCTGAAAGAGGAGTTAAAACTCACCGACCACATTTCAAATTAGAATTCCTTTATTCTAACAGCATGAAGATGGAGTGGAAAAATGAGTATAAAATGTATTTTTTACCTTTGCAAGCATCAATGGTGTTTGTGAGATGTGTGTATTATTTTACTCAAAATCAAATTATTTTATTATAATCTCCCCTTTCCTCCCACAGAAAGTAGCTATAGTCAAATGTTCAGTGCTGTGACTCACCATTCAAACCACATATATATACATACATACAGCATGCGGCTAGTTTATACCATTCCAAACACTGGAAAGTTTTAATAGGTGAATTTAGTTTGGGTTAATGTATACCAAAACGAAAAACAAGCAACTGGAGCAGCTGTGTAGCAATTTTCCTCCCAACACGTTCAAGGAAGATAAAATCAGCTTCCAGTTTGTATCCAATAATTGTTTTGAACTTACCACTTACTTCATTTTAGTTCCCATTATCACACAACCCGACTGCTTAGTCCAGCAGCACCTTAGAGACCAACACGATTTCTGGGGTGTACGTTTTCAAGAGCTGGTATCTGGCAAAGGGCACTTTGACTCTCAAAAGCTCATGCATCCAAAAATCTTGCTGGTCTCTTAAGGTGCTGCTGGACTTGAATCTTGCTGTTCACCAGCATTGATTGCACTAAATGTGCAAGTGTATAGTCTGGCTCAATCCATCCAAGTCAGACATAGCTGACCAACATTGATTACTGTGTTGTTAATACCTGGCTGTGTTACAGAAGAATTGGCTTACTATATTTATGGTGGTTTTCCTGATTTTGTTTACAGTGCCAGAACACTGATTACAGATGATCTAAGAGTCTGGAGATTTAGTACGGCAATTGGATCTATTTACATAGGATAATGTATGTTCTTGGAACCATTCACTAGTAAACAGACACTTAGGTTGCTCCCCAATTACACTATACTTATGTTGTAGGACCGTTGAACTTAAATGTTTTGTCCTGAAATTTTGGGTGCAATTCACAGGAGAGCAACTTCTGCAAAGTCTTACTAAAATAAATAGTCATGGATTACCAGTTAGGACAGTCATCTACTACAGATGCTTGGCATCCATCTATTAGGTTTCAGAACTGTCTCTACAACTACTTAGCAGAAGTCCTTGTTGGTCAATCTTCTCAAAGGCAGGCTATTTCTACAGTGTTTTTCCATCCCAAGTAGCTTTATATCACTCACTGCTGCCAAAACTTGCCATTTTACAGTACACTTTACCAGCTCACGCTGAAGATGGCAAAAGGAAGTTTAAAAAGAAATGTAAAGAACTGTCTGTTCTGCTAATTTTTTTAGACAAAGTGGTAGCAATTTGTTATAGAGAGTGGATAGTCCTCCACTTTCACCCCAATCTTTTGACAAAATTGCTCATGTTTGAAGGTTTGCATTGTTGACAGTAGACACTAACTTGAGGGTAGGGAAAGCAGAAACTTGTCCTACTTATCTGGATCAATTCCAGATGACTCATTTTGACTCTGGCAACCAGCAACACTGGGACAAAGGAAATTAAATATAACAACCATCTCAGGCTGCCTTGCTAAATCCTAAAAAATAAACAATTACTCTTTTCAAGAAGAATGTTTATTGCAGGTCTTAATAGTCCTAATATGAAATAAAGGATAGTAGAAAATGACGTAGAGTTGTTAAAAAGGAGTAAAAGGAAACAAATAGGCAGATTACATACAATATTGAAACAAGCATTAAGAGAAAAGATACAACTCCATCTACCCTTAACTGCAAATGTAGCATCACTGCTCTCTATTATTTCGACTCTTCCTGAAATAAAAGCAGGGATTAATGAAAAAACAAAATGGCAGAAGCATTCTGTGTTGGTAACCTGTAGTTTATCACTTTAGTTGGCTAAATATATACTCCATTGTAGATTATGCAACATGCAGCACACTTTATCTTCCAAACAATTCTTGTTGCTTGTAATCAGTACTGGCAAGGAATGGGAGGTGCGGAAGAGGGGCAATTTGTGTAGAACAATGTTTGAAAAGGCTTCAGCGACTGCAGTTTTCATATATATGAAAAATTTTCCCTTGATTATGTTACTCTTACATCCAAATTCCACATGGTTTGAAGTCATGTTATCTAAACTTTAATTTGACAAAATGAACTTAGCAATAACCCCCCCTTTTCACACACACTCGCTTTCACACACACCCTGCCTTTTCAGTAATGCAGAGTTTGTCCACTAGGTCCAGTCTGTAGATGAAGTTGCCTTTCAAGAGCAAGTCAGGAACTAAATTTCAAAGTTGTGTAGAATGATTAACACTTCCTCCTCTGCTGGGCCCATTGCAGAAAGCGTGGTGAGTCTTAATAATAGTCTGTCTATTAAGATATGATTTCCAGCAAAGTAGATTAATTCATTAATGGTTCCAAAGTTGTTTGAAATTATACTTAAACATTAATTTTTAAAAAGATTAAGGATTTCCAAACTGAACTGCCAGTAGAGTCCTAAAAACTACTGCGTATACTACCTGCATTCTCTTTCAAACAGCTGTGGACAATCCATGGTAGGGACAGGATGAGAAACCAGTACTGGAGGATAGATTTCCAACTTAGCAGTGGACTTGGTTTACATGAATCCTGCAGTATCATCATGAGATGCTGAGATGGGGTGTGTGGAGAGTTTAAGTGGCTCAGAAGCAGCAGGACAAAGTGCCTTGAACCCAACCGTGGAAGATTTGTGAGCTGCAGCATTTTTCATGGTGTTTTGCTTCCCAGCAGCTTGCCCAGATTCTTGACAGCGCTTGTTGCAGAAGATCTGCCTTTCTTTATCTAGAGCTGTGTTCTATAATGCAAACAAACATTTACATCACTAAGGGCTATTATTTTCCCATGGACACAGCAAACAGACACACATACATCCTTTGACACATGCATCAGGCTGAAGAAAAGGAGAAGTAACATAGAAAATCTTTGCCAAAGTTGTGGGTTCTGTGGATTTTTTGGGCTAGCTATTTACATGCAGAGCATTAGCAACAAACTGCATGAAAACATGCTATTGCAGTGTCAATGGAATCAATTTTAATAGCTGCTTGAACAAAAAGAAAGTTAAATGTCTCATTTGCAAGTCTGGTGAGGCAAAAGCAAACATGCACTATTAACAGAATGGGCACAGCACTTCTTAAACTCTCAGACCCTGATCTAGACATTGTTGCAACATAATTACTTGTTGCAACATAATTGTTGCCCCAGATGTGGATTTGCATTAAGGTACACCCAACTCAGAAAGCATCTGTAATGCAGATAAGGTTGTGCAGAGATGAGGTTGTGCAGACAGATGTGCATCCCTTTCCACACTGACAACATACATAGATCACTGTTGAAAAATCAGAGTATCAACTTTTAAGCAACAATACAGGGCTGGATCCAGCATGAAATTTCTGCTTACACAAGTGAAAACACAAGACAAGGACCGTGAAAGCTACCTTTGCAATGTCAAATTTACTGTTTCCCTATTTGCATTTCTGCTTGCACAAGATCTCATGCAACCAATTTCTGGCCAGTATAATATATAGAGAGGAAAGTGCTGGCGTTGCATAAGATCTTACACAAGTAGAACTGTGCTAAGTCC
This sequence comes from Lepidodactylus listeri, assembly GCA_029233225.1. Lineage (NCBI taxonomy): Eukaryota > Metazoa > Chordata > Lepidosauria > Squamata > Gekkonidae > Lepidodactylus > Lepidodactylus listeri. The sequence continues at coordinate 55,728,458 of JARCFY010000009.1, read as the reverse complement.
TTTATGTTTCCATTTGTGCATTGCCGGATCCAAGCCATTGCCTAGAAAAGTTAACATGCTGTGGTTAGCAAAAGACATCAAAGTAGCAAGAGTTATGGTTTAGTTGACACACAGAAACTCAGTATAGGCACTTCCTGGGGATGGGTTAGCTAAGACTTTTTGATTTATGTTCATGACATCATACTGGTTTAACATGTGCCACTATGGCATCAAGAACGCTGCTGACTATGCAAGTGTTTGCCCAACATATAGTTTGTCTGTATGAAAATCTGGGATGCTTATGAATACTCAAGAGGATGAGATTGAATCCTGTAAATACACACTGAATTATAGTAACAAAAAAGAACATAAATATGTATTGCCAGGTTACATTTGCAGTTACATATATGTCATCCTAAATGGAGTTACATTCTTCTAAGCTCACTGACTTCAATGGACCTGGAGGAATGCAATTGTTTATGATTAATTGCTAGAGTATTATCAAACCCAAGATCATTTAACATGTTTTACTGTCAAAACATTGCCATCACAACTTAAGGACTGTGATGCAGAATGATATGAAATGCCAAGCACTAGCTTATTAATGTGACTTGAAATGACCATAATTTAAAAGGAATGTTAACTATAGGTGTCAACTTTTATTAAATGCCCCTCCCAAGGTGCTAAGTGATTATTACAACTTTGCCTGGCATTCTGGTGTCCGTTACTAGAAATGCTGGTTTGTAATCCAGGGCACTTTATTATACCTAAGAGTTTGAATTGTAGTTTGCTGCCACCTTCTGCAGGTCCCTTACTACACTTAATAATTTAAATTATATTTATATATATATACAATATATATATATATATATATATATATACAATTAATAATTTAAATTAATAATAATAATAATAATAATAATAATACACTGCCCTATTTACAACCAGTTTGGTAATTCTGGATGGTTCTAGAAATACATACATTTTGGGAAGAATTTACCCAATATAATTTGTACAACCTAATTCCACTCAACTGGTTTGAACTGTAGGAAACTGAACACTTCTAAAGAATTTTAATGAAGTTTATAATTTCACTTTAAAAAAACCTAATATTTATACTGATACAACTTTTTGAGCATCTATTTCCATATTGGCCAGTATTAAGTGAGAACTGGCAGTGAAATCTTCCTGTAGCATTAGTCAGAATTAGTATACAAAATACAGTTTATAAAGACTTAATGGCACTGGAATTAATGTATCATCACCACTTTAGACATAATTCAAAGATGCGGATATAAAGATGTGTATACATTCACTAGAATCAAACACGCAGGAGACTTTGCAAGGACTTCGGGAGGGGGAGGCATCTCATTTTCCCCTGTATCCTCCTCCTCCTCACACGATGTTTTCCTTCCCCTAGCAGCCCCTTTTCATGCTTCCTTCTCTCCTTCTCACCCATAGACCTACCTACTTTTATCTGCCCTCTCCCCAGCCTTCAATTTTCCCTCATGTCCCCTAGCAGTCTTTCCCCATCTCTTCTATCCACCTTTTTATTTTCTTGTTACTTCCAGCCTCTCTTTTTTCTCTCACCATTCCCTATGTCCTCCCCTCCCTTCCACATTTTACCTTGTTCAGTCACCCTCCTGTCCTGGATGGGAGCTTAGCCATTATGTTCCAGGGACAAAGTACAAGCAAACTGCAAAAGTTACATAGTAGTGAGTAGCCCAGGTGACTAATTTGGTAGCTGCCACCAACCCCAGATGAGTCATGGTGACAAGCCACCCTCACCAGGGAAACTTGTGCAGGTTGCGTGGTATCAAGTCACCTGGCTAAGCTGTGCAGTGGTTGAGCCCAGGTGAGTCAAGCAAATCACATGATGACAACACCCAGGTAAGTCATGCAAGTTGTAATGTGAGTTGTGCAGTGGCTGCCACCAAACCTGGCTGACTTGCATAAATTGAACCACAAAGAATTACCTGGATGAATCAAGTGGTAGCTGTTCTGGGCAAGTTTGTACAGTGATCATTATATGGCTCAGGTAAGCTACACACATTGCACGGTACTGAATTGCCCTGGAATAAGGTTGCCAGCCTCCAGGTGATGGCTGGAGAGCTCCCGCTATTACAACTGATTTCCAGCAACAGAGATCAGTCCTCCTGGAGAAAATGGCCACTTTGGAAGGTGGATTCTATGGTGTTATAACCCACTGAACTCCATCCCCTCCCCAAACCCCACCCTCCTTAGGCTCTACCCTCCCCCCCAAATCTCCAGGTATTTTCAAGCCAAGTGCTGGCAATCCTACCCTGGAGAGTTGTGCAGTGGTCACCATTGGGCTTGGTCCGCGAGAATGCTCCACTAGGGAGTATCAATAAGAAGGCAGAAAACTGTAAAAATGCACTAAATAAAGAAAACAATGGCTACAGTTTGTGCTAAATTCTTTTTGTGTATAAATTACAAAATTACATATACAGTATGTAAGGTAATGCTATAGGACCATCCTATGAAGATTCCAGGTAAAATACTTTCTGTCAGTCAAAGTGTCCCCCACACTTTGACTGACAGAAAACAAGGCTTGAGTCGAAATACTGCTATGGTTGCCTAACAACGCCCCTGAATGGCCACTGAGATCTCAGTGGACATTCATTTCTTAAAGCTACAGAAGTTGCTGTTATTAACCATTCAGTCATGTCTGACTCTTGGTGATTCTATGGGCCAGCTCTCTCCACATTTTCCTATTTTGTACTGTTTCTCTGAGTCATTCCATGCTCAGGCTGGTGTTGACATTTATGGTGCTGACTTTTTGGTGACCCGGTTTCCCTTTGCTGCTAACCAATCCAAGCATAATTGCTTTTTCTAGCAAGTTCTTCCGCATGACATGGCCGAAATAAGTCAGTCGCAGTTTTGTGATTTTTCCTTCTAATGGCATGTCTGGTTTTATGCGCTCCAATACTTGCTTGTTTGTCACCTCTGCTGTTCAAGAAACGCGCAGGAGCTACAGATACTGCTCAACTATTTTGAAAAGTTTTAATCCTGAATTTCAATTGCTTTCCTCAAACCTACAGTCTTCCTTATGGTTTGGAGACATAGGCACACATGCCTTCATAGGGTGGATTTTTTTTATCCACACTGTATGGTCCAGTTCAGAATTAGATACACAATAGTAACGCTTCCTTTGGACTATACCCTATTCGATTTTGATATCAGTTGCACATTCGTATACTTCCCTATCTAAAACAAACTTCCTCTTCACAGAAAAGGAGAAGACTAAGGTGAACCTATCTTTCTGATTTGCTAGTTTTCAATGAACATGGACCCCCTATGTTCCCCAACTATAGTTTCACTATGCACACTTAAATCTAAAGAAGCAGAGTCCATATTTGATTCTACTGAATGTATAAAGGTGCTCACAAGACGGCTTAGGTCTCAAGCAGCTTGACTTGTCATCAGATAACAAAAGTTATTGCATAAGTATCTGATTGTTGTTAGGTAGTAGCTAGCATAAACAAAGACTTTACGGAATCATGTGGTCAACAAAAAAAGAGTACAAACCCAAAAATCATCCTGTACCCTTTATAACGACCAAAAAAAAAAAATCACTTCACATAGTGCAAGCTTTCAAGTTCTCCAGAACTCTTCATCAGATGAGATGTTCAGAATAAAGGACAAAAAACCTTAAGCCATTGTGGAAAGGTCTACAGTGTACAAAGTCCCAGAATGGAATAGAGGCTATGCTGCAGATTTAGTTGGACTGATGGAACTGGAATACAGAGGCGCATTTCTCCATTTGATAACATGAATGCCAGTAGAGTTAGAAAAAGATACTGAAACACTCATTTATGAAAAATGTTGGCAATGGCAGCAGAGATTGCCATGAGCAGGAGCGAATACAGCAAAACCCTTTTTGAGGTGCTCTTTATTTCTCTGACTACAGAAAGCTAAAGAGCTGCTCCACTTTAAAAGGACTCTGCTTCCAAAGGAGGACAGGAGAGGCTGTGGCTCACAGCTTTTGTCACAGGTTCAGCCCCAGGTAGAACACAAGTACAGGAAAGCCTTTTTTCTACCTTAAGCCTTGGAAAGCCAGTGCCAGAGTAGATTAAGCTGAGCTAGACAGACCAACAGTCTGACTCTGTACAAGGCAGGTTTGTGTACATGTTCAAATACACAGGACACCATATATGAGTGAAATGATGCAGACATATAAATGCAGTGAAAGAATGTCCTATGCTGCTTTTGCATAAGACAGGCATCCCCACCTCAGACTGCAATCGGGTTACTTCTCCTTTTCTGTCAGACTCTAAAAGAATATGTTCTAGTGTAGCAAAAAAGCAGCATAGTTAGTACATACCATTGCCTTGGACCTACTCAGAGGAAAGCAATGCAGGCATTGGGAAAGGAAGCAAAAGAGGAAGCAAGGGACAGACACTAGACTTACTTGAAGCAGAACCAATAGCTTTGCAACATTTACAAATACCATGAACCACATTCTGAAAAAAGCAGCACTAAAATTATTTCAATGTACAATTTTATGCAGTTTTTAAAAATCTCAAGGCACAACAGCAAACCATCCTTTAAATGTAATTTCATTTTTCTACCACATGAGGGCTTTATCTGCCTTAGCTCAAATTTTCAGGGGAAAAACAGTTTTCTTGATTTTTTGCAACACAAGACTGAAAATGAAATAGGATTCAGTGAAGATATTAATCTGTATGGGTTGGAAGAAGAAACTGGATGCTTACCACAGAAGTAAAACAAATGTGACAGTAACTGTGTTATATTGTATAGTCCATCTCCTCCACTTAAACATTTATTTTCTGATTTCCCTAAAATGTCATGTGTTTTGTAATAAATATAAGCCCCAGTGGTAAAGGTAGGAAGGACTTTTGATTCTCCAACCCCCCCAAGTTTCTGTTGTATTCTGTGTTTTGCTAACTTGTCAGAATTAATTAGCAGGCAATGGGAGGGTGAACAAAGGCGGTCTTGAACAAAAATGAAATGTATTTGTTCGGTCCCTTCGGAAATTATCCTCTCTCTTGATTCCCATCTAATTAATGCAGCAAGGACCAGATTTAAAAAAACAAACAGGTCCCATTTACTTAATACCAAACAGCCTGCTTTCTATATGTTTTCTCAGAATTCAATGCGGCTTAGCTTCCAGTAAGCATGCCCAAGTTTTCAGCCTTTATGAGCAAGGAAGGAGATAAGGCAGAGAAAATGGGAAGTTAAACAAGTGTAGGGGGGATGCTTCATTGACTGGAAGCAAAATGATCAGGCCAGAGAATTAGAAAATTCCACATCAATAAAAAGCCATCAGCTACATTATTCTGAAGACTGAAGCCAAGCTTTAAAAGGCGTGCAAACTGGAAAGCAGCTAAGAGTTAGAATTTAAAATCACTCTATTTAATAATGTATTTGATACCAGGTTTCTGCTTCAGGTTTATCCATAGTCTCAACAATACAAAGTATGAAGCTCTGAGGTTCCTCAGACTGTCAAGTCAAACTGTCAAACAAAATGCAAGCAACAAGTGTCAGCCTAAAATAGTTTGCCCTTCTTTCTGCCCTTGTACTTGGTTCTAAAAAATTTTAAAACCCACTACATTTAAAGCTGCCATGCATCACAAACACAGCCACACAAACAGGTCCACATCCTGAAACAAATAGGTAATATAATCTTTCCACATACCCACTTTTCCTTTCCAATCTAAAATGGATTTCAAGTGTCCTATTGGCATGTCAGTGACCATTGTGCTGCATGTTAGTGACGCAATGTAAACAGAAACTGAACACTAACTTAAGCATCATCTTTAAGAACTTCATTGCCAAAAAGCAGTATTTTATGAGACAAAAATTCATTACAGCCACAGAGATTACAGTTGAAAACCAACTATGACAGGGCTGAACGACAACAGAAGACGGAAATGGAAGAATTGTTTGCTGAAATAACTTTTGATTATTCAGAGTAATATGAATATGAAAAGTCATTTCTGTAATTCCTTTCCAAGTACTGTTCTTAAAAATGGGTGCGCATGCCCACACATCCAATATGAAATACAGACACAATGAGGAATATGCACTGTTATTTTTTTACACTGGAAGGATTTAACATGATTCTATTTTTTGAGAATTAAATGGCTAATAGGTTAGTGAATAATTAATGACAAAGATGTATTCGCTTACCATGATGACAGAAACCCCTGCGGTTGGGTTATTCTGTTTGGGTAGTGTGTTGTTAAAGTGCTGCTTTAATTTACCTGTTACTTCAGCTTGCATATTATTCTCCTGGGAGGTATCATCCTAGTTAAAGGAGGAGGGGAAAAAAATCAACAGCAGCACACATTTTAATAAAGCCGTTTCATTTTTTGTGGAGTAGGATGGATAGCTAGTTTGGACAGAGATTTCTCCTCTGCGATTTGGCAGGGAGTTCAGTTTGAGGGAAACTCTAAAACACAATACAGATGAAACTGCTAGAATAACAAGAGGCTTAATTTAGTAATGCTACTGTCAACATTATTAATCATCAAGCATCTTCGCTGTGATACAGCTCTTTTGCTCTACCAAAATGCTAATGAACTAAAGAAAAAGTGTTTACATGCTGAACTGATTCCCCAGACACTTGTGCCTCTTTTAATTGACAAATTTATTTCACTACATTATGCAGAAAGTACCTATTAAAATGTGTATAGAGGATCACCCCAAACCCTCCAAGAGACCCATGCGGAAAAACAGGCTTCAGGACATAAATCTAGGGCCCTCCTGCAGTTTTACGAAATGAGAATCTTCCTCCAAAGGAGGAAACACTGCATCTGTCAGAGGAACACTCTCAGTTAGTGAAAGGCTGTCTTAATCTGTTTGGATTCCACCCCAAATGCACAGCTAATCTGTACTTATCAAGCATTGTGAGGGGCTGGACTTTAAGCTCTCTTCCTATCCAACAAGCCACCTGCACTGTTAGGAGGACTGATTGATCATTCATTGTTGATGAACGAGGTCTGAAGTGCCACATCAGCTTTCTTCCAGCTGAAAGCCTACACATTATTGTTATCACACTGCAATCACACTGTGAGCAACTTCAGATGATACAGATAAGCCACTGGCCACCTTGACCTCTTCTGCACTCCGTGAATACAGCACATGCAAGTTTTCTATTATGACTGATCCTTTATGAACCGTTTTAAAACAGTAGAAAAGAACAAAAGTCCAGTAGCACCTTAAAGACTAACAAGATTTGTGGTAGGATATGAGCTTTTGTGAGCAGTGACAAAATCCATACCCTACCACAAATTTTGTTAGCGTGTCTGTAGCAGCAGAAAAGAGCAAGAGTCCAGGAGCACCTTAAAGACTGACACTGCTATCCATCTTGATTGATCTCCATTTTAAAACACACACTGTAGAAGAGAGTGTGCAGGTAACATGCAGCATGCTGAGTCATGACATAAAGTTCAGATTTCACCATTAGCTGTAGTCCAGAAGAGTACAGCTTTAAACTCAATGAGAGCTTCTTTAGAATTAACTGTCTAAATGCGCAGAGTAGGAAAGCGTGTTACTCACCGACACCCAGGGGTGGTTTAAAATCTGAGATGCTGTATATCGTGCTTCCACATTTACTTGTAACATCAGACTAATTAACTCCTGAGGAAAAAGGAGAGAAAGAAATGAGCACTATTGATAGTCCTTTCCTTTAATGATACGGGTCTTTTGACCACAGCTTTAAGTCTGGATTAACCTGAGATGCTGCTTTTGCTAGGAACATCTTATATTCAAATACTGAAGTCTGCCAAATTTTGGATTCTTAAATCCAGTGGCTGGAGATGTGAACAGGCAAGATGGACCTTTCCACAAACCTGAAACGGGCCCCAGGTTTGCAGAAAAATGTGAAATCTAAAAAAATTCATTGAGGTGTTTTTAAAAAGCAGAAAATAATAAAAGGAGCATCTGTAGCTTTAAGCAATGGATCCTCTCAGTGGCTGTTACTAGGCAACCACAGGTTCCAAGGTTTAGTTCTCTCGGTAAAAACTAGAAGGAGGGAACAGCCCTTTCCAGTCCTAGTTGGCCTTTGAGGGAGGGCACCTTTGCGCCAGGCCCGACTAGGGTTGGCTGCTCTAGGTTGGGAAATTCTTGGGAGATTTTGTGGTGGAGGCTGCAGAGGGAAGGGTTGGCAGAGAGGAGAAGCCTCAGCCAAATGTAATGCCATAGAATTCACCCTCTCAAGCAGCCATATTCTCCAGGATGACAGATCTCTGTCACTTGGAGTTCAGTTGTAACTCTGGAGACTGGCCACCCTAGGCCTCAGAGCAACCTATGGGTTACCTAATACCATCCAATTTTCATAATTCAACTAAGCATGACTGCTTGCTACTGTTCAACAGCAACCACCCTATGAAAGCCAGTGTGGTATAGGAGTTAGTGCTTAAGAGTAGGGTCTGGGGACCCTGGGATTTGAGGAGGGGAGGGGGCTCAAAGAGGTATAATGCCATAGACTCCACCATCCAAAGCAGCCATGTCTTCTGAGGGAACTACTGCTGCCAACCTCCAGGTGGGGGCTGGAATCACTTGGAATTACAACTGCTCTCAGATGACAGAGATCATTTCCTCTGGAGAAAATGGGTGTTTTGGAGGGTGGACTCTATACCCTGCTGTGGTCACTCCCTTCCCCAAACCTCCCCTTCCAAGGCTTCACCCCCTAATCTCCAGGAATTTCCCAAGCCGGAGCTGGCAACCCTAAAGGGAAACTGATCTCTGTAGCTGGGAGATCTGTTGTGATTCCAGGAGATCTCCAGGCCCAACCTGGGGGCTAGCAACTCTAGAAGGAAAGACAGCAAGGAAAAGAGGGAGATGCTGCGGAGGCTTTCAGGAAAGGGGAAATAGTGGGTGGCGGGAAAGGAGATACTCCCCACAAATCCTTGCGGGTTCCCACTTGTTTTCTTTTAATCTTCATTTCTCTTGGACTCTTGAGTTTACATTCTCCCAAACAGTTGTCCCTACTCCACTGTGGAAGTGCACTCAGAACAGGCTGATTCCTCAGGGCTTGTGTGGCTTTGTCCTTGACTAACAACACCTCAGCCTCATCTGGATTGGCTTCAGTTTACTGGCCCTCCCATCCCATTATTTTTGCAAGTATTTGTTAAGGACTTTCAAACATCCATCCTACCCAGTTGTTAGGCTGAAATAGAGCTGGGTGTCATGCACACATTAGCAGCACCTCACTCCAAATTACCAGATAATCATTTCCAGAGGTTTCATATAGATGTTTCCTGGATTACACATTGGCATTGGATCCATTCTAGTCTGGCTTTCACCCCAGCCAAGGAATGGAAATGGTGCTGGTTGCCCTGATTTAACATCTATATGTGGCCACTCACCCAGCTAGTGTGGAGTTTTGGGCTGGGGTGTTACAGTACACTGATGACACCCAGCTATACCTGTTAATGGATGGCCGACCAGATTTTGCCCCTCCATTTGGAGGCTGTGGTGGGATAGTTTAAAAAGACCCAGCTGAGACTGAATTCAACAAAAACAGAGGTTCTGTCACTGTGGGGGGGCTTCAGGGTTGGGGCACAAACTTCACACTCTTGACAGGGTACCATTGACACTGGCACAAACTATCAGGAGTTTGGACATGGTTTTGGATACCTCCTTATCCATGCAGGCCCAGGTCACAAATGTTGCCAGGCTGGTGTTCTTCCATCTATGTCACATGTGGCAACTAGCCCCTTTCCTGTGGCACCCTGACCTAGCCACAGTAATCCATGAAACAGTCACCTCCAGGCTAGACTACTGTAACTCGGTCTACATTGGCCTGCCCTTGAGACTGACAATCCACAAGAATAACACACAATCTCTAGACAGACAGTATGAAAAAATATATACAGGTGTGTGTTAGAAGCCCACAGAATACTACAATGACAAAAGAGACTAAATTAAAGCCTGGTTTAGTGTCTAGGTAGTAAAAAATAACCACTTATTCCTTCACAGAAAAAATACATAGGACAAAAAATTACACATAGCAGTCTGCTCCAAATTCTTTCAGTCAATATCCTACTAACAGTCTTGTGTTCTCAAAAGCAGTCTGCTCCAATACTTATTCCAGATATTTAAGTGTTTCAGACCTTTGGTCTTTCCTTAGGAACAAATCCTATATAGGAATCACACATTCAAAGCTACCTTCAGGTTGATACATTCTTTCATTTATTTTTATGTTAATCTACTTGGGCAAGGTCACCCCACTGATTTTCAAGAATGCTACTGCTGCTGCCAAAGTCAAATGGACCCAAACTATGCCTTCATAGACTGTTAGTAGGATATTGACTAAAAGAATTTGGAGCAGACTGCTATGGGTAATTTTTTGTCCTTTGTATTTTTTTCTGTGAAGGAATAAGTGGTTGTTTTTTTACTACCTAGACACTAAACCATGGCTTTAATCTAGTCTCTTTTGTCATTGTATTACTCTGTGGGCTTCTAACACACATCTGTATATATATATTTTAAACTGTCTGCCCTTGAGACTGACCTAGAAACTCCAACTGATCCAGAATGCGGCAGCGCAAGTCCTAACAGGAATGCCATGGACGGCACACATTCAACCTGTACTGGGCCAGCTACACTGGCTTCCAGGTGAGTACTGAGTCAGGTTCAAGATTTTGATACTGACCTTTAAGGCTGTGAGTGGTCAGGGACCCAGGTATCTTCAGGACTGCCTCCTCTGGTATGTCCCCTGAAGAGTGTTATGCTCTGCTCAGAATACTGTTGATCCCTGGCCCCAAAGATATCCGGCTGTCCTTGACTAGAGCCCGGGCTTTTTCAGCCCTCGCTCTGACCTGGTGGAACTCTCTGCCAAATAACATCAGGGCCCTGCAGGATTTAATGCAATTCCACAGGGACTGCAGAGACGCCAAGGCAGAGATGTTCCATCAGGCTTTTGGTTGAGAACAGCGACAGGCTCTATCATAGTTGGCACCCCTCCTTTATTCCATCTTCCCTTTTCTTTCAGCCTCCTTATGCAACCTGCGAGGTGGCAACAAAGTCCAGAACTGGCTTAAAATCTGATTCATGGACACCATCTGGGAACTGTTTTTAAGACTATATTGAATGATTTATTATTGTGACTTAAATGATGTTTACATTGTACATCGTGCAGAGCCCTGTGAACCCAGGGACTGGGCGATCCATAAATTTAATTTATAAATAAATAAAACAAATAAGATCATAGAGGACAATATGGACCCTAGAATGATCTCACAGTATAAATGCCATGAGGCCAAACATAAGTCCATTCTGGGTAAATAACAGCAGAGCCATTAAAGCTGTTAAGAGAAACTAATCCTCATAGATCAGATGATAACACAGAAACACGCAAACTGTTATTTTAACTTTATGTTAACTGTATTGTTTTAATTGTTGTATACCGCCCTGAGCCCATTCAGGGAGGGCGGTATATAAATCAAATAAATAAATAAAACACAGGAATGTTAAGTAGGCACTAAATCCTGGTGAAGTTTTTCTGAACTATTAAAACTAAGGCTAGAAGCAATAATAGGAGTGATACAAATCAATTGCTTCTCGTTCCCACAGCAACACTCCGTTCTCTGATTCTCTGTCTTGTCCTTTGAGGCAAGACCATGAACATATGTCAAAACAGAAAATTACTTATACTGACAGACACTGAAATTAGAGAATTATCTGAAATTGTGATTAAAGTAAAATACCATATCAACAACACTAGTTCAGGAACACAGAGAAAGTGCATGGGTGTCACAAGCCATGAGATCACTGTATATTCAGCTGTTTTCCAGCATACCATGTTCTCTGCAGCCAGTTATGATAGAAGAGTAGGCCTTACTGTAAGAAATGCTTGCATAAATTCAAGCCCCATCATTATTAATATAACCGAATACCTTGGCAGAGTCAGTGATGTTATCCCAGTATGGAGAAGGAAACTCTAGCTTTCCAACAAGGATCTGATCAAACAGATCTTCTTGGACATTGTTCTCACTGTGGATCAGGGCAAGCCGGAAAATAATTCAACATACTGGTTAGAATTAACATATTTAAAATTGGAAAATGATTACAGATGAAACAGATTGCCCTTGTTTTCATGTTTGTATGAAGAGAACAACTGGACAGGAGAGGAATACTGCTAGCTGCTTCACATCCAATAAGGTACATATGAGCACCACAGTAATACATAAACATCATCATTGACTAATCCAGTGTGATGCAGTAGTTAACGTGCTGTCCTGAGGTTCAAGTCTGCATGTATTCATGGATCCCAGTGGTTGATCTTGGGCCGGCCAGCCTCTCAGCCCATCCTATTTCACATGAGTACAAAACAAAAGATAGGATAACCATGCAGATCATCTTTACTTTCTTTGAGGAAGGGTGTGATAAAATGTCTCACAGTTATTTACTATAATCTGTGTCCATGGTCATACACATTTGTATGCATGAACACACATACCAACAAATCCTTAAATTTGCAAACTTTAACTAGATAAGAGGAACGTGAATATTGTGTATTTAGTAATAATAATTATCATATGGCATTGTATGTAGAATAGCCAGGAGATCCTAAGATTGTCTGGTAACCATACAACTTCTAGCTTTTTTGATGTTATGCACCACTAGGTGGCAAATTAGACTTGTTTTTAATGCAAGAAATGTTTCAGAGGTCGTTTGCTGTTGCCTGCCCCTGCATCATGACCCTGGTATTCCTTGGAGGTCCCCCTTCAAATAGTAGTCAAGGCCGATCCTGCTTAGCTTCCAAGATCTAACAAGATCAGGCTAGCCTACACTATCCAGGTCAGGTTCTGTACTTAATCCTGACTAATTTGGGGGGGGGGGGGTCTGGTGCGGATAACCCAAGCTACACTGATCTCATCAGATCTCGGAAGCTAAGCAGGATCAGCTCTGGTTAGTACTTGGGTGGGAGACCACCACGGAAGTCTAGGGTTGCTATGCAGAGGCAGGCAATGGCAGCCACCTCTGTTCGACTCTTTCCTTGAAAATCCTACATGGTTGCCATAAGTCCACTGTGACTTGACAGCACTTTCCACCACCAAATACGTGAGAGGGTATATAAGTAAGTTCTCGTCTATCTGCAAACTGAAGCAAGTTCTGGGAAAATAAAATTATTTTCCCTTACAATGCAAGCAGGAGCAGCCACTAAAAGCTAATAATGCTGGAGGAAGAATTGTTAATCTGTTGCTTCCAGCATTTGCAGTCATCTTTTCATAGATGTCCAACAGAAGCTAACTTGCTCACTGGAAATGGTACAGAATAAGCACTGCTAGTTGCCATAAACAACATAATTTAAAGCAATTTTATTTTCCTCAAATCAGTAGGATCTGGGATTATTTACAGCTACATGGGTCCATTTCACTCACTCACTTGCAGCAGTATGAAAAATTTGCACACCTGGAAGTCCTGTATCACAAGCTCAAGTGGGTCTAGCTACTTGACCAACCAAAAGTTTACAGCTACTAAAATGGAATGTTTTAAATACATTTACAATAAGTATTTTACAATATGTATGGAGCTTCTGAGGTCATTTTCAGTGTATGGATTACAATTACAAAACATGCTACTCCAGTTTGTAACACTAGAGGGCGAGCTCTGCATGCTTAATATGTACTGAAGCATGACATTCAAGGAGAAGAATATAAAGATGGAGAAACCAGTTTCGTGCTGGAAATTATGCCTACCTCTGTTAAAACAATATAATCTACTCAACTCTTCCTATAAACATATTGCTTTTTTCCTGAATATACTGATGGCAGATGAACTAAAGGCATTGGAATTATCTGAACGTGAGGAAGGAATGAAGATGGAACGAAGCCAGCTGAAATAGGAAAAAGAATGGAGATATATTTATAATAAAAATACGGGAATGTTGTGGGTGGGGAGAAACAATACTTTTTTACAATCTTACCTACGAAATGGTGGAAATCCACATAGCAATATATAAGTAATGACCCCCGCAGCCCAAATGTCCACTTTTAGGCCATAACTGTAAAAAAGAAAAGAAGTGTGCCAAAAAATTCACATTAAGGTTTCAGATTTACTGGCATGTAACTGTGTATGATTTAAAAAAAAAAAAAAACTGTAAGAATTTCTCCAATGGTAGATTGTTTGCAAAGCCTAATACATCTTGCCCTCCACCCAGAACACACTGAAGGTCATGTTGAGTGAATTCAACTTCAGAATTTATTATACAGAATATAATAAAGTGTCAATTATTCACCTATCAGATATTCAAACTTCACTATGTTGCATTCTAGTCCATTACAAAAATGACGTTAACTACATTGACACAGAGAATCCATTTAAATACATATTCTCACCCAGTCTCTGCAATAATTTCTGGAGCCACGTAAGTTGGTGTGCCACAGACTGTATACAATGGTCCTTCAACCACTGTGGCTAGTCCAAAGTCTCCCAACTTCAAGGACTTCGTTCCATCAGAATACTCACAAACCTGGGTAGGTAGGGTGAAAATAAAGTAGATTTAATCATTCACATATGGAAATACAGATAGAACAATACTGGTGTCTTACTGTACTGCTGTAAAGATTATTACCATAAAATATGTCAAGTTCATGGTGCAATTAAATACAGTGACATTCCCCCATCTAAAAAAAAAGTCGAGCGTTTGAACATGTAACAGTGATTCTAAGCAGTGGATAGAATCAGACTTAACAGGGAGGGTGGAAACTTCATAGGAAAGTTGGCAATATATTAGTAGGAAATGAAGAGGGATGATGAACTTTTCAATAAAAAATCAGCAGGCACAATATGCACCTAAACCCTCTTCTTCCCATTCATCAGCCTCATCCTAAAAAAACTTCTTTCCCTTATTTAGGATAAGCACCAGTTTGTATTTCAGCAGCAAAAACATGCAACAAATGGACCTAAGCCAACACTTGACGGGGGGGGGGGGGGGGAGCCCCTCCCTCATTTGCAGGAAAATGTGCTCACATGCTCTGATAGGAGACAAATATGTCTTTATGAATTCTAAATACTTCAGTCTGAAAAGCATGAACACACAAAGAGACCTAGAAACATATCCTCTCTTTAATGCAGGAGACGTTAACAGATAAATGAAACATACAATTAATTGCTTCTGCTGAGAGTGGCATTCAGAAACATAAAACTATTAAGATCAAAAAGGAATTAGTAAACCATGTGAAAAAACAGCATGTAATTGTGTTAACAGTCATCCATTTTGTAACAAAGGATCCAACTGTGAGAGGGGTGTGTGCTGGGAGGTGTGCACTGAACAAAATGGGAACAACCTATGATAGGCGTTGTGTGTAAATACACATGTAGAGCTCCCATACCTATACCTTCTAAAATATAAACATTTTAGATTCGATACCCGGGTGCTTTATGTGCAGGAGACTGTCAGAAACTTCATCTGGGCTACAATGAGGCAGCTAGATTACTGGTTGGTGTGAAACAGTGAAGATATCACACCAATCTTAGAACTGTCTTAGTTGCCTATTTATTTCCTGGCACAATTTAAAATACAGTTTTTAACATTTAAACTCCTAAATGGTTTGGGATCAGGTTACTTGAAGGATTGCCACACCGACCTGCTTGTCAGCTGAAATCAGCATCTAAATTTTGCACTGTGTGCCTCTCCTCTTCCAAAACTAGGGGTGTCACAGACAGAGACTGGGCTTTCTTCTAGGTAGAGTCATTTATGGAACACTCTACCCACAATGATGAACTTGGTTTGCTACACTTTAGACCCTAGGGGAAGACATCTTTATGTATCTAAGCCTTATAACTTTATCTTATTGGATGGTCTGTAATGGATGGTCTTTTTTCATGGTCTCTCTATGGACCTTGCTATTAGTTTTGGACTGTTTTATTGCACTTTTATATTACTTTGTTGTTCTTATGCATATAATTTGTTATGATTTTAATTATATCCACACTTGTGTTTTATTCTTTTAGCTGCTGTTGTCTTGCTGCTATGATATTGCTGACATGTCTGCAGTTTTATTATTAACTGAATAGTGTTGGTTTTTGTGCACTGAATCCAACTAGCTTTTCTGCTGGTGAAAAAAGGGAGGAGGGGTCCCCTTTGACTAGTCTAACTGCTATGCTGGGGATCATGGAGCTGTCATGGGCAAAGACCATGTGGAACAGGACTGTAGTAAGGAAGTGAATAGGGTAATATTGAATTTTAAAAGCTGGCTGGATCCAACCCTGGTGGAATGAGCTCCCGGAGAACATCAGGGCCCTGCGGGATTTATTACAATTCCACAGGGCCTGCAAAACGGAGCTCTTCCACCAGGCCTTTAAGTAGGGGCCGCCTAATGTATACATCTTAGCCCTGGCCCAAGTCCATCTGCCGGCAAGTTTATCTGCCAGCCTGTGTGAACGCACACAGGGATTACATCTGTGTGCTGTTCTGATACACCTGTGAAGAAAAATTGTAACGCTGCTGATCTTGTGGTAGAAGTTAATTATTTTAATTGATATTGTATGTATTGATTTTGTATTGTGAGCCGCTCTGAGCCCGCTGTTTGCGGGGAGGGCGGGATAGAAATCCCACGAAATAAATAAATAATAAATAAACCCTATGAATCTAGATGATTTTTGTGTTCATGCTATTAAGTCATTTCAGGCATCTACATGAGGAGGCAGTGAATGAATATTCCAAACCAACAAATAAATAACATTCATGGTCTGAATTGTTTAACGTACTATGGGTGCATTCAGACAGCGTGCTGAAGCCGGCTCAAAACGCCCCGCTCTGGACATTCGCAATCACACTCACCGATAGAAAACACTCTTTGAAGCGCATTCAAGCAGTTCCCCAGTGTCTACACGGGAGTATATGTCAGGCTTTTTTTTCCCCTGCTGCTTGTGCATGCACATAAGCAATCATCTGAAAATACAATCTTGCGCATGCGCAAAAGCAGGAGAGCAAAGTCTCTCAGTTACACAAGGACCATGACTTCACCACCCTGAAAGAACACATCCCTTTAAACTTTCCCCCCGAAACTGGCCTCCTTGGGATCCCAAAGGCAGAAATAGTGGCCATTAAAAAAAAAATTTTTTTTACGAGGGGGCGGATGAGCACCCATGCACATACCGCTGAGGCAAAAATAAAAATGGCGGACAAAAAGTGGAAGCCAGAGGCTTCCGTGGGGGGGGGGAAGGGTTAAAGACTCGGAAGTAGCTCAACGATGGCTCTGCAATAACACAGCGGAAAATGCGACTTGAGACGGGAGAGCACAGGAAACACCAACTCAAGGCCTGGTAGCAAAATGCCACGCTTCGCTCCAGAATTTGCTACAGTAAGTGACGGCTGGGGATGGGGGGCAGCTGTGGCTGCCTGATCGTGCACATTTGATCCAGTTCAAAGCGTTTTGAAAACCGGATCAAATGGCACCCTATCTGAACACACCCTATCTGTCCCAATTTTGGCAAGAGCAAGAAGCAAGCACGTGGGCAGGGACATAAGTCTGGCTAGTAAACAGAAGCCACAAGGGAATGCACTGGGTTGGATTCAATGGAGAATTTCTGTCTGCAGAGTGTGATTTCCCCACCTCCCCCTCCTGCTACAGCCCAAACTGCCCCATCGAATGCTGTTCCGGGAAGGGAGAAGTGAGGAAGATGTGCTCTGTGGGCAGAAATCCTTCTGTCTGCAGAAACTCTGCTGGATCCATGCCAGAGGTGAGGAACCAAAGGGAAGGGAGATACTTCTACCATGTAAAGCAGTTAGAAAGGAAAACCTAACCAACATTAAAAGATTAAAAGGATCAT
The DNA here is from genome assembly GCA_029233225.1 of Lepidodactylus listeri. Taxonomy (NCBI): domain Eukaryota; kingdom Metazoa; phylum Chordata; class Lepidosauria; order Squamata; family Gekkonidae; genus Lepidodactylus; species Lepidodactylus listeri. The sequence goes on along the minus strand of JARCFY010000009.1, from coordinate 55,710,707 downwards.
GATGGATCCCAACTGACAATGCCTGCTTCCTCTACTCACATACAAATACCATCTATACTTGTTCAGCTTTTTCAGCTTCTAGAGAACTAGAAACAGCAAGAAAAAGAGCAGGAAGTCAAACACATTGACTTTATTAAGTCAAATGTATTATATCCCCACTTCCAGTTCTACTGTGCAATCAATCTATGGGCACTGTAAACATACATGGAGGGAAGAGCTAGACATTTCACAAGATTTTGCACAAGCAGAGCTCCACTAAGCTTGTTTATATTTCCACTTGCATGTGACTGGATCCAGCTCAGATCCCCAGCTAGTATGGATCACAGTCAACTAAATTACAGCAAATAGTTGAGTTAGTTGCCATGTGTTTGACTTCCTGCTCAGGACAAGAAACTCACTGGGTGAGCACGATGGAGTCAATCTTTCTAGTGCTTTTTTGTTTAAAAGAAAAAGTGCCAGTACTCATATATATTCTGCCAATTTCCACCAATTGACTCCTCAGGACTTTGTAGAGCCCTGAAAAAGGTGCCACTAATTAGTACTGATGAGTACCATCATTTTTAAAAAAATGTTCTGCTTTAAACTAACATATCTCACAGGATTATTGTGAGAAACAAATATTTTTAAAAGCAGAAAACTAAAAAGCAGCATCAGCGGTTCATTCATCAGCCCCTTCAAGGATGGACAAGTTATTAATATCAAGAGCGAATGAACCTGCGATGCTGCTTTTTAACGTTTCTGGTTTTAAAAGGTTGAATCGAATCAATTTTTAAAGGTTGAACTGAAATGAATCAATTGAATGATTTTATTGTTGAATTTTCTAACTGTATATCATCTTTAGTGTCTATTATCCATAAAACAGATCATATCTCCTGCCCTTATATTATTTGCATACAGCAATGAAGAATGAGCAAAAGCAAATCAGACAACTGTATGATTAACCAATTAAATACATTGCTAGGATAAGAAATCATTTACATTGTGAACTACTTGTGTCATCTCAACAAGTACATCTACTGCAGTCATGGATAAAGACTTGTCTGTCATGTAATCTCTTTAGTAAAAAGAACATATGTCCCTATTTATATACCTGATTACTAATGAGAGCTTAAGGTGTCAGATTACCCTAAGAGGTCCAATTTACTAAGTTCCTGATGTCACTATTATTGATTTAAGGAGACATCATCAATAATAATTTGCTTCTTCAAGTGAACAATCAAAACTTGCTCGATGAGAGTTTCCCCATAGTGATTTTTTCACTAACAGGGAACATCGCCAAGACGTTCTGAAATGGTCACATCTGTAGCCAATGGCTTGTAGATATGAAAATCTATTTGTAAGAAAGCAGTATTTTTCCAGATTTCTCATAATATTCCTCCTGCCATCTCCCCACCCAAACAAATCAAGTAACCACATCAGTCTGTTGTAGCAGATAGAAACTAGAGACTTTTGGCATCAAAGCCAAATCAATCTATGTATTTATTATATACAAGTGGAAAGATACTGTCAACTACCTAGCTGCCCCTGAGTTACCCCCTTCTTGTGCTTAATAAACAGTCAGGTTATTACTAATAACATTTCATTATTAAGACCTAATATTTTCACAACATTTTCTCAGTCCACTTCCTAAAGACACACTTATTTATTTATTACACTCCAGTTATTAATCATCTATCTCCACAGTTGTGGAGCTCTAGGCGATGTACAGGGTTCTAAAAGCATAAAAGCATAAAAATATAAAACCAATCCCTACAACATACAGTAACAACATACACTGCTTCTAATAGTGAATTTGGTAGGCTCATGCTTATCCTTAGAACACTGAAACAGGGACATCAACAGAGCAGGTGGAGGGTCTATGCATATTTTGTGGGGGGACTCTCCAGGTACACAGATAATCAGCTTGGTTCAGGGACAGCTGAACAAAAAGCCAGCCTTCTAGATTCAGAGATTAGAAATATGGTGTTAGTGGGCTTGGAAATTCCCTAATACTTTATCCCGCCTGCAGTTTCTCAGTTCACAGTTTTCCGAATTCAAACTGCCTGCCTGAGTAACTAAGATAATCTAGAAGTATGTGCCAGAACTAGCAGTTAGGGTTTGCTTGTGCTCAAACTGCACCTTATTGTTTGCTGAGGGGGTCATGTAACAAACAGTTTTAAAGTATCTCCTTATATTTTGTTATTACTAGTTGCTGCATTGTAAAATCTTGATTTTCCTGACAGATGCCAATAATAATTTCCTTCACAGACCATGCAATGAGACTAAATAGCAGATGGAATTTTTTGAACAATTCAGAAGCATTTGTTAAATCCAGTTTGCTCTTACAAAGAACTTATTTTTTTGGATTTGGAGTCTTAGTTGCTAACATGGAATGAAATCCTGCTTACCCAAGACACAATCAGCAATCAAAATGTAAATAAGGATAGGACTTGGGAAATGTCAGAGAGGCAGATCATGTGACCAAATGCTATTAATATTTCATGAAAAGTGATTAACTTCAAGCACACAATTATTAAATCCGTGCACCTCAACACCCCTGATTGCTTCCTAACACATGCATGCATTTACATTAATGTTGGAGAAAGGTAGGAGAACATACTAGAAGATTCTCTGGCTTGATATCTCTGTGTACGATATTGAGACCGTGGAGGTATTTCAATGCACTGGCTAGATTGTAGACCATTGCACTTCCATCACGTTCTGTGTATTTTGTGGAGGAAGTGATAGCATCAAAAAGGTCCCCTCCCTGTAAGAGACCAAAAAAAACCCCAACAGTAAATTTCATCAACTTTTCTCATTGCTGAGAAGCAGCTTACACTTAACTTGCATAATATATAAAAAATGTAAAGTCAAGTTCATGTATGAATGCCTTAAGCTGAATTAACTATAACAGTTTAGTTAGAACCGTATCAAAGGGTTCTATAAATGTTTCTATTAGGCTGGCAAAAAAACTCATAATAGGCTAAATCCATAAAAAGTTAGCATGCTTAACAGAAACATGATGTAACAACAAATAACTGCTTCATACAGTGTGTACAACATATATGTGGGACCAAATTAAATGTTACATTTTCCAGCCAGAGTATTATTCCTGAAACAGATTTCTACATTTTCATTCCCAAGAAACTCAGTTTACAAATGTAACTTACATGTAATGGTTCTGTGCACTACTACATATCTCAAAATCAACAGTACACGGTCTACAAGAAGCAGAACTGGATATATTTGGATTTTGGCCATGATTTACAGGAAGATCTTGTGCATGGTTACTCAGTGTAATCCTACTGAAATCAGTGAGCTCCAACTGGAGAGAATTTGCATAGGACTGCACTGTTAGTGACTTGAATTACTGTGGGCTGAGGGAGGGGACTCTTTAAATAAATGCATCTACATTATCTTCTGTACACTGGCATAGGTCCTGAACATGAAACCTTCTATTATTTCATATTTAATATCAGTAAACCTCCCACCTTGACCAGTTCCATCACCAGATAAAGCTCCGTTGCAGTATCCATCTCCTCTATTAGCATGATGATATTGGGGTGCTTCACTCGGCGCAGTATTGATACTTCATTCTCAATCAAATGTTCCTGTTCATTATTGGGGGAGGAAGGACAGGAAGAAAAGAAAAGCAATCTTCTTTAACAACATAGTTCCGAACACTGTTTAGGAAAGAACTGAGCTTTTCAACACTATTCTTCTCTCTACTATTTATTGTGTAGTCATAAAGAAATCTGTTGTGAAACACAGATATTGGCCCAACTTTTTCATATATATTTGCAAACAACAGATTCCGAAAAAATTCAAAATAAAATTCTTTACATAATTGCAATAAAATCTTGTAACATTTCTTCAGTCAGAAGAAAACAAAATGAAAAAATTATGTCTCCTTTTAGTCATCAGATAAGTGTTGCAGTATTGTCCTCTGTAAGAAACAAACTAGTTATACTACAGTAAGGTTGTTATTTCCTGGAAAAAAATAATTCAACAGTCGCTCCAACAAATGCTTTGTGAAACCAAGAAGCTTCACAAGAAACCAAATCCTCATCACAGTACAAACATTCTAACACCATGAACTTCATGCATTGGTATGGAAAACGAAGGGAAGTACCTTAGAACATTCTACAGTGGATGAGAATGAACATTGCCTGAAAAATTAAACTCTGTTCTCCCTGCCTCATCAAGACTATGGATCAAATAGCTTCTGTATTCAATTAGCATATTTATCAGTAGGGATCATTTTATCCTAATGACTTAATTATTTATATATGCTTGTGCTTTAGCAACATGGCTGGTATTTAGCTAAAGACAAAGGCCATAGGGCTGGGGGAGGTGGAAGAATCTTCAGGTAGGATAAGGTATGGTGTGAAATTTCCCATTCTGCTACAAAGAATGTACAAGAACAAACAAGTAAAATAGACACTAAAAAGAAAATAACTTGAATTGGTTAAAATGGGCTTTATACAAGCATTTAGCTCTTATTTAAGAGAGAGCTCAGCCCTGAATCAAAAGTCTTAAAGCTATTTATAACTTTAGGTAAAGGTTTCCCTTGCTCAAAAGCCAGTCGACTACGACTCTAGGGATGCGGTGCTCATCTCCATTTCCAAGCCGAAGAGCCAGCGCTGTCCAAAGACGTTCCCGTGGTCATGTGGCCAGCATGACTACACACCGAGGCACATGGAATGCTGTTACCTTCCCACCAAAGCGGTCCCTATTTATCTACTTGCAATTTCTTGCTTTCGAACTGCTAGATTGGCAGGAGCTGGGACCAGAGACAGGAGCTCACTCCATCATGCAGCACTCAGGTCTCAAACTGCTGAACTACTGACCTTCTGGTCTGTAGTTCAGCATCTTAACCACTTAAACCACTGCAGCCCCTATACTTATAACTTCACATACTGCCATATCCAGGCCACACATCTTCAGATAGACAAATATGATGTGCTGGAAATCAGCCAAAAGAACTGCAAGTCAATTATACCTGCCAAAAAGCACTGGTCTAGGGAAATCCAACTATTGCGTTCAGAAGGGTGTTTTTATAATGGGAAAGGGATTGTGGTCTATTGCACTGTTTATTGTATGCTCCATCTAACTACACTGACTTCTACTTTTGTGATCTCATGTCTGCATTACTATGGTCCATCATATCTTTTACTGGTTTTGTTTGCAGTGTTTTCCAGTTTTGTAATCTTAGTCCCATTGCATCATTTATTGGATGTTTTATGCAGTTTGACTGCATTGGGTTTTTAAAAAAAACAAAACTTGTAATCCACCTCAAATCTCAGTAAGAAAGGTGGGCTATAAAACACAACCAGCACACAAATACACAAACATACACATAGTGCTTCAATCCACTCTTTGCAATATTAATTTATTCACTTGGGTCTCTCTTTTGTTTTGATGACAACAGAAAAGAAAAACTGGAAAAGACTGAATTCGTTTATGATAATCGGCACCTACTTACAAAAGTTTGATCTTACATGTAAATACAGCTGTTCTCAGTTTAGAACTATCTTACTTAGTACAGAACAAACAATTCAGAACAATCTTACTTAGGCAAAAACCATGAACATAAGAACTGACTTGCTGGATCAGACAAAAGTTAATCTAGGTAGCTGCTACATGGAAGTTGGCTCCAGAGCATCCATATGACATCACCCCAAATCATCCACTATCTGGATCTTCTCCTGCTTTGATGTTATCTTTCACAAACCCGGTTCAAGAAGCCACCACTTCCCCTGCACCACTGGAGGACTTTGGGGCAATATTTTTTTAAAGCCTGTCATTGCTAGATTGCTATGGCATCTTAAAGTTATAATGATCTATTGCCAGAACTGGAACTAGCAGATCACAGTAATAAATAAAAAAACCTGAAAAGACCTATGATGATGCACTATGGGAGGAAAGGCAGGTAAAATGGTGGCTGATGGAGGGAGTGTACACAGAACTCAAGTGCAGATGCTCTGTTGCCAGTGGGAATGTGTCTGCATTCACAGCAGTGATGACAGGGAAACAGAGAATCCTTGCCATGTGGATAAAGCCCTTCCCCACAGCAGGTGGTGGCTCCTTCCTGTTTGTCACCAACATCTGATTGTCAGAAGTAACACAAGACAAGGAAAGAGCTCTAACACATGTCCTCATTTGGAAAATGGAATGCAGGAAAAACAGTTTCCTCACTAAATAAATTTCCTTCTGAGTACACACGGTCAGGACAAAGCTATGAACTGGTTTGTGACTGCAGGTGATTGGAGAGGTACTTTTGTCACTAGCTCCTTATGCCATTCAATAATTCCAGATTTCTGTTAATCAGTCTACTGTAAGAACATAAGGGCCTTGCAGAATCAGACCAGTGGTCCATCTAGTCCACCAGCATTTTTGTTTTATATACTGGCCAGCTAGTTGCTCTAGACAGGTCAATGAACAGGACAAAGAAGCTAAGACTGTCCCCAATGTTACCTCTTTGCGCTAGTATTCATAGATTTACTGTCTATCCACCATCAATCTGTCTAATCCCCCTTTAAAACCTTGTGGCCCTCACTATGTATACTGGCAGTGAATTCAGTTATCATTGAGTAACGTAGTCCTTTTGTCCATCCTGAAACTATTGCCCATCAACTTCACTGGGTACTCCTCAACTGTAGTATTATAGGAAAAGGTATATAGTGCAGTCAGTACAATAAAAAAGGATTAAAATGAATTCATTCTGCCCCTGGTTATTATGATCTTTTCCTTCATGCCCTCTCTTTGCACACAGAAAAAAATTAGCTTAAACATGCATATGCCTTTCTACCTGAAATTCAAAATATTTACATTTAATCTTTTTCCTGGGTAAGCATTCAAACATGGAACCCAAGGGTCCAGGAAATTCAACCATTTAAATCACATTACATTAGCCAAAGAAAAAGGTTAATAACAAAGCTAAGAGGATTTTTTTAAAAATGACAAAAGCTGGGCTCAAATTTGAAAAATTCCTTTCTGCATTCATTAAGGTGGACCTGTAGTGCAAACTCTGAGATACGTTTCTAATGGTGAAGTCTGGAAACACTTTTACATCCAGCCCCCATATCCTTACCTTCACCCTCAATATCCTGAAGTAAAATACATAACAAATATGTGTAGGTGTGTATGTATATAAACACACAGGTTCTATTATACAGAAACCACAAACAAATTAAGTCCTTTTGACATAATGCAAACGATAGCTTAAATGATGTTTACCTATCATTCTAGTACTCCAGGAATTTACTTTGAACTCCTGATGTTACTAGAACCAATGAAGAGTAAATTGTTTATGAGCAAAACAATTTAATCCAGATGCAATGGGCAGGTGTTGCCTCCTGAACTGTAATACTAAAGTAATTAAAGGCACTACTGTTGTGGAGATATTTCTATTACTAGAAATAAGGCCCACTGTGGAAATAAATACAACAGGCTCTAGAAAGAGGCTCTGGGTGGGTGCCCTGGCCCTGGGCACTCAGCATCAATTTGCTGTGGCGACCTCAGCAGGGTATGTTGACACAGAGCTTACTGCTTTCTCCAGGGGAACTGATCTCTGCCATCTGGAGAGCAGTTGTAATTCTGAGTGATCTCCAGCCCTCACCTGGAGAATGGCAGCAATGGTTCCCTGGAGGAAATGGCTGCTTTGGAGGGTGGAGTCTATGGCATTGTACCTCTCTGAAGTCCCACCCCTTCTCAAACCCAACCCTCTCCAGGCTCCATCTATGGAATTTCCCAACATGGAGGTGGCAACCCTATCTCCTTCCCAGCCAACCATCAATGTACCTTTATCTGTCCCTCTGACTTCAGCTCCCCATCTACAGCCTCTACCTAGGAAAAGTACAGTCCTCCGCAGTGGGGACCCAAGCAGGAGGGAAGCAACCTCAGCAGAGTATAATGACACAGAGTCCACCCTGCAAAGTAGCTGTTGTCTCCAGGGGAACTGATCCCTGCCACCTGGAGAGCAGTTGTAATTCTGAGTGATCTCCAGACCTCACCTGGAGATTGGCAGCAATGGTTCCCCAGGAGGAAATGGCTGGTTTGAAGGGTGGAGTCTATGGCATTGTACCTGTCTGAGGTCCCACGCAGAAGTAGAAGTGTCTTCGTCAGGAGAGTTAGCTGTTTTTACAGTTTATTCTGTCAGGGAAGAGTGTCCAGGCTGGCAGCAGGCAGGGGAGAGCAGCGGGCCCAGCATCCAGCCAATGGCATGTGAGTACTCTTTAGTGGCAGCTGATGGGCCAATAGCTGATGGAGCGCACAGCACAGCCAATGAGGGAGCCGGAAAGTGCCAATACTTTGGGCTTTTATATACACACACACACATACACACACGATTAACGTTTGCTACAATGAAGCATATCTATTAAAATGTCTTCTGGTATTATCAAAAGAATATTGGATGCCATTGTATTTTTTTAGTTCAATTTATGAAACAGATGGGATAGATTTTCTGTTGATTTACTCAATAATTTACAAACTCAATTTGCAAGCAATAACAATGCTATTTAGACAGCGGAATTCTGCTAACCACATTCAGAAATTTATAACACTGATGAATAAACAGCTGTAAATGTTCTTATTAGAAAATGAATCCTAACAGTGGTTTGGTAATGGGACAAATTTCCCAAAGCAACAGTGAATCTTGATTACTTAGGGGTTTATATGGCATTTTGGGTATTCAACTGCCAGACTTTGGAAATGTCCAGTATCATTCTGGACGAGATGAATGTGGAAGGATCTCTCACACTACAATGGAATTATTTTATATTCCCTTCATACCTTTCCACAGCATTTTCCTTTGTCTATAATCTTCAAAGCAAACTCCTTCCCAGTGGTCCTACAAACAAACAAAAATACTAAATAAATACTTGCATTTCTGCCTGAATTGAGCATTTGCTTTTCATTTTTTATTGCACGGAGTGATAAAGCTGCTTTCATCAATGGGAACAGATGAAAAAATGATGGTAGAACTGCTTTTATTTGCTTCTCTGCAAGCCATATGTGTTGTTGCCTTGACTACCAGTACTATGCTTGCTGCAATCATTTACTCTAGTGCGACCTAATGCTTTCAACATTCTGCCCCTGCTTTAGTGTCACATGCTAAACTAGCTCCATATCTTCCACCTAGTTCTGCTTAACTGGCAGCCTTGTAGTCACATGACACAGTTTAGAGCTTTTCAGTCATTTCAGATTTTTAAAAAGGGAGATAGAGATTTATTTTAAAATGTACTAGACCAGTTACCTTAATATATCTTTAGAATTAACAGACATGAATATCCTGTTACAGGCAATTTATATTAGAAATATTTTATGGCCATTCTATGCATGTACAGTGATGCTGTGCTAAGAAGCATGTTAGTAAACCCAAGCACAGTTACCAGGAAACCAGTTCAACTATGTGGAGTTATTTCCATTTAAGTTAGTTATGGGGAAGGAGCAGGTATTTTTATCTATCCATCTAGTTCATTTTTATCCTGCCCTTCCCCTGAGGAGCTCAGGGTGGAATATATGGCTCTTGCATCCCCTTTTTATCCTCACAATAATCCTGTGGTATGGCAGTCCATCACCCCCCAAGAAAAGTTTATGGCAGAGAGGGGATTTAACCCTGCACCTCCCAGATTTTGGTCTGATACTCTTAACTGTTACATCACACTGGTGCTCTATCCAGGACTGAAAAACTGATTTATTTTTATTTGAATGAACAGCCTTCAAAATACACACAGTAAGCCAGTGTGATATAAGAAGTTAGAGGGCTGGACTAGAATTTGGGAGACCCGGGTTCAAATGTCCACTTACTGTGAAATTTACTGAATGACCTTGGACAGCCACTGTCTTTCCCTTAGCCAAACATATCTCACAAGGTTGTTGCAAGAATAATATGAAGGAGGGGAGAACATGGGAGGAAGGATGGGATAGAAATACTTTTAATAAATAAGTAAGTCTTCATAAAACCATTTCCAAGAGAAAGTAAGACACAAACACTCTCTCTCTCTCTCAAATAGTGGCTTGGATCGAGAGATGGGCAAGTGGAAACATAAACAGACTTAGCATAATTCCACTTGCACAAGATCTTGTGCAACCCCTAGCACTTCCCTTCTTACATATTATAGCATCCAGAAATTGGCTGCACAAGATCTTACACAAGGAGGAACACAAGTGGGGATACAATTCAGTTTGACTTAGTGCAAGTGACTACTGTGGTCTTATTCTTGCATTTCTGCTTGTGTAAGTGGAATGTTTATGCCGGATCCAACTCAGGATGTGTAATGTAGTCACAGCAATTTGCACAAAAACTATGTGAATTTGTGTTGCATAGTAGCTAAGAGACTGCTATACGTCAGCAAATACTGGCTCAAATCTTGCAAGTGGCTCGGGGTGGGGGGGAACCCCCTCAGCCTTTCAGATTATATGAGAGCAAGAATTATAAAACAATGTGTGAAATGCTTTGAACATCTGAGAACTGCTATACAAAATGCTAAGTATTACTGAGAAGCATATTAAAAAGACAATGATTCAGTTTGCATCAGCACTCAGAAATCTACTGTGAGACAATTGTTACACAGAGATACTCTTGAGATTGGAGGGAGGAGTGTCTTGAAAACTGTACTCACCCCATTGGAAATCTTCATCCCAACTCAGGATAGTGGCTTGCAATGTATTGGGGCTTGCATTGTACTGAACAACAGCCCAAACCCCCAATCAGGTCTTCCCCTACACGATCCCCATCTTCCTAAAGAGTCCCTAACCATCCTTTCCCATTGCATGAACTTACCTGGTAGTGGCAGCAAAATCCATCACCCTATCACTTCCTTTGTTTTAAAACCTGCTTCCCCAAGGACATTACATTGCAATTTCAAAACTGTTTTACAGCTTTTTGAAGAAAGGAAGAGAGACAGAGTTTCGGATTTTGTTGCCACTGCCACAAAAGTTTAAGAGAAAAGAAGGAGGAATCCTGGGTGACAAGCAAGGGACTGCTGAGTGGAGCGAGGCAATCACGAGAAAGTTCAATACGAGGATTTTATAAGCTCCAACCTAGATTGTCATGAAACACATACTAGCAGGAAAGAGTTCATTATTGCACACATCTTTTTAAGGTGTACTCATAAAAAAAACCCATGTCTCATAAAAATACACTTATGACAGGGCCATGACTGACTGTAGCTCCTTGTCAAGGGATCACTTGGTCACAAATTCTGCTTTTTACTATGCATTATGTTGGAACAGCCCATGAATATGTAGTTATACATTGTTCATTTCTGTGGGGCTTGTCAACACTGCTTGAATTTGATGGAGATTGCTGAGCAGTAGTTTTCCCCCCTAAATGATTCAAAAGTGCCCAGTTTGGCATTAACAGCAAAAACAGTGATAATTGTATACATATTCTGAATCTGTTATAGCTAATCAATTCATGCTGTACAAGTGTAGTGCCAGAATAGCATGCATTAACGATGCCTATTATGGAACAACACAGTGAGGCAGAATAATATCACTGGTGTGAAAGCACAGCTGTGTCTGCTAGGTTGTCATAGTTACAGTTAAATTGAGCTGAGAACAGAAGAAAAAATAGCACCTCAATGTCATTTGAGAACTAAGCACTATACTTTTAAAGCTACCACAACTATAAAAATTAGAAAGCTTCTCAGCTGTGCCATATTATATATTAAATTACTGAATAGCTGGTCGATACACCTGAGTTTCCCAGTTAAAATAATAAAATCACCTGCAGCATTTTTCAGCTGATGCCAGTGTCAGAAACAACTTGAATGCAATACAACAATATATAAGGCTTATTAAAGACATCAATTAGAAACCATTTCTAGAGTAACTAAAGCTTCCCTCCCTTTCCACTGGAATCCTTCATTCCAAAGACTGGAACATGTTTTGGACCATACCGATTACTGTTAATTCACAGCACACACCAGTTTTGTGGTTACATTATAAAATGGCAATCATTTTGAAAGAATTTTGAAGGTGGATTCCTGCAAATCTGAATAGCTTAGAAAGTGACTGAAGGCAAACACCACAAAATATGACTGTAGAAGGATCACTGCACAACTATTGCTTTCATTTCCATGCTAACTTTCCACAGTGTTCACAAGGCCCTTAAGATGTTCTAATCTAGAAAAAAATACCACAAGAATATGCTAAATTTGAAGCATTCACTTCACTGACATGTATGTCAAGAAAAATTTAACTGAAGCTTCTTTTTAAATAGATTTTTATTAAGTTTTTAAAATACACAAGGATGGAGAAGGGGAAAGAACAAAAGTAATAATTTTCTGCATGTAACCTTCCTCTACTTGTCATTTCATGTTATACAGAGATAGACTGCAAGATTTAAAAGTTCATAAAGTTCAAAAACTCATAAAAGCTTCTTAATATTATGACATTAGGAAGTTCATATCTTTATATTTCTCTCTTCTCCAATTATAAAATGAAGTCCATAGTTCAACCAAGTCTTGTCCTGACAACTATCATTTCTAAAGCTATTCTTATTCTTTTTCCTTTGTTGCTGCAGTACACTGGATTGCGACTACATTTTCCTAGAGTTAGCCCAACTGTACCAGCCACACAAACTAGGAGGGTTTACAGGAATGTTCTATCCAGAATGAAAGAGAAAAGGAACTTCTGTGAGTAATAATGTAAAGCAATTCTGTTAGGATAACAGACAAAAAAAAGATCTAGATCTGCTACAGGATGTATGTTGGTATTCTGCCTGTTTTCATAATTATCTCCTATGCCAACACTTGGCAAGAAAAAGTTTCCAATTCTATTAGTATGTCAGTTTTTCAAGCTGTCTATTGGTAAGATTTATCATCCTGCCTAATGGGTGTTTGTTTTCACAGAAAAACATCTTAATGCTCTAGAGGCATTTTCTAAAGAATTCCTGGAAACAGGTCAAAGCTTACATAAGCAATCTGTATTAAGCAAAATACCGAAGAGGATGGTGCTTAATTTTTCTCTATTAGGCTAGTGCTGAAAGAGTCCTAAGAGGTTTAGTTGTATTCACTACCAATATCTGTCTGACACTGGTATTCTTTAAGGTTGGACTTAAACTAATATCCTGAAAAATACCAATTAAGAAGATTCTAAGATAATGTCTAAAGAAACATGGCCATAAAGATGGGCTGCAGCTGAATGCAAAGGCAAATGTTGTCTTCCACGTCGTCTCCCCCCCCCAGCTTGGCTCTCTCATCTTCCTGTTGAAATCCCCTATCCTCCCCTTCCTTCATGCATTTCTGTCCTTAGGCCTCTTAGATGGACCTACACTACCCTCCTCCAAACCTCATTTCAAGGCAATCTGCTATCCCATCCCTCCTATGCTTGCCCACCTACCCACTGCATCCCATGTGTTCTTATATCAGGCAATACGTCCTTCCCACTCAACTACATCTCCACAGATGTCCCCCATTTAATGCACATGGAAACATTGTCTAGGGATATAATATTTTTGGGGGGGGGGGGACTTCTTTCTGTTATTCCTATTGCTTAGTGAAACCCATGGAACACATTTCACCCTTTCATTGAGTCCTTCACTGTTACCTGGTACAGCAACCAAAATAATAATTGTGCTGGATTATGCCCACAATCATTTCTAATCCTCCTTTAGTATGTCCAGCATGCATAGCAACAACTGGCTCTGCTCAAGGTCCTTCAACAGCATGTATGTATTGGCCCCAACTTGGGTAGCCGAGGCAAGCCCAATCTCGTCAGATCTTGGAAGCTAAGTAGAGCCGACCCTGGCAAGTAATTGGAAGAGAGACCTCCAAGGAATACCAGTGCTCAGGACACAGAGGCAGGCTATCAAGCCACCTATCTGAAAATTGTCTAAGCCTCTGATAGGGGTTGCCAGAAGTTGCCATGACTTCCAGGCATGCAAGGACACACACAAAAATACCCCCCCACACACATAAAAAAAGCATAGATGTATTCTCATTTCACACTACACTTGTTTGGTGTAGTGGTTAGGAGCAGTGGACTCTAATCTGGGAGAACTGGGTTTGATTCCCCACTTCTCCACATGCAGCCAGCTAGGTGACCTTGGGTCAGTCACAATGATCTCAGAGCTGTTCTCTCAAGAGCAGTTCTCTCAGAGCTGTCTCAGCCCCACCTACCTCACAGGGTGTCTGTTGTAGGGAGAAGGGAAGGCAATTGTAAGCTACTCTGAGTGAAGGGCGGGGTATAAATGCAACTCTCCTTCTTCATTCTCCCCTCAGCACAATGATTAGCACACATTTTCCTTTGTCATGTACTATTCTGTGCTAGTTTCTCAGTACCCTAATAAAAGAAAAATGCTCAAAGATTCAATAGTTGGTTAGGAGCTAACCAGGGAGGGTAACTGAAAAACATGATTCCCCCTTCTTCTGCAACATTCTGCCTCAAGAGAATTCTCCTCAGGTGTCTCAGTACTAACTAACTGCTAACTTTTGATTAAGTAGCAATGGAACAGTTTATTGCAGTACAAACCTGCAAGGTAGGTTAGACTGAAAGAAAGCTGTATTAGAAACAGTGTGCTTCATGGTATAGCAGTTCTTTAGTACTCTTACATGCATACCAGTAAAGTAGTTCACGGCATACAAGTAACAGTGAAAAGAACATACTGAGTACTTCATTGACTTAGATATTGTGGGCAGGACTGGCACTACCATTAAGGCCAGGTTAGGCAACCGCCTAGGGGCGCAGAGGCCAGTGAGCGGGGTGAGGACGACGGTGAGAGAAGCGCTGACGACGAGCAGGAATCCTTGTCTCTGGCTGCATCGGGGTTCATCTGACGGGGAGAAAAAGAAGCAAGCAGCCCCATGCCGCCTGGTCAGTTCCACGCCGATGCTGGGGTGTCCCTCCTCAGTCACCCTCACCGCTCCTCCAAAGCAGGGCTGGCCAGCCATGGCCTGGGGGAGCACAAGGGCAGCCCAGAAGCCAGGCAAGGCCTGCCGGCAGGGCTGGTGACCAAGAGGCCATCTTTGTTGTCGGGGTGCTGCTGCAGGCAGCTGTCTCTGGCAGCCGGGGTCCTGCTGCTGCCGCCTCCCCCTCCTCCATGCCTTCCGCCTGGCTTGGTCCTTCAGTCTGCTGCGCAGCCAGATGCCAGCCTGCTGCTTGCCTGCAGCCGGAGGGAAGCAGCAGAGAGCCGCCGTCGCACTGGAGAGAGGGACCCCACTTGTGATCAGGGAGGCGTTTCCTCTGTGAGTCACTGGTGGTGCCACATGCAGCCACTTTTTCAGAAGAGGTGTGGCAATGGCCGGAGATGATGGTGCCCTCCCTCTTGCCTTCGTGCCTCTTCCCCCCCACTTCTCTCTTTCCTCCACTTTGTGCTCCTCTGTCCACTTCCCTCTCCCTGCTCCTAAGCCTAGCTACCTTCATGGATCCATCACACACACACCCCGGTGCATTGAAGAAAGGCGGGAGGAGCCGCTGCTCTCTTGGCCGACTGTCGACCCAGGGCACATACCAGTCCCTCTCGGTGTCCTCCACCCTTGCACCTCATCCCACTCTGTCAGAGCTTCATCAAGGGGGGCTGAGGTAAAAACGGCGCCCCGGCCTCTGGGCCACCCCAAGAGCATCCTGCCCGGTGTGGCTGGGTGGCCATAAGCGCAACTGCCCTTGCTTTGCCACAGGGCAACTGCCCCTCACTCTCCTCAGAAGCCCCCCCCCCCAATGGCCTTCTTGCCCTTCCACCCGGCCGCAGGCTCTTGGTTAAAAAGTTAAGTTTAAACTTAAAAACATGCTTAAAAAAACATTAGCACTATTGCAATATTTTGTTCATTTAACTGACACCCCTTGCTTTGAATTACTGCATCAAAATGTCTGTGCTGTTTGCAATCGTACTGTTCAAGAGTATATCTGTATGCTGCAAACCTAATTTTGATTTATTGACATTCGCTACAGAAATCTCTAGGGCCCAGAGGAAAACATGAAATGGCTGGACATTGCAACCTTTTGTACATGAGTTGCTTCATGTGCTGTTCAAGAACATAAGAAGGCACCATAACAAAGATTGAGGGTTATGTGTTTGTCCAAGTGGTCAGTATCAGCCTACTATATGGGAAATCTAAGTTCAAAATCCCCAAAAGGGTGACATGATGATAGAGGTTTACAAGGTTATGCATGGGATAGAGCAGGTAGAGAAAGAAGTACTTTTCTCCCTTTCTCACAATACAAGAACTCATGGGCACTCCATGAAATTGCTGAGCAGTCAGATTAGAATGGATAAAAGGAAGTATTTCTTCACCCAAAAAGTGATTAACGTATGGAATTCACTGCCACAGGAGGTGGTGGCGGCTACAAGCATGGACGGCTTCAAGAGGGAATTGGATAAACATATGGAGCAGAGGTCCATCAGTGACTATTAGCCACAAGGTATAGATAGGAACTCTCAGTCTGGGGCAAGTGATGCTCTTTATTCTTGGTCCTGGAGGGGGGACAGTGGGAGGGCTTCTAGTATCCTGGCCCCACTGGTGGACCTCCTGATGGCACCTGGTATTTTTGGCCACTTTGTTGGACTGGATGGGCCACTGGCCTGATCCAACATTGGCTTCTCTTATGTTCTTAGCATGTGCACACTTCTTCACATACATTGAAACAGATTTCCTCAAATATTACATGCAGTTAGTTGTCAGGAAGAGATTATTAGAGTCAAGATGAATAAGTAACTGAGCAATAAAAACAGCAAGACTGGAATAACAATACAGTAGGATGCGTAAATTGCAGTTCTCTGCATAGGACAAACAGGTCAAGCCCTACACCAAAGGGTAAATGGACACAAATCTGACATCAAAAATCGCAAAACTGAGAAAACTGTAGAGCTACTGCTGCAAAAGAGACTATTTGGTTTGACAGTTGTATCAGTTGAACACACTGAAGCATCAGCACTTGACCTGAAGGAATTGGTGACAAAATTTGCAAAGGAAAAGGCACACAAAATGAGATTTTTATATGCCTGAAACGGAAACATTCAGGAGCCTTAATTTTTGACATCACAATTCATAGGGTTATTCAAAATGATAGGTGAGTTGTGTGCTAAAACTGTTTTCTGTTTAAGAAAAAAAAACAAAGGCTGTCATTTTATTTATTCTCATAATTTTTTTAAAAAAATAGCAATGTCAAGTTTTGTGCTTTTAATTTTCCCTAGAATTCATCTGTCTTTGAAAATTGGTTAGCAGTGGGGGGGGGGGGGGGGCACAAGTAGTTAGCCTTGCCTAAGGCGCCCAAAAGCCTGGCACCAGCCCTGATTGTGTACAATTATTATGCCAGTTAATAATAACTAGGACAATTCTGGTAATTGCCTAGGGGGCAGTTATTTTACAGGTTTCTTATGAAGGATGAAGACGTTGCTTGATCATTCTCTAAGGACAACTGATATTTACCTTAAAAAATATGAAATGAAGCCTTCTCAGTCATTACAACTGCAAATGCTTCCCCCCCCAATAAATAACAAAAAGGAAGATAAAAATGTGGCACTTAACTGTCTATGAAATTATAATCAGTTCCTTCTGTCCATTCAATGCAGTTTAGAGGCCATAATCAAGTAAAAAGAATGAATAGCTATGTGGTTTCCTTCCTCACCTTTCTATGCATTCCTTAACCACAGCAAAATTGCCATCACCAATCACCTTCCCCACTTTGTATTTTTCAAGAATTGTTGATGTCCCTGAGCATTTGTTTCCATTCACACCTGAAGAAAGGAAAGGACAAAAAGGAAGGTGAACAGTGAGGTAGGTAATCTAGATTGTCCCTCATTGACATCAAGCATTTTATGAGTATATCCTTAACTATAATATAGGTATTTAAAAATAGCTTATTTGTTTAAGTACAAGGCATCATTTCAGATTTGCAACAAGGCAGATAAAAAAGCTTAAACCAAGCTGCATAACCTTGCAGCACTGTGACGGGACAGACATCAAAACAACTTTCATACAGAGTTTAACATTCCCAAGGCAGCAGAAATTCCATTTAATGATCACTGCACATCTTCCATTTCATTTACAGTACAATCCAAAGCAGAGTTACAACCTTCTAAGCCCACTGACTTAGAAGTGTATAATTCTTCTCAGGAATGCACTGTTAGGTTACTTAAGTTTAACTGCATTTGTCCTTGTGATGAATGATCTCCATTGGGATAGAGAGAGAGGAGAGTGTGATTCTTCTGGACTTCTCAGTGGTGTTTGGTGACTATGATCTCATTCCAGACCAGCTGCCTGAGATGGCTATCAGGGAACATTCGAGCTGATTGAATAGGACTTGGGCTAAGCATCTGACCTTCCCCTTTTTGCAGGTAACTTAAAGCCTGTGCTTGGCCCTTAGCTCTCAGTTCAGGACATCCTCGTGGTTCATCACCCGTGTTAAGTTTGATGCTGGGGGTTTGCTGGGTTGATTGTGCTTATTTCCCTCAATCCCATGTCCCTGTCTTGCTGGATAATTATATTTTTTCTTCCATTCCATTGGTTTTTGGTTGTTGTAGTAGATAGAACTAAGTGAAGTAACCTGGCAGTATATTACAATTGAAATGCCACAATCTTTATTTTATTAGAACTTATTTTTTATTCTACCATGTAGTGGTTAAGTGTGTGGACTCTAATCTGGGAGAACCGGGTTTGATTCCCCACTCCTCCACTTGCAGCTGCTGGATGACCTTGGGCAAGCTATAGTTCTGGCACAGCTGTTCTTGAAAAAGAAGCTTCTGTCAGAGCTCTCTCAGCCCCACCTACCCTCACAGGGTGTCTGCTGTGGGGAGGGGAAGGGAAAGGAGTTTGTAAGCAGCTCTGAGACTCCCTTGGGTAGTGAAGGGTGGGGTATAAATCCAATCTTTTCTCCTCTTCTCACTCCTGGAAGGATCTTTTTCTCCCCGTCAGAGCTATCATGTAATTTAGGCTGAGACATTTTGACTGGTCCAGGCTCAACAGAGAGTGTTAATGTTTTCAACTTATATGTGGTTCATACTAGAATACAGCTCAGCATTTGAGAAAAAATACTGATGATAAGTCAGTGTACCCAAAAGCATACCAATCTTAAAAAAGAAAGATGAAAGTCATGGAGTGGAAGACTGAAGGCCAGCTGCACTCTCTATTACCTAATAACAGCAAAATATAATATTAAATAAATATTATGAAGTAACCAGCTTGATATCTACATAATATACTATACAATGCTCTCTAGCCACCTGCACCAGCTGGAAGTTGGGAATTATTCCATATATCTAATAACCACATATGCCCCATTTCCTGTGTGAATACAAAAATCCACACAGTAGGACCACCCAGGAATAAGGTCATCCTATGGGATAAGGATATGTTTCCTATGGGAAAAACCCCAAGCTTGCAGAAAAACATAAAAGGTGGAGTTTTTTACTTGTGTGGGAGCCGGAAAAAGGGCAAATAATTGGGGGGGGGGGCCCTCTGGTGGCACTTTAGTGCCCAACTATTGGTGCAAAAAGAGACAGAGGCACAGAGGGATGTATATTTGGGGAGAGAACAGGAATGGGGGACATTGCACAGGATTTGAGGAACGCGAGTTAAAGACTGAGCAGATGGTTGGTTGAGGGAGAATGGAGGGAAAAAAACTGAGTGGCTAGAGCAGAAGAAAAGAGCATGGGGAGATAAAAGGGAGAGCAGGCAAAGGCATGAAGGGTGGGTAAGCAAAGACAGAGCAAGATAGGGAAAGTGGGGGAAAGTATGGGATTTCCCTTATCTCTGTGAGTCTTTGCATGCCCCCGTCTTGGTCATGACTATTTCTGAAACATGAAAATACAAACTCATCCTGCTTTTAATACGCAAAGGCTTTTCCGCACAGTCTCATGTTAGGATATATGCTTTGCTATGGTATTTAAGTTCTGTAAATCCAGTTATAATACTCATGAGGTGAAGTTTGAAATGTAACATTTGTTGTAGGAATTCTAATGGAGAAGATTGTAGCGTAAAAAATGAAGTGAGACATACGTACTTTTTTTCCTCTCTACTGAAGGACCTCTCTGTAGACCACATTGGTGGTTCTTCCCTCAGGCACTAGGATCACCAGGCTGCTTGGTGAGCTCACTCTGGAGCAGGCCACATAAAACCGCCCATTTAAAAAGCAGTCATCTGTTAAGTCAACTCCTGCCACCTTCCACTGCAGTGATGGCCTTTTTACTGGTGTTCTTGGATTGTTTTGCTCATAGGGAGACTGTGTTGTTCTGATTACCTCAGGTACTTGGCCTGCACAGCTCAGTGCCCTGCAAGAGTACTACGTGCAAATGCCTTTGCTGCATTCCTAAGTTGCCTCCTCCTTGTAGCATTAAAGTACCCTGGACCTGCTGCGACACCTGACAGACACCACCTATCTGGTGGTGGTGGGGATTATGTTTAAAGGCATCTGAGAAGCTGGGCCAGCTGCAGGGCTAAGGCAATCCTGCTGAGCAAACCTCCCCAGCAGCTGTAAGCATCCCACCTCCTCTCCTACACAAGATGGGCAGCTGCCTGTCCACTGTAGGAGGGGGAGGACTATTAGGAGCCACTGTGGAGGCTGGGCCAGCAGGATCACTAAGGAGTTACTGCTGGGGTGGGCTCCCTCGTGGCTTTAAGCATCCTGCAATCACTGCTGCACCTGACAGACAACTGCCTGTCAGGTGCAGGAGGTGGTGGGAGTGTGTTGGAAGCCATCAGAGAGGCTGGGCCAGCAGCATTATTACACTTCACAGGTGGTTGTTGGCCATTCCTGATTTCTTCAGCTGTCATGAGCTCTCTGCAGTCTCCTGTTACTGTTGGGTTTTTTTTTTTTACCTCAAAACGCTGAGTTCTGTAGCCAACCAATCAGAGAGTGGGGGGTGCAAGGAGACAGCCACATAGGAATCAATGGGGGGAGCACATTTCCCCCCTTTTGACCCCCTTAGGGGTCGAATTTCTAAAAATGCCTTCTTAGTGAGCACCTATGCCATGGTAGGAGCGCTGTCCCCAAATTTGGTGCTTCTAGGTCCAGTGGTTTGGCCTGGATGTTGATTTTATGGTGAGGGGACTTTCTTTTATATATATAGATGTGAACCTGTAATACCTACCTCTATTATACAACCTGTTTCCTTAATAATCTAACTGTGCCTCAGGGAAGGAATTCTTGCTGTAGGTGACAAGTCATAAAGCTGCACTTATGTAAATAGAGGCTAACATATGGGTGCATATGACCATCTCACAAAATCGAGTTGTATCTCACCCCCTCCCCCCAATCATGCACCATACAAGTATTTACAGCTACTCTGAGGAACAAAAATAATTTTTCTATATTTTTCTTCTGCATTGATAATAATCATTCAGTATCTGGCAATACACATTAAGGGTCTAAGTTCACATAGTGCAAACATCCACCCCAGCCAACAACAATCCTGAACTATGGCACTGCTGTACAGATGCCAGCAGTTTGGGTATTAACAAATTATTACACCTGCAATACCCTCTCATAAGGTTTCTTTTTGCTCACATCACATGTGCAGGGTAACACAAATGTAGGGGTAGAAAAGAGCAAGAGTCCAGTAGCACTTGAAAGACTAACAAAATTTGTGGCATGGTATGAGTCACTGCCCACTTCTTCAAAAGTAGGGGTGCAGGCAAAGTAGCTTAGAGCTGGGTAAGTCTCACTTACTGCCCAAAACTAATAAAGTCACTGCCTGTTTCTCTGCATTTGAAAATGTGAAAATACACAGGACTGGAAACCAGGCTGAATAAGATTAGACAACACTTAACATTTTAAAACTATAATATCTCCAGCACAGATACTGACAAAGCAATGTGAAAATCTTTACACATTTTATTGGATCCTACCTTCAGGACTCAGGCAAGGAGATAGTTCAGGCATACCATTAACATTAGAAGATTCACAGTGTGGTGGAATCTGTGAAAAGATATAATTAGTTAATTCTGTAGTAAATACATTATGGAGCTATCACACTGGCATACAAACAAGATCTGTTCAATAGACTTCTTTTTTCATGTTTTATGCTGTCACGTCAAAACCGAATATGATTTTACTAGCATTTCTTATGGCTGAAATACCCGATTTCTACTAGTTCGTCTATTAATGTGGAATATGCAGTCTTTTCATCATTCCCGTAAACAACAATAGCATCTCTCCTGTGCCACTAAATCCAAGGGTTCAAGCTCCGGCAGTGGTTCACAGAAACACACCATGTGACAGGAAATAATGTCTTCACATAAGCAGGAAAAGTTAAATGGTACGATAGAAGAGAAGGAATAATTGAATCCAAGACTATTTTAAAAGAGGTAAATGAAAAGAGATCAGCTTTCACTTTCTTGTTACATGTAACCAGCATGTTGCCCTTACTGACGACCTCCGGCGGCATCTGGATTGAGGCGGTGGGGCAGTGTTGCTGTTGCTTGACCTGTCAGCGGCGTTCGACATGGTCGATCATCGGCTGCTGACTCGCCGTCTCGCCGACGTGGGGATACAGGGGCGGGCCTTGCAGTGGCTCGTTTCCTTTCTCCAAGGTCGGGGACAAAGGGTGGTTGTAGGGGAGCAGCGGTCCAGGAGACACCCACTACAATGTGGTGTGCCTCAGGGGGCAGTGCTCTCCCCGATGCTATTTAACATCTATATGCGCCCCCTTGCCCAGATTGTCCGGAGGTATGGGCTGGGATGTCATCAGTACACTGATGACACCCAGCTCTATCTGATGTTGGGTGGCCAGCCGGATTCGGACCTAGAAGATCTTAACCGGGCATTGCACGCCGTGGCTGGGTGGCTCAGACTGAGCAGGCTGAAATTGAACCCGGCGAAGACGGAGGTCCTGTGTCTGGGACGGGGCGGACCAGGGCGGGGGCTTCCACTCCCGAGCTTTGACGGGGCACCGTTGGTGCCTGCGTCGCGGGTAAGGAGTTTGGGAGTGCTCCTGGAACCCTCCTTGTCAATGGAGGCCCAGGTAGCAGCCACTGCCAAGTCGGCCTTTTACCATCTTCGGCTGGCACGGCAGTTGGTCCCCTACCTTGACCGTGCTGACCTAGCCACAGTGATCCATGCTACGGTCACCTCAAGATTGGACTACTGTAATGCCCTCTACATGGGGCTGCCCTTGGTGCAAACCCGGAAGCTGCAGCTGGTGCAGAATGCCGCGGCCAGGTTAGTGATGGGTCTCTCAAGACGAGACCATATCCAACCTGTGTTAGTGGAGCTGCACTGGCTGCCTATAGCATACCGAGTTCGCTTCAAGGTGCTGGTTCTTACCTTTAAAGCCCTATATGGCCAGGGTCCAACATACCTGAGGGACCGCCTTTCTCCGCATATACCCCAGCGAGCACTTCGGTCAGGGTCGCGTCATCGACTTCGTGTCCCGGGCCCTAGAGAGGCCAGGCTCACTGGGACCAGGACCAGAGTGTTTTCAGTGGCGGCTCCAACCTGGTGGAACGAGCTCCCGGAGGAGACCAGGGCCCTGTGGGACCTGATGCAGTTCCGCAGGGCCTGTAAGACGGAGCTCTTCCGCCAGGCCTTTGGCTAGGAGCCGCCACCAGCCCCGTAACAGGAAACATCTACAATGGAAACTGGTCCAACGCAGCCCAGACTGATGGCTATGGTTGGAGGGTCCCTCACTAGAGAGGATGCCATCTTAAAGATATTGGAAGCATTTTAGTGGGTACTGTAATTTTACTGAAGCAGTCTATGCTGCCAAGTAACAAAGTTTTATTGTTGTTGTGTTTTAAATGATTTTAAATTGTTATGATGTGTATGGCTTTAAGCCCTCGTTAGCCGCCCTGAGCCCGCTCGCGGGGAGGGCGGGCTATAAAAACTTAAATAAATAAATAAATAAATAAATGTCACCCGTCTGCTCAGAGTATGCAAAAAAGGTGGCAAAAGAAAGGGGAATGAACCTTATTTAGACATAGACATCACCATAGGTGTCAGCTTCAGGGGGGCTGGGGAGCTGGAGGCCCCCCTCGAACTTTTCCAGGAAGTGCTGAGCCTCCCCCAGAGACAATGGCCTGTGATGTCTCTGGCGCAGCCCCCCCTCCCACCCGGGAAATTGGAAAGTCTATGCCCTTGGACACTACACATCCGAAAATCTTACAGTGCAGTTCTAAGGAGGTTTACTCAGAAGTAGATGTCATTTGGGGCTTACTCCCAGGAAAGCGTTCTTAGTATTGCTGCCTTAATCCCTGTATAGATGTATTCAGGATAACATTAACCGACAATTTGCTCTGTTTACACATTACACATAGCCAGACACAATAAATAGCATCCAATGTCTTTTTTTAATTGTTCCTGTTAACAAGTCTGAAGGGTACTCAGTTTCTCAGCCGAAATGTATTTAAAACAGGCAATGAAGTGGTATTTAAGAGGGAAAGGGCCAAAATCTTACAAAGTTACAATACGTTTTGCCAGCGGTTTGTATGGGTCAGTTTTGCATTTCACAGTTAGCAAATCATGATTTGTTCTAAAGCTGTAGCATATTCAATGGATGCAAAATCATCCTTTCACACATATTATGCAACTAGACCTGGATAGCCCAGGCAAGCCTGATCTTGTCAGATCTTGGAAGCTAAGCAGGGCTGACCCTGTTAAGTACTTGGAAGGGTGACCTCCAAGGAATATCAGGGCTGGGGTGCAGTGGCAGGTATTATAAGTTACCTCTCTGAACTGTCCTAGCCCCATTAGGGGGGGTCACCAGAAGTCACCATGACTTCCAGGCTCGCATGCATGCACACACACATACACACCCTCACAAAAACTAGTTAAACTGAAAAGTTGTCAACCAGGTTTGTGTATGTGTGTAATTTTTTAGTTATTTTTACCTAGTGCTCTCAGAATTATGCCTTTACCAGTCTTACTAAACTTAACATAAGCAACTGTAGCTGATCCACTATCATAAAGTAAAACATCTGCAAAAATTAATTACGCTTTAGCAGGGTAGCATTTATTATGATCAATCTACTTTACAATTATTTTCTGTTCATTTGGGTATCAAGAGTAGTCAAAATGGCCTGGATTCAGAGCAACATTTCTGCAGGAGGCATGGACTTCTGCTTGCAGAATGCAACTTTCTTGGCTCTCCTCTCCTGCTGCAACCCTAAGCTCCCCCCCCCCCCCGGCTGTTCTCAGGAGCACCATTTCCAGGGCAAGGCCATTAGGACTGCAGCAGGAGGTAAGAAAATTACACACTGTAGCAGGGGTGTCAAACATAAGGCCTGGGGGGGGGAGGGGGGAATTGTCCCATCCAGGACTGTTATGTGGCCCATGAGCAACTAGTGCAAGGGAGGGAACAGGAGGCTGCTCAGGGGTGGGTAGGCGGAACCACTCCAATTGTGGCTTCAGCACAGTAGAACAACTTCATCTGCAGCAGTCAAGCAGAACCCCATCACTTCAGCAACTGGTACATTGGGAGCCACTGCCATCGCATTCATACCTCTCCACTCAGCCTGCGGTTCCAGGGACGCTGTCCTGGATGGCCTCTGGGATAAGCATTTGCACATGGGGGTGTATGCAGATGATCATATGTTGGAGCATGGGAGCATCTGTCCAGCACTACACTACTGGCTCTCCAGTCTGCCCATGCGGGTTTTCCTCTGCACCCCGCTCCCAGCCCATGGGGCTTTGCAGTGAGGACACACCAACTCGGAGCTTACCAGTTGCTGTCCTTTATGAAGTTTATATCTCTGGTACCCAGCGTTACGTTTTATGGCACATATGGCCTAGCCCGACAAAGTGACATTTATGTCAGATCCAGCCCCCATAACAAATGAGTTTGACACCTCTGCACTGCAGTATAAGTTACACACTGCTGCTCTAGGTCCAGTCTAATGTGTCATTTTACTCACAGAATGGCATATAATACAATGCTAGCATTTGTCTGACTGGCTTCCAACCTTTGGTTTTTTATACTAATAAACATTATCTGTGTTCTCTTATCCTCTCATTCACCTTTGCCAGCTAACCTCATCAAAACATTCCAAATGCCTTGAAAATTCAAAAACAGGAAAAGTGAAAATAAAGCCTTGTGAGACAAAGCATGTGTCTAAGCAAATATTAGGAATCTTAAGCACCTTCTTTCACTTCAATAAGATTCTTCTGTTATTCCCCATCCTTCAGGCTATACTTTTACTTAAAGGATTATCACATAAACTCTGTCATTTGACACTGGAAGCTCAAAGCACAGTCCAAGCTTGAGCTTAGGAGTGGACAAAATAATCTTTGGACAGTAATAGGGAATGTAAGGTCAGTATTTCCTACAGCAGTTGACATTGTCATTGGTTATGCAGCAAAATATTTTTAATCTTTTTCACTAGTAGTAATAGCAATAATTGAGCTGGTTAGTAAGGTTTTATTTTAACATTTCCCAGGATACTAATACATGCTGAAATCATCCAATAGAAGCTGCATCATCAAGACAGCAAATGCAACAGAAAATAGACCGGCTGCCACTTAAGCTTTAGGAAGACACAAAAATAACATTACTTGTCAGACAAATATGCACAAATGGCTCCAATAGCTTCTGTATGATGACTCCTACACCAAAATAAAACATCATTATTCTTTGGGAAAGTTCTGTAGAATCAGGCCTAGAAAAGAGTAAATCTGTTGAGATATACTATTACATTGTCTCAAGGCCAAACTTCCCATGATTTTCTGTCTTGTATAGTTTGTCCCTGATAGCAAGGTGTTGAGGAGACAGCAAACTTAAGTGAAGGACCAGCATAGAGTTGAGGGATTCTGAACCTCTTCCCTTCTTGCCATTTTTTTAAAAAGAAAAAGTCATCTTCGGTATGGTGTCTTTTGCCTTGCAATGGGAAAGATGAGATACAGGTACCTGCATCTTTGCCCTTCCTGGACCAAAAATAGTTTGGGGGACTAAGTGTCATATGGGAAAAAAGTTAGTAACCCAACACCCTCGTCCTTGTCTTCCACTTATTTTGCGGCCTCCTCAATTGCATAAAACCTTGAAACAAACAAAACACAGTCAGTGATAAACTACATGTCAATTAGCATCACATATAGTTTGATTCTCACTGCACATGATTCCACAACAATTAACATGACTTGGCACATTTTATTATAAGGGGGAGTCCAGATGATGTCAGTAATAATTTGCAGTTCTCTTATTTGCCACTACAGATCTTTCCAAAAGCAATTTGTTTCTGTTTTTTTCTGTTGTCGTCGAATAGGAGCATAATTTCATTTACTTCAGTAGCACACTTTTAACATCCCATTTCCACAGGAAAAAACTACTATCAAGTGTTTTTATCCATACTGTATTGGGGGGGAGAGGCAGCATGGTATATCCCAGTCTCGTCAGATTTTAGAAGCTAACCATGGCCGGTACTTGGAAGGGAAACCACCAAGAAAGACTCTGCTGAGGAAGGCAATGGTAAACCACCTCTGCTTCTCACTTGCTTTCAAAGCCCCTTGCTGGGGTTGCCATAAGTTGGCTGCAACTTGATGGCAATTTAGACACACATAGAGCCTTGGGAAGAGGATTTGGCATTTCATTCCCAAAGAAGATAAAAGAAGACATCTGTGTTTGTATCAGTCCTACCAGTCATGTTCAGAAAGGTTTGGAAAGACATGTGCCGATAGGCTCATCCAGGCTCAGGTTGTTTTACTAACATCAATACTAACATCAACATCAATAGTATTATTAACAGCCGATATAACCCAGGCTACGACGGGAGCTGACTGCCTGTTCATTGGATGCTGTTTTTGCCTGTCATTGGGTATGATTTATCTTAGCACTAGCACTTTGTAATGTTTTATACTTATATTGTTATGATTTTATCAAAATTTGTTTTAGCTATGTAATATCCTATGAAAGTCGCCCTAAGCCTGCCACAGTGGGAAAAGTGGGGTAGAAATTAAATAATAAATAAATAAATAAATATTGCCTACCAAAACGCCATGTAAAAGAAAAGGACATCCCTATTTTTGATAAAAGTTACCACTCTTTCTTAATAGTAATCTAAATCCTACCTAGGAAACAGAAATGAAATGTCATCTACATATAGAGGAACTGATGCCCGAGGCTGAGAAACAGGGAGGCAAACAAGACCAGTTTAGTTTCTTTCCACAATATGGTTAAAATGAAAATTAAGAAGGGTGCAAAAATATTTAAATCCCTCCTTAATGCATTGGTTGTTGAAATTTTATCACCCAGGCTTCCCTCAACTTTCAAAGGCATATTTGAATATAAGGTTTTGATTCAAATTCAAGATGGCAAAGTAGCAATAACAGTCTATCCAAGCTTGGGTCTATCCAAGCTCTTTGAGCTATCAAATCCATACATGCTTTCTTGCGAGGACAGTGAACCATCTGAGTCTCTCCCAGTTTTCTGCTCTTTGCTTTTTTCCAGAAATTTTTTCGCTTGTTGAACAGAGTCAATCTTATACTTCTTATCTTTGATGCTGAAGCATAGTCCTTCTGGAGTATTCCAACGATAGATGATAGACTCAGACTGGAGCCAAGATGTCAATTTTCCATAGGCTTTCCTTCTTTTCCTTATTTCAAATGGGATATCCTTCATCACTTTTACTTCTTCTCCCAGGATCTTCAGAGCTGTTTTGTTTGTGGTCCTAAGCACCACATCTCTTGTAGATTTTTTGGAGAACCTTATCATAATTTCACCAGGCAGGCTTTTCTTTTTAGTATAATCTGGATAGGTTCTGTAAACCATATCCATATCGCTTTTTATATCCGCTGCTTTCATGCTTGTCACTGGTTCAAGTGCTTCACTTAGCAAATTTTTAAGGTCTTCTCCTGTGTTTTCTGGCACATTCTGAAGTCTTAGGAAAAAATTCGATCTTTCCATTTGTAATTTCAAAAGCTGATCGTGGTGGAAGGCCTTTTCCTTCTCTACCTTTTGTAGTCTTGCATCTTGGTTTTTTACTGAAGTTTTTACTTCCAGAAGTTCTCGCTGCAGCTTCTCTGTGGATTTATTCGACTCTTTTAGTTCTAGCTGCATTTTGTCCATCTTAACATTGAGAGCTGTCATTTGGTCCACTAGAGGTCGCAATAACGAGGAGAACACCGCACTCATCTCCGTGGTATCAACCTTTGAACTCGGAGCTGTACTTCTTAGTTTGGGGGAAGGTTTCGGTTTCCCCGTCATTGTTGAGGCTACGCTCTTTGTTTATAGATAGATAAGATGAACGAAAGGAGCAAATTTTCAAACAGCACTTATGTCCTTCTAAAGTTTATATCTCCAAGTGAGCGATGCTGCCATCTAGCAAGGCGGGTGGGCTTTTATTCCTGCAGTAACGCCACGTAAAGAGTCTCGTAAGTACGCTAGTCCCGGAGAGGGGGGGTGGGTTTCACTCCTCCCGCCGTCTTCCCGCTGTGTTCTGCTTTTCTTACTTCAGACTCATGTTTTCTCCATGCGTAACTGTCAGTTCCAGCCTCATTGCTTCGCACTCTCTGCTGCTTCACGGATTTGCGCTTTCAGCCATACGGCTCCCACGGCGGGGGAACCTATGGGGGTGATGAAAAGGGATCTCGATCCCTCGATCGCCACCGTAGGGAGAGATCCCCTTCGTGCCATCCCAGGCAGAGCCCCCTCACTGGGGTCTCTGGGGGCTCGGCACCAGTCCAGAGCCCCTTCTTCCCGCCGGGTACGGATTGCGCTCCCCGCAGTTGCAGAGGAGAGCGTCCGCCATTATCGCAAGTCTTGCCGGAAGTCCAGTTTTTGCCCATCCCTAATAGAAATCTACAGCCAAAAAAACCTCTCTGAAATTATCTATAAAATAAATGTGAAAGCCCACTCACCACAAACGTTGTGTTCCTAGGGTCAGGATGTGATTTTAATTCCAGTCAAACAGAACAACAGATGAACAGATAAAGCATTTCAGATGTGGGTCAAACAGGACCTATTTAAAACTTACACTGTTTCTAAATTGTCTATCTTCTGCTTCCAGAACAGTCAAAAGAACATTGTCCTTTTCCGTTGTTCTGGCTGCAATTATAGTTGAGTAAATGCCAAGTTTCTGAATGAATCAGCAATTGACAATTTGTGCTGAGTAGCAAAAACGAAGCCCCACAAATTATAGCCAGTGAATCGTATCCTGGGAGGTATTCCAGTTAATTATCAGGGGAGAGGGGGAGAAGAGAAGCATTATGGGGATGTGATACTTTTCCAATGAGTAGTAATGTTCTGAAATAAGAAAAATATTATAGTACATTTGCCCAGAAATTTAAAAAGTCAGTTCTTTAAAGCAGTATAACATATAAGGTTTATGCCAATCTAGGTTATGCAACAGGCTAAAGGAAAAGACCCAGATTTACAGGGGAAGGACCGTAGTTCAGTGGCAGAGCATCTGCTTTGCATACAGAAAGCCCCAGTTTTAATCCCTGGCATCTTCAGTTAAAAAGACCAGGGAACAGGTGATGTGAAAGACCTATACTCAAGACTCTGGAGAGCTGCTGTCAGTCAGAACAGCCAATACTGGCCCTGATAGACTAATGACAGATTCCATATAAAGTAGCTTCACATGTGTGTTTATTCAAAGAAAATATTAGTATGTAAATCAAGAGATATGCAGAGAGCAAGAATTATAAGGCAGCTCTTCCCTGACATATTTTGCTAGGAACAGAATACAAATTACTGGCAAGAGAGACACTCCTGGATTCTGTCATGTGCATTACTTAGAATGTCAACACTGCAACAGTGGATGCTGTAGATCAGTGATGGCGAACCTTTTAGAGACCAAGTGCCCAAACTGCAACCTTATTTATCGCAAAGTGCCAGCACGACAATTTAACCTGAATACTGAGGCTTTAGTTTAGAAAAAA
Organism: Lepidodactylus listeri; assembly: GCA_029233225.1. Classification (NCBI taxonomy): domain Eukaryota; kingdom Metazoa; phylum Chordata; class Lepidosauria; order Squamata; family Gekkonidae; genus Lepidodactylus; species Lepidodactylus listeri. The sequence continues at coordinate 55,679,975 of JARCFY010000009.1, read as the reverse complement.
GAACTCATACATTAACATCTTTTGTCTTAAAAAAAAAAAGAAATAACAGAGCTTTCAATTATACAAACAACTTTTTATTGAAAGGTAAAAGTTTGCATTTGGCATGCTTTTGAACAATTAATGTGATTTTTGCTGCTGTATGCATGCTGATAATTTGTCTAACCTTGGCTCATACTTTGTAAGTTTGAGAGCAGCCCAGCCTCGAGTCTGTGTCGTCTTTTTCCTTTTAGAGACTGAGTGCCCAAACTGTGTGCGTGCCCACAGAGAGGGCTCTGAGTGCCGCCTCTGGCACACGTGCCATAGGTTTGCCACCACTGCTGTAGATAAAACAAATTTCTGCAGTGTGGCTGTAAGATGCAATTCCCACATTCACACTTGTTTGTACCATGCTGCATATGACAAGACAGGCAAAACCTGAGTCTTTTGCCTAGTGCACTACCACTCCCTGCACAAAAAAATATAGAGACCTTATGCTAATTTAAAAACTGCTTGGAATCCAGAAAAAGTGTCAACGTTCCCAGGCTAATATTACTTCATCCTAATGCTATTGAGCTCTTGTAAACAGAAAAATTAAGTCCTTCAATTTAAAAGTTCATTTCTTCCACAGTGACAAATCAACATGAATACAACAACATCCTGTCAGTTATAAACTGAGAGTTCAGTGATAGCTCTACTGTTAGGTAAGCTAAATTTCTGAACTGCATGAATGCTTGTTGGATGGTTTCCCAGAAACAAGAGTGCTGGGAATACATTTCAGGTACTGAAATAATAATTGTTCTAATTCAAATACATGCAAGTGTTACTGAGAGCTCAAATGAACAAAACACAGTTGGAGTATATACCCAAATGGCTCCCTACTATTTATTATTAACAAGGAATAAGGCCTGTTGTGGGAAAAAATACAATGAGCTCTAGAAAGCGGCTCTGGGCGAGTGCCCAGGGGTGGAGTCTGGAGGGTAGGGACATTAAACAGTTATAATTAATGGGGGGAGAGGCATTAGACAGTTATAATGCTATAGACTCCTCCAAACCAGCCATTTCCTCCATGAGAACTACCACTGTCAACCTCCAAGTGAGGGCTGGAGATCACCCAGAATCACAACTGCTCTCCAGATAACAGAGATCAGTTCCCCTTTAGAAAATGGCTGCTTTGGAGGGTGGAGCCTATGGCATTCTATCCCACTGAGTTTGCTTCCCTATCCAAGCCTCACTGTCCCAGGGCTCCATCCCAAATCTCCAAGAATTTCCCAACCTGGAGCTGGCAACCCTAAGGGGAACTGATTTCTGTAGATGGGAAATCTACTGTGATTCCTGGAGAGCTGCTGCTGCCACCACTGCTACTGGTGTGTGTGTGTGAGGAAGCAGGTTGGCAGCTGGTATCACCACTGCTGCTGCTGTGCGGGGGGGGGGGTAGGCAGGAGGCTGGGAGAGTGATGGGACAGAAAGAGTGATGGGTGTATCAAAAATAAAAAGAGTGATGGGGTGGGGAGGCAGAAAAACAAAGAGAGAGGTGGGGTAGAAAGAGAAAGGAAGTGACATGCCTGGAGGAGAGAGAGGAAATGACGTGCATGGAGGAAAGAGAGAGAGAAAGGGGTGGCAGAAGGGAGAAAGAGTGTGAGAAAGGTAGGGGGAGAGGGGAGGCAGCAAAGGTGGGAAGAATAGGATAGCTGCCCCACAAGTTTCTTGTGAGTCCTCACTTGTTATATCTAAATATGTAGCTCATACCAACATAAAAATGGAAAAACCAGCTAATCCACAAACAAGGTGCAGATTTCTACATCCCCAAGTACACAGAAAAATATGAATTAATAAATTAACCAAACATGAAAACAAAAAGACCCTTCTCTTGCCACTCTTCCATATCCTTACTGGAACCTTCAGCATAGTGGTTAGAGGACTGGACTAGGATCTGGCAAACCCAGGTTCAAATTCCCTCTCTGCAATGGAAGCTTGCTGTGTGATTTTAGACAAGTTACACACTCTCAGCCTAACTACAGTGCTGTTGGGAAGATAAAATGAGGAAGGGGAGAACATTGTAATCCACTTTGAGTCCCACTGGGAAGAAAAGTGGGGTACAAATGCAGTAAATTAACACATGGAGTGCTTAACGCATGGAATTCACTGCCATAGGAGGTGGTGGTGGCTACAAGCATGGACAGCTTCAAGTGGGAATTAGATAAACATATGGAACAGAGGTCCATCAGTGGCTATTAAGTTTAGGAGTAAGGACAACTGGAGAAAAAAAGCTATCCGTTGTCCTAATCAATTACATCCCTACCTGGGACTAAGCATTTAAGAGGACAAAACTTACAACTGGTTGGAATTGAGTGAAATTATGGTCAAGGCATGGCCATGAGGTGAAAATCCCTCCAAGTCAGCCATAAAGTACAGAGAGAGAAGAGAAAAAATGTGACCCCCCCTGCATTGTACTACAAAAGTTCATAATCATGTAAGAAACTTCCTTTGCACATGAACTTCATCAGCACATGAACTTCATCAGCCAAAGCAACTGCATCATAGCAAAGACTGCTGAGATTCAGGGCTAGATGAGAAGCAAGTTACTCAGAACCAGAGCTCATTACTTCCCTAATGGAGAAGGATTTCTTAATTATTGCTGCTTCACACTCAGTCCCTTCTGGGCCAACATTCAAGGTTGAGTACCTGTAGGCAGTCCTCTGCATAGTTGGGAAACTCCAGATACGTAGAAAAATATTGACTTGTTAACTAAGAACCAATGATCACTGAGCAACACAGGAGCTACAAAATATCAAGGATAGTTGAGCATTAGCCAAAGAAGAAAAAGAAGGAAACACAGAGTGGAGAGGATAAACTGGCCTTTTGAAATTCCTAATAGTTTTTAGAACTGTGGAACAGAAGAAAATGACACAGAATGAACGCTGTGCAGCATGTACACCCTGACCCTCATCCATATACCCTGATTCCTGTCATTCTGGCATCCTGCAAGCTTTAACAATCCTAGTGAAGAACCATTTTCCTCTGATCCTAATTAATTTCACCATCACCCAAGGAAGTCAGAACCTCAAAGAGTTCAGAGTATCCTGGAACATGGAAGGAAATTTAAGGTGAGGAATATGTATTAAGCCTAGTCCCAAACCTCAAAAATCAGGGCAGATACAAATTAGCATTAGATTGCTTAGGTTCACAAACAGATGAGCAAAAAATAACTTACTTAGGGCCAGAGTTCAGTAAGGTTGTGATATTGTACTATTGGGGAATTCTTAATCGCTTACCTCCCTCATAGGCCTTCAACTTGTTTCTTTGATTGCTGAACACCGGATGGTGAATAAAACGGAATTATAACTATAGATATTACTAGGTACACAATATATGTTGCAATACATTCCAGTTGCTTCTCTACAACTAGAACATGTTTCAAAGCAGAAGTGATCATTTTGCTGGGAACAGGCAAGGCTATCCACAACATACCTTGAGTCCTCGGAAACTCCCAGGACTTGTTGGTGAAGAGCTAGAAGACTTTGTAGATTTAGGAGTAGAAAGCTGGCTGCTGGGGGTTCCATTGACTAGCAGGAGTAACCAAGGCAAAGAAAAGAAACAAGGGTTATTATAAATAAAACAAAACCTGGAGACCCTGTTAGAAGGTAGTGTGCTATTATAATATAGAACTCATTCAACTTGTTAGATATCAACAGTACATATAAAAGGGATGTATACCATATTTATTATTGATACACAATGACAATGGACTTGGAATTATCTTAAACACACCAAACAAGTGGGTGCAAGAATCACGGCTCTATCCCTTGGCTCAGTCCCACTTTCTTCTCTCCACTCTGGCCAACCAACTTTTCTCCTCTCAAGCCTGTACTGTTCAGCCTTCTAAATATACTATAGTCCTTTTCAGAAGACATCTTTTCAGTGAATGACAGGTGTGGAGCAGAATTATGTCTACTGTTGTCATCTCCCATGTTTTTGTTAAACCTGTGTACAGTCAGTATGCATGTGTGTAGGTTCTGTCTACACAATCTGATACTGTGAAAAATTCAAATCATGCAGACACTTCGCGTGCATACATACTCTGTTCACAGGTTCAACTGAAGTTGGGGTTGGTGGGTATGAGCCTGCTCACTCCCCACATGTTCAGTGAATATGACAGGGCTGCACTCATTTCCTTAGGACCAGTCTCCCTGCTCACTCATGAGTTCTATCTCTGCCTTACTCTTGGTTTTTCCCCTCACAGGCATTCCCATTGCCTGTGGCCCCTCAGTCCCATCTCTTCTATTTTGAGCAGGTGTAACTATATCATAGTATGCTGATCAGATATAAATTCATAAAATATATACCTCTCAGAAAAGAAAGAAAAGGCCTGTTTCTCTGAACCCAAACTGGGATCCCTCTTTTCAAAGCAGTGGCTCCTTCCTCTAACTCCACTGCTCTTTTGCTTTGCTTCTCACTAAGCTGATCAGTTTGCATCTCCCAAATTTGTTTACACAGCTAGTCTCATATTTAAGGCCTATGTGAAGTTTTAATCTTAGCCCAAATAACTTTTCATTTCCCACGATAGCATGTCAACATTCTATCATGTCAGGAACATTTTCTTAGAAGACAGAATGGTTATAAAGAGTCCAGGACATCTCATCACTTAGCCAATGAATGTTAATGTCTTCTAAGGTGCTACAATAGATTTTAGATGGTGGCATTAAACTTGATTTTCCACAAGTAAAATTTCTTCTTTCATATGTAACTGTCTCCCTGAAACAATATGAAATATTTGAAAATGTTTTTTAGTGAAATTGTGCTGAAAACCTAACTATTAAGAGCTACAGCAGTGTCCCCCCTCCGTGCAATGTCTACCTGCGAAGATGTTGGTAGTGGTTGGTACTGTCAGACAAAGGTGTGTGTGTGTGGGGGGGGGGGGGGTTGTATCTGGCCAGACATACTGCATATGTTGTACAGGACTAAAACAAGAATGCTTTAGACATTGTTTTGTAAGCAGGTCCTAGTAGGGTAATAAAGACACCAGACAGAAAGTAACACTTAAAAATTTTCTCCTCAGAACTACCACACTACAAATTGTAATTTTTATCCATTGCTGTTCTACAGAAAGGGAACTCTCCTGAGGAACATTCTGGCTTCCAACCTACCACTTACGATCCCAGTTAATCCTTGTTCAGCTACACTCTTGCGTTAGAGGTAGAGTGAGAGAGCTGCCACAATGAGCAAAATAATCTGACATGCCATTCTGCATGCACACCAGTGTTCCCTTCTCCTCAGTTACCAATGTATGTAACAATGTACGCAATCTATTCTCTGTATCCAGTATGAAACTCAGTCAGTTCCATTTATTGTCCAGAAAATAAGCTAACAAGAAAAACACATTTGCTTATTTTCCAGGCTGTCTGATAAACATATTGCCCACATCTTTACAAAAATGAGTCCATGTATGCCTAGTGAGATGACGGGAAAAAAGGAGGTTTTTCAAACAGCAAGACTGTTTTCAACTACTTTTTGATAAACTGCTGTTCCTTTAAGAAAAAACTACCCTGCCAGCAAGACATTTGGTTTCTATGGAAATGTTAGTTACCACCTACACTTCTTCAGTTGTGTAAAGAATATCTATAACAGGCAACAGAACGTTTGCTTAACAAGCACCATTGTTTTTGCTGTGTGAATGCCTGTGGTGCTGAACCTGTCTGGCAAACCGAGTCTTCCAAATGAGCTACTCCCATTATTTCTAATTCTACTACAGTTGGGACCCAAACTGATAATATGACTGCACAGAAATCACTATCACTTCCCAAAGATTTAATCTATTGATTATAAATTGTTCTGTAGGGAATTAGCATTTACTGGCAAAAGGAAGAATTCCTAGTTCCGTATCCAAACAATGAAATAAAAGCTCCAAACTAAGCTTTAAAAACAACAACATACAGCAAAAAGTATATGGTCTTATTTATCCATTTTATTTCATTATTTCATGTCACTATGTTTGTATAATGTTGGAATTTTCCCCCCAAAGTTCATCCCCATTGGATCAACTGAAAGACAATAAGAAATGTCAACCAGCGATCAGAATGCAATTTTCAACAGGTAACATTAGCTGCAGGGTTTTTTCCCCAAGGAATACAAAATGGCATTTCCCCTAGCCCAGAGTACATCATACCAGCCACCAGCCTCTGGAAGAGCCTCCTGTCAACTACCCTGAATCCGGACTACTATAGGGGCGCTTTCACAAAAGCTAAATAATGCAGTTTCAATCCACTTCAGCAACCGTTTGCAAGTGGATCTTGCCATTTCATACAGTAAAATGCAAAGTGCATTGAAAGTGTGTAATTCAGTGTGTGTGAAAGCACCCTACATGTTCAGTTGAACTCAGGAGTTAGAGCTGTGGACTGACTGAGATGAAGATGAAGCAGTTGAATAGACCAACAGATAGGAAAGCAACAACAGCCCTAACAATGTAAAATCCATGGTAGAACTCTTACATACTTTTTCTGCTTATAAAGTTACCTCCATAATTTCCCCCATGCTCCTCCCAGCCTGAATAAGCAATTGAGTCAATCACAGATCTCTTATCTAAAGGGCTTTCATATTACCAGATAGCACCTCAAAAACAGTACTTTTAAATGGACGGTCTTATAAGTCAAAGAGTAGGAAATAATGAACTCATAGCCGTGTGTCCTTTGGCACTTAGCTCAAGTTAACTAGAATCCCACCACTGACCAGGTTCTCTAACCAGCAGGATTTTGCCTCAAAATCTGAATTTAGCTGTAAGGTTTCAGAAACTCCCATCCTCACCAAGCATGCATAATTCTTTTCCTTACACACATACAAGCTCAATGTTGCTTATCTGCTGGTCCAATTACAGTTTAATCTAGTTTTACTGTTCCATCTGTTGAGGTCTGATTTAACGATAACAATCCCATTTGCTATTACTTTCTGATACTGAACACAGAGAGAAGGTAAATGACATCTTGCCTTAGTTTTGCAAACCACAGTGCAAAGTGATATGTACACAGAAATAGATCGAAGGGATAAAATGAAAATGCAGGAGACAAGGTGGTGATACAAAGCCATAACAGCAATGGCTCACCTGGGGATTTTGCTGAAGAGTAAGTACTGGAGTAGTAGCCACCCCTCTTTACTGTATTCATTCAATTGACACAAAGGGAAAAGATAGGAGAGAGGTTATTCATGGACATAAAAGGAAGGAAGGTAAAGTAAACAAATGCAAACAAAATGGGAAAGAAAAATAAACTACTATTTGCTTTCCAGCAAATCTTAGAGTGAACCTATATTTATTATTTTGTATAGTGATCTTTAAAGAAACTTATTCTTAAATAGTGAGGGGGGTCATTTCAAGCAGGAGCTCGGGGAAGCTCAGCTCTGGGAGTTGGTGCCAGCCCCCCGCCCACAGGGGAATGCCTGCTTGTGTCATGGCTGCAGCAAAATGACCCTGCCCCCTGGAAAGGTCCTTGTTCCTCCGACCAGCCTTCTGAAGGCTTCAGCCACCACTGAAGCTATCCTTCCAGAATAGTAGTATTTCTGAGGCTTGGATTAGTAGCTGTCCCCTCTCTGCCAGCTTTCTTTCTTTCTTTCTTTCTTTCTCTCTCTCTCTCTCTCTCCCTCTCCTTTCTTGCTATCTGACATACTTCCAGTGATGTCAGGTGGTGTAGCATATGCAAATAAGTTATGCTAATGAGCTCCTGCACCTCTTTTTCTATGAAATGACCCCTGAATAGTGCCATTCTGAAACTGGGATAAAACTGGGTCCTTAGAAGAATGGTAAGGTGAAAGGTAGTGCGGATCCTATGTTGTGACACAAAAAGTTACCTGGCAGTCAACAAACTGCCAGTATGTTCCAGTATTTTTGCAGCTATCAAGAAACTGCTGTTTACAAAATAACATTTTCAATACTTAAGGAAAACTTGAACACATAATTAAACAGATGCACTATACAGCCTCAAGTGATCAGGAAATTTGGCCAAGCAGAGAATCTCAGGACATTCTGAAAAAGAAACTCCAGGGTAAGGATGGGGGAAAGAAAAGTAAAGAGAAGAAAAGAAATAGTAGTGTGGAAGTAGTGGCATCAGAGAAGAGTACTTGATAAAAGAAGCTAAGCTTTAGCAACTTGGGAGCAATACTAAACAGGTCTTCTCATTATCCTTGTGACAGAAAACCTAAAACTTTGGTATGGCTCAAGAGTGCCACTTAGAGCATCTGGGATCTTAGACCCTTGGGGTTTACATTAGAATAACCCATCAATTCCCATTCCACATTGGGCCACCTTGCCAAAGTTAAACTTTTTTTTTTTTTGGAGAAAGGATGAACTAGTTTGGGATTGGACCAACTATACATCATGGTAGTTCAGAGTCATTAACAACTACTTGGCAGGAGGGTCATAGCATCTTCTGACACCAGACATGGGACTTGTATGGGATTGGCTAAATCATCCTGTCACTTAGAGAGGAGGCTGGCTTAGGTCACATTCTATTGACCACAAATTTCTGTACATCTGGGATTTTCCCTTGTCTTCAGTCTCCAGCAGAAACTGGAGTCCACAGAAGGTTATGCAGAAATTAAGGACTCCTTCAACATCTTGTTAGTGCAAGAAACTCTGCACATGCTTTAAGGCATATGTATCATCTAAGTAAGGTGTAAATAGCTAAGAGGCTGAATTAATGGCTTCTATTTGAAAACCAGTGTGCTATGCTGTGTTATTGTGTATATTTTCCCTGTAATTTTGGGGGGTTGCCTTTTTCTACCCATTTTGAATCCAACCACCTTTCTCTCTCTCTCTCTCTCTCTCTCTCTCCCCCTTTTTTCAAAAACTGGGTTTTTTGCTTCTTTCCAGTACAGCATATTTATCTGGGGTATTTCTCTTATTCTCTTTCCTGTGTGCTAGACCGCACAGATGCTATATAGTTTTCTTCAAGTTATTCCCCACAGTACACCCTGTATATTCTCTACTGCTCCAGTACTGTGCTCGAAGGAAACCTTCTTAGTGGGTCAGGCTAGATGTTCTCAGAGGATACCTGGAATGGTGGTAGCTGTTACTGGGTTCTTTCCAGGGAACCTTTAGTTTAAGGGAGTTTCCCAGCAAAGAAAGGCACCTTTCTTCCTTCCTTCCATCACAATCCTACTCAAATACTCCTGGGTAAGTATGCTTACAACTGCAGCCTGTACATGCTCACACTATCCCTTACTATTTTTGCACTACTCATATGACTTCCCATTATCAGTTTCAGACTGTACAGTTGTTGGGGACAAAAGCCTACACTTTTTGCTTACGAACTTCTATAAACCACTGTTGCCACTATAAAAAGGAGGGACTCAAAGTGGGGCAAAATCAGAGGAGAACAGGAACACTGAGGTAGCTGCAAGCCATCTTTATAGCCATGACATATTGTAAAGTTCATTCTAAAACCTGAAGTGCATCTCTCTTTCTTAAAAGTTGTACCTGAAGCAGGTGACTTGCTTCTACGTGAAGGACCAGGGCTTTTTGATCCAGAATATCTTGGAGTGCCTGATGAGCGGGAGTAAGATGATTTCATAACACGACATTCTGTAAACAAACAAACAGTATTTCCACTGTGCAGTTGCTTCCAGACAAAACCACCTACAATGGCATCTATTTATTACTCAAATATTGTCATTTCCTACACAGTTCTGCTCAAATGAACCACAGATTTATAACCCATAAATGGCTGATTTCATGAGAAGCTGAACAAATGCTGATCTACACAGAATATTTTTACAAGATTTTTAAAACTAAATGTAGATATTTAACTTGTAAAATGAAAGTGAAGACTTGGAAAACCATTGTCTATATGCCTCAGCTTTGTTGGCAGAATAAGTTGTTATGGTACACATGGTGAAGTGTGCTGGCATATTGAATGCTTTGTCAACCTGTTGAGAGCTAGACCTCTTCCACCTGATCACACCAGTGACTTTCCGACCCAGTAGAGTCTACAATCTGTTTCCTTATACAAAATGATTAACATATGCAACAAAAGATACAATGAAGAATTCAGTTCAACACTGCCAGAGACTCTTAGTTTCACTGTGCAATTAGCTACTTTAATAAAGCAGCATTATTTATCACATTTGTTTGTTTTACTGGGTCCCATCAGGGAGAAGCATGACTATAATAACTGGAAAATTGAAAAAGAATGCTCTGTATTTTGATACACATACTTTGAATCAACAAACAAGCCTGTCCAACAACCCAGGAACTGTTCTACTTCAACCAGGAGTTACGGTTTCCAGAAAGGTTATGCATTAGTTCTACGTGTATGTAGTAACAGGATTAAAACTGACAGTGGAGTGGCAAGTGGTAAGAAATTTCATTTATGTGAGATATTGTGATACAATGTTGGGATTTGGATCCCCCCTCCACAATCTTTCCCAAAACAACTGAACTTTGCACGTTGGCATGCCTAAAGTGTTGCAAGAGGAAACCAAAACTGCCATCAATGTTTGTTCAGTAAATCAGTTATAACTGCATTATAACAGACACTATTCACAGTAAACTACCATTTGAGGTAATTTGATGCCTACAAACATAGGTAGTTACTTTGAGCAGCAATACTTTGGTTTTACAACAGTCTCACAACTGTTTACAGACTGAATAGTTAGGGAGATAGGAAGGAAAGTTGCTCCAGAAAACAAGTAGCTTTTGTGGCTCTTCAGGGGGCTTTGTAACAGCTTGGTATCCTGGCAAAATCAGGCCATCTTTTACATGTGCTTTGTACCAACTGTATCAATACAACTTCATTTGAAACAACCCCCCCACACAAACACACCTTTAATGGAGCTATGGTTGTGAAGAAATGTGCTTTACTTTGGAGGTTTGGGCTGTACAAAACCTTCACCTTGAATTTTAAAAGCTTTTCTCTCTCTTAGCAGAGAATAGGCAGGGTGGGGGAGTCAATTGTTGGCAGCCTCAGCCAACCAGGCTTAGAAATGCAAATGGAAGGCCAGATACAAAGAAGTGGTCTGCTCTCATCTTCTGCAATTCCCATGCCCTTCTAGCCAGAATGGTAACATATAGCAGGAAACAGAGTCTTGGAGGCTGAAAACCCTAGATAAATCTTTTCCTGGAGATTTCAGAAAAAACTTCTTTGACCTGCCCTGCCCTGCACAGGGGATGGGCAAAAATAGATGTTAAAACGCCTCAGCACGAAGAGGGGATTCTTTCTCTTTGGTGCTGCTTCCATCCAGGCAGGTGGAACTCTTTTACTTGGGTAGCTTCTAAAGGTGGCCACTGCCTTGTGGAGGACTATAGGCCTGAAAAGAGACTGCACAATAATGAGAAACCTTTAGACCCCATGTAACTTTTCAGTTAAAGCACCTGTCTTAGATTAATATTAGCTCGGGCACATGCAGAAGGAGGGACAGAGGAACTGTGTTCACACTTTTCTTTTGGATCCCTTGCTCAGTCTGTTGCTGTGCTTATGGGCCTTTTCTTTTTAATAAAAATATTTTTATAACTTTTAATACTGATAGCTGCTTTCTGTACCCCATAGACCTCCACAGTTTTGAATACGCTATTTTAGAATGAGCACCAAGAGAAGAAGGATAGTCCACTGGCAAGTTGCTACTTCCCCTAATGGTGCACAAGTGCAGTAAGCTGTCCCCGGGGTAATCAAAGGCTGTGTTGTGGGAGACACAGGCACAAGGCGAGGCCTCAGAATGGCAATGCAGGGCAGGGAACCTGGGAGCCCTGGGCCTCTCAGCAGGTAGTTCCTAATAAGGGCTGGACGGTAGAAGTGGTTGAACCGAAAGAAGGAGAGAAAGGCCCTTCTGAGGGCTGGGAAAACCGGGTGGGTGACACATGCCAGTGGAGACCTTGAACAACTGCTGGTGCCCAGAAGCCTTGGAGGGCAAGACAGGTCAGCAGGGCTGTTCTGCCACAGGGCTTGAGGTCTATATGGCAGCAATAATGTATACAGCAGTGCAACATTCTGATTGTCTGGATTACTAGATTACTTTCCATGACAGTACTATGTTTCTTTTAGATCTACTTGTATGGAAATAACTTCCAATCCAAGTAGTTGGCCTCTTCAGTTATTACTGTTATGTCACACACAAGCAGACTTTTGGCAACTGTTTCATCACTTAGTAACACATGAATCAGATCAACAGAATCTTAGAATTCATAGCAAGTTCATGCTTACCACTGTGATCCAGAACAAAATCATCTTGAGCATAACGATATTTTTCAGGTCCACAAGCAATGAAAACATCATCATCACCAAAAAAGTCTTGCAAGCAGGTAACCTAGAAAAGAAGATCCCAGACCATATTAGTTCTCAATCATTAGAGGGGGGGGGGGGGAATTCACACTATGCAAGTTCCTGCATTTGTATAAAACAGAGCATTGTTTGTTTCATGGGCCTCAAAATTTACAAATATTTGGCAAAGAGACATTTCTTAAGAAACTTCCACTGGAAAGTCTCTAAAAAGCTTCCTTACAAATGACCAGTAAAGAAGCATCACCTTTTAGAACCACTGAGTTTGAATTACAGTAAGCTGCAACACAGATATAAAAATATATGTGCAGCTATCACAATCTTTTTTTCAATTGAGACATCCAAGGTGAAACTGCAAGTATAATTATTGTACTTAATATTTGAGCAATATTTTCTCATTAAGACATTCACAAAAAGCCAGTAAGTAAAATAAAGTATGAACACTTTTGCATTAGCGCATTTATTTGTATTTCAAATCCACCCTTCATACTCAGATAAAAATAATCCCATACTTCAGCTGCACCAACACCCTGAGGTCTCTTATGACCATGGTTTCACCCCACAATACAGTTAAATGTTTCTCCTGCAAAAAAAGTTTTACAATTTTCATTTAATTTGACGGAAAACCCAAAATGTCTGCCCCCCCCATTTCCCCCTCACCTGTCTCTACAGTCAGGACAAAGCACAGAAGTCCAACTAACTGTGCAATCAATCATAGCAAGCTTACAGCCACATATAAATGACCAATCCAGGAATCCTTTACAATAGGGTATGTGGCATGGGACTATGACTTCCTGTAGTGCAGACACAAAGCATGTAAGTAGGGACTTCGGTGTCAAGCCTGAACTCTCCCTAGAAGCTAAAATGACTAAACTGAGGCAATCGTACTACAGTAGCTGGAAAAGACAGTAATACTGGGAAAAGCTGAAGGCAGCAGGGAAAGAAGACCCAACATGATAGGACGTTTAGGAGGACACTAATTCATAGGGTCACCATAAGTTGGAAGTGATCTGAAGACACTTAACACACAAACATTGTGGCAAAAAGATACTTGGCACGGTAATAACAGTTACTGCTAAAACATGTCTTCTCAAAAATCTCACAGGGCCCCTAACTGCCTCATGACTCCAGATACAGACATCTCCACTAACAGCAGATGCAAGGATAATGTACTCTTTACAAGGTAACAAAGGAGAAGCACTGCATACTTCAAATGACTATACATATCTCCCATACATCTCTTCCAATCCATGGCAAAAATCTACCACTTGGTCACTTGAGGTCCAGCAACTACATTGCTTATTTCTGACATTTTCGTCTGGCATTTCTACCACATCAGCAGCTTAATTAAAATATGCATAAATGCATAAACAACACAAATTTAAAGAAAAAAAATACAGCCCAACCAGTTCCCAGTGCTAACTTAAGCACATGATGAGGCCCAAGGATGTTCTGGGCTTACTGTAGGTCACACCAGCACAGCTCACACAGCGTCACAGGGTGCAAGCTATGCTGTTGAGGGCCAAAGAGCTCATGCCACTGATCAAGCCATGGTTTTAGGCTGCCTGCAAAATCAGAGAGGGGCAGATGCTTAGCTTCTACTCCCAACATTTTTTTTGCAGTTGACATGACTGCCCAGCATCCAAAGCAGAGTTTTTCTCTAATGACTCATTCCTAAACCTGCCACCCCTTAAAAACTTTAGAAGAGCCCTGCTGGACCAGACCAATGGTCCATCTCGTCTAGCATCCTGTCCCATGCAGTGGCCAACCAGTTCCTCTGGAGGGCAAACAACAATAGAGGCCAAGACCTTCCCCTGATATTGCCTCCTGGCTCTGAGATTCAAAGGTTTAGTGCCTCTGAATATGGATGTTCCGCACAGATGCTGTAGCTAGTAGCCACTGATAGATCTAGCCTCCATCAATCTACCTAATCCCTTTTTAAAATCTGTTTATTCCTGTGGCAACAAATCCCACATTGTAATCACTCTCTGTGCAAAGAAGTTTCTCATTTTAATCAATCACTGTGTAAAGAAGTGTCTCACTTTAATCACTCTCTATGTAAAGAAGTTCCTCTTCTCCATGCTTGCCTTGCTGAGATGTTTCCACCAGCAGCCCTCACCTGCCAGCAATTTTAACTGTTGCTAAGTTCTACACCAGCACCAATCTTAATCATGCTTAAAACTAACCAGGTTTCCACTTAACCAGATGATATAAAATCTTAGTTAAGTGGGGAAGGCAGTAAACCTTTGTCAAAGTTAACATCAGTGAGAGAAGAGAGACAGAGAACAGCATGATATTCTTCAGCCAACTCTCAGTCAACCACAGCAAAAACATTACATCTGCACCAACTCTTAGCTGGGCCCAGGCAATGCCACTTGCACAACAAGTGATACCAAGGGAGATTTTTATTTTAATTCACTGTTAACATGATTGGATCTGAAGCTCCTGATATCCCTTCACTAATGCACGGATTTGTAAGTGACAATTTATCTCATGACATGATTAAACAATAGGCCCTCTTTGCACAGCTTAATGTCAAACAGCAGATGGTCAACTGAAGGGTGCAAGAGCATTATTTGGAACAAAAAACAGCAAAAGCAAAACCCAACTATTTCTGAAAATAACAATAAAAATATTTGAAACCAAAATAATATCTTTAACTATTTTATTTTTCCTAGTACAATAAAAAATAAATAAAACAAAAACATTTCATACAATTTTAATTGCAGTAGGGGAAAAGGCATGATGGGAAGAAAAAGTAAAATACATTATAATGACAGGATGACTTCATAAGGAATCAGTACAGCTGTCCAACAATACAGTTTGCATTAATTACGTTCAGGACAGTAGTAAACATTGGATTAAATACAGGGAAAGCTTGTTGCTGCCTGCAGTAGAAAAACACTCAGAATATCAATGACTTTCAGCACTCTTAACTATCATTTGTACAAGGCATTTGAAAGCAGTGCAGTTGTCATGGCAGCTAAACCAGAGATAAAAGCAGGCTAAACTTACAGTAAGACTCTCTTGTAGGCTGTAACATGTAGCATTAAGCATTTGTTTGATTCTATTGTCAAGCTCAATGACACAACTTTCTCAATACCCAGCATCCGGTTAGCTTGAGCTCATGATAAATGATAAACATCTACATAGGCTGCTTCTCAGGACAAAATTAATTCACTCCAACTAAGCTACAGTAGGACAAAACACACACATATATATACCCTTTTCTAGCCCGCCTATTCAACAGGAAACCTCCCCTCCATACAGGAAAAATTACATCTTGTAAAATTCCACCTACTCTACATAATGCATACAACTCCTTACAGGATTTATTTTTTAGAAAACAAGTTACCCTCAGTGAACCAATGTTAACAGCAGAGAGCTTTCAACACTTCCTTTGTATACAGCAGCCAGAAAAAAAATGTACACACACTCAAACACCACCAAGGAAAACCTTACACCCAAACTTCTAAAGCTTCATCCCTTCTTGAATGCCTGCTCTCTTACCTAACACAAATTGTGGGCCCCTTTATTTAGCACAGCACAAGGCACATAGATCCTAATTTAGAAGTTATATTGCTTAATTTAAAACAAACAAGGAAAGCTACAGAACACGACAAAGCACAATAAGAGGAAAGAATCTACTGATAAAGGAAAACTATTGTTTTGTATGTCCATGTTTAACAGATGTATGCTAGACTCATATCTCTGTTTTCCAGAATATTTTGGAGGTTTGTCCCTGATTCATTCCTTCTTGTCTCTTTTTCTATATTTGTGTGTATTATATTGCAATTATTCTGAATTTTAAGACAATAGCAGAAAGGCAATCAAAATAAATGTACCCCCAAGTTATGTTGACATGTGAATAATTTTGAAAAACGGAGCTTTATTTATGTGACTTTTACAAACTAAGAAAAAATACAAAATTATTGTTTAATACTTGATGAAAAGATCTTGATGTTAAGCTTTGGAACATAAAATGATTCTAAAGGGGAAGTCTGTTGTGACAAAATAAAACTGAAGTCCAGCAGTACTCTAAAGACAAATATTATTTATTTCAGCATAAAGTGTTTTTTAAGATACCATTAGATTTCTGGTTGATGTCACAGTAAAATACAGTTATTTCAGGTTGCTGTAAAAGTTTACCCCATCCAGTGCTCCCTCTAAGCTGCAGAGTTTTCTGAGCAAAAATTCTACTCTGTGAGCTACTGGCATTAAAGTTGTGAGCAAGTGATTTGGGTACTGCACAAAATTAGTTTGATCTGGAGCCATCCTTCCTGAGCCAAGACAAAAATGTGTGAGCCGGGGGCTAAAAAACTGTGAACTAGCTCACACTAACTCAGCTTAGAGGGAACACTACCCCTACTATTTCAAACAATACACTTCTAAACAGATGGGCAAGGAAAAACAGGAACAAGCTGTTTGCACTTAAAACTTGAACAGGTACACAACTTTCCCCCCCGATG
This sequence comes from Lepidodactylus listeri, assembly GCA_029233225.1. NCBI lineage: Eukaryota > Metazoa > Chordata > Lepidosauria > Squamata > Gekkonidae > Lepidodactylus > Lepidodactylus listeri. The sequence goes on along the minus strand of JARCFY010000009.1, from coordinate 55,663,273 downwards.
AATTAATTTAAAACAGCATGCTGATCAAACTTTTTCAAGTGACAATATTTTTAAAGGGGCAGAAAACTGAAATGATTCAATATTTCTTACACATTCTGATTTCATGTCTATGTCTTAATTCAGTTTATGCCTATTTTAATTTTCCCCAGGAAGAATATAGCTTACATGTTGGATTTTTTTTTTTAAAGCAGCTAGTTTAAGAATTCTTTGGACTGAATCCAAAGGCCTTGCATAAGCAAAAAAGGCACTTCCCATGGGCATGGGGGAAGTGGCATTTCCACCAATTGTTCCATCCCACTCCAGTACCTTATGCTGCATCTTGTGCCATTTTTTGCAGGTAACTTACTCCCAGAAGCAGCTTCGGGGCCCAGACAGCTGTGGCAAACAGCAGTTATGCTAAAAGTTCTCTTGATGAGAGCTGAGCTATTAAGCAATACACACTGGGAACTAGAAGTAAGGATAGGCTAAGGACTACAAGTGGGTTTTGCTGATGAACTGGGTTTTCCCATCTCTCCCTCCCTACTGCAGCCATGTCTTTTGGTTCAGAAATCCTACAGAATAACATAAGATGTGACACAGTGATTGCAGTAGGAAAGGGACACTTGGATCCAAGCCAATATATCTCCAGATCCCCTGTTTAATCAGTCACTTCCTTGAAAATAAAGTGGAAATAAGAATTCATGATGAAATTTCACATGAAGAACTGTCATTTCATTCACCTATGAACAGCAGAAAGGTTACATCTACCTATAGGAAATAATGACTCCAATATTTGCTATAGGTAGACCTGGCCTCTTCAGCTGTTCAGTGGTGTTTTCAGTCCCTTTAAAATTTAAAGGGGTAGATAATCCAACTATCAGCTGTTTGGCGGGACAGCTTCCTTTCTCTCCCTCCCCACTCCTGCATCTCCTAGAAAATGAAATACTCCTCAAATTCTAGGAAACAGATTTTCACTACTTCCAGAATTTTGTTGGGGTCATGATATCACTGAGCCAATCCAAAACAATTAACTTGGGGTTTATTTCTGGCCTGGGTTATGTCCAGTTGCTGTGGCTGAACACCGGATCTTTTGCATGCCAAGCAGATGTTCTACTACTGAACCAGAGCCCCCCAAATTTTTTATAATAGTTATTCTCGTTTTCCTCTTTTTCAAAAAAACTTGTATGTCAGACAACATTCATTAACCAACTTGATCATTTTACAATCTGCATCTTTTAAAGATACCAAGTGATTACACAAAGCATGTGGGGACCTAGTGAGGAGAAATTATTTTCCATAATGATCTATGTGCATTGCCTAAAAATTAAAATGCTACACATGAACATTTTCCCCAATGAAGAAATCTGTATGCTGTATTTAAAATACTGTGGTCAAATACACTGCAGTTTCAAATGTTACTACAATTTTTATGAAGACTGCAATAAATCAAAATGTATTCTATTTTCCATGAAATAAACAAAGCTTGAGATATAGGCACATTGGATTTGTCTTTGTTCAATACATTTCCTGTTTGCCTACATCTCTGTCCTTCCATTTCTGTTTCTACTACTACTACCTCAGATTACCTCCTGGAATTTGTACACCTTTATCATCCTGCTGTTCATTCAGTTTTAATAATTTCATCATGCCACCCACTTTAGTTTTCCATTCAGCTGCAGTAGGCCTTGACCTTCACTGTGCTGTGAAACTAAAAACATTAAAGCATTAAAACTTAGCCTGCAATACAACTACTATTCACAGAAAATAGTGTGATTAAATTATTTTAATGTGTTCAGTGAACAACAACTGGAGAATTTCAATATAAAGACTGTGAAAGTTCCTGACGTGATATGAACATCAATATTGTTACATATGTTTGAATAGGAACTATTGCAATTCTTGATTTCCTTACACAGGACACTGAACTGCATTTAATTCAGTATGTTTGGTTCCCTCATCTCACTGCTCACCAAGCAGCCTCTAGTTCAGCCTATGTGTGGAAAGCCTCTCTCAAACCATGTCGAGGCAAAGCCCCAGATTTTTATATTTGCAAACCATGCTTCTCCTAAATAGTATCTTACCAGATGACCTTGCTTTATCTTAAAGAATGCTTTAAAAAATGAATTGCTAGGGTAGTACTTCTTAAGCATCCTTCACACTTCCAAGATTCTGCAAGCAGCAGCATTGTTGCAAGGGCCCAACACAGAAGGTGAAAATTAGTACAGCAAAGCCCAGGGTCCAGAGATGGACTGCAAGCCCATTACCATGTTATGACTTTTTTTCATCATTTCTGAAGTGTTTTAAAAAATATCTTTCATATGAGTGCATAAATGGGAAGTGATCATAGTGGTGATAGGGAGAACCCATGTTATACTGGGCTTATACTTGCCCTGGATAAGCACCTCAATATTTCCATACATTCAACATTAAAAATGCTTTACCAGTTCATTCTTGTTGAATGAGTAAGAGTTCCGTTATTTCTAAATGTATATACATGGAATATATCTTAAAGCCTTTTGTACAAGCAGGATGTAAAGGGCACATACATAGCTTCTCATGACTACTTCTGCATTTTCCACATCAGCTTCTCATCTAATAAAAGTATGCCTCAATCTGTTCATGGAACCCTTCTACTAAAAAAGTCTTTGCTTTAATTGTATTTTCGCACAGATATAGCATCACAGGTCTCTTTACTGTGACCTGTAAAGACAAATTCAGTCTAATCCCAGACAACTGCATTATTCTCATTTATTCAAAAGTCTGCATCTAGGGCCCTAAGTAAGTGGACCAGTTCCAGGATAGTTAGATTCTTCCAAGGTGCAATCACAGAGCAATAGATTCATGAATCTGGCTCCTTATCAAGTAAACAGAAACACAGTTGTACTGTTAGACAACAAATACTGGATAGCATTTCCTCTTGGAAAGGGGAAGAAAGCCTCAATGGAAACAAGAGAAGTCTTTGACCTCAGTTGCAGTCAAACACCATGTCAGGGAAGACAGCAAAACTCTCCTTCATAACAAGACTTCATGCAATGTCTGGCCTTATGAGTATGAGCTCCAAGAAAACAGGATACAGTTTAATGTTTTGAAGGAGGAAATGCTTGCCCTAATGGACAAAAGAGAGGAAGCTCGGGTGTACAGCACACCCAATAATAATTGGAAATGTGTTTGCCTGCATATGTGATCCGCTGAGTGATAATGACAAGTAGTTCAAGCAGAAACACTCAGAGTGAAGCAGTGCTCACTCTGCATGCACTACTGAAACAGATCATCAGTAACCTGCTGGGGACAGCATGCTAGATTTAGACACAAAGCCGTCTATTGACTCCAATATGATAAGTGTCAAACCTTCCTCCAGGACAAGACAGTTTCTCTCTGAGCAGAATATGTGGCAGTTGCTTTGCTGCAGGACTCATTATTCTTTTCACTGATAATTTATTTTGAAGCAGATGAAAAACCATTGTCCATTTATCCAAAATGTATTCCTCATCTCCATCCTCTGTGCGTTCTGACATGAAGAATAACACACACATCATCATGTCAACAAGCCTATTAAAATTCATGTATTGTTCCATCTAACCCATCTGCAACCATCATGTTTATAGTTCGGAGTTGCAAAGTGCAAAATGCAAGGATAGTGCTAATGCAGAAATAGGTCAACAGTTCATTTCCCATTTTGTAGCTGCTACCAATGAACACAGGCATGAATTTTAAAAAACCTTAAAAACTCTAAAGCCTCTAGAACGGAGGTGAAAAGGACATTTATATCCTTCCCTGCGGAACAGCTCTGCTTGCTCAGACAGCAGTTTTGCTTATTTCCAAAACAAAATGTGAACTTTGCAAAAGGAACCTGGACAAGGGAGGAAAATGGTAGCATGCATTTGTTTGTTAAACAAGACACTAAAAGCTTTATAGGATGAAACTGAGCAACAAAGAAGCTGAAAAGAGTTTGCTTAAAATAGTTAACATGGTCTTTGCCTAGAGAATTGAATTTCTGAAATACAATTTCTATTGCCAGTCCTTTCTGCCACAAGCAGGGTGTTAAATGATTTTGAAATATTAATGAATGATAAATTGGGAGGTAGTCAAAAACTTTAAAATGCAAAAGGCAGATCAGTTTGAATGCCTTGTGTAAATGAAAAGTACCACAAGTTTAAGCATTTATAATCAATTTATTTGTGCTACCAAGTATATGGGCTTCAAAAACAAGTCTTATGATCCAAGATCCTCAAGAAGGGACCCTGAAGGAAAAACAAGTTATTCCAGTGCTTCAAACTGGAACAGTAGCAGTTATTCCAATGCTTCAACTTGGTATTCCTTTAATTGAAATGAAAGAAGTCCCATCCCGAGAGATGTTGGTTGTGGGGCTAGGAAAACTTACCCTTCTCCAACACTGGTGTTAGTCAAAGCCAGGTCTATCTTTCCTATTATATAAAGCCGTTTTCAAGATTCCAAGGGGCGCCAAAATCAGTTTGCTGGACAAACTGCCGCTCAAAAGGGGGTCCCTGGCCACTGGCTGCATTCTCTCCCTGCTTTGCCTCAGTCCCACCCACAGAGCCACCAGCCAGCGTCTCGGCCTCAGTCTGGAGGAAGCCGGCGAAGGGGAAGGACCAACTGGGTGCTGAGTCCACTCTTCTCCTCTGCCCACTGCCAGGTGGGTCTAACTGTCCCCTCAGTGGCCTGCTTCTGTCAGTGAAAAGATAATGGACTATCAAGCATAACCCCTCCACCACACACTGCTAGTGTGCCCAGAATAAACTGTCAGAATAAACCGTCAGAAACAGGGGGCTTTTCACACAGCACCCTGTAGCACTTCAGGACCAGTACAAAGAACTGAAGAATGCTTGGGAGGAGATTTCAAAGTAAACCGGCTCAGTAAACGCTTTCCCAACAGGAGAGGCACGTTTCTGTGTGAAAGGGCCAATACGTTCCATTAGGGAACCGGTACTAATACGGTTCTGTGTAAAATGCCTGACAGAAACCGTTACTGAAGAGTTCCTGAAACGGAACATATTGGCTGTGCGAAATTCCTCAGGCTCTTTCTCCTGCTTAGCTCCACCATGGCTGGCTGGCTGGCTGGCTGGCTAATGAGGTGGGCCAGCGACCATCAAACCATTCTCTTCAACCCCCTGCTGTGTGGCTGACTTTCCCCCTAGGGTTGCCAATCTCTAGGTGCGACCTGGAGATCTCCTGCTGTTACAATTGCTCTCCAGATGATAGCGATCAGTTCCCCTGAAGAAAATGGATGCTTTGGAGGGTAGACTTTATGGCATTATAGCTTGCTGAGTCCTTGCATCCCCCCCCCAAAAAAAATGCTTCCCTCCACAGGATCCACCCCCCAAATCTTCAGGTATTTCCATCGTACGGTTGCCAGGTCTGGGTTGGAAAATCCCTGGAGACTTTGGGGGTGGATCCAGGAGAGGGTGGGGTTTGGGGAGGGGAGGGGCCTCAGCATGGTACAATGCCACAGAGTCCACCCTCCAAAGCAGCCATTTTATCCAGGGGAGCTAATCTCTGTCAGCTGGTGATCCACTGTAAAAGTGGGAGATCCCCAGGCCCCACCTGGAGGTTGGGAACCTTATTCCATCATCAGAGCTGGCAACTTCCCCCTCAGCGCCCATTGCTAAGCAACCAAGCTTGCTTCTCTGAAAGCCTCTTTCCACACCGATGTTGGCCTTTGAGAGAAAACTCATTGGGGCCAGCTGAACAGAATGCCATAGAGGCCACCCTCCAAAGCAATCTTTTGTCTGGAGTTCAATTGTAATACCTGCTGATCTTCAGGCTCCACCTGGAGGTTGGCTACCCTAGGCGTAGCAGTCAGTGCTTCAGAGCAGGATCTGCTCAACCCAGGTTCTTGCTGAGTGGGTGACTTCGGCCCAGTCACAGACTTTAAGCCTAACCTATCTCACAGAGTTGTTGTGTAAGTAAAAAGGGGGAGAGGAGAACGACCATTGGTACTTACCGTGAGGGGTCCTTCTCCTATGAGGACAGGAGGACATCTCCATGGGTTATTCCCACCGTTCCTATAGGGAGGCAGGAAGTAGTTTTTTCTCCTTCCTGTAGGTGCCCTCGGAATAGCCCATTCCTCAGTTCTGGGACTCCGAAAGCAGTGCAGGTCTACTATTCTACGAACTTTTCCTAAACAGGAATATAACTGCAAACACAAAAACGTATTAGCCTTAAAAAACAGTCCTAACCCAGTAAGGGTTGTAGAAGGACCAGAGAATTAACAAGGAAAGAAGAGATAACCAAGAAACCAGAGAGGAGAAGAATCCACACAGCTTGGAATCAGAAAGTATTTTAAGAGAAAAGGAAAACAAGGCGGAATCAAGATGACCCTGGGAGGGCCGAGATGTCCTCCTGTCCTCATAGGAGAAGGACCCCTCACGGTAAGTACCAATGGTCGTTCTCCCTATGAGGTGGAGGACATCTCCATGGGACCTCCCCGAGCAGTGTCCCTTATTCGGGTGGGTTGTCATCTTCCTCCGCTGATAAGACATGCTGTAAGATTCTTCTGCCGAATGCCGCCTCTGCCGACGCCATTGTGTCGATCCGGTAGTGTCTGATGAACGTGGAGACGGAGGCCCATGTAGCGGCCTTGCAGACCTCCTCCACCGACGCTCTGTTGTTGAATGCGGCGTTGGTTGCTGCGCTTCTCAGTGAGTGTGCTGTAATGCCCCCTGGAATCGCCTGTCCTGAGGCTTTATAGGCCTCCGAAATACATGCCCGAAGTAGCGAGCTGATTGCGGCCTTGGACATTTTCTCCCCCTTGCGAGGTGGAACGATGCAAATGAAGAGCGCCTCTGTCCTCCTCCAGGTCTCTGTCCTTTTGAGGTAGATCTTGAGTGCTCTCTTCACATCCAGAGAATGCCACTCCACCTCCCGGGGATGTTTGGGCTGCGGGCAGAATGTGGGCAGACAAATCTCTTGCGAGCGGTGAAAGGAGGATGCCACCTTTGGTAGGAAGGTGGGGTCCGGTCGCAAGATGACCTTGTCTTTGTGAAAAACACAGAGAGACGACTTGATCGACAGCGCTCCCAGTTCCGACACTCTCCTGGCGGATGTGATGGCCACCAGGAACAGAGTCTTCATCCTGAGCCACTTCAATTCCACCTCTCTGAGAGGCTCAAATGGCGCTTTGGTGAGTGCCTTGAGTACCGTGTTGAGTTTCCACGTTGGAAATCGGTGTATTTGCGGTGGAGATTTTATCGTGGTCCCCTGCAAGAAGAGTTGGATATGTGGGTGTCGGTTGATCCTAGTCCCTCCTACCGGAGAGAGTACTGTTGCTAGGGCCGCCATCTGTCTGCGAAGAGTGGGAGGCCGAAGGCCAGAGTTCAGGCCCTCCTGCAAGAAGGAAAGCACCGCTGTGAGTGGCGGTGAGAGGGGCTCAATCTTCTTACGCCGACACCACCTCACGAAGGCCTTCCATGTGGTGTTGTAGATACGTATTGTGGATGGTCTTCTGGATGCTAGCAAGGTGTCCAAAACCTCTGCAGGATATCCGAACTTGGCTAGGTTGCGCCGCTCAATCTCCAGGCGGTCAAACACAGCCATTCCGGGTCCGGATGCCACACTGGGCCCTGGGACAACATGTCTGGGGATACTGGAAGTTTCAGTGGGGGAAGAATTGCCATTGCTTGTAGAGCTGAGAACCATGGGCGTCGAGCCCACCTTGGTGCTACTAGGATGACCTCGGCCTGGAGTTCTCTTATTCGTCGTACTGTCTTGGCGAGGAGTACGAATGGCGGAAAGGCCAGTAGCAGTCCCTGGGGCCATGTTGAGGTGAGAGCGTCCGTCGCTTCCGCCTTCGGGTGGTAGTACCTGCTGAAGAACCTCGGCACCTTGTGGTTTTCTGGTGACGCGAAGAGGTCCACGGCTGGTTGTCCGAAGTGCTGAACTATCAGCTGGAAGAGTCTTGGGTGAAGCGCCCATTCTCCCTCCAAAATGGTCTCCCTGCTGAGCCAGTCTGCCTGGATGTTCTCGGCCCCCCTTATGTGTTCTGCCCTTATCGAGGCGACGGTTCTCTCCGCCCATTCGAGTATCTTCATTGCTTCGCGGTGCAGTCGAGGCGAGCGCGAGCCCCCCTGTTTGTTTATGTATGCCTTGGCGGAGATGTTGTCTGTTCTTATCAACACATGTCTGTTGCGCAGTCCTGCAGCGAAATGTGTCAGTGCCAGGCGTATTGCCCTCAGCTCCAGCAGGTTGATTGGTAGTTTTGATTCGTGAGGTCGCCAGATCCCCTGAACCGGTGCTACCAGCAAGGTCGCCCCCCAACCCTGTAGGCTCGCATCCGTGAACACCTCCAGGGTGGGGTTTGGATAGTAGTCCTTGCCCTTTGAGAGATTGGTTGGATCCATCCACCATAGTAAGCTCCTCTTCACCTTGGGCGGTAACTGCAGGTTGACTGTCCGCCGCTCCGCTATGTGGGTCTGATAGGGTCGAAGGAACGCCTGCAACTGCCTGGCGTGGAGCCTGGCCCACTGTACCATGTCTATACAGGCAATCATCAAACCTTGAAGTCTGGCCAGGGTCATGAGTGGTGAAACCCTGCTGCGATACACCTTTGTCGTGAGTTCCTGGAGCTTCTGGACCTTGAAAGCAGGCAGAATCAGCACATTGCGAGTGGTGTCGATCACTGCCCCCAGGTGTTCGATTCGTTTTGTCGGTGTCAAGGCACTCTTCTCGAGGTTGATCAAGAAACCGTGCTCCTGAAGGCATTGGATCGCGGCTCTGGTGTTCTTGATGGCTTGCGTCTGGCTGTTGGCCCGAACGAGCAGGTCGTCCAGATACGGATGGACATGTACACCCCTCCCCCTGAGTTGGACGACTGGGTTGATGACCAACTTGGAAAATAAGCGGGGAGCTGTGGACAAGCCAAAGGGGAGAGCCCTGTATTGGAAGTGTTGATTGTACACACAGAATCGAAGAAAACGCTTGTGTGATGGATGAATGGGCACATGCAGATACGCCTCCGTGAGGTCGATGGACGTCAGAAACTCGTGCGGGGATAGGGAGTCTGCCACGGCCCTCAGAGTTTCCATACGAAAACGTCGTAGTCGAATGAACTTGTTCAAAAACTTCAGGTCCAGAATTGCCCTCCAGTCTCCGTTCTTCTTGGGCACCATGAACAGAATGGAGTACACGCCCCTGCCCCTTTCTGTGATGGGCACTGGCTCTATTGCCCTGATGTCCAATAGATGTTGAACTGCGGCGGAGACTATAGCCATCTTGGTCCTGGATCTGCTTGCGGGTGATTTCAGGAATCTTTCCGGTGGGTGGTGGTGGAATTCTATGGTATATCCCTGAGATACAGTTTCTACCGCCCAAGCGTCCGCCCGGGCTTGGACCCACGCCTCCGCGAAGTGTAGAAGGCGCGCCCCCACCGGAATTGGTGCACCGTCATGCCTGTTTGGGCTTGGGGTCCCTGTCGCCCCTGTTGTTCCGGTTGAATCCAGGTCTGTGGAATCTGGGGGTGTAGGAGCCTCGCTTGTTGGGAGCTTTTGTTGTCTCCCACTGCTGTCTTTTGGCGTCGTGACGAAATCTTGGCAACGTGTGTTGGGTCCGAAAGGGCTGATTGCTGCGTCCCTCTGGTCGTCGAAGTGATCTGGGCATGGCCTTCTTTTTGTCCCGCGTCTCCACCAAGATTTCATCTAGCGCATCCCCAAAAAGCCGGTCGCCCTGGAATGGGTAAGCTGTCACAATTGATTTGGACAGTGGGTCTGCCTGCCACGCGCGCAGCCATAGGAGTCTACGTGCCACTGCTGTAGATGCCATGGCCCTGGAGGCGAATGACAAAATGTCTAGGGTGGCGTCAGCCGTGAAGGCGTTGGCCTTGAGAATGCGTGAAGCGCCCTCCAGCAAACTGCGATTGTCCTCTGGCAGCAGCTGTGTCAGTTTGCGCACCCACACGATGGCGGCTCTTGAGGAGATTGACGCTGTGGAGGCCGCTTTCACCATCATTGCGATGGCCTCGTGAATCCTTCGGAGAGTCGCTTCCACCTTCTTATCCGTGTGGTCGCGGATGGTGCCGTGTCCATCCTTGGACAGTAGACCGGTCGATTGAAGTGCGGCTATGGGCCCATCCACTGGTGGCACCTGCAGGATCTCATTAGCATAACTAGGCAAGGCATATAACTTCTTGGCAAAAGAGGGAAATTGCCTGTTCACCACGGGCCTTTCCCATTCCGCCCTGAGTTGACGCTCAAAGAATTCAGGGAAAGGAAAAACTTTTTCGGTGCGTACCTCTGGGGGAAAAAACTCAGCATTGCCCCCAGACTTAGACTTGAACTTAGCTCTAGCCGCCTTCTGGTACTCAGATGGGGGCAGGTCACGCAGTTCCAGTGCCTTAACGGCCTTGCATAAAAACTGCTGGTAGTCCTCCTGCTTGAAAAAGCGGCTGGACTGCTCTGAGAGAGCCATCTCCTCTTCCTCATCCTCTGAGAGGAATTCCCCCTCCTCCCTCTCTTCCATGGAGGAAGCATTGGATTCTACCTCCTCCCTCCAGGACTGTCTGTTGGGATCCTCTGGGACCAACAGGGGGGCCTTGTGAGCTGCCTTTGTGGGCCAGGGTGTTGGGGCTGTTAAGAAAAAACCCTGGGTGGAAGGCTCCATGGGAGGGGGAGGGGGCTGGGCTCTGGGCTGGAGCATGGCAAGCTGTTGTTGGATGGCCTGATTAATCATGGCCATCAGCTCTGTGGAACAAGTCAGGGGCCCCCCGGTCGCCTGCTTACCCTGTTCCGTAGTGCAGCCCTCTCCTGGCGTCTGGGAGCAGGTCGCTTCTTGCCCTCCATGGGCCGAAGGGGCTCCCGGGAGGGTCAGGGAGACGAACTCCCGGCCCTCAAAATGGCCGCCGCCGGCTGCCGCCCACGCCTCCGCGGCAACGTGGTTCCCCTGCTCTTCGACTTGCCGCCGGCGTTTGCTAGCTCGGGACTCCGCCGCTGCGCTAGCCGGGTCCACTGGGGAATCGCGAGCATGCCTCGAAGGCTGCTCGGTCCCCGTCCTGCTTTGCACGCTCGCCGGCTCTGCGACGAACGCGTCTCCCTCGTCGCCCGAGGAAAAATTCCCGGGAGTCGTCCCCGTTGCCATGGCGCGTCTCGCGCCCGAGCCGTCCCTTTCGCGCCTTCTCTCTCTTCGCTCCGGCTGCCGGAGCCTTGAGCCGGTCCCTCCTCGCTCCGCGTGGGGAGCTGCTAGAGGGGGATCCGGCTGGTGAAAACAAGCAGGGAACAGTTGAAGAGAGAGAAGAGGGGGGGGGGAGAAGCAGGGGGTAGTAAAAAGAATTAAAATAAAGGGACAAAGATGAGACAGACAGTGCTTCTCAAAGAGAAGACTTAGGTCCAAGAGAAAAGGAATCTAGAAGAAAAGGAAAAAGGGAAAAAAGGAAAAAATGGCTAACAAAGCTAAGCCTAAAGTCTTTGCTGCAACTCCCTATGAGGCAGGAATAGAACTGAGGAATGGGCTATTCCGAGGGCACCTACAGGAAGGAGAAAAAACTACTTCCTGCCTCCCTATAGGAACGGTGGGAATAACCCATGGAGATGTCCTCCACCTCATGTGGAATGATGTCCACAGCTTTGGTCCCCATTGCAGAGAAAGACTACTTTTCCTCCAGGGGAAGTATGGTTGTCAATCTCCAGGCGAGGGCTGGAAATCACTCAGAATTACAAGTGCTCTCCAGATAGCAGAGATCAGTTCCCCTGGAGAAAACGGTGGACTCTACTTCCTTATATCCTGCTGAGATGGACCCTTTATGACAGCCAATATGACACAGTAGTCAAGGCTTCAGAGCACAGTGGAGGCTGTGGGGGGGGGGGAATGGAAACTTGAAGAGTGAGGTTGATGATTGGCTGGGAAGGAGATAGGGTTGCCAACTCCAGGTGGAAAATTCCTGGAGACTTGAGGGATGGAGCCTGGAGACAGTGAGGTTTGAGGAGGAGTGGGACCTCAGACAGGTACAATGCCATAGACTCCACCCTCCAAGCCAGCGAGTCCCTCATGGGGAACCATTGTTGCCAATTTCCAGGTGGGGGCTGGAGATCACTCAGAATTACAACTGTTCTCTAGGGGGGAGGGGGGAGGAGATGGAAAGCTGAAGCCAGGGGGCAGATAATGATACATTGATGGCTGGCTGGGAGGTAGGGTTCCAACTCCAGGTGGGGACATTCCCGGAGATTTGAAGGGTTGGACCCTGGAGAGGGTGAGGTATCAGCAGGGGTGGGACCTCAGACAGGTTTAGTGCCATCGACTCCACCCTTCAAACCACCCGTTCCCTCATGGGAAACCATTGTTGCCAAACTCCAGGGGAAAAAATGGAGATCATGCTGAATTACAACTGCTCTTCAGATGGCAGAGATCTTCCCCTGGAGAAAATGGTGGACTCTGCGTCATTATACCCTGCTGAGGTCGCCACAGCAAATTGACACTGAGTGCCCAAGGCCGGGGCACTCTCCCAGAGCCTCTTTCTAGAGCCTGTTGTATTTATTTCCACAACGGGCCTTATTCCTAGTCAATAATAAGATCAATGTGCTCTGTGATTATTTCATGGAGTCACAGGTAGACCTGGCCAGTATGACTGAAACCTGAGTGAGGGATGGTGAAATTGTCGCCTTGAACCAGCTTATTCCACCTGTGTTTTCGGTCTTTCACCAGTCTCAAACATAGGGGCAGGGTGTGTGTGTGGCTTTGCTCATCCATGAATTTTGTTCTTTCAGGTTGCTCCCCGCCCCAACAATTTCTGGCATTGAATGTGTAGGCCTGGTGTGGGATGTCGAGGAGAGTTTGGCTATCTGGCTGGTTTACTGACTGCCTAAGGCACTGGCAGATACCCTGTCTGACCTGCTAGATGCTGTATCAGGTTGAGCATTGGAATACTCCAGGCTTCTGGTCCTGAGTGACTTCAATGTCCATGCCGATGATGCAGCGTCTTCCCAGGCCAGGGACTTGGTGTCGTCCATGGAAGCACTGGGACTCTCCCAGCTTGTATTGGCTCCTATACATCAAGCGGGCCACATACTGGATCTGATTTTTGGGATGGGGATACATGTGGATCAAATGACTACAGATATAGTCCCATGGTCTAACCACTTCGCCCTGAAGGTCCAGCTGAGCATTCCACACCTTCCTTGTTTAAACAGTGAGCACATTTATGCTGGCACGCAGAGTCAAATGGACCCCATTCGGCTTCAGGAAGCTCTGCGGGATCCAATGCCCCCTGGCAGCTTGTTGGATGAGCTGGTAAAGGACTGGGAACACCAGCTCTCTGAAGCCATCAACGAGATCACTCCCTGGCACTCTCTATGCCCTTGCACCAAAGCAGCACCTTGGTATACATCGGAGCTGCGGAAGATAAAGCAGGAGCTAAAACGGCTAGAGCGGAGGTGGCGGTGTGCACGTGATGAAGTGTCACAAACATCTTACAGGATGCTTATGAAAGCTAATGAGATGGCTATGAAGGCTGCAAAGAAGTATTTCTACATGGCCTCCATTGCATCTGCGAGCTCATGCCCGGCCCAATTATTTAGAATTATTCAGTCCATTACGACTCTGCCACAGGACATACCAAATAGCAGGAAATTGGCCATTGGCTGCGAGACATTTGCAAGCTATTTTGCAGACAAGATCGTGACACTAAGCCAGGACCTCCTGACCACAACTGAGACAGTAAGAGAACTGGAAGCCCCTTGTCCGTCTTCTGGTCCAATATTGGGCCACTTCAATCGACCCTCCCAGGAAGAAGTTGACAGGATCCTGGCAGCAGTAAGGCCAACTACTTGCCTTCTCGACCCACGCCCTTCCTGGTTGGTGAAAGCCTGTGGGAAGAGCATTTGGGTCCGCCTGGGAGAAATGATCAACTTGTCCCTTTTTGCTGGGACTTTCCCATAGGCTTTGAAGGAGGCAGTAGTTTGTCTGCTCTTGAAAAAATCATAATTGGACCCTATGGTCCTAACCAACTACTGCCCAGTGTCGAATTTACCTTTCCTGGGTAAGGTGGTTGAGAGAGCGGTGGCCGAACAACTCCAGACCTTCCTGGATGACGCTTCCATCCTTTATTCCTTCCAGATTGGCTTCCATCCTGGTCATGGGATGGAGACGGCTTTGGTTGCCCTTACAGATGACCTCCATAGCACTGCTGTTACTATTAGATCTAACTGCAGCATTCGATACGGTTGACTATGATCATTTGAACCACTGCCTCGCCGGTGTAGGAATTCAGAGGACTGCCTTGAAATGGTTTTCCTCCTTTCTCCATAGTCGAGGACAGAGGGTGACGCTTGGTGAGAGGGTTTCCCTGCGATACCCACTGGAATGTGGAGTGCAGCAGGGGGCGATCCTCTCGCCAATATTATTTAATATCTATATGTGCCCCCTCACCCAGTTAGTGCGGAGTTATGGGCTGGGTTGTCATCAGTATGCTGATGACACCCAGTTCTATCTGTTAAAAGATGGCCATCCATCTTCCATTTTTACGAACTTGGCTGAGGCTTTGCATGCTGTGGCTGGATGGTTGTGGCAGAGTCGGTTGAAGTTAAATCCACTGAAGACAGAGGTCCTGTACCTGGGTTGAGGGGGGCTGGATGTGTGCGCCAGGCTCCTCATACTGAAAGGGGCACCTTTGGTGCCAGCCCAGATGGTGAGGAGCCTGGGAGTGACACTGGATGCCTCTCTTTCCATGGAGGCTCAGGTTGCTGCAGTTGCCAGATCTGCATTTTTCCATCTTGGGCAGATCAGGCTACTGAAGCCCTATCTTTCCCCCCCAAGACCTAGTGACAGTGACCCATGCAATGGTCACTTCCAGACTTTATTACTGCAACTCGCTCTACACAGGCTTACCCTTGAAGCTGATCCAGAAATTACAACTGGTGCAGAATGCAGTGGCACACCTGCTGACGTCAATGCCTGAGTTGGCTCACATTAGGCACGTACTCCGCCAACTGCATTGATTGCCAGCTGAGTACTGGATTTGCTTCAAGGTGCTGGTTTTGACCTTTAAAACCCTATACGGCCTGGGACCAACATATCTAAGGGACCAACATATCTCTTCCCATATATGCCTCAAAGAGTATTATGCTCTAAAGATCAAAACCTCCTGGTGGTCCCTGGCCCCAACCTGGTGGAACATGCTCCCTACTGAGACCAGGGCCCTGCGGGATCTTCTTAAATTCCACAAGGCCTTAAAGACGGAACTGTTCCACCAGGCCTTTGGTTGAGGCAACAGGCGCCTATATATGGCTTCCCTGAGGTTTCTGTCACCTATCTATTTACGGACCAACAACAACTGGCCTTTAACTCACTGCACCATCAGGCCAGAACTTTATATCCAACTGATGCTGTTTTAAGTTGTACCCATTGTTTTAATTGTTATGTTTTATCGTATTTTAAAACTGAAATTGTATTTATTATAACTGATGTTACCCACCCTGAGTCGGTCTGCGGGATGGGCGGGATATAAATGCAAATAATAATTTAAAAAACAAATGAAAATATAAGAATAATAATACAATGCCCAAAATCATGTAAGGCAAAAATGAGCAATTCCCATCCTTCATGGTCAGCATCACTATCTCAACTCAGGGTGTAACATTAAATTGTAAAAGATGAAGACTCTAAATCTAGTTCCATAAACCAGTTATTCCTTGGATACTTTATCTGAAATTTACAAACCCAGGTTTGAGTAGACAGTGTCATCCAGCAAGCTTCCATGGAAGATAGGGAAACCTCCCAGCCTGGACCCATTCCTTGGCAATATTGATTGGGGGGGGGGGGGGATGGGGACATGGCGCCAGTGCACAATATAGCTTCCAGAGAAAACTCTTCCAAGTTAATCATATAATTTGGGATGAATCCTAAAGTGTCTCACTGACATGATGACATCACTTCCATTCCGTGACAGTATTTTTGAAAATCATCTGGTAAAATATTGCTTTTGGTACTACAAGGAAGGGAATCAGTGGTCCAATTTGCTGTCACCTATTCTGCAGTTATACTCCTTGCTCTCTTTAGAAGGTGTAAAGTTTTGGGACACAAGGGAGGGCGGGATACAAATCAAATCAAATCATTAATTAAATTCATAATCGGCTTTTTGAAAAACATGCTCTTTGTGATATCGGTATGGCCTGACAATCTAAATTTTCCTGGTGGTATCCTCGAATTAAGAAAAACAAATTCTTCTCTTGTTACTCAGCTGAACTTTCTAATGTTACATTAAGGGCAGCTTTCCCTACTGCACATTTTCAAAATATGCCATCTGAGTATTTACAGGGCAGATTTCAAAAAATTCCTATGGAACAATACCTCTGCCCTTGTGGTCTTAATCTGGTGGAAGACATTGTACACTACATTTTACACTGCTCCTTTTGGCTCAGATGAGGAATGTATCATTTTTTTTATTGGCTGATGCTATCTCTTTTGTTACCCTCAAAGTGGCTACTTTTATTTATTTATTTTTATCATTAAATATAAGGAAGAAAATACCTGCTAATTCTGCAAGAATTCTAGCTAAACTGTAATTCCATGTTACCTTATGGGGGTTTAATTAAACTTACTGAATTTTTGGAATATATACAAACAATACATTTCAAAGACTACAACCAGAACAAGTTATAGATGTAACAATAACATCAAAATCTTTAAGATATATCATACAACAAATATCATAAAACAGTTGGAGGGGTATGAAAGTCTTACAATATACAACAGAAGGTGTGTTATCAGTCATTTACAAAGTTATAAGTCGAGATACTATATTAGTATGACCATGTTAAAGGAATGACACAAAGCAGAGATAAGCGGCTGAACAAGAAGACGCTATGTAATATAAGGAAATATACAATACAAATAATACAAATATCAAACAACAACCCCGTAGGGGAGTACAGTGCAGGTAAGTAACAATCTTATAGACTAAAGTTAGATTATCTCTACATGTTTCCTCTCTTAACGATTACTGCCTTTCCAACATGATTCCTTGCAGTTTACAAGTTCAGAAGGGTCCTACTATGTTTTTGGGGTGTGAAGAGTTCCGAAACAAATGGGTTGCAATACTAAACAGGTGCTCATATGACTTGATGCTCCTTATCACAGACCAGGCAGTACAGGAAACCAGCACATTGGAAACTGAACCAGCACATTGGAAACTGATCTTAAGACCATGGAAGTTAAACTTAAGGAATCCATGGGCTCCTGACTGCTTTTCCAGTCACCTTTGAGAAAAAAACTCAAAACTTTTGAAAAAAAAATTAAGGAGAACAAAAATTAAAAATATGAGCATGACAGTTGTGACTATGCACAAAATAGAGTATACTGATGGTGTTCACCAGGTGAAACCAATGTCCGCAGAGTGACATGGGCTGACTCTAGGAACTCCTACTCTGATTACGATACTATAGAGGCACTCTACTAATACCTCTGGCAATGAGGGTCCTTCTTTTAGACCGATTCTACATAGAAGGACTAAAAGTGCAGCCAGACAGAACTTTTTATGGCCGCTTGTCTCTTGCTTACCTTAGCTAGGTGGTTTCTTGCTTGCCATGTTAAAGGAGCGCCATAATACCATAGTATTGTTGGTTAACAAAGTAACATTTAAGGACCATGTCGTCTGCTGTAAATTCCAAGAATGGAATCCATTTATCCATTAAATTGGAAAAACCTGAATGCATGTCTAAGTGGGAGATTGAATCTGCAATCCTGTCCATCTGGAATTTTCCCCATATTTTTACATACCACTCGTCAATAGCTAGAAGATTTGTATTTTTCCATTTGGTTGCAATTAACCATTTCATCGCCATTAAAAGAATCATAATTAGGTCTTGTCTAATTTTAGGGATATCTGGATTGTTTATCGGGTTTTTCTGTTGCATTATTTTTTTCCATTTTAGTTTTAAATTTCTTAAGTTTTTATCCTGTTATATAAAAAAGAAAATATTTATAAGATGTTCTATAGGTGGCACTGGTCGCCAGACAAAATTGCCAAATGCTTTCCGAACACTTCAAATAGATGCTGGAAATGTAAAGCTAATATAGGAACATTCTTCCACATGTGGTAGAAATGTAAGAAAATCTTGAAATTTTGGGGAAAAGTGCAGAAAGTGATATGGGAGATATCTGAAGTTGACTTGCCACTGATTCCAGAATTATTTTTGTTAAATATATTTCCAGAAATTATGAAAACATATAAATGGCCATTTCGGTGCCTCCAGTACAAGACAGGGGAATACTACATCAAAAGACCATACAAGAGTCTGGTAAACCAGTGTATGAATAGATATCTTCAATAACAATCAAATGCTAAGACCACAGAAAGACAGCACACCCAAAAAGCTTATGAAGCACTCTAAATCAATAATCATGTCCTAGTAAAGTATCATTTGAAAATGAGCCTAACATGATGAGAGACAGCAATGGGGAAGGGTGGAAATCATCCTGCTGTTCTATGGGACTCTAAAATGAGTGATAAATTAAACAAAAATGCTGAATCTTAGCTCTGCTGTCTGATTATCAAAAAAAACCAAAATCCTGGCAATGTGCACAGAAGCAGCCTAACACAATTTGACAATGTAAAAAGGCTGTTCTGTCAAAAATGGTTTGGCTAGACTTGTTCAGAAGACTATGACACAGCAGACTATTGCATACCAAACATGGCAGATTATGTGCATCTAATTATTTAAAATGTGTAAGTACAACTTTAAGATACTTTCAGTTATCTGTAAACAGGAAGTTATATATTATCCACAGTAGAAACACGTGAATTATTTTTGACAACTGAAAGAAGCATTTTAAAAAATAAGAGTAACAAGTGCGCTTGACAGATATGTCTCTATTTAACTACAACTTTAAAAACCTTCACAACATGCCGAGAACTTTGGGAAAAGTCACTCCACTATTTCCTCCCAGGAAAAATGAGAATATCTGTGAACAAGGCTTGTTACTTATTAATACACACATTTGTTTGTAGGCTTAGGGCAAATTGCATGTTTTTACCCAAGTTTACTGAATTCAGAAAGTTTCCCAAATTCACTGTCATGAACCTTTAGCAAACCAAGTCTATTTAGTTACTTCTCTAGGGCAGTGTTTTTCAACCACTGTGCCGCGGCACACTGGTGTGCCGTGAGATATTGTCAGATGTGCCGCGGGATTTTTTCAATGAAAGAAATGTGCCTTCCGGGCTGACCTTCCGGGACGCGTTTGCGCATGCGAGAAAGAACAGTGGCGCGGTCTCACTGATTCCACTCGCACGCTCTGTGGCCGGCCTGAGGTAGGGTGATATGCACCAAGACATTCCAGTAAACATGAATATGTTTGATGGTAACAGCTAGCTGTTTCTGTCAGGGTGGGGTTCAAATCAGTAACTGTCCCTCAGCGAAGAATGGGTGTACTGTGCTTCTCTTCAAATCACTTATGGTCAGCGGAATGCCGTTCACATAAGAGTAAGAGTTTAAACTCTCTATTTAAAAAACTTTAGCAGAATCGCAGTATTAAAATACATCCACATTATATTTCTTCTGAAACTCAGGTCAATGTTATGGGAAGGAGCCATTACACTTTGGATCTGTAACTTACGATTTCAAGTTGAGTGGCTTTTACGTGTATTTGTAATACTGTCATAGTTAATACTTGAGCTGAGGCAACTAATGACCCATTTATCTTGTATTTCAGTGTTTTTCAACCACTGTGCCGTGAGATATTGTCAGGTGTGCCGCGGGATTTTTTCAATGAAAGAAATGTGCCTTAGCTCGAAAAAGGTTGAAAAACACTGCTCTAGGGATTGTTTAAGCTGAACCCTATTTAGAAGGCTCTACTTCACAGCACTCATAAACAGATGTTTAAACAGATATACATGCATACAGAATTAACTAAAACCCCTCACACAAACAATAACTATTTCTATATTACATGCTTACCAAAATATGCAATTATTTCTTCTTCCATATAGATACTGAAGAGACCCCACCAAAAATAATCTAAATGGCTTCGATCGCATGCTGACCAGAAGCCATTACCAGCTGCTCCCAGACCTCTCACTTTTAAATCAACTCTGATTTACTATTTTGAAACAAACCTGACCTAAAGTATGCCACCTAAAGCTTCTAAGGGCAAAAAGAATCAAAAGAATGCCAGGGGAGCTCTTTTGCTAAAGGAATTTTTTGCATCAGCTGAACTTGCCAGTACCTCTTCAACTTCTTCAGGCAATGGCGATACAAATTCTGCTGACTCTCTCCTCACACCCAAGCTTTTATTAGAAGCATTGGGGAGACAACAACAAGAGCTAAGGTAAGATATGATGGATATGATATCACCTCTAGCCCAATGCATGGAGGAACTGGAGTCTCAATGTAAGCAAACAGCTCAAAAAGCAGAAGCAACATTAAAGAAAGTTACCTCCCTGGAAAAACCGCTTGGAACCACCTCTCAAGACAGTTGGTCTAGAGAAAAAAATCATAATATTGGGAGTCTCACATAAGAGATAAAAACTTGAAATGTTGTGGTTTTGCATCAAATGCTGAAGAAACAACTGACCTTTCTATTTTCATGGCGTCCTGGCTGGGTTTTTCTTTAAAATTAGAGGAGGGAGTGACACTATTGATACTTCAAGCTTACTGAGTAGGTAAAAGAACAGATTCTTCCCAGGCTGCCCCTTCTGACAGAAACACAGTGGTGGACCTGGCAGACTATCAGACTAAGAGGAAAATCTTGATGGAAGCACGTCAGCAGAGTGGCTTGGATTTTCAAGGAAGCAAAATACTTGTATTTCTGGACCTTCCTCCAGAAATGCTTAAGATTCTAAGAGACTTAAAACCTATTATTTCTAAACTCCAGGTAGCAGGTATAAAATACCGTTGGTTGCGGTCAGGTAAAATGTTTGTGGAACACCAGCAAATTCAATATATTGCATATGATTGTTTCTGGATCAGCTTTGTTAACTGCATTAGGTTTGCCTCATTTAGAGCAACCTGAAATTCGAGCTGTAAAAAGGAAGCTTTGTTCACCGTTGACTCGTTAAAAGCAGCAAGCTACATGTTTCTGAAGAAAAAGAGGACAGTGAAATAGAGCTTGATGTAATGTAATTTTGTAATGGTCTACCACAATAGCAAGCTATATTTATTAGCTCAATATATATAAAGTTTGGGGAGCTGGGAGCCCTGAGGAGCAGACAGGTATGCGCTCTCATATTGTAGGTCATGGGATGGAGGAGAAGGTTTTCCTCTAGCTTACATTGTAAGCTTCTATAGACCCAATGGTTTTCTGGGCTCCAATGTATACTTTATCAGTTAATCAACTGTATTATCAGATTAAAACAAGAAGATAGAAGATGCTGGAACTTAGGAAGCTAATAATTATCATGTATGTTTCAATGCATAATTAATGATCATTTTGAAAGAATGAAAAAAGAACACCGTTTATGTACAGAGATAAATATAATGTTCAATTGACATAATTTGCTTTATATATTAGATGATGTGATATACAATTTATGTACCTTTTTTGTTGCAAATAATTCAGTTCTTCAATTAAATAATTTTTTAAAAAATCTAAACAACCTGATTAGAGAAGATAAAAGTATTAGAGGCACAACAATATGTGGAGAAGAATATAAAATCCAAGGCTTTGCGGACGATTTAGCTTTTATTTTAGAAGATCCCAGCACTTCTATAGACAGTGTGATGAAGAAATTAATGGACTTTGGTGAGATGGCAGGAATTAAAGTGAATAGACAAAAGACGAAGATCATTACAAAGAATATAACACAGCCTATAACAAAAGAGATGGTGGAGAAAACAATTTCAATTAGAGCATAAAGTGAAATACTTAGGTATTACCTTGACAAATAAATGTAGTTCTTTCATGGAAGGTAATTACATGAAACTATTCAAAGAAATCCAAAATGATTTAGATAAATGGAATAACTTGCAGTTGTCTTTTATAGGAAGAATAGCCACAATTAAAATGAATATCCTTCCTAGACTTATTTTTCTTTTCCAAACTATTCCAATTTTACTGAAGCAATCATACTTCCAAGAACTGAACAAATAACAACAAAATTTATATGGCAAAGGAAGAAAGCTAGAATAAAACTGAAGGCATTACAGGACTTTACATAGAATGCAGGCTTTGGTCTTCCTGATTGGGGAATATATTATAAAGCTTGTGCATTGTCATGGATTAAAGAATGGATAAAAATTGAAAATACAAGACTGCTAAAATTGGAGGGACATGATTTAAAGCTAGGATGGCATGCCTATCTTTGGTATCAAAAAGCGGACAATTACAAATACTTTAAAAATCATACGCTGAGGAAAACATTGCTGTTAGTATGGGAAAGTATTAGGCATAAAATATATGTGAAGATCCCAAAAATGGGTCTCTCGGTGGAAGCATTTACTCAACCTATATTATTGGAGAAGAAAAAAGTACCTAGATATTAAAATCTATTAGGAAAGGAAGATAGGTTGAAGTCCAAAGAAGAACTAGAGAAAGAAGATATGTATTTGGATTGGCGGACAAGGGTACAGTTAGAATCTATATATGCTAAAGATAAACCCCAGGGGTTCATTGTAGAACAATCGGAGTTTGACACACTTTTATATGAAACAAATGATAAACTGACTAAGAAATTTTATATCTATTCATTACAGATAAAGATGGAGGATGATGTGTTAAAATGGGCCCCAAATATTGGCTATAATATTGATCTTGACCATTGGTTGCAAATATAGAAAACAAATGTTAAAATAACAAAATTGGTTGCCTTTAAAGAGAATTTATATAAAATGTTTTATAAGTGGTATATAACGCCAGAGAAATTAGCTAGAGAGTACCCTGGAGTGTCTGATAAATATTGGAAATGTAAGGTACGGGTGGGAAGCTTTTTTTATGTTTGGTGGAAGTGTAAAGAAGTGATCTTATATTGCAGAAGGGTTCATGAAATGTTACAAAAAATATGTTTGGTACCATTACCATTCAAACGCGAAGTTTTTGCTAAATATTATGCCTGATCAAAAAGATAAAAAAGTTTAACACTTAATTATACATATAGTTACAGCAGCAAGAATTCTTTATACTGTCAGACTTGTTGAGATATACGTCAGAATTGTTGAAAGACTGAAGTAAACAAAATGTGAAAGAACTGGATACTATTTTATGACTGGGTGGAAAGAAACTTCAAAGACCAAGAACAATGAATGTAACTCTAACTTGAACTGCATAGAAGCTGATTCTTTTCAGGAATCATAACAGAATATTTTAGAGATTTGATTAAGCGATATTAGCTTTCGTAATTATATAAAAGAAAGAGATCGGGAAACAAAGAATTAAGATGAAAAGTTCGTAACAGCTATTACATAATCTTGATGGAATTTCCCTTTATGTCTTATCCCATCCCCGGTACCCTTCCTGTTCTATAATGTCTTACCCCATCTCTTGTATCCGTCCTACCCTATAATGTGTTAAAACCAAATTAAAAAATTATTAAAAAACAGAAAATAAATTCCTTTGTAAGAGAACTGCTAAGCAACTGGATGTCCTGGAAGGTTAAAATGTTCCCCCACGGTTTTTTGAGTGTTGTGGTTTTTAATGTCAGACTTATGTCCATTTATTCTTTGCATCTTCCTGGACTGAATCCTCCTTGACCACATTGAGACCTAGGTTTCCTGTCTCATTACCAATGCTGGTATCTCTATGCCTAATACCCCCTGCATATCACACCTAACCCAATCAAGCCTGCTATTGTCATTCAACTGCTATTGCCTTTTGGCATCTGAAATCACCTTTTTAAAGTTTATATCACTGGTATCTTCTGCTTAAGGCCATAGCCCTATGAGCAGTACTAGATAGACAGATATCTCCAGTATCTCAAGTTACATTTATGGCATGCATGGCCTGGCATTTATGACAGATCCAGTCCTCATAGTGAGTTCAACACCTCTGACTTGGGCCTTGTAGCAGAATAGCAACCTGCCTTCTCAAATCTGTAAGATGTTTATTTACCTAGCAAGCACTGAAATATTTAATACTCATAGTTATGTTTGCTACGGCTGGACAAACAGAAACAAGGCAACGTAAAAGATGACAAGCAAAACATCTCTACTAACCACACCAGTAAATACACACTGTTAGTGAGTGTACTGGAATAGAGGAGGTTACTCAATCTGGTCTGATGAAATCAGTATACTTCAGAACCCTCCTTCCACTTCTTAACAAATGTATATATACTTAGCCTGAACACAGAGCACATGCTGCTGTTATAGTAGGAAAACAGACACAATATTTATCATCCTTTCCTGTTACTATCATTCATGCCCAGCTTCAGATGGTATAAAGGGTTGTTGAATCATCATTAAAGGGGCAAATTTTAAACCTGCTTGATCACTCACAGCCAGCTAGCATCTGAATCCCACAGATACTAAAATGAGATGCATTGTGGTATTAAATAATAAGACTTGGCTTGTATACTACTGTCACCATAGCCTTTTTAATTTTAAAACTTTCAGGGTGATACCATTGCCACAGAGCCAGCATGGTATAGTCATAAATTTATCAGCCTGTTGGAGACCAGTTGTCATTGCTATGGGACTTACCTTGAGGGGCTCCACAAGGCTTGGTCTTCTCCCCATGCAATTCAATCTCTATGTAAAGTCCTTAGGGGGAAATCATTCAAGGTTTTGGAGTAAGCAGTTATTAATATGCTTATGAAACCCAGCTCTATATTTCTTTCTCCAAATCACCTGATGATGCTACAGAGGTTCAGAACCAGTGCCTGACTGCTGTGGTTAGTTAGCTAAGGGTGAACAAGCTGAAACTGAATCCTGACAAGGAGGAGGTAATGGTGGTTGGAAAGGCTGAGGTCTTGAGGGATGTGCTCCCCACCTTTGAAGGGGTTCAGCTGACACTCACTGGCTCTGATTTAGCATTGTCACTGAAGGAGCAAGTTAATGTAGCTGCAAAAGAGGCACTCTATGTACTTCATTTAGTCCAGAAAATGCCCCTTACCTTGACTCAGCTGATCTGGCCATGTGGATCCATGCTATGGGTACCCTGAAGATCAACTATTGCAAAGTACTCTCTACGGTCTTGAAGCAATTTCAGAAACTCCAGTTTGGTTACTATTTACAATGACATTTTAAAGCAGCTATCACTGAATTAGTTGCTGGATGCTGCCATCCACTATCCCATAAACTGAAAGGAAATGTTGTCATTTATAAAAGAAACAGTATAGGACAAAAATAATGCATATATTCCAAGCTGGGGGGGAAGTTTGACGATTCTGTGATATATTATAAGCTAAAGAAAGCCACTAATATCCGAAGCCTGCTACCCTCTTTCACTACAGCTTTCACAGTAATTTTAATAGTGATATATAAGGGTAGTATTTTGTCCTTGAATGGTCCTCTCCTACAGTTTCTGCTATTACACAGGATCAAAAGAGAGGCTAGCATCAGTAAGCTGCATATTCTAACTATTTAGATATTTTCACGTATATTGCTGTTCTCTATAAGTTTAATAAATTTAGTTTACTGTAAATTTAAGCAGGCTTTGACTATCAAACTGAACCATGTAATAAATTCACTAAAACCCAGAAACCATTTTCAACTGTAATTCCTTTCTTCAGACATTTTGAGTCTATTTCAATCAACATCTATGGCTTCTGAAGATACTAATCCATGCATAAAGTTTTCTGAAAATACATATTTTAGCTAGCTCTAAGCACAGTTGCATTCAAAGTATATTGCTTTTAAAATCTATGAAAAAGATCTTTCTTTTCTTCTACACAAATGTCATGCTAACACAATACTGAAACAATACAAACATGACATTAAGCTTCAGAGACTCTACCATGTTAGCTACCCTTTTGTCTTTCACACTCCTAGTATTATTTACTTTCTTGGTAATTCATTCATAGTCTGCTTTCTCATTGAGACTAAAAAATCAAATATACAATAAATGCAATTTAAAAAACAATAAGACGATCTAGATTACATCCACAGACATTAAATCTACTCTCCTGAACAGTTCTGTTCTATGTATTCTGTGGGACAGTAATAGTCTAGGAGCCTTTCTAACCTTCTTAGACAAGACATTCTACCAGGTGGAAGCCATACAAAAGAATGCACAGGTACCAGTAGCTGCTACCCATTTGCAGGGTGACACCTTCAAAACACTTTGCTTAGATGAGCAAAGCTGTCACAGTGGAAGACACTGGGAAAGGGAGTCCTGCAGATACTTGGGTCTCAGGCATGAGGGACTTTATAGATAAAGGGGTATAAATCCAATCTCTTCTTCTTGTCTAATAACCAGTACCTTGAATTGAACATGGAAACTAATCAGTAACCAATAGAGCTACTGTGGAATAGGAGTGCACTCCTCTTAACTCCCAACCATATCTGGTTACAGTGCTTTATTACAGCTGAAGTTTCCAATCTGTCTTCAAGGGCAGTCTCATGCAGAGCACATTACAGCAGTCTAAGCCCTCATCCTTCAGTGGCATGGATCTATATAGGCAGATCAGATGGACCAAAAGTCCTTCATGGTAAATAGGGATGCCAGCCTCCAGGTGGGACCTGGGGGATCCTTCGGAATTACAGCTCATCTCCAGACTAAAGAGATGGAGAAAATGGATGCTTTGGAAAGTAGATTGTATGCCGTTGCGTCTCACTGAGGTCCCTGTCCTCTCCAGGCTCCATTCCCAAATCTTCAGGAGTTTCCCGACCTGGATCTGACAACTCTACCCCCCTCCCCAAAATTTTCTGCTAGTGACCAGGAGGGACTCAGCAACCTTAGCAGGAAATGGAACAAAGGTTTTTTGTTGGTTTGTTTTTTGCTGTTGAATTAACTTGCTTCTGATGGCAGAGTTTAAACAAGCAGAGGAATGAAGCACCAATCGTTTAAAGAAAATAACTTGGTCTATTAAAGAAGTAATAAACTCTGATAGAACAGAGAAGAGGTAGAGAAGCTTAATTAACTGACTAACTGCTGTGAGAGACAGGAATGAAGGGGAAAGGCTCAGCTGGAGCAGGAAGTCTCCAAAGAACCAATCAGGAGACAGGAAAGACATAATTTGAAATTGTGGAAAGTCCCTAATCTAGTTATACAAACTAGCAGTGCTTCAGCTGTTCCCTTCTTTAAGCAGGTGTACTTAGACCATATATATTGCTACAACTTCTCTGGGTAAAGTTGAACTAGACTCTTAATTGAGGGTCAGCTGAACTCCATCAGATGTGAGAAGCGTAACAGCCTCCAAGATCTTACCAACCAGAATCACTGCTTGTTTTTTTCAAGATTCTATTTCAACTTGCCCTGCCTTAGCCATTCAACTGCAGTGGCCAGGAACTGGCCAAGGCAATTAAACAAGACCATCAGGAATTTATTTTATTATTTATGTTATTTATAATCCACCTTTGTCACATGGACTCAAGGCAGATTAAGCATAGTGAGTCAGTACAGTCTTTACTTGTGCAGAAAAGTGTCAGCTGGCCTCCAGTCAATCATCAGCCCTGTCTGCTGCTGATGGCTGCTTGGTAACCCACTGCAACATGTTTGCAAAAAGTTTTGCTGATTAAAATCCCTGGCATTTTATTCAATTCAATTCAATTGATGCAGACAAGACACCTGAAGTAGCACAACCAATCTGCTGCACTATGGACCCTAACCTAACCTACACCTAACCAAGAGAGCCTAGTCTAAGCTTTCAGGCTCTTGTTAATACCTTTTTGATAGAACATGGCTCCTGAGCCTTGCACAAAAGTTACAGTGGCTATGCCTTAAATCTTCCAGGGATCCTCTGAACTCAGAAAATTACTGACTAATCCCAAAGATAAATGGTAAAATAGATTGTGGAATTTCAGCTGTAAACTAATCTTTTAAATCCACTTCAATATGGTTTAAGGCCAGAAAAGTGCCTTGGTTGCATTGACTGATTACCTTTACTAAGAGATTAGGGCTGGTCTTAGCCATGGAGTAGCTGCCATGGGCACCACTGCAAGCATGGCAAAGGTAAGACAGGCAAAGGAGACGGACAGTAGCTATATGGCGGTGAGGGGCTCCCCAACTGCCCTCCAGCCTATCCCCAATGGTGTCTGAGGCAGCATGGGAGTAGGACAGAAGGATAAGTCCCTTGGGCAAACAGTTACAGACCCCTGGGTACTGAGCCACTTCCAGGAGGGAGGCCCGCCCCCGAGGAGTAGTCCAGGCAGACTTGTCAAGTCTTTGGAGCTTTATAAGAAGAAAGCAGGTCTGTGAGGACATGCCAGACATTTGCTTCTGACCCAACAAAGAAGCAGGCTGGAGAGCAGGAGGAGGATCAAGGTGTTCAGTGAAGTTATAGCGGTTTGGTAGAGCTGAATAAAGAGGCATGGGGCATCAAACCTGCCTTTCAACAGTAGGGCAGTGAGAGATGATCCTACCCTAGAGATGATCTCTCGCCCCACCATGTAGCCTGATTCTGGGGCCCCATCACTGAGTTTTGCCCAGGCCCCAGAATCACTAAGACTGCCCTGGAAGAGATACAGGGTGAGTTCACATGCATGCCTTTATACTTAGAAGGGGGGGGGGGTTAAGATATCTTAAATATCAATAATAATTATCAGAACATAATTTTGTTTGTTTAGCAATTACCATTTTGTAGCATAAATAAAGCCTGGCAGGAGATTTAGACCCTTTTCTAAGTATTAAGGCATTAGTTTTGTTTTAATAATGCAGGTTTTATTTGTTTCTTTTTGCTGAAGAATAGTAATTGCTACGTGGACAAAATTATGTTAATTATAAAAGCTGTTCAAAAATAAAATAAAAAAACCTCACATGGACTGGAAGATTATATCTTTACGGGGACAAATGCTATGCCAAGTAGAAAAGGCAATGCCAAGTAGAAAAGGCAATTAGAAAAACAGAATGCAAATATTACATGAGGCAGGCTTTATTAAGAAAAAGAATTACCCTGCAAAAGCTTAGTGATAAACATTTAAGAAATGTGAGAAATTTGCAGGTTCAAGTAAATGTTTGCTTGTTCTCTGATAAGAAGCATGGGGTTGCCACAAATCCCCTATCAAGATACCTTAGGGGAATTGCTTTGATTAGATGAGTACATTTTGGTAATGGAATAAATAAATTAACACTGTTGGTGTTAATTTGAGATTTCAGAATGAATACGTAAAAATATACTTCAGTGATGCTTGACTTTTCAAAATTAAAGCATCACTGAAATATATTTTTACATATTCTTTCTGAAATCTTAAATTAACACCAACAATGTTAATTTATTTTTGCAATGAGTTTTCTTTGGCGCACTCCACAAAGCTGCAGCTGTTCATTATAATCTTAGACCCGCTGTCTAAAGTCAAGGAGACAATATTACCCAATTTACAGAGTATTCCCCAGAAACTGAACCAAACCAATAGAAACTTGTTATGCAAATCCTAAGCAGACATTGGACAGCTGCAAGAAAATATTCAATAGGTTTTCCCAGAATAATTATCTGTAAATTGTCCACCACAGTGGGATACAACATATAGGCAGGATTTAAATTCCAAGCCCTATGATTTGATCCTGGAATGGCAGATGGTAGGCCTTTTCATTTGCTGCTTATTCCAATTCTGTGAAGTCATTACCTAAAACTTCTTTTTACAAGATTGTTGAAAACTCCATTAACAAAGACATTGAAACAAATAAGCTAAGCAAGCCATCTTATAGCATGAAATTAGTACAGAAAATGTCACTAATTGAAGTTCATCCTGCTACTCTCCCTCCTATCCTTGAGGTAGGACTGTAAGGTGATGCACATTCAAGTATAGGCTAATGGGGTCTGAACTTGCTGAGACTGAGAGTGAAAAAGATCTCGGGGTCACAGTGGATAGCTCAATTAAAATGTCAACTTAGTGTGCTGCAGCAGTGAAAAAGACAAACTCTATGTCAGGGATCATTAGGAAAGGGACTGACGATAAAATGGCCAATATTATAATGCCCCTGTATGATTTCATCTGGAATACTGTGTACAGTTCTGGTCACCATATCTCAAAAAGGACATTGAGGAGCTGGAAAAGTACAGAAGGGAACAACCAAGATAACTAGGAGGTTGAAGCACCTTTCCTATGAGGAAAGGCTGAAGAGTCTGGGACTTTTCAGTTTAGAAAAGAGACAAATTGGGGGGGGGGGGGGGGGGCAATAACAGAGGTGTATAAAATTATGCATGGGATAGAGAGAGTTGACAAAGAGCAATTTTTCTCCTTCACCCAAAATACTAGAACTCAAGGGCATCCAATGAAGTTGATGGACAGTAGATTCAAGATGGACAAAAGAAAATATTACTTTACACAGAAAGTGATTAAAATTGGAATTCGCTGCCAGAGGATGTAGTAATGGCTACAGGGATAAACAGTTTTAAAAGTGGATTAGATAGATTCATGGAGGATAAATCTAAGTGACTACTAACCAAGGTGACTGAGGGGAACCTCCATAGCAGAGGAACTAAATCTCTGAAGGAGGTAATATCAGGGAAAGGCCTAGATCTCTATGCCCCGTTATGGGCCCTCCCAAAAAAACTGGCTGGCCACTGTGTGAGACAGGATGCTGGACTAGATGGACCATTGGTCTGATCCAGCAGGGCTCTTATGTTCTTATGACCCATCAGAGCCAGGCCTAGCAGCAACCACCCAGCAGCTAGCTACCATGCAATTTGTGCAGTTCACCCAGGTGTGGCAATGGCTATAAATGGATGCCACACAACTTGCGATGAGGCATTTGGCAGTGGTAAGTAGGACTGTCATTAATTCCTGTCGTATTTTAAGAATTTCAAAAGTGTCCCACAAGTTAAATAATAATAGTTCAGATGTGTTGGAGATAGTATAGCCTGTTATTTCACAAATGTGTTTTATTATTTCACCCCAAAATTGTATGATTTTTTTTGCATGACCACCAACAATGTATGAATGATCCTTGCTCCCCACAGTTCTTCCAGCAGAGGGAGGAGCAGGCAAAATTCATATGATGCTGTAAAGATGGAGTCATGTACCATCTGGTGAGCATTTTAACTGAAATAAGTTGTACCTTGAGCAATTTGGATCGGAAAGCAGAAGACGTCCATATCTTTTCCCACTGAAAATCTGGTCATGGTTGCAGTCTTTCTGCCGTTTCGTCTGATAGGACAAAGGATTCTTAGAAGATAGATATAAAAGAATCCTGTATGTTTTAGAAATTAACCCTTTTGTGATTCTGGATTAAGGGATGAAAGAGATTAAAAAGGAGAAAGAGGCCATTTTAATTGATCCTGTATGTGTTGAGGATCAAACATATGCTTGACTTGAAGGTATTCAAACCATGTGAGGGGGTGTTTGCACTTCCTGTCTAATACAACCTTATCTAAAATATATCCATGAATCTACAGAGGTCTTTCCATATCTTGAAAGCACTCTGGTCTTTTCCCAGAATGAACCACGCTTGACCAAAAAAGCTGGTAAAAGGGAAAGGAAATGGAGAAAGATTTTTTCAGCAGGGAAAGGAGAGTGGATATGGGGGTTGCCAAGTAGGAAAGAAGGATGAAATAGTGTGTGGAAGGGATACAGGGAAAAATGAAAGGAACCCTGCAAGTCACATGTATACATGAAACTGCCTTATAGTGAATCAGACCCTTGGTCCATCAAAGTCAGTATTGTCTACTCAGACTGGCAGTGGATCTCCAAGGTCTCAGGCAGAGGTCTTTCACATCACCTACTGCCAGATCTTTTAACTGGAGATACTAGGGATTGAATCTGGGACCTTCTGCATGCCAAGCAGTTGCTCTGCCAATGAGTCACAGTCCCTGTGGGTCTCTGCTTGTTATCTCAAAATACATAACCAATTAAGAACTCACTGAATACCAGAACGTGAACTCATTTCTGAAGCAGGTTTGCAAATTACAATCTGCATTAACCTTGGTAGTATTGTATCTGCACCAAGCAAAGTATGGTTTAAGCCTTTCCCCATCATTTCAGCCCTTCTCACTGCAAGGTGATTAGCTGGTGTTTATTAATTCTGCACCCTCTAGGGAGCAGGACTTTACTTTACTTGTGCTAACCATCGTTCAAAACATACACACACACAAACACCCCAAACGATCAGGTAATAAGATCATTTCATAGAGAGGTATCTAAAAATTATAACCCAGTCCTAAACACTTGAGTTTGTCCATCTGATAGATCAACAGAACTTGCTTTCTAGGAAGGAGTATTGGGAGAATCATTTCAATGAAATGTACCGTATTTTTTCGCTCCATAAGACGCACCTTACCATAAGACGCACCTAGCTCCGCTCAGTGCCGTGGCTCAGGAAAGGTGAGGGGGCTTTAAGACACACACACTTTTCCCCCCACTTTTTTTGGGAGAAAAAGTGAGTCTTATGGAGCAAAAAATATGGTACCTATTTTATACATCATGCAAAAACTATTATACATACTTAGCTTTTCCTACAGATTTTTATTTAAACTTTAAAAAAATGATCAATGGGCTATGTGTAATGACAGATCATGTCTAGTTTTTTTATTATGCATAATGTGTTTAAGGATCAAAGAGGACATCATATCACCATATAGGATTTTCCCCCAACTGTAAAATCTAAACTGCATTTCTAAAAAAAACAAAAAAATGGAAGACAATCAACCATTTAGAAAATGCTTCCCTCTTGCAACTTCTTTCAGTCCCTGCCAACAGCACAGGAACACAAGCAAAATCAGCCTCTTAAGCAAATTAGAAGGCATGAGCAATTTAGGCCATTAGGAAAATAAAGCAGAAAAATTTACATCCGTTGGTAATTGGAGACCCAATGGGTGCAGGAAAATAAGCATAACTATTTGAGCTTTTGTCTGGATATTACATCAAAAACGCAGGAGGCCTTTCTTTTTTTAAAGGAAGTAAAAGATACCTATTTGCTTTGCTCAATAAAATAAAAGTCTACATGAGTTTGGGGTACACCTCAAATGTGGGGGGGAGTTCGTTCTGAGTCACTTTGAGAAGAACACCTGGTGTTTATGGTAAAATTCTGCAGATGTTACTGCTCTAGAAAATGTAATTATACAAAAATAACTGTGTTAATCTGTTGGAGCAAAAAGAAAGAAAGAGATGTTTGTAGCCCTCCTATTAGTCTAAATTTTATGGCAGCATAAAATGTTGCAGACTCTGCTTTTTAAGATGCAATCACAAAGTCTTTGGTCACTATTAACTTGCTAAAATGCACTAGGATCTGTTATTTAAAGAACACTTCATATTGCAAATATTTTTAGAGCCATAAGTAGAAGACAGTACAAACTGTCAAGCTGGCCCACATACTAACACAGTGACCTTGTTTCCCTCCCAGTCTACACTTACTAGAAACGAAGCAGTGTTGGCATAGGAAATCATGAATGCACCTTGCAGGGATAAAGTTACCTTGTTTTTGCCCTAATTATTCAAGTAAATCCAAAAGTGCAGAATAAACCATGATTAATATGACTTTCTCTTACCTGCTTCCCATCCAGAGTGCAAATTCTCTTGACAATTCCTGAATCTAACTTAATAGCTTCTGTTATATCAGTCAACACTTGGTCAAAGGAATGAGCAGTCTTCTTATTCAGCAAAATTCTCACAGCTTTCCGTGGCTTCACTCCACTCCGTATAACGGTTACTAATTTGGGCTTAATGAAATCTTTACTCTCCTTTATTTCACTTCTTCCAGATGTCAAAGATGTGAGGGATCGAGATGACCCAGATTTTATGTTGACTGACCAGTTTGGATTAACATTTTTAGTGTAATCAACTTTCCGAAATGGTTCATTGGATGCACACACATAACTTTCACCTGGGGAAAGATGACAAAACAAACATTACATTTCTTGATAGCCTTGATAGGGTTTTTTTTTTCAAGAATCAAATACTGCATTTTGATTTAAATATATAAAATGCATTTTCCATAGTTTCTTGAGTCCCACCAATAAAATTTGGGTTTCTTTAAGACAAGATATGAGACTATACTTAGTTTGAAAGGCTGTTAAACAACTGTTTAAAAATAAATTTTAGATCAAATGCACTGTTTCCAAAATTGCTTGTAATGGTTAATATACCTGCTTAAAAAATAATTAGATTGTGCAGAGACCACACAGGGGAAAAAATAAATTGTTTGAGGTTACATATCATATAAGTGGGAAGAACAGTTGAGATGACACTGCCTATAAAAACAAAAGTCTGCTACAACCCTGATCTCTGTAAGCCCTTTCAAAACAAAAAGATCTCTATAAAATGTATAGTATTTTCTTTATTTGTCTGAAGAGTGAAGCAATCTTGCAATTCTGTGGACTCTTCTATGAGCAATGAAAAGTGTAAAAGCAAAATATGAAACTGAAAGAAAACTTCAATTAAATTAATGTTATTTCTCAACTAATAATGATCCTCAGTTGCCTGTTAATAGTTCAGACAGCAGTATAACTAATTCTCAACTTGGCCCATCTATGAATACTTAAATCCAGAAATTGAAACAATGAATAGTTAGAAGGTAAATGACCTTATGAATGTCCTATAAATCGGCATTGATCCACCACTTACTTAAATAGCAAAGAGAGAGAGAAGAGGAATTATTGTTCTGACACACAAAGATGACATACTATCCACTTCCTCACAAGCATTTAATGAAGAAAACTGAGCAAAGAAATTGTACTAAACATGGTGATAAATGCTTGAAGCAGGATGGAATTCTTTTGAGTAAATGCATATAAACTCAGCAATGTTCTGCTCTGCAACAAGTTAACGGGTTGGATATTGTACAAAATTTCTGCCTGTACTAGAACTTTTGCACACAAGGGAAAAGACTATGCTAACGACTTGCGCTATATAAAACTTACTGTATCCCATTTGTAAAAAATGTTGTGCAAACAATTTCCAGGCACTGCAATACATAGGGAGGAAAGTGCTAGGTGCTGCACAAGATATTGTACAGGCAGAAATGCACAAAGTCCATTTATGTTTTCACTTGTGCCTTACTGGATCCAAGTTTATGTCTTGTAAAATGGGCAAAATAGAGTATCAAGGGATCAGAAGAAGAACCTAATTTCCCAATTCTATCCATTTTCCTTTATTCACATTGTCCTTTCGACACAATCTCAGTATACACCAGGCAAACTTATGTCTGTTCAGACAAGCTGCATAATCCTGAATGCACCCTAGTGACAAGACACAATCAACAATATCTGAAGCAAATTATTTTAGCCAACATTTCATTGCTTCCAGCTATTCCAAATATTGGTAGAATCCTTCAAAACGTATTCTCATACTGGTTGCCATCCCAGTGGTAGAAGTGTGTCAAGCAGTGATGCTCACTCGGTGGCTCAGGAGGCAAATGTGGCTCTTTGACACGCCAATTGTGGATCTTTTGAGCACCATTCTCACATGTGGCTCATACCCATGTTTCAGAAAAGTGGGCAAGGGCCTTGCCCAGTGGGGATTCTGGTTGGCAGGTGTTTTCCCACCTTGAAACAGGTGCCACCAGAACAATGGGTAAGCAGAGAGTCTTCCTCAGGTGCAGACTTCATGCCAGGGATGGAAATAACTGTGGCTTTTTTGATTGATGGCAATTGTGAATGTGGCTTTCCATGAGCCACAGAGTAAATGTAGAGCAATCTCAGTTATATTACAAGTTTTGATATTTTTAAACACCATCCACAGCTCAAAATTAGCCCTTGTACTGTGCCATGAAAAATTCAACAGGACAAATATTCCAGTATGCTATCCCAATTAAGGCAATAACCAGCTACATTTTACATCTTTTCCTTCCAAGTAGTCTGTGATAGCAGCTTCCTATAAACACCATACTCAGGAATTACAGAAATAAGAATGGGGACCCGATACTTAT
Source organism: Lepidodactylus listeri (assembly GCA_029233225.1). NCBI lineage: Eukaryota > Metazoa > Chordata > Lepidosauria > Squamata > Gekkonidae > Lepidodactylus > Lepidodactylus listeri. The sequence continues at coordinate 55,627,468 of JARCFY010000009.1, read as the reverse complement.
GGGGGATCCCTTCCCCTTCTTAACATTATATCTTCCATCTCTGCCACTGGGACCAGCATGGCTCGCCACCTCCACCACTGAGCCCACCAAGGCTACCTCCCCCACCAACAAGGGTGAGCCCACATGGGGTCCTGGCTGCCAGGTCACCAAGGTTTGTCTCCCCAACCAACACTGGAAAGCCGACAGGGCTCCCGGTCTCTGTTGCCAGGTCTGCCAAGGCTAGTTCCCCACCACCACACTGACACTGATGAGTCCTGTATGAGTCCTGTATGACTCCCAGGCCCACCAAGGCTTACTTGACCTGATCGACAGTGGCAAGTCCCACACAGTTCCCAGGCTCATCCTCAGGCCTACTGAGACTTCTCCACAACCACTATCAATGGCAAGCCCTGCATGGGTTCTGTGTGACATCCATGCCAATGCTCGCTTCCCTCCATCCTCCCAACACCAGTGAGCCCCACATGGCTCCTGGCCTCCATCTCTGAGGATTCTTCCCCACACTGACAACAATGGCAAGCCCCTTCAGGCCTGTCAAAGCTTGTGTGTGTGTTCCCCACAGGCGAGCCCCATGCTGCTGCTGGCCTCTGTAACCAGGCCTGCTGTGGCTTCCTGTTGCCGCCGCCATCCAACAGAGAAGAAAGGAGAGGTGTCTGCATGTGCGGACAATGTTTTTCTTTGGGGGGGATTTAAAACCCCTTCCATGTATTTTTAATCCTTTTCAGGTTTTTCAGCAAATGTAGAGTGTCCCACAGGTCCGCAGAACTATCTGTTTTTAAGTCACTGATTTGGGCCTGAGTCAGGTATCCCCAGATGAGCCCACATGTGACTATTAGAATGTAAGATGAATTTCAGTTAGCAAGTATACATCCATAGGATTATATGATTATTTTCTTCTGCATCAGGTAAGAACTGAGCCAACTGGGCTGGGAGAAAGGACAGAGGAGAGAGCTGCTGGGAAGGTGACTTACCAGAACAGTCCCACTTCTGTGCTGACAGCTCTTCTGCTGGAGGGTGTCAGTCTGAGGAGGGATGTGATCCCTTAAACGGGACCCCTTCCTTGGGCGGTGGACTGATATCATCTTGTACAGAGGATACCCCTGAGGGGTTGGGGGAGGTGGGCTTTTAGTAGTAGGTGATAAGGCTGCAGACATCACACACTGTCTCGATAGTTGATAGATAGTGCTGGGGAGGTGTTAGCAGTCATGCTGCATGTTGGCACCAGTGACATTGGGGAATGTAGCTGTGTGGTCCTGGAAGAAAAATTTAGGTTGCTAGGCAGATAGCAGCATTCTCAGAAGTGCTGTCTGCTTCATGCGGAGGGCCAGCTAGACAGGCAGAGATCAGGGGGCTCAATGTGTGGATGAGAAAGTGGTGCCGGGAGGGGGGGTTAGATTTGTTAGGCTCTGGGTAACTTTCTGGGACAATCCAAACTTGAACAAAAAAAGACAGGCTTCACTTGAACCAGAAAGGAACAAGGCTGCAGGCGATTAATATCAAAAAGCTGGCAGAACAGCTTTTAAACTAACCCAGGGGGGGAAACCGACAGGAGCTGGGGAGCCTCTGGTTCAGGACAAGTCAGTACAAAGGGATGATTACATAAACGCTCAGGGTAATACTGGAGGCTAGCAACCCTAGTTTATGGAGGAGATGACTAAAGGGGCGGGGACATTATAGAGGTTTATAAAATTATGCAAGGGGTGGAGAGAGTTGACAAAGATAATTTTCCCCCCTCACCCAAAATACTAGAACTCAAGAGCATCAAATGAAGCTAAATCCCAGAGCTAGAAGGCAACATCAGGGGTAGGCCTCGGCCTCTACGCCCTGTTGTTGGCTCTCCAAAGGAACTGGTTGGCCACTATGTGAGACAGGATGATGGACTAGATGAACACACATGACTGGGTGGGATGGTTTCGGCTGGATGAACCTGGGACCGCATACTGAGAGTGGGGATTCAAGTTATTAATTATAGTTTGTTAATGAGCTACAAATAAGGTTGGCCCTACTTTAAGCTAGCATCCGAATCTTGCATCTTTTTTTGTGAGGCTAATTCTTTGGCTAACTTAACTGGCAATTACAACAGGTCTCTTAAATAACTGTCCATGAAATAAAACAGAATGTTTGGATTCTAAGACAGTCCAATGAACCAGGTATTGATATGAAACTACCTTGCTAAGCCTAAACTAAGCTAAGGCATAAAAATAGTGTACATAAGCAACAGCACAAACAGAAAACTTTGATAGGATCTGTTCAAACATGTATGTGTGCACTTGTTTAAATTTCATGCATGCTTCAAATGGTCTCAGATCTGTATGGTCTAATGAGGTAACTTTGAACAAGTAGCCACTCCAGCTCCAGAGCAACATTCACCACATATTTGCTTCAATACGCTAGTTAGCAAGTCAGATTCACACAGGGCAGGGCAAAGGAAACAAACTACAATCTTCACATAAGGTAGGATTTGTAGCTCTTTTCACTTCAGGGGGGAAAGCAGGCCTGTATTTTCATAAATAATTGTATACTACAAATAAATTTAATCCCTCAACTAAAATTTCAGTAACAAAATGTTGTCTGCATACATAGAAAAAATGTGAAATCGCAACTGTGTTATATAGACATATCAAACACGCTAAATGTTTGCTGTAGTCTGCATAAACATGCTGTGGTTTCTTCAACACTTATGATTTTAATCTCAAAGGATCTACATTTACTTAACAAGAGTATCTGATGTTGCTCTTATTAATTCCCCTCAGAAAGCTAACATCAATTTGCAGGAGTAATTTATCTCTTGGGCTATATAGTTAATATTTATGCTATTGCTAATGAAATATCTTTTGATTCAGTGATGCTATGGAATAAGGCTTGCAAGGCCAACTTTAGAACATACAATTTAACTGCTTATATTTAAAGGTTGTGTACTTTAACAGGAGATGAAAGGCCCCTAATGCAAATCCAGTGCCTGCAATAAACTCTCTTTTGAGTTCATAATCACCTATCTGCTGTTTCCATATACTGGCAAATTTCTTCCAATGTATTTGAAAAGTGCATGCACACGAAAGCTCATACCTTGAATATCATTTTGTTGGTCTTGAAAGTGCCACTGGATTCTAAATTTGTTAAACTGCTCTAGAGTAAGCACAATTTTGCCTACTAACCCTTGTTTTGTTTCAAAATGTTTTCTTAATGAGATTTTAGATTAGAAACACCATTATCTATTTACAGTAGGCTGGAAAATAGCAAGCAGCCCATATTGTCATACATAGCAACTTCCCTTTCGAAAGTACATAGCATTTCCTGTTAAAATAAAATCCACCAAATCAATACACAAAGACATATATCCAACAATGCAGCTTCTCTGACAAATTGGCATTTTCATTTGCAGAAGAGAGTACTGACTTCTATCAGCCCCCACGCCGCATTTTTTCATTTTGACCCCTATGCTGTTTCCAGCTAAACAAAATTGGTGGTGGAGAATCAATGGACTTATAGCAGGAGAAAGAAGCAGGAAAGTCCCATTCAACAAAATCCATAAATGGCTGGCTACTTGCTACTATCAACCAATCATTCCCCAACTACGGCTATCATAGTATGAACATGAACATGGACTAGTGATAAAATATTAAATTACTGAAAGCTTATGAGGAAGAAAGGATGAAAATTACACAATTATATTGCAAACTGGCAGAAATATGGAAGACAATCTAATGTTAATAAGCCATATGTACCAATGATTTAAAATTGCACTTCCAGTTATTGGTTAATATAATCTTTCTATGCAGAGATATTCTTGCTGACAAACAAATCAATTTTAGATACTATGCCATCTTTATTTGCTTTGTTCTCTCTTATCCCCGAGTGATTAGAATAATACAGAGTGAAGAAATTTAGTCAGGAATATTGATGGATTTTATTCATTCAATTAGGTTCACCATTCTTAGACTGTGATCACACACACACGCCCCAAACTTGAATTACTTCTGATTGACAAACATCCCAAGATCACTTATCAAGTAGCCAGGTTTTGTAAGGTGATATTCAGGTCATGGAAATTGTTCAGCAGTTAGAGGCAAGTGTAATTTCTATACTGGCTTCTAATCCTTGGAAACGTTTTATTTAGAAGTGTTTTGGAAGCATTTTATTTGGAAGCGTTTTATCTCCATATCTGAATTTTTTATAGTAGCTTTTAATTTCTGGAATGTATTTGTATATATATCTGTGATATATATATACATATATACCTGTAAGTATATCTGGTCTAAGGACTGTAATAGTAATAAACTAAACACACACACACACTGAATAATCCACTTTCAATGAAGTTTCAATGCACTTCCCAACAGGATTTTACTGTGTGAACTGGCAAAATCCACTTCAAAGGTGGATTGAAAGTGGATTATTTAGTGTGTGTGATCACAGCCTTACTTTCAAATAATGTATGTAGGTTATAACAGGCAAAGGAAGAAATAGAAACAAGAATCCCAGACAACAGCAATAATGCAGAGGACTTGTCAGCCAAAAACCCCTGTGCCTTACTTAAGGGTCATCAATAATTTTTAAATTACTGCCCTCAGATACTGTGTGCCTTGATTTAATCATGACACCAGTGGACACAAGAAGATTTTCCCCATGCAATGCTGAATACTCTCAGCATCTTGTTTAAACTTGCCTCTGTGCATACAATATAGCACACATCTGGGCTAAATACCTCTGACATACTAATACAGCATGCATAGTGACTGAAAGAAAAACTCAAATGAGATGCTGGGTGTGCACAACATCACATAAGCATAGCTGAAGATTGGTAGCTATGCTAGTCTGTAGCAGTAGAAAAGAGCAAGAGTCCAGTAGCGACTTAAAGACTATGTGGCAGAGTATGAGCTTTCATGAGTCACTGCTCACTTCTTCAGATCAGCTTCTTGGAAAATGCATGACAAACTCTCACCATAGCTTGTGGGGTAAGTGGACTGTAGTGGGATTTTTATTCTCAGTCCCTTTGATATAACGTTCAGTCTTCTGCATTTGGTGAGAAAGATGTTATCTGTTTGTACCTCTGCAAGTTTCTTCACAAGGCTGATGGATTTCCATTCTGTATGGCTAAATGTCGTGCCTTCCAGAGAGATAAATCAAGATGGGTAGCTGTGTTAGTCTGTCTGTAGCAGTAGAGAAGAGTTTTCGTGAGTCACTGTTCACTTCTGAAGAAGTGAGCAGTGACTCACAAAAGCACATACCCTTTCACATATTTTGTTAGTCTTCTCCTTTCCTGACGATGCCATGCTTAAATCAGGCCTTAGAAGCCCTTTGTGCAAGTAGCCAAAGGGAAGTCTGCCAGCACTCTAGTGATATAGTGTTACTCTGAAACCAACTTTTGCATCTTCAGAGACAGACCCTGCACATTCATAAGCCAGCAGTACGCTATTTGATGATCTAGCTGACCCAAATTAGAGAGAGCAGAATGTCAATGCACTATTCTTGTTAGCTGTTAGCTTGGTGACATGTTGCAGGTCCTTCACTATAAAATGATATAAGTAGCCAAGCAAATCATACCATTCTGAAGCCAATATTAAAATGCAGCTCGAAAGCAATATTACCATAAAAATAATAATGGACTAAAAATCTACTAAATGCAAAACTACTTAGCAAGGAGATACACCTGAACTCACACCTCAATCTTCTGGACTGGGCAACAGCAAACTATTTATGTACTTAGTTCATTTATACCCTACCTTTGTTCTCAGTGGGAACCCAAGTGGCTTACAACCCTCACTCCTTCTGTTCTCCATTTTATCCTCACAACAACCTTATGGGGTAGGTTAGGTTGAGAGTTATATGTGATGCTCAGTTGTAATTGCACCTTGCTCTTTAAAATTTTGTTACTGTTAGGAGAAAGATAATAACTATACTTGCTGATTAATTGAAGAAACCATTAACAGGTGATGTTCATCAAGGATGAAGCCTTTTGCATGTTAACTGGAAAAGGTCGTGTTTGTTAAACTGTTAGCTTGCTAATGGGGAGATAACAAATAAAATTGGCAGGCAGAAGCCTGGGGTTTTTTAAATCTCTTTCTGGACAATAGAAAATTCTCCAGCAGACTCAGGCATGGAGTCAACACGGAGGAGAGCTAGATGTATAGCCAGGAGCACTGAAAGTTCTATTTCCCTTAGAGACTTTGCCTGGAACAGGAACCTGCTTTTAAAGTGAGATAGTTTATATACCTGGGTTCTTTTTTAAGGTTTTTGTTGTTGTTCTTTTGGACTCTTGCAAGTACTGATGTTTGTTTTAATGTAAAAAGGTAAAAATAAATTGTCCTTCTTTTGGAATAAACTGTCTCTCTTTTGGAAGATTGCAGCTATTTCATGTGCCTTTGGGATCTGATAAAAAAAGAGCCCACGGCACCTCGTTAGGGAATTTCCCTTCCTCAAGGTCAGGAGGAGGATTATGATCACAGGGTGCATCACATTATGTGACTGGCCCACAGTAACCCAGCAAATTCCCTTTTATTGTGTCTAACAAAGTGCACTTGCACACGAAAGCTTATACTTTGAATAAAATTTTGTTGGACTTAAAGGCACCACTGGACTCAAACTTTGTTCTCCAGAAAGTTACAGGGCAGAGTAGGGATTCAATCTTGGGTCTCCCATATCTTCATCCAATGCTAACAAAATGTATTTAAATTTAATTAATTTAAATTTCTTTAAAAAATAACTTTTATACAAGACAACAAGTAGGGACCCGAGTTACTCATGGGGCAGGTGGGGGGTAATTCCTTTTCTCATGTTAATAACCCGCCCCCATTGCCAGCCTCCCTACCAGCTCGCTATCTCTGGAGCCTTCTGCTCCACTCCCCCTTCCTCCTTCAAGGCAGGAAGTAAAAGGAGGAAGGGCCGCAGGAGAAGCCGTTTGCCCCTGGAAAGCATAAGAAGGGATACTCACTCCAGAAGCTGGCTCTTGAGGTGCTGTCAGCTGCTTGAGTGTGTCTTGTGTTACTGCAGCACTTTAAACACTTTGATCAGCCACGAGGGACAGAGGGGGGAGAAGAAGGAAGGGTGGCTCGCAACTGCCTGCTGGTTCTCCCGTCCAGAGGTCCTATCTTGGGCATCCCCCCTCCTCGTCTTCCCCTGCGTGCTGCACCCACCCTGTGTATGAAGTCTTGGGGCTTTCTGAGCCAGTCTCCTGTGCTGCTTCTGTGCACTTTCAATGCCATGCCATCTACCCACCCACCCAACTTTTTCCCCACATCGGCTGACTAGAGAAGGCAGCACTAGACCAGCATGCTGGAGGAGAAGGTGGCGCAGGCAGGACTTGGCAAAGCCACCGCACACTGTGGCTAAATTTAGATTTTAAAAAGGTCCCCCTCAAAACTGGCAAACCCATCAAGACTCGCCCCCGCAATTGACAACTATGGTGGTAGCAAGCCCTGTGTGGCTTCCAGCTGCCGGACCCACCAAGGCTTCTTCCCTCCCCAACAGCCGCAAGGAGCCCTGTGCGGCTCACCCCCACCAAGCTCTGCGACAGTTCCCAATGGTAAATCCATTTTCTGCGCATGCGCAGAGAATGCGGTTTACTTGGTGGGGGTTAAGAACCCCCCCCCTACATTTTTTAAAACATGTCAGTTTTTTCTGCACACCTGGGGAGTGCCCCAAGTGTGCAGGAATATCTGTTGACCCTCCACGTCCCCCAGATCTGTGGAAATAAGTATCCACACATAGGGAGCATGTTGAGAATTAGATATATAGATTTAGAGCCAGGTAGGAAGACAATGTACTAGTATCTAAAAAGGAATAAACACATTTCCCTTCAGGGGAGGGAATGCTTCACAGAGGAGCCATGTTCTGCAAAAAGAGGATAACAGCTTCTTTCATATGACAGAGAAGAGCTGAAAGTAAATCTGGTACAGCCCCACATAACTAGAATGCAATCCTTTTGTGGATAAAATAGAAAATCAGTGATAAGAACTACAGTTCTTAAATACATGTAAGGAGTTCTGTAGTGATGGCAAACCCACACAAACATTAGCTGGAGCAATCGCCACAGCTTTCTCCTAGTAGAAAGCTAATCTCACATTAAGTTGCCGTCTTCTATACAGGCTAGGTAACAGAAAGAATTATACATAAGCTTTTAATTATCTCATTTACATATGGCAGTGTTTTCTGTACAACTATGATTCTGGTTTATTTAATCTATTCAGTAACGGCAGTTATTTTTAAATAAAGTTCTTAAAAGACAACACTGAGTAATCATTGGCTGAAACAAAAGGTGTGATGGACAGGTTAGGTTCCACCTCTCCCTAAGAACAACCAATGGGAGCTGATGGAATATTAATGAGAAGGACAGTTAGCAAACAGCAGTTAAGAGAGTTGAAGACACTAGTTAGAGAGTTGGGAAGGAGGCTGGCTGATTGAAGCTGTGAAGCAAAGCTGCTTAAAGCTGACTGAAAAGAGCCAATTTGTAACAAAGGATCCCAAATGCTGGAATAGAGAAACAGTTCAATTGGGAAAGATTTTAATTGAAAAGAAAGTTTGTAACTTCTACCTGACTTTCTTCAATGTTATGTTCAAACCACAAATAAAAGTTAACTCCTTGTTTATTTAACCCTGTGGGCTGGCTGCCTCAGGGAGAGAAACACACACACACACACTAACATCTTGGTATATATCTGTCCTTATTATGTAATTGTGTTTTCAGGTGGCAATGTTCTATGCGCGCCAAAATCGACTGGCTACCTGAACTGCCCAGCAGATAGTTGCTATAATAGTTTTATTATACTACTGTCACTGCTGTGCACATTCTTTGAAGTTTTGGAGACAATCCAGCTCCTAACCTTTTAAAGAGAATAGTTATGTATTTTCATCAATAAAAAATAAAGATGTACTCATGACAATCTGACTGCTTCAGCAAAGAAACTGATGTTTGCGACCTACAGAGAACTACTTTACATTGATCTAAACATGAGTTAATGCTGCATATATAGTCTATGAGCAACAATAGGTCAGATTCTTCAGTCTTAGAATTAAATATATAATTGGTTCCAAAGTGTTCTCCTCTCTCTCCTTCACTAATGTTTATCAGTGAAACCCTTTTCTTCCAGAATAGATTAAAAATGCTTCATAGCACAGCTACCCTATCATCAAAAGGAAAATGTCCCATATGGCTTCCCAATATGCCTCTTTAAACGGCATCTGGACCATGTGCTTGATGCCAAGTATATCAGCAAATCACAGCACTGGTGAATAAAAAGCTGATACATGAAACCCATGCAGCATGATTTTAGAGTACTAAAGATATCTGGTAATTTGGGAAGTCACAGCAGCAGCATTTTTCAGAGTTTGGTAAACAAACACTCTTTAGTAACAAGCAAAACTTAGGATATTCAATATACTACTAGTTCCAAGAATCAGCCTCAAAAAGATCACAATAAAGAAAGGTCATGGAGGCACTGAAAATCCACACAAAAGTGACAATTGCAGTATCTGGCACAGAAGAATTATAGTAAGTATTCACTTATCTTAGTAAGTTTATTACAACAGGAATCTCCAGTTACAACAAGAAAAAATTAGTAACTCCAACTGTCACATCATTGCAGCCATTAAAAATGAAATAACTGTGCTCTCATTTGTATCTTGACCTTGCTATTTAGGTTTCCCTTTGTTCAGTATAAGTGCATCACCTCCCTATATGATGCTTCCCTCACTAGATGACATCAAGAGCTGAATTAGCTATTACAATGGAATACTAGAGCCAGATTTCCCATGTATTTACCATGGAGATACAACTGGATTTTAACAGAAGTTGGGATGCGAGGGAGGAAGCATTTAACCTTTTCCTCCCATGTCATCTTCATGGAGAGATACCAATAATCCTACTGCTAACACTAACTAACTTCTTAATATAAACAAAATCCATGACTGGATTTCTGAAGTAACATGTAGTTTAGCCCTCAAATCCTGTAAGTAGTAAATTTATGCAAAACATATTATTTTGATTGTTTTCCTTAGGTGCTCTGTGAAATTGTCACTTCTAAGACTACCACTTAAGACTTTTGAGACTACCACTCAGGTAGGAAACTGCATACTAGACTCATTCATTTCATAACTCTAATTTGCCCCTTAAGAACTTTTTTTCTAACCCTACAAAGACTGGCTATTCTAGCTAGCAATTAATGATTTTCTAAAATTATTATTATGAATGGTCACAGTCAGATATTTGACTGGTAGTTGGTGTTCAGCAGTTCAAGATCTAGCCAAATTCCTTGGAACTGCAGATGCCTCTTCACAGGAATCTTGCTGTTCCAAGCACACTGTCTTCTGGAGCTGAGCTGGTATTACTTGTTCAAAGCCCAGAATGTGTGTGTGCCTTGCAGGATCTCCCTAGGTTCTGCAGGACATGCAAGGCTGCTTTTTTAATACAGTGTCTGATAATACCAACACTGGTAACCTTCACAGAGCTTAGTGGAAATTTTGAACAGGTAAGAAGTTTCCTGTTTCTCAGTTAAAATGCAGCCATTTGTAAAATATTGGTTTATGCATATGTCAGTGAACATGTATTCCTGGAGCTCCTAGAAACTAGAAAACTAATTACTACAAATCCACTGTGTAAAAAGGTGTACTTAACTGAATCTTTGTTACTATTAATACATCAGTGTCTAAGCCACATTACTTTTAAATGGGAATGGGTTAATGCAAGGAGATTCATGTCAAATTTAATAGCTAAGCATATCATAATGAGAATGCTCAACACTTATACTCCTTAACTCAAAGACACATGGCAACTTCACTACAAAGCCAAGGACTTCAGTAAGGCTTATAAGAATCAGAATAGCCTCAAATTGAACAAGTAGTAAAGAGATTTCTTAATAATTTGACACAATGGTCAGAGCTGCTGTCACTGTTATGGATAGCACTACAAGAATACCACCTAGCTTAAACGACCCTAGTGTGAGTATCACACAAGACTTGTACTGAAGGAGACATCACAAAATAAAGGTTTGCAGTAATTTTGCCTGTCATTTGCTCACCAGTTAACTTCAGGAAAACCCACAAAAACAAGGAAGCTTATGGTCTAGAACAGAGGTATAAGTTGACTTTTCAAAAAGTTCATTTGAAGTAAATGGGCTTCGCTTACTATGGAACTGTTAATAAAGTACTTGGTTTTGATTTCCCTTTATAAATTGGTGAGACTTCCCATAATCTTTACATTACTTATGCAGACTAATTTCAGAGGGTAGCTGTGTTGGTCTGCAGGAGATGAGCTAGATTTGAATCCAATGGCTCCTTGAAAACCACCAAGATTTTCAGGGTATAAACTTTTGGGAGTCAAAGTTCGCTTTGTCTGATGAAGGGAGCTTTGACTTTTGAAAGCTTGGTGGTGATGGAAAGTGCCATCAACTCATAGCTGACTTATGGTGACCCTCTAGAGTTTTTAAGGCAAGAGATGTTCAGAGGTGGTTTGCCATTGTTTGCCTCTGCATAGCAACCCTGGACTTCCTTGGCAGTCTCCCATCAAAGTACTAATCACCCTGAAAATCTTGTTGGTCTCCAAGGTGCTACTGGACTTGAATCTAGCTGTTATGCAGACTAGTTAGCTATACATTTAAAGCATTTAAGATGAGCAAAGGAACTTCAGTGCAGTGTTCTTATATCGCTGTGCTGGATTCATGCTACTTGGGACCCCACCAAAAGGCCTTGTGAGTGGGGAACACCAGCAGTAAGGTAGCAACCATGAAAATATAACAAGAACAACTACAAGGGAGGTGTCCTTGATTCTTGTTGCTGTTTTCTAAGATGCTGTGATCATACATATTACACTGAATGTGAGAAAGGGAACTGGAAAGCCAGTTTGGTGTAGTGGTTAAGTGCGAGGAGTCTAATCTGGGAGAACCGGGTTTGATTCTGCACTCCTCCACGTGTACCTGCTGGATGACCTTGGGCAAGCCATAGCTCTGGCACAGCTGTTCTCTCAAGGACAGTTGTCTCAGAGCTCTCTCAGCCCCACCTACCTCACAGGGTGTCTGTTGTGGGGAGGGGAAGGGAAAGGAGTTTGTAAGCCGCTCTGAGACTCCAAGTGAGTGAAGGGCGGGATATAAATCCAATCTCTTCTTCTTCTTCTTGGAGATACTGATCAGTGCAAGAAAGCTAACCAGCCATGAGCATAGTGGACCTGCATATTCATAAGGCACACTCACAAGAAGACCACCAGTTACCATAAATAAGCTAAATGTCATTGTGGAGCAATAACATAATAACAGAGCGAGTAACAATTAAACACACCAAAAAACACCCTGCCGATACAAAATTCTTCATAAGAAGGACTTCAGGAAGAGAAATCAAGAAGGGATTTCTATCCAACAAATATTTATCAACACTCAAAGCAATCTTTCTAATTACAGGCCCAGGATGTACTGGAAGGTATATGAGGCACCAGCCTTGTAGAAACTAGGCAGGTCTGAGTATGTATGGGAATCCAGCTGGAAACTCCTTGTACCATGATGGAAGGAAGACAGGATGCACCTATAATAAATAAAACTATCTGAAAAATATGAGATGACAGCACTAGGGAACTGGAGTATCCAGAATAACAGACAACCACAAAGCTCTGTAATGCTTAGTTATGGATGTTGTTATTGCCATACTGGTCCCAGAGAATTAGAGACAAAAGATGATAAAGAACCATAACTGTCCAAACAAATTAGTCTGCAAACCCTATGCGCATCTTGAGCACACTTGTTAGAGCAAGAATGTTAAGAGGCCCAACAGTTTGCATATCTGAACAATCTGCCCAGTAATGGTCAATGCTACTGTTATGGTAACCCTTACTGTGTATGATAAACTCCATAAGTGTGCTCTGAAAATCAATATTATTCTACCAATATGCAAGTTGGACACCAGCTTTCCAAAACATGTATCAATTACTGTCAATGCAATATGCATACATTAATATGAATTTCTGCATATAGCAAGATGAGAATGGCTCTGTCAATAGAATCTGCTTTGTCTTATGTGCCTTTACCATTTTTCATACTCCCAAGAAGCTCTCATATTTAACTTTGCAACGTTCTGTTCAACATCCTTTTATGAGTTCTTTGGGTTCATGCATGTAGTCCTTTAAAGGTCTGTTGCAGTTTTGAAAAGATAAATTATGAAGTTAAGAGGGAATGAGCATTGAAATAATGTGCATGTCATACCCTTAAAATCTGACCATTGAACACCATTAATTCTCTGACTTAAAATCCCTATAATAAACCTTTTTAGCGAGGCTCTGGCCATGTCCACGAGCGAAAGTGTTGGCATATTTTGTGTAGGGATCCTACCAGGCAAGAGTTATACAGAATGGTGGACTTGTAGCTATGTCTCAACCTCCATGTGCCCTTTCATGAAAATGAATAGATGTGAGCACCTCTAGTGAGTGCACCATTAGTGCTCCCACTGAACGTTATTACCGTGCAGTTGGATACCTTCTGAAGGAGGCAAGCAGGAGGAACATTAACCTAGACTAACCAGAGGGAAGTGTGGAGACATTTAAAGGAGCAGAGGTCTCTGGGAGGAACATCGCCTCCGACCTGTGGGTGAGACACGGGTTCTTGCTCCCCCCCCTTCCCCAAGCGGCCTCGGCAGCAGGCACCGGCAGGTGGTCTCCCGCCCTTACCGTCCACCAGCTCCTCCAGGCTGGTCAGCTTGCGACTGCCGTCGACGGTGTAGATGGCGCGGACGCCCTGGGGCAGGTGGACGTTGTCGGAGAGGGACCGGGTGAGCTCGATGAGGAGGGCGTCGAAGGAGCGGAAGCGGTCGCCGGAGATGGGGTAGACCAAGCCCTTGAAGTACTTGTCCCCGTTGCGGTAGAAGCGCGCCTTCTTCGCCTTCTTCTCCGAGCTAAGGGCCTGCAGGGTGCGCGTCCGGTAGAAGCTGCAGTGGGCGCTGTGCGCGGGGCTGGGGATGAGCCCGTTGCCTTTCGGCCCGGAGCTGCTGCTGCAAGTCGAGCTGCCCCCGCCCCGCCGGGCGCCCGAGCGCTGCTGCCGCCTTTTGTCCCGCTCCTCGAAATGCTCCAGCTCGATAGTCCGCCGCGGGCTGGCCATCGCCACGCTTCCCCGCCTGCCCGGTCGGCCGGCCGACCCTCGCTAAGCGCCTCGTCGCGCAGCCAGACGCTCCCGGAGCGGAGAGCTAGCCTCGCATCCCGCCAAAAGCAGGGCGGGAGACTGCGGTCCCTCAGCGGCTCGGCGTCTCCAAGGCCGTCCCTCCCCAGAGCAGCAGCAGCAATAGTAGTGCCCAGCCTGTGCCCGGGGCTTGCCTGCCCATCAGGGGAGAGCCGCCGGGCGCCCTGGCCGAGTCACCAGCCCGCAAGCCGCCGGAGCCGCGTCCCTCGCCCGCAGCCTCAGCTCAGCATCTCCCGGCTAAAGGCAAGGCGCGCCCGCGCACAGTCCAAGGTCGCCGAGGGAGCCGCTGAGCCGCCGGGCTGCGGCCATGCAGCCTCAGGCGCGCGCTCCGTGACCAGAGGAGAATGCCGCCGGCAGCCTTCCCCTCGCGCCTGCCATTCTCCGCTGCTCAAAGCCGCCGAGGAGAGGGAGGGAGGCGGAGAAGGCGCGTCGGCTCCGCTCCCCGCGCGCGCACCCAGCCCCCGCTAGAGCCTTCCTCCGAGGCCAGCCAGAATCCCCATTGATTACTACCGCACGCCCACCGAGGAGGACACGCCTGGTGCGCTCTCTGCATTCACCGCCCGTTCTCTCCCAGGCGCCTCGTATTCTAGGCGAAACCAAAGCTCGCCAGGGCAGCCGCGCAGGCGCAGACCCGCTCCAACCGGCGGCCACAGCCGTGCGGACCTTCCCAGTGTTAATGGACTGTTAACAGCGCCGCCCGCACTAAGGCTCCTAAGGGGGCTTGGAAGGCTGCCGCGTTTGTTTCTTTGTTTTTTAAAGGAAGAGCGGGAATGAAGCTTCCTCCCTCGCCCCTTCCCTGAACCCCTGATCTCTTCTGAAGCCGGGCGCAGAAAATCCAACAGGAGGAGCGAACTGCTGCAGCGGCTGCAATCCGACCAATGTGCTCTGATAGTTATGCGGTGTGTGACTCGGTCAACCACCGGGTGTTGCTGGGTCCTAAAGAGACTCGGGTCATTGTAGATGGAAGGCCCCTTCTGCATCTAGTATTTGCTCCCTTGTTTTACCAAACCCACACTGGAACAGAAAAAGTTAAAGCTCAAAAAACCACATTCAAATACCCCTGGCCGACGCTGTAATGACTTCAGAGGCCTATTCTGCATCTAGCGTTCACACTGCTGTTTTACTAAACCCATGTTGGAACAGACATTCCCCTCTACATTACATGCCGCTTTCGCTTTCTTTGATTGTCGGATTTTATGGTAGCCTCCACATGGCATGCTGGTTTCACATCCTTTGATCTCTGGGTTTTATGATACCGTCTGCAGAGATTTATAGCCGTTTTTATGGCTGTTCAGGGGTGACTCTGCAGTCAGTACCACGTTGGCCCGTTGAATGTGGTTTTTCAGCTGCATCTTTTTCTGTTCTAGCATAGGTCTGGTAAAACAAGTGAGTGAATGCTGGATGTTGAATGGGCCAGAGTGTGATGAACTGATGCTCAGAAGACCTGAGTTCAAATGCGTGCCCAGTCGTGAACCCACTGGGTGACCTTTGGCCAGCCTAACCCAACTCAATGTTGGTTTGACTTGCGTATGAAATGCAGGAAGGGAGAACCATGTGGTGCCCTGAGCTCCTTGGAGGAAGGGCAGGATCTAAATGTGATAAATGAGTCTGAAAGACAGTGATGGGCCTGCCACCTCTTCCCACACTGCTGGCTGAGAGCCAGACCAGTACCTCTGGAGCTTCCTTGCAGTAATGGACAGGCCTGAGAGGTGACAACTGGTGTAAGCCATGCCCTGTCACCTTCTCCTATGCTACCACAAATTGCAATGCCCCAAGAAGCTGTTTGAGTGGTGAACTCATAACCAGACTTCCTTACGATCAACCCTCAGGCCACCCATTGCACGGATTTCTTATCACTCCCATCTCACTGCAGTTCTGAGGAATGTAAATATTATTTCCATTTTAGAGATGGGGGGAAAGCTCATGAACCATCTTCTGACACTGCATCACAAGAACCACAAATGCAGACTCTTGTAGCACTGGGCAGCTGCCAAGGCCAGTTTACTGTCCAAGAAACCCAAATGGTTCTTTGGAGCACTGGAAACCCCAAGGGGTACTAACCCTCAGCTAGGACTTTGTCTTGCTCATAGCCAGCAGAGCTGTGAGAAGAAGTAAGGACATGGCTTGTGCTTATCATTCCACCCTCTCCCCCCCCCCCCCGAATGTGCCACTGCCGGCACTGCTGGGCTTGTCTTTCCACAGCCAGTGGCAGTATGGGAGTATGAGCCTAACTAGACATTACAAACTGCACAAGTTATTCATAGGACTTATAGCTGTACTATAGCTGATACTATCCTAGTGGCAACCCATGAATAAATGCACAACAGGTTGGCTTGGGACCACTGTGCTAGAGAAGAAGGAATTCCTGTCTTCT
The DNA here is from genome assembly GCA_029233225.1 of Lepidodactylus listeri. Classification (NCBI taxonomy): domain Eukaryota; kingdom Metazoa; phylum Chordata; class Lepidosauria; order Squamata; family Gekkonidae; genus Lepidodactylus; species Lepidodactylus listeri. Next base: position 55,610,953 of record JARCFY010000009.1, on the reverse strand, counting down.
CTCCTGAGTTGTTTTTGGCAGCTGAAGCAGGCTGGGACCATGGCTGGGAGCATCATTTTCTCAGTGTGGAGTAGGGTTACCATGTCCCTCCTGGCAATTGGTGGGGGATGGGGATGGTTTACCAAGAAGTGGCATCGTCATACCAGTAGTTTCCAGGCGACACTCTGGTATTTGGGCAAAAACTCTATGATAAAACCAGCTTCAATCATAGAGTTTTTGCCCAAATACCAGCACATCACCCAGGAGTCACTACTGGGAAGTCCCTCCTCCAGACAGCTGGGAGGCAGGGCCTGGTGCTGGGAGACCCCTGGCAATGCTAGTGGGGAGCCAGCATATGCAGGCATTCAGTGTATGTGTTGGTTCCCAAAGGAGCAAATTGTTTCAGCTGCTGAAAACAGCTCAGGGAAGAAGGCAGGAATTCCTCCTTCTCCTGCACAGCAGTACTTGTCCAAACTGGGCCCTGCTCATGAGCTGCCACCAGGAACTAGGAGCTATAATATAGCTGCAAGTACCTATGGTAAACTTGTGTAGTTTGTAACTCTCTAATTACACTTTTTGTTTGTTTGTTAATGTTTGTTAATGTTTGTTAATGTTTGTTAATGTCTAGTTATGCTCTTTGCCTTGCTCCCACATGGTGACAGTGAGAAAGCTGTCACCACATGGTGACAGTGAGAAAGCTGAAAGGAGGGGATGTCCATGCCTGTCATTGCCTTCCAGATTCACACCACTTGAGAATGCAAAAGAAGAGTTGGTTTTTATACCCTGCTTTTCTCTAAGGAGTCTCAAGGGGGCTTACAATCTCCTTCCCTTCCTCTCCGCACAGCAGGCACCTTGTGAGGTAGGTGGGTCTGAGAGAGTTCTGAGAGACCTGTGATTGGCCCAAGGTCACCCAGCAGGCTTTATGTGGAGGAGAAGTGGGGAATCAAACCTGGTTCTCTAGATCAGAGTCCGCCACTCTTAACCACCATACCACACCAGCTCTGATACACTGAGCATTGTAATCCTTTTCACAGGTACTTGAAAAAACTCATTAAACTCCATCAGACTTCTGGGTAAATATGTTTAGGATGAGACTTCACGAAGAATATAAATGAGATCATATCCCTTACAATGGATGACCTTCCTTAGCACAATAGTGATCAAAACTGAACACTCGTGTTTCTAACTCAGGATGGATAAACAAGGATGGCATCAATGGCCTACTTTTTTTTTTATAAAGGTGCTTGGAAGCCAAATCCTTCCCAGAGATTACAGAGATTAGACTGGGTAACTAAAAACTAAGTGAATGGCCTTTTACAAAGGCACTTGTGTGTAGCTAGTTTGTATGCATCAGGGCCTGACGCTACAAATACTGGAGCAGCTTCTTAAACCTGAAACAGACATAGGCTCTTATTGTTTTAATCTGTGAAACTGACCTGGACATATAAACCTACATGAAGAATGTGTCATATTTCCCTTGAGTGGAATTACAGTTGATGATACCACTTGAGGACATAGATGGGGGGAGATTGGACAGGTTTGGCCTTCCATTTACCCTCTTGATCTTTGTCTAACATGGGTAATAATGACAATTTGAGGGAGACTGTATTGATTATGAAAGTGTTCAGCGTCAGAAGGTGTGGTTCCTGTTTCATTAAACTCAAGTAATGGTTAGACTTCAAAAACCATGTCTCTCATTTACCATTACTGGGCAGATTTATCAAATATGTGCATTCAAGTCCAAGGACTTCTGGATTAAACTAATCAACTAGATTCATTTTAGTACAGCTTCCGGCTAGGCTTGGGGATTGCACAGGTTGGTATTAGGAGAAGGACATGTGAAAGTCACCCTATTTTTCTAGGCTTCTTTTTTATACTATCAGCTACAACTTCTGTTTGGACTACCTGGGTAAACTGGGAATGTGGTATTTCTTTTGATACAAGCTCTGCTCCATAGTTATGGGCTTGTTGATAATGAATAAATTTAATAACAAACCAGTTACTACATGTAATAGTAGACTGGGTGGCAGCTGTGCCTAGCAAAGCTAGGTCATCCACACTCATGGGAATCCCTGGGGTATTCTGTAAAACATCAGTTTTTAAATTAACCAGATGGAAAAGGGGGGAGGGATCACAAGCACCAACTATGCATCACGAGCAGGGCCTTAGCCAGGATTTTTCATTTTGTGGGGCAAATTTTTTTCTTGTGGGGCACCCATTATGCTTATACTTAAAAATAATAATTAACTAGAGATTTTGGGAGTAGAGCCTAAGGAGGATGGGATTTGGGTAGGGGAGGGACTTCAATGGGATATAATACCACAGAGTCCACCTGGAGATCATGTGTAATGCCAGGGGATCTCCAGCCACCACCTGGAGATTGGCAACTCCAGGAGAAAGAGATTGATTTCTCTCCCCCCCCCCCCCCATGGAAAGTTATGGGAGAGAGAGATTGACTTCTCCATCACCATCACTCTTTCCTTCCTTAGCCCCCCTTCCCCTCAGCAGTTGAGAGTTTGGGGAAGGAAAGGAAAGGAAAGCTGCCCTGTGGTTTCTGTTCAGTTTCACTCCCCACCTTTCAGCTGTTAAACCTAACTGTTGATCTGCAGGGAGTGAAACTGACCAGAAGTGGCAGGGGGGTTTCCCTTTCTTTCTCCAGCCTGGCAGCCACAGGGCTAGGCACACTGGGGGTAGAGGTGTCTGGCATCATCAGGTGGTGGGGCAGGGCTCGTGGGTGGTGGGGCTCTGCCTCCAAATGTCCCACTGTGGCTACGGGCCTGATCAAGAGTTCTGAATGCTGAAAGCAGTTTAGAGTACATTGAAGGAGTATGGATGTGGAGGGCAAATTAGCCTACCTATGCCCCTGAAAGCTTAATAAATCTTTAAGAAGGAAGTCTTAGAGACTGAGGGAATTCTAAATAGTTTCCCTCAGTCATTCACCTGACTGAGGCCTTCAGTTTGTAAGACAGTTGCCAATGGTGGGGGACATGGGTTATATCAGAGCATGAAATTTACCAGTTCTAGATACACATCCATATTAGGGAGAGGTTTGCAGTTTCTCTGTGGGCACTTCTGAATTCGGCTATTCTCCTGGATGTTCAAATGGTGGAGGCTAAGGGTGCCTTTTACTCATTTTGGGTAATGTACAAGTGACATTCTCTTTCAGTAGACCAGGATTTAGGTATTATCTTTTATTGCCTGATGTAGGTTATGAATGTTGCCTAATTATTGTAGCTATGATTTTGCATAAAGGGATGCCTGATGGGAGTCAAGACATTAGAGAAAAGAAGGTTATGATGTACTTCTTCCACTTCCATCCCTGTGAAGCAAGATTTTACCTCCTTTTTTCTTTCCCTGTCTGACTGATTCACCCTAGCTGTCTGTTTTCTTCTTCCCTGAAGAAACTATGGCTGTCCCACCTTGTCACAGTCTGATATTTTGCTGCTGAGGTAACCTGAGGGAAGGATCAAGATTGCCCTTCAACTTAAACCACTGAAATGGCAGTTGAGGCTTTTTAAAATTCAAAAATAACAAAATATTTTATTCAACATAGAGGGGAGAAGGTCAGGTGAAATCAGGCGTAAAATTTCTGATGTAACTCAATAAAGAACTCTGAGCTAAAGCAATATAAGCACAGATTTCATATACATTAGGTTATGTTGTCTGTTTTGTTTCACTGTCATTGTAGAATGCAGCCTGTCCTTTCTCTGACATGAAATCAGCACTCTGTCACTTTTAGTCAAAAGGTTAGTTGTTGTCATTCTGGTTTAACTCCTTCAGGTCCTCATAATGGGTCCTGACCCATCATACTAGCATCACTGCTATTTGGCATTAATAGTAAATGACTACATTGCATTTCTTTAAAGACCCTCAACATTTCTTTCTGTTGCCTTCTATCTTGCTGCTTGTATATCTATATATCTAATTCTCAACATTCACCTCTGCATGCAGATACTTATTTCTGCAAACACAGGGCACACTCTCCCCCAACAGGTTTTTCTACAGACTCAGAGGACTCCGTAGGTCTGCAGAAAAATCCAAAAAGTTTTTTTAAAACTTGGGGAGGGTTGAACCCTGCCAATGCCTTTTGAAACGGCTGCCTCAGGGATCTACTCCAGGCCCCGCCACATCGACAATGAGAGGTAGACTGGTTGATAGCTGGAGGGAGGGAGGCAAAAGCAGTACTGGAGATCGGATTGGGGAGAGTCTCTTCTGCAGTATGAATGGCTAAATAGCAGGGGGTTTTAAGCCAGGCCTGGGATTTAGGATTGCCCGCTCCAGGTTGGGAAATTCCTGGAGACTCTGTGGTGAAGTCTGAGGAGTGCAGTTTGGGGAGAGGAGAGGCCTCAGCTGGATAGAAGGTCACAGAGCCCACCCATTTTATCCAGAGGGACACATCTCTGTTGTCTGGAGTTTAGTTGTCAGTCTGGGGGATCTCCAGGTCACACCTGGAAGCCGGCAAACCTAGACCTAGCAGCACCCTCTGGGTGACTTGAGACCTCCTGACTTGCATGATTCAACTAGGCCTGGCTGCTTGATATGTTCAAAAGCAGCCACCCTATGAAAGTCACTGTAGTATAATGGTCAGAACTTTAGAGTAGGGTTTGCAAGATCCAGGTTTAGATCTCCCATCTTGCTGTGGAAGCTCACTGGGTGATTTTGGACCATTCACATACTTTCAGCCTAATCTACCTCATAGGGTTGTTGTGTGGATAAAAAGGAGGAAAAGAGAATAATGGAAACAGTCCCCACTGTGGAGAAAGACCATAGTTTTCCTTCTTTTTTTAAAAATATCTTTTTAAATAGATTTTGAATCAAAACAAATAAACTGTTGCATATATCAGCATATAAAAAGTTCCAAAAGATTTCAGAGCTATTACAAGTAACAATGTGAGAAGCATTCTAAATTTTGGACTAAAGAAGGAGATTAATCCTCAAACATAAACCTAGATGTCATATCAAATAAAGATCAGGCCAAAAATAATACAACTAATATTTTTACATCTTGTAAAGAAAATACACTTGCGACTATATGTTTAACCAATTATACAGTTTTCTCCAAAGTATCTTGAAATCATCATCCTCTTTACCTTTTAAGATTTTTGTAAGTTTATCCATCTCAACCTCTTCAAAAAACTTTTGTAGGAATTCCCTTCTATCAGGATTTTTATCAGTTTTCCAAAATCTTGCATAGAGTATTCTCGCAAAAGTAATACCATATATTATTATTAGTCTATCTGTCCTACTATATGCCTCTGGTATTATATTAAGGAGGTACAGTTCGGGTTTAAAAGGTATTTTAAAACTAAGTATATCTTGCAGCATGACTGCACCATTAACCAATAAACATTAGCCTTTGGTCAAAGCCACCACATATGGAAATATGACCCAGAATTTTTTTTACACTTCCAACACACATTAGTTACTGTTTGTGAATATTTGGCCAGCCTCTCTGGCGTTAAGTGCCATTTATAAAACATTTTGTAGATGTTTTCCTTGAACGCCGCGGCTTTAGTAATTTTGATGTTTGTTTTCCAAATCCTATTCCAACTTTCAAGCTCTATAGTATAACCTAAATCCCGTGCCCAGGATATCATTGCCAGTTTAACTGTTTCCTCTAACAATTTGTAGTCAAGGAGAAAATTATACAGCTTCCTAATAATCTTAACCTCAGAACCCAGCAATACTTTGTCCAAATCTGTTGGTTCCCTATAAAAACCCTCTTTCTTGTCTATATTAAACCTAGAGTTTAGTTGTAATGTTTGCCACCAAGTTACTACAAGATTTTGCTTTGCTAGCACTTCTGGTGACTTCAAATTGTTGTCCTTATCTAATATATCCCCATAACTGCACTTCTTGCCTTTCACTAATGGTTTAGTAAAAGCTTCAATCGGTGATACCCAATTCGGATTTTTGCTGTAAAATTTATGCTTTAATTCTTCCCATGTTTTGATAAGGGCACCTCTGACCATGTGGTGTTTAAAATATCTCCTTTCCTGTCCATACCAGAGGAAAGCATGCCATCCCACTGACAAGTCGTGCCCCTCCAAATTTAACAATCTCGAATCCTTTAAAGTTATCCATTCTTTTAACCAGACCAGCACTGAAGCTCTATAATACAGAGCCCAATCGGGTAGACCCAAACCACCTCTCTCAGACTTATCTTGTAGGTCTTTTAATCTAATTCTAGATTTTTTTCCTTGCCACATAAACCTCAATACAATTCTTTCAAGTTCCCGGGAAAAATTCTGATTTGTCAGTATCGGTAACGTTTGAAACAAAAAAATAATTTTTGGGAGAATACTCATTTTAATTGTGGCAATTCTGCCTAAAAAAGATAGTTGTAATTTACCCCAGTTCTCCAAATCATTCCGAACTTCCATTAACATCTTTTTATAATTGTTCTTGAACAAGGAGCTATATTTGTTTGTCAAGTTAATACCTAAATATTTTACTTTTGAGCTTATTTCAAATCCTGTCATATCGTGTATCTGTTTTGTACCCTCTTTAGAACAATTTTTTGTCAGGATTTTTGTTTTCCAGACATTAATCTTAAACCTCGCCACCTGACCATATTGTCGTAAAGTACAAAGCAAGGTTTCAATAGACAGTAGAGGATCTTCTAAAATAATAACAATATCATCCGCAAATGCCTGTAACTTGTAGCATTCCCCCTTAAGAGAGAGACCTTTTATTTCCTTCTCTTCTCTAATTACTTCATTGAGAGTTTCTAAAACAAAAATAAATAACAGTGGGGAAAGGGGACACCCCTGTCTTGTGCCTTTACAGATTTGGACTTTTAGTGTAGTGTCGCCATTAACCAAGACTCTAGCTTCTTGTTTTGTATATATGGCTTTTACCATAGAGTAAAATTGCTCCCCACACCCCCAGTGGTTAAGTTGCAAAAGCATAAACTCCCAGTTTAAATTATCAAAGGCCTTCTCAGCATCTAAAAAAAAAGAGCCATTTGTTTCTTGGGGTGTGCCTCATAATACCTCCCCAAATCCCACCCTCCCCAGAATCCACCCCCCAAATCTCCAGGTATTACCCAACCAGGGCTTGACCATCCTAAGTGGAAACTGGATACAGTGCCTGCTTTCATAAGCAAAAGTTTGAAGAACATATACTTATCTTAAATGCTCCATTGTCTTTTCCTTTATACTTCCATGAAACTAATACACAAAAGGATGGCAAAATAGACTGGAATTATTTTTTTGGATGTACACTGGTGCATTTCAGAGGAGCTTGGGTTTATTAGGTCAGAGTTTGCATTTCTCTCTCTCTCTCTCTTTGTGTGTGTGTGTGTGTGATTAAGGCCTCTATTATGGTTAAGCCAATTTGGCGTACCTGCAGGGGAAAAATACAATTCCCTGAATGAGAGGGTTTGTAGCCCCTTCATGGAAGATTCTATCAGTCCTGTGGCACAGATAATATCACTGAAACCTTCCATCACCATTTTCTATGGAGCCAAATCTGGTATGCAGAACATGATCAAAAGAAGAAAGCTGTTGACCTACAGGTGTAACAGGTTTCCGGGCTTTATTGCAAAGTTAATTGATGATGATTATTGTTTTTAAAGCACATATATTGGTTTTCCTTAAGAAATGTATACTATTAGCATCATCCAAAAAATTACATTTTTTTAAATTAAGGAGGACAGAAAAAGTAGGTTAAAGGCCCTAATGCTTATGAGAACCAGTTTGGTGTTTAGTGTTTAAGAGTGACGGACTCTAATCTGGAGAATCGGGTTTGATTGCCCACTCCTCCACATGAAGCCAGCTGGGTGACCTTGGGTAGAAAGAGCTCTCTCAGCCCCACCTACCTCACAGGGTGTCTGTTGTGGGGAGAGGAAGGGAAGGCGATTGTAAGCAGCTGTGAGACTCCTTCGGGTAGTGAAAAGCAGGGTATAAAGACCAATTCCTCAGCTTTGTATGAAATACAGACAACTAAACACTCAAGTCTTGTTGAATGGACCATGGCAAGCAAAGATTGGTAAACAATTTCAGTTTTAAGGAAGCGCTTCCATCATAAAAGATGTATAGGTATCTTTTCTTCACAAAAGGAGTACTTCCATTTCTGGTTACAAAGGGACTCCTATGAGTAAAAGCACATTTTTTATTTGGATAGAAATAATATTTCTTAGTACACTTCCTCTTATGGCATGTATTATGCTTGTACTTCTGGTTGTTTATACTTGCTAGAATTAGACATGTGACTAGGATGCTTTCACACTTATATTTAGCTTATATGTGGGATATATTAGGTTTCAACTTAAATAAACTGTAGTGAAAAAATAAAACCCGGATGAAATTGTTTTTTCATGTCTGGTATTTAAATTCAGCTGTAAGAGCTAGTAGGGAAAGATGCACTTCTGTATTTGACCGGCTATGGTAAGATCAACACTGACAGCTTGATTACTACTTTTGATTTCTGTGATTCATCCAGTGATACTAATATGTGAAATTATTAGTGTTTCCTTTATTTTCTAGCTGACAGGAGATGTCAGAATACCAAAAGAAGATATCTTAACTATTATGTAGTTTATGCAAGCATTAGAAAAAATAGAACTATTTATTTAATATAAAAAAGATTTAAATACTTGACAGCGATAGCAAAGGGTCTCCGCTCTGAGTAAGATTGTGCGAGGAATGTTTATTTTACTTTCAGAAGCAGGAATTTTTAACCCAAGTAAACCAGTTCCCAATAGGGGAAAAGCTTTGGACCTACCAAATTAGAAAAATGCTTTTTATCCATCATATTTACCTGCTTCTCTAATCACAGAGCAATACTCCCAAGCTTTTAACAGAGTCCAGCAAAGCCTCTCAAGGACAATTGTCTTGGGAGGAGGATGAGATTGGATTTATACCCTGCCCTTTACTCGGAGTATCAGAGTGGCTTACAATTTCCTTTCCCTTCCCCTTCCCACAGCAGACACCCTGTGAGGTAGGTGGGGTTGAGAGAGCTCTTTTGAGGACTGCTCTTGAGAGAACAGCTGAAAGAATTTGGTGTAGTGGTTAGGAGCGTGGACTCTAATCTGGGAGAACTGGGTTTGATTCCCCACTCCTCCATATGCAGCTGCTGGTGTGACCTTGGGTCAATCACGAGTACTTTCAGAACTGGAATAGTATACCAGGGAGCAACTCCATCTATTGCCTACTGGAGCCCCACCCATAATTTTGACAGAACCCCAACTCAGGTTCCCTAAACCCACAGAACATCTTGGAATCTTATGGAACCCATTGGCCTCTGGGGTAGACCACCCTAATTGGTCCAGGGAATGGGGTGGCACATTCCACTGGACCTTCAACAGATAATGGTCTGACTATGACACACAGGATGATCTCATTTGCCTCACTAGGAAAAGCTGATAACAAGATAGGCGTTTTCAGATAATTTCCAGAGATTCTCTGTTGTAGTAATTTCAATTATCCAATTTCGTATGTTCAGTATATTAAAGAAATGGGGATTTGATTCAAATATTCATTAGCTAACATCCAAGTGTACACCCCTAATCCTTTCCACCAAATGTTTTCCCCCAAACCTGGCCTTATAATGAAGCCAGGGAAAACTGGTTCCCATGCAACGTGTGTACCAAATGAAGGACATTTTACTACCATCAAATGTACTTTGGATAGAAAGACGTGACTGAATATCAACACTGTAAAAATGCATGCAAAAAGTCAGCTTTCATAATGTAGTATGTGTCCTGCCTCCTAGCACTGGTGATGGCATGTCAACACTTAAAAGTTGTGGATGCTGGACTTTGCAAAGTAAAAAAAGGAAATGCAGGGATCTTATGGTAATGCATATTTCTAACAACAGGATATAAAGACAGGAAGAAGGCAGAAACGAGATAAGAATGTAATAGTGCAATCATAAACAGAGTTATACCCTTCTAAACTCATTAATTTCAAATATGTCATTCTGTTTAGAATTGTACTATAAATGTGGATTTTGTAAGCGGTGTAATCATTCTTAAGAGTAAAACCCAGAAAAATTCTTGTTTTTTAAAAAAATATAAAATGATGCAGAGAAAAAAAATACTCTTTGATGGTGAGACTATGATTCAGTGGTACAGCATCTACTTAACATGCAGAAGGTCTCACATTTAGTGCCCAGCATTCTCCTGTTCAAAGGATCAGGTAGTAAGTGATGTGGAAGACCTTTGCCTGAGGTGCTGGAGAGCCACTGCCACTCTGAATAGAAAATACTGATCTTGATGCACCAAAGTTCTGATTCAGTAGAAGGCAGCTTCATATGTCATGCGCCTAGGTGTAATAAATTATGGACATGGATACCAGGAATTTTCTTTCTTTACTCCTTTCTTCCTTCCTTCCTTCCCTTCCTTTTCCTTCCCTTTCTCTTTCCTGACTCCCTGCATGTTTCTTTCATGGAATGGCCTTAGACATTTAGAATAGCCTCTGCAGCACTTGAGCTACAACTTAGCACCCATGTCCTTAATGGAAATTTGGTAAAATTCAAACCTCAAGATTGAATCCTTGCCCATGCAAGACACAAAATGTGTCCCATTCCTATGCAAGGGACAAGGACCATATTGTGGGATCTCTACAGCTTTTCTCCCATTGAGGTCAGGGGTGCATATCCAAGACCTACTCATCAGTGGTGGGCTGCTGTCAATTGTTTTGTGCCCTCACATGGGGAGCATAAGCCTTCCTAACTGTAACCAAGAGATGAATTAGGAACCAGGTATGGTTAGGGAATCAGCTGTGCTCCTCCTTTTAAAGGCATTGCTGTTGATTTTTTCTTGTTTGGACTCCTTTAATCCATTCAGCCCGCACTGCTTTTCTTTGGCTAATGCTCTGTGGCTCCTCCAGTGTAAGCTAATGAACAGCTCTGTGCCTCTCTGAATCTGCATGGAGCCGTCCATTGCACTGCACTGGCTTTGGGGCAAATCTAGGGTTGCCAATCTCCAGGTGGCACCTGGGGATCTCTTGCTATTACAGTTGATCTCCAGATTACCAAATTCTGTTCCCCTGGAGAAAATGGCTGCTTTGGAGGGTAGACTCTATGGCAGCATACCCTGCTGAGGTCCCTGTACCTACACTGCTCCAAGGGTTAATGGGGGCAGAAGGAAGAGAGGGGTGAGAAGACCATGATGGGGTGCAGATCTGTCTGCTGCCCAAAATGTGGCTCCTCAGCCAGTGTCTCCTCATTCCAAGTACCCTGCTTCTACTACAGTGGGTTTCCTGGATGCTGCTCTGGCCCTTGAAATAGCAAACATTGTCTAGAAAAGAGGCACAATCACCTTTAAATGAGCTGATTAAGGGGTGGATGCATATGGGTCTGTCAGAGGTTTATGGTGGTGGGTCTAGTAATGAATTTCTCCCCATGTTAATATACATTAATAATTATGTTTACCTAGTACAGATTACTAGGTAATTCAATCCCAAAGAAGGGCAATGCCAAGGAATGTTCACTATTGTACAATTGTACTCATTTCACACGCTAGCAAAGTCATGCTCAAGATCCTACAAGCTAGGCTTCAGCAGTACGTGGATAGAGAACTGCCAGAAGTACATGCTGGGTTTCGAAGAGGTAGAGGAACTAGAGATCAAATTGCCAAGATTCGCTGGATTATGGAGAAAGCAAGGGAGTACCAGAAAAACATCTACTTCTGCTTCACTGACTATACTAAAGTCTTTGATTGTGTGGATCACAACAAACTATGGCAAGTCCTTAAAGAGCTGGGAGTACCAGGCTACCTCACATGTCTCTTGAGAAACCTGTATAAGAGTCAAGAAGCAACAGTTAGAATTGAATATGGAACAACTGATTGATTTAACATTGGAAAAGGAGTACAACAAGGATGTATATGGTCACCTTACTTATTTAATTTATATGCAGAGTACATAGGGCTGCCAAGTTCCCCCAGGGGGCGGGGATTCCCCCGCTAAAGGGGTCCCCAATCGACCGGTCTGGATCTGGTGGGCGAGGGGAACCCCACCCCCGAAGTGGCCTGATCAGGCCGACTGCCCAGCGTGATGACATCACCTGGAAGTGACGTCATCACGCTGGGCACGTTGCCAGGGCGATGCTCTAGCAATCGCCCTGAAAACCCTATAGTACTATAGAGTTTTAGGGTGATTACAGAGCGTCGCCCCAGCAATGTGCCCAGCGTGATGATGTCACTTCTGGGTGATGTCATCCTGGCGCACGCATGCAAAGCACATGCACCAGACTCCTGGAGAGGAGCCAGGACTCCCCCACTTTTTAAACAGTAAGACTTGGCAACCCTAAGAGTACATCATGTGAAATGCCAACCTGGATGAATCACAAGCCAGAATTTAGATTGCTGGAAAAAACATCAACAGCCTCAGATATGCAGACGATACCACTCTAATGGCAGAAAGTGAAGAGGACCTCAAGAGCCTCTTGCTTAGGATGAAAGAGGAGAGTGCAAAAGTTGGTTTAAAACTCAACATCAAAAAAACTAAGATCATGGCATCTGGGCCCTGTAAAGAAAAGCCATTTTCTTTTTCTTTGTTTAGTTACCTTACAGCCTAAATACGCTGGTTTAGGCTTTGCGGCCTGCTTGTAAAACTTTCCCTAGAGACAGAAAGATAGTAGGAGTTGGGTGTCCTTGATAGAAATTGCTTTCAGTTGCCCAGTACCAAGCTACTTTGACTCCCTAATCTCCTAGCTCATTAGCACATTCCAAGGCACTTAACACCTTTGTACCTGTGAGCGGGAATGGATCTCTGTTGTCTGCAGCAACTGAATTTCATTTCTTCTCTAAGCATTATGGGATGTTAATTCACCTAGCAACATTGAGAAGCTGATGTCATCTATCTGGTCCGTGACTGGGTCAAAGGCCTTGACTCACTCAAGGACCCCTTTTCTATAAAGCAAGTTGCTTCCCTCAGTAAGGCTGTGGTTACACAGTAAGGCTGTGGTTACACAGCCCTTTAAATCCGGGAGCCCTCTGTGGTGGCAGCAGAAGAGGCATGCAGTGGAGGAGGAGTAGGTGGGTGGCGGTGAGCGGCAGCAGAAAAGGCGGGCAGTGGCAGAGGAGGTGGTGGTGGCTGGTGGCGGAGGCGGCCGGGGTAGGCACCCTTCCCCGAGCCCTGCCAGCTGCCTGTAAGTTTGGGTGTTTTTCCCCCCTTTTGCACCTGGGCCCTTGAGTTCTCAAGCGCCCAAGTGCAAAAAGAGGGGGAAACCCCGGGGGGGGGGGCATCTGGACAGCCCTCTTGCAATGATTGCGAGAGAGGGCTGTCCAGATAGGCTCAATTGCGGGTTCCTTGCATGACCACTGGGAAAACACTCAATTTTCCTGGGGTTGGAAAATGCAGGAGGACCCCGCCATTGAGCCCACTTCGGCATGGGATTTGTCCTGGCCGTTGTGGACGGTCCCTTTAAATGCGGGAGGAAACAGCAATTCCTCCCGGATTAAAGGGCCGTGTGGCTGCAGTCTAAGAGTGTGGCTGCGTAGGCTATAGGACTTTGCTTGGTCAGTAATCCTATGGCAAGCCAGCAATGGCATTCCAGATTGAACTTTGCCTTGATGGGCTGACTGTGTTTCCATCTTGTTGTGTTGGACTATATTGCCTCTGAAACTTGAAAGGTAACTTTGACTCTGTAACTTCTGTTTAGCAAGGCTGGATAAACTTAGCATTATTGTTTTATCCTCCACAAGGTCTTGTCTTGTTTTTGCATATTTTTGCGCTTAATAAATAACAATATATTTTTACTTTGTGGTGGTATTTGTGTTCTCTCAGCTTCCCCAGGTGCCCCGCGGCTGTGGGATGCCTGGGGAATCCGAGGAGAGGAGGCAGTTTAAACTGCCTTCCCTCCCTGGATTGGCTTGGCTTCCCCAGGCGCCCTGGGGAACCCAAGGGGGTGGTAGGCTGTAGGTGTGGCCAACTTGGAAGCCAGCTGGAACTCTGTTCCTGTGCGTTTCTGCCCCAAAATAGCCCTGCATACATGACTTCCATGCAATGGAGAGAATAATCCCAGCTGCCTCTTTCCCCATTCTATGCCTGAAAGAGTAGCCCTGACCTGGGTAGACCAGGCGAGCCTGATCTTGTCAGATTCTGGAGGCTAAGCAGGGTTGACTCTGGCAAGTATTTGGATGGGAGACCTCCCTGAAATACCAGAGATGGGAGGCACGGGCAGGTCTTATTCAGGCACCTCTCTGAATATCCTCCAGGTCCCCAGTAGGAGTCAGTCACCAGAGGTCGCCATGGCTTCCAGGTGCACATGCAGTTAGTCACCAGAAGTCACCATGACTTCTAGGTGTGCACGCACACGCACACACACACACACATATGAAAAATAGAAAAAAATACCCAAGAAAAAAAGAATACTTGAAGCAGCCTTTTTCTGTTGCTACTTCTGCACTTGATCCATGTTTATGTTTTTTATTTATCACAATATCATTCTTGGAGTACCTGTGAGATTGATCCAAGCCCAGTTTCTAAAAAAAGGGAATGTGTCTTCAGACTATAAGATCTCCTGAAGAAAGGGTGGAAAAGCAAATGCCTGTATAAATCAAGAAACAACACTGAATTAAAATAAAAACAAAAACCTCTTTCCCTAGATTGATGCTGGCTACATCAAACGCAACACCTTCCTGATATTTTTATGGCAATCAGTCTTTCAGACACTTAAATAATAATAAAATAGTAATGATTTCCCCCTAAAAGTATTGGAGTTTTATGGGTAAAATTCAGCACTGGATCAGGTGTTTCCTGGCAGTTAGTTAATTTCATGACTGGTTTAAGACCCCCTTAGCAACGCATTGAAGGTCTCAGGTCACCTCAGGAAGGCAGTAATTGCCTGGAAATGGCCTCTCTGGTGGCAATTATTGCACTTACATGGTGCTTGTGAAAGCTTTACTGTCCCCTCCTGTTAGTCTTGTGGGGACAACATGTTTTACTGTGAATGTGCCATATGTTCTCATTTGTTATAGTTGTTCATGATGCTCAGGTGCCATGTTTTTTGGGGGGGGGGCGCATTGTATTCATTACTGTATTTTAGTTTGAAGTGTGTATGTATATATGTCTTTTTCTAGATATATATCTATCTACAAATTTAAGGAACTTGAGCTATTTTTATTCATCTGGGATAAATAATATTCAATGTCAAATTCTTTTGTTAAATATATCTTGTAAAATATTAGTTTATTAATATTCTCCTGGCAGAACAGAACAATGACTGAAAATACATGCCTTTTTATTGTAGCACTGAGTCCCAAAGGAAACAAAATACTGAAATTCTGCTAAATGAAAATGGCTTTTGCCTTAGTTACCATGATCAGAAAGTGAGGGCAAAATAGGAAAGTGAAGGCTAGATTTTTAACAGATGTGCATTGGCGCATAGAGCACCTGATGAATGACAGTACCTAGAGAAGTTTCTGTTTGAAGCAGAATGAATATTGAGGGCAATATCATCATTTTCATGATGTAACAAGCAATTGATCACAAATGCATGTTGCCTTGAGCTGCCATTGATGGTAGGGAGGGCAGGATATAAATGATAGAATGAATAAGTAAAGTACACTTTAGAATTTAGTAAGCTGGTCTGAGGGACACTAAGTTTTGCTAGAAGTGATCCAAATGAAAGGGGAAGAGATTCAGAAAACCAGATAGGGTGTGAGGATGTGAGGACATACATAATGTAAAATTAAAAATCACTGTGCACGTTTAGAAAATTGTGTGACTTCTTCATAAAAGACTACAACATCTTGCATATCTCAGATACTATCAAACATGGAGAGGCAGAATTTATGTTTCAGTATTAGACTGGATGTGTGAAGAAATGGTAGAAGTGTTAAAATCATTAAAAAGCAGCATGTGTAGATCCAGAAATGTGGACAGACCAGCTTCTAACAAGCCATCAGGCGCAGTCAGGCCAGCAGAAAAGAGTGCGAGAGAACACATATGTGGCAAAGAATACAGTTTGACCCATGCTATTTAGAATTCTGGATTCAGCAAACTATGTAACACAAAGAATAAAAGAATACAAATCTGACTCAGAAATGTCAGTATTCAGAAACTAATGGGAAAGCACTGCAGTCTCTTAGGACACATTGTTACTGATCTAAAAGTCAACATTCTTGGACAAAATAACTTCAAAAGGAGACTCCAGCATGAAACTGCCAAATTAGAATTCATCAAGAAATTTAACTGGGTTTCCTGAAACCTGAGCACTCAAGATCCCTAAACCGCTGCAGATGTTAATCAGCTTCACAAAACTAGGGAGACTGCATTATCACCAACCACTGCCATTGTGAATGGCCTCTTGACTATTCTTGATTACATTTGAATATTGTGTAATTACATAATACTCCTGGTGCTTTAACTCTGCTCTTTATGACTTTTTTTTCTTCATAATTTTGTGTGTGAATAAAATTGCCACATGTCTGCCAAATGAGGATCCTCTTTATGTATTTGGAGGTAGCTAGAATCAAAATGTGTTTTTAAATGTGTATTCTGTTTATTTTTGATGCAACAACAACATTGCAATGCTGAGAATACTTGCCTAGAAATAAGCCCCACTGAGTAGACTTCAGAAGTAGACCTGTTTAGGACTGCACTGTAAGACAGCTGCCCTGCTGAAATTATGTCTTGAACCCAAAGAGATTTAAATATATATTTAAAATGTTACCTTCCAGTGTGTAGTGAGCTAGACAAGCTTGTAACTTTGTGCAAACAGACAAAGATAAAAGGCCTTCTGCATTCATTTCTAGAGTAGAGATGTATCTGAAGATTTAGGGTGCAAGTCCAAACAAACAAACAAAAGAGGGTAGTCACATCCTTAGTTATGTACTTGGACTTTCAAAAGGCTTTTGATCAGATACCTAACCAAAGACTCCTGAGTAAGTTTAGCAGTCATGGGATAAGAGGAAAGACCCTCTAATGGATTAAAACCAGTGCCTGGAGGCAGTTTTGGAGTAGATGCAGGCTAATAAACTGAAGTTTAGTCCCAACAAGACAGAAGTGCTACTGGGGGGTGGAAGGTCTGAGCCTGGATTTAAGGAGTCACATGTTCTGAATGAGGATGCTGTCCTCTTGAAGGAACAGTTTCATAGTGTGAAAGTGCTCTTGTGGTCAGGAGTGGCCAGGAGTGCCTTTTACCAGCTTCGACCGGTTAGCCAGCAGAGGCCTTTCTTCGGCAGAAAAGAACTGGCCACTGTGGTGTATGCCTTGGTTACATGTAGGTTAGATTACCACAATGTACTCTACTTGGGGCTGTCCTTGAGAAGTGTTTTGAAGCTTCAGTTGGTATAGGATGCTACAGCCAGGATGTTGTCCTGAGTGGGTCATTGGGCCCATCTACACTGGCTCCCACTTTGTTTCTGGGCACAATTCAAGGTGCTGGTCTTGACCTTCAAAGCCCAATATGGTTTTGGACCAACATACACGAAGGACTGCGTACTCCCTTATGAACCTGCCCAACCACTATGGTCATATTTGAAAGCCCAGCTTCAGATGCCCCTGCCTTCTGAGGTTAGGTGGGTGGCAACCCTGGAAGGGCCTTCTTGGTCCTGGCACCTAAGCTCTGGAACTCCCTCCCCAGGGAGAGGTGCCTGCCCCCTTCTGTTGCCATCTTCTGCCAGTGGGTGAAGACTTCTTTGTTTCATTTGGCAGTCCCTCATTGATCCTTCCTTCCTAACCCATGTTTTAATTGCTGATTTTCTGTTTTGTATGTAGATAAGTATAAGGTGATGCACACTGGAACAAAAAAAATCTCCCATCTTCATGTATATGCTAATGGGGTCTGAGTGAGTTTAATGAAAAAGTCAACTCAATGTGCTGCAGGAGTGAAAAACGCAAACTTTATGTTAGGGGTTATTAAGAAAGGAATTTAAAATAAAAATGGCCAGCATTATAATGCCCGTGGTGTGGCTTATGGAGTGGCCTCATAGTGAAATCATTATAGAGGATGATGCCAGCTTAACAGCAGGGCCTGCTTGGTAGGATGTTTATATAAATATGAGAGAAGCTCTCAGGCTCATTTGCAGGCTTAGAATTTAATGCATACAAGAACTGATGTGTATAAACTGCAAAGAAGTGGGATCCACTCACATAATGCATACCTCAGTACCATTTGAGGGCTGGGGTGAAGATTTTTTGCCCCCTTTGACCCACCAGTCCTCCAGCAATGCTGCAAGGATGAAGATCTCTCTCTCATTTGTACCTCTTTAAATATTTATACACAATTATAACCTCAAGCCAATTTGGTTGCAAATATTGGCAGCAGGGTTGCCAACCTCTCATGGGGCCAGGAGAGCTCCCAGAATCACAACTCATCTCCAGACTCCCGAAGTGAGTTACCTTGGAGGAAATGGCCGCTTGGGAGGGCGGATTTAATGGCATTATACCCCTTCTCCTCTCCAAACTCCACCCTCCCCAGGCTTCACCCCCATATCTCCAGGAATTTTCCAACCTAGACCTGAAAATCATAAAAGATAAACTGAAGAGAACACAAGAACAAAAGGGCCAAGGGCCACTTGTTTAGGAATGTACATGCTTAGTCCAAGTTCTCACTAACAGTCCTATGTGTGGTGAGCAAGCCAAGTAAACAAGTCTGAGATGCCCCTTCCTGCTCCCTACAGGCATAACCGAATGATCAAACTATACATGAATCAGCCTTATGATACAGAAGCTCTTCTGAAGCTTTAGAATGTGAGGTGAGGGAGAAGAATCAGCAGGCTGTCATGGAAGCCAAAAATAGATATGGTATAAAACTCACATTGTGGAACAAATTGCCAAGAGCCAAAAGAGAGCTTGAAGAAACCAAAGCCACCCTTGTGAGCTCTGGTGCTTGTAACTGACACAATGGAGTGGAAGTACCTTTGCTGGGACAGTTCCAATGTCATCTTCTTGTAACTAAAGGTGGGGCAGATAGTCCCTTGCGGTAAGAAGTGGAGGGCTGACCTCTAAACCGCCTTACTAAGAGATAAGGACAGATATCCTAATGTGAAGCAGCTTTGGAGCCAGTAAGAAGTCTGTGCTTCTTGAAGTGATGGCTCAGACTGCTAGGATCCAGAGGTAGAACAAGGAGATACATTAACTCAAGCACTTCTATATATTTACACAATTTCCTACAACATAAGACTATTTGCTGCAAGCACTGCCACCTGGTGGATAGAGGTCAGTAAGACACTGGCACTGCTCTGACAGGGGAACAATGTCAAACATAAACTTCTATTGCGCCTACCACAGCTAGAAGAACTCTAATGCTAATTCTGTAAGCCCAAAAATATTTCATGCTTTTCTTAAACTGCAGCCACTCACACAACATAGCTGTGGTGGAATGGGCCTACTCTGACTTGCAGATCCTGTTCCATCCTGCCCTCCAAGGTTTTCCCAACACTTGGAGAGTTTTTTCTTTCTCACTCAGGTTACCACAGCCACCACTTGACATTTATGTAAGGAATTGCCCACTGGAAGGGTCAGGACTCCCAGCTTCCCTTCCAAGTTCTGAGGCCTTGACTCTGTGCCTCCAGCTGCCCAGCACCTGGTCACTACAGGGACCATTTACTGCCTTGTGCACTCCTGGAGGAATAGCCTTTTGCCAACTGACTGCCTTTCCCCTGGCGTGCCTTTTAAAATAGTGTGTCCAAGTCATGGAGGTCTATGTGGTACAGAGAAACACTACCAGCACCCAAAGTTATGAAGTATTTATTAAAAAGAAAATGTTCACAAACTTAATTTTAGCACAGGATCAGACTGAGCAAGGGATTCAAAAGAAATGGAAGGAAAGCAATTCCGCTGTCCCTCTCTTTATGCATGCCCTGTCAGATGTTAAAATATAGGAGAGGCACCTTAGTTTAGGATGCTATAGATCTCTACAGAGTTCGCATAACTTTGTAGCTTTCTCCTTTTTACACATACTACTGCCAATACAAGTCTCCCCCAACCTATAATTATGCATTTGATTTTTCTTATTTATCTCCATTGAAATTCATTTTATTTCTTTTAGCCCAGTTTTGCAGCCTGTCAAGATCATCCTGTATCCTGACTCTGTCTTCTACCATATTTGCTACCCCTCCCAATTTCGTATCATCTGCAAATTTAATAAGCATTCCCTCTATTCCTTCATCCAAATCACTGATAAAGATGTTGAACAAAACAGGTCCTAGGACAGATCCTTGAGACACTCCACTAGTCACTCCTCTCCAAGAAGATGGGGAACAATTAAAAAGCACTCTTTGGGTGTGACCTGTCAACCAGTTACAGATCCACCTAACGATCATAGAATCCAAACCAAATTTTTCCAATTTGTCAACAAGAATATTATGTGGAACCTTATTAAAAGCCTTACTGAAATCAAGATAAACAATGTCTACAGCATTCCCCTGATCCAGCAAGGTAGTAACTTTCTCAAAAAAAGAGAAGAGGTTAGTCTGACATGACATGTTCTTGAGAAACCCATGCTGGCTCTTAGTAATCAGATCCATCCTTTCTAAATGCTCAATGACCGTCTGTTTAGTGATATGTTCTAAAACTTTCCCAGGTATAGATGTCAAACTGATAGGTTGATAGTTACCTGGATCCTCCTTTTTCCCCTTCTTGAAGATGGGGACAACATTTGCCCACCTCCAATCTTCTGGCACCTCACCTGTTCTCCAAGAATTCTCAAAAATAATGGACAGAGGTTCAGATATAATATCTGTGAGTTCTTTTAGTACCCTTGGATGCAGCTCATTTGGCCTCAAGGACAGTTTCATTTAAAGAAACTAAGTGTTTATGTACTACCCCTATGTCAATCCTAGGTTGCAACTCCCTTTCCTCATAATGTGTTCTGTTTTTGCCATGTGGAGCACCGTTTCCCCTGCAAAATAAGTCTGAGGAAAAGTAGGAACTGAGCTGTTCTGCCCTCTCTTCATAATCTGTTACAATTTCACTTTCCTGACCCCGCAATGGGCCTACCATGTCCTTGCTCTTTTTCTTACTTTGAACATAAGAAAAAAAACCCTTTTTTGTTTTTTTTAGCATCTCTTGCTAGCCAGTCAGGAATTTATTGGACCTTTCATTAGTGCAGAGACATCAGAATCCATGTTTTATGCACCCTGAGGTTTTCATTTCTGTACTTACATGTGAGTTAATGTTACCTAGCATACATGCCACTCCCTGCAAAACTTTAGGGTTCTTATCTCCAAACCCCAAACAGAGCCAAAAAGGCCCTGCCCAAACTGAGCTGGCCTGGCAAGTTTGGTTCCCTCTTTCTCCCCATGTGAGCTGTGGCCAAGAGAAAGAGGGTGGGGACTGTCCTGGAAGGGACTTCCCTTCCACCTTTCTCCTGGCCATGGCTCACCACAGCCAGGAGAAAGGGGACGGGGATTACCTGGGAAGGGTTAAATGGCTGCCAGCCATTCAGTTTTGCACCCTGCTACTTCAAAAGGGGGGGGGGACACAAAACCAAGGGGTTAAATGGCTTGCAGCCCTTTAATATATATATATTTTAAAAGTCCCACAGGAACCCAGAATTAGAATAAGGAAAGGAGAAAATGTCCGTGGGACGACCCAATCTATTAAGACAGCAAAGCTCTTCAGTCAAAATACATAAAGCTCAAACATTATAGACTATGTAAGTCCATGCAAAAGATCCAAAGGGATCTACCAAAAGAAGATCAGGTACAATGATGTGAATATTGAGTGGAAGTTGTAAATTTATTTAAACAAGTCAAGTTGATGCTTATTCAAACAGTTGATAAAGAGGTTTCTGGATTATTTATTCTCTTCTTTTCTACATAGTCTTCTTCAGATCAAAACTTTATTAGTCCAACCCCATTAGGGTTGCCAGCTTCCAGGTGGGGCTTGGGGATCTCCCACTTTTACAACTGATCTCCAGCTGACAGAGATCAGCTCCCCTGGAGAAAATGGCTGCTTTGAAGGGTGGACTCTGTGGCATTGTACCATGCTGAGGTCCTTCCTCTCCCCAAACCCCACCTTCTCCTGGATCCACCCCCAAAGTCTCCAGGTATTTTCCAACCCAAACCTGGCAACCCTAAACCCCATAGATGGTTTACAATAAAATTCCAAGCAGTAGACAAAACACAAAGTTTTTTTCCTAAGACACAGAGCTTTACAATTTAAAGTAGGGAACACTGCAACATTTACAACAGCTCTAATGCATCAGAGGATCCCAATTGCTGGCATAGGGTAACAGTTCAAAAGTTCAACTGAAAACAAAACATTGTAACATCTACCTTACTTTCTTCAGTGTTATGTTCAAACCATAAATAGAAGTTAACTCCTTGTTTGTTTAAATCTGTGAGCTGTGTGTCCCAGGGATACACACACATACACATGACTATACCTTGGTCTCCCTCTCTAAATTATTTGATATGAAGAAATGGTGACAGCGTGTGAATGGAACAGTGTAGTATGACCCCAATAGCTCAGTGAGGATTTGTTATTAAAGGGGGCTGAGCTACACTGTTTGCTGGTGTCTCTGTGAGTGAAAGAGAAGACCTGAGGTGTGAACTGGTCATGGTTTTCTATGTATTTTAAAAGTGACAAGAAGAGTAGCGAGGGTGATGGCCTGACCTACTTGTAACCTGGCACCAGAGAGAGAGGTTGCTGAAGGTGACACACACTGGCCAAGTTCAGACTGGCAGTTTGGCCTGATATAGGCCCGCTCTGCAAGCGGATTAAGCGAGCCTGTTCAGACAGTTGCAGCTGCCTGGCTTTGCCGTGCCGCACTCACCCGGACCTGAAGTGGTTTCATCCCGCTTTTAAAAGGTACCTGGTGAAACCGGTGTCAAGCCGTCTAGGTGTGCGTTCATCCCGCTTCCTGGCAGTGTGGATGCAAATAAGCTGGACATTAAGTGGCGCCGGTAATGTGAACCCACTGATCTGGCTGCTGCACCCATGTGCCCATGTGCCTATGCACAGGTTGACAAAACAGACCAAAGCCGCACGCCACCACAGTGCCACCGCCAGGGGCCGCCCCACAGTGTGAACACTCCATTCTGCCTCCTCCCCGGTATGTTCCCACATCAATCTACACAGTGTGAATGGAAAGCCCCGCGACAACTTGGCCTGGGTCTTTTTGCCCCGCTTCCTTTGCGCTTCATTTTGCCAGTCTGTCCTCAGCCACTGTGTGATTGGAGAAGGGCTGTCACAACTGGTTAAAAGAAACACAATGTTTATTTATAATTACGGGCTGACTGATTTACTCAGTATTTATTGATATGATTGACTGTTGAGCAGTGTATGCAGAAAACAGGTTTGCGGGGCGGGGTGAATAGGAGTCCCATCAGGCTGTGTGAGAACGTGCACATGCATGTAATACTACTGATTACACTGTATTGTACTGTTTGAATATAAAAAACACTCACACCTGCACAATAGGTTCTAACTGCTCACAACTAAATTGCTAAAAAAACAAACAAAAAACAGCTTTCCTCAGGCAGAGAAAGATATTTTCCGGATACCTGAAATCTTTTAACTGAGATACCAGAGCCTGAGTTTGGGACCTTCTTCTAGTCTGCTATCAAGTCTTGCCACTTCTTCAAATATTCCTGTTAAAATCTGTGTATTTATGGCCATCCTGTCCAGGATGCCAGTATTCCTGTCCAGGATGCCAGTCATTATTTCTTATATTGTCCATTGTGTATTCATGCAGGGGACAGTTTCTCTCAGGTATTCTGTCCAGAATATAACTAAAAATGATTTCAATGAAATAATATTCAAGAAAAAAGAAACAAAACTTTTATAACCTACAACATGACTTTGTGTGTTAGACATAGGCTTATACACTAAAATATGATATCTTGCTTTAGAAGTAATTCCTTTCTGAAATTTAGTTTTTGTACTGTTCTTCAAGGCTTATTTGAATAGATATTATGTCATCTTTTCAACAGTAGATTTAGAATTAAGATATAGTTACTTTTACTGTAAGTTTTCACTATACTGTATTCTGAGTGGAACCCTTTTTTAATGACTTGTGCAAATAGATGTATTCATTCATGTGATTAAAAGTTTTTTTCCCCAGTGGTTTCTTTTGATTACATATATTGTGTGGCTTAACTAACTACCCAGGGTTTTGCTAGCATTTTATAAATGCTTGCGGTAGCAGATAAGACATCTGGGGATGAGTCACAAGGTTAAAAGGCCTCTAGAATCCATGAGCTCCCTTAAAACTGCACATTACTGTGGAGGAAGCAGGCCATTCATTTTTGTTCTGACAAAGCAGAGCTATTTATACAAACAAAAGGTCATCAGCTCTTTGTGCTCAATTAAACTTCACTGTCTTTGGGACAGAATAAGAAGATATGGATGGCATACTTCAGAAAAAAAAGCCAAAAAGATCATGCTTCAAATTTACACTTGCTTTTAAAGACATTGTGTAATTATAAAAGTTAGCGTGGGGTATAGTGATTAGAATGTCAGACTAGGATCTGGGAGATCCAGGTTCAAATCCCCACTCTGCCATGGAAGCTCACTGGGTGACCTTGGGCCAGTTACACAATCTCAGCCTCATCTATCTCTAGTGTTGCAAAGATAAAAGGGAGGAAAGGAAAACGATGAAAGCAGCTTTGGGTGCCCAGTGGAAAGCTGGGGTATAGGTTGTAGGGACCATATCACTCTAGTCTTGGCCCATCTGCACTGGTTTCCAATTTATTTCCAGGTACAATTCACGGTGCTGGTCTTGGTTTTCATACCTGCAGGACTGCTGAATCCCTTATGCATCTACCCAACCATTACCCGGGAGAGGACCTTCTCAGTCATGGCACCAAAGTTCTGGAACACTCTCCCAGGGAGATTTCCCTGTCCCCACAGTTGCTGTCTTCCACCAGCGGGTAAAGACTTTTTTTGTTTCATTTGGCATTCCTTCAGTGATCCCTCCATCCTAACCAGTGTTTTACTATTTTTGTATGCATTTTAACTCTGTTTTTTTAAATTCTTTAAAAATGTTTTAATGATACATGTTTGTGAGAGGGGTTGATTTTAATGGTTTTGTAGTGTAATTTTATCATGCATGTTTTAACTTGTTAGCAGCGTTGGCAGCCCCTGTAAGGGCAGAAAGGCAGAATATAAATTTTGTAAATAAATAAAATAAACCAAGTAAATAAACACATGTAGGTTAGACACAGTCTGATTTTAGAGAGGCCATTTTATTGCTGTGAATTATGGTTTCAATTGTTGTTAAGATATGATTAGCTGTCTTCTTGGCTGCTCTCTGATGGAACTTCTGCCCAGTCAGTTTCAGAAGGTAGCCATCTGGTCTGTCCAGTAGTATCTTAGAGACCAACAAGATTTGATGAAGGGAGTTTTGACTCTTGAAAGCTTACACCCTGAAATTTTGTTGGTCTCTGTGCTTCTACTGCACTCATAGCTCTGCCAAGCCAGTAGGGGTGATTTCTAAGTGTTATGGATGATGAGGCAGGATTCTGGCAGACAGCAGGAATAAAGCAATTTGTATGCATATTATACCTGCCTTTTCCCCACGCCTGGAGCTCAAATCAGCCATTGGAGGGAATTTAAATTGGGGAAACAATATCTGGGGAGAGTTACTTTTCCTTCCTGAGTACTGTAGCATACAGAGTACTCCATACTGGACTACCAACAGCTGTGTTTGCTTTTCTGTTGCATGTTTACACATTGGAGATCCAGACATGGTAATGTCATGTGTAATATGGCCCTTATATTGTTCAAACAATAGAGCAATTTTGGCCCTTCTGTCTTCATTTAAGCCCCTGGGATAAGGATAATAAGTTGAAAGCCATCTGGTAAGCCCTTGGGAATTACTTGCCATAGAATCAACTGTGGACTTTTTGATAGAATGATGTGCCAAGCATTCAGGCACACTTCCTTTGTAGAGGAAGAAATACAGAGTACAGATTGCATAAACACTAGGCTCCTGCCTATTTAATGCATTCACTTTTTATATCTCATGCTCTCCAGTTAAACCAAACCAAAACAAACAAACAAACAAACTAACTCACACAGCATCTAAAAACAACTTGAACACAACCTCTGCTATTTATGTTTTTCAGTTACAAATCAGTGTAATTTCACTGCTTTCTATTGGCCCATCTCCTAACATTCTTAACTGAGGATTTTAAATAATAAAAACAGTTCACATTCCCTACTGAACACATTTTCAATTCAATTTAATATGTCAAGTTGATTTGATTACTGCATCAATGTATTAAATGATTGCCTTTTTTGTCATTCCCACTTTCTGATATATTTCTTATGGTCCATATCCTTAATAACTTTGGCGGAACAATTCACTCTGCCTTTGGCTGCCCTTCTCCTTTCCCCCATAGCATTAATTCACACACTCCACTGCATATATATTTTATGGCTGACCTCTCCTCAATTTCCTTTACAGCTTTAAAAAAAACACTTCTCAGATCTTTCACCTTTCTATGATTGTTTTCAGATCTGTGTATCTCCCATCCAAGTATGATGTTTCCACTCCTCCCCAGGGAATATCACTCATGGAATAACAAGGTTTTCAATGTTTTTGATTTTGAATTTCTCTGCTGACATTTAATTCATGGGACATGTTCTCATCAATGAGGTCTCACTAATTATTTAAAAGGTAGCTGAGTGATTACTCATATTAGCAACAGTACCTTAATTATAAATATGGCTTCTATATAGTGATTGGACCAAAGTGACTTTAACAGGACATGAAAGCAATAAACTGTACATGCAGTTTTCTACATACCTGTGAAGCAGGCTGCCATCCTAAGGACACTTGCCTGTGAATACGTTCCATTGAATAACATGGGACCTCCTTCTGAGTAAACCAGCTAAGATATCTCCCATATATTATTGAGAGCCATGTACGTGGCCCCAGAAGGGAGCTTCAGTTTAGGGATGACACATGCAGCTCCAGAGTTATGTGAACAACTTCCCACTGGGAATTCTTTAGGATCAGCGAAAAGGCTGCGGGGAGCAGGAACTCCCTCCTCGACCCATACCACCCATCATCAGCAAAATCAGCTTCTGAGGATTTTAAATCAACATTCTTGGAGTTGATGTGTGTTCAAAGTGGTGAACCTGGAGAGAACTCATAAATAAACATATCATGTAGTTTAGCCCAAAGCCTAATAACATTATGGGATTCAGACTAGAATAACTCTGCATTGGACTGAAATATCAGTCTCATTCCTAGTTCAAATACCACCCGAGTCATGAGTACCAATGCCCTTGTATTGGGCACTTTGTGGCAGGAAGGCAATTAATGGGGGGGAAGGAACTTTGGAACATCTGTGCCAGCTGAAGAAGACCTGTGGCTGATGAATTTTGCAGATAAATTAAGCCTGGACTTCTCCAATGGTATGAAATGATGGGGCTTGTCCAAAGGGGTCCTGGCTCTTACCTTAGAACTCTCAGTGTAATTGTGATGCCAGAATTGTATCAGTCTGGGCTGACTTTATATCCCACCACCTGCTGGAAGAGTATTAACTAAGTGCCTGTTTGTATATTTTTGTCTAAACTGTGTGGGATTTGGGGGTATATGGTATATGTAAACGGCTCTGAGTCCCACTGTGGAAGAAAAGTAGGGTATAAATGTATAAATTATACAATTTTGATGTAAATTATCTTGCCCATTTATTAATCTTTAAAATGTTGGAATTATTAAGAAAAATTCTAAAAAAATCAATTCTGAAAACTTGAGGAAGACAATATGTTAGAAGGTCATGCACCATAATGTCTCCTTTCAAAATTATGACATGGGCCATAATTTAAAGCCATCTCAGGAATGTATAAACTTTGGGAAAATGCATTCTGACTTTTGTTCCTCTATCAGAAGCTGCTTGTGCTAATCTACAATAATTTTAAGAACTCCCAAAATGACAAATTTTTAAATCATCTTGCCAATGGGTGATGAGCTGATGTTTAGGGAAAAACAGTCTTAGAAGTTTCGAGCCTCACTATATAATCCTCTGGGTTTCAGTCTTGGACCACTACAGACCAGTTAACCAAATTTCAGAGCTCAGCAAATCTTGACATACTAAGAGAACTTACATGACTAAGAGAACAGCTGATCTACTTTTCAAGTTTGTGATGGATGGCCTAAAGGAACCTCATATGACTCCTCCTTGGTTTATCAGATTAAAGGATTAAACCAATATGTCACTCATTGTGGGACACACACAAACAAACTCACTATCTAATAAGCTATAGCATCTTAAATGAACAACAAAGGCTCTGACTTTGGATCAGCTCTATAATCTTGTCCAAGTCTTGGAGAGTTCATACCTTCAGACTGAAATTTACAGAGATAGGTCTGTGACGGACAGAAGTTTCTGTCCTCTTTTTGTCCTCATTCAGCTCAAACCAATCAGATTTGAAATGCTGGATGGAATTTTGGAGTGGGGGGGGGGAAGGCTTGAGAAGGTTTAGCTTCCAACAACCAACTGAAAAGGGATTTCGATTTTGGAGGGACCAGGGATAGGAGGAATTCTGGAGTAGACAGGGAGTTCAATAGGGACTTTTGAGTATTGTTTAAAATGGGCAGGGTTTGGGTGCTGTTCCTGTAAAAAACAGTGAAATGTTAATGCTTGTCTGCAGGGCTCATTTCGTAGCAGGACCTCCTTTGCATATTAGGCCACACACCCCTAATGTAGCCAATCCTCCAAGAGCTTACAGAACTCTTCTTACAGGGGCGACTGTAAGCTCTTGGAGGATTGGCTACATCAGGGGTGTGTGGCCTAATGTGCAGAGGAGTTCCTGCAACGAAATGAGCCCTGCATTGTCTGGTTATGGTTTCTGAGTCTGAGCTTCTTAGTAAATGGACTTTATAATCACTAAGGATAGATTACATCTCATTTTGGCTAACTTGAGTAATTTGTTATACTAGAGTGGGAATGTTTAATATTTTACTTCATGCCATTTCCCTGATAAGAACATAATAAAAGCCCCGCTGGATCAGACCAGTGGTCCATCTAATAGAGCATCCTATTTCACCCAGCTGCCAACCAGTTGCCCTGTTGGGCCAAGGAGCAAGGCATAAAGGCTAATGCTTTCCTCTGATGTTGCCTCCTAGCAACAGGTATTCAGAGATTAGCTATCTTAGCCTATGAAGCTAAACCTCTGATTGATCTAAATCACCTTCTTAAATCTGCTATTAACGGGGGGGGGGGTAGATAATCCATGATGTGTCTGCATTTCTTTCCCCTCCATAGCTAACAGTAGGTTCACAAGGAAAGTAGGGGATATTTAGGTGGAGAAAACACAATTCAGGTTAAAATTGTGAAATATCTATTTTTTCTGTTTTTATGGTGCAATTATAGCAGCATCCCCCAAGGATTTTTCTGAAATAAGGGAAAAGATACAGCAAGAGCCAATAGTATATCTCCCGCATCACTTCTTCTTTTGTTTTTGCAATAGGACTGCCAAGTCCAACTTGGGAAATATCTGGGGACTTTGGGGGTGGAGCCAGGAGACTTTGGGGGTGGAGCCAGGAGAAAGGAAGTGACATCATTTTGTGATGACACATCCTGTGATCTTGCTTCCACATGCTGACACATGAACTCATGAAGTTTCCTAATACTGAATCAGGCCATTGGTCCATCAAGGTCAGTATTGACTACTCAGACTGGTAGTGGCTCTCCAGGGTCTCAGGCTGAGATCTTTAATGTCACCTATTATCTGATCCTTTTTTAGCTGAAGAAGCTGATACCTCCTGCATGTCAAGCAGATGCTCTATCACTGAGCAACAGCCCTACTGAATCCTTCCTCATCTCGGCAGAATATGAAGCACTAAGTGCTACACAAGTGCTAAATATGATTTTCATATCATAAGAACAGGAGAGAAGCCACAGTGGATCGGCCCATCCAGTACAGCCCATCCAGTACAACACTCTGTGTCACAACAGTGGCCAAAAATACCAGGTGCCCTCAGGAGGTCCAGCAGCGGGGCCAGAACCCCAGAAGCCCTCCCACTGTTGCCCCCCAAGCACCAAGAATGCAGAGCATCACTGCCCCAGACAAAGTGTTCCATTTAGACCTTGTGGCTAATAATAGCCACTGATAGACCTCTGCTGGATGGGGACAGAGAGAGAGACAGACAGACAGACAGACAGACAGAAAAAAGAAAGAGGGAGAGAGAGAAGGAAAAAAAACTGGCAAAGGCACTTACTTCCATTTAGACCTTGTGGCTATAATAGCCACTGATAGACCTCTGCTGGATGGGGACAGAGAGAGAGAGAGACAGACAGACAGAAAAAAGAAAGAGGGAGAGAGAATGAAAAGAGCTGGAAGAGAAATTTACCTTGCCAGCCACATGCAAAAGCAGCTCCTTCAGTCCCTCCTTAATCTCTGGGCGGACCTCTCTTGCTGTGGAAGCTCTCTTGCTGACTTCTTAAAGGGGAAATGTCTGGTGAGGCTTTTTACTGCAGGGCAGGCTCTCTGCAGACATTTCCCTTTTAAGGCAGCCATTTTGTCCCCCCGGTGGCCAACTTTGAAAACGCGGGGGGGAAGGACTAAAAATCGGTGTTTCCCCCGCCCTACCGGGGGACTTGGCAGCCCTATTTTGCAATGAACCTGCTTTTTTACTTCAGCAAATCTTCTTCAACAGCAACTGACTCTCCCACATGGGTGGGCTCAGTAGTGATGGGATGAAGCAGGAAGGAATTTTGTCTCCCATGTTTTAGGGCGAGTTAGGCTTCGAACAAAGGCAGCAAACAAAGATAAGGAGTGGGGGGGCAGTGTGGAAAGATAACAGTGGTCAGGATATAAATGGGGCAGATCCTCGGTAAGATACAACCACTGAAAATACTAAGATACAAACACTAAGATACAAACCACTGAAAATCACATATCTAATTCCAAACCAGTTCACAGAGTGTGGATCCATTGGTCTGCAAAATGGAACTAGAGACAGATGGGTGGATGTCTCTGCTAACCTAAAGGAAGTCCTGAGTTTGCAAAAAAATTAAAAATGGGGCATTAAAACTCCCCCAAATAATAAAAACAATGCCTGTAGCTACAAGAAAAGAATGCCCATTCCCTGGCCTTTTTTGAAGTTTCTAGGCAAGCACAATAATATTGTTTCCAAGCCTTGGTTTTTGTAAAGCAAAGCCAGGGGTGGACTTGACCTGGCCTAGGTGGTATCTGGGCCAGTCCCAGTGACCACCACATAACTGGTCCTGGCCTGGTCCTGGTGGATGCCCACCAAACAAATTGGCCAGTTCAGACTGATCCCTGGCAGTGGCAGCCCCTGTGCTAATAGGCCAAGCTTGGCCCAGTGTCAGTGTCAGCGGCAGTACGTTGAGGCCTGGCCAGACCCAGTATACTGCTAGTGGCCACTGTGCAACTCAGCCAGGGACAGAGGGAAAGGAAGAAAAGCTGAAGACAAAAGTAGGTTGGCTGAAGAAGATAAGGAAGCAGGAAATGGAGAGAGATTACATGGACTACCGGAGAAGTGAAAGAGCAAAATAGTGGGGTAAGGGATACATGGGAAAAGGGCCCCCCCTCCGCCAGGAACCGCTTGCAGGTTCCCAGTTACTTAACACTAACCCCAAGATTATGATATGCTTTGCAATTTCTCCAGTGTTCAGTTCAAAGTATTTTAATTGTTTATTATATATCTATGTTATAGATTCAGGACAGATGAAAGAAAACACTTCTTTACACAATTCATAATTAATGTATGGAACTCAATGCCACAAGATGCATTGATGGCCCTTGTGTAGGGGACTTCAAAAACAGGCTAGATACATTCTAGGTGAAAAGGTCTATCATTGGGTATAAGCCATAATAAGTAATGGAACCTCCATATTTACCTCTCAAATCAGTTCTTGGGGCTAGCAGTACAGAGAGGCTTTGTCCTCTATGCCCCTCCTTGTTGGCCTTGTGGGGGTAACCTGGTTGGTCGTTATGGCAATCAAGACTCTGTACTACACAGACTACTGTCTAAGCCAGCAGGGCTCTTATTATGTTCTTACATTCTTATCTGTTCTTCCTTTAGGAAGGTGAGAGCATCTTACATGGAGTTTCCGGTGGCCTCCCATCCAGGTGCAGATAAGAGGCATTCTTTGGGAGCAGCATCCAGATTCCAGACTAACTAATATCAGGCATTTTTACTGCTTTTTCCAAAGACTTAAGACTTAAACAGAAGTATTTTTGATTCTGTAGGCTAAAGGGTTATAAACATGTAATTTATTTTTATTTTTTCATTGTATCCTGGTTTTCATAAGATAGTTTTAGTTTTCTTTATTAACCACAAATAATCAAATCTAATAAACACAACAAAGGACATTTCATTTGTAGTATTCCCTGAGGGTTAGATACTGGCCTGACTCTAAGATTCCTCTTTTAAGTCTTCTGTCAACTGTGTATCACTTGGATTAAAGCGGGCCAGACTGAGTAGTGTATTAGCCTGGAAAACAGTTATTTTAAACCATGTAATTAAACTACCAAGTCACCTGTTGAGAACTAGAAGAAGATTACCTGAGTCTATAAGTGTTTCATGTTTCCACTCTGTCCCGAGCTTGAACCGTTATTCTAAACAGAACCTTCCAATATCTTTAGTTTTTGCTGCAGGCTTTATTGCAGTCCCAGCACCTAGAGGAAGGGAGAGATCAGAGAAGGTGAGGCCCTTTTACAACAACCCGCAAATAACATAATCACACACAACATTTGGAATAAAATATGGAATAGAAAGGCCACAACTTTTATTGCTTACAGCTGTAAGAAGCCTTGGCACAGCATGGGTCCACCAGATCTTGGCATTGACTGACCTGTCTGCCAGTTGATGTACCTGTCCCACCCCAGCTCGTCTGCTGGTGTGGGGAGCAGTGTTCCCTCCAAGCTGAGTTAGTGTGAGCTTGCTCACAGTTTTTTAGCCTCACACATTTTTGTCTTAGCTCAGGAAAGATGGCTCCAGAGCAATCTAATTTATGCAGTATCCAAATTGCTTGTGCACAGCTTTAATGCCAATAGCTCACAAAGTAGAATTTTTGCTCACAAGACTCCGCAATGTAGAGGAAGCATTGGTGGGGAGAACCATGGATTGGCAGGCTGCTGGTTTCCACAAGGAAGATTACCCCTAGGTGGTCTCCCCTGCCACATGAGCATGAGAGTAACCTGTTGGCAGCCCCCGAGCTGGGCATGCCCCTGAAAGCCCTCACCCCAAGATCACTTAAGGGGATCCTCATGCACAGGAAAAAAAGACACGCGGACCAGTTTTCCTAAAATGGATCCAGTCCCATGCTGATACTGCAACGAGAGGAGAAGAAGAAGAAGAAGAAGAAGAAGAAGAAGAAGAAGAAGAGGAGATTGGATTTATACCCCACCCTTCACTTGGAGTCTCAGAGCGGCTTACAAACTCCTTTCCCTTCCCCTCCCCACAACAGACACTCTGTGAGGTAGGTGGGGCTGAGAGAGCTCTGACAGAAACTGCTGTTTTCAAGAACAGCTCTGACAAAACTATGGCTTGCCCAAGGTCATCCAGCAGCTGCAAGTGGAGGAGTGGGGAATCAAACCTGGTTCTCCCAGATTAGAGTCCGCACACTTAACTACTATACCAAATTGGCTGGGCATACTCCCTCTCCTACAGCTATAGCCAAGTCTGCAGGCCATACCTCCCCCATGTATCCAGATGTCCATCCGCCACAGAGACCAGTGAATGCCATCAGGCCAAAATAGGGCCACCAATCAATCAAATCCTGTGCCCCCCCCATGGCCTCCATCATGCCTCCCAGTTTGTTGGTCATTTTCCTCCTCGCCACATCTGCCTGTTCATGGCAGGTGGCCCCACACCAAGAATGCCGCTCCTCCCGATTCAACCACAGGATGGTCATGTCCAGGAGCTCCATGATCTTTCCCAGCATGCTGTTCCTCTCTCATTTTGCCACATCCACCCTTCGAGGGCAGGTGCCCCCCATACCAAGAACGCCACTCCAGCCTGCCTGAGCAGAGGATGGTCATGGTTGGGAGTTCTACCCATAGCGTCCTCACTTCACCTCAGCTTGGCTACCCCATGTGCCCCATTTGCTGATTTTCGTTCCTTGATGTTCCATACTCCCCACCCCCAAGCTGATTTTTGAATCAAAACAGTGGAGTCACAAAATTCACTGTGTAGTCACAAATATGTGTTTGGTATTTTCTATGACTTCCCTCCCATCTCTTCACTGGTTGTTCATCTGGTAATGTTTTCTTTGTGCTTGGGTATGGCAATGCGCTCAGCCATTACTGATCAAGAAAAAACATTACTTATCTTGTATGGTGGCAAACAGTCACTGCCTCTGTTCCAACACCCAGATTACTTCCATGCACAAAAAAATAGAAGAAAGTCTGCCTAATGGGAGTGTGGTTTTTGTATTATCCGTCTGGCCCACTTTGATAGTAACTGATGATGTTAACTAAAGTTAACTGAAGAAGTACACGAAACCTTGTACCTTGAGTAAAACTTTGTTGGTCTTAAAAGTGCCACTGGTCTCAAACTTTGTTCTCCTGCTTCAGACCAACATGGCTACCCACCTGGATCTATAATGATGTTATAAATACTGATTAAAAACCAAAATACAACCTCCCCCATATTGAGCAAATGGTACTTTAGGGAGATGTTATCCACAAATAATAATTACTTATAAAACATGGGAGAGGAATGTGGATAATCTGATTCCTAAAATTAGGAATGAAAATATCAATTATCACAAAAACATCAAAAATAAATGATTATAAAAACATTAACAATGACATACAGTTGTATTTATTTGCTTAGAAAATGTATGTGCCACTTCTCCAAAGACTTACTCCAGGCAGCCCACAAACAAAAACAATGCAACAAACCAAAAGCATAAAAATAAACTAGGGGTATAAAAGCAGCATAATTCTGTAGTACCAAATGTGAGTGAAATGTTAGTTCTTTAACGGAATACACCTCAAAGTATGTTTCAGCATATGTTTGGGACATTAGTCCACTACTGCTCTTTGCCTATGCCCTTGGGCTGTTCTACTGTCACAAATATATTTAATTCTATGCCATTATTGGACACTGTGCATCTCTGGAATTTCATTTATATCATAAATATTATATATTAATATGTCAAGCACGTGAAAGATATACATTAAAATTGTTCCATTTGTTCCTTTAAGTGCATTTAAAAATTCATCCATAGTTGAATTCTTTCATTTCCTCTGATTTCTGGAATCTTCATGTAAGAGATACAAAAATATCTACATGTGAGCATTTCTTATGAGGGCTTCTTCCATTCAAACAATAGCTGAGGGCCAAACTATCCAAGACTTCCTATCAGACACATAGCAGCTGAGAGGAACGTCACTAAAAATCTGTGGTGCCCTATTTGGCTCAGGATCAGGGCATGGGAGAGCCTGCTTCCCTCATGCTGTTTTTGTAAGATGAAATGGCCCTGAGGGGACTTATTTCCTCCATTTTAGAGATGCGCATGCATGCAGCTGCTGTGGGTCTGCAAGGAAAGTGAGTAGAGTCTGGGGGATTTGTGCAGTTTAGCCCTCAAATGTGTGCATATGCACTCTGGTGTAGTTCTTACTGAGGCAGTAAATCATTTTTCTGGAGGAAAAAAGCAGTCCTATTAAAGTTAGACTTTGGGGTAGAAGTCTGAAGATGTGTGGCCCATGGGCTTAGCAGCACCTGCCCCCTATCAGGTGGTAGCTAGCAAGCCTTAGTGAGCACAGTAGGACCTACTTATGCATAGACTCAAGTTACACCTGTGTGTTTAGCTATGAAGATGGTGGGTTGGATTGAGACAAGTTTGGTAACCACTGAGTCTAAAGTCTAGAATGCCCTGCATGGGCTGCACCGCTTTAAACTGCAGATGGTGAGACATGGTTGAATAATCTGCCATACAATCCCTCCCTTTTCTAGAAAGCCAGAGTAACCATGATACAGTTGGGTTTTTACAACACCCAGTCCTCTCCAATCTCAGCAGGATCTCATCCTTAGTAATTTTTTCCTTTGGACAGGATTATTTTAGCCCTTCCTGTGTTCCTCTAAATCCACAGCAAGCAACTTTTACAGTGCTGAAATTCAGTAGAGAATCATCTGGACACACAAATGTGTGCATGGGGGGAGGGGGTGGCAGCAGCAAAGGACTACGTGTTGGAGATTTTGAGGAGCAATATGACAGGGAAAGTGTTAGAACATAAGAATAGCCTTGCTGGGTCACCCCATTGGCCCATCTAGTCCAGCAGCGTGTTTCACACAGTGGCCAACCAGCTATCCTTGAGGGCAAATAAACAGGGCATAAATTCCAATGCCTTCCCCTGACATAGTCTCCCATAATTGATATGTTTGCTGAATATGGAAGTCCCTTGAATATAGAGGGCTAAGCAGCTACTCTTCCCTTGACAGCTCTGCTCAAAATCACAGCCTCCCACGGCTGCTTTTCATTTTTAAAGGGCCAGGTTTTGCATGCAACATGTAGTTTACGCTTAAATCCAGTAGTCCTGACAGAATTAAGTCCTCCCATCATATTTATTTCAGAGCCTTAATTATATTTTTCTTGATGTATTTCATCAAGTATTGCTAGTATTTCAGCTAGTATACTCGCTAGTATTTCAGCTTCTGGGTATTCTTTTTCTTATGAACTAGACATTGCAACAATTTTGCTACAGATGTGTTTACTGTATAAATGTGCTATAAATTTGTAATTTATATGCTGGTGAACAGGTGGGTGAAGCAGCTGGTATAAGAAGTGAGCAGCCTGATCACACACACGCACACAAATCAGGATAGTTTGCAATTACCAGAAATTTTCCTAGGAAATTGCAAATTTCACAATCTGTTAATGAGCGCTGATGGCATCAATATCCATGCCAGGCAACAAGTCTGGGAGACACTAGACTCTGCTGGAAGTGCTCTGTTTGAGACCTTCAAAGATCTTGTTAGTTTTGGCTCCAACCTCTTGGCATATCTAGTGTAATCCCACTCATTCAGGAAGGTGATTCATGACTGAAGCGCAAAATGAAATTTGAAATGTCACTGTAATTCTCATTGTTAACTGATTCACTGAAGTTAACTCGCTGGGCACGCTGTGCAGCACAGATGGCATTTTGTAATGTTTTCAAGGTGTCTGTGCCACTTTGTTAATCACTTAACATGATGTTAGATGTTCAGGCCAGGTTTAATAAATAATAAGCTGATTTTATGACAAATTTCTCTTAGATTGTAAGAGGTCAGATGTATACAAGATATCATTACCTATGGAACGGTGCACCAGGAAGTCCTGGATTCAACTTTCAGTTTAGCCATGGATTCATCTGGCGGTTTTAGGCAGCCCATGATCTCTCAGCCTCATCCCAGAGAATTTCTGGTGATTTCTTATGCAGTGCGATGTTACTTCCAGGGAAAACCTGGAAGTGATATAACGCCATTGCACCAATGACACCCCTCCCCTGAACTCCCAACTGGTTGTCAGCTGCTGGCTGGCAATGCTATGTGGCAGCCATTTTGAGGCGATGTCCAGTAAATTGTCTCAAAATACAAAGGCACTTGCAGGCTGAACAAGGTTAGGGACCCCTGACTAATATATGAACACTTAAGAAGCGCTATATATGTTCTTATTATTTCTTGGGAAGTTAGAAGACTTAGCACAGATCAGTAATCTTTGTTCAGAAGATCAAGCTGACTTTCAGAATGGAAATTCATACTATGTATTAATGTCTTTTTGCTGTTCAAATAGGATTAAGTTTTATCCATGTGTTCCCTACTGGCAATCAGAGTATGAAGTTCTTTACTATAACCATGTGCACATTCAGTTCAATTCAATTTGATTTATTATGATCAAAGATCAGCAAATACCTTAAAATATTACATATAGGCTGTGGTCACACATACTAAATAATCCACTTTCAATCCACTTTCAGTGCACTTTCCAACTGGATTTTACTGTGTGAACTGGCAAAATCCAGTTGGAAAGTGCATTGAAAGTGGACTGAAAGTGGCCTCTCTGGGCCTCTGAGCGGAACTGGTGACAACTGAATATATTTATTTATGTTCTTCATTTAGTGTATGTGACTGTAGCCATAGTTAACAACAAAATACAGCCTTTTAAAACTTTCTAGGAATTAATAATCTTCTGTCTGGTTAGGATAGCCATAGCACAAAGTCTTGCGACCTTAGCAGTAGTTTCATTACAAATATCAGCTAAAAGAAACTGATCAGACCTGCCTGGGTAGGTGACAACTATTGGAGTAATATATTTAAAACGAATCTCGTGATAAAATCAACAGGATAAAAGAACGTGCTCAATTGTCTTGACCTGTCCAGAATTACAAGGACAGAGTTGGCTTGCATATGGGGTATGAGCATATCTCCCTTGGGGCAGATGGGAGGACATTTAATTGTGCTAAAGTGAAAACTCTGCAGTGCTTTGGGAGTTCCAACGAATAAAGGTAACTGGATGGAGCAAAATTTAGGTTTTTGTTTCTTACCACTAAAAAGTGTGAGGCTTGTGCTCTGTCCATTTGGAGAAAAGTGTCCCATAATCTTTGTTTGTCAAAAGCTTTGGCTCCTTGAAATCCAAGGTGTAAAAGGGCAGTACTAGAGAAGCCAAGAAGTGCCAGGTTGTATTCTATTGCGGAAACCCAGAAACTATCTGAAAGGATTAAGGGGGTCAGCCCTGATGGAAGGAGTTTTAATTTAAGCCAAAAACATATGGCATAAAACCATTTTAAAGGGAGCTTCATTTGTATACTTGTTCATTTTTCAGATTTGATAAGTTTTGAGACTTGTTTTTAGGTGCATCATTTGTGCTCAATTTTTAAATTTTGTTATGGTCAGGGATATCAGAAACTGGAAATAGACCAGGCCTCTCTGGGCCTCTAAGCGGAACTGGTGACAATTGAATATATTTATTTATGTTCTTCATTTGCATATCACCTTTCATTTGAAGTGGTGATTGCACATTTTCCAAATTGATGTTCTGTAAATTCTAGCTCCATTCCAATGATCAAAAATGCATGGAGGTTTCATGCCCATTCTCTAATTGTCAGGACTCTTTATAGGGGAAGAAATGTGCCCAGATATCTTAAAGAACAGCAAAAGAGAAGCATCCCTGGAAAATTGTTTAGTGGGACACAAACAGTTATTTTCTTAGATGTGTCTTGTTTTGCTTTTAATTTTTTTATTTGGATTCTTCAATGTTATGTCAAATATTTAGAGTTGTTAATGAATTTGAAGTCACTTCCAATGGATTCAGTAGGAAACACATTCTCACCTGTTCCTACTACCCTCTGAATTGGGATTAAATTCTTCCAGGGATTCTATCCTTCCTCCAAATGAGTCTCCCTTCTGAATTTCAGCCATACAGGAGAGTCTCCCCATTCCACACACAGTGAAATGCACAACACATGTCCAGCTGTAGCTTCGATTTCCCATCTAATTGGGATGAAATGCTCAGAGATTGTAGCCCTCAGCCATGGGATCCTACTGCAAAATGACAGCTACAGAGCAGCGCCATTATAGGGGCCATTGTAGTTCTCCTTTGTAGGACAGGCACATGGATATATGGTGATGAGTTTTTGTGCCTTCTGTCCTTTATTCCATCCAGACTCTAATACTGTTTGTGGGTGAGGATGAAGGCTATTTTTATACAAAAATGGCAATAGGTGCTAAACCCTTCATTCCTACATGGACTTTATATGGTCTTCATTTGGTGTCCTCCTACAATTTATTAAAGATCTGGTGAACTTTCCTGGATAAATTGCAATGCTTCATACAGTGAAATAACTGTAATCTGCCTTAAACTACAAGGAAAGGCAGGCATGGGCTTACTTATATATTTAAAATCAGGGGTCATTTCGAGCAGGAGCTCGGGGGAGCGCAGCTCCGGGAGTGATGCCAGCACCCCCCTCCGACAGGGGAATGCCTGCTTGTGTCATGGCTGCAGCATAATGACCCCATCCCCTGGAAAGGTCCTTGTTCCTTCGATCAGCCTTCTGAAGGCTTCAGCCACCACTGAAACTATCCTCCCAGAATAGTGGTATTTCTGAGGCTTGGAATTAGTAGCTGTCCCCTCTCTGCCAGTTCTTTCTTTCTTTCTTTCTTTCTTTCTTTCTTTCTTTCTTTCTTTCTTTCTTTCTTTCTTTCTTTCTTTCTTTCTTTCTTTTTCTGCCTGCCTGCCTGCCTGCCTGCCTTCTGACATACTTCCGGTGATGTCAGGTGGTGTAGCATTTTTCTACAAAATGACCCCTGTTTAAAATATTTATATACCTGTCTTTTTCTGAGCATCTCACTTCACTTTCACCCACATACTCTCCTCCTCCTCCTCTGTTTTTTTTTAAATAAACACCAAATGCAGCCATTGTCAGCCCCACCTTCAGTATGGAGGATGGACTCATACATAATGGATTGTCCCCAAGACTGCTTTTTGATGAGGAGAGAGATGTTCTTTCTGTTTTCCCACCCTGCCCCTGTGTGTGCTTTAAACAAAAACAAAGAACCTGTGGGTCTGCAAAGCAGGCAGACTGCCTATCATGATATGGAGAAGACAGAACACAGAAAGACCAGCCTCTGTTTTTGTGGCTGCCTCCTCACTGACACAGCAACCCCTTTCATCTCACAGATGATACAAGCCAATCTTTTTCTTCATTCTCCTAAGGTGACAGGCATGGAGTGAGCTTCCTGAGGATTATGCTCAGGTCAAAACCTATGCCTCCAATGCCTCATTCCTACCTTCTGCTACACTGCCATCTGTCGCAAGCAAAGCATTCTCCAGTTCCTACTGCCAGGCACATACCAATAGAAGGAACAGGCCCGTAGCTACAGTGGGGCATCTTGGGGCCTGGTCCCCTGACTCAGTGCCAAGGCCCCCTGACTCCCCATCTAGCCCAGCCCCCCCCCCCCAACTTCCAATTTTTAATTTTATTTGTGGTTTTTGCTTGGGCTTGTGTGTGTGTGGGGGGGTGTTCCCTGACTTATTTAAAGCCCCCCCCCCCCAGAATTAAAAAATTCTGGCTATGGGCCTGAGAAGGAATGGCTCAAGAAATCAGTAGCCCAGGTTATGTAGAATGGCATTCGTCTCAAAGCCAGTGAGCCAGATATATGATAAAGGGAAACACTGTGCACAGAAACACAATCAAGGATTATACTATTTCAGTTGAACATGGGCTAAATATTCTGACTGGCCAAGGTACTCTGTTACCTGCTGACACTGCCCAACTCCTTACCACCCAAATAACAGAAATTGAGGCATACATACAGAAGAATTAAGTGGCAGAATCTTGTGGTAAAATAGGCTGTGCCATTGGAGACTGCAGGTGATGGTTTCAGACTTTGAATGTTCATTCGCATTAAAAAAAACCCTTTATGCAAATAGAAACCTAGCTCAGCAAGGAAAAAGTTCTATGCCTTCTCTTTGTCTGATGTGCTGGTTTTCTGCTTGCAGGGAACTTTTAATGTAAGGAGGCAGGAGGACCCTCCACCAGCATGCTCAAGTGGTACAGTCTGTTCTAGCACCTGAAGGCAATGCCACCTCATTCGCTTGCATGCATGAATCAGGCCTTAAATAGCATCAAGAGTGCAGCTGCAGACGTCTCACTTCTACTACTACAAAAATGGCTAGAACTGGTTTAGTTGGTTCATATCTGAAAGCACAGGGAAATTTCATTCAGATTAGTTACTCTTTAATGCAGATTTCTGGATTACTTTCTTTCCAAACGCACATTCCTATAATTCTCTGTTTAATGGTATCTTTATGAAACTCCATGTCTCCCTCCTCCTTCATAGTTATTGGAAGTGGCAAGAAGCACAAACATGGTGTAAGTGTGTATATTTAAAAAGAGGACCTGGGGATATCATTTTTCGTAGAACAGCAGGAAGACACCCCCCCCCCCAACAGCATTCACAATTGAGATATTCACCTAGAATTCATGGCTTCCCAAAACCATGCCACCACCCCCTTCCCTACTCTCTCAGCAGTGGGTAGAAAAGTTAACCCAGCTCTGTGTTTGATTTTCTGCCATTTCCTCATGCTCCTTAAAAATTTCAAAACTGTCCTTCCTTTAGAGATTATCAAACAACTCTCCCTTTAGACCTCAAATACCTGTACCTCATCCTTTCAAGTTACTCAAGCGGCTTCCTTTTTCTTTGTCAGAACAGCAGAAAGCCCCTATTAAGAACTTCCCTGTCAATCATCTAGAAGGACTCCCAAGAGATCGGATTAGTGTTTGAAGTCCAAGCTGAGCACTAGAGTGAGAGAATTCTTGCTGTGCAAGGAGAAGAAGGGGAAGGGGAAAACACTTGCAGGAGAAATTTTTATCTTGGAAAAAGTAAAATTGAAGTTTGAGAGGAAGAGACAATTTTCTGTATAGAATCTAACACTTGTGACTTCTCTTTCAAATGATAATTCAACAAGATGGTAATAAATTCTCTTCTTAGTAACTGAATATTGGACTTTTGACTCAGAATCAGCAGGGCTAATGGGGGGATGATTTGAAAGCATACTGTAATGAGTGCTTGAAGAGGGAGGCTTTTTAAAAAAATACCAAAGGGCTGAGGGTTGAGGGTTGTCTTTGTAGTCATTCCACAGAAATATGGAGGTAACTTTTAAAAGTTTAACACTGAGTCCCCGTGGTTCATTGGTGCATATAGACAGTAAGAGATAGTTGCCACTTTTATTTCCTTGCTTTTATTTGTTTGTTTAAAATGTTTATTGGCCACCTTTCTACTTTATGAGAACTCAAGGCAGCTTACAATATCAATATTAATAAAATACAATAAAATAAATCAAACCACTATTTAACATCAATAGTTTAAAACTGCTGGTAGGCAGAAGAACTAATCAAATGCCATCATGAATAAATATGTCTTCAGTTGCCTCCTAAAGACTGAGAGGGAAGCTGCGATCAGACAGGCAGTTTGACCCACTGTTGGGCCATCTCTAATTGAGCCAAGTTATTTTATAACAGAGAATCCTGATCAGATTCACCCCTTTTAGCATGCTTCAATGTGCTTGTACCCACGTTTGAATGATCAGATGGCAGCAGGCAGGGAGTCAGCCTGTCAGGCATTTTTAAAAAGTGTATCCTTTGAGCATGCCCATAAGCACTGGTCAGCCTTCTGGGACATGTAATCCTCCATCTCTAAACTTTTCAATTTACCCCTTCCCCAAACCACAGAAAAAAGTTGCAGTACAGGGCCATCTTTCTTTGAAAGTTCTTATGAAGAAAAGTTTAGAGCAGCCCCTGTGGGAGAGGAGGAGAGAGAGAGCTGTGCAAATATGCGGTTAAATGCACTTCGCTAACGAGTAAAAAAAAATGGTGGCTGGAAAACAAGAGACAAGTCAGATCTGCCCGATGGTTTGGGGCACAGAAGAGCGATCAGACAACAGGAAATTTGTTTTGGAACCAGCTCAGACCAACAGGACTGGACTTTCTCAGGTATCAAAGAAAATCACAGTAAAGGAGGGGCAGGACTCAGACATCCTCAGATGGGGCAGGACAGACAGATGTTGCCATCTGATCGTGCACTTTAAATCCATAAGGGCTGCCACTGAAAAGGCCCTCTCTCTTGTACTCTCCAGATGAACTTATTTGGTTGATGGGCAAATCAAGAGGGCCTCTCCCTGTCATCTTAGTTCCTGGGCAGGAACACCTTCTGGTGGTCCCCGGTCTGAAGGACATCCATTTAGCCTCAACCGGGGCCAGAGCATTCTTTACCTTGGCGCTGGCCTGGTGGAACATGCTCCCATTTGAGATCAGGGCCCTGTGGGACCTGCTACAGTTCTGCAAGGCCTGTAAAATGGAGCTATTCAGCCAGGCTGAGGTGATGAATGTCCATTACATCTGGGCCTCCCTTGTGACGCAGAGATGTGTTTAGTGATTAGACATCTAGAGACTCTGCCGAATGACTTTCCACCATGGCATCGTCTACAGGGCAATCATTCAACCATCTGACACCCTAACCAAGACTGTTTTTAGATTGTTTTAATTCTATTGTAAATATTTTAAGCCTATTTATTGTATATTACAGTCACTACATTTGTGTAACCTGCCCTGAGCCCGCTTACAGGAAGGGCAGGATATAAATCAACCAAAATGAATGAATGAATTAATGAATTAATACAATGAGTATGGGAGAAGATGGTCCTTCAGATGGTCCCAGGCCACCAGATTTTCCAATGTTACTGCTGTACCAAGCAGTACCCCAACCTGCAAATTAGTCTTTTCAGGTGGAAACCCCATCCAAGATGGGAGATTTCAGGTCCCCGGTGTGCCTTTCTGATAACCCAGAGCACCTCTGTCATGCCAGGACTAAGTTTCAGCTTTTTCACCTCACCCAGCCCATTATTGACTCTAAGTAGTGATTTAGAACTTCAACAGCTTCCTCAGAATTAGGTGGAAAAGAAAGGCAGAGCTGGCTATCATCCACATATCATTGGTTCTGCAGCCCAAACCTCGTGATGACCTCTCCCAGCCACTTTGTCCTAGCACAGAGAGGCAGCTCAATAGGATACCACGGTCAGCATTATTGAATGCTGCTGAGAGATCCAGCAGAGCTAGCAGGGCCACAATCCTCTCATCTATTTCTTAGTAGAAGTCATCAACCAAGGTGACCAAAGCTGTCTCTGACTCAAATCCTAATCTTAAACCAGATTGAAATGGGTACAGAAAATCAATCTCTTCCAAGAGCCCCTGGAGCAGAGAAGCAACTACCAGTTCTAGCACCTTACCAAAGAATGGAAGATTGGAGACTGACTGGAATTTTTCCAACATGATAGGGCTCAGG
Source organism: Lepidodactylus listeri (assembly GCA_029233225.1). Taxonomy (NCBI): domain Eukaryota; kingdom Metazoa; phylum Chordata; class Lepidosauria; order Squamata; family Gekkonidae; genus Lepidodactylus; species Lepidodactylus listeri. The sequence goes on along the minus strand of JARCFY010000009.1, from coordinate 55,566,322 downwards.
GAGGGTCTTTGTCAGATCAGGTCTAATCACTGCCTTCTTGAGACAGATGGAACAACTCTAGTTCTCAAGGAAGCATTTACCACTCCCCTTACCAACTTGGAAAGCCTCCCTCTGGCAGTTTTAATCAGCCAGGCAGGGCAGGGGTCAAAGACACATGTAGTAGGCCTCACTTCTTCAAGAATTCTGTCCATATCCTCAGCTGTCACAAGCTGAAAGGTACTCTTAAGCATGACTGTATCAACAGTCAGGGTAATTTCCTTATCCTAGAGTGTGGTCAGGAATCATCAGCAGGGAAGAGATCCAGCAAGTCTTTTACTTTGTTCTTATTTTTCCACCTTTGATAGTTGATGCCTAGAGAATACGGAGGTGGAGAACATTCTTTTCAGAAATTTGTGAATACATTGGAGACTGGTGCAGTAAATCCTTACAGTCCAGAGTAGTGCCTGTGCTTTCATTGCTGACAATCCTGCCTCCTGAAAGCCAATTTACAGGTGATCGATCTGAAAACAACAGAAGGCTTTTTGTGGGATTTTTTGTAAACAAGTTAATTAGGGTACAGGGTCAGGGCTGGGGAGAGGAAATCTGTCTTCACTGACCTGGCAGAGTACTCAGTTGATATCAGGGGTCCGTTGGAGCAGGAGCGCACAGGAGCGCAGCTCCGGGAGTGAGGAGCCCAGGGGGCGGGCACATGACCAAGTCCCGCCCCCTCCTCGGCTTCCCCAAGCATTTTGGTGTGTGCGTGAGCTGTGCTAAACAGCACTGTAGCAGAGGTTGAAGACTCCAAACACGAGACAAAGCTATGTACAGTTTATGTACATTTATTTACAAATATATTGCGCTGAGGATCAAAATGCTTCGCCAGCCACCAAATCATAAGAGAAGAGAAGAACTGTACAACATACATCACATATATACATTTCTCTGTACTCAGTGGCCAATCAGGTCCATGCTGAGTCATTCCCCCAAGCCATACCTCTGTACAAGACTGCACCTGCCTTGTCCAGTTTTATCCAGCATAGTCATATGACTTGTTACCAACATGGCTGCAGTGATCTCACTGACAGCTCTCTGACAGCTTACTGTTTACTATGTGTCTCTAATACTGACAAAGCAGTGCAGAGGCGCAGCGCCCCGGGGAAAGCCCTGCTAGGGTCTTTATTGTTTTTAATGTTTTGTTTTAATATTGATAATTTTATCATTGTTCCTTTTATGACTGTGTGCTGCTTTTCCAGAGACTTGCTCAAGGTGGCATATAAATTTTCTAAGTATACCATTTTTTATCTGGGCACATGGCTCATAAGTACTGGAGAAATTTCACCAGCCCTTCAGCACCTTCCACCCCATCAGTTTGGTGTAGTGGTCAGGAGCTGGACTCTAATCTGGGAGAACCGGGTTTGATTCCCCACTCCTCCACATGCAGCTGCTGGGGTGACCTTGGGCAAGTTCTCTCAGAGCTGTTCTCTCATGAGCAGTTCTGAAAAGACCTCTCTCAGCCCCACCTACCTCACAGGGTGTCTTGTTGTGGGGAGGGGAAGGGAAAGGGATGGGTGGTGCACATGTCCTGGGTATCTCAAGTCTGCTTGAAACCTGGTGGTTTCAAGGGAGCAGGAAGAGAATGGGGGTGTGTTCTTTACGCTTATTTTTATTGCACAAAGTATTGGATGGGGAAGGGAATGGAGGAAGAGCAGGTCAGTTTTACTCACCTGTGGAGTGAAGCCTGAGGGGTGGGTGTTGCCTTCTGACACACTTCCGATATGTTAGGGGGTGTGGCATATGCAAATGAGTTATGCTAATGAGTTATGCTAATGAGCTCCTGCACCTCTTTTTCTACGAAATGACCCCTGGTTGATATGCTGGTTGAGCTAGGATACTTTGAGTTTCTGGACGGACTATATGTCTCCTCCATGTTATTCCCGTTAGGTTATATCCAAGGAATTTTGCCCTGGGTTGTGTTTTTTCATATTTACAGAGATGAATACCAGAGCAGAAATCATAATGCTGGAATCTAGAATTCTTCTGGACTTGCATTTTCAGAATGCATGCAACACAAAGAGATAAATTAAAACATTTCCCCACCTGAAACAGTTGGTTTTGAAGGGGTTTTTTTGTGTGTGTATGTATTACACATTTTTTTAAAATATAAAGTGCATGGATTCACTGCTGACCATGTGTCATATACTAATTCTGTGGCTGAATAAGTGGAAGAGTGGCCTTCTGAAATCTGAGAAGTCTTTTCTGTCATGCCTATTCTCAAGTGCTCAGTTGCATTTTCAGTTATCTTTTCATCCTTTAGTCTATTTGATTTGTATGCTGCCATTCCAAGAAGAGACCAATACTTTATACATAGTATTTGGCTCTCATACTTATCTTTAGATGAGATTATCCTAAAATGGGAGCAATATATCTCTGGGCAAAGAAAAAAATTGTCACATTATTGTCACCTTTTTGCCTGTCATTTGCAGCAATGTCACCATCCTGGCTTTAAGACGACTGGAATAATACCTTGTTTTTTTGTCATGACGCTCTACGTCAGCTACATTCATGAAACTTGGTAACCCATGTGGTAATATAGTTTATTCTGAATATGCAACATTTCAGCTGTGGTAGCTTTAAATGCCGCTTATCTCTCATGCTAGACACTGCATATAAAATGCTCATTTGGAAAGTGGATGGCTTATCACACAAAAGCTGGGATAAAACCTGCTGTAGATTCTAAGCTCACTTAACTTGTCAAAGGTTCCTGTCCTGTCTGTACAGAAATACCAGCCACGTATAAACGCTTTGCCCACCCATTTTCCTCCATTAAAAGTTCTCACACTATTCCTTAACAACATTTTACATGTGAGTCAGCTTATTGTCTTTTGGGGATTCTGTGATGAAATTTCTGAGAAATATATTCTGAAAAAATGCAGGTGTGCTCAAACCCCTCTGCACTGGAGTCAACAACTTAGAAGGAATAGCAATTAAAATACTTAAACTGAGGAGATACACAAGCACAGACTCATAGGTCTAGACTACAGGATTTATTCTCTTAATGCTCATATTTCAGAATGAAATGCAAAATCTTTGCCTTTTTAGTTTTCTTTGGTAAAGTGCTCTCACACAGATGGTACACAGTACACCCTCCCACACATTTCCTCAGAGAAATCTAAGCAACACTGACAATTGAGGAAAAGAATACTAGTTATAAAAACATTTAAATATATATGAAAGATACTGAGCTTCTACAGTGTCAGTGCCATACTAAAAAAAATTAGAGTGTTTAGTTAAATGGGCATTTCTTATTTACAGAAACTTAATAAGATTTTTAACCTTTAAAACCATAAAATAAGATTTTGATTTGTGTGAAATTTTTAGAAGCTGAACAAACTTCTATGAAAGTGCAAAATTTGTAAGTCTGAGTTTTAAAATGGCAAGGTGCACATTTTGGTTGTGCTCATTGATGTGATTTTATTTTTATATTACTGAGAAACATTGAAGTTAAACTTTGTGCCTTCCAGAAGGTGGCAGCATTGCTCAGGGAAACAGGTTAAATATTACCGGTGGGGTGAAAAGCAAGATAATCAGGTGGCTATTTAATAGATTATACTCTTGCCTTTTTCTCCTTAGCACTGAATTATTTCTTATATGTGACTTATCAACAAATGTCAGTGTAATTTTCATTTTTAACGGAAATTATATATAACAAATGCAGATATGTATATATATATATGTAAATTATTTCCCTAGATTCACATCTACCTTGCAGAATTTAAGCAGTAATTTGCTAACAATTCCCCCCTGAATTTCCTCTTGTTGTAAAGCAACCTATGTCAAATAAATACACGTTTCTTCTTGGCACCAGAACCAGGCATTCACAAATAACTTCCCGGTCCTGAGAATTTTTTCCTGCAATTTCCATGCAACCTCTTTAACCTCCTGGTCTCACATGTTGGATGCCATATTGTGCTTCTGCGAATACATATCATGAGTCAATGAGGGCAACTCTAGTGAGGAGTTAGCACACTAAGAAGATGCTTGAGTTCTAGTAAGTTGTATCTGGAGATCACAAAATACTACTTTTAGTTCTGGTTGCCATGTGACCTGAATGCATATCCTGAATCAACTATGTTGGTTGTGGCTTTAAGGGCAATTCTCCAACCATAACTTTTGCCCTAGAAGTAATACTTCATACATTTCTGGGCAATGCTAGTATGTCTAAAGCTGGTATGATGACAAATTTATTTGTAATTGATCTTTGACATCTGTTTGATGTTCAGAAACTAGTAGTGCCATCCTAAGCAGATGTATACCTTTCTGAAGTCAGTAGGGTCAGAAGGATGTAACTGTTTAGGCTGAGAACAGACTGGCAATCTGGAGCGAGATGAATGCGGAGGAAACTGCTGAGGGGGAAAAACTCCCCGGGGCTGGCCGTTCACACCAGCCGGTGTATTGCACAACGGTGCCGATACGGAGCGTTCAGACTGCTGCGGAGTGGCCCCACATGGGCCGGCCTCCGCAGCTCGTGATAGGGTTGTTTCGGCAATTTGCGCATGTGCGCACATGCGCAAACTGGCAAAACGCCGCGTTCACACTGCCACCTCCGCTTGCCTCCTGCCTTCTTCCGGTTCACACTGCCTGGAAGCGGGAGGCAAGCACAAGACGGCCCCTGGACACTGGTTTCTCCCGGTGTCCTGTTAAAGCGGATGGAAAGCGAGTGGGAGACGGGTAAGTGCGAAACGGAGCCGATGGACAGATGCGCATGTCTGAACGTGCTCCCTTCTTCCACTTCCAACGCGGGGCTGTCCCGCTTTACATTGCCAGTCTGTCCTCAGCCTTAGGATCTCACTGTTAGTAGTATAACAGATCTGAAGGGAATTTATATATTATTATATTATTCAAGTTACCAGGTGTAACTTGAAAGCTACACCATTCGAATCTGTTCTGCAGACTTGAACAACACTAGGAATGGGCTTGAACTGAACCACAAAGCAAAATTAATCACAAATTTTGCCCTGTTTGTGGTTCATAAACTGAAGTTTATGACAGATCTGCCATCACTTTTAGAGCAGTGATGGTTCGTGGACAGAGCATAGAGCAGAGGTCTAAAGGTCTAAAGTTCCTTTTAATGCTCCCTCTAAGCTGTGGAGTCTTGTGAGCAAAAATTCTACTTTGTGAGCTACTAGCAATTTGGCTACTGAATAAATTAGGAGCCAGCCTTCCTGAGCTAAGACAAAAATGTGTGAGCCAGAGAATAAAAAACTGTGAGCTGTGCTCACACTAAGTCAGCTTAGAGGGAACACTGGTTCATTTATACCCCTGCTTATACCCCACAAAAACAGCAAAGTGGTGGGGAGCAGGCTGCTTCCCAGTGCTCATCTGTTTTTCTGCTTTCTACAAATCCCATTGAAAGGGACTGTGGTCCCTTTCAACAGTGTTTGCGGTGCCACAAACCACAAGCTGGTTCAGTTCATGAATAAACCTTCTGGTTCATTTTGGTTTGTGGTTTGGTTTGTGGTTTGGCCATGAACCATGAATTGACACAAACCACATTTTTTTCAGCTTGTGCCCATCCTTAAACATCATGTTCTGAGGCATTTCCCCTTTCCAAACCCTCTTTTATACAGTAATTTTTATTGCAATCACCCTGAAGAAGAGTATTGGAGAACCTGAAAGACTGTACACTGTTATGTGTTGTTTGTTTGGCCCAAATTAAAACAAATAAATAATAAAAAAAGAATTATGTGGGCTGTATGTGTACCTTAATTTGCAATTAACCCCTCTGTTCTACTAAATCACCTTGGCATGTGTCAGAGGACATGACATTTATAGCTTTTCATCCTCTATTTGTCATGTGAGTATGTTGTCCCACTATTTCATGCTTGTGCAGTGGTGCAGTTCTTATAAGACATTCTAAAAGCAACTGAGAACATTCATCTAGCAGGTTGTCAGACAAGCAAACAGCACACATACATCTCAAAATATGGTCCACTTTATCTTGGCATAATCCAGTATATGTAGACACAGAGGGAACAAAACACACAATAGATAATGAAAGGAGCAAAGGATGCAAAGCAAATGTTGTATGATCAGTGCAACAACAGATCTCACAAAGTATGTTTTGGTGCATAATTAATTCCTCTCTTCCTCTGTAGTTGTCAAGACTTGGATACATTCTTTTAACCTATGAGGTACTGTTTTTACCTCTGGGTAGTTTTGAGTGGCTAAAGCTAAGAGAGAATCCACTGGTGTTAATGTGAGTGAGCTAGGTCCAGAGGGATCCAGTTAAAGTATCTCAGGTAGGAGGCATTGGGAAAGGTCTTTCTCTGACTGAGATCCTAGAGAGCCACTTCCATCCAGAGTAGATGATAGTATTGGGTTTAGAAGGGTGTAACTCTGCATAAGTAGGACTTAAGTACATAGCTGGGGTCCCTTCACCAATCCTCCAGAAGAGCTATGTATCCCTTTTATTTTATTTCTTAATTTGACCTCTACCAAAGTTTGGAATAGTAAATGGAAATATATTTCCCTAATCTGGGGACCAAAGGAAAACCCAGTGCAGCAAAGCACATCCTCCGCTTCAAAGAGAGACTGTAAAGCAATTATCACCATGCTTGGGAAAAGACAGATGTAAGTGAACTCCTCCCACCATTCAAAGGTAATAACAGTGCCTCAGGGAGCCAGTTTGGTGTAGTGGTTAAGTGCACGGACTCTAATCTGGAAGAACTGGGTTTGATTCCCCACTCCTCCACTTGGACCTGGCTGGATGACCTTGGGCAAGCCATAGCTCTGTACCAGCTGTTCCCTCAAGGACAGCTTGGGAAAGAGTTCTCTCAGCCCCACCTACCTCACAGGGTGTCTGTTGTGGGGAGGGGATGGGAAAAGGAGTTTGTAAGCCGCTCTGGGACTCCAAGTGAGTGAAGGGCGGGGTATAAATCCAATCTCTTCTCTTCTTCTTCTTCTAATTAAATTTGGCATTCCACAAATGCTAACAGAGTCTGTCTGTCAGTTAGGAATGACATTTCAACTCATCTATCTCCAATTTTGATACATTTATTTTTTTCATTACATTTCCCCTCAGAATTCAACCCAACCAAATGGTCACCATATAAGCTAGTTTGTTACTCCTTTTGGACCATAAACTTCATCAAAAAAGACATCAATAAACCCAATTTCTCTGTCCTTGAGGGATATCTTTCCTGTGCAACAATAATTTTGATTTACCAATAAAACCTTTGGCTGTCAGCCAATCCATCTTGAAAAACATCTTATTTCCCACTCTATCTTCACACTTTTGGGGTATAGAGTTAGTTCTGGGCAACCTGTCATTGGTTCCCATCTAAATACTGGGCTCCAACAACTGGCTCCAAGCCCTTGGGTGAAAGTGCATTGCAGGGGAGAATGTTTAACTTTGCATTGGCCCCATCATCCCAACACAGCACGGTCCACTCTTTCACTCCACTTTCACCAATGTGGCTTCCTCCTCTCACCAGTGAACCTCACTGGACCCCAATAGCTACAACAGGCTCATACGTTTTCCTTCCTCATTCCTCCTTTCTCCATATTACTTTTTATATTAGTAACATTTGCTTAGGTTAGGATGTAGTAGAAGTTAGAACGTGCAAAATATTTATAAATGTGTGTGCATGTTTCAAAACTCTGTGTTCAGTTTGCTAATTCTTTTTGCTATTATTCTTTTTATTAATAAATCCTTAACTTTAAACTCATGCCTACTTATTTCTAAGAACCTGGATGGCCTTATGAGACATTAGATCAAATCTTGGACCTCAGTATACATCAAGCAGGACAATCCCAAATAATATTTGCCCTGAACACATGCGTGACACATTAAAAGGGAGATGTCCATCCAGTCAGCATATATACATATGTGAGCCATTTGGATAACAGTGTAAAGCAACTTCATATGTTCAGTTGCAGCATTCCAGTGTAACATAGGAACAGATGTTGAACTCAGGTTTCCATATTCTTAGGGGTAATGTCCATTTAATTTGATTCTGTTGAAGTGATATCCATTTCCATATGAACCTTATGTGCAGGCCTTTATGTTTATTTCTTTAAATAACATAACTTGGATTAGAATAGAGGTGCAAAAGAAATACTTCAAAATCTTTCTACCTTTTCAGAATGTTCTGAAGTATGTGCTGGTATAAAGAAATTGAAGCTTTATAGTTGAAGAGAATTCTTAAACAATAAAGGTCTTATTAAGGTCTCTATTATGTATAATAGATTGTTCTATGTAATGAAAGCTGTCATACTTTTACATCAGAAATGGGACATGTAGGACATTTAGGTTCTTGTTAAAATCTTTCTCTCTCTCTCCCTCTGCCTGTGTGTGTCTATTGTTTTCAGAAGGGGAGTTGTGTTAGTCTGTTGCAGTAAGATAAAACTAAAGTCCAGTGGCACTTTGAAGACTTGACAAAGTTTACTCCAAAATAAACTTTCATGAGAATTTCTTCCTTTAAATTTTGAGTTATGAAAACAGAGTAGGATAATCTGAGTTGGGCAGTATGTTGCTGGATGTTTTTAATGAAACCATTAATTCTCAATGCTTTATTCAAAATTTATTGAAGCAAGTTTTTTTAAACAAACCAATATAAAACAAGATCTATATCATGACCTTTAGAAAGATCTGTGCCAAAATGTCAGATTATTCTGAAATCATAGGGTAAAAAAATACTACATACTTTAAAACAAAACAGGTAAATAGTGTTTTCCCCCCAATGTCCAAACTTCCAAATCCTTAACTTTTTTAAAAATAACCTCACCTGCTTTTCAGCCAAAATTAGATACCAAATCTGTTCATGGAAGCAACACAAGCAATACAAATGACATGATAATTCCTTGTGGAGTGGGTTCTCAGCTGACCTGGATATAGGCAGGGTGCAGGGAGTTCCTGACTGCTCCTGCTCTCCACTGACGGCGATTAAAAATGGAGGAAAGGAGAGCTCAGCTAGCTGTCCCCTCCAATCGCTCATAGTTTGTAAGCAACTGAACACACAACAACCACTTTATAAAGTAGGTTAGGCTAGGGGAAAGTGGCTGGACTAAGTTTCATTCAGCAAGCTTCCATGGCAGAGTGGGCATTCAACTCTGTGTCTTCCATATATTCCAAAGCCTAATCACTACATCTCATGGGCTAAATGCATCCATTACAATTTTAAGTGATGTGAGCAACCTGGAGCAACTACTGGACAATGTCTGTGACATCTCTAATGCAGAGAGGTACACTATCCCCCATATTTTGGAAGTCCAAAACCAGCTAAGAAATGAGAAGCTAGATATTACATATTAGTGATGCAAGATTATGGCTTTCAAGGGCTTAATGCTTAGGATAATTTTAAATACCTCAAAGAAGCATGAACTTATCTTCTGTGAACTCTCCTTCAAAATACTTCTTTGCTGTTTTCCTAGTTGGTTATATCACAAAAAACTTCCCTGATTTGATCCCCATTTTATTTATTTATCCCAATTTAGAAAACATCATAAAATCACATCTTAAAAACCATTAAAACCAACACCCCATCATTGTTGTGTATTCAGAGCTATATGATGCTTCAGAGCACATTGAAGAATCCCTGAAACCATAACTGTTTATTTCCATAAGAGGAGGGCAGTAAGAGGAGAGGAAACCGGCTTCAAAGCGCATAAGTGCGGAAGGGAGACGAGGGACAGCTTCCTCCTCTTTACCAGTTCTCTGCCCAGAGGGGCAAAAAAAGTTTAAAAACACAAAATGAAGGTTTTGCTTATTTCAACCTCCAAAGAAAAAAAATTGATTTCTTCACACCTGCCAAAGGGAGAGGATGGAAGATGGTCATGAAAACCTGATCAGGGGTATGGAGATGTGGGATACGTGCCAGGTAACTTGACTGGAAGAGTTTGGGGTATCTCCCATGAGGGACAAGATTCCTAACTTTGGATTGGAGGGAGGTTTCCATCAAAGCAGACAGAACATCTTAAAAGGTGGAATCTTTCTTTGCTCTTTTGTTCATATACTTTGCCCGAATGCTGGGACCTGTGCTGGAACCCAGGCTTCTCTACAAAGAGGGCAGTAGGGAGTTTGGGGATGTGTTTGTCCCACCTTAGGTAACTGTCTTGTACTGTAACTTAGCTAGATTTATTTTTTTTGTATTCTTTTCCTTAGACCTGTACTCACTAGGATGACAGCTATTTTCCATGTATATGCTCTAATTTAATCTTTCCTAATAAAGTCTCTTTCTGGTTTATGAAAGCAGACTATGATTCAAATCTTATCCATATGCCTAGACCTCTCATATTTGCTAAGAACATTCATGCAAGCCCGCCCCCCCCCCAAAAAAAATTGGAAAGCTCTGCCCTTTGCACTTGCTCAGAGACAGCCTTACCAGGGTCCCCCAAGGCACTGGTTATGTGATAGGTTGGGTTCTGTAGCTTAAGGTGGTGGCATAAAGAGAAACATGCTTTCACATGCAGGCAATCACACAATTCACAAGTGTGAACTCACAGATCCAGGATGGGTTTGTGACAATCAGTGGCCAAGGACAGACTGGCAATCTGCCCCGGGAGAGCTCCGCTTGGGAAGCGGGGGAAGGGAGCCTGTTCAGACATCCACAGCTGTCCCTCATTTCCCTTCCGCACTTACGCACTTTGAAGCCGGTTTCCTCTTGCTGTAGAAGGACACCGGGAGAAACCGGTGTCCAGGGGCTGTCTTCCATATGCCTCTTGCTTTCAGGCAGTGTGAACCGGAAGAAGGCAGGATTCAAGCGGAGGCGGCTATGTGAACGTTTCGGTAATTTGCGCATGAACGCTCATGCACACATGCACACATGTGCACATACGCACATTGCCGAAACAGCCCTGCCACAAGCTACAGAGGCCGGCCCACCCGGGGCTGCTCCGCAGCAGTCTGAACGCTCTGTAACAGCATCCTTGCGCAATACACTGGCCAGTGTGAACGGCCAGCCCCGGGGGAATTTCCCCCCACAGCTTTTGCCTCCGAATTCCTCCCGCTCCAGATTGCCAGTCTGTCCTCAGCCATTAAGTATACTTTCAGGTACACATCTGGATAACAGGCTGTCATGAAAGCCTTGTTCATGCCTAGTTAGTTATTCAAATTAATTCCTCCTTTTAGCTCTTTTTCTGGCTTTCATTTAAGAACATTGACTTGGATTTGAATTTCGGGTTAAGGATATTAGGTTCGCCTGAACCTGGGGTCCAAACCTGATGTCCCATTCAAATATAGATTTTTTTGGATGTTTTATTCTTCATGTCTAGCAGGCTAATAACTTTCTGTGTCAAGGAGAAGAGTTGTAGCTAAGCCATGGCATGATGTGTTTGTGTGTATTGTTTTTGGCTGCAATCCTGCATGTATGTAGACTTTTAAATCCCACTGAAGTAAACTGTATTCAGAGCCTAATTATATAGGATGGGAGCTTCTCTCTTTAAAGCTGGTCCACAAAATCTACTCCCATCTCCACAGTTTTTCTTCCTGGCCCTTTTGTTCCACCTCTGTCTGCTGGCCTCTAAGGAATATGGGTAGGCTGTTCTCGATGCTATCAAAACCACTAAGTTATTTGATGCTAAAGGATCATAGTCATGTCTTAAGTGTACCCTTTCTCTCTCAAGAATTCATATCTCCTTTTGTATTCTTTCTCACAGTTAATTTTTAACTACTATCAAACCACTTCTTTAATCAGTTTGGTTTCTTTTCTATTTCTAAATCCAATTCTCCTTTGCTCCTGGTTATCAAAATTCTTCTTGAAGTTGCTCCACCTTTTCTCCTTTTGTATTCTGATGATCTGTTCCTTTCCTTATTCATCCACTGCTCACATCTTGGAGCCTGTTCAGTCTTCTCTAGAGACTGCTGTGTCATTCTTTAATTTGTTATCTGTTTGGGATATATACTCAGTGGACCTTCCAGTACTTTTTTGGTCCTGCTGTCCAAAATGATGAAAGAAATGGATTTTCTTCCAACTTCGTTTCCCATTTTATCAGAATTTTAGGCTCTGATCCTGTCAACAGGAATTTTTATTGCACAGCTGATTTTTTAAAAAAAAAGTTTACAGAACTTCCTAACACCTCTTGAGCAAATAGCATGTTTTCAGTTCACTATTGAATTGATTGATCAATCTAACAAAAAATTATAATCCACTTTTCATTCAAGAGATTCTCAAAGTAAAGAACAATAAAAGCTAACAGTAATAAAACAATGGGATTACCATTATGACAAAGCAAAACAATTCAGCGGAATAAGATAAAATAGTACAACAAACAGTTAAAATTTATTCCACGATTAAAAGTTTTCCTTAAAAAAATAAATTGCATGTCCAAATGGAAATCATTCTTGGTTTTGGGGATTTTCAGGTTGGGGGTTCACATGACTAAGAAGGGTCTATTAACTATTGATGACATTTTAGCAGCTCAGTTCTAAACCTCATTTGGTGGAGTGGTATTCAGAAGAGAAGGTGCACCATCAGACATCTTGGACTTGGATCCAGATTCTCTGCTTTCCAAGGTAAGGAATAGCCCTAACAAAGATGTCTATGAACCTGCCCAGATAGAGATACACAGAAGGAAGACTCAGGTCTCCCTGAAGTAAAGTAAGTCTGATAGTGAACAAACTTCAAGTACTTCTCTTTTCTCTTTTTTGGGTCCATTTTAGATGTTTACTTGATATTAAAGATAGCTGGAAATGGAAGGCCACCTACCTGATTTTAAGAAGTTTTTATACCACAACACAGTTCTCTGACAGAAAAGTAGGTAGCCATGTTGATCCACAGCAAAATCCAAAAATGAAATGCATGTAATACTCTTTATGAAGATCAATAAAAATAAAACAGTACTTTGTGCAAGCTTTCAATTTTACTAGACCTTTTAATTAGGCTGGACATTAAAAAAAAGACAGGGAATCTTTTGGGCATGATCCTAGGAAGTCTTTGCCAGTGTCCTGTGTAGAATGCTTTGCTGGCTTCAATGGGCACAGGGTGTGGCTGGCTGGTATCAGGTGGAACTCTTGGCATGTTGAGAATGACAAGCAAGTCCTCCAATTGATTTGTTATGATTTTTTAAATGTCTTATTGACCTTCCTGAACCCCTGCATTCTATCCTTCTTGTAATGAGATTCTGGGATAGCCAAAGTATCCTCTCTATATTTTGAGCTGTATTAAGCAGCTACATGCTTAATTAATATGTTGTTTTTCTTTGAACAGGTCTTTTCTTCGAACTTCCCTTCCTGACAGTGCCATCCCAGGTAAAATCCCATCACAAGGACAGCCATTATTGCTAACTTTTGGCAGGAAGCAGCACCCCAGTCTCATGCAAGGGGACAGCACCTTGGGAAATCTATAAAGCTCCCCATGCAGGGACCTCGAGGAAGTATTTTCTGGACTTGTTCAGCAGCATAGGCTGCAAACAATGGACAAATTCAATTTGGTAGCATTAGAGATTTTGTGTCCTCCCCCCATCCACTACCCTTTTAAACCATTTTGCCTAGAGTTTTATTTTTCACCAAACCCCAATGTTTTTGTGTTGCTGAGTGTGTACACAGTTCCTTTCCAGCAGCTGCCACCCAGCCTCTCTTTAAGTGCAAGCTAACCAGCTGCTCTGTGCCTCAGTGCATCTGCTCATAGCTTTGCATCACCTTGTACCTACTTTGGGGCCAGCCCCAGTCACTTTTGCCCTGATTTTCTATGCCAGCTTTCTATACTTTTTGAACTGCTTTTCTTTTATGTAGGTTATCAACTACTTTTTTGCACCTTTTTGTTTTTTCTGTTTTTAATGCAATCTTTTGAGGAAAGTGTTAAAACTGCACTAGGGTATTCAGCATCTCAAACTCATCTGCTAGCCAGTAAAGGAAGCATTGCTGGGGGAAATAGGGGAGGGGTAATGAGGACAGGTGAAAAGAAATAAGAGATGACAGGGCAGCATACATCAGCTGCTCCAGGAAAGAACCTTCAGCTAGGACCCTTTACTCCAACCATCTTCCATGAATGACAAACACTTGTTATATTGTCTTTGGCAAATTATTTCTGATGGTGGGCTTCATTCAGATGGCACTTCCTTTTTGAAACTACTTAGATCTATTATCTTGTAAGCTTTTTGTAGATTCAGCTTTGTATAGGGTTTATTATGGATGAACAACTTTCAGTCACTGAATTCTTTAATATCCTGTTTCTGAAGTATTGAGTTTTACTTGTTCTACACTCTTTTATATTGAATCCAAGTAAAGCCTACAACAATTTTACAGCTTCACTCAGTATAAAATTTGTTTCTTGATTCTGTATGTACATAAACTGATATATTATCTACACAGCTCCCAGATTCAGCTCCAGGACTGCTAAACTACTGTCTGAAACTGCTGATTACAGATAGTTGTATTCAGTGGTGTACCTAGCCTATTTGGTCCCTGTTGTTTGCATTAGTGCCCTTGTTTGGTGATTGATGGTTTCTCAAGATTTTCACCAAACTTCTTTCTTTCTTTCTTTCTTTCTTTCTTTCTTTCTTTCTTTCTTTCTTTCTTTCTTTCTTTCTTTCTTTCTTTCTTTCTTTCTTTCTTTCTTCTAATTAAAGCTCCTTGACCAAAAGTTTTGAGCCGTCAAAAACCCATCATCTGGTAGCATCATCTGGACACAACACTAAACCAACAGAAAAATCTTGCAACAATAAGGGTAAGGTTTGGGAATCTGTCAGATAAAAGGAGTAAAACGAGCTTGTAATGACATGAAGAAGAAAAATTATCTAGGTACTGCATTAAAAATCTATTTCTAACACCAATATAAAGAGGATACTCCAACAAAATATGTATTGAAGCATCAATTTTCCCCTGAGAACAATCACAAAGGCGGTCTGAGTAAGGAATCTTTCTTAATCTTCCCTTCATAACAAGAGTGGGCTGTGCATTCAACTGAGTTAATAAGAAAGCTCTAAAGAAATTTGGGATAGTTAGATAAAAAGCATAAGAAGGCAGTGATTTTGGTGGACAAATACCAAAAAACACAGAAAAGCAAACTGTGCAGGCACAAGACCATGTCCTCAAGTAATCCCTTTCTTGGATATTCTTCTTAATATAGATTCTAGCTTTTATCTGCTTTGGAAAGTCACACTTTTAAACATTTTGTTTTATTTAAATTAATTTAAATATTTATATCCTGCTTTTTGCCTTATCAATGGGAATCGAAGTAGCTTACACTTTTTTTTAACAGAAGAGCTGCCTACTACCAAATGAACCTACCCAACTAGGCCAGTCATCTTCAGAGACCCTGCTTTGGGTGGCCCTGCCATCTGAGGCTAGACAAGTGGCAACTTGAGAAAGGACCTTCTTGGTCATGGCACCAAAACTTCTCCTTCTCCTTCTATCATTGTCTTCCACCAGCAGGTCAAGATTTTGTTTTGCTTTTTTCAACATTCCCTTATTAACTCTCATTTACCCTGCTCACTGTTTGTACATCTTTGTGTTCATGTGTTTACATATTTTATGTAATTGTTTAAAATACTTTATATATTTTTATATTTTAAACATTGTTTTGATTGTTCAGCACCTTAGGGACTAAGGTTTCCAACTCTGGGTTAGGAAATTCCTGGAGATTTGGAGGCAGAGTTTGGGGAGAGAAGACAGCTCAGCAGGAATGTGATTCCATAGAGTCCACCTTCTGAAGCTGCCATTTTCTCCAGGGCAGCTGACCTCCGTAGTCTGGAGATCAGTTGTAGAGGTGTACAAAAAAATTTTTTTGTTTTTGTTTGGGGTATATTGAACCCTCCAAAATCAGGATTTCCCAATATTCCTGAATTCCAATACCAGTATGGTATTTAAATTTGGAATATTTTGGGAATCCTGAATTTTTTTAGCTCCATTAAGCTCTATGGGGACTATTGTACTCAATGGGAAATCTATCTGGAGGTATCTGGGGGTCGGTGTTTTTAGGTAGAGGCACCAAATTTGTAGCATGGATGCTGATGCCTCTCCTCAAAAGAACTCCTAAGTTTCCAAAAGATTGGACCAGGGGTTCCAATTCTATGGGTCCCCAAAGAAGATGCCCCCATCCTCCATTGTTTGCAATAGAGGGGGGGGAAGCAAAAAAAGCAACAGAACAGAATTATAGTCTCAGAGAATCTCTGCATTGAAACTGAAGGCAGGGGACATTTTTGCAACCCCAGCAGAACCTGTGCCACTGTGACAGTGCAAACCCAACAGGACTAAGATCAAAACAGAGAATCTGTGCAGTAGAAACTGAAGGTGTGGGGGCTTTTTTGTAAGCCCAGCAGAACCAGTGCAATATACAGAGTATTCAGCAGTGCCAGTGCAATCACAGAGTGATGAACAGAACCCACTGCCATAGTGGCAATACCAGCTCAACAGGACTGATGTCAAGCACAGAATCACAATCCAAGCAACCAGTGGCAAACCAGAGAATCCCAGCAGATTTTTTTTAAAGAAGCAAGTTCAGTAGAAGCCCAGGAGAACACTCAGAAGTGCAGGGTGCGTGGTGTTGTGGCACATCAAGAAAGACAATTGTAATACAAGGAGATAGTAGTGAACCACAAGTTTCCCTCTCTGTGCCTAGATTGCTCTGTGACAGCACCAAACTGGAAGTGGTTAATGGTGGCAGGGTTTTTCTCTAAAGAGATATTCTTTTGGGAGTTAGGGGAGTGCGCACCTGGTGTTGGAATCTGGGGGGTGCCTTATCTCTCAACCTTGGAGTGACTCCAGCTCAAGGTTTAGGCACTAGATTGTTTTTTCCCCTCACAGTGTAATTTAAAAGTTATTGGGGGGGGGGCTACTTTTTTCCTTTGGGACTTCAGCTCAGACCAGGCCACAGAATGGTGCTGACACCCAGGAGTCTACCCACTGCTATTGTTGGGGTTCCCGCAGCTGAAAGGGATATGGGTATAACTCTTTACTATTCTCTTTTTATGTTGGTAATTTATGAAGAATAAAACTGTTTTCCGTCTGCTGGCAGTGTGTTCATTGCTTTTGAAATCCCTAGAGGAAAAAGAACTGTTTGCCTCTTGGCAACACAGGAGGGCACTTTTGCAAGCCCAACTAAACCAAGGCCAATACACTCAGTACACAGAGGCCCAGCGAACAGACAGAGCCTTCTTCACATTCTCAGGGAGCCCATCCCACAGCATGTGTGCCACCATGGAGAAAGCACGCATCCAAGCAGAGGCAGTTCTGTCTCACCTAAGCTAATAAATAAATAATATTTCCATTACTGTCTTATTTTTTATGCATTGCACCCTGTTGCAGCAGACACTGGTAGAGAACAGAGCCATATTTTCCCCACCATCTGTTTGAGTATTTTTACAGGAATGGTGAAAAAATTCACTTTAGCTCTTGTGAGGTAGAGATCTCACCTTTGTCCTTTAACAAAAAATCCTGAGAAATGATTATTTTTTTCTAACTCATTTTAGCTACTCAACTAAAATTGTTTGAACGTACTGTAAAAAATGTTAATGAATCCCACATGTGATGTACTGTATTTTAGATATTCTTTCACATTTCAGCTGGCTAGAAATCTGATAAGTAGGCATAACACTTGTAGATTAAAAATCAAGTATTTGTAAGTGGAATGTTAATATAGGAAAGGGACCTTCTCATTACCCAGATACTAACACAACAGTCTGTGCAAAAGCCTTGCTTCATAAATCAGGAATTTCACAAATTAGTTCTGACATTTCGACTATGCATACTCCGTTCTCTGAACTTTTTAATTCTTTCCCCATCTCTATCTTTTATCCCTGCACTAGATCCCAGTTCTCTCTTATGCCTCTTTTAAGAGATGCAGATTTTAATCAACATTTTCCAGGTCTACATCTCCATTTAAAAATGCTATGAACTTTCCATCTCCTTATAACAGAGGCATTTAGACACAAAATTATTATCAATTTTTGTGGAAATATGGCAGATCGCACAATAATTCCATGCCTCAACCCCAGTCTGTAAAATGGAGAAAATGATTTCCTTGTGTCTCATAAGCATGATAATATTAGGCTAGATCCATTATGATTGTCATAAAAGGCTTATTGATTCCATCCTACATATAATGGCTTTGATCCAAAGCACCAATCAGCACCAACAAACACAATTTCTTTGGGAAATGACCCATTAATTTCAGTGTCAGGAAAAGTGTTGCTTCATCTTCCTCTGATAACAAGGGGGTGACTAATATGGTGCACAGACAATCTGCTCAGTAGTCAAGCATATATATCCATCTGGGAATTACATGTGTACAGAAGCAAGTTTCTGTGAAAATTCCTCTATTTATATGTGAGGAACTACAGTCAAAATGGGTTATGTACAAATTGTTTTTCTTGTATATCAAATACAGAAGATTGTCTGTGCAAAGCCCTTTTTAAATAAGAAAATCCTGCTGAAGAGGAGCACAGCACTTCCCCCTTCCCTACCAAGCAAATAATTAGCTGGATTTTAGTCTTTTTTTTAAAAAAGTTCATCACGGACTGTTTTGCATCAGAGTCCCAAGTAATGCTAATACTGCAGCAATTAAATTATATTAAGCTGCTGTTCGGCATCTCTTGCTTGCAGTAGCAAGATGCTATGGTTCCCATGGGGCAATTAAATAACTGGTCTGAGACCTATGACAACTTTTTGTATAAGAAGGCCAGCTCAGACATGTTCATCATACGTGTGGCATCTTCCACAGCCTGCTACCCTAATAAGCCATTGGGTTGCCCAAGAGCACCAACAGAGTTGCATTCCAACTCAGTGCATGTCATCTACCAAGTCCCATTTCAGTCCCATAACCAGGCATGAAACAGGTTGGAAAGGATTCAGACAATCCCCTTCATCCAAGAATCCTTGAAGGCGTCCAGCCACTACCTGATCATGTACCTTGCTGAAGAATTGTACATTTGACACTGGCTGATAGACAAGATTACTGTGATGTGCTGTATGTGGGGTGGCCTTGAAAAGTGTTCAGAAATTTCTGTTAGTACAGAATACTGCAGCCAGGATGTTGACTGGAGTGGGTCATAGAAACCATATAACTCCAGTCTTGACTCATCTACAAGTGCTATAGTGAGGCCTTGCTTCAGGTGTACACACCTTCTGAGTTTACATAGGTGGCAACCTGAGAGACAGCCTTCTTGGTCATGGCACCAAAACTATGGAACTCCCTCCCCTGGAATATACATGTGTCCCCTGCTATTTCTGTATTCTGCCAGCAGGTGAATATCAATAAGTCAACATAGCTTTCATTAGCAAACGATAACAATTGTACATGGACTAACAGAGTAATTTTAGCATCCAGGATCTTATCTGAATAGCTACATTGAAAACGATAGCTACTTTTCAGTGATATGTAAAATCTCCCAAGCAAGACAAGGGGAACTAGCTGCTCTGCTTTATGGTCTGGTATCATAGTCAAGAGTGCAGCAATTATATCCCCCTTTATAATAATTACAAAACAACAGCACACAGGGTGCATTCTCTATCACCCCTGTACTACAAATACAAAGCTGATAATTTGAAGGGATGTGCTTGTTAACAACCCTCAAAAATGCTGATAATAAAATGTAATAATATGCTAATGTAGAAGCTCTCCTATATTTTGTTACATTTACATTTTTAAATAGCTTGCAGATTTCTTAAGTACTGGAAAGTTTAGATCCTAGGTTAAAGGTAAGTAAGGTATATGCACCACAATATAATATTCTAGTAATCTATGTCACAAATACTTTGCTTGACTTTTGCTTTTCCAGATTGTAAAACTGTAAAACCCAGGTAGAAATCCACAACTGTTAATTTCTTGAATGCTATCTTCCATTTTCTCAGAAATGCATCTTCCAATACTAAAGGGACAAAACTAGAAGATGACAAAACTATGGCAAATAGTCATCCAGAAGTTTATGGCTGCAATCTTGCAACTACTGTTAGCAAACATAATCCCATCCCGAGGCTCATAGCTGCCACAGTTACACATTTAGGGAGTCCCAGAATAGCTCTAAGGGTTCAAGCCTGTATCCACTTTATTTTTGGATCACATCCATCAAGCTAGATACCTATCCCACAAAATAGTTGAGGGACCCCTTGAACCACAGCAGGAACAAAACATCCACCTTTGACATAATAGACTTGAGTAATCGCTCAAGCAGATTCTTTGGCATTCACACTTGTTGGAGATGCACAGCATATAAATAAATAACTTTTATTTATAAAAAGAGGAACCTGGCATTGCCTACTGTACTCTAAAACCACCAAGGCTGTGGATGGCCCAATGGCAATCCTTTCTGTAGTAATGAAATGAGAAGACTTTGTAGCTACAATTCTTTGGATGCTAAGTGTATGAAGGCTGTACTTGCTCATTTGAGCCTGATAGTGAATATTACTCTGCATTTGAACACAGTGACTCATGATATGGTTTAGATGAAGATCCTTGGGATTTGAAACGAGACATCATTCCAGAGACCCTTGTTACCAGCACATCAAAATCAACACACCAGTGGGATATCAACAATTTTAATGTTGTATCACCACCAGGGCAGGATCTGTAGTATCCGACGCCAGAGACAGGAGATCCAGCAGCACTACAGGGCCAGGAGGAGAGCCTGGCTCAGGCACTACCTGTTCACCCAGTCCCTGGACATGGCTGGGTTCCTGAGATTGGCTGACGAGGGTACAGGATGACACTGGTGGGTGTACCTGCATCCCACCACCTGGTGGGAGACCTTTGTCTGCCAGGTGTGGGATGATGAGCAGTGGCTGAGGAATTTCAGGGTCATGAGGGCTACCTTCCAGTGGATGGTGGACTGTCTGTGTGGCTGGGTCATGCACAGACACACCCCTGATGTGTGCCATCACAGCAGAGGAGCGCGTGGCCATCACCCTGTGGTGGCTCTCCAGCACCAACTGCTACAGAGAGGTCAGCCACCAGTTTGGCGTCGGCAAGTCCACCGTTGCGGCTATTGTGGCAGAGGTCTGTGTGGCCATGGACTTGGAGCTGCTAAGCCGGACCACATGCTACGGCCCGCCAGGAAGGGTGAGTGTCCCAACCCCTTGGCCAGAGGCCCCATGGGGACACCCGCGCTCCAACAGATGGGGTGGCCCCAGGTGCAGCTAGCGCATGCATGGGGCAGGCTGGGGAGGGGTGGGGCCCAGTGAGGAGGGGAGGGAGGGGTGGGGCCCAGTGAGGGGGGGAGGCTGACACAGCCCCTCAGTCCTAATGCCATGCCTCTGTGTTCCACAGATAATGGATGAATTTGTGGCACTGGGCTTCCCGCACTGTGTCGGCGCTGTGGATGACTGCCACATCCCCATCAAGCCACTGCCTAGGCAGGCACATGACTTTATTAACTGGAAAAATGTGTGCTCTGTCATCCTCCAGGGGATTGTGGACCACCAGGGCCACTTTATGGACATCGCAGTGGGGAACAGTGGCCAGGACCACCTCTCCCGGGCCATGGATGCAAAAATATTCATTCCAGGGCACCCCACCATTGTCATCGAGGGTGTTCAGGTCCCCCCTCATGCTAGCTGATGGAGTGTACCCCACCAGAAGCTGGCTGCTCACCCCATACAAGGGCGCCAGGCCATGTTCAACCGGGCACATACGTGCACCTGAAGGCACGCTGGTGGTGGCTGGGGTTACAGCTGGATGTGCAGGAGGCAAATTACATCCCCGTCATGTCTTCATGCATCATCCTGCACAACATCTGTGAACAGCGGGGGCATGCCATCATCCGGTGCAATAGGGACGAGCCACCAGCCCAGGTTCCCGGAGCTACACTGCCGTCATGGAGGGCTAAGGAGAGGAACCAACAAGAGGGGAGTGAGGGGGAGGAAGTGCTCAGCACCTGGCTCCTGAGGCAGCTGGACCACTGAGGTGGTGCTGGAGGTGTGCTGCAGCAGGGTGCCCATGGCACAGCATTGTCCCTGGGCAGGACCACTCTCCCCCGGCCCCTGGGTCCGTCCATACAGGCGGCAGTGGGATGGACAAAATAAAAACATGCAGCTGCTTTGCCAGTGTATGCATGAATCTCTGCATCCCCTAATCCTGACCCCTGCCATAAGGGCCGGGCACACTCCAAGGTAGACCCCTGGCCAGGTGGGGTGGGGGGTGTGAATGCTGAGGGCCAGGGAAGTGCACATGGGAGGTGGCCACAATTGCCACCAGAGGAGCACACAGGTGCTGAGGCATCCCCACAGAAGCCGCACCCTGAGGGCCGGTAACCATCCACTATCCAAGGCATGTGCTGGGCAGCATTGGATGCCCCACTGGCGGCCCATCCCACTGCCCTTGGGACACATTCGGGGGGGGGGCCCACAGGGACCATGGGCAACTTCCTGAAGGCAGAGGGCCTGGTGGAATGGGAGTGTGGTGCCACATGGGCCCAATGTCCAACACGGCTAGGGGGGCACGCCCAGCCACCATTGGTGGTCTTTGGGGACTGCCGTCCAGCTGCCACAGCTGAACAAACATTCCAACAGTCCCCATGGCCAAGGGGCATGCACAATGGCGGACATGCGATGAGCCATGTGGTTCCCCTAGGCACCCAGATGCCACCCCAGATGTTGCTGAGAAAGCGGAGTGGGTGACAAGTCCCATGGAGAGATGCCACTGTCTGCAGGGGCGATTGCTCCCCCGGCTAGTCCCCACCACCGTGGTACACCCGGGCGGGAGAGTGGCACTGGCTGGCCTGCACTCAGGTAGGCCTCCACAAAACATGTGTGGCCATCCCCTGCCGTGGGCCTCCACCTGCTCTACAGCACCAGGAGCCCAGGTCACTGGTCCCCAGGGGCAGGGTTCCCCATAGGCAGAGGCAGAGGGTGTGGGCATGGGCGCACCACACTCCCGGAGCAGACGGGCATCTCCTGCCTCAGGCAGGATGACCACTGGACAGACCCAGCCACCCAGTGGCCTGGGTGGCCCTGCTCCACATCACAGCCACTGGCTGTTGCTGCAGACATAGCTGCCTGCCCTAGTGGTGGGGGGTGGGGGCCGCAGACCTGGGGGGGTGCTGCTGCTAGGCAGCCCATCTAGCTGGCCCATGGATCCAGGGGCTGGCCCCCACTGGCTGGCTGCGGAGATGCCTGGCAGGGTCCTGGCAGCACGTCATATCCCTGGACCATTCGCACATGCTCATGGGCGTCTATGCGCCTGCTATCCCTCCGCCGCAAAGCCAGCATCACATGGGCTGGTCCCCTGAGGCAACAGCACAGTGGGCCTCCCACAGGCGACCCAGTGTGGGCCGGGTGTTGGCCCAATGGCCCTGGTAAGGCCCCTGGTCATGTGGTCCCCGTGGATGCCAGCAGGGGTCCTAGGGACCTGAGTTGCATCCCAGACCCATTTGTGCATGCACATCAATGCCTATTCACCCAACCACATGCTGGAAGGATGGCGCCACTGCGGTTGGGAGTGTACTGGATGGAAGCTGAAGTGGAATTAATGCTGCGCAGTCTACATGAGGTGGAGGCAGGACAGATGGTCATGCACAGCACCCACCTTGAGACTCTCAGCCTCTTCCAGGGGGTGGTGCAGGCCCTGACCACCACTGGGTACCCTCACTCAGCAGCCCAATGTCAGGCGAAATTTAAAAAGGAGAAGGCCTCCTTCTTCAAGGCCTTGGAGGACTGGGACGGGATTCCACCACACCACCATCGCCCGCCCAGGTTTGATCTCCTTTGTGCCCTCTGGGAGCACAGCGGATGGCCATCCTGGAGGCAGTGCCGAGTGCCTGGTAAGTAAGGTGGGCCCCTGTACGGGCAGCTGTCAGGTGGGACAGCTGCCCAGCCACCATCATGGGCAAAGGTGACTGCTACAGGGATGGGGCGGGAGCTGGGGTCCCCACCAAAGATCATGCCCCATGACACCGTCAGCCAGCCTGATGGCCACTGTGGGGCCCAGCCAGGGCAGGAGGGGAGGGGGCGCCTGGGGAGGGACAGCCCAGGCAGGAAGCTCCAAGGGCCGCAGCCATGGCCACCAGGCAGGGCAGCCATGTTGGCATCTGGGCCCGCAGCAGGCCAGATCGGCCCAGGACCAGGGCTGGCCTGCAGCTCACCAGAGCCCTGCTGGATGACTGCTTGGGTCCGGGTATGGTGGCCTTGTGGGGCTGTCGACTTTGCAGCGGCTGCCTGTGCCAGTGAGGGCATGTGGGCAGCCATCCCCAAGGCCACCCAGACTCCGGGGGCTGGGGGCCTCCATCAGGCATGCTGTGGTGCCAGTATAGTGCTGTCGCTGTGAGTGGGGGGGCCTGGGTCCCCTGACATGGGCCCCCTGGTGCCTGGCCATGTGGGCCACCATGGCTGTGCCTGCCATGGTGCTGCAGAGCCAGGCCCCCTCCCACCCCAGCCACTCCCATCTTCCCCTGCAGGAGGCTGTCCGCGATGATTCTGGAGGGTAGGCCAGGGACTGGCACCATCCTTCCACAGCTCTTCAGAGGGTGAGCCAGTTGCGGGACCATCCAGAGGTAGGCTTGGTGGCTGGGTGAGGGGGTGGCCTGCACAGGACTCATGGAGTTCAGGTCCACCGTGGCCATGGCTCAGCTCCCCACAGGCAGCGCACGACACTGTGTTGGGCTGCCGGCCCTGGAGATCATCCCAGCTGCAATGGCATGTCACTGCCGTGGCCCGGCCTGTGCCTGCAGTGGAAGGGCCACAGCAGCACCAGCAGCATGGATGGACGGCCACTGAGGGTGCTGGCTACGGCCAGGCAACTGGCATCATCAGTGACAGGGGCCAACCGCCCTCCTTCCCCGCCCCCCAGAGCCACCTGCACCAGCAAGGCAGAAGGGCCCGTGCGTCATCCTGATGACCACCCCGGAGGCTAGCAATGCGGGAGAGCGTCCCCCTGAGGACATGGCAGCTGCAACCCTAACTCTCAAGGAGGGTTTTAGTGCCCTGGAGACCTGCGCAATGGTGGCTTGCCAGACAGCCTTGGATGCAGGTAGGTGCAGACGCCAGTGCCCCAGGATGGGGGTCCCCTGCCTTCCTGTCACTTACAGAGGTCTACCCGTCTCCTTTCAGGAGGTGAGGGCCCAGATCCCACTGGAGAACAGCACAGGCCGGCAGCTGCCCAGGAACCCACCCTGGCCTCCCTTGCTGCATGCCTCATAGCCCACGAGGAGCACGTTGAGCACTGCTGTGAGTCTGCTGTGTTAACATCTTGGGGCACCACTGTGGCCAGGCTGCCGGGGGAGGGCCTGCGCCATGACCCACTTGGCCAGAGGACAGCCGATGTCAGCATTGAAGCGGGGGCCTGCTGGGCCAGGTTCGCTCATGGGCTCTGTCTTTGCCGTGCCTCCACAGTACAGTCGTCGGCCTGCTGACAATGCATCACAATGCGGTGCAGCAGCTCTGGAGGGAGCTCCAGAGCATGCAGGAGACTTGCAGCGACCCCGTTTCCACGAAGGCCACTGATGCAGAGGCTCTGTCCAGCGAAGAGCGGCGAGAGGGCTCCAGGTCTCTGGTGGATGGCGACAGGCAGCGTGAGACCCCATGGCAGCTTCCGGGGGTCCACAGGAAAAAAGCAGAGGACACAGGCAGCTGCAGCAACACAGTTTATTTCCCAAGTTTACCCCACCCCCTGTTGTAAATAAAGTTTGGATTTATTAACTGCACAAAAGAAAAGTGGTGCCCTTTCATCAGGGGTGTGTCATGCCCACTGCTGCCCGTGCCAAGGGAAGGCCTACAGGTGGGGGGGGGGGGAAGACAGGCAGGCATCCCACTGCTACCAGTCTATGGTGCTGCCCCGGTGGTGCTGCCCACTGGAAGGGGCCGCGGTTGTCCAGCAGCAGTGCACTGGGGGGCCGCCTCCTAGGGCTGGCTTCCTCCATGCCCCCATGATGCTCTTCCCCTGCCAGTGCCCCCATGGCTGCGGTGTCCAGAGCATCTAGCCACAGACTGCTTGCCCTGAGCCTCGCCAGCATGCAGGCATCCTGGACCAGCTGCAGCATCACGTTGACCTGCCAAGGAGGCGGCAATCTCAGTGAGCGTGTCCAGCATGGCGCGCATGATGTCCCGCATTGCCCGATTGGACTCCTGCTCCTCCTGAGACCACTGCATGTCTTCCAGGTACTCCTCCTGTTCCCTGCGGGCTGCCTCCAGCATTGCCTTGTGGTTGCATGCTGACTGCTTCAGGAGCCGCTTGCCCACTCTCTGGAGGGCAGACACCCGCTGCTTCCTGCCTGCGATGACGGGCCTCCGGGCGCTCGGGGACAAGTCTTTCAGGATGCCCCCCAGAGGCAGGTCTGTGGGTGGGAGAGAGACGGATCCTGTCACACCCATCTGAGTGTGGTGCCACAGCTGCGGGCTGCCCGAGATGTCATCCTCATGGCTGCCACAGGTCTGGGGTCCGGCTGGTACCTTCGCCTGTTTGGTGGGAAATGGCAAGAACCAGCCACCCTCTGTGAGACACCTCTCCATGCTCTGGAGGCTGGAAGAGGCACCCACCTGCGGCATCGCCACTCCTACGAGGGGGGGGGTCTGGCCTCGCTCCAGATGGCCTATGGCAGATGGCCCTGTGTGAAGAACAGAGAGGGGGGAATGATGTGTGGGTCCTCATGGCACGGGGCCTGCACCAGTGCCGTCTCCTGCTCGATGGGCCATGCAGAGACTCTGGCCCCCTCTGTTGAGTGCCCCCTCAGGTACGCTGGCCTGGCACGGCCACCCCTCCAGTGCAGATGCCTCCCCAGGAGGGGGGGTTCACTCTCCCTCTGGAGAGGTTCACTCTCCCTCTGGGGGGGTTCACTCTCCCTATGGCAGACAGGGGCAGGCAAACAGTTGGCCCCCCTTCCAGGGGGGCTCTGACCCGGCACTCTCCTGTACTTGCCAGGACTCGCCCCCAATGTTGGCTGCCTACCCAGTCATGCCGGTTCAGCACAGCCACCCACCTGCTGAGTCCTTGGTTGCATGAAGGGGGGTACGTCCTTCCTCCAGATGGGCCATGGCAGAGGGCCTTATGATGATCACACAGAGGGGTGACAATTAGTAGGTCCCCCTGCATGTAGGTCCACCCCTCCAGCATCCCCTGCTCGCTGGGACACAGTGAGATCCTGGCCCCCTCTGTTGGCCGCCTCCCCAGCCACCGCACACCGGCATGCTCACCCACCTGTGAAGTCTTTGGACAGACGTGTGTGTGTGGGGGTTCTGCCTCTCTCAGGGAAGGGGGGCATGAGTAGGCTCCCAGGTCAGGGGGGCCTCAGCAGCTGGTGTCACCTCCTCTGGACTGTGAGGGTGGGGATGGAGACTGTGGGGCACTGTGGGGGCCAGATGTGGCTGGGGTCACAAGGGGTGGCCTCGCAGGCCACCACCTCAGCCAGTTATCCTTGGATGGGATTGCAGGGGTCCCACCACATAGGTGGCACGCATAGGGCCCACCAATGCAGGGTTCAACATTCTCCTGAGGTATGGCCGCCACTGCATCCCGACACCTCAACAGTCACTGTCCTTACCTGGCTGGGGCTCCTCCGGCAGCTGGGTGTCATTGTCAGAGACTGTGTCATCAAGGATGTTCTCCGGCAATGGCTCTGCAGTGTCTACATTGGGGAGGCAGGGGAAACTGTGAGCACAGGTACCTGGGGCGGGTGCTGTTATGCGCCAGGGTCTTCTTGTACTCAAAGTGCATGGCTTTGGCTTTGGACCTGCATTCCTCTGTGATCTGGTTGTGGCCTCATGCAGCCATGTCTCTTGCCACCTGCTCATAGGTGTCCATGTTTCTGTGGGTTTGCTGCACAGCCTTCTGTACTGCAGGGTCACCCCACTCAACCAGGAGGTCTAAGATCTCCCGCCCTCCTCCAGTTAGCTCCTCACATGGGTGCCATTTTGTGTTGGGTTATGGCATGGGTGGTGACCTTTTAACTCAGCGAGCTGGAAATATGCCTGGGGCCGCTTATGCAAACAGTGAGCATATCCGCATATGCACATCTCTCCTGAGGTGGTGCATTCACATCACCGCCTCCGCTTGATTCTTGCTTCTTCCCATCCACATGGCCAAGAAGCAGAATGAACGCGCAGGAAGACCTGTGGCCACTGCTTTCGAGCAGTATCGGACTGAAGCGTCATGAAAGCATTTCAGCAACGGGTGAGTACGCAAGGGGGATGCAGGACAGCTGCGGCTGTCTGAACTGCTTCCCTTCCTCCACTTCTAAAGTGCACCTATCCTGGGCCTATTTTCCAGTCTGTCCTCAGCCACAGTTAGGTGTAGTGGTTAAGAGTGGTGGACGCTGTGTTGGCCAGCAAGGCACTTCTAGTGCTCTTATGGATTTTAATATCCATAAGCCTGAACTTGGGTTGCCCATATTGGAAGGGCCATGTGCTTCCTTCATTGTAGGAGTAAGCTCCAGCCCATGCCAGGAGGCTGACATCCTAGACAGTTCACCTGAGACAGAGACAAAAGATTCCTTCTGCCATGAGGTTTCTTTCTGTTTCAACCAGCTGGTCAACCCCTGCCCCCTCCAACATAGCTAAATGGATTATGCTAATGCAGTTGCCTAGCAACTAATGTTCAAGCCATCACCCAGTCGGCCAGAGCCATCAACTAACAATAGACGTGGCCCAGGTGAGTCATCGGACCCTGCCCAAGTGTCCACTTCCTGGTGAGATCATAGTTTTGCAATATTTTCCATCCCCCTGCCCTCCTCCTTTTGTTTACCTTTAACCTATGGAAGGGTCAGAAAGGGACAGACCGCCTAAGGGGTGTGTTAGTGGGATGTGGTCTGATCAGCCTGCCCCAAGACCACCTAATAAAAGACCTTGCACAGAGGCATTTGGTCTCTTGAGCCATCGTCCCCTATCTGCTTTACTACCCCTTCTGCCTAGCTTGCTGTACCCACACCCTTGCCTCCATCCTTAAATCTCTGGACTCGCGATCCAAGAGAACCACGTGGTCTCGCAGGTTCAAGCCTCGTGTCCCATAGTCTTTCTATTTTCTCCCCATCCAATTTTTCCATTGATCGGACCACGCATCTCTAGGTAACGTACTGCTTCCCCACCAACGAATTCCTGCTCATGCAAACGTGCTACTTTCTGTCTTTATTTCCTTAGGCCTGTGTGATTGTGTGTGTGCTTACGTTTTTGGTGTGCTTGAACAACATTGCCCAGTAAACTGCATTGAAGTGGCTATCTGCCTCACGTGCCTCTTTCCTTGAGAACTCCCGGGAGTGGTGGGACCCTGGTATAGTTGGCAAGAACCCGTGTATTTCGCCAATTGCTAAGCGTAAATTAAAGCAATTCGGCTAACATCTGATCTGGAGAACTGGGTTTGATTCCCCACTTCTCCACATGAAGCCAGCTGGGTGACCTTGGGTCAGTCACAGTTCTCTCAGAACTCTCTCAGCCCTGCCTACCTCACAGGGTATCTGCTACTGGGAGAGGAAGGGAAGGCAATTATAGGCTGCTCTGAGACTCCTTCAAGTAGTGAAAAGTGGGTATAAAAACCAACTCCTCCTCCCCCCCTCCTCCTCCTCTTCTTCTCCTTCTTCTCCTCTAGCCAGAGGTGAAGTTACCTTATTGAATCAGCATATAAAAACTTCCTTTTGTAACTGTATGGATATCTTCTTTAGTCAATGCATTTGTGCCATTTACTAAAATATAATAATTTGCATAATTTTTAAAAAATTCTTCACAGGAAAGGTCAATAGCATGGCGATGATACAAATTTTCTAAAAATCATCTACAGATGCATATATATATTTTAAATATAGCACCTGATCTGTTCAGTGCAAAAACTGTAAGACTATCTGTTACTAAATTATAGGCAAGGTCAGAGAAAGCACATTTATTTTTCTTATGGCTGTATCATCATCAATGACTTCTGATGATATATCCACTTGAAGTGAAAATACAGCTTACCTTGGCGGATTTGATTTATTAACGTTACAACTGACAAGGTTGCCCGTTTGTTAGTGCTTATTTTATATTTGAATAGCTTTCTGCACATAAATTTGAGGCATTGCTGCAAGTTACTTAGCATGTTCCATATTTCATGTAGAATGCACTTGATATTTCTATTTAGGATCCTGTCCTCCTAAAAAACAAAATTAACACAATTTTAGAAGGATACCTCAGCTCATAACTCATAGTGACTTCTGGCAAGATCTTACTCTGGACTGCACTGTAAAAATGTGGCTATGCCAACTGTTCTTCCATTTTGACCTTCAGAGCAGAAATACTGTTGTTATTTTTTTAAACTGAAGGGTATTTCACAATATCTTTAGTTGTAAGAATATTTACCTTGTTCTACCTTGTTCACTGCCATTTGTTTCCTGTCTGCTGCTGCGTTAAGTACTCCCCCCCCCCCCCCCCCCGGAGGTTTTTTCAGCACCTTAAAATGATCCCGGCCAAGAAGGAATCTACATAGCAAATGTGTTAATATCATGACTCTGTACAGTCAATCAAATTTGACTATGTGCCAACAGACCCCAATAGACTTTCTAGCATCTTAAACCTCCCAAATTTCTCTTCCCTGCTAGCTGTCAGCTTCTAGCTGGAAGTGTGAACTTACCATTTCATTGTCTATGGCCAGGGAGGCCATTAGCATTTCTAAAGTGTTCCTGGGTGAGGCCAGAGAGAAATTGACTTGATTTACCCCCTCTTGTCTGTTCTATGCTAAAAGAGAAAAACTTTTTTAAAAATGAAAGTGACATTTTTGAACAATCCAAACCTCCAAATTAGAACACATTTCTTCACAAGTAAAGTTAATATGAAGTTTCCTATAAATGTTCATTTGTGAGCCTGGACCTGGATAGTCCAGGCTAGCCTGATCTCATCAGATCTTAGAAGCTAAGCTGGTTCAGCACTGGCTAGTATTTGGATGGGAGACCTCTGAAGGTCTCTTGCCTTGAAAACCCTATGGGGTTGCCATAAGTCAGCTGTGACTTGATGGCAAAAACCAGCAACAACAATGTTCGTGCTTTTAAAAAATAAAACAGCGTTTTGTGTGCCTTGGCGTCTAGTCATGCCAGCCACATGACCATGGAAACATCTTTGGACAGCGCTGGCTCTTTGGCTTGGAAATGGAGATGAGCATTGCATCCCTAGAATCATATTCGACTGGCTTTTGTGCAAGGGAAATCTTTACCTATATTATATAAGGTTGCAGTCTTGTTTCTATTTGTGCTGTAGCCTTTCTTCTTTGACTGTGCTCAGAAATTAAAAGTGTCGTTTGTATAATCATAACTTGTTATTCTTCTTAAAACACCTCTCAAACATTAACAATTATGTTCATTGTGATCATATCGGGCCAAGTTAATTTGCTTGTTGTGGGATTTGAATAGACCAGTGGTCTTCAGTGTTTCTTGATCTGGGGACTGAAATGAATGAGAGGCCATTTGCCTTAGTAAAATACACACATCTCTGTGAACTCCTCCATAAAAGTCTTCAGTTGCATCTAAGAAAGGAACTAGTCAAGTACATGGTGACTAATAAGTTGAGAATGGGGTGGGAGGACTTGCTTAATTTGGCTGAGCCAGGATGAATAGAATTTACTATTACAGCCTGGAGACCTTAAAATAAATAGTGCAAGACTAGGGAGGAGGTTGTATGACACAGGTTGAGTGGGAAGTGGGGAACCAGCCCCCCCCAACTTATGATTGGTCCCAAGGAGCACACCAAAGGACAAATAGGAATCAGGAAAACAAAAGTGAGGTTGTAACAAGTTTAGAGAGCAGCCTTTGAGAAGTTCCTGCTGCCCTTGAGCCTATTTCGTACAGAAGGAATGCCAGTTAAGTCTTTCTAGCACTCAGCAACATCTCCAGCTGTGTTCTGATCAGTTCCCATTTATCTGTGTTGGCTTTTTGTACAATCTATGCTAGTTAATAAAATCCTTTTCTTGTAAAGTGGTCTGACTGCACTGAAACACGTATGCACACATACACACCTGTGCTAGCATACTCTCCTGGTGACTCAAGGAACAGGGAGGCAGAGGGGGAGCAGGATTTGGGGGGCTTTGACTGATGGCAGGTTCTACTGAAGAAGAGGAACCCCCCCAAACTGGGTTGGGGGGTTGGGAAGGAGATGTTTTCCCAAAGGCGGGTGGAACACCTCACATGGAGATAGGAGAACTAAACCTTCTTGGTAGCTCGCTGGTTCAGAGAAAGAGGCAGAAGGGCAAGAGGGTAAAACTGCTTATTATGACAGGGCCTATTTTTAATTCCCAAGCTACAGCATGGGACCAGCTGAGTTTCATTCATATGAAAGTAAGTCATATGATTCACAAGTAAGCAAGAGTCATGTGACAGGAAAAGGAGGAGCCAGAGTCTCTGAATCTACCTCTGCTAAAAGGGAATCTATTCCATTACTAACATGCCTCACTGTTCTGCTGCTCTTGTCAATGTGTGTGCAAGTACACACAAGAGGTGTAGCATACTTGTTTTCTACTTATGCTTACTAGCAGCAAGTCCTTCCAAAACACAACAAAAAAGTGTTCTTGTGACCCAGAAATGTGGACTTAGTGACTTACTTGTGGATCTTGACCCACAGGTTTATGATCATTGATATATACTCTGACATGTAATTTGATCAGTCATCTTTGATGTGAAAAGAGTAAATAGAATTAGTCATTATCAACTATTTGGATTAATCATGCCTGGAAAGGAG
Organism: Lepidodactylus listeri; assembly: GCA_029233225.1. Lineage (NCBI taxonomy): Eukaryota > Metazoa > Chordata > Lepidosauria > Squamata > Gekkonidae > Lepidodactylus > Lepidodactylus listeri. The sequence continues at coordinate 55,533,801 of JARCFY010000009.1, read as the reverse complement.
ACTATAAATGTATTGTGTGCCTAAATCAAATCATAGCTGTTATGTACATTTTCTTGTTAAATTGCCCATGTACAGAGCTTCGTAAAAATTAAACTAGCTCTATTTTGATGACAAGACAGTCCCTGTGTAATTAGTACATCTTAATACAAAACATGCCCAGTGTACTTTATATTTAATTTAAATTCTGTAAAATTACAGTGTAATATAAATAGTTTTTTCAAGATCATAAGTGGGTTAAGATACACAAAACTGATGTTTTAAACATTGCAATTATCCTCTGGTGAATTAAAATTGCCTCTAATGAAATAAAATATTGTATTTTAGTCTGTGCTAGTCTTCTTATTGGAGAATAAATATGGGTTTTCCTTTATGTAATTAGAGGAACCAAACTATTCTTAAGAGCACTAAAGTGTTGAATCATACATAGACGTTAGCTTGGGGAGGGGTATTTCATTACCAAACTAATTCAGTTATTTCCATAGACTTATGGAAAATGATATTCACCTCTTGGGGAAAACTTTTGGCAGGAGAAGACAGTTTTTCTTGGCATTTAGTATATATCACTCCAGTGTATGGTTAGTCAGTGCTTTCCTTCTTAATGGATATTGGGCTCACAACTATTAAAAAGGATTTAAGCCATGTTACTTATCAGAAGTTCCAGAGGGCATCCAGAACATTTGCATAATGAGAAATTGAGATGTGTAGGAGTGCTAATCAAGCCCTGTAACTTTGGCTAGAGAGAACGTGAGCAGGACACTGTCAATATCAAGAACCAAAGGTTCAGAAAATGGTCATTCTCCTGTATTTCCTGTGTTAAGCCAAGAAGAAAGGTGGGGTATAAATATAATAAATAAATAAATAGATAAATAAATAAATAAATGTATCTGAATCTGGGTAAAATCTATGCTAAAATCTATATCTGTTTTAAGAAACACAGGTACAGCATTTACAACAATTGATGGAAATTATTTTCCTTTCTTACGTGAGAAACCTCATTGACTTGAAAATGACAGTAGAATGATATACATCTGAATATATGTTTTTGGTTTCATTGTGCCAAAGGACAAAATGTATCCTGGGGTCGATGTGGGGATGGGTGGAGGAAATAGATGTAGTTTGTTTAGCTGCAGAAATTTACAGACAGGAAACAAAATGACTGCATGTGCCTAAAAACTGTAATGGATGCACATTTTGCTGTGTAATTGTTTCACATCTTCTCTTTTGTAACTATTCTATATTATGTTTCATTATTAATTGGACTTGGGGCATTGTGTAGTATTAAGGTAAACTGGTCAATGTTGGGGCACTCCTACTCTTTGATGATAATCCTTTATCCTTCACATGGTCATGAAAGGCCTCTTGGCTTGGGGTAAGAGTTAGGTGCTTGCATCTCCAAATGGCTGGGTCTAACATTCTGATTCCCAAGAGAAGAGAAGCGGAAGTTTTCTCATGCAACTTTGGATAACAGTTCGTTTGAACCTAGGATATCAGAGAAGCATGTGATACTTACAGTTAGTGAGAAGCTTAGCTGACAGATGATATCGTGAATGGACTCAGCACTCTGGTAATGTTGGCCAAAGTGTCTTTTAGACAGTTTTTCTGCCAGTACTCATCTTTTCATCATGGAAAATTTATGATCCAAAATGTTCTGCAAGACCACAGGTTTGGAAGTTAGACTAAGGAGAGTCATGACCTGTATACGAACATTTGACCTGAGATAAAGGGAAACCAATAGGATTATTTTACACCAGACCAGTAATTTTAAAGTCTGATTCCAGTAAAGCACATACAATAGAGTTCATTATCTACCACAGCTGTAAGTACATCAGGCATTTTCAAATGCAGAGCGCCCAGCTACAGTGTCAGATGCAATGTTTTTAAAGTTCTAATTTTTAAAATAATTGTTTGCTGTTATGTTCCTGTAATTTATGATGCCTGTAGCAACTCGAGGACACTCTGGAAATTGAGATGATTCATTTTAAGTGTTTTATCCTAGTGAGCAAAATTTTAATCAGCCCTGTTTCTAATCCCAGCTCTGTTACTGGCACACTCTGTAAACTTGGCAAGGTCACTTCATCTACTTCTGCAGCTATTCCAGTTATAGAATAATTAGGAACAACGTCATTGTAGATGTTTCTGCTTATGAGTTGCTTGGATAATATAAAGAAATAAGAGGGAGCTTTAAATTACTAAAATTGAATCTTTTATATTGAATAGGATTCTGTATAGTAGTATGAAATATTTTATGATAGTAAATTATGTCCAGCTAAGAAATAAAAAAATGTGATTACATATAAAGCTTCTAGTCACCTTTCTAGGGTCATCTATATATATAAAAGAAAGTCCTCTTACTGTAAAATCAATGCCCAGGCCAAACCGCTGGACCTAGAAACACCAAGTTCGGGGAGAGCACTCCTACCATGATGTAGGTGATCACTAAGAAGGGATTTTTTAAAGAAATTCAACTCTTAAGTGGGTCAAAAGGGGGAAAATGTGCTCTCCCCATTGATTTCTATGAGGTTGTCAGGCTGCTGCCTACTTGCACCCCCCACTCTCTGATTGATCAGCTGCAGAGCTCAGCATTCTGAGGTAAAAAAAAAAGTTACAGGAGACTGCAGAGAGCTAACGGCAGTTGAGGAAATCAGGAATGGCCAACAACCATCTGTGAGGTGCAGTAATGCTGCTGGCCCAGCCTCTCTGATGGCTTCCAACACCCTACACATCCTACACCTGACAGGCAGTTGTCTGTCAGGTGCAGCAGTGTTTGCAGGGTGCCTAAAGCCACGAAGGAGCCCACCCCAGCAGTAACGCCTTAGTGATCCTGCCAGGCCTGCCTCCATAGTGGCTTCTAATACTCCTCCCCTCCCCCTCCTACACTGGACAGGCAGCTGCCTGTCAGATGTAGGAAAGGAGGTGGGATGCTTACAGCAAAACAATCCAGGAACATAAGTAGAGAGGCCATCACTTTTGTGGAAGGTGGCAGGAGTTGACTTAACAGATGACTGCTTCTTAAATGGATAGTTCTATGTTGCCTGCTCCAGAGTGAGCTCGTGATCCTAGCATCTGAGGGCAGAACTACCAATGTGGTCAACAGAGAGGTCTTTCAGTGGAGAGGGGAAAAAGTATGTATGTCATACTTCATTTTTTACACTACAATCTTCTCCATTAGAATTCCTACAACAAATGTTACATTTCAAACTTCACATCATCAGTATTATAACTGGATTTATGGAACCATAGCAAAGCATATGTATCAGGCTAGTCTGAAATATGTGCATCATACTAGCTAGATCTGCCTTTGCACTTGAAATCCCAGTAGTCAGGAATTTTGGTTTAAGTATGATATCGATTTACTAACATGTTTGCAATTGTTATATCAGCAAACAAATGCATCTTATAGGCACTCCATGAAGAAGCAAGCCTACTAAAAAAAATCACCTAATTCTAAGATTACCATGTTATTCAGAAACAGAGTGTACAGCTCTCCCATGATTGGTATCTTGGTCTGGACCTTTCTGATATGACCATTTGTAGGGATCAGTACTGTTCCATCAAGCTAAACGGGTCCATTCTGCATCTAGCATTCACTCCGCTGTTTTACCAAGCCCATGTTGGAATAGAAATTCCCCTCTACATTGCATGCCACTTTCACTCTCTTTGATTGTTGGATTTTATGGTAGTCTCCAGGCTGCATGCCAGTTTCACTTCCTTTGATCTCTCAGTTTTATGGTACCGTCTGCATAGATTTATGGCAGTTTTATGGCCATTCAAGGGTGACTCTGCAGTCAGTACGGCATTGGCCAGGGGTATTTGAATGTGGTTTTGAGCCGCATATTTTTCTGTTCCAATGAGGGGTTGGTAAAACAGTGGAGATGTAGAATGGGCCAGGTTCATTATTATAGATTATAGTGCTGACCATTTGCTGAAGAGCATGTGGTTGGTACAGGATAGTGTTCATTGTTGACATCTTTCACAAATTGCAGTACATGGAAGCATGAGCAAATGAGTACTAAAAGAATGTATCCCAAGTGTTGCTAAGGTACCATTTCCAGAAGTACAGTTCATATACTATATGGGAAGTTCAATGAATAATGCCTGTTGATTTCATGGACAGTTGCCCAAACGCTGCAATTAAAAGGATCTCAAGATCAAATGGTTTGAGGTCTTAGAAAAGCCCCCCAAAAGAGGAAAAGGACCTCCAAGCCATGATGACTGAGGCAGAGTTAAATTCTGAGAGGTATAAAGGATAAGAATAATGACCAACCATGTCTGCAATATATATCTATTTCTATACTTTTATGGTAAAGGAACTGACACTACAATCCTAAACAGTTACATTTTCCCAATTCCATTGAAATAAATGAGATTAAAAATATGTTCAGTGAAAACCAGAAACCAAATAGCAAATCCCAAATCTTTCCCCCCACCATTCTTTTTGTCATCTGAAGAAGATATCGCGGGAAGGGCAGGGTATAAGCCAAACTAATAAATAATAAAATAAATAAATATCAAAATGAGTATGTGCCCAGGATTTTATTTGTTCTATTTCTCATGATTTACACTTTATATATGTTCAACTGTGGAGTGAACATTTGTCCATACTACTTGTTATTTTGTATTCATATATTTATAGGTAGTGTACCTTGCATTTAGGAGCTGCAGTGGCTCAAATGGTTAAGACACTGAACTGCAGACCAGAAGGTCTGTAGTTCAGCAATTTAAGACCCAAATGCTGCATGACGGAGTGAGCTCCCATCTCTGGCCCCAGATCCTGCCAACCTAGCAGTTTGAAAGCAAGAAATTGCAAGTAGAGAAATAGGTACCACTTCAGTGGGAAGGTAACACCATTCCATGCGGCTCGGCATCCAGTCATGCCGGCCACATGAACATGGAAATGTCTTCAGACAGTGCTAGCTCTTTGGCTTGGAAACGGAGATGAGCACCATATCCAGGGCTCATTTCGTAGCAGGAGCTTCTTTGCATATTAGGCCACACACCCCTAATGTAGCCAATCCTCCAAGAGCTTACAGAGCTCTTCTTACAGGAGCTACTGTAAGCTTTTGGAGGATTGGCTACATCAGGGCCTAATATACAGAGGAGCTCCTGCTACGAAATGAGCCCTGACCGTATCCCTAGAGTCATATTCAACTGGTTTTCGAGCAAGGGAAAAGTTTACCTTTACCATACCTTGCATTTGCAAATACACTTCGGTAATTTGACTCCTGTGTAGTCTCTTAATATTATTCCAAGATCCTATGTTACCTTGACCCATATATTCCAGACACGGCTGGTCATTATTCTGCCTTTTATACTTATTTGGTCTTCCCCTCAATTAAAAGATATTCTTAGGGTAGCAAGTATAAAGGCTTTGAGTTCAATGTTGTGAGATAAGCTTTGTGGTAACCAAATAGAATATGGCAATAACCAGGGCTATTTTGGGGGCAGAACACACTGGAATGGCATTCTGGCTGCCTTCTGTCAGGGGGTGGCCTAATATGCTAATGAGTTTCTGCTGTTGGGTGTGGCATATTATGCTAATGAGTTCCTCCTGGGCTTTTTCTACAAAAAGAGCCATGGCAATCACTGACGCAGGAATTGTATGTAAATAGCAAAGAAGACTGATTTATTTACAGATTGGTTTTAAAGAACAGATCAGCTGTACTGCTTTCCAGAAAGTCAAAGGAGAAACCTGGCTGAGGCACATAAATTTAATCAAGAACCACAAGGGTAAGAAAGGAGTCTAATATAAGGCCACTACTAAAAACCTAGTTTGAAACATATACAAAAATACATGTAGTTATTAGAAAAGTAGTTAAAAACAAATAAGGGCCCAATGAAAGCCTCGTAGAAAAGTTCAAGTGGCCTGAACACAAGGGCCAATACAAATGACCTGACGCATTTCAGCCCTTTTGTTTTTAACTACCTTTCTAATAAATACATGTATTTTTGTATATGTTTTAACTAGGTTTTTAATATTGGCCCTATATTAGACTTCTTTCTTACCCTTGTGGTTCTTGATTCCAGTTTTTGAGTCAAGTTTGTTTCCTCCTCCCTGTGTCTCATTGCACATAAATTATGGCTTCAGAGTGTGTCTTGAATTGTCTTTAACACTTTCAGGTATGAATAGGCTTTCACTGACTAGCCACTAGGTCAGATCCTCTCACCCATATCAGCCTGTCCTTTCCCAAGAGTCAGACTAAATGGTACAAGGTCTGCTATTACCAGAGACAAGTCTAACAATCAGGTACCCTGTTCTCTCTCAGAGGCAGAATTAAACCACTCTGCTATGCTATCAGGCAGAGCTACCTTTCTGTCTGCTGTTTTGCTGAGGCAGACCCAAAGCTGTGACTGAACTCTCCCCTGTTGTGCTTCTCTCTCACATTCCATCCCCCCCTGAAAGGTGACCTGATGCTGGAGCAGCACTCACATAGGCTCAGCTGAGTGGCTTTCCCCCCACTTTCAGGGGCAGGACAGACTGATATGTTTGTACACTTGGATGCATAACCTGTTGAAAGTAATCATAATCGGATGGTCCCAGGGTGATGATTTATCCAGTAGTGGCAGATGACATGCACAAGGAGACGGAGAGAGGGATTGTGACCCTGTTAATTCTCCTAGACCTCTCATCAGCTTTTGATACCATGCACCATGGTATCCTTCTGGATTGCATTTCAGGACTGGGACGATGAGGCCTTGTTCTGTGGTGGTTCCAGTCCTACCTCCAGTCCTTCCTAGGGTAGGGATGGGCACAAACCAGCTCACAAACTAAAGTTTGTGACAAACTTTGGCTGGTTCATGGTTTGCAAAGTGAAATTGGTGGCAGATCAACTGGCATGAACTTTCCATGAACTTTCAAGCTGCTACCCTCAGGGTAGCAGAAGTATTCTGGAGATGGAATGACAGCCTCCAGATTGGATTGAGAGGCTGTGGGTTGTAGTAGAAGTGTTCTGGGACTAAAATGAAAGTCCCCAGAGTGGAATACTGGGCCCTGATAGTCTACTGGCATTGGAACAACAGGTTGCAGAGTGGAATGACGGCCCTTGGGAGAAACAGAAATGTTCTCAAGCTGGAATGACAGCCCCCAGAGTGGGTTGATGGTCTGTGGGTTGTAGCAGAAGTGTTCTGGGACTAGAATGGCAGCCCCTGAAGGGGATTGACAGCTTGAGGGAGTAGCAGAAGTATTCTGGAACTGGAATGACAGCCCCTAGAGTGAATTGACAGCCCGTGGGTCATAGCAGAAGTGTTCTGGGACTAGAATGAAAGCCTACAGTGTAGAATGGCAGTCACTTGGAGTAGAAGAATTGTTTTGGAACAGGAATGACAGATTACAGAGTGAAACAACAGCATTTGAGAGTATCAGAAGTGTTCTGGGGCTGGAATGACAGCCTCCAGAGTGGAATGACAAACACTGGGAGTGGTAGAAGTCTTTTGAGACAGGAATGACAGCCCCCAAAGTGGATTGACAGACCCTGGGAGTAGCAGAAGGGTTCTGGAGCTGGAATGAAAGGTCCCAGAGTGGAATGATGGCCTGATAATAGGAAAAATCTACTGGCATTGGAATGACAGGATGAAGAGTGGAATGACTGCCCCTGGGAGTAGCAGAAGGGTTCTCGAGCTGGAATGAGAGCCCCAGAGTGGCTTGATGGCCTGTGGGTGCTATCTTCCCAGTTCCAGGATAGATGGGTGGCAACCTCTGAAAGGGTCTTCTCCATTGTGGCATCAAAACTTTGGGACCCTCTTCCCAGGGAGATTCATCTATCTTTCACCAGTAGGTGAAGACTTTTTTTTTTGTTTCATTTGGCTACTCCCCAGTAACAGTTTCTGGTCCTCCTTCTAGTGTTGTTTGTTTATTTCCTTTAAATTGAATTTTATAGTTTTAACTGTATTTTAATTGTTTAAATGTTTACATTTTTTATACCTGCCACCTTATGAGCCCTGATTGGGTGGAAAGATGGCATAAAAATGTTAAGGTTTTTTTTTAATTCTACCATCACTTGGATGTGTTTTTAAACTTTTCATATTTTTATTTTTTATCTATTGCATATTGCATTTTTTTTAAAAAAAGAAATGTTTATTTTAAATGGACCTAAATACAGGGAGTACATTTCTTTTAAAATTGCTTAACCATAATCCAATTTAATATTTTTCATTGAAAAAAATTCTGACAAAACCAAAATGACATCTTGTTTTATTTTTGATGCCTTAAATATATGCACAGATACTCTATCAGATTCTACAAGTTTTGTAAATTAATCACAGATATATTAATAAATGCTTTATTATGTATTCTTTATGTGATTTATCTCTTGTTTCATGCATTTGTCATGTACATAATACTGATAGAATTTATTCAGTTATACATTTTATCAACACAAATACATTAAAGTTGATAGGTGCTAACTTTGACTCAACGTGAAATGACTTTATCTTTCCAGTTATCTGTGCAACTTCCAAAGCAATATATCAGTCTGACAAATAACTATTGTTCATGGGAAGAAAAAAAATGTTTATGGCAGTGGGTGAAACTTTCATTTCAAAATGGATGAGGTGAAAGGATGCACAAACTATATTTATTGTATAATGTAGTGCCTACTCAACAGACAGTGAGTATCGTGCTACATCATAGCATAAATTTATGCACTAAATAGTACATTATGTGAAATCCTGAAAACTAAACTAGTGTTAGAACTTGAGGTTGTGACAGGACTGAGAGGCCTGGATTCTTGGGAAATGATTGCCAGAGGAGATGGAGCCAACTACAAAAAGTCAGGGAGTGAGGTTATGCACAACTCCAATAGCATATCTTAAACATTTCAGGTAGATGTATAGCTTCCCAAGTAATGGTAGATAGGAGTTCAATCTGTACAACACCATCCAAGTTTGATCAAAGGAAAGAACTCTATAGAACTTCAAGCCAGGCCAATGTGAAATGTGACTGCTGGCTCCCCTGGTTCTTCCTAACACCACAAAGACTTCCAATCAGATCTTGTGTGATGTTTTGAGCAAGTAGGAGGTTCTTCTTCTTTTTCACCTGCTTCCGTAAAAAGGAGCCAGACCAAACAGTTACTATGCTAATGAAACTATGTAAGTGGCTTGAGCATCTGCATCACTGATAATATCTGGTGTACTTACAATATCTGATGCGATTACTGATTGAAGAAGGAAATCATGCACCCTAGTTCACAGACAACCCCCCCCCCCCCCCCCAATCACAGTAAATCTACCAACATGCCCAGTCTGGCAGTTGGGCTGTGGTGTGCTGTGAACTGAAGCATGAATCACATGCTCATATTCTGCTCCCTAGAGTCAGCCTCTCTGCTCTACCTTCACATTAATAGAACAGAGAATTCAATTAACACAACATGGCCAATTTTATCTCCAATTTTCCTAAGTTAAAGCAATTTAGAAGGCAGTCAGGAGTGAATCTAATTCTGTTTCTTTAATGACCCGTTCATGGCCAGAAATCCTTTCCTTGAATAACTCCTCTGTCATTGACTATCTGCAGTCCTTGCCCACATTCCATCAGGATTGTGGAAAAGTTCCAGTTTTACTGCTGTTCTAATGATGTCATAGAATACAAGTCCCCTGTGGTTACATGTCTCTAGAGCTTTAGGATAGACTGGTAGAATATCAAAACAGGAGGATGTTTCAATATGTTTTAAATATTTGGCGTATGTTTTAAATATTTTCATGGAACTAGTTCGCTACCTACTTCTCCCTCTCCCAAACAAATTCCAGTCTGTTTTCCATTTAATAACAGGGACCTTTCGATGCTGAATGGGCTCTATTCCAAATGCCTGAGCTTGAGGTTATCTAACTGATCCTACTGCCAGGTAAGTGGCTTAGCATCATAGACACCACTGCTATGGTATAGGTCAAACATCATGGACAGAATTTTTATATCACTTCAAAAACATTGCTTTCTTGTGGAGTTAGTTTACACATTTAGTTATGAATCATTAAGTGTTAGGATACCAAATAATTTACATATATTTGTCATCCAGCCCTGACTCTAAAGGGTATTCATAGTAAAAATCAGAAATAGAATTAAAAAATCAAGAAATCTTTCAGACAGAAAAACGAAAGAAATGATCAGCCTGCAGATACAATTCTGGTTAGTTTGGTATTTTCTTTCCTAAATTTGAAACTTTTCAATCTAGGGTTTCATATAACTATATTTATAGCATACATATAACAAATGTCAGTTTAGAAAACAGAGGGGCCTAAATCAAAGAGTTTCACAATTTAAATAATGCTACATCTAGGACTGGATCAGTTGGAGGTCTAGTATGAATCTCATCTGTGTAACATATTCCTAGGATGTTTATCTAAGATCAGACTGCTAATAAATTAGATCATGAGATGTAAATAACAGGACTTTCGGTTTTGGTGGCTTGAAGGATGGGCGCCTCTTCTTGGAGCTCTGATGAACACGACTCGTGTTGTGTCGGTAGGGAAGGGTCTCAGAACAATCTGGACCCTCCGGAACCCTTGTAGGAGGCTCCCAACCATGGGGCTTGAAGGGTGCCTCTCCCAAGGCCGACAGTTGAGGGACTGAGGCTCTCCTTTGCTCTGAAGGTCCTGCTACCACAAATTAGCAATGGTGCCAGAGATGCACACTGGGGCAAGTAGGCAGAGGGTCAGGCATTTTTCCTTACCTTGCAGAAGACAACTGATGAACTGTGAGTTCTGATGAATTGAAAAGCAAGAGGAACATATAAGCGCCTAAGTGATTACATTCCCTTAAAAAGTGAAGCGAGGGGGGTGGTAGAGCCCACCCATGCAAAACAGAAAAGCCTTCTAAACTTTAATGAAGAGGGGACAGAAAGCTAAATTTTGAATAACCAGGTCAGAGAGTTATCCAGAAATTCCTACCTGATTATGCAAGACATAGAGACTTTTACAACTTTTATTCAAAAGTAAACAATTGTATAAATGGCTGGGGAAAAAGTCCTTCCCAAAACAAAACCTTCTTCAGGAATTGCTAGCCCAGCTTCTGCAGTCATGAGACCGGAAGCAGCTATAGATTTTCCTAACATGATAGTAGCAGCACTGCGCTCTCTGCTGGACCAAATGACTACACTCAATGACAACTTTGAGACTCTGCAACGTCAGCTAAAAGAGACTAACCTGAAGACAGAGCAAACTTTAGAATCATTAAAGAAAGTTGATGCTAAATCAAACAAGCTTAAAAAATGACTGGAGACTGCGGGAAAAAAGAGCTTCCCAGATTAATATCAACTGCTTCAACTGCAAATTGAAAATTCTACATATGTTCTAAGATTTCAAGGGGTCCCAGAGAAGAAAGGAGAAAATCTCAAAGTAACTTTAAGCAATGCTTTAGAACCGGTAGCAGATATAAAAGTGGATCTTCTACAAAGTGAGATGGATATGGTCTATAGAACCTATCCAGAATATATTAAGAAGAACAATCTGCCCAGTGAAATTTTGGTGAGATTCTCTAAAAGACATATCAGAGACCAGATACTTAAAGCAACAAATGGGACTGCCCTAAAAATTGATGACAAAGAAATAAAAGTTTTAAAGGACATTCTATTTGAGATAAGAAAAAAGAGGAGACCCTACAAAAATCTGATTTTGTTTTTACAGAAAAAATCCATAATCTACAGATGGCTGGTACCAGGAGGTGTCATCTTCAAATACAAGGATAAAAAAGAAAGAACAGACTCTGTTACTAAAGCAAAAGCTTTCTTGGAACAGCTTCAAAAAGTTGAAAAAGCCCCCAAATCAGGAGAAGATGATGGAGTGGCAGAGGACCACAGCGAGGTGAAAAGTAAGGGAAGCACGACTTCTACATCCTCTGAAGAAGAGTCTGATTCAGAACTGGGAGCAGCCGCTCCAAAAATTTCTAAAGCAAGAAGAGACTATGAACTTAGAAACAGAAAAGATAACATTAAGCCATATCATTATGTCTTGAATTTTAGAAAAATTACTTGAATACTGGGATACTCTCATCATGGTTAAACTTTACTTGTTATACTCTTGTGATAACCTTCCCCCCCTCTTTTCATCATAACATAACTACTGTAAGTGAAATAGCATTGTAAGCATTTGTAGAGCCTATTGACCACTGCTACTTGGGATTTTAGTGGGTTTTTTTCCTTTCTCCCTTAGAATTAGATCCCCCTTACTATTGATTCCTGTATAGATTTTAGAATAAAGGCAATAAAAATGTTTAAAAAATGAGATGTAAATAACATACTATGTAGACTTCCTTCCTTCCTTCCTTCCTTCCTGAGACTCCAAGCAAACTACATTATTTAAAACAATATGATAAGAATGATAGAAAACATACAACAAACAGTTACAAAATTTGAGAGTAATGCACTAAAGATAGTATAATACTTACAAGTAATGTAACAGAGCTGAACTGCAAAATTGGCTAAAAATACAATAAACAATGTAGTAGATGCAAAGAAAAAAGCAATGAAAACTGACCAAATTCCACAGATGTTAAATAACTTCATTCCCTGGTATAAAAATGTCCTCCTGAACCATTCCACTTTACACATTCTACAGAAAGATAAGACCTTGGGAACTTTCCTGTTTTCATTAGGCAGATCATTCCACCAGGTGGGGCCACAGCAATAAATGCCTGGATATGGACAGCTATCTATCTTACCTGCCTTCATCGCCTTCCAAAGGTATTAATGACTGTCAAAGAGGTAGGATTATGATGAGTGGTTCTGAGAGATAGGGCTTTTATCCCCTGCAGTGGCATCTGAGCTGCAGAACTGTTCCCCACACATGTTCATCAGGCACCAATTGCAGTTTTTGGCACCAGGTTAAAAGTTGTTCACTCAGCCTTTCCTTCATTTTGTTTTGCCTTTCTTTGTGCAATATTGAGGGCAGCTGGATAAGGATTATATTGATTATTTGTTGTTATTAATATATGCTGTTCATTGAATGGTCATTGATTTTATCTGGAAGTTGTCCTAGAAGACTTTGGATGTGAGAGTGGGTAGAAACCTTGACAATAAATAAATGGATAAATAGGGTAGCTAATTCATAATGCCCCTTTTAAGGGGTAAATGATTTCCAGAGATGGTTTTTACAAATCCAGAAGAATTCTCTAACTAACATACAGTAATACTATTCTGTGGGGTTCACAACCTTCTATATAGGGCTTTTAATGTACTTTATTGTACTTTTTGGCATTACTATGAATTAGAATAACAAAGGAGCATTTTAAATTAAGGACATCTGGCAATGGGAAGTTGTTTGTACCTGTGTCAGAAAAGTACAGTATTGAGAGCCAGTTTTGTGTAGTAGTTAGGAGCAGGGACTCTAATCTGGGAGAACGGGGTTTGATTCCCCATGCCTCCACATGCAGTTGCTGGTGTGACCTTGGGTCAGTCATAAGTTCTTTCAGAGCTGTACTCATGAGCAATTCTTGAAAGAGCTCTCTTAGTCCCACCTACCTCACAGGGTGTCTGTTGTGGGGAAGGGAAGGGAAAGAAGACAGTAAGCCTCTCTGAGACTCCTTCTGGTAGTGAAGGGTGGGGTATAAATCCAATCTCTTCTCCTATCTCCTCTCTCTTGTTTTTAATATGACAGAGCCTTAGTCCTGACTGAGGCCTCTACAGGACATTTGAATACAATGGAAATAAAACACATCCAGGAATAGTCTATGACGCCATTCATTATGATATGATTGTAATGGAATTTGGTACCTCTAAGTGATCCAGACTCTTCTTCCTGTGATGATCTTTGGAATGATCTGTGGCAATGTGATTCTTTGTCCCATTACAACTGTAAAAATCAATGTCATAAAGCACTTTTATTAATTAATATTGAAAACAATACCACCATTTGAGCAGAGTTTTTTTTCATCTGATAGAGAATCATTTTATGGACAACACACTGGGAACTGAGGTTATGAGGTTTGCTGATTATATCAATTTTTTTGGAATATGAAAAAGACAGACTTTTGCAACATCCAAGTGATCTCTCTTATGGACAGGAAGTAGGCTATGAGGTGGTCACTGGCTAATGAGGAATGTAGTTGTCTTTTTAACATAACGGGACATAGAGAGACAAACAACAGAGGGAAAATAGAAAGTCGTAGAGGCAAGACCTATTTCAACTGGTGGTTGGTGAACAAAATATTTGGTCATGCAGATGCTAAAATTACCAGTTATGACTATCTACACTTCACATCTGCTTCAAAGACCCACAGGCCCCATAAACACCTTGCTCCAGTCAGAAGAGCATAACCACTGTTCCTCCCAAGCCCATAAAAAAATCACATATCCTCACAATCCTGTGTAACCCTTCATGCCCACCCATATGATCCTTCCTTTAATCCGCCAGATGTATCTTCATTTGATCTATTCAGGCTCCCTTGCCTGCCACCTCTGAGAAGGGATGGGAGAGTGAGGCATCTGTAGCTCCACTGAAGTTCTGCTTGCTCCCCTGAGGCATGCTAAAGGGTTCAAAGACATTAATACTGTCACCTAGTTTGAGAATGCCTAGTTGATCAGTCATCACACTTCATATTTAATTACATCAAAAGACAATTGTATATCACCAGGAATCCAATATGGGTCCCTTTGCAAGAACAGAATGAAAAATAGCATTACATTTAATAAGCAAATGGTATCCCAAGTTTCTGGAGAGAGAAAAAGCAGTCTTGCGCATATTCCTTTTCATTCCCTGTTACCGTTAACACATCAGAACCAAAATAGCCTTTTGTACAAATAGCCCTTTAAGCACAGACATGCTAATTAAAATTTATCATCACTGATTAAAATTGGCTCCCATTAATTAATGCACAACAGTTTTAGTTAATTAATCGATTAAGGATTGCTATTCAAAATCCTGTACCCTGGACACGTTTTATCTCATACATTACCTCCCTTAAAAAAGAAGAAATTGGAGGAGCAGAGGAAGAAAGCTGCATAAATAGAAGGCATTTGGGTGTCATAAAAACATCAATGTTGGGGCAAGGGATGTAGATTTAGAAGCACTGTCAGCAGTAGCTTAGCAGTGCAGAGCGATCTCCGCCTTCCTAGCTTGTGGCAGTAGACAAGAAGTCAGAGGCAGGATGCTTCTCCATGTATCCTTAGGGGTGGACTCCCCTTGTTGAAATGTCAATAAATTTGTCAGAAAACCAATTTTTGAAATATTCTGCCACAACTAGAATGTGATATTTGACAGTAAAACATTTCCTATACAAATGCATGTGAGTTGTGGTATGGAAATCTGTGGATTATATTAGAAATGTCAAGGTTAACAGATGAAAACAGTCCCATTTCAGATGAAAACATTATTAAACAGAACTAGCTTTGTTCTGTGGCTAAAAAGGCCAATGTTTGTCAGCAGAAAATGGATTCTCAGAATTTTCATACAATGATCATGAACTCCTTGAGGAGACAGAGGCCGAGGACAGACTGGCAATGTAAAGCGGGGGCAAAGTGGAGGGAACTGGTGCGGGGGAAAAACTCCACGGAGCTGGCCGTTCATACTGGCCGGAGCAATGCGCAGTGGTGCTGATACGGAGCATTCAGACTGCCGCAGAGCCGGCTTGCGTGCGCCGTTGCACTTTTTTTGGTTTTCCCTTTGATGTGTTTCGCACATGCGCATATGCGCATAACTTTGTGCCGGCGCGTTCACACTGCCGCCTCCGGATGCCTCCCGCTTCTTCCGGTTCACACTATTTGGAAGCGGGAGGCATGCGGAGGACGGCCCCTGAACACCGGTTTTACCCGGTGTCCTGTTAAAGCGGATGGAAAGCGGGTAAGTGCGAAACGGAGCCGAGGGACAGATGCGCATGTCTGAACGGGCTCTTTTCTTCCACTTCTGACGCGGGGCTGCCCCGCTTTACATTGCCAGTCTGTCCTCGGCCAGAATACTGCTGCCGTAGTACAAGCTTGCTCCTCCTTACCCTGGGAATAATGTCCAAAGTACACAATCCATGAGACACAAAATGGGACCTGGTGCTCAACCCTGCTTGTTGTCATATATATGGAATTGTTGTAACTCATTTGAAAGCATTCTGTTGCTCTGGTGTCTCCAAACACTGTAAGGGGGAGGAGAAGGTTCTTCTTCAGGCATCTCTCCCACTAGGGTTGCCAAGTCCTTCTGACTTACCATTGGGGGGGAGTCGTCCTGGGGCCGGGAGCTTCCCCAGCGTGTGCGCTTGCACGCGCATCGCAATAATGTCACCCGGAAGTGACATCATCACTTTGGGGGCATTGCCAGGGTGACGCTCTGGCAACTGCCCAAAAACTCTATGGTACCATAGAGTTTTGAGGCGATTGCTAGAGTGTCATCCTGGCAACGTCCTCAACGTGATGACGTCACTTCCGGGTGACGTCATTATGCTGGGGAAGTCGTCCTGACTGGACAACTTCGGGGGTGGGGTTCCCCCCGCCGGCCAAATGCTGGCCGGCAGATTGGGAACCCCTGTAGCGGGGGATCCCCCGCCCCCTGGGCTGACTTGGCAGCCCTATCTCCCACAGTGTTTTCATCAGTGGAAATGGCCACTGGAGGGGCCTGTTTGTCCCTTCCTCAGTCTCCACTTGTCCTGGGATGGACAGGCAATAGCCAAAAGGTGGAGAAAAAGAACAGCAAAGATTGCTACAAGGTTGTATATTTGAGAGACAGGAAAATGAAATATATCTTTGAATATAACAAAAAGTGTGCAGAGAGGGATGAGTTTAAGTGGCTTTGTTTGTACTCTGTTTAAATTTGAAAGGTTGTCAGGGCATTCAGAATAGTCAGGTAAAACAGCTGATGATGCAAAAACATGTTAGAGCATTGAAAAGAGAGCAGATGGAACCATGGTTATGATACCACATATAAACCAGTGTTATCTCATAAGAAAATTATTCAGTCCTTGAGATGAAATTTCAGAGAGGAAAGTAATTTTCTGATGTTCTCCTAATTGACAGGTCTCACATTCACTGAACTGAGGATGAACAAAGATAACTTCTGTAGTCATAGAATTAATTTAGTATGTCTAGTTCTAGCAAAAATTTAAATTTATAATTTGTTAAACAGCTTCACTAGCAATAAACACTTTGCAGCTATACACATTACAAATGCAAATTTTTAAAAATTAAGTACTTAAAAAGAAAAGTGATAAATGGACATTTATTCATTTTTATGTTGCTGTAGCTGTAAAAAGTTACATTTAAAATATAATTATTTAACTAGGGGAGATGAATAAAGATGTAAAATAAGCATGCAGAGGGAAACAATGTATCACACTGATATTTATAGCTAACTGACACTAGCAGAATTCTTAATAACGATTAATGGTCCTTGTTTCTTACATATGTAGACTGCTAAATAAAGAAATAAAGATATTCAGAGTTGATTAAACAATTCAAGGTTATTGTGAATAAAGTAACAGTAGCCTATAAAATAGATCCTCAGGTAACAGAATTGAGATTGTCTGAACAGTTCCATTGGTCATAGGACGTCTACTTTGCAGCATTTGCACTGCAGTCTATTTTCTCATATAATCTTCTATGACAACTCCCTTATTCTTGTCTGTAAATTTAGGAACACCAAAGTTAATTACATGAAAACTTATGGACAAGGCTTATCACTGAGTTATGCTCATTTGGGCAGGACCTCTTAATAGGACCTCTTAATAGACTTAATAGAGGAGAACAGCACAACAGATAACAACAGGATTACATCCAAGGCCAGGTACTACCTGTGAAACTTTTAGGGACAAAAATATATGAATACATAAAGCTGCCTTATACTGAATGAAAATGTTGGTTCATCATGTCTAGTATTGTCTACTCAGACTGCCAGCAGCAGCTCTCCAGGGTCTCAGGCAGAGAGACAGGTGTCTTTCATATCACTTACTACCAGATCCTTTTATCTGGAGATACCAGAGATTGTAACTGGGACCCTCTGCATGCTAAGGAGATGCTCTACCACTGAGCCACAGCCCCTCCCAGTTGGGTGTGGTGAGGGAAGAATGCAGTTTAGTCAGAATCCTGTGCTAATTCAGAGGTTGTTTTTCTCTCCATTGTAATGTAACTATCAAATGACATAAGAAAAAAATCCCATTAAAATTAGTGGAAAATTAGGAGTGTGAAAAAGGCAGATTCAGTTATTCTGTTGCTTTAAAGGCTTGAGTAGGCCCTTTTAATTTCAGAATTAAAACTAATCATATTAGGGAATAAATTTGATAGTTGTTTCCATTATTTTTCAAGGGAAATACCTTCTTAGGTGTAGCTTTCCCTTCCCATAACTAGGATGAAATTCTAAAGAACTGTGTCCCAAAACTTAAGTAGATGAAAGAACAAATCCTTCTTCCAGCCACAATTACAATCCTCATTTGAAAAACAGGTACAGGGAGCCATGACTATATTAATGTGTGAGTTAAGTAAGCCATACTTCTTTACTAGCCAGGACTTCTAGATTTCCAGCAGGGATTTTAAAAAGAAATCATGTTCTTACAACCAACAGGCACTTCTATAATCCAGTTGCTAATGCCAACTGTCTTCGTGTACTGAAGGTTCTACCAATTGTTAGTATTAGAAATGCAGCATGCTGGATATAGTCAATGGGAAGGAACTTATAACATTTAGTACTTGGTTCAAATAAATCATTTTTATCAGATAGCCGTCACCCCCCTCTAAGTACTCTCCACAGTCACAATCACAGAGGTTCAAGGCTTTTCGTAAGCCAGATTTCCCCCTGAAAACAAGCTATTAGTCTTCACAGAGAAGCTATAATGCCACAATAAAAAAAATCCAGATTTGTGGGATGATGCACCCATTGACCGCAGTGTAAATGTTAACCTAGGAAAAGAAAAAAACCTTTTAAAGTTATTCCTGCAGGAGGTATTCATTTACCTTTATTTACTTTGAACTTCATTGCCCTGTGAGAAAATTAAAGCCTTGAAGTTGGTACTCCAAGCTACTAATTTCTTTCATGTTGCCCTCAACATTAACACAAAATTACAGGTTCGTAGAATAAGCCTGTCAACTTGGAGCTGTTAACTAGAGCTGTTAACTGGAGCCTGGAGCTGTTAACTTGAAACTTTGATCAAGACATCCTGATAACTGGGGGATGGGCACGAACTGGGAAAAGGATGGTTCGTAGTTGGTTCACAAACCTCCATGAACTTTTCAGGTTGCCAAACTGGTTGGTGGTTTGTTAGGTTCATAACTGAGTGTCCAAAAGATATTCTGGGCACCTTCTCCAATATCCAGGGGCCCACTTTTCAACCCCCCCTTGCTGCCACTGCAAGCAAACTGTACTGTACCCCCTTTTGCCTTCTGTCCCCTGGATCAGCACCTTCCTGGGGTGTTAGAGACCCCATTGTTTTGCTCCTCTCTGGCCTTCCTTTACCACCTGAAAGTGTTGACCTGTTGGCACAACCCCCACAACCCTTGTCAAATCCACTGTACCCCTTTTCCTTGTTGACAGCTTCCTTCCCCTGTGTCAAATCTCACCTACCCAGGGCACTGGGGTCTGGACTGAGTATCCAAAGATGCCCCTGGGCACCCTCTCCGATATGCAGGGGTTCACTTACTGACCCCCCCATTCGCTGCTGTCATGAATAACCTCCCTTTTCACCTTCTCCCCCTTGCAGAAGCACCTTCCCAGGATGCTGGATACCCTGTTCTTTCACCTTCTGCCCTTCCTCTACCAACTCCAAGGGACAGCTCACCAACACAACCCCTGCACCACCATCAAATCCACCATATCTCCTTTTCCTTGTTAACAGCTTCCTTCCCCTGCATCAAACCCCACCTTCCCAGGGTGCTGGGGGTACAGATTGAGAATTCAAAAGATGCTCCTGGGTCCCCTCTCCAACACCCAGGGGTTCACTTTCCAACCCCCTTTTGCTGCCACTGTGAGTAAGCCATCCCTCTAATCGATGCAAGCCAGTTCAGCAATGCATTTTGTCCCCCTGCAGAAGCTGCCATGGCTCTCACAAGTGAACTCAGAAGGCATTTAAATGCCTTCTGAGCTCAATGGAGAGTCATGCAGTAGTGGTGGCGCAGTCCACCATTGCCTTGGGTGCCAGCATGTCTGGCCCCTGAACCCGAACCGAAAGTACAAAAAAACCAGGCTGGTTCATGGGTGGTTCACAAACAATGCCTGAATTAAGGTTTGTGATCCAATGAACTGGCCTGGTTTGTCACAAAATTTGGTTCGTTATTTGGTTCATGCTCATTTCTAGTAGCCAGCACCACTTGTTGCTCCAGTTACTTTCAACATCAAAATATCTTTAAGGCCTTTAACTCTTGTGTTCATAAAAGTTACCCCAACATTCAAAAATACCAGTTTCTGCTGGGGGGAAAATCATAACAAAAGTAAATGTCTTATAAGCATGTTTTTGTATGGCCATGTATCCTTTGGATCCTTCAAAAGCTGATTTCTGTGCAGCTTGCCTTCAGAAATTATTACTTCTGTTGAGACAACAATGATACAGTATTGGGTTTGATGTTTCTAATAGAATGCAGAACAATCGCCTAATGCTATCATTGCTGTCTCAGCTGAAGTCAGAATTTCTGATGGCCAACTAAACAGCCTCAGGGTCTGAAATCCATTTTGTTCAATGATGAAGGCTGTCACTATGCCTATTCAGGGCCAGAAATGTATTTGATTAATACCACTTAGTACTTGTTTCTGTTTGTCCATGTTACCCATTTTGTACTCTAAGAAAATTCTACTAGTGACACAAATAACAAATATGGAAGGAAAGATGAAGAGTGCTAAATTATAAGTAATATACGAAACTCTTGACTTCTGCTTCTGGATTGTTACTTCCCTCACCCCACTCCAGCTTTTTTGTTCTTCTGTTGTTGAGATGGTGCTGCATGGAGGTGATGCCAATGCCCTGATGGTGCTAAGGTTCTTTGGCTTGTGTGGCTAGCTGATAAACCACACCATAAAACAATCACCCAGGCAGTAAAGGGTAACAAAAAAAATTATTCGAATAAAGGAACACCTCACAGCTCATAGATGTTCAGTGTGTTACAGCAGGGATCTTGTTATATGCTCTTCTTGCTCCTCCTCATTTTACATCATCATTGACATGATTTACACATGGTCAGTTTAGATTTCTTTGTCTTGTCAGTCATCAATCACATATTTGACAAACAGGAAGTAACTTGGCTGCGTCTCAACTCTACAATGCAGGTGCTTGTCTTACTAAAATTGATGTATATATCTGTTCATTTTCTTGGCTGCCTACATAAACTCCTCCCACCTTTGAATGAACTCTCAGGCTGAGTTCATTTTCAGTACAAAACTTAGATGTTTTCATTACAAAAATTGTTCTTTTACATTAATATATGCATATAAAATATAACAGCACTCCTAATATAGGTTATTTCTATTGAAAATATATAAAAGATACATTGGATTATGAAAAATAGCCCTATTTAAGTATTTAACTTTCTATGAGCACATTTTAATATTGCAAAGTGATCTATGACATAAAGCTGTTGTAGATACTCTGAATCTATCAGTTTTTATTTTGGACTCCCTAGAACATTTTTGTTAATTTTATACAGCTTTTTTGGGTCTAAATGGAACCTTCTAATTTGTAAAATATACTATCTTACTTTAGCCAGCAGGGGGTCCCCTTGTATGATACAAATTCTGTACTTCTTAATTGGCTTCTAATGAATTACAATAGCCATGATTAATGACTTTTGCTCTGGCTGAATTTCCACACACCTGGTCAGCTCTTGATCATTTTCTGACATTTTGCTTGTTAGTAGTTATGGATTTTGCCAGGTTAATTTTAAGTGTATAATGGTTTCTCTTTAAGCAAGCATCTTTTTGTCCTAAGCTTAATAACTTTTTATAGCAAAGCTTAAAATAATTCAGCTAGCAGCTGCTTCTTACTAATATCTTATACTATAATTTTGGTAAACATTCAGCTTTACACAAAATATAAAGTCTAAACACACACACACACACATCAGAAGAGGGTGTCTTTGTTACAGTATATAGCTGTGCTCTCATTTACCCCAATTTATGCTTTGCTAACAACAACTTGATCAATTATTTCTAGTTCCTTTGAAGTAAAAGGCTGAAATATAGATCGTCAATTATGACAGCTAGGATGGTTCATATCAGTCCAATTAAAAAAGTTGACATAAGAACACCTGCTCAGTAGAACTAAAAAACTCCCAGTTAGAAAAATGCCTTTGTTGTCAATTAAATTTGATTTAGAACACCTGTTTTTATAATTCTGCTTAGTGGCTAACATGTTGTTAATTTTCCAGAAGAATCCCAATGAATCTCTCTCAAAGGTTCCTGGCAATCAGCAGTAATCAATAGACAATCACTTGAACCCTTGAATTGTCCTCTACAGAGGGAAAGGAGGAAACAGCTTCCTCACATAACCATGCCCCTCTTCCTTCCACAAGTCTTTCAGTAAGTGCAAAGAGCACCTTGGATTACTGCACTATTGTCGTATTCTCTATTTCCATCCTCAGAAGATTCTGCTGACCACAGTATATTAACTGGATCTAGATAACCCAGTCATAATCCTTTTCAAATGGTACTTTGCCTTGGAGTTTCCACCCTATGGGAAACTTGAGTACACCACTTCTTTTCTGATTCCATTAATATGGGTAGAACGACATGAGAGAACCAGGAAATTACATCTGGGAGCAAAGGAATATACCGCTTGAGTGCGGTGTGCCCCAGGGGGCAGTGCTCTCCCCGATGCTGTTTAATATCTATATGCGCCCCCTTGCCCAGATTGTCCAGAGGTTTGGGCTGGGATGTCATCAGTATGCGGATGACACCCAGCTCTATCTGATGTTGGGCGGCCGGTCGGACTCCGGCCCAGACGATCTTGACTGGGCATTGCACGCTGTGGCTGACTGGCTCAGATCTAGCAGGTTGAAATTGAACCTGGAGAAGACGGAGGTCCTGTGCCTGGGTCGTTGCGGTCCGGAGTGGGGGGTCCCGCTCCCGAACTTCGACGGGGCGCCATTGGTGCCTGCGCCGAGGGCGAGGAGTTTGGGAGTGCTCCTGGAGCCTTCATTGTCAATGGAGGCCCAGGTAGCAGCCACTGCCAAGTCAGCCTTTTACCATCTACGGCTGGCAAAGCAGTTGGTTCCCTACCTTGACCGGGATGACCTCGCCACAGTGATCCATGCGACGGTCACCTCGAGGTTGGACTACTGCAATGCTCTCTACATGGGGCTGCCTTTGGTGCAAATCCGGAAGCTGCAGCTGGTGCAGAATGCCGCAGCCAGGCTGCTGATGGGACTCGCAAGGCGGGACCACATCAGGCCTGTGCTGGCGGCGCTGCACTGGCTGCTTATAGCATACCGAGTTCACTTCAAAGTGCTGGTTCTTACCTATAAAGCCCTATAAGGCCAGGGTCCAACATACCTTAGGGACCACCTTTCTCCATATCAACCCCAGAGAGCACTACGGTCGGGGTCGGAACACAGACTGCGTGTGCCTGGCCCCAGGGACGCCAGGCTGGCCAGAACTAGGACCAGGGCCTTCTCGGTGGCGGCTCCTGTCTGGTGGAACGAGCTCCCGGAGGAGATCAGGGCCCTGCGGGACATGATGCAGTTCCGCAGGGCCTGCAAGACGGAGCTCTTCCGCCAGGCTTATGAATAGGAGCTGCCACCGATGATACTGGGGATACCACCTGACATCGTAACCACCACGATGTACTCTGGTCCAACACGACCTCGGCTATGGCCGAGGGGGTGGGGCCCAGACCTGCCACTTGGTTGCCATCCGATGCTGCATTATGGAAGCTTTTATGATTATTTATATGTTTTAATGATATCTATTGTAATGTTTTAACTGATTTTATAGGTCAATGTAGTAATCAGGCCACAGGCCCATGTAAGCCACCCTGAGCCCGCTTGCGGGGAGGGCGGGATATAAATGTGAAAAAAATAAATAAAAAATAAAAATAAAAATAAAAATGGTCAGACTCTAGCTGTCAGCTTCTAACAGTTTTTCATTATGATATTCCAATTTTAAAATATATGGCATTGAATCCAATTCATTCCACTAAAAGTAGGGCTCTTTTATCCAGTGGAAGGTTTCTCCTTTAGTGAAAGAGAATAATTGGTTCTAACCTAGTGTATGTCTCAAGGAGGCTATAATATGATGACAACATTTTTATTTAATTATGATACTTTGTTTTTGCAGTGTACAAGGAATAAAGGGAAGGTTAAACCACTAAAGCAACAGAAAAGGTTCTGGTTGATATTAATTATGTTTATATTTGCTTGCTCTGTCAACAGAAAATAGAATGGATCAGAATTCTCTTCTCAAAATCCCTGGGAATCCAGAAAGAGGAATAATTAGTGCTCCAGCTGTTCTAATAGTACCTGAGGATGTCAACCACAGTGCACCCACCAAGAAAGCACTCAACACTTCTCTTGAGATCTGTTTAGAAGAAATAATGGACAAATTGCGGCGATTGAAATCAAACTCTGGGAGATGCCAAATTTCAAAGAGTGTACAAATACATCCAAAAAAGAGTTCTGATATACAGTTACAGCATGGTGACAAAAAAGGTGAGATATCCACTTGTATGTGCACACATAAAAGGTGGTTTTAGAAAAAATAAATTACAGCTTAATATATCTATATTTGACTACAGCTGCATTTAATAGTCATTAAGGGAGAATCTCTCTCTCTCTCTCTCGTCCCAGCAACTTGGTGCCACTTGAAATATATTTTGCATTCTATACTATCTAAACTAACCCACTTTAGTCCTGCTTTCCATTCAAATCCTTTTGAATTTTGCACCATGCCTTGAAGCAACTTATTTTCTTCTCCTTCACTCTAGCCTGATGGAAGAGTTCTAGAGCAGGGGTGTCAAACAGGCTGCAATTAGGCTGCAATTTGGCCTAAGAGCAACTAGCTGTGTGCTGCTTCCTGCTTCTTGTCCCTTACATCACAGCTCCTTCTGGCCAGTCTCTTCTAGTCCTGCTTCAGATGAGAGAAAGGAAGCCTTCCCTCAATTGGCTGAGGGCACCCCCCTCCTCTGTGGAGGAAGGGGGAGGAAAAGAGCAAGAGAGAGGGGGGATATGGCATCTCATGGGACTTTTAAGAAGTCCAGCAATGCTTTATTCCAGGTATAAGCACACTTTTTCTTCAGAGAGAGGGAGGGAGGGAGCCAGAGGGAGCACGCCAGAAAAAGAGAGAGAGCCCTGTATACTGAAAACTCATGAACTTTTAAACATTTTAAAAAGAATTTTGTTGAAGAGGCTCTGGAATTCTGTTCCAGCGGGTTCCCCCAGAAAAAAAGCCCTGTATATGACCATTCTTGCTGTGCCTTATAATAATTATTTGTAAAGGGAAGACCCATCATTTCTTAGGCAAGTGCATGACTCTTGTCTTGCATCATGACAAAGTGCTACTTTTTTTGGATCAGTTGCTTTCATGTGACCCTTTAAGCATAGGGATCCTCAGACTTTTAAAGCTTTTGGGCACCTTTGGAATTCTGACACAGCATGGTGGGTGCAGTGAAAAATGGCTGCCACAAAATGGCTGCATAGGAGTTGGAGCTGTCACAAAATGGCTAAATGGCTGCTTCAGCTTACCTTCAGTCGAACAATGAAGATCCTTGTCTGCAGTGACAGTTGTTGCCAAAGCAGCATTTTAAAATCTGCACAGCCAATCAAATCTCCAATGGCTGATCAGAAGCCTAGCTGGGCTTGCTGAGGCTGAATATGCAAGTTTGTATGGAAATACTTTAATAGAATATACATAATTGTTGAAACCCAAATAAGGAATCAGAAGATGACAAAATAATGTTCTGTAAGCATCTTTTGATTCTTATTGTTATGTTTACACTGTCTTTATATTTCAATGTCTAAAGCTCTTTAATGGATTAATATACAAAGCAGAGCTGTTCCTGAAGTATGTGTGATTGCTTATAATGCTAAAAGATTGTCACTGTTACTATACGTATAAGCTTAAAAGCTAGTTAAAAGGAATTCTGTGACATGACTGAGACTTTTCCCTGTTTATGTAAAGTAAGAAAAGTAGAGACTATTCTTTTGCTAGGCACTATGGGTATATATATCACACACACACACACACAATACTGAGACAGAATAAGTAGCGGTAATACACTAAACCAGTATGAATTTAAATTAATTGAAAAATGTACTTTAAAGTTACATACTAAAGATCATTCATGGCACCAGTGAAATTAAAGGGTTGTATGGGTTTATTTTAATTACCTTAGAACAGGATGTAGGTCCAAGTGTCTTGAAGTCCTGACTTATGCAAATATTTTGGAATGTATTCAGACTTGCATACCTCATACAGCCATATATAGGGTGAGGCAGTCACTTAGCTTTATCAGTCTCTTTGACCATGTTGTGGTAGAAGTTTTACCTCCTTCTGCAGATTTGGCTACTAACTGACTAAGAACACGGAAAGCCAGTAGTAGTGGATGTCGTCAAGAAGAGAATCAATAGGAGGCAAGGGAGAATGCAAGGAGCAGCTTTCCTGGAATCCAACAGATAAAGCAAATGTTGGGTTTTTAAAAAAATAGTGGGCACTATCCCAAGAGGACTTTTCTCAGGGACCTCTTTCACAGGTTGTCTCAGGGCCATTTCTCATCCAAATTATTTTATGTCACTTATGTTGGACGTATATGTTTCCTACATGTAAGTGATATCTGCATAGGAAAATCTTGTTACAAGGGTCCTGCAGCTTCCCTTACATATATCAGGGCCTTCTTCTCAAGTCGGTTTATTTGATTCCTTACTCCTCCACATGCAGGTTTGATTCCTTACTCCTCCACATGCAGCTGCTGGGTGACCTTGGACAAGCAACAGTTCTCTCAAAGCTGTTCTCTTAGGAGCAGTTCTCAGAGAGCTCTCTCAGCCCCACCCATCTCACAAAGTGTCTGTTGTGGGAAGAGGAAGGGAAGGGGATTGTAAACTGCTCTGAGACTCCAAGTGAAAGACAGGATATAAATCCAATCTCCTCCTCCTCCTTCTAACAAGGGAAGCTTTAGCCCCCTTTCTCTAGTTCATTTGTCTCAATCTCAACTGGCAGTCTATCCAGATTTCTACCTCTCTCACCTCAATAATCTGGGGTTTGCTTCAGAAAGCCAACTACTCATGCACAGGAAGCATAGTAACAGCAGGATGCATAGGGTGCATGTGTATCCTGTGCTTGAATGACATTCTGGTATTTAAGGTGATTCATATGAGCAGTACACTTTATTTTCAAGTACAGTAGGCTTTCACGTAATGTAATAGAATGGCTGATGTCCAAAGACTTTGACTCAGAAGTGTTATTTATATAAAAGTAAGTCAATATAAGGCTGCAGACATATGTACAAGCCTCATTACTTGGAAACATATGTACAAGCCTTACTTGGAAACAAACCTCATTCAGCTCAGAGAGACATTTCTGAAAAACATGGACTGGATCAGGAAAGGGGTACTGAGAATTCAAATGGCAAGTCAATTGAGATGTGGTTTAGATGTACGCAGAGCTTTTTTTAGAGAAAAAGCCCAGCAGGAACTCACTAGCATAATAGGCCACACCCAACAGCAGAAACTCATTAGCATTTCTGGCCACATTTCTGGCTTATGGGGACCCTGAGGGAAGGAAGGCAGTTTCTGGATCACAAGCTGCGGGGTGCCTGGGGAACCCGAGGGAGAAGGCAGTTTAAACTGCCTTCCCTCCCTGGATCGGTTTGACTTCCCCAGGTTCCCCGTGATTTGCGAAGCGTCTGGGGAACTCAGGTTGGGGGGGCTGTAGGCATGGCCAACTTGGAAACCCGCCAAAACTCTGTTCCTGTGCATTCCTGCCCCCAAATAGCCCTGGATGTACAGTAAATTAATTTACATTGAATACCTTGTATACATTTAAACAGAAATGAATGGTCATTTGGGTGTAATTTTCCATCCAGAATTCTTTCCTTTGTGTGTGGGAAGAGAACAGAAGGAATTCTTTTCATGTATGCATGTTGTTGAAATCTCCAGATTTTTCCCCTCACTGTCTTGCATCTTTGAAAACAATGACTTTGTGCGTACGTTTCTTATAAGGCCTGTTTTAAAATCTTTTCACTGTACAAAGAGGTTTGTTTCACAAATCTAAAATGTTGTGTGTGTGGAGGGGGCATGCTATTATACTATAACTGATTGTACCACTATAGGCGTGAAATGTTTGTGCTGGCATTGTGTTCACAGTCTCTTTCAGAAAAACTTTATTTGATGGCTTGGAGTGCAAGCGATGTATAACTCTGTCCTACAATTGCTAATTAATTTCCAAATACTTATTTTCCTTTCTACTTCTGATAGGGAAAATGTGGCTAAGTGATCTACTTACCAACATTACATTACTGAGTAGAATTATGGAACAGGAGAAGTTTAAAAACAAGACATCCATTGGGTAATGTATCTAAGTGGCTGAAATAGCAATGAACGCAGAATATCAGCAGTTGTTGATTCATTGTGCCCATTCAAAGCAGTCTTACATCTGACTACGTCTAGTGACATGATATAACAGGATACTATAATTTTATGTAACCAATCCATTATTTCAAAAAAAAAAAAACATTACTGTAATTCCACTTAAATGAAGTGGCTCCAAATTTGAATGCAATCTTTTATTGCAATGCTTCAGACATGGTATATTGTAATATATGATTCACTCTAAATCAGTTATAAACCTAATTAATGTCAATTGATTCTGTAGTGAATTTCCACTCTGTCTTTTTACAGTGGAATTCTGAGAGCACTTTCCTGGGAGTAAGTCCCACTGACTGAATTAAACAAGACTTCCTCCTGAGTCGGTTTGTTTGTTCTCAGGCCCCCCACCCACACACCAAGCCATTGGGAACCCATATGTATATGTGTATGCGTTTTTAGCTGTAACCTCTGTGGAAGAAACTGGTTTCAAAATTCTTTTCTATAGAAACACACATCTTTATTAACATCTCCCCCCCCCCAACTGACAATAAAACCTTTTATATGTTACATTCCAGTAGTTAGGAAAAAGTCCTCTGTGGATCATTGAAAAAATATTGAAAAACAGAACTGAAGAATGAGAAAACGTTTTTATCTGTTTCATATGGTAATTACTTTATGCTGAAATGAATATAGTATGGGTGAATGGCTGCAGTGAATAATGTAGCTGGGGGGAGTTTCCTTGATTATTTTTGCCCAAATTGGTTTAATTTCAAATTGAAGCAAATCACACTTTTGCCTGAGAGTCAAATGATAAAACATCAAGCAATGAATATGCATGTGTGAATCCACCTTCTACATCAGTATAATAAAGTTTCAGGTATTCATATGTTCAAAATAACAAATCCTTTTCTATCAATATTAACAGCTGGCTTAATTCTTAATAATTCTACAGGATTCTCTTATAGCCTAATCCCTATGTATATTTACTCAAAAGTAATCTGAGTTCAATTACACTCTAAAAAAGCATTCATAAAAGAATGGTCTTAATTTTAGTTTCTCTTCTTTGCATGGAATAGAAATCCAGATAAATAATTTAAAGGAAATATTTAATTAGGAATGTATTTATTTACTTCAGTTATATCCCACTTTTCTGCCCAATGTGGACTCAAAGTGGCCTATGTTGTTCTCACCTGCCTTTTTACCCTCACAACAACACTGTGTGGTAGGTTAGGCAGAAAATAAGTGACCGACCCAGTATCACCCAGGAAACTTCCATGGCAGAGTCAGGATTTGAATCCGGTTCTTCCAGATCCTAGTGTGATATTCTAACCCAGTGGTCTGCAATCATTTTGTGCCTGCTAGCACCTTTAAAACTCTGGCAT
Organism: Lepidodactylus listeri; assembly: GCA_029233225.1. NCBI lineage: Eukaryota > Metazoa > Chordata > Lepidosauria > Squamata > Gekkonidae > Lepidodactylus > Lepidodactylus listeri. The sequence goes on along the minus strand of JARCFY010000009.1, from coordinate 55,504,031 downwards.
AGGATGGCAGACACTGTCATACACCTGCCCTGGGTTTGCATATTTGCACACACAGAAGCATGTTTGAATGCAAGCTAGTGTGTTCTTCAGTGCCACCACGGCATATTAAATCCAGCCTCCTACATTTACCAGTGTTTTGGGGAACACTAGTAAAGGCTGCCTCTGAGCATGTATAAAGGGCAGAGTTTCCCAATTACTTCAGTTCTTCCTCTGTGCTAGGGTGATTGCATGTGTGAGGGGCCAGGAGCACAGGAAAGAATTTGAAATACAGTCTGTTCTCTTAAAGAGGAAAACTTTATTATTTACTGTTATTGAACTAGAGCACAACACAAGGGAAAATGAGCATCATGCCTACTAGCTATGCAGGTCTAAGGAAAAAAACAGGGAAAATCATAACACTAAGCTAAACTTAACAATACAGAAGTTACCTCTGCATCCCACAGCAAGTCCTGACTCACACTTGCTCAGTGTGGGAGAATCCAATTCCTAGCTTTTGAACAATGCTAACTGGGTGTTTCCAACCTTCTAACCCTTCCTGTCATGGCTGGATGGAAGTCTCTTACCTAACTGAGAGTTAGGGAGACAGCTTCCATGTGTATGGTGATCCCCATCTCCCAGTCATTCAAGGGTTCATGTCCCACACATTTCAGTACCCAGATCTTGTTTTAACAAGTTCTTTACACTGAGTCTGCTAGCTCTTGCCCAGCACGATTATTTAGGATAATCAGGTCCCTAACTTCTCTAACCAAGATAACTCAAAAATCTAGTGATTCAGCCATTAGCTGTCAGGCTTTTGCGAGCTTCTTCACAGATAAAGTCTTGTTGTCTGCCACAATCTGCTGGCCAGTATTAATACAGTATGTGAACTGCAGGCCCCTTGGCCATCTTTGGATTCAGTCTTGGACAGCTTCAACTGGCTCTCCCATACCGATGTTGACAGGATACTGGATGGTGTTAGGCTGACCACTTGCCTCTTGGGCCCGTGTTCATTGTGGCTGGTCAAAGCTGGTGGTGATGGGATACAGGGACCCCAGGTGGACATTATCAATCTGTCCCTGAGTTCAGGGGTCTATAAGTGCATGCATGACTCCTTCACTGAAACCTGTAGGAGTCCAAATGATTAACATTAACTAGATAACTGCCCAAAGTGCATAAGATTAGCATGATAAAATAAATTAGCACTTCATCTCTGAGTTGGATAAAGTTTGGCTTTTTGTGAAACAGATCAAGTTATTTTCTCTCCCCCTCTCTCAATATGCCCTACATGACACCTCACAAGGCACACAAGCAGAAGAATCTGAATGAAAAATTAAACTTTCATGAAAACATAAGTGCTTCACTTTGACATTTAGCTGTTTCTACCCAGACAGCATTTTTATGTGAAGCTGGTGCCATGTTTCAGCTGTGGCTTTGCCTTGAATCCTAAGCAAATGGAAACGTGTTGATGTGCTGTTTCTGGAACAGATCACAAAGCAGATTGGTATTGTGGTGGTGATGGGGCTTAGCCCAATTCCACCCACATGTACAGAAGGGAATGTCAAAGAAGGCTCGGGCTGCTTTCCTTCTTGCAAAGTTATCTGCATTACAGATCACTACAGCAAAGGAATATGGACAGATGCTATTAAGCTCTACTTCCTATAAACCACAGTTCTAACAGTCTATGTGCAAGAATCATCAATACAAGGCTGCAAGCCTAGGTACACTTAACTGAGAGTAAGTGCAGTTGAACTCAGTGGGAGTTCTGAGTAAACATGCATAGGATCAGGCGGTAAGTTTCATTAAACAAATGAAGAACCATCTTGCCTTGTTGTCCCACAGAAGATGGTTGCAGGATAGTCACACTTTCAAGTGATTTTTCAATGTTTGCAAAGAGCTTCCGTTTGAGATTATATAAAATGCACAAACTCTGAGCCACTTTTTTTCTTTTTTGAAAGTATACATTAGCAATGTAAAAATAAAAGGATCATTAAATGGAAATAACAGATGTGTTTTGTGTGTGAACATGTGCATTTTTTAAAACAGCAGTGGCAACTTACTTGGAATATCCATCAACAATTGTCAAAAAATGACCTGGCTTCCAATAAAGAACGGTAAATCTTTATTACATTTAATTTTAAATAACAAGCATTTATTGTACACATATTGCACTGTTTATATCCATTGACAAGTATTTCTAATAGCAATGGAGAATATATTTTTGAAGCTAGAAGTGTTATACTTAAGTATGAGTAATAGTATTGACATTTTAGGGAGAGGGTTTTTTTAAGGGTCTTATTGCAAAATTCAAAGATTTGTATCCAAACACCTGAAACTGGAAAGAAGATCATGTAAGGAATATTTTCCAATCCTTTCTTCCTGCTGCAACCCCCCCGCCATGTGCCTCACAAACCCTTACTGAGGTTGAAGACAGACTGGAGTTCGGGCCCGCTTCAGGTCCGCTGTGCAAGCGGATGAGGCGGGCCCATTCTCACAGCTGCAGCTGCCTGGCGGAGGCGTGCCATACTCACCCCATCCCGCAGCGTGCTCCTCCTGCGGCAGCCATACACCAGGAAGAACTGGTGCCCAGCCATCTGGGTGTGCGTTCCTCCCGCTTCCGGGTGGGGTGAACGCACCCGGAAGCGCACAGCCACATGCCGCGCTGCCGCTGCCACCAGGAGCCGCCTGCAGTATGCATGCTGCGGGCCACCTCCTACCCGGAATGCACGCACTGTGCTGCAGCCGGTATGAACGGCAAGCTTCGGGACACTTCGCCCCCGGCTTGCTCTGCCTCCGCATCCGTAGCGCAGCACTTTGCCAGTCTGTCTTCGGCCTGAGGGTCAGTGGATCTTTGGGAGTAGCATGGAACACATCACTGCAGTGCTGCTATGGGAGATGGAATTTGGGGGCAATCACTATTCTTGTGCAAACCTTTATGCAAATAGAGGAGGAGCTTTTTCAAGAGCAGGGAAAATTTCCCCAGGAAGATTCTGTCTTCCTACGGTTTCACCTTGCATTGTATCCCATTCTATTCCTGAAGACCCTTGGCTCTCAGAAGCAGCTTTAGGGACTGCCTGAGATACAGAGGGAAGAGGGAACTGAAAAAGAAATTTCTTCCACAAACTTTGTTCTATGTGTGTTATTTGGGTCCAAACCATAATAGCTACTGTATCATACTGTTACAGTATCTATATGTATAAAATATGAACTAAACATTCTACTATTGCGCTTTATGAAGTGAAGAATCTATGTTGCACCTGGTAGTATTATTACACATGTGTTGTCTTGAGATTTTCGTTCTTTCCTGTTCAACATAAATATTTGCTATTTCCCCTGAAACATTAGGTTATGGTTGGTCTCTATTTTAAAAGAAAATAATAGTAATAGCTATGGGTCCATAATTGGATACTGCCAACTTGATAAATGCCTGAAATTGCAATATCAGATTGGATCAGCAATATGCAGTACCATGAAAGCTACTTCTAATATTTCCCGATTCCAATATTCCACTTCAAATAAATATTGGAAATATCTGGAATTCAGTTGGGAAACCTTTCTGCTCTTTTGCAGGTGGTCATTGGCTTTTTAAACTTTAAAGGGCCACTCCTTGAACTGGTGATAGACTTGGTGTCTGGATTTCTGGCATCTGAAGGCCAGGTCTACTGTTCATTGGAATCAAGGACCCAGCCTTGCTGTTTTGAAAAACAAGTTGGCTTGGTGTCCAAGCATGCTGTCTATTAGCAGCATTCACCAGGACCCCCCTTTCTTAGACTTGGCTAATTTGGCCACACTAATTCATGCTTTTCTAAACTCACAATTGGACTTCTGGAACATGGTGTACATGGGACTTCCTTGGAAGACCACCTGGAAACTGCAACAGGTTAGAATATAGTGGTCTGATTATTGTCAGAGGCTGATCTTTTCCATTTTAAAAACAACTATATTGACTGCCAGGTTTTCAAGCTCTATTCAAGCTGCTGGTTATGGCCTTTTAAGATTTTCCATGCACCAGTTATGGTCCTCTCTGCCAAGTTCTGCCCCCCTCCAAGTTTGCCTGCCTGGCATGTACCAGAGCCTGTTCTTTTTCTATAGTGGCTCCTACTTTGTAGAATGGGTACTCTGAGGAGATGAGGGAGATGCTGTCCTTAGAAGTTGTTTTTAGAAGGGGCTATAAGGCTGTTTATCATTTAGGGCTTTTAATATGGTTTGGACTACAAGTACTTTCTGAGAGAGGATTAATGAGGTTTTGTTTTTATTATGGATGGTTTTAATTTAGAATTGTAAGCTGCCTTAAACCACAAAAGAAATGCAGAGAATAAATATTTAAATAAATAAATAAATGGAATCCTTGTTATATGTAAGCACAATTTAGATATTTTCAAAAGGAATGCCTCTATGGAGATTGCAATGAAAACCTTCCCATAGATAGGGAGGGCTCCCTGTGAGAAGATAATCATAAATCCTTTAAAGTGGTTGCCCAGATTTTAAGGAAGGACAAATAAATCCTTTGTGATACAGTGAACACCTTCCTGATTCAAGATTATGATTCAAGTGAATGAAGTCCCTCAATAGACGCATTCAGAATGAGGCTAGGACAATCTCATTTCAACATGGTAATAGGTAGGAATAGCCCTCTATCATAGCAGACATTACTGGGGTCCCTATACATCAAGGATGCCAGTGGCAATAGGCTAGCTAAAGACCTCCTGACACCCTTTTTGATAGGCTATGTTTTTTCCTGAGAATGTTCAAGCTTGATTCAGAAAAGGAAGAGGCACTACAGATCATATTGCAAATTTACATTGGTTACTGGAGCATACAAGAGAACTTCAGAAGAAAATCACCTTGTGTTTCATAGGTTACAGCAAAGACTTTGACTGTAAGGATTTTGAAAAGCTATGGTTGGTTTAAAAAGAAATGAGTGTGCCACAACATCTTATAGTTTAGATGCTCTGCCTATACTCTGTTCAACAGGCCACTGTTAGGACAGAATATGGAGAAACAGACTAGTTTTCAATTGGCAGAGGTGTCAGACAAGGATGTGTTCTATCTCCCTATCTCTTCAATCTATATGAAGAACATATCATAAGGAAAACTGGATTAGATTTAGATAAAGTGGAAATTGGTGGAAAGAACATTAATAATTGGAAATATGCAAATAACACCATATTACTGGCAGAAAGTACTGAAGACTGGAAATGACTCCTGGTGAAAATTAAAGCTGAAAGTGCAGCTGGATTACAGCTGAATATCAAGACGACAAAAGTAACTAGTACTGGAGAATTACACAACCTTCAGGCTGATGATGAAAAATTGAAATTGTTCAATGTTTTCTATTCCTTGGCTCTATCAACAACCAAAAGGGAAAATGCAACCATGAAACTGGGAAGGACAGCCATGAAGACTGGGAAGGACAGCCAAGAAGGAGCTTGAAAAGATCCTTAAGAATATGTTGCTGATGACCAAGAAAATTCATACTATAGTATTTCCCACTCCTATGTGTGGGTGTGAAAGTTGGACAATGAAGAAAGCTGACAGGAAGCCATGGCCACCAGTTTACAAGACCTGAGATAGTCTGTTAATAATAGGATGGTTCAGAGGTCATGAATTCATAGGCTGCCCATAAGTTGGAAGTGAATTGACAGCATATGACACACACATGGCTTTTCCTACTGGAAACAGCTGCTGATTCAGGCAGCCTAGGATGTAACTCCTAAGATCCCCTTATCAAGAACTCAGGACTTCAGTTCCACACCATACCTGGAGAGACAATATGTGACCATGTGGCTGACTGAGACTTGCTTTAAGGCATGGCAATAGACAGATGAGTCACTGCAAACAGCACAATATGCTATCAAGGTATTAGACAGAGAGATGATGGATGAATGCCAAGCAACACGATTGCCCCAATTTAATTTCCATAAATATACACTGTTGAAAAACATTAGGAGGGGATGTGAGAAAATGAAATATAGCAGCTAGTACTCCTTAATCAATGCAGCATAGAGGTACTTCATATGGCTCATAGCCCTTTGACAAGGCATGTAGACCAGGGCAAAACCCTTGCTCGGGCATTAATGTCTTCTTTTGGTCCACAGTGCAGAAAGATGTGAAAGTTCATTGCTGCCCCAGATACTAAAAAGAAGATAAACAGAGACACCCTCCCCAGGTCTTCTCTATCTTTTGTCTATAAATAGGTAGAATAAGAACAGTGGGAGACTGACAAAGCAGTTGTCCATTCTGCTGGATATAAAACACAGCACCAACAAGACACTAGAGAAGTTAATGATCCCTGTTACATAATACAAGAAAGAGAAAACATCGGAATCATATTAATGATGTGCATACCAGGTCCCTGGAAGACACTCAAAGGTTAAGGTCTTCAGTAAATCCACACTGGTCTCAACAAACATGATTTCATATTTTTGGTGCTTAAGCGAAGTTGCCCATCCTGACAAAAAGCATTCTGCTATGAGGGGAAATTTGTGATAAATATTATGGCATTACTGCTGATTTTAGAGTTATGCTTTGAAAAGTTCATTAATTTAAGCAAGCCTTAATTAATCAGTCCATTTATTTACTGTGTATACATTCAAATAAATTTGGATATGGAATACATTTCCTATTTCACAGTAAGTTCTCAACATTTTTACTAAGCAGAGAGCAAAAACTGGATGTATACATAGTCTGTTTATTCCAAATATTTCATGCACATAAATGTTTTAAACATGAGTTGGCACAGACATTTTGCATAAAATGTGCTACAATGCAACTGCCTTTTAAAAACAAAACAAGGTTGTTCTGTTTGCTTGTTAAGTCAGCTCTAGCATTTCTTAGAAATGTCATTTATTAAATGTCACGCTAATTGCTTGTAATATCAACCCTGAAAAGCAAACCTTTGTGAGTAATCTTTCAGAAGCTTTATTTTTCTCTGTTCTGTCTGTCTGGTACATTTTGAAGAGAATAAACAAACTGAAGATTTACCTTTGATACAGCACTAGTAGCTAAAAATGTAAGGCTGGCTGGTGCATATAAGGATACTTTCTCTTGGGAATACAAGAAAAAAATGAATTTGTTGTAAACTAATCAGATGCTTTAAAATTAATTTGATAAAACTAGAATTCCAAGACAGTCACCACTATTCATCATCAACAGACTACAACCTGATTCAGGATAATGTATTGTTCATTCTTCAGATGCTTCAGACTCACTTGGTTTGTCTGCTGAGATAGATGACCAGGGATACTGTGTAAACTGCCACCTCTTACTGGACCTGAGAACTTTCTGGGCATGTTTCATAACAGATGTGAATGACATGAAAATGGCCATAGTGTAGATTTGCATGGTCCTTCAGACATGGTTTCCCCAAGCTGTATACAGCTTTAAAGGCCAACATCAACACCTGGAATTCAGCACAGAAACAAATTTGGAACCAGTGTAGATGGGCCCAAGACTAGAGTGATTGTTGGAGAAGTGACAGCCTGTTAAGAGTCTAGTTGCTGTAAATACTGCTGAAAGAGTAGTTTAGTCCACTTGTACCCTAGGAGGAGCTGTGGAATGTTCTCTAGTGTTTAGGGTTTATTGAATCTTTTCTCTTGCAGTTCAGCCAAACCTCTTGATGTCTTCTCTCTCTGCTATGTGTTAGTACGTGTTAGTGCTTGTGCTCTGAAGGGCTCTCTGTTGCATTAAAGGCCTACAGTCAGTTATTGTCTTTTGCAAAATCCTGTTGCAATAAATTCTTTGAAAGCAAATGTGAAAGCATGGATTGGATTATTTCCTCAACTCTGCCAACAGTGATGAACCCTCCACCCCATTCCAGTCAATATCCAGCCCATATCCAGCCTTTGGTAGCAATCTGCGATCCACCGCCTACCGCCCCACACAACTCATTGTATAACTTTAATTTGGTAGCTTTTTAGGTCTAATGTCTTATCAAGTTTTCTTTGCTAAAGGAGACTATTGTTTTGCCAAAACATATTAGATACAACATGATATTTTTAGTAAGAAACTGGGAGTTATTTTATCATATTTTAACAGTTCATAAGAATAATAAATACTAGTATAGCCTTATGGATAAGTAGATATTTTGACCTATCTAATTTGTTGCCACATTTTAAGACAGTCTAATGGATGGAATCTTAACTACCCAAATCAATTCTTTACAACATAACTGTTCAAATAATTAGGATTTGAACTGACATAAGATCCTCCCTCCTAATTTTTCTAATTATATAGATAAACCAGTAGCTGCTAATTCTGTCTTCTAGTACCTAATTGTTTGTACATTCCCAAAGATTAAAGCTAAACATCCAATTAAAAAGGCATTAAATTATTGTGAGGGTTTATGGAAAGATAACACAAATTCTGAATTAAATGGTCACTGAGGAATCAGTTTGCTTTTCCCAGTTCTTTATTGCTTTACCCAGTGTAATACTCTCAAGGATTAAAGTGATAACCCTGCAAACATTTAAGTTCAGAAAGGAAATTAAACAAATTGGGATGACTACCGTAGTGCTTCCAAGAGGCAATGACAAGATATGTATTCATCCACACATATTTCTACTCTTCCAAGCATAAAGGTCATGCAGTTTTATACAATGAACCTATGCTTTCTTGGTTTTCTTGAGCATCCAAACTAGATTACAGTAGAGTATCCATGATTGGTTCTCTCTTGGATTTTTTAAGATGTACAAAATAGCTATGGTGGAGAAGGGAAAACTGGGCTGGGTAAGGGAGACTAGGGAAAGCAGAATTGACTCTTTTTCCTCCATGCCATTTTCCTACCCAAATCATCCTATGAATCTGCTACTTGCACCATGTGTGTTTGTATAGGGGGGTAGGGAAGACACAGCTATCAAAAACGCAGCAGTGGCTCATACAGTAGTTTGCATGAAGATTACCATCTTCCAGCACTGAGCACCACAGAAGGGGCAGGGGAATTAGACACCTTTATGTGAAAGCATCAAGATACATCACTGAAGTTATTGTGCTGGTACCTCAGCACCATGCAAAAGCACAGCTGCTAAGTGGTTAGTTGCCCCTAGCATTGACTGATGATGTCATTACTTGTAAATATAGCTATTACTCAGTAGCTGAATGAATACCTTTTTGGTGCTCAAATAGCCACTCTGGTCTGTAGCTGTATGGAGGGCCCTATGTTTTTCTCCCTAAAGGGCAAACAACAGCTTCAGGGAGAGGCAATTCAGATCAGGAAGATAGCGTTGGGGAGTTAGATATTTTCAACTGGATTTGGAAAGCTGGAAAACTCACATAGTTTGGCTTGGAAATTAATGGTATAGCCTCAAAATATATGTGCTCAAATGTTTTAGAAACATTTTAGGATAAAGTTGTAGGATTTTTTTTGAAGTAAAGAAATGAGGAGCCTAGAATCTACTATTGTTTATCTGGCTGTACTTAATATAGCAAGGTGGTGTGGACAAGATTGTTTTGGAGTGAACGGATGACTACACCATGGCAGGCATGCACCATAGAAATGGCAGCTGACAAAGGACAGGCACTCCTGGAATCATGGTCAAGGCTCAGAGGAACTCGCACCTTCCCATGGAACAGCAGTGGCAGCATGGTTCCTTTAAACACAGCGATAGGCACTTGATAGTACTCAGGGGTCCTTTCGTAGAAAAAGAAGTGCAGGAGCTCATTAGCATAACTCATTAGCATACCTCATTAGCATATGCCACGTCCCCTGACATCACCAGAAGTGTGTCAGAGAGGGAATGTCAGTTTCAGCCCCATTATATCCTATGGGCCATTGAAATCAATGGCAAAAACTCATAGGGTATATGAGGGGCTGGAGGAAAGGGGGTTTGAGGGAGAGGCTCCAAACTTGCAGGGTAGCTGCTGGGGCCTCTCCTCAAAATACCCACTAAGTTTCAAGAAGATTGGACCACGGGGTCCAATTCTATGGGCCCCCAAACAGATTGTCCCATCCCCTCCATTGTTCTCTATGGTGAGAAAAAATGTTAACTTTTTTCCTACCATAGAGAACAATGGAGGGAATAGGGGCAACCTGTTTGGGGGGCTGTAGAATTGGACCCTCTGGTCCAATCTTCTTGAAACCTGGTGGGTATTTCAAGGAGAGGCCCCAGCAGCTACCCTGCAAGTTTGGAGCCTCTCCCTCAAACCGCCTCCCCTCCAGTGGCTTTTAAAGTTGCCGCCGAATTTAGGTGGCAATTCGGCGGCGAGCTGAATCAGATTAGAGAATCTGATTCAGCCCGTGGCTGCCCTACTGGCCAGTCCTGAGCTGGCGGAGCTTTGCTCCACCTCGTTCTGGCCCCAACAGACCCCTGATATTACTACTGAAAGGAAGTGCAGTTTTTATTATTTGTAAAACAACTAAATCTTCCAGACACTGTGTAATGATTTAGAAAATGGTAAGGTCCTTCCTGAAGGCTTACAATGTAGTAAATGCTAGACACAGAGAGAAGAGGTAAGAAGATGGAAGAGGAAAGGAGGGCTAGCAAGGAAAATTAGTGTACACAGGTACTTGAATGTAGGGAAAGAAGGAAGCTGGCTGTTGAACTGAAAATTCATTGAGCACATATTCTAATGGTCAGAGGAAACATAAACACTTTTATATCTGTGAAAGAAGTCTAAAAGAAACAAAAATATTCACCACACAGCAGGGAACATCTGTTACTAAAGTGATCTATGACATTCTTTCTATGCATTTTTATCCTGCCCTTCCTTCTGGGAGATGGGGGTAGTGCACATGGTGATTCTTCGATTCCATGCTCACAATAACCCTGTGAGACCGGATAGGCTGAGAAGGAGTGTGTGATGGACACCTGTTATCAGCAGCATCTTGGTTAAATATTGGGTCACAAATTTTAGGGCCATCCAAAGCATGACTATGGGAACTGACTGTTCTCCAATAGCAACAAAAAATCCTGTGGTAACCAGTGACCCAAGGGGTATCTTTCTGCAACTGGGTAAAACACAGCCTTGATAGATTATTAGATGGAAACTGCAATTTTCTCTAGTAGTTAACTAAACCGACATGGCTCTGATAGAGGGCAAGCCAAGTTCGCTCTGCACCAAGGCAGCAGGTATATCCTGAGGCACAGCCAAAATTCTCCTTATAAAAGAGTTGTATGTTATCTCCAAACCTGACATGATGCTGCAGCGGTGTTATGCCCCCTCCTCCCCACTACAGCTTTCCCAAAGGGTTGCTAGGCATTGCGTCGTAACCTAAGAAGGATGTAATTGAGATTCTGAAGATCTATCACTAAAAAGGAAGGATCTGAGATGATAGACAGTTTCCTTGAAGAGCTTCAGGGTTTCCAAACCATCCCTCAATGTTTCTTGGTGCAAAGACTAAAAGATACCATCCTCCAAGATTTGTGTGGTATTATAATGCAGGTGAATGGAACAGTTGGCTCTTCTTGCTTCCTGCTGGATACCTTCCCAAAGCTCCTGCAATTTATTACATTTAGCCCTGTTTCTTGCCTCAAAATGGTAGATGTGGTATTATAATACTGATGAAGGTGAGGTCTACTGTAGTAATGCCCTGGTAGACATGGTATAGGTACCATGAGAAGAGTCATACTTGGTACCATGAAGATAATGTAGGTGGTGAGAGGAAAGTATTTCGAGGAACTCGTGGCAGACTTATTTAGAAACTTATCCTCAGATGACTTTAGCTAAAATACATGCAAAGTAACCTGGTTGTTTATGTACATTGAGTCAGTTGCTAGTTAGATAGGCTCTCAGTCCCCATATTTTGAAGTGTCCTGGCTTGGGAGGATAAATTGACAGCTCCATGTACTTTCCATGCCACTTTTTTCTTGGCAGAATAGGGTGAAGTTCATGTTCACATGTACAAGATTCAGAGGTTGTTAGCCTGACTTAACAAATACTGTTTAAATAAGGATTCCAACAGCTTTCAGCCCAAGCACATGCAAATTCACACTTGCTGTCTACCGTAACTCATTCACAGGTATTCACCTGGGGGACTGTGAATTTCATCCTTTGGAAATAACAATTCTGGTTATATTTATTCGGGGATGTAAGAGAAATATATTAAGATTCCCAGTTTCAGTTAGGTAGTTTACTCTGCTTTTCACATGGTCTTCTAACCCTTCTAAGAAAATTTGACTTGCATGGTTGAAACTTATATAAACTCCTGTGTTTTCAACTCCTTCAGTCACTAAATCTCCATGGTAAATACAGTCAGAGGCTGATGGTATGTTCAAGTAATATTAGGGTAATAAATTATTTGATCAGAACCCCACTTCTATGTCCTAATTTGTTTGCTAACTGACACTTATTTTAATGGACTTACAGAGTAGCTGATAATTAACTAACAAATTTCTGATTTCTGCAGTAAGTGTTTCTGAATGCATAGTTGCAATTCACAGTGCATTTGTGCCCTGTTATGTTTTACCTGCAAGTCATGTTGTTATCAGGGCTAGATTTCAAGGGTCATACTGTGTCTCGCAAGTTTGCTTTCTGCAGGCAGGAAGAAACTGGATCTGTGGATAAATATGGAAAGATATACTTAGGATTTGTCTGTTTATCCTTGGTCTCAATGAGAAAAGTAGGCAATAAATGAAGCAAGTAAATAAATAAATGTCCCAAAAGGGCTTCTGTCTTTTTTAAGAGTCCAGGGGAACACAGAATACCTTCAGCTATTGCTGAGAGATAAAATACAATGGAAAAAACTGCACTTGTTGAAGTCTGTCCTTCAGCTCAGTACCTCTTTTGCAGTATGGATACTGCAGTTATAGACTCAATGAAACCGAGGGACTGAAAATAAGTTTTGAAAAGAAACTACATTTTCATAGTCTAAAAGTTGTTTAGCCCACAGTCTCTCTGCATTAAGTGTTCATTTTTTTTATATTACCTTGGTTTTAATGTCATTGTTGTAAACCACACTGGTCTTTTCATTAGGAAAAACATACCAGGATTGGAGAGGGGTAATACTACCAGAGATAATTACTCCCTACACTATGCTCACAAATGAAGACCATCAAGAAAGACTAAGGAGAATAACAAAAAGGAAAAAGTTTGGTGAGGTACGTCAGGGTGGTATTTGCTGGCTAGCCAAATATATCAAGGCCTTGAGAAAAATGGGTTGGATCCAGTCGGCTTTTTCAGTCAGTCTGGGCCAGTTCTCCTCCTCATCACACTGCCTGGGTTTTCTCCATGCAGATCCCATGATCTCTAACATGATGGTCAAAAGAGACCCACCCTCCCATTTTTACCAGTGGAAAACCAGGTTGGAGCCAATCCAGTATGTTACAATGTAATACAACATTTCTAGTTTTTAAGATCATCAAGACAAGAGACCCTGTTCCATTGTCCTATGTATTTGCAAGGTTCAAATATTGCCCAATTGTCCAAAACTTGCATAAAGTAGCATTTGCCCATTTTATAAGTTGAGATTTGATAACAAACACCTTGTGAATGTTGTTGTTAAATGTGAAATGTCAGTGTAGCTTCATCAATATGTATGTACTGTGGTATGTATAGTGTGTACTCTAATAACCTCAATTATTGACTTAAAGTAAACCTAGGCATGTGCAACTGGAATTAATGCAGATTCACCCCCTATTTATGTTCACTTCCACCTTCTTACTTCCTTGCATGGGGCAGGACCCTTTCCTATAAGTTTCTAAAGCATTTACACATTGATAGCACCATACAAGTAACTGAAGAGCTCAGATGCATTTCACTGGTGGAAGAGAAATCAAATCAGAATGCTTTCTTTTGGTTTGTCACAATAATGAGTAGAGAAGTAAACTGCCAGCATGCTATAATGTTTAATTGAGAGAAGCACCTAATTTAGAACAGATAGTTAACTTCCCATTCCTTAAGTAATTATTTAAATAAACTCAAGTTTACCAGATAACAGCATATCTCCTATTGAAACAAGGTCAATTCATTTATTGAACCTTGCTATTGAGCATTTAACACCTTATCTTTCCAAGGCCCTTATCTCTCTAGCTGAATTTGCGAGACTAGGACTTAATGATGTAGTTGTAAAGGGCTATTCACTGAGGTGTGTTTACATAGGTCTTTCAAACAGCTTCCCTTATTGGAGCAATAGTGAGATAAAATGAACAAAATATTACTAATTGGCTTTTCATTTTTTTCTTAAAAAGATATATACCACCACTAAATACATCTTCTTCATCTTTGCCTTAAGCCTATCAATCAAAATACCTATTGTATACTGACGTGTTGTAATGTAGTATGCAGGGGTCATTTTGTAGAAAAAGAGGTGCAGGAGCTCATTAGCACAACTCATTAGCATAACTTATTTGCATATGCTACACCACCTGACATCATTGGAAGTATGTCAGAAGGCAAGAAAGAAAGAGAGAAAGAAAGAGAAAGGAAGGAAGGAAGAAAGAAAGGAAGGAAGAAAGAAAGAAAGAAAGAAAGCTGGCAGAGAGGGGACAGCCACTAATCCAAACCTCAGAGATACCACTTATTCTGGGAAGATAGCTTCAGTGGTGGCTGAAGCCTTCAGAAGGCTGGTCAGAGGAACAAGGACCTTTCCAGGGGACGGGGTCATTTTGCTGCAGCCATGACACAAGCAGGCATTCCCCCGTGGGGGGGGGGGCCTGGCACCAACTCCTGGAGCTGAGCTCCCCCGAGCTCCTGCCCGAAATGACCCCTGGTAGTATGGGTTAAAAGTAATTGGACAAACTTCCCTCAGTCCCTTTGCTGAAGAGTATCCAAAGTTGTTTTGGAAAAGTGCATATAGAAGTCTTTTGGGTTAACTTGAAGTATGACCAGGGGTAATTTCATAGAAAAAGAGGTGCAGGAGCTCATTAGCATACCTATTGGCATAACTCATTAGTATATGCCATGCCCCCTGACATCACGGGAAGTGTGTCAGAAAGGGAAGCAAAAGGGGGGGGCATCTTCAAAAGCCTCCCCTTCTCTTCCCCAGCTGGCCTGCCAAGGCAGGCGGTGGGGAGTAAAGTGAGAAGGACCCCATAGAATACAATGGAAAGATCGTGCTGCTGTTGCGCAACTCTAAACAGAAGGGGTTTAAACTTTAAAACCCTTCTTGCTTTGCTTCCTCCACAGGCCTGCTGGGAGCTGGGGGAGGGCTTGCCACCACTGCCATCTGTGCCCACTAGGGGTGTGCAAATAATTTTTTTTGGCCCAATTCAGATTGGGCCAAATCAAGCCACATCTGTTCAAGCTGCCAAATGATCCCCACATGTCAGTTTTGGCAATGCAAGCCCAGTCAGCCGGCCAAATGTCAGTTTCAGCCCCATAGTACCCTTTGGGCCATCGAAGTTACTTTTTTCCCACCATAGAGAACAATGGAGGGAATGGGGGCAACCTGTTTGGGGGCCCGTAGAATTGGACCCCCTGGTCCAATCTTCTTGAAACTTGGTGGGTATTTTGAGGAGAGGCTCCAGCAGCTATCCCGTAAATTGGAGCCTCTCCCTCAAACCCCCTCCCCTCTAGCCGCTTTTAAAGCCACCACCGAATTTCAGCGGCAATTCTGTGGTGGGCCGAATCAGATCAGATAATCTGATTTGGCTCGTGGCTGCCCAAGTGTCCACTCCTGGGCTGGCAGAGCACTGCTCTGCCTCGTTCCGGCCCCAAATGATCCCTGAGTATAACACTTATTTTTCACAAAGTGCAGAGAGGTAAAGGAGGGATTTTTCTTCAGGCCGGAGGTTCAATAGTGTGATTGAAATATAAATTTTTGAGTGTTCTCGACTTGTAAAAGGGGAAGAACATTTAGAATATGCTAAAAAGTTTCTTAGAAATGCCACAGAGTAAGAGGAGTGTAATGAAATTTATTGGCACGTAGACCTCTAGCAAATATTTTTGTTGTGTA
The DNA here is from genome assembly GCA_029233225.1 of Lepidodactylus listeri. Taxonomy (NCBI): domain Eukaryota; kingdom Metazoa; phylum Chordata; class Lepidosauria; order Squamata; family Gekkonidae; genus Lepidodactylus; species Lepidodactylus listeri. The sequence continues at coordinate 55,488,226 of JARCFY010000009.1, read as the reverse complement.
GCCAGCCTTGAAAAGAAAAAGGAAGAAAGAGTTCTGAGCATCTTGCTTAATCACATGATTGCACAAGCCATGAATATGTTATGGCTTCAAATTCTTGAATATATCAATTGGGGAATCTCCAGGGGAGTTAGGGAAGCTTTATTCCATTTTTCTCATTGGCCTCATTGGACTGCCTTTTCCCAGTTATTCCATCCATGTATAAGCATGAATTCAGACTGGAAGCAAACAGTTTCACCAGGAGGACTAGTAACTTTGGATTTCAAAATTTCAAGCCTGTAGACAGGGTTGGAGAAAAGGCCAGGAATAATGGGGTTGCCAGCCCCCCCCCAATCCCAAGGGAGCTGAGAGCAAGGCTGAAAGGAGCTTGGATCTAAGAGATTCAAGCCCCTTTCAGCCTTCTACCCCCCCAAGTCCATGGGAGCAGAGAGCAAGGCTAAAAGGGGCTTGGATCTCTTAGATCCAAGCCCCTTTCAGCCTTCTCCCTCCCCCCCCACCCCGCCACCCAAGCCTGCGGGAGATGAGAGCAAAGCTGAAAGGAGCTTGGATCTAAGAGATCCAAGCCCCTTTCAGCCTTGTCTCTCCCTCCTTCCCCCCCACCCAAGCCCATGGGAGCTGAGAGCAAGGCTGAAAGGAGCTTGGATCTAAGATATTCAAGCCCCTTTCAGCCTTGTCTTTCCTCTCCCCCCCAGCCCACCCAAGCCCGCAGGAGCACAGGTGTTATGTCCTGGCCATTAAACTGCGCACACAGTCAACCACACATGTGGTTGAAGCACAGGAGAAGCTGTCGAGCTTCACTCCCAGGACAATAGACCCGGAGGATCCTAGTCGGGACCAATGGGGAAGCCCACAATCTGTAGGGAGACCTATAGGTGGCAGGGGCATGTAAATAACCAATCATTGGTGTTGGGTGTGTGCATGGGTGCAGTCATGTAGGGGAATATAAGTGGACCTGTGAGTCTGGTTTGTCATCCTTATCTCGACCTCTCAATAAACTATGAGCTTTAATCACTCAATGCGTCTCCGAAGTCAGTACTTTACAGGGCAAGGGTGACAGGGCTTGGATCTAAGAGATCTCTTAGATCAGGGGGTGTGGCATACGCAAATAGGTTATGCAAATGAGTTATGCTAATGAGCTCCTGCACCTCTTTTCCTACGAAATGACCCCTGGTCATTCCAATGTGCATTTGAACATCTATGGTCTAGTCAATTATATCTATGTGGAAGCTTGCTTGTGTGTGTTGATTGCCTTAACTGGAGGTGATACACCTTCTCTGGCATGCTTTGGTTTTGCCTGGAAAAAATGCATGATTTGGGGGGTGGACTCTATGGCATTGTATGCTACTGTTCTCCCCAGGCTCTACTGCCAGATCTCCAGGAGTTTCTCAGTTTGGATCTGGCAACCCTACCCCCTCATCCCCTGTGGGTGGCAAAAGGAGATCTGGCAACCCTACTGGAGAGTTATGTCCTGATTTTGTTGTGGCTGCACACGTTTTATGCTATATTATACCCCAAACCTATCAAAGTCTGTGCCCCTGGATTCATTAAAAACCTACTCAGTGAAAAACTGCTGCTGCTGCTCCCTGCAGGAATCTGTATTAACTGAAGGTAGGTGTGCAGGGACATACAGAAGAGTGATCCCAACCCCAGGTTGTAGAACTCTCCCCTCCTTAGGAGGTTAGGATTTCTCTTCAGGCTTCCTAGAGAACGCTAAAGGCATTCTAATTCTGGAAGGCCTTCTCATTGGTTCAACTCATTACTGCAATATTTTTGTGTTTGTGATGGTAATAATTTTCAATTGTATTTTATGGTTTTGGGACTGATAGCTGCCTTGGGTGCCTTGATCCAATGCATAAAAGTAGCATATAAACAAATGAAATAAAGCAATTACAAAAAGGTAAGATAAATTTTTATTTCAGGAGTTAACAACCCTGTATGTATTTCATGTCCAGGCCCTAATGATATTTTTTTCCTGTCAAGGCAATCCTGTTACAGTGTATGGTTTGTCCAGAATTTGTGGATGGTTCTTTCCCGTAAACTTGGCCTTTGCTCACTGTGACTCACTATCTTACACAAACAGTGCTTGTTAATGCTTCTTGATCTCTCCTCAATGTGCCTTAATGGCTCTGGCAGGACAGAACGAGATGACCCCCTCTCCAGTCCCATTGGACTGGGCTAGGCAGCTGTACATGGGTCTTTGGCAGAAGGAGAAGTTTGTGAGAAGGAAAAAGGAGACATACAGAGAGAAGTAGACAATAATTGCTGAGGAGGGAGCTGAAGGGTTTAGCAATGCAGGATCTCTCTGGGATCTGATGTTTGGTAGCAGATCCGTTGCTGAGGAGTTTCTTTGTGTCTCCACACATATGTATTATCTGCATATTTTTAAAAAAGCAAATAACAGAAACCCATGATAAGAATCCATTGCTCTTTCTCCTACCAAGGGAGATAGGAACTTTTCACCATTTGGTGAATTGGGGTGAGCATAACAATATTTTTTCTCTTTGCCTTGTTTTGCCTGCCCGGATGGTTTTCATGAAACAAACTAGGCTTGTTTTCCAGACTGAAAAATCTGTCTCAGCTCTCAAACAACTTACTTCAACCTGAGGATCTTGCCCAGGAGGATCTACTGATCTTTGGTTGAGGACAGACTGGCAATCTGGAGCGGGAGGAAACCGGGGCCAAAAGCTGCGGGGGAAAAGTGCTCTGGGGCTGGCCATTCACACTGGCCAATGTATTGCGAGAGCATGCTGTTAGGGAATGTTCAGACTGCTGTAGAGCGGCCCCGGGTGGGTCGGCCTCCGCAGCTCGTGGTGGGGCTGTTTCGGCAATATGCGCATGCATGCCTATGCGCATCGGTGCATCAGCAGTCTAAAAATTTAAAACCTCCCCACCTCCTGTATTGGGGCATGGGTACACATGGGTGCATGAGCACTCATGCGCATATCTCCACGATGGCACGTTCACACTGCCGCCTCCGCTTGACTCCTGCTTCTTCTGGTCCACACTGCCAGAAAGTGGGAGACAAGTGGCAGATGGCCCCTGGACACCGGTTTCTGCCGGTGTCCTTCTGAAGCAGCAGGAAAGTGGCAGAGAAGCTGGTAAGTATGGAAGGGAGCCGGAGAACAGCTGCAGCTGTTTGAACGGGCTCCCTTCCCCTGCTTCACAAGCGGAGCTCTCTCGCTCCACTTCCTGAGTCTGTCCTCAGCCTTTCTCTGCATCCAGTTCAGATCACTTCAAAAACCCAATCCTCTCCCTGAAAGGCTCAGATCCTGTGCATAGGTATAACCAGCAACACTGGACAACAGGTTTCACAGTCATGACAGAGAACTCCATGATCACAAGAATCACTGTCTGTCACACCTGTCTTTATCATATACAGCTATATGCATACTGGTATTTCCCCCCACATTCCTTACCCAGGGAGACAACTCCATAGCATTGCTCTAATGGGCAAAAAGTGGATATTTAAATATATGAAACTGGGCCTAAGTGAATAAAAAAGGAAGTAAAACATGAAAAGTATGGTTGCTAACCTCCAAGTGGGACCTGGTGATCTCCTGGAACTACAATTTATCTCCAGACTACAGAGATCAGTTCCTCTCAATAAAATGGCTGCTTTGGAGCATGGACTTCAGCATAGGGTTGCCAACTCTGGGTTGGGAAATTCCTGCAGATTTTTTTTGGGGGGGGGAATGCCTGAGGAGAGTGGGGTTTGGTAAGGAGAAGGACCTAAGCTGAGTGTAATGCAATAGAGGCTATTCTACAAAACAGCCATTTGTCTCTCAGGGCACTGATCTCTACAGTCTGGAGATCAGTGGTAATTCTGAGAGACCTCCAGGCCCCAACTGGAGGCTGGCAACCCCATTTTATTATTTTTAACAAGATTTTAACCTCATCTTTCTCTCTCCATAGAGTGACAAAGGCAGCTAGCAAAATTAAAAATACAAATAAAAACATCATCGTAAGAGCCATTAAAACAAGTTAAAACCAAAGTTTAGAATAGGTACAAAACATTGGGAAAGAAGGAGGGCTCACTGAGGAAATGCCAAGTGAAACAAAAAAAGTCTTCACCTGCTGGCTGAAGATACCAACAGAAGAGTGACAAGCTTCCAGAGTTTTGGTGCCACCACTGAGAAGTCCCATTCCCCAGTTGCCACCCACATAATCTGAGAAGGGAATAGGTGGCCCTTCAATTATGCTAGTCCCAAACCATACAGGGCTTTAAATGTCAGCACCAGCACCTTTAAGTGTGGCTGGAAACAGATTGGGAGCCCTATAGCTAACTTCAGACAAATCCTGTCTGAAGCATTCTGCACTAGTTGAAGTTTCCAAATATTTTTCAAGGGCAGCCCCACATAGAGTGCAATGCAGTAATCTAATCTAGATGTAACTAGGGCATGCACCACAGTGGCCAGATCTTTCCTGCCCAGTACAAGCCACAATTAGACAAAGCTGGTAAAAGGCACACCTTGCCATATCTGCTATTTGCTTTTCTACCTCACCTACCTCACAGGGTGTCTGTTGTGGGGAGGGGAAGGGAAAAGGAGTTTGTAAACTGCTCTGAGACTCCCATGGGGAGTGGAGGGCGGGGTATAAATCCAATCTCTTCTTCTTCTTCTTTCTGGTAGTAGGTCTGGGTCTAAGAATCCCCCAGACTATGGACCTCTTCCTTAAGGGGAGTGCAACCTCATCCTTAAATCCTGGGTCAGACCTTCCATCTTGTTGAGAGTAAGCTTCAGTTTATTATCCTGCACCCACTCCAAAACTGCCTCCAGGTACTGGTTTACGGTTTCGACAGCCTCACTGGGATCAGCTGGATGAGAAAGATAAAGCTGACATATTGGTGACAACCCAGCCCAAGCCTCCAGGTGACCTCACCCAGTGGTTTCATGTTGGCATTAAAAATCATAGTGGAAAAAATGGAACTCTCTGGGACCCCACAGGCCAGAGGCAAAGGAGTAGAGCAGCAGTCCCACAATGCTACCTTCTGAAACTGATCCGGTAGAACTGGAAGCACCACAGAATGGGGCCTCCCAATCCCAGCCTGGAAAGGCAGTCCAGAAGGATACTGTGATAGGGGGTATCAAATGCCACTGAGTAGTCCAGGAGGATCAACAGAGTCACACTCCCTCCATCCATCTCTAGACACAGGTCATCTACCAGGGTTACCAAGACTATTTGAGTCCCATAAGCAGACCTAAAACCAGTCTGGAAAGGATCTAAACAATTTGTCTCATCCAGTAAGCTTAAAGTTGTCCAGCCACCACCTGTTCAATCACCTTGCTCAATAATGGAACATTTGAGACTGGTTTATAGTTATTGAGATCTCCTGGGTCCAGAGTAGGCTTCTTTAGAAGTGGAGACACAACAGCCTGTTTCAAAGCTGAGGCAACCACCCCATCCTTCCAGGGGGCATTAACAACCTTTCAGACCCAGTCAACCAGTTCCCCTCCCAAAAATCTAATTAGCCAGGAAGAGCAAGGGTCATACAAACATAGGGTAGGCCTCTAACCGCCAAGGATCTTTCCCACATCCTCTGACTGAATAAAATGAAAAGAATCCTAGAAAATTGGACAGGATGGCAGCCCAGCAAGTGATGATCTATTCATGACAAAGGAACTGTCATCAATCCCGCCATCTCAAATCACATTCCTCTCACCTAGAACAAAATACCAGGCCAGGAGTGTAACCTGCACAATGTGTAGGACTAGTTACTACTTTCCCCTCTCCAAACATTCCCCTTCCCAGGCACTACCCCCAAAATCTCCAGGAATTTCGATGCCCAGAGTTAGCAATCTAATAGAGGAGTCTAAAAGCTTAAGGGCTGGTTCAAGATACATCTAGCTGCTTCCCACCATCAACTTTACATGATGCTTCCTTACTATCTCTAGAATTATGTGGAGAAATGTCTTTTTCCCCTTTTGACAATATAATTCTTGAAAGACCTAGCATTGTGTGAGTAATCATACATTTTTTCCTGAGCACGCACTAGATCAGTATCTTTCTTCCTCAGCCGCGACGTCCAAGTATGGCACTGGAAGAACACCGGCTAGATTCTAAGAAGCGTAGAAGAAAGCCACACAGGTACTTTTCCTGAATAAGTATACAAGCTGTTTCGTTATTTATTTTGTTTCCCTTTTTGGAGGTGCATATATTAACCTGCTAATCAGAAGGAATAGGCTGACACAATGAGGTTAGGTTTTAGGGCACAACCCAGTTCAGCAGGATGTTCTGCACATGTAAGTGGTCTCTGAGACCTGTACACAGTGTTGCTAATATTTGCATCTGAATCCAAGTGTTAGCATGTCCATGGAAACTGTCCTGAAAGAGGCCATGGCTGCGATCATACGCACAATTAGACCCGACATAGGTGTGAAGTCCAGGCGGATTTAATGGGAGTGATCAGACAACATCTGGGAAGCACTGTGTAGCCATCTGCAACCTGTTTTGCTCCACGACAGAAGCAGAGTTAAAAGACACCAGGGAAAAACTGGTAGTAAACAGGTTGCGATGGGCCACAGATGGACTTTCCCATGTCTGATCACTTCAGTGCGCTCTCATGGCGTAGGGATGGTCTGATCAGGCTATCTCAACTCTGTGCCATTGTTCCCCCCCTCCAGTATGCGCATCATCACAAACTCCATAGGGAGCCCTCAGTGTGGAGGTGTGATTCATCAATCCCTCGTTTAAGTGCATGGGGAAAAACGGGACAAAAAAATCCAACTCACCCACAGTTGTGTCTGATCAGACACTGACAGACTGTGCCCACAGCTTCAAAAGGAGGTGTAATCATGCAACTGTGGGTCAAATTCTGCTGGAGGAAATAGCCTCGCTCCCCCCCCCCCGGGTTTTCTGGTATGTGTGATTGCAACTCATGAGAAGCATAGGCAGGTCCTTCTGCCCTTATCCTGCTGCCCTTATCTGAAAATCCTCTTAGGGCCTGAGCCAGGAGGAGTGCACCTGGAGTCTACAGGGAAGATAGAGTGGACGGGTAAATAGTAGGTGGTGGGTAGAGAAGAAGTATCAAGAGGAGGGAAACTGGTGGCTGGCAGGGAGGAATAGGATTCCTCTTCCACTCTAAGACTTTGTAGTTCCCCCTCTTGTTTCTATACCAATATATGAAGGGATACTTTGAGAGGTATTCCTATAACCAGAGGTCTTCTAGAGGCCCTCCATCACTCTGTCTGTTGTTTCAGAGGAGGGTTTTTCCTATGGAAAGAAAGAAGCAGCAAGTTGTTAGAGCATCCATAAGCACGGACCTCATGTACTGAGCATCACATGGTGGATATTGCAGTCTTTCACAACTGGAGCCACTTTCTCACAGGAGCAGGAAAAGCAGGGGTCGTTTCGAGCAGGAGCTCGGGGGAGCTCAGCTCCAGGAGTTGGTGCCAGCCCCCCCCCCCCCACGGAGGAATGCCTGCTTGTGTCATGGCTGCAGCAAAATGACCCCATCCCCTGGAAAGGTCCTTGTTCCTCCGACCAGCCACCACTGAAGCTATCCTCCCAGAATAGTGGTATTTCCGAGGCTTGGATTAGTAGCTGTCCCCTCTCTGCCAGCTCTTCCTTCCTTCCTTCCTTCCTTCCTTCCTTCCTTCCTTCCTTCCTTCCTTCCTTCCTTCCTGTTATGCTAATGAGCTCCTGTACCTCTTTTTCTACAAAATGAGCCCTGAGGAAAAGCCACCCTTGCTGTACAAACTGTAGCGAGCAGGATGCAGCTGCATGGGGATGGCATTCATATGCCTGGTCCCCACACCACTCACTGATGTCACCATCCCTACACACTCCATTCTTGGTCATTAGGTTGGCACAAAACTACCAGCCTCGCAACAATCTTGCCTGCCTTCCCCCTGCCCAGTAGCCTTTTCCCATCAAGGCCACGCCCCCGTGGATGAGTTGGTTTTCTTTTAAAGCCTGTTCATGGGCTAAAGGAGGAAACACTGCAGCTGAGCATTGGCACTTTGAAGGAGGGGCTAAACTCTGCCCCCCCCATTGGCTGTGAACAGAGCTCTCACACATAGGCCCTGCCTGCAGTTGGCATGCAAGAAGGGTTTTCTTTGCTCTGGCTTAAAAGGGAAAGCCCGAAGAGCCCCATGAGCCATGCCTGGAAAGGGCATGGTGTTGTGTAGAGACACATACACAAAGCAGGACATGCTGTGTGCCACTCGGGGAAAAATACCCATGTGGAAACAGTTTAGATTACTCTGTGTGCGTAAGGCATTCCAAGTGCAATAGACTGCTGCAGCACCACGATAGCACAGTATCCAGTGAAGTGTGAATGCAGCCATGGTTTGAGGATCCACGCTGCTCTCTCAATAAAAGCAATAGACCACGTGGGTTCAGCACACTGATATATGGTCTGTCCTCTCATGCATTGTTCTGATTATATACTGCAGTCTACTTCAGCTTTACTGCTTCAGTTATTGCATTCTCGTTTGGCACAAATTTTATGAATTTTTTGCTATCCTATTCCAGTTCATAAATAAATCACCTATTCTTTGTTCAAGTCCTCCGACAGTTTGCTGTTAATCCTCTGCAGATTAATATGCTTTCAGTGATAATCCTTTCATCTGCTAAAGTTCAAAGACGTTTAATCACTAAAGTTAGTGCTAGACAGAATTTCCAGTAAAATGGTACCAAGAAAGTGATGCTCCTTTAATGAATGTCTGTTTTTAGCACAAAAAGTAAGATGGAGATGGGTGAGGAACCTGAATTTGTATTATACTGTGTATTAGACTAGCATAATTTCATACTTTGAACTTGATTTGTGGCACACCCTTGGGAAAAGGTTGTCTGACATTGATTTAATACAGCAGTACTACCATGTGTGGTAAATTCAACACTAAAATCCTTCTGTGTTTAAAATCTACCACTCATTTGTATGATGTCATATTCTACTGGGTATTTATGTCCTTTTGGCCACTCTTGCAATTTCACTTACTCTGTGGGCGTTTTCGCACTAGCGTTTGCCCTGGTTTTGCCCTGATGCTTGCTCAGGAGCTTCTGGTCAATTTCCCACCAGTTGTTCTGGGCTCAGGGATTGCTCAGGAGTATCACGGCACTGCTCCGGAGCTTCCCTGGAGCAAGAAAATCCTGTTTTTAGAGGATTTTCCTGTTTGCTCCGGTGGAGAAGCCGAGATGAAAACACACCCACTCGCCCGCCCTCCATCTGGCCCGCCCTGTGGTGGCCGTTTCTTCAGTTTTTTTGTTTTTTTTAAATGAGCCCTCCTAACGTTATATTGAAATAAGGAGGCAGGGAGCCAAGATCCCACCACAGGGACTGCGTTGGCGAGGTGGATTTGACGTTTCTTGGTAGCAGGAGCCGGGTGCCATTGGCCCGAGAGCTCCCTGTGCTTGCAGATGACTGCTGCCCTGTGTTTGGGCTGCCCCGGCAACAGCCCGTGCAGAGCTGGTGGTGGGTGCTTTCCTCCAGAAACCTGCGGAGAAGCTGCGGCAAGCAAGCAGGCGGGCTGGGGATGCAAGTTCCTTTCTGCTCCCTGTGTGCGGTCCTACGATCCTGAAGCATAACTTCCCCCCCTCCTTTTTTTTTTTTTAAAAGGCCCTTATAACGTTATATCGACATAATGAAATATTGATGCAGCAAGGGAAGACAGCACAATTGTTGTCTTTTTATAATACACACATGTTCACATCTATTATGGGGGGGGAATGGATTTGCCGTTTCTTGGTAGCAGGAGCCGGGTGCCATTGGCCCGAGAGCTCCCTGTGCTTGCAGATGACAGCTGCCCTGTGTTTGGGCTGCCCTGGCAACAGCCCCTGCAGAACTAGCGGTGAGCGCTTTCCTCCAGAAACCCGTGAAGAAGCCGCGGCAAGCAAGTGGGCGGGCCAGGGACGTGAGTCTTCCTTCCCGCTTCCTGTGTGTGGTCCTACAGACCTGAAGCATAACTCCCCCCCCCCTTTTTTTAAAAAAAAGGCCCTTATAATGTTATATTAACATAACGAAATATTGATGCAGCACGGGAAGACGGCACAATCGTTGTCTTTTTATAATACACACACGTTCACATCTATTATGGGGGGGAATGTTGTTCGGTGCTCCAATTCAGCATGCATAGCAGGGAGACTGGACTGCCATTGATGCCTCTCAGCCTCAGCTGCTGCCGCCTCCGCCACCACCATTTCGGATGAAATTGCCTCCCGTATTGTCTCCTTTAGATGTCTCAATTTTCAGGCTTTTAAAGTTATTTTTATTTAATTACTTTACACGGACCAGCCAACACCATATTGGCTATCCACCATTTTGTCCCTGCGCTCCCACAGGCAAAGCAGCCAACATTTTAGTTCAGAGGGGAGAATCCACCAATCAGAACGGAGAATCCACCTATTAGGGGGGGAAATCCTCCACTGACATTTGCGGTCCCTGTAGATAGCCAATGGTTTTGCTTCAACCAAGAGTGGCGGGAATAATTGATTAGGAAGGAGGGAGTTGTTGAATTCTGGGAAGAGGAAGGCTACCACAAGGTGGGCGGGGGATGCACTACCATCATGCCACTATGACGTTATAACGTTACCATGCATGCGTTTTTTTAAAAAAAGAAAGAGTGGGGAAATGAGGGAGGGGCGAGGGGGTGGTGAGAGGGTAAGGGTAGGGGACATGGACAGGGGAGTGGCTGAAAGTATCGGGGCAACCGCTAACTGTGAACAAAAAACTGCGGGGTTAAAGAGGAGCTGAATCCTCTAGTGAAAAAATGGATATCGTTGCTCCGGGGGGAAATTACCGGGGGAGCTGAGGAGGAAATGAGAGGCAAGTGGCATGTGCGAAATCACCTTGTTTCTTCCCTTCATTCTTTTTTGGATTTTGTAAAGCCCACACCTTTGCATATTTACTTAGGATTTAAGAACATAATAGAAGCCAATTTTGGATCAGGCCAATGGCCCATTCAGTCCAACACTGTCACACAGTGGCCAAAAATACCAGGTGCCATCAGGAGGTCCACCAGTGGGGCCAGGACACTAGAAGCCTTCCCACTGTTGCCCCCCCCCCCCCAAGAATACAGAGCATCACTTGCCCCAGACTGAGGGTTCCTATCTATACCTCCTGGCTAATAACCACTAATGGACCTCTGCTCCATATGTTTATCCAATTTCCTCTTGAAGCCATCCAATTTTGGAGCTGCAGCCACCCCCTGTGGCAGTGAATTCCATGTGTTAGTCACTCTTTGGGTGAAGAAGTACTTCCTTTTATCTGATCTAACCCGACTGCCCAGCAATTTCATTGAATGCCCACGAGTTCTTGTACTGTGAGAAAGGAAGAAAAGTACTTCTTTCTCTACCTGCTCTATCCCATGCATAATCTTGTAAACCTTGATCATATCATCCCTCAGTTGTCTTTTCTCCAAACTAAAGTGTCCCAAGCGCTTTAAGCTTTCTTCATAGGGAAAGTGTTCCAACCCTTTTATCATTCTAGTTGCCCTTTTCTGCATTTTTTCTCAGGGCTTTTTTTGTAGAAAAAGCCCAGCAGGAACTCATTAGCATAAGCCACTACACCCAACAGCAGACACTCATTAGCACATTAGGCCACACCCCTGACAGCACAGCACCCTCCCAGGATCGGCTTCCCCAGGTGCCCTGCCGCTTGCGGGGAACATGGGGAACTTGAGGGAAGGAAGGCAGTTTCTGGATCACAAGCTGCGGGGTGCCTGGGGAACCTGAGGAGGTGAGGCAGTTTAAACTGCCTTCCTTCCCTGGATTGGCTTGGCTTCCCCAGGCACCCCACAACTTGTGGGGTGAGGCTGTAGGCGTGGCCAACTTGGAAGCCAGCCGGAACTCCGTTCCTGTGTGTTCCTGCCCAAAAATAGCCGTGCTTTTTCCAATGCTATAATATCCTTTCTGAGGTGTGGTGACCAGAACAGCACACAGTACTCCAAACGAGGTCACACCATCATAGGGCTGCCAAGTCCAACTTGGGAAATATCTGGGGACTTTGGGGGTGGAGCCAGGAGACTTTGGGGTGGAGCCAGGAGAAAGGAAGTGACATCATTTTGTGATGTCACATCCTGTGATGTTGCTTCCACATGCTGACACATGAACTCATGAAGTTTTCTAATACTGAATCAGGCCATTGGTCCATCAAGGTCAGTATTGACTACTCAGACTGGTAGTGGCTCTCCAGGGTCTCAGGCTGAGATCTTTAATGTCACCTATTACCTGATCCTTTTTTAGCTGAAGAGGCTGATACCTCCTGCATGTCAAGCAGATGCTCTATCACTGAGCAACGACCCTACTGAATCCTTCCTCATCTTGGCAGAATATGAAGCACTAAGTGCTACACAAGTGCTAAATATGATTTTCATATCATAAGAACAGGAGACAAGCCACAGTGGATCAGGCCAACAGCCCATCCAGTACAACACTCTGTGTCACACAGTGGCCAAAAATACCAGGTGCCCTCAGGAGGTCCAGCAGCGGGGCCAGAACTCCAGAAGCCCTCCCACTGTTGCCCCCCAAGCACCAAGAATTCAGAGCCTCACTGCCCCAGACAAAGGGTTCCATTTAGACCTTGTGGCTAATAATAGCCACTGATAGACCTCTGCTGGATGGGAACAGAGAGAGACAGACAGACAGACAGACAGAAAAAAGAAAGAGGGAGAGAGAGAGAAGGGAAAAAAACTGGCAGAGGCACTTACTTCCATTTAGACCTTGTGGCTATAATAGCCACTGATAGACCTCTGCTGGATGGGGACAGAGAGAGAGAGAGACAGACAGACAGACAGACAGAAAAAAGGAAGAGGGAGAGAGAATGAAAAGAGCTGGAAGAGAAACTCACCTTGCCAGCCACATGCAAAAGCAGCTCCTTCACTCCCTCCTTAATCTCTGGGCGGACCTCTCTTGCTGTGGAAGAAGCTCTCTTGCTGACTTCTTAAAGGGGAAATGTCTGGCGAGGCTTTTTACTGCAGGGCAGGCTCTCTGCAGACATTTCCCTTTTAAGGCAGCCATTTTGTCCCCCCGGTGGCCAACTTTGGAAAAGCGGGAGATAAGCACTAAAAATCAGTGTTTCCCCCGCCCTACCGGGGGACTTGGCAGCCCTACACCATCAGTTTATACAGGGGCATTATGATACTGGCTGATTTGTTTTCAATTCCCTTCCTAATAATCCCCAGCATAGCGTTGGTCTTTTTTATTGCAGTTGCACACTGTCTTGACATTTTCATTGAATTATCTAGTACAACTCCAAGATCTCTCTCTTGGTCAGTCTCTGCCACTTTGGACCCCATCAATGTGTATTTGTAGTCAGGATTTTTGGCCTCAATGTGCATCACTTTGCACTTGGCCACAATGAACCTCATTTGCCATGCTGATGCACACTTGCCCATCCTCAACAGATCCTTTTAGAATGCCTCCCAATCCTCCCTGGTTTCCACCACCCTGAACAATTTCATGTCCTCTGCAAATTTAGCCACTTCAATGCTTACTCCCAACTCCAAATCATTAATGAACAAGTTAAAAAATATCGGACTCAGTACTGAGTCCTGCAGTACCCCGCTGCTTACCACCTTCCACTGTGAAAACTGCCCATTTATATATGCACTCTGTTTCCTATTAATTAGCCAGTTTTTGATCTACAAAAGGACTTGTCCTTTTATCCCATGACTATGGAGCTTACTTAGGAGACTTTGATGAGGAACTTTATCAAAAAGCTTTCTGGAAGTCAAGACCCAACATCTATTGGGTCCCCCTTGTCCACATGTTTGTTCACGCCCTCAAAGAACACTAACAGGTTAGTGAGACAAGATCTTCCCTCACAGAACCCATGCTGAGTCTGCCTCAATAGTTTTTGTTCATCAGAGTGCCTACTAATTCTCTCCTTTTTTTTTTTTTTGTAAAGAAATTTTTATTTTTCAAAAGAAAAAACATCGAAAATAATACATTTAACCTTATACAAATCCCTTTTTCCATATTAGATAACATTTTGTTCTATTTGTACATTCTATTTTTATCTTGTTTTGGTGGTTTCCCACCACATCTGAAGCATAACACATTTTCCATTTTATTCAAAATAGTAATACTTATATCTATGTTTCGTTTCTGGTAACGGTTATATAGCTTTAAAATACTTATACTTATACACCAATTCTTATTTTCTATACTCTTATGTATTTCTAAATAAAAACAGTTTCATTGTCTAATTTTAACTAAAACATTCATATAATATATTTCTATTCCTTTATGCTATTATAACCATGTATAGATATAGTTTTTCATATCCCAATACTTTTCAACATATTCTTTCAAATCTTTCCAGTCTTCCAGAAAGGTCTCTGAGTAGAGATTATTCAATTTTCTAGTCCACTTATCCATTTCAGCCATATATAACAGTTTTTTCAACCATTCCCACACCTCTGGTATTTTTTCATTTTTCCAGTTTTGTGCATACACCATTCTTGCGGTTGTAATCATATACCATATTATTGTCCTTTTCTTTACATTTATCTCTTCTAGTTTAAGTCCTAGCAATAACATTTCAGGCAACTTCTTAAATGTACATTTCAAGATTTTTTCCATTTCTGCATGTATTTTTGACCAATAAGTCTTTGCTTTATCACAAGTCCACCACATATGATAAAAAGACCCTTCTTTCTTTTTACACTTCCAACATTTGTTAGACATATTTTGACCAATATTTGCAATTTTTTTTGGTGTCATATACCATCTATACATCATTTTAAAACAATTTTCTTTTAAGTTATAACACGTAGATATACTCATAGCATTTTTCCATAAAAATTCCCATGATTCCATTTCAATGTCTTTGTTAAAGTTTATCGCCCATTTTACCATTTGTTCTTTTACCATTTCATCAGCATTAAACCATTTTAGCAAGACTTTATACATTTTAGAAATCATTTTTTTCCCACCTTCCTCCCAAACTTGTTCTATTTCATTATTTTTTTCCCTGAAACCGTGTTTTTTATCACTTCTATACAAGTCATATATTTGTCTATATCTTAACCAACCATAATCAAAATCAATCTGATGCTGCTCCTTCAGTTTGAAATCCTTGCCATGTCTTATTAATAAGTCTCTATACTTCAGCCAATCTTGTCCTTTATATCTTGATATTGGATGTAAAACTTCTGCGGGTACAATCCACATGGGTATCTCTTCTGAAAAAAAGTTTTTATATCTTGTCCACGTATCCATTAGTGTTCTTCTCAAATAATGATGTTTAAACATATTGTCCATTTTTGTTTTGCCATAATACAAATATTAATTCTCTCCTTGATAACAATTTCCACCAACTTACCTGGTATTGACATCAGACTGACTGACCTACTAATTCTCTCCTTGATAACAATTTCCACCAACTTACCTGGTATTGACATCAGACTGACTGACCTGTAATTTCCCGAATCTTCTCTGGAACCCTTTTTAAAGATGGAGTGACATTAGCTACCTTCCAGTCCCCAGGAATGAAGGCAGATTTTAATAAAAGATTACATATTTTGTCAGTAGATCCACAAGTTCACTTTTGAGTTCTTTCAGAACTCATGGGTGTATGCCATCCGGGCCTGGTGATTTATCAGTTTTTAAGTTGTCTATCAGTCATATGACTTCCTCTCTCATCACCTGAATGTGACTCAGGTATTTCAAAATCCCAAAATCAGCGGTTCTGGAGTGGGCAAGCACTTCTCATCTTCCACAGTGAAGACAGAGGCAAAAAATGCATTCAGCTTCTCAGCCATTTCCCTATTATCCTTCAGTAATCCTTTTACCCCTTGGTCATCCATGGGCCCCACTGCCCCTCTGGATGGTTTCCTGCTTCTAATGTATTTGAAGAAAGATTTATTGTTGGTCTTTATGTTTTTTGCAATATGCTCCTCATATTCCCTTTTTGCATGCCTGATTACAGACTTGCATTTTATTTGCCACATCCCCGTGTTCCCTTTTATCAGCCTCACTGAGACTAGCTTTCCACTGCTTAAAAGAATCCTTCTTACCTTTTACAGCTTTCATTACTTTGTTTGTTCACCATGCAGGCCTTTTTCTATACCTATTTGTGCCTTTCCTAACCTGTGGTATATATTTTATCTGAGCTTCTAGGATTGTAGTTTTAAATAGTCACCAAGCTTCCCCAATGGTTTTGACCCTTTTTATTTTTCATTTCCGTTTCCTCTTCACATGTCCCCTCATTTCAGAGAAATTACCCCTTTTAAAGTTAAATATGGTTGTGTCGGTCATTTTGGGCAACTCCCTATTTATACAAATGTTGAACTCAGTAACATTATGGTCACTGTTCCCAAACAGTGCAATCACTTTTACATCTCTCACCAGGTCTTGGGCATTAGTTAGCACCAAATCCAGGACTGCCTTTCCCCTGGTAGGTTCTGTGACCATCTGCTCCATAGCACAGTCATTGAGAGTGTCTAGAAACTCAATCTCTTTTTCCTGACTTGAACACATATTGACCCAATCAGTGTGTGGGTAGTTAAAATCACCTATTACAACACAGTTATTTCATCTAGCTGTTATCTTTAATTCATTCATAATTCTATAGTCCTTCTTTATCTTTTGATCTGGTGGGTGATAACAAACTCCCAGTGTTAAGCTTCCTTTTGGCCCACTATTTCGACCCATAGCATTTCCAGAAGTGAATCCAGTTCTCTTACCTTCTCAGTCTTACTGAGCTGTATTCTCTCTCTGACATACAGAGCCACCCCACCTCCAACCCTTCCCCCATCCTTCCAATATAATTTATAACCAGTAATTACCATGTACCACTGATTTTCCTCTTCCCACCAAATTTCTGAAATACCCACAATGTCTATTCCCCCCCCCCACACCAAGCCTTCCAACCCCCCAATTCTACCTCAGACACTTCTAGCATTTGTATATAAACATCTTTAATTTCCCAGGAATGTTAGGCCTGCAACCTTCCTCCTGCTGCCTTGAGACCTTGCCAGGCAGTCCATATTGTTTGTCACAGTCTCAGTGGACAATTCTAATCCATTTCCCTGTAGAAAAGTAACAGCTACTCCTTCATCTCTTTGAGATGAGCCATCCCAAACCAGAGACTTTTCATCACCTGTTGGCTTTCCCCCAATATTCAGTTTAAAAACTGCTCTGCCACCTTTTTGATTTTAAGTGCCAGCAGCCTGCCTGGTTCCTTCTTTGGACAAGTGGAGACTGTCTCTTTTCTAAAGCTCCCTCTTGTACCAAAAAGCATCTCAGTGCCTAAAAACTTGAGCCCTTCCTCCCTACACCATTGTCTCATCCATGTATTGAGACTCCTGATCTGTGCCTGTCTTTCCGGCCATGTCCATGAAACAGGTAACACTTCTAAGAAGGCTACCTTGAAGGTCCTGGCCTTGAGTTTCTTGCCTAGCAGCCTAAATTTTTCCTCCGGGACCTTATGACTGCATTTCCCCACATCGTTGGGGCCGACATGTACCATGACCACTGGCTCCTCCCTGGTACTGTCTATCAGTCTATCTAGAACACATGTAATGCCTGCTACCTTCGCACCAGGCAGGCAAGTCACCATATGGTCAGCATGTGTATTTGCCATCCAGCTGTTTACCTGCCTAAGGATTGAATCACCAACTATCAAGAGCCCCCCCTCCCTCCCTACCTGGGGATGGTTTCTTGATGTAAAAGGATACCTATTCACCAACTGAAGAAGAGGTCCCTTCTGAGGGCACATTCCCCTTATTCTTAGCATGGTGGCCTGATGCCTCTTGACCCTCATACTCCCTGACAGAGGTGGGGCTGCCATTTTCAGAGTGGGACATATCTAACAAGTCCTCAAGGGTCTTCTCCATGTGCCGGACTGTCTCTGCTTCTCCAGGTCAGCCATCTTGGCCTCAAGGGTGCAAACTCATTCCTTGAGAACCAGCAGCTCCTTGCACCGGGCACACACCCAAGACTTCTGTCCAGTGGGCAGATAGTCATACATGTGACACTCCATGCAACACACTGGATAGCCCCCAACCCTCTGCTGGCATTCAGTCTTCATAATTGCTTTTTAAAAATAATTATATATAATCCCCCTTTTAAAACCCTTTGTATTTATGTGGCTCTCCTTGAGGAAAGTCTACTTACCTTACTGGGAACACAAGGAGACTAGGGCCCTGGCTTTCTGGTCCTTGCTTCTTGCAGAGTCCCTAGTCTAAGATTCCCTAGGCTAAGAGCTACAGGCAATCTAATTACAGGCAATCTAATCACAGTTGAACAAATCACCCTTTCTCACCCTTTCTGAAACAGCCAGGACTCTGCAACAACTTAAAATTCACCCACACCCGCCCAAACATTGTCCTCCCACACAGTAGCCTCAGCTAAATCTCCTCAGCTGAAAGCGAATAAAAAACACTCAAACCTCTAGCAGCTCTGTCTCCTCCTGCTTCTCAGAGCTCAGCTGGTTACTTTGTTCAGTTGAACTTATTCTCTAGCATGTATGCCTAGTATTGTAACTGTAGTCATTCTGCAATGAGAAAATAAGAAAGTCTTAACATTAAAAATATGTAAATGACTGAGTAATCTTTCTTGAGATATGATTCCCCCCCACTTAAAACAGAAAACAAACTCAATAAATGGAAGAAACTCACATGAATAGTGGTTAGGGATGCCAAGTGGCATTTTGATCCCCAGGAGATTTGGGCTTGGGGCAGGTGATGGAAATGGCATCAGGCTACATGCCAATGTTGTGTTCAGGCAAAAACCCAGATTTGAAGTCAGTGTGCCAACTGATGCTCTACAAACTCTATGGTAGTTTTTAGTGTTGGCTGATGTCTGATGTCATGTCTGGGTTGAACATAAAGTTGGCAGTAGTCTGATGCTTATGTTTAACTTCTTCTCTTTTAATGTTTCTGAGTATTTGATACTAGTGTTGTGATTTTTATTGGTTTAATATGTTGCTAGACCTCTGGCATCCAGTGTTTTACTTGAGGAATGGGATATAAATATTTAAATAAAGAAATATAACAACAACAACCACCTTTACTGGCATAACAAATTAAAGAAAAACATACAGGAGGAAAATGAAATCCTAATACATATCTCTCTAAATAAAGTAATACAAACAAGATGGGAGTGGCTTGAAAGGGGTAGATGGGACATCTAAAATTCTCAGGTTTTTAGAGGCATCACCTCTGTTTCTATGGATTTCCCATTTTACAGAATATCTGAGCAGAGTGAACAGTTTCTTGCTTTTCATTTTGAACTTCCTCTCTCATGGCCAGAATACATGAGGGGATGGCTCTAGTATTATAATTGTATTCATAACTTAAAAGCATTGTACGTCTACTAGGACAATATAAAATAACAATTCTTCACAACAAAATAAAAAATTAATTTCTCAATTAAATGCATCTGTTTTTACCTAAAAGCAAGATACTGAAGATGATGCTTCCGGTTTCTCTACAACAATTAGCCCATTGTTCCCTTATATTATTATTTGTGAATCTTTACTATTTAATCTTTAGAGCTCATACTCTTTGGACCCTGATTTAACTATTGTATTTAGAAAGAAATGACCACCAAAAGAGAAGCTTCATTTTTAGAAGTGCAACTGTACTTGGTAGATACTTGCTATGCAACCCATATGTGAAAGGAGGCCCTTACGATATCTGTGAACATAACAGAAGTTCTGTTTCAAGGTCACTATGAAGCCTCTTGGCTCTGTGTGGCAGTATATCAGCCAACTCCAAGCAAATTGCAATTACACTTGAAATTACATTTGGACAAAATAGGAAGACTGGGCCTGTTAAAGGAGGCAGAATATTTGCTTTGAGAGAATGTGGGTTGGTAGGTGATTGGATAGGGAGGAGGCAGACATCTGATCTTGAACTTGGCAACCCCAGCAGTTGGTTTAGT
This sequence comes from Lepidodactylus listeri, assembly GCA_029233225.1. Taxonomy (NCBI): domain Eukaryota; kingdom Metazoa; phylum Chordata; class Lepidosauria; order Squamata; family Gekkonidae; genus Lepidodactylus; species Lepidodactylus listeri. The sequence continues at coordinate 55,468,402 of JARCFY010000009.1, read as the reverse complement.
CACATATTTTCAGCTCAAAATCTATTTGGCCTTTACAACAGCCAAAATAAATGTCCCTTAATCACTTCCAACCTATTAACAGATGGGTAAACAGCTTTTATAAATGGAGCATACAAAATACTTCAATATCAGCCAAAACTAATTAGTGGCAATAGCTGAACCGAAATTTATAAATTTCTGTAATATATATGAATGTAGACCAAAGTGAAACATAACTTTTTACAAATAATGGTTTCAAATATTATAAACTGGTTGTTTATAGTGCTGATAAGTATATTTAAACATGAGGAATTTTGAATTCTTATTTGCTTTTGCTTTTCTTCTACATTAAATATTCTTAAAGATTATTATTATTTGAATTATGGTAAGTTGTTGAAAACACACCAAGTTACCAACTTGTTAACCAATTCCATGGGTTTCAGTTAAACGTCCGTACCTATAATTGATGGTAATGCTCTTGGATGGCATCCAGATACCAAAAACATTATGAGAAAGTTCCATTTGTTAAGATTTATCTCATTTTTTGAAATTCATATAGGTCAGAGCTGATATAATTCCATTAAACTCAGAAAGAAGAAGCCAGCTTTTGAGGATATGATGAAATGACAACCTACCCCACAGGGTAGCCTGTCTAGAAAGAAGAGCTTCAGTGTGGGAGTTATATATAATTTGTGACCTGTTGATACTCAGAGATCTGTCTTGATAGGTTAACACCTGTCTGAGAAAAGACAATAGATTCTTCCTAAGGATATAGCAGAGGGCCAAACTAAACATGGTGGCATTCTCATGGCTGCCACAAGGCTGTTGTTTCCATTTTAAAGACATTTTAAAATGCTTTGAGGGTCAAATCCTGATCAGACCCACAGCATGGTGCTCTTGTTCATCCCCCTACAGTTTTTCAAGTGCTGAAACAGCTGTTGGGGGAAACAAGCCCCCCTTGGCAGTTTTGGTACTTGAAAAAGTGTAGGGAGGACAAGAGTGCTGTGGGCTCAATTAGGATCAGGCCCATGTGGCATTTTAAAAATGTCTTTAAAACCATGATGGCATACTCTTAGCAGCCACAAGGACACTGTTATGTTTAATTTGGCTCAGAGTACAATGGAATGGTCCAGAGGATTTTGGAAACTTGAAAGCACAGGCAGATTCCACCATGTGCAGGGTAGGGGCTTCAATTAGAATGAAAGGAGGTGGAACCCCTTAGAGAGAGAAATGGAAGGAGAAAAAGTGGAAAATGGCAAGAATACCATGGAATCTTGGAGAATAAAAACTGGAGACAGCCTATTTTAAAAATTTATTATTTAGTTGGGTATTTATATCCTTCTTTTCTCTCCAATGGGGACTCATAAGGTTTGAAAACCTCAGAAAATTATAATTTAGACAGAGAAAAACAAGTCCAACTCCTGTAACTCTTTTGGTTAAGATGCTACCCACCCCAACTAACCTGCCCTAGGCTTCAAGACATGGTGAGACAAATGCTGATACCACCAATCAACCTAGGCTTGCCAGTTCCCTGCTTTGGGCAGGGATCCCTTGCCTCTGATTCCTGTTTCCTCCTGCAGCCAGAGGGAGAAAAATAATGTAAAAAAAATAACTGACAGGTATTGGTGTGACATCATTTCCAGGGAAATCCAGAAGTGACACCAGTCCACTCTAGGAATCCCATAAACTCTGTGGTTTTACCATAGTGTTTCTGAAAATTCCTAGAGAGGTATGATGCCACTTCCACGTTTTCTCTGAAAGTGATGTCACATCATCACCCTATAGTGCCCCACATGTCTCTCACCAGACTACTGCCAGTTGCCTAACTACTTGCTGGCAACCCAAAATCAACTGCAGCTAACATTTCATCTTCCTTGTGGCCATCATTGATGTGTTCCATATTTGTGATTAAAGTTAGGAGATGTTTATTATAGCATAATTTGTCATGGTAGTATTATGGCAAGTTGTGTAGTTAGGGGTTTATATGTCATCCAGCTGCTGTCCTGAGCAGCCTTTTCTTCAAAACTACTCAAGCGTGTGTCTGTACGTATTATCATGCACTCAGTGAAATTGTTCACATCAACCAATAAGTATAAAATAACAGATTGAAGGATCACTCATGTATTCAAATCAGAAACATTAGTTGGTGAATACTTAGGATGTTGCTAATCAAGAGCTCATTGACTTTAATAAGATTGCTGTGGAGCAAATGGAGAGTAAATTGCAGCTGTAGAAGGCTTAATTATGGTTTTCTTTTAAATATATATTGTTTTTGAGTTAAAAAATCATTTGGCATTGTTTCCATAAAGGATAAACTTTGTTTTGAAGCATAACATTTATTTCTAAACAAATTCTTTCTGCTTCTTTTATGGAACCCAAGACGTGTTCTTACCATAGTGCATGAAAAAGTCAAAAGGATTGGGCCACATTTGGAGATCTTTGAGGCTTTCAGCGAATTCAGAAAGCTACCTACCCAGAAGAGAGCTGTTGCAGCAGCCATTAGTATCCAGAAAATTATCAGAGGATTTCTTGAACGTTCCAAATTTAACAGAATAAAGCTCAAGGTAATGTGTAAGAGGATAAATAGTATTCAGTATTTAATGTTAGGCTTCATGTCTCTGTGAAACTGTTAAATTAGTCATTATCTAAGCAAAGCTGTCCAGGGCTAGAAAAGCCCTCCCTGCACTTCCCTGCAGCTTGAGAGGCTAGCTGGGAGGCCATTCAACACCAGGGCTGGAGAAGCCTCTTCCATGCCCACCATTAGCAGTAGGATTGCCAGACCCCCCCGGTGGAAGTGGGGACCCCTTGCTGCCAGGCCCCACCACTGATCAGTTGGCTGATGGAGGGACTTACCCGGAAAAAGAGCAAGGCCCAATTGATGTTGCAGCGACATGTCTACATCACTTTCAACATGACCCAGAAGTGATGTCATCACATTGCGATTTCAGGGTGATGCTCTGGTATTTGGGCAAAAAATATATGGTAAAAAGCCATTGAGTTTTCACCCAAATACAAGAGTGTTGCCCCAGCATTGCTGCATGATGATGTCACTTCCAAGTCATGTTGGAAATGACATAGACACATTGCTGCAATGTCCACTGGGCCTTTCTCCTGCTCCTGGTAATTCCTATGCCATCCCCTGCTGGTTGACAGGAAGGATTTGGCAACCCTAATTAGCAGCAGGACAAGGCCAGGCAGCTGCAGCAACATTGGCAGGGAAGGAAAAAGCCTCTCCACACCCATATGGCCTGGCAGAACAGTGTTGGAGGGCTGCTGCAGCAGCAAAGTGATGGGAACAGCCCAGGAAAGTGGGCAGGGTGCACACAGGCATACTCACCTGCCAGTACATCCAGGAATAGATGGCCAGGGTCAGACAGCCATCACAGGTCAAGGTGGCTGGAGTAGGCTAGGGGTAGGAGACACAGGAAAGGCCTGAAAACAGGCCAAGGCAGGGGATAGTGGCTTCCTGAGAGCAGCACTGCACAGCGAGAGGTAGTTTTGAAGCCTCAGGTGGGGCAGGGCTGATACGGGAGGAAAACACAGAGGGAGGCCCATTGACTTAGAAACAAGGAATGAGCCACCCCTAACATGAGGTCATTGGCAGAGCCTGGAGTGGCCCTGCCTACAACCTGCCTTTGTTAGCCACAGCCTCAAGAAGGACAGGCTTAGCCACAATTACCCAGTCACAGGGTGGACTAAGGGCTGGGAAGAGAAGGCTAAGGGTGTATAAACCTCCCTCCTCCCCTGTGCTGAGATGCTTGTGGGGTATGCTAAAGAGAGGAAGAGGTGGGATGGTGCACCCACCATGCTAGGGCTGCCAAGTCTAACTTGGGAAATATCTGGGGTCTTTGGGGGTGGAGCCAGGAGACTTTGGGGGTGGAGCCAGGAGAAAGGAAGTGACATCATTTTGTGATGTCACATCCTGTGATGTTGCTTCTACATGCTGACACATGAACTCATGAAGTTTCCTAATACTGAATCAGGCCATTGGTCCATCAAGGTCAGTATTGACTACTCAGACTGGTAGTGGCTCTCCAGGGTCTCAGGCTGAGATCTTTAATGTCACCTATTACCTGATCCTTTTTTAGCTGAAGAGGCTGATACCTCCTGCATGTCAAGCAGATGCTCTTATCACTGAGCAATGGCCCTACTGAATCCTTCCTCATCTCAGCAGAATATGAAGCACTAAGTGCTACACAAGTGCTGAATATGATTTTCATATCATAAGAACAGGAGAGAAGCCACAGTGGATCGGCCCATCCAGTACAGCCCATCCAGTACAACACTCTGTGTCACAACAGTGGCCAAAAATACCAGGTGCCCTCAGGAGGTCCAGCAGCGGGGCCAGAACTCCAGAAGCCCTCCCACTGTTGCCCCCCAAGCACCAAGAATGCAGAGCATCACTGCCCCAGACAAAGGGTTCCATTTAGACCTTGTGGCTAATAATAGCCACTGATAGACCTCTGCTGGATGGGGACAGAGAGAGAGAGACAGACAGACAGACAGAAAAAAGAAAGAAAGAGGGAGAGAGAGAGAAGGGGAAAAAACTGGCAGAGGCACTTACTTCCATTTAGACCTTGTGGCTATAATAGCCACTGATAGACCTCTGCTGGATGGGGACAGAGAGAGAGACAGACAGACAGACAGACAGACAGAAAAAAGAAAGAGGGAGAGAGAAGGAAAGGAGCTGGAAGAGAAACTTACCTTGCCAGCCACATGCAAAAGCAGCTCCTTCAGTCCCTCCTTAATCTCTGGGCGGGGCTCTCTTGCTGTGGAAGAAGCTCTCTTGCTGACTTCTTAAAGGGGAAATGTCTGGCGAGGCTTTTTAATGCAGGGCAGGCTCTCTGCAGACATTTCCCTTTTAAGGCAGCCATTTTGTCCCCCCGGTGGCCATCTTTGGAAAAGCGGGAGGTAAGCTCTAAAAATCGGTGTTTCCCCCGCCCAAGCGGGGGACTTGGCAGCCCTACACCATGCACTCTGACCTTCCCAGGAGGTGGAGTCTGAAAACAGCATTTAATTATTGATTTGTTTATTTCATTTATATCTTGTCTTTCTCCCCAAAGGGGACCCAAAGTGGCTTACTTTGCTGTCCTCTCCTCCGCTTTATCCTCCCAGCAACCCTGTGAGGTGGGTTATGCAGAGTATGTGATTGGTCCATGATCATGCCAACAACTTCCATTCTTTTCCTGTGAGGAGAGACAGAGATGGATTACCTCAATACTCACAAATATTAATCAGAACCTTTCTTTTCTTCTACAAGATAAGAACCTATATATCACCAGGTCACTGGCATTCCACTTTTTAGCAACCCAGCTTAAAATTAAAAAAACTTCTGTGACTGGAGTGAGATTCCTCTCCCCTCTATGTGGGATTGGCCTAAAGACTGTGGCCAAAAGAGCCATATCATAAAAGGAAAGGAACAACTTCTATTTTATGTATTTGTTTGTTTATTATTTTCATTTACAGTCTGCCTTTTTCACTGGAACCCAAGTCAAATTACAAATATCGTAAAATAACTTTCTGTGAATCAGTAAACAGATTACAAGATATGATAGCATTTGATTTTAACAGCGGAATTCCCTAATAGGACAAAAATGCAATGTACTGGGATTGCAGAATGGGGAAAACCTCAAGCAATGCATGTAAACACATCTGTTTAAGGGAACATGACAATCAGTGTAGGAAAACTTTATCCCTAATAAAAGTTACCTTCTGAGCTGAAGCAGTACACCACAGCTTTGCCCCTTCTACAAAAAAGCCCTTCTGAACAGTTCTGTTTTGGCTGAGTGGGGATCAAGACCTGGAGTCTTTTGGACTCTCATCTAACCTCTACCCCACACTACATCACGAATCTCTGACAGTGGTAACTATTAAGCATTATTTACCTATTGACTTACAGCATATATTCTACCTGACACCATGCCAGGTGGAAAACTGATGTGTTTTGTAGAAAAGATTACTTGTTCTTTCCTATTCTCAGCTGCCTATTTCTGCCCCATTCCTGGATTCTACCCCTCTTTTCCCATTTCTACCTCTTTATGCCATACGAACATAAGAACATAAGAGTTGCCAATGTTCAATCAGGCCAATGGCCCATCCAGTCCAACACTTTGTCACACAGTGGCTAAAAATACCAGGTGCCATCAGGAGGTCCACCAGTGGGGCCAGGACACTAGAAGCCCTCCCACTGTTGCCCCCCCAGAAGCACAATAACACAGACCATTACTTGCCCTATCTATCTATACCTTGTGTCTAATAGCCATTGATGGACCTCTGTTCCATATGCTTATCCAATTCCCTCTTGAAGCTGTCCATGCTTGTAGATGCTACCACCTCCTGTGGCAGTGAATTCCACGTGTTAATCACTCTCTGGGTGAAGAAGTACTTCCTTTTATCTGTTCTAACCAGACTGTTCAGCAATTTCATTGAATGCCCATGAGTTCTTGTATTGTGAGAAAGGGAGAAAAGTACTTCTTTCTCTACCTGCTCTATCCCATGAATAATCTTGTAAACTTCTATCATGTCACCTCTCAGTCATTGTTTCTCCAAGCTAAAGAGTCCCATGTGCTTTAAAGCTTTCTTCATAGGGAAAATGTTCCAATCCTTTTATCATTCTAGTTGCCCCTTTCTGTACTTTTTCCAATGCTATATCATTTCTGAGGTGTGGTGACCAGAATTGCACGCAGTATTCCAAATGAGGCAGTATCCCCTGCCATGATCATGAGTGTAACCTGTTGGCAGCTGCCGAGCTGGGCATGTTCCTTGAAAGCCCTCACCCCAAGATCCTTTAAGGGGAGTCCCACACGCAGGGGAAAAGGGCACACAGGCCAGTTTTCCTAAAATGGATCCAGCCTAATGCTGATACCTCTGCAAGAGCTGGGCATCCTCCCACCCAGCTCCTGCCAACACTTCTACAGCTGTAGCCAAGTCCACAGGCGATACCTAACCCCATGTAGCCAAATGTCCATCCCCCATGGAGATGAGTGAACACCATCACAGGGCCTCCAACCAGTGAGAGATATCTGGATTTCAAATTCTGTGGCTTTCTGTGTCTCCATGATCTTTCCCAGCCTGTTGATCATCTTCATCCTTGCCACTTCGACCCTTTAAGGGCAGTCGCCCCACACCAAAAGTACTGCTGCAGCCAGTCTGACCAGAGAATGGTTGTGGTTGGGAGCTCTGCCTGCAGCGTCTGCAAATCAACCTCAGTCTGGTGTGCCAAGTCAGTACTCGTGTGGTCCTCCAGGTCATTCTCGCCCAGTTGTATCACCAACATATTTGGGGGCTGGTGCTGCTCCCTGCAATGACAGCTTGTAGGCAGCAGTGTGTCCCATCTCATTCCACATGTGCCAATCCAGGTGATTTGCAGTGCCTGTTTCAGGCCAGGGTCCTCACCCCATCCAGACGAAGCCACATAGATTCCTGCCCAGTGTACAATGCTGTGACTGCAGATACAGACTAACTTGCACCGCTTCCCTGAAACTGAATAAGACATTGGTAAAAATCGGCAGCTAGGTGCAGCCTGATGTAAGTCCTGTACACCTTGGAGCACCGTCTCCCAATGGCTTGGATGCATGATGGCCATAGCCCCAGATTGGAGGCTGTGGTTGCCGCCCCGATACAAAAGGAAGGGGCCCAAACTCACAGAGAGGCAGGCCCAGAGTTGCTATGCCCATCCTCAGGACCTCAGCAAACTGATATCTTGTAAGTGGAGAGCCATCCCTGTAAATGAGGAGGGGACCCAGCCTGCGGGGCTGTACTGCTAGAAATGCTTTTGTAGTCTGCATGGGGCATGAGCCTCCATCCACCAAAGGACCCAGCTTCAGGTGAGCCTTCATGCCTGCTGGTTGGTCTTAGACCTCCTGATGGTCAAGGAAAGCCCTGCTGTGCCAATCAAGATGTCCCGAACCCCAGGGGGTGCTTAGCTGCATCTGTTCTACAATTTGCCACTAGTTCACCAACCCTCAATGCTCCCCAAAAGGCCAAGGCAAGTGCAGCCTCAAATAGAGGAGACCAACACAGGCTCATCAGTTTATGCACCAGCCATGTCAGAGTATCAAATGTTAAGGATCTATGTGGGTCAGATGCTCTGGGGAGAGCCTCCTCTATCCTTTCACTGCCCTGTGAGCCAGGAAGCTGTTGCACGGGTCGGCAAAGCCATGGGCTTTGTTAAAGAATGAAATGGCAGCCATGTGCCCCTGTATAGTTCTGGGGGCAAAACCCTGTTCCCATAAGTGGGCTATGTACTGGAGGACCCAGTCATCCAATACCGGCCAAGCGCCGCATCCGGACCCCCAATGCCTGCGGAGAAAGCCAAGAAGACTGCCGGGACAACTGAGTGGAATACTCCCTGCATTATGGTACATTCCCATGTTCTCAGAGCTTCTGTCTCTGAATGGTTGGCCTCCAGTGCCATGCTGTGAAACCTTTCCTCCTGAAGGCGAGACAAGGCATCCATGATGCTGTTATTGACACCTGCCATGTGGTGAGCTGAAAATGTTATGTTAGTGGACAAACACACGAGGACAAGCTTGTGTACCAGGCACATAACCTGCTCTGATTGTGAAGTTTGCTTAATAACCACACTCACCACTGTTTGGTTATTGCACCAAAATCTGACCCTCCTGTTTTGAAACTGCTCCCCCACCCCAGAAAACTGCCAACATGAGGATGGGAAACACTTCCAAAAAGGTAAGGACCCACTGTAAACCCAGCCCTGCTCAGGTGGCTGGCCACCTTTGGGTGCACCACAGCTGTTGTTATGCATGCCAAATCTGGTGGTACCCATTGCGTCAGAGTATATTTGGATGCTGTTAGCCAAATCAAGAGTTGTGGCCAAATGGTGACCCCATTGTACTTAGAAAGGAAGGCTAGCCAGACCCTGAGGTCCTTTTTAATTCCCTTGGTTATTCGTACATGGTGGTATGGAGCGGACACACCCACTGTGGCCCATGCCAGGAATGCACAGAAGGTTCTCCTTCATGTAACTACCCAGCAGGTGAAGTTAAGATGCCCCATAAGTGATTGCAGCTCCCTCAATGTACATTTAGCATATGAATAATAGAATCATAGAGTTGGAAGGGGTCATACAGGCCATCTAGTCCAATCCCCTGCTCAATGCAGGATCAGCCTACAGTATGCCTGAGAAGTGTTTGTCCAGACACTGCTTAAAGACTGACAGGGAAGGGGAGCTCACCACCTCCCTAGGCAGCTGATTTCACTGTTGCACAACTCTTACTGTCAAAAAGTTTTTCCTAATATCTAGCTGGTACCTTCCCACCCTTAATTTAAACCCATTATTGCGAGTCCTATCCTCTCTGAGTGCAGTTCTCCAGCCAGTTCTCTATCCACCTAACTATCCTACAGTCCACAGTCCTTTCATTTACCCATCAGAACATCATGGGGAGCCCTGTCAAAAGCTTTTCTGAAATCCAGGTAAACAATCCCTCAATCCAGTAAGCTTGTCACTTGATCGAAGAAAGATATGAGGTTGGTCTGGCAGGACCTGTTGGGGACAGATCCGTGCTGACTTTCCCGGATCACCAAGTTGTCCTTTAGATGCTCACACAGGATCTTCCCTGATACAGAGGTCAGACTGACTGACCTGTAGTTTCCTGGCTCATCCCTCCTCCCTTTTTTGAAAATTGGAATAACATCTGCAGTGCAAGCAGCTTGTATTCCAGCAGGCGGGATGCCCCTTCAATGAAATCCAATTGAATGCCCAAATAGGTTAACTGTGTTGTGGGTCCCTTGGTCTTGTCATGAGCCAGCGAGACTCCCAGTTCCCCAGCCAGGGCCTGGAATGCCATGCAAGCAGTACTACCTGCCAGACTAACAAAAAGGAAACCATCCAAATAATGTGTAATATGCTGGGTATTAGCTCTGGCATTTACCTCCCGGTGGCCCCTCCCCCTACCCATAGCTCAGTCCAGGCCCCATCATAGGCCATCCTGGGAGGTGGGGGGCCTGATTTTCACACCCTTGCAGCTGCCTGGCCCCCCCAGTTGCTTGTGCAGCCCGTCCCTCCTTGCTGGATGTGGCTGGCCATGGCTCCCGTCACCCCTGCTGGCTCTCCCTGCCCCTGCAGGACCACAAATGGGAGCGTTAGGGCCCAGCCTCTCATTCTAACTTTTCTCAAACTTCTGTTGTATAGAAATTTTGTAACAGGACTGGCTTTTCAGTGTAGCAAACTTTAGCATTTCACCTTACTAGATGTCATCACTGTCCCTGTATGTCCCTTCAATTTTTTTCTGTGAGCATATATATAGTTGCAAGAAATTCATCTTTTCTCACCATCTCTAAGATAATCTTCTACAATATATGTATCATTTATACCCTCATGTCTCCTTTCCTCAGAGAACTTATTTTTAAAATGGATGAAAATGAAGTATGTCTGCAATTACAGGCTCAGCACCATGGAACAACCATATCAGAGGTAGTGAAGGAATATCGTAAAATGATGTGCCGCATTAAGCGCCATTGTGGGTTTTTAGACCTATCTACACCACTCATATATGAACAATTAGAAGACTGGCTAGACAAAAAAAAATGTAGGTATTTGTAATATTTTTTTCATAGAGTTCCTGAAAGTTCAGAATACTGTTATGGTACCTTTTTTTCCTTCCTTAATACAATTCTGCCTACGTGTCAGTATTTTAAATTGCCAAAAGATGCGAACCCTTTGGGTTCTCTAAGACTTTACAGCTTTCTTGCTTTCTGGGTGACAAAGGCAGGCATTTGGGCACACAACTTTAGAGTGATGTGTTTTATCAAGTTTGTAAAAACAGAACTGCATATGATAGTGGCAGACTCATGTCATTCAGTGTAGGCCCTCATCAAACCAGAAATCAAAGCAGGAAATGGAAGGGACAGGCCTGGAGGTATTCAGCCAGTTTGGTGTAATGGTTAAGTGCGCAGACTCTAATCTGGGAGAACTGGGTTTGATTCCCCACTCCTCCACTTCCACCTGCTGTCCCAGCTGTTCTCTCAAAGACAGTTATCTCAGAGCTCTCTCAGCCCTACCTACCTCACAGGGTGCCTGTTTTGGGGAGGGGAAGGGAAAGGAGTTTTTAAGCTGCTCTGAGACTCCAAGTGAGTGAAGGGCAGGATATAAATCCAATCTCTTCTCTCTTCATGACTCCAGGAAGAACTGATAGATACATAGGATGGGTGACCAAAAAACACTTGTACTCTGTCTGGTAGGAGGAGGATCACCAAACCCCTGGATCTTCCTACAGTGATGGCAGTGAGCCAGTCAATTTGGAAAGGAAGGTGTCTTCTAATTTGTGTTGGTTCCAGGTAGAATGTAGCTCAATGAGTGCAAACTCTGACACTGTCTTTCAGAGAAAAAGAATGCATTTCTGCTTTGTAAGATACCTTCTTTTGAACAATACTAGCTGAGACCTGGGTAAACTATTACACAGATTTACATAAGGGAGTGTTTCCAGCAGAAAAACAGCAGTAGGAAGGAGAATGACAACCCTTCCACTGCCCTTCCTCCTACAACCTCTTCTGCTATATCCCCAAAAGCCATCTCCAGGACACAAAATGGGCACAGGTGTGTGCTGCGGGGGGCAGAAACAGCCTGGGAAAAGGAGCTGGGGGAGAGTGTTGTGGGAAAAGGAAAGATTAAACTGGGCATCTGCTTCTCCTTGGGATCCCCAGGCTTAAATGTTGTAAACAATTATACACATGAAAAGATACAAGTCTGCCACACTTGTATGTAGTTCTGTCCTAGATGAGCTCCAAATGACATTATGTCTGTCCTGTGGAAGCTGCCAAAATACTTTCTGCAAGGCATGCACTGAGCACAGCATTTGAAACCAATTGATTGAGTGCATTTTCCCAATCTCTTGCAAAGCCTGCATGCCTGCCGCTGCATATCTTGGGCACTGGCACCCAGAAACTGCCCAGGATTAAGAAGGAACCTCCATTAGCAAACATTTAAGCATTATACATGCCATGTGGAGTGCTGCCATGGAGAATGGCTGGCATCCTCCTTGTGAAGATTGTCATGTTTAAATCAACCCTCAGATAGGAAGTGATGGAGCAAATTGGCAGAGGTATCATGCAGGTCTGGCAGTCACGGAGATAAATCTTGAGAAGCAGACAGGATCATGTGTCCCAAGGGATTGAGCTGATGCACAGAGCTAAAGGAGACATGTCTGGGAACAGAGGGTAAAGTGAACATATGGTCGGCATGGCAAGGCTGGTCCTTGCTCAGTACAGCAGCAACATCCATCACACGAGAGATTGCCAAAAGTTAGTAGCTAAATGGCAGTAGTTAGAAAAGGATAAAGTTCACAGACAACCACATTGATCTATAGGATGAAAAAAATTAGAAAGCGCAGGGCTCATTTTGTAGCATATTTTTTGCATATTAGGCCGCACACCCTAATGTAGCCAATCCTCCATGATCTTACAGAGCTCTTTTTACAGGGGCTACTGTAAGCTCTTGGAGGATTGGCTACATCATGGGTATGTGGCCTAATATGCAGAGGAGTTCCTGCTACGAAATGAGCCCTGAAGCGGATTATCATACCTTTCCCTTGGACAGGTCAGCATGTGTCCAAGCGATGAGCAAGCTTTTTGGCATTCATTTATCATGCTGGATCCTTAGTGCAAGAAACAAACAAAAAGAAAGGTGGATAGAGAGAGACAAGATGTTTTATTATATGATAGACAAGGCTCAGACTTGCAATTTGTAGTAGCTGTAGAATGGAAGACAGGGGAAGCTGCAAGTTTAATTAGACTAGATGATGCCAGGAGGCAAAATCAGTTTCAGGATTTGCTAAGGGCTACTGGGATAGAGAAGCAAAAAATTGCCATTGTCCCTTTGAGAATATGATAGCCAGCAGTTATTCAGCTATCTCCCAAGCACAACTGAAACATCAGGTCCTTTGTAAGCTGGACAGCTGAAGAAAAATGTGGTACCTGAACAAAGCTGGAGATGAATCTTAGGTGATTCACTGGGCAACAGAACAGGTGGTAGTGACATCAAGAAGAACATCCAGCATGTTCAAAGTGTCTCTTGATGTTTAATTGCACATAAATTATAATGTTTGTATGCTTACAGTCAACACACAGATTTGAGGAAACAAAGCAGAAGGGATTGTGTAAATGCAATCTGTAGTAGTGAAGGAAGCAATCTAGCAGGCCCAATAGGAACAGGGCAAGTTATGTCATCAAATAAGTCAAATTCTGGATGCTTCATATAGCAAAATTATAGACTGAAGGCCTGTTAACTTTTTGGTAAACTGGGAGCTAGCAACAAGATATTTAGGGAGCTCTCAAAATACAACTTGCCATCTGCAGTTATTCTGTTTCAGTTTGTCAAGTGATTGCTGATGGTGACACAAAATAATGAATAAGAATAAATGTCTATTGCCCACAATTCTGGTTGTGGAGTCCAAATCTCATATATACACAACTTTGTTCATTCATCTCTAGCTTGTTCCAGGTATTACATACATATTTACTGAGAGCTCAGCAACTGTGCATATCAAGAGCAATCACGAGGCTCCAGATATATGCAGTCATATGAACAGGATAATGTGTGTATACTGCATCTATGTACAGCCTTGATATATATGAACAAGAACCCTGAAAAATCTAGTGGTTGGCTTACGCATAACAAAGCATGCATACATGCACACACAGTGGCCCCTTTAAGACTGAAGGGTGACTGTTTGTATTGGGAGGATGTATATGCAGTTGCCATCCCATGGAATGCATGGGCAAAACATCTGGAAAGGGCATTTATGACAACGAAGCACTTCACATGTGAATGAAGGTAAGCTGACCTCTCAGCAAACCGAAGGCATACCTGGGAAAGTCTATGGTCCGCAATGTATGGTTCCATTTCCTTCCAGGAAGTTTTGTGGCTACTTGAGTTAGTTTTGAAAACCTCTTGGCCAGGAATAGTGTAGTGCTGGCCATAGTTGCATGGCCTGTGGACTGTACATTATCTGGCTCCCAGGTACACTAGGGAATGAACAAGGCTCATCTGCCAGTGCTGGCATGTGCCAAGGGCGTAGACTTTCCAATTTCCGGGGTGGGGGTGGGGGCTGGGGCTGGGCCAGAGACATTACAGGCCATTGTCTCCAGGGGAGGCTCAGCATGTCCTGGAAAAGTTCTGGGGAGGCTCCAGCTCCCCAGCCCCCCTGAAGTTGATGCCTATGGCATGTGCGAGGGAACTTATATCAGGACAGTGGAATGCTTCCATGTATTGTGTCCTAAATCTTTTCTTAAACCAATTCTAGTACTTTTTTAAAAAGTTCTAAAAGCTTTCAAGCTCCATATAGGTATCTCTCAGCCATCACAGTTTAAAGATGAAAGGATTTTGTATGCTTTATGTATTCTTCTTTGATGAACTTTTAACCTGGTTGCTTTGAGAACAAATACAGCCGGATCTCACTTTGTTCTTAAAACTTGAGCCTGGAGCCTTCTCTATGGGTGACATCAAACTGTGTCGAACAAAGTTATATCCTATTTCAAACTGTAAAATATAACACATCTGGATACGATTCTAGATGTGTAACAACAGATTGTGTTAATTTCCTTTTTATTCAGAACCCTTATGCCTAATGAACTGTGCAGTTTTTTAAAAAATTGAACATCCTTTTTTGAATGTTTAGAGGTGATCCAGAGAAAGATCTAGAATGCAGACTGGCAGTAAGCATGCTCAGATGGGGCTCCCCATTCATTTTAATAGAAAAGTCAGCACTGGGTGAACCTACATGTTATAGAAGCAAACACATGTTTCCTAACTGACACATGCTTCCTAACAACTATCAGGCAGTCAACATAGATAGGAATGGGAGGGTTTGCTGGAGGAGAGAAATTGTTGGAGGGCTTATTCAGCCCTTCCAGAACTCCATGATTATCCTCTGCAAACATTCCATTTCCTGAACATATTCCCCTGTAATCAGGCTTCTTCCAGTCCTGGAGCTCAACTGAGGTAAAACTGTAAAAACACCCACCAGGGGCAGCATTACAGCTATGAGGGAACAAGGAAAAAGTGAATACACTATTTCCTGTATAATGGGTCAGTTCCAGTAGTACATGAAACCACAGTGTGGAATCTTCCTCATAGGGAGATTTCAAGCAGATTTTCTGTATTGAACACAGGATTGGTCTGAATCAGGAGTCCCTAACTTTTCTGAGCTTACAGGCAACTTTGGTGTTTTGAAAGAAGGTGTCGGGCACCACCACAAAATGGCTGTCTCAGGAGGCAGATCCAAGCAAGAGCATGAGAAAGGAGGATGGGGAATAACATGCACACAAAGAATAACAACCACACACAATCCAAATAACCCCTAAGGGGAGAGGGAAAAAGCCCCATATTTGTATGAAGGCAACCAATTGCAGCTCCTGCCTTCACACTGGCCCTGCCCATTTTCCTGAAACACATGGCAGATGCCAGGGAATCTGCTGGTAGACACCTTGGTATGTGTGGCACCAAGTTAGGGAACACTGGTCTAGATAGATTCTAAGATTCTGTGTAAATTCAAGATTTGTGAACATTCTCAGATAATATTAAAAGGAAAACTCTCTACCTAAAATACAAATCCTTGTTATTTCCTAGTTTATGAAACCATGTTTACAAAAAGACAATACTGGAAAGAGATGGATATAAATGAACTACCTAAATTTTTCAAGGACTGTGGTCTTTTCCCACCTCAGAAGGATCTAAATACTGCTGTGCAATTGGTCCTTACAGGTAAGTGATTATATTTCTCAGGAAAGTGAGGAAAATACTTTGGGAGCATTTTAATTTAGATGTAGCAGATGAATATTATTCCTAAACTGAATCAACTGGGTCAAGTTGGAGAAGCTTTTAAAAATAAAGAAATATCTCCTTTTCAGGTACTATTTATTCTGTTCAAGTAGGGCTCAGAAACAGGTTCAAAGGATTTGGAATGTTGACACTAGAGTGGCCAGTGGAACAGAGTCAATCACAGGGGCTTCAAATCAGTGCAACAAGGTTTATTTTAAGCTTGTAAGGTTACAGTTCCTTCATCATCCCGGGCTTTCTAGAGTTCCTCAAGCCCCTGGCCAGGAAGCCCTTTCTGGGGTTCATGGTGGTGTACAGTGAAGTTCCCATCTTCACCCTTCTTACTTCCCCCTTGCTTTCTCTGGTGCTCTTTGGTGCTTTTGCCCTCAATGATGATGACTGGCTCAGGGTATGTTCAGATGGGCAGGTAATCACGCCATTGGCCCAGCTGTAATTTGAGCTAGATCTTTTTGATCCAGCATTGCACAACCAGACAGCTCGCCCGTGAAGCGCTTTAGCATGTGTGACTCCCACAGTGGATTGTCTAGATGGCATCCACCATTAGGAGCCATGCGGTCAGCTTTTTTAAAACAAAAATCCTGTCTGCACATGCACATATGCACATCACCATATACTTGTTTTTCTGCACAGGCATGGACTAAAATGGTAAAAGTGCTGCCAGCAGTACCTTCCTCTAGGTACCCTTTCAGTTTATACAGTTGCTAAAGTTCAGGGGACCGTCAGAAACATTAAATCGTTCGGATTGCTTGAGCAGTGCTCTGGGGACATTGCATATTTAAGCGGTTATGCACGCATCACTAAGAGTTTTTTAAAATGGCAGCTGTTTGGGATGGTTGCACACTGGAGGTACGACCTGATGGTGGAAAGTCTGGCTTTGGCCCATCGGCCAGCTTTAGACCAGACTTTCACTACTATCTTTTAAGTATGGATCCCCGATGGGGATCGACGGGCTACTCATGGAAACTGCACAATTCCCAGATGTTGTGATCTGGATGTACACTTTAAATCCACCAGGCACTCGTCCCTGGCATGGCACAAAAGAGCCGTATGAACACACCCACAGACCTCTCTCCTGGAACACTCCTGTCGTACTGGTCTCTGCTTACCATGCCCCCTCCCTCTGTATGTTAGCTATGGATTTGCTCCTTTAAGGGCCTGGGTACTAGCCCCAACCACTCTCTCACTATGACCTATCAGGCTATTATCCTAGAATTGTAGCCTAAACTGATAATCAGGGAGGCAAATGGGACCAGCTGGGAAACAATGTTCAGAACCTTTGGCCAGCCTGGTTGGGTGAATGTGGGAGGGGAGAGACCACCAATACCCCCAAACCTGGGGACATATTGGGTGGTCTGTTGTTTTGCCAGCCCTCTCCCCCAGTGGTGGATGAGATCCCCTGAGCCCAGCTACATTACCCAGGGGTGGTGGCTCAGTGGTAGAGCATTTGCTTGGCACACAGAAGGCCCCAGGTTCAATTTCTGGGATCTCCAGTTAAAGGATCTGGCAGTAGGTGATGTGAAGGACCTCTGCCTGTGACCCTGGAGAGCCATAGCCAGTCCAAGAAGACAATACTGCCTTTGATGGACCAAGGGTCTGATTCTGTATAAGGCAGTTTCCTTTTTTCACTGGCATCCTGAGCAGCAGTGGGAAAATAATAAAATAAAAAATGGCCACCAGTTGTTGGCATGAAATCATTTCCAGGAAAAAGGGGAAGTAATATCATGTCTCTCTAGGAATGTAACAACAGAGTTTTCAGCAGTTCCTAGAGAGGACTGATGTCACTTCAGGTTTCTCTGGGTAAAATGCAGTTTCTCTGACCCCCTCTTTATACATGCTCTATCAGATGGTAAAATATAGGACAGGCTCCTTAGCTTTGGAAGTTAAAGATCTCTACACTGTTTGCATTACCTTGAAGTTTCCTCCAGCTTTTCAGTCCAGCACATGGTTAATGGCTGCCTCCTCCAGACCTCAGTTAAGAGTTCTGTCTGCTCTGATGGACTCAGCACAAAAGAGACCTTCCTCCTTGCTTCAAGGAGTTTTTATCATATCTGTTACTCCACCCACTGACCAGGTCAGGCTTGGTTAAAAAGAACCTTTTCCTGAAGCCTCCAGAAATTTCCTGCCTGAAAAGGGTCAGGGGGAGAATCTTGATTGTCCCATTGTCTAGACCTATTAGCATTTGTATGAAGATGGGCTGAGGTAAGTCTGGAAAGCAACTGAACTGATTCCCCCCCTTTCCTGCCTGTTCTCTGCCCAGAGATGGTGGAAAAAAAACTTTCAAAGCTCAGAGTAAAGGTTTTGGTCATTTCAAATGTTCAAAGAGAAAATGCATTTCTTCGTAGTATGCATAAGCTCACATGAGAACAACATTCAGTTTCAGAACTGGGAATTACTTATGTTTGGTACTAGAGCACATAAACCTTCTTGAAAGCTTTGAGTTAATGAGATTGTTGGATTGCTGAGTAGTCTACACATCACAATTTGTACTGAAGCATATCTCCAATATTTGCTTCCAGTATATTTCTCCAAAAGAAATTGTGCATTATATACCATACATGTTATTTTCCTCAATAACACTCAGTGATTTCAGTTACTCTCCCTCTGGTGACCAATGTCTTTGCGGCCTAATTGTGATTTTTCCTAATGTTGGCTATCCATTATTTCTTTTAGAAAGGATTGCCTTTTTGTATGTTTGCAGACAAATGACAGACAGCTGTTTCCTGGGGTGCACACTGGAAAAATGATCATCCTAGTGACTGATGGATGGATGAATGAATACAACAACCCCTTTTAAAAATGCCCTCTTGAACATTACTGTTCTGGCACATTCTGCAGAATAATAGGAGTGTACCAGACTTCCTCAGGCAGGCCATTTCACAAGGTGGGACTCACCACTGAGAGTACCTGGGAGTGGGTAGCTACTGATCTTACCCAGTTGCAGACTAGCTAGCACCTTTAGAAGGCTTTGCTCAGAGGAGTGAAGCTGTGGCAACAGAGCATAGAGGGAGAGGCAGTCCTACAGGTATGTAGGTCCAAGACAATTAAGTTCTTTGTAGGTAATAAGTTCCTGAATACTGCAGACATACTGGATTTTTCTCAAGCAATCAGCACCTCACCAAGAGATGGTGATCAATACAATCGGCATGGCTGATACCATTGTGGCATTCCATGTTTGCATGGGTATTGCACCATTTAGTTAGCAGCTCTCATGCGAGTGTGCATCAAGAGGGTCTTGGTCAAGTGATAGCAACCCCAAGAGCATTTTGCACCATGAAAATCTTGCTGTGTTTTGTGAAAATCTGCCTCATTTACACATTTATGGTCTGCTTAGGAACACCTGAGAAGTGATTGCAGCACAGGCACCTCCAAGGGGGTGATTTTACTTTGCCCTTATAAACGTAATACCCTCATCAATTTGAAGTGCTGTTCAATCATACTTTATTCAGAAGTAAGTCCCAGCAAGTTCAGTGGCATAGGGCTATACCCTTAAAAATTTTGGCTGAATCATGGCCAATATCAACAGCAAAATACCTAGAGAGCTATGAAAAATAGGATGAAACATTTGCAGAATTTGATCAGATTTAATCCTTTTTAAAGAGGGATTTTCAACTAGAAGAATCTTCCTGAGATAATTTATTTTAATTCACAAGTATTGCTTCTAAGGCCATATAGGATTCATAATCTGAATTTCTAGCTGTCACAGTTGGTTTCCATTCCAAACTGTGCATTTAAATGTTTTGAAAACACACTCAGTGCCCTGGAGGCCTCTTCAAAAGAGCTAATGTTCCCTTTAGCACTGAAATCCACTTACCTTAACTGACTTCTGTTATACTTCAACCTGATTCTTGGTGTCACAATGGTAATGTTAATTGTAGCATCCCAAAGGATCTTAGTATTCATCAAATATTTGATTTACATTTTCTAATAAGGCATTTGGAATGCAGGAACAGGAAACTTGTCCGCTGCCATGATTCCTACTACTGTCTCCTTCATTAACATGGTGAATTATTTTTTCTAAAATAATTAAAATCTGTAATTGAATACACTAGAATAATTTTAGAAAATTAGTTTAATTATTCCACAGATTCTGTTGGGAAACATCACTTCATTTATTATAACAGAATAGATAAACATAGCTTTAAAAATCCTATCTCACTTGATTTTTAGTGTTTAAGTTGTTTCTATAGCTAGAAAAGTCCAATGGATATAGAGTTGGTTGTAAAGCCAGGAAACCAGAGTTCAGGTTCTACCTCAGCCAATAATTTTTAACTGTTCCTGAAATAACAACTAATAACTTTAAGCAATGTTCCCTGTAAGCTCCACAGTGTTGTGAGCAGAAATTCTACCTCGTGAGCAGAAAAAGCTAGTAGAATTAAAATTGTGAGTGACTCTACATTTGACAATCACGTAAATTAATTTTTTAGAAGATTACTTCCATAACTTTGTAAAAATCTCAGATTAAATTCTTTTAAATTATATTTAAACTATATTTTAAGAATAATTTAGACATTATAAGAGAAAACATAATCAAGTCAAATTTCACCCACCCCTTTCCATTATATTGGTAGACCTGTCCTCTGGAGAACAGGTCTACCACCCCAGAGGCGTTGACTTTTAAAATCCCGGGGGGGGGGCTCTTGTGTGTGCACGTGAAGCGTGCGCGCACACGCTGGGACCATGTCCCCCCCCCCGGACTGGCCTAGCCTGGCCACTCCTGCCTCCATGGGGCCAGATCAGGCCCGTGCCAGGTCAGGCCCGGGGGGGGGGAGGCGGCAGCAGCAGCCGGCGGGCGGGCAAACGAGGCGGCAGCCTGCACCTGCCCCGCCGCCTCCCCCCGGGCAGCGGCCGCGGGGCTCAGTCCCGAAGGGCGGCAGCGACAGTGCCGGTCCCTCCTCCGCCTCTTGGCCGCCGCTCGGGGGGCCGCTGGCTGGAGGGTCCCGCCGGCCGCTTAGTCTGTGGCGCGGCGGGCGGTTGGTCCGCTCTCGGGGCTGGCTGGCTGGCGGCGGCGGCAAGAACCAGGAGCCCCGGGCGTGCCACTTCCAGGGCGCGCGCATGCGGGGGGGAGGGAGCCTGGCGGCTGGAACCCCGTGGGAGGGGCAGGAAAGCGAAGGCGTCCGGGGCACCTGCGGAGGTGGTCGGGGACGAGCCCGACCCCCCCTTCCTGGGGCGCGAGGCGCTCTCGAACGCTGCCGCGCCGACCCTGCTCGCCCGCCCCCAGCGGGGGCTGGCAAAGTCGAAGTCAGGCTCCTGGTTCTTGCCGCCTGCCCCGCCGCCTCCCCCCCTCGCCTGCTCCTGCCTCCGTTCCTTTGCCCAGCTGGTTCCTGGAGGAGGGAGGAATGGAGCAGGGGGAGAGGCGGTGGCGGCGGCAGCCAGCCAGCCGGCCTGGGTGCTCCATTTTCCCGGGGGTGGCTGAGCCCCCCCTGGGAAATTTTGGGGGTGGCTCGAGCCCTCGAGCCCCCCTGTAGTTGACGCCTATGTACCACCCCTTTCCACTATATTGGTGGATCTGGCCTCCAGAGAGCAGGTCTACTCACCCCAGTCCACTATACTGGTAGACCTAGCCTTGGACTGTCATGTTGTACTGATCCCACTCTGAAGGCAGCAATTTCCCCCATAAATGCCATTTCTTCCTTCCCCATCAGAGGGGGGCATTTTTTAAATCGGCAATTTAATATTGTTATATTGATATAACATTATAATTATATGAGTTAACAGGTTCTCTGAATTCCTAGCTTTCATTTCTTTTTAAAAAAAAGTCTAGCACCTTTTGTTATAAAAGATAAGGGGAAAAGCATATCTCTGTAATAAAAAGGGATAAAGACTTACTTTTTAAAACGAAAGCTGGGAATTCAGAGAAAATATAGCACTTATTGTTGTAAAGTTATGTAGAACTAACAATATTCGTTTGCATTAAAAAAAACCTTTAAAAGCCATGGTTGTGGGGCTGGGTGGTGGGTAGGAAATGACTGCTGCCAGGGGACCAGGCCAGGGAAACTATCAAGAAATCTGCCATGTTGAAGTCCCATTGCATTGTATTGGCAGTTCCACCAACAATGAGGAAGCTCCACATGCCTGTCCCAGTTTAGCTGTAGATCTTTGTAACTACTAACTTAGTAAATTACTGTGGTCTGAAGTCACACCTGATTTATGGCAACCCTGTAGGATTTTCACGGCAAGAAATGTTCAGAGGTGGTTTCCCATTGCCTGCCTCTGCATCATTTGAACATGAACACTGGTACCAGAGCTTGTAATAAACCCAGATGCCAACTTTGCTGCCACACACAAACACAATCACTGGACCTAACAACATCAACTACACCATCTCAGACTTCTAACATTGTATATGCAATTAAAAGCCAACAGTGCCTTCAGTTCTCTACATAGGGCATACAGGTCAAACCCTACGTCAAAGGATAAATGGACACAAATCTGATATCAAGAATAAAAAAACTGAGAAACCTGTAGGAGAAGATTTCAACCTCCCAGGGCACTCAATGGGGGACCTCAAAGTGGCTGTTTTATTGCAAAGGAATTTCAGAAACAGACTGGAATAGGAGACTGCTGAATTACAAGTTATTACAACACTCAGGACAATGGAACCCCCAGAAAATAACAGAGATATTGGCTTCTTATCTCACTACACATGCTAAGTCACTCAGTTCTTGCTTATACCCAGAATTGAACTTTGTTGGTCTTGGAGGTGCCACTGGACTCTCAGTTCTCACATCTGTTTGTTAACTCTTGTATTTGTATGCTAATTTACTGCTATTCACAGGTCCTACCAACCCCTTTAATCCAATCTCAACTCTAATTGCCTAGTTACATATGCATCTTGACTAACTAGCCCTTCCTGGCAACTAACATCCCCTATCTATATGTAATGGTTGAGGACGTCTTGTTCACTGTATCTGAAGAAGTGTGCCTGAACACAAAAGCTTATACCTTGAATAAAACTTTGGGTGCCACTGAACTCAAACTTTGTTCTCCTTGAAAATGTAGTTTCTTAGCTGGGGAAGCTAGGATTCCCAGTCCCCCACGTGGGGATCCCATCTCCTGTTTCTCATCATCACTCAGAGTGGGATCTCTATTGTTTTATCATGAAGTTTCCAACAATCCCTACAGAGATGTGACATTGCTTCTTGGTTTTCGGGATGTGATGTCATGTAACTGCTGATGGCTTCCTCCCCCCATGTCCCTGTCCCCTGGTCTCTTACTGGGGGCTCAATTTTCCTCTGTAAGATGTAGCATCTTTTATCAGTTTCAGCTGATGCACAAGCCACAGCTATTCCTTGGGAAACAGGATTTGGCAATGATGATACACACTTTGACCACATCCAGGTTAGATTGCACTTTATATGAAAACTGCCCTTGAAAGTTTCCAAAAGGGTTCCCAAAATCGCATGGTTCTCCCAGGGCCTAAAGAGGCCAGGTTGGCTACAACAAGGACCAGGGCCTTCTCTGTAGCGGCCCCTCACTGGTGGAATGAGCTCCCAGAGGACATCAGGGCCCTGGGGGACCTTTTACAGTTCTGCAGGGATTGTAAAATGGAGTTCTTTCACCAGGCTTTCAAGTAGGGGCCGCCCTGACCTAATGGCCCTGGCCCAGTCACCAACTGTACCAACCAGGACCAACAATGCCACAAACTGAGGCTTCATAGCTAATGCGGGAGCCAATGACACCATCCAGTTGACTGATGTCTGAAGATTGCCATCTTTTATCTTATAATATGTTTACAGGATGATTTTATATTGTTTAATAGTTTTATCTGGTGTTTTAATGTATATTTATTATATTGTTAGCCGCCCTGAGCCTGCCAAATGGCGGGGAGGGTGGGATATAAATGTAAATATAAATAAATAAATAAGTAAATAAGTAAGTAAGTAAGTAAATAAATAAATAAAAAAGTTGCTTGGAAACTTCAGTTGATCCAAAATGCAGCAGTCAAGTTATTGTCAGGGGCCGGATACAGAGATTTAATCAACCCCACGTTGGAAGATCTATGTTCCCTGGCACAATTCACAGGTTCTTATCCTGAAAGTCCTAAATGGCCTAGAGTCAGGGAACTCATACTGTCGAGCTAACCAATTACTACCCCTTTCCTAAGCCCTGTTCTCTGTGTCCTTTAATGTAGTGGTGAGGCAGGTGGCAGGCACAACTTTTTCAGTGATAACATCTCTGTGGAACATCTTCTCCTTTGTATGATAATATACATAATGTTTATGTATATACATAGAAGATTAACTGAATACATTTGATATGATCTAGCTGAGTGTCACAGTAGAGATGTACACATGGGTCAAATGTTGTTACTGGATGATGTTGCATGTCATTCAGACATTTTGATCATTCCACAATCTATAACTAAGAGAGGTGCATTGGCAGTATATTACAGATCTTCATCCATAATCTTACTCAGATAAGGTGCATCAAAAAACCCTTCTGAAATAAATACTTTTGTTTCACGAACAGCTAATGAAAAAGTCATTTGATGTATACATTGCATATATATGTGTGTGCATGTGTTTACACACACATACACAGCCCTGCAGATAAAGGAGAATGCTAGACAAGAAAGAAAGTTGGCTGAAAATCTCCTAAACTGGGTGAGATTTTGGGTATAGATTGAAGGTGGAACATAACTTTGATGAAGATCAACCTTTAGCATTTTCTGTCACATTATTGCTGTTGAGAAAATCTCTGTAACCCAAGCTGCCTACATCTCTTCAACACTGTCTCTACTGATGACAGAAGAAAAACATGTTTAACTAGAAATAAGGGCAGGATGACTGACTACTATGAATTTTCCTTCTTGCAGTGTGTAAGGAATTGGGGGTGGGGGTGGGGTAGCCAGGAAGCAGAAAGAATAGCTTGCCTGATCTTGCTACACAGCACCACCATGCCCATGCCGCTTGACTCCAGAGCGAACTGCATCTGCATTATGGGATCTGAGGAGCTAATAAGATCCCAGCTATTACTTAGCTGTTGTCTCTAGCATGGCCGTTTAAGTAATGTTGCTGTGACAGACTGCACTTTTAAAAGCTTAGAAGTGCTGTGTAAACAGATAAAGGACTGTGAAGGGTTAATTCCTCACAGAGCTGGAGAGCCTTGATTAGTTAGCATCAGCTGTGCAGAGAAAGACCTGAACTGGATGCTGAGGAGAATTCAGTCTGATTTCAGCCCTAGCTGAGAAGAGTTGAGTACTGATAGTGTCAAAATTCAGCCCTGACTGAGAGCAGTTTAATACCAATAGGAGAACTGAGGAAAGTTGGCAAGGAAGTTTGGGAAGTAGGTGAAGACTCCCATTCGGACCAAAGAAAGGGGACTGATCTTCTAGATAGAGAAGAAAATTACCTACCCAGACAAATGGGGAGTTAGTTCTGAAGAGTGCAAAGATTCCTGATCTGGTGTGGTTAGAAGCTGCCTGTAGAAACCTTAAGAGTCAGTTAAAAAAACTCAAGATGAGTACTGGTGTTTCAAGAGAAGGGGTTTGGGTACTGGAAAGAGTGCACTAGCTTTCTGGAAACAAAAAGAGAGAACATAAAAAAAAGTGTACTGGAGTGTTTGGGAAAACATTGAAACAAAAGCCTCAACATAAAGATTACATCACTGTGAAAAGCTTAAGAAACTCTTATTAGCTTGAAACATAAGAACTAAAGTCTGTGCACGTACTGGTTTTAACTCAGAAGTTTCAACACCTGATTTCTCCTGACCTTTCCCCTCTATGTTGAATGAAATATTTTGTTATTTTTGAATTTCAAAATTCTTCAAGTGTCATTTAAATTAAAGTGGGCTCCTGATCCTTCTTTCAGGTTCCTGGGCTGAGCCAACAGCCAAACTGTGACAGGGTGGGACAGCCAGAGTTCCTCAGCAAAGAAGAAAACACATTACTAGTATGGCTCAGTCAGTAACACAGGGAAAATCTTTGCCTCTGAGGGAGGGAAGTGGACAGGGCTGCCCTAGTTGCTCAAGACTGTAAGACAAGTCATTTATTTATTTACTTCTATATACCACACCTTTCTCCCCATGGGGGGGCTCAAAGTAGTATGCTTTGTTTTCCTCTCCTCCATTTTATCCTCACAACAACTTTGTGAGGTAGATGAGGCTGATCATGCATGACTGGCCCAAGGTCACCCAGTGAGCTTCCATGGGAGAGAGGGGATTTGAACCTCAGTCTCCCAGATTATAGTCCAGTACTCTAAAAACTACTCCACACTGCTTCATAAACTACATGAACCTCATTTCCATCTCTATTTATGAGCTTTAAATAACAACTGAAACCACTATCGTGATTTCTTATGAATACACTTTATTGATTAAAACTAACAATATAATGATGATGGCAATTTCTGTAATCAGTTTTTTCTTTTGCTTCTTTCTGCCCCATGTAAATTGTGTAAGTTTGCCTCCTTCAGTTTGTACGGGGGGGGGGGACTTTTGTTGCATGTAACTTGTGACAAACCTATATTTATACTCCAATAAACAGTGAAAAATAAACAAGAATGGCAGGAAGTAGTATGGAATAACAGGTAATGGTGTGGATCCAGCCTTCTTCTCAGCAACCTTCCCTGCAGGCTAAAAGCCTAACTTACATGGCTCTTCTGTTGGAAGGCTGCAGGAAGACTTTAGACTTTACTCAGTGGATTGCTGGGATGGGGTAGGATCCACCCCGCTATGAGGAATTTCAGTCCTTCCATTTCCTGTGAGGTCAGGAGGTCATTACTTCCCATCTACTACCCATAATCCCCCACTTCTACTAAATGGATAGGTGGAGATGGGGCTGGTATGAGCTGTGCTTACCTAGCTTGTGATGTGACTGAATGATCTGAACAATTGTTCGCTTGTATGCAGTTGATTGCTAGAGTTGTCTTCTATCCTTTGCTGCTATGACTATGCCTCAGAGATATCCTTGCCATTGTAAAGTCCGTATACTTGCCATGGTAGTTCCTTGTTAAATCCAATTTTCCTACATAAAGAAAATCTAGCTATAAGCATTGCTCAGGGTATAGCATCAAAAGGACAGTGAATAGCTAATAGCTGGTGCTCCCTTCAGTCCTCCTAGATTGAAATAGATGACCCAGGATGCCTTTATGGACCAGTTTATTATCCTTACTCTGTGCCTTGGAGTATGTGTCAGTAATTTGCTGCATGAACTACAGTGGGAAAGTGATGAATAATATTGGTAGAAACATAAATTGTGTGCATAAAGGAGGAAAGCAGTTACCATAGAAAAGCATGATATATTATCATTATTCTGTGGGGGGAAAGGGTAAATGCAAATGCACTGTAATAATGTTTGCTCCAAAATCCTTGAGAAGGGAATAATTATCCCTCTTCATTGAGAATGGCAGGAGTGGTCCTTCCATGTTTCTCATAAGCTTGGGGACCGTGAGAAGACATGCATTTTAAGTGTTTCATTAGTTACTGCCTGCAGTGTACACAGCTGTGAACGTGGATAATAAATAAGGATCATTGCAATGAAGAAGGCTTTGGTAGCATTTTTTGTACTGCTGAGGTAAGCTGTTAGTCATCTGCCACCAAAGGATAATCAGCTGGATCTTAAATACTGCTGTGTCTGTTACTTTTTACTGTAGATTTGACTAGTCAATAAATATTGGCTCACTGTTGTTCAGAGAGCTGTACAATGCTGGGTTGTGTGGGTGCAAGTGACTGTAGGAGAAACAACATAAACTAAACACAGTGCTTATAAAGAAGCCCAAATTCTCTTCTGGGAAGCTGAAGGAGGCATATATGCATGATCTCAATTCTGATTTCACTTTCATAATGGTACAAGGCATGCAACATTTTGAGGAATAGATCTTGTGTGTAAATTCAGGATAATCCATTGGAAAAGGCATTCCCCACCCTGCATTTGGACCTCCTCTGTCAGAGCCATTCAGACATAGTTCCATAGAGTGCAGAGTATGGACTCTATAGCAATATTAATAACTGTCCATGCATCATGCAGGTTTGGTTTCCAGGGCCAGTACTAAGGAATCAGTTATTTCTGTAAACAAATCATTCTTGACCCCTGCAACTCAGTCCTATGAGTGGAAGTGTTTATTTCTCTCTATGTGTATTTACTCCACCCTTATGCCAAGGAGGTCCAGATGACACAGACTTGACCCCCCCCCCCCCGGACCCATAGTCTTGTACTGCAAGGACCTTGTATGCCCGCTATTTAAAAGAAAACCCATTTACGTAACTTCCAGCATCTGCTGTGGTTTGGTTTTCAACCTAGCTTGCAGCGCAGGATTACCATGAGGATAAATTGTATAATTCCATGTATGCTGTTCTGAGCTCCTTAAGGAAAAGGGTAAGACAAATGTAACAAACAGGAGCATGGCTCCTTCTTAACAACATGTGAGATTCTGTCTGAGCACAGATTCACTATAAGTCACAAAGAAATGGTATGGTAAAGGACCCTGACTATTTTAGTGTAGCCTTGTTACATTTTTTACTTCATATCCTAAGTGCAACTTGATTTAAATTAGGACAATTAATTAACAGAAAACATTAGAGTAAAAACCTACTTTATTATGGGCCTTGGAAGTCAATTAGCATCATGCTAGAATAGAAATCCATGATTAATAGTTTTCTTCTATTTTTCTTTTGATTAGGGCATTTTGTGAGGTAACCCCCCATTTAGCCTGAAGGACAATTTCATATTAAAATGTTACTTTACCTAGCTGGCAAACACTTTCAGACCCCCAAAGGATGCATTTGATTTGCATGGAACTGGCAAGCTATATCAAATAGGTCTTTTCATTCATTGTTACTCACAGGTGCCCAAAGCAAATGCAACCTTGAAAGCTTCGTCTTTACAAAAGCGCTATAGTTGTGCATTTCTAGCAACTGCAGCCCAAGCAGTGAGTTAGAAGGTTTCTGAGAGAGGGTTAAGAGCTAAAACTGCTGGGTGACTGAATAGATGGCAGCACCAAGGCCTGAAGCAGCTTGAATTCCATTTTCTAATGTGTTAACTCTACTTGTAGAAAGCTTACTGGGTTGGACAGAAAATAACAGCATATTACCAAATACTGAAACTGCTCTGTGGCATCCTCTAAAATAGCATATATTTCTGACTTCTTCTGTGCCCAGAAAATCAGTCCAAGGCTGAATTTTTAGGGATCATTTCATGCAATTTGGTCTAAAGCTACATTAAAGACCATACAGTGCTGCCTTTTAAAAGCCTGTTAAAACTGCAGCTGGTAGCTAGGTTGTCAACCAGAATCCTATATAATGGGCGTGTTGAACCCATATTAAAATATTCCCATTCTTATTAGGTCTAAAACATATTAGAGATAAGTGAAGGAAGGAAGATTAATTTACAGTGAACTTTGGCCCTTTCTGCACTCTCGTTTTAATCCATGTTCACCATGGTGTCCTCCAAGCAATTCTGCACTAAAATCAAATTCAATCTTCTTTTTAATGCAGGCTCCCCCCTCCCCATTCTGCACTAAAATTGAATTCAACTTTCTTTTTATTCTGGTCCCCCCCCACCCTTTCTGCATTAAATTGCCTCAACTCGAACACTGAGAAAATCTGGAGTGGCAGGCACATGCGGAAAGGACCTTCAAAGGTTGGCAAATGTTTACATTGTTTTGGGATGACAAATGTAATGATATTAAACTCTGTGCACTCTTTATATTGAGATGAGATCTCAACATTGGAAATTTTATACCAGAATGATAATTTAAAACAATCATCAGTAATTGCTACTAATGGATTGATTGTAATATTTTATTTCATATTGTGTGAATCTTGAATTCAATATAAAATTATTGTTTCTGGGTGCAATTCAGAGTGCAGGTTCTGACTTTTAAAGGCTTATGTGGTTTGGGAATGGGAGCTGAAGGAGCACCTGCTCCCAGATGAACTTCCACACCTGCCTTGGAGTCCTTTTCAGGTTCTCCCACCTTCTGCAATCAGGTGGGCAACCACTAGGGCAATATTTTCTGTAGTAACACCCTGTTTATGCTGTTCCTTTTCAATTATCTTTTTTGGTACCAAGCAAAATATGTCCTGTTTAACCCCATCCCTCCTTCCAGCTGTTTGGATGTAAGGGTTCTTCCCCTGCTTTTTCAATTATCCTGCCATTGCATTATTTCTACTGGAGCCCTTTTCTAGACAAGTAAATCTGATACTGGCTCCTCAGAGATCTTCTCCAAGGGCAATGGAGAATAATCTAATTAACTATACGTTTTCACCATGTCCTTCTTTTTGAGGGTTCTCATGTCTTCTATTTTATCCCCACAACTCCATAAGGTAGGCTACATGGAAAGAATATATTAGTTTTGTGAGTTTCATGGCATAATGGGAGTATCAACTAGTGTCTCCTGAATCCTATTCTAGGATTCTAACCTCTTGGCAACACTGACTCTCATACTGCCCCACAGCGATGCAATTGGATTGTTAAGGAGAGGCCAGATAGAGGGATAGGGAGGCAGCTATCAAGGGATGTCCACAGCAGCTTTTAGCCCACAGAACACCTGCCCCTAAAGCAGAAGGTAATGCAGAGACCCACTCAGGCACACACGAAAAGAATTATAACTGTACGAACCAACAACCTTTGCTCTACAGTTCATGTATTAAGGAAGCTTGTATGTTCTCAGTTAGTCACAGAAATAGCTGTGATCCTGTAATTCAAAGAACTGTATAGTATGAACTTTTCCTTCTCTGCAGGGAAGGCAGCAAGATACCCAGTTAATTAAACCATGTGAATTTATACAGTGGAAACTTGTGGGTACACCAAACAATTTATTATTTCCTAGTTGATAATAGAATATATTTATACTTTCTGTGATGAGGTGCAGAATTAAAAAGGGAGGGTTTGTTTCTGATTGGCAATGGCACTGTTGCTGCTGTAAACATCTCTGAATGTGTAGTAACAACAAAGCTTCCACGTGGCCAGTTTCCTACACTGTACCTTTACCTTCCACAGCAGCTGTTCCCTCCTGTGACACAGAAGATTTTTCCAGGTTTTTTTTTCTTAATTGGTAATTGACATATCACTGTAGGATATAATGCTAAAGTGATATGTCAATTACCAGTTAATAAACCCCGTGAAGACCTTTGGTGGCAGGGTGGCAGTGGCCATTGTGGTGACTGAGACAGGGAAACTGTGTGGGAGCCTGCCATTTGGAAGCTCCTTTACCATGTGGAAGCAACCCCTCACTTTATCATGCGTAGGGGTGGTTTTTGTTACTAGGTGGAACTAGCAAGGGTGTGTGTGTGAGAGAGAGAGAGCAGCTTCTGCTTACATAATTATTTGTATTATATTTCTATTGGTATACCTACTCACCTATATAATTTCAGCTCTCTGTAGCCCTGTACAGATCATCCTCCTGCGGATTGACTGAAGGGACAGTGGTTATGAGCTCACTGGTCTAACCTCCCACTTCAGTGTGATTGCTGGGTCATCTGCGTGGTACAAATGTGTGGAGGAAGTGTTTGCACATATGTTTGCACAAATGCACATATGTGTAATCAGCAACAGTTGCAAAGCAGAGAGGGTGCATATGTACAGGTGCTTCTTTGGCATAGGCACTGTGTTCACAAGTTGGTGACTGAAAGTGATGGGTGCAGCCATGCAAGCCGTGCCTGTTCTCCCTCCACACATGTTCAGTCAACACATATGAGGAATCTCTGTAAATGGCAAAATAAGCAATTTTTTTGGCTGTCAGGTTACAGCTGAAGTATGGTGACCTTGTAGGGTTTTCAAGGCAAGAGATGGTCAGAGGTGGTTTGCCATTGCCTACCACTGTGTCACAACCCTGGTATTCCTTGGAGATCTCTCATCCAAATACTAACCAAGGCCAGCTCTTCAAAGCTTCCAAGATCTGATGAGATCACACTAGCCTGGGCTACCCCAGTTAGGGCAAAACAACCAATAGCATACCAAACATTGCAGGGAGGTTGTGTCTTTCCTACCCTAAAACAGAGAAATTATTTACTTTGGAGGACTGCCTTCTTATATTCCACAATTTTAGGTATTTTTAAAAAGCTGTGCCCTAATATATAGAATATTACCAAAGTGACAAACTATTAAAATCACAGTAGTGCCTGAGATCAACAGAGAAGAATTTCTCTGTTGGTGTTTTGCCAGCTAATCTTCTGCTTTCATGTGGGAGACACTTGGTATGAATTCCTAACACCAGCTTCCTACAAGCCCATTTTATGGGTAGGGGTAAAAATTCCCTTTCAGCTGAGTACCCTACTGGTGGGTAATTAACATTTCCGTTAAGTTCTAATTATAGTTCTTGTATCTCAGCCATTATGTTAATAGCATTATTCAGTAGTATGTGAGATTGCATTCATTATCACTGGTGAGTTAAACCTTTATTAAAGAAAAATTCCCCCAGGCCCCATTCTGGAGTTAGGTAATTATTCATTTGGTTTTATCCTTGCAATTAGCTTATATACTGTAGTGCTCATTACTGAACTTCTATACCTCCCTGAACAAGATTAACCCACCATGGTAAATAAATGCCTAACGGCTCCCAATGTGTAGCTTTTGAAGCACTGTGTTATGTAATGAAATAAGGAATCTCGGGGCACTGCTGCATCTTTCTCTTTCACAGCACAGTCAAAGAGAGGAGATTATAATTCTGAAGGGTATTTTGGATTCAGAATCAGCTGTATAAAAAAAGAATAGGTCCCTATGTCACATCAAAGTCATGGTGCATCCAACTGTTAAGTTGATTGAGCTCTGTTTCCTATTGGATGCTTCACTGTTACATGGCAATAAGAGGATTATGGGGTACTGAGAGGAAAGAATGCTGGTCAGTCTAGGATTTCAGAACCAGCTGTGGTGTGGAATGATCTCAATGCTTGCTAAAAGGTCTCCTTGTTTTGTGGGTAATCCCATCTTTACTATCCAGGGACAGAGGAAATGTACTGCTAACTCTTGATGCTTCCTTTACCCTCTGCCTTCTAACACATGCATGGTCCCTTGTTTGTTGCTCTTTGCACTTTTCAAGTTTCATATACAAAATAAAGGGATTTTTCCTAGTAACTGGTAGGCATGTCAATAAAGGAGGGATGCACAGTGCAGAGTCATGGGGATAGAAATTAATTTTTGTCTCCTGTTTCCTAAACATATATTTGAAAAATGAAAAATAATATCTGGGGAGAAGAAAAGGTTTGAACATAAATTTCTTTACAGTGGCTTTTTATCTTTTAAAATAGAAGACTGTTTTACTCATTGAGAAGGAGGTTCTGACATTCTCTTACAGAATCTGAACCAGCAGGCTGCCAGTTCAATTTGAGGCTTGCCTATTAGCTTCTAGAATCTCTACTAGTTTTGCTGTGGGCATAAAAGCATATTAATGCACTCTCTGGGCATTTCAGCTTTGAAAGTGAATTTGTGTATGAGCATATGCTAGTATGTACATTTATACAAAAGAAATGCTTATATGCTTTTTGAGTCTAGTTTACAAAATGCATATTAACACAAATGATTATTTTTTTTTGCACATAAGGACTAAGAATCCAGTCCATTTAATTTCTTGCTTTTATTAATTCCACTTATTCTTAGTGCAGCTTGATCTGGTGAAACATTTAGGCCTGTAACAAATGTTTGTTAATTCTTCATTATCCTGCCAATGCTCACACATTTAGACTCATTAGTAAATCTGAGTATACTAAATTATGTGCAGAGTTATAAGCCACAAGATGCAATAAAACATGAGACAGACCATAATCTCACATATTTCACTCAGAATTCGAGGACTGTTTAGTTAATATTGCCTTGGAATATACAGTATGAAAATTCCAAGTGTTATGTTAAAAGTTATAGCTGGAACGGATTAGGTTGCATACAGAAAGAGTTTGTTCTGCTCTCAGTTTAATTAGGATGTATATTATCTGCCTTTCATAGGCATTTTGTTTGCTGTAAATAAAAAGTAATCATGCAGTGGTTGCAATTCTTAAGACTTTGTAAAAAAAGAAGTTACATTGAAAGTCATGAGACAGTGGTCTGGTGCTACTGGAATCCGAGCTAGAGCTAGAACTTGCAGTAGGGATGGAAGCCTTTGGAGGCATGGAAGCCAAAACCATGGAAGCCAAAACCAGTTCTGGCCCCATTTGAGAAATAAAGAGTTATGTTTGGCATAGGAAAGGTAATGTTTTTTCTTTGCATCTTGCAGCCTATTATACCATGGAGCCTGTGAGGCTAAACTCCTGGCTTGCATCTCAGTGGGCCTTTGCTGCACCACACATGTTTTATAGGATGAGGAGGGTGGATGGTCTGCAGTGGAAATTGGCTCATGGTCTAGTTCCTCTGTTTCCCTCATATGCCCTGCTCACTTTCCAGAAGATACAAGCAAGTCATTTCCCTCAGGCTCCTGCAGGGCATACAGGCTGGCTGTATGATCCATCTGTCACGGGAGCGTGAAGATCCGTAGCCTTTGTCTCTATCCTCCCCATCTGCCCTGTCCGTCAGCAATTTCAAGCAAATCTTTTGTGTGCCTTGCAGGCACAGCCTCAGAGAACAAACACAACCAGTGTTATAAAGAATCAGAAAGCCTATCCAAAGGCAATTAAGTCGTATGCAGTGATTGGCAGAAAGTGGGAAAACTTTTGGTAGGAAGCAGGCTAACTTTCTAGTTGGATAAAATGCCTGTCAGGCACATATCTGCTGAGTAACTCTTGTTATTGCCCCTCCTGTAAAAAAAATGAAAACAAAAAAACAGAGCATCAGAAATTGTCAAATCACTGCTCCTGACTATTGAAAATAATTCTGTTCTGATTCAGAGAACAAAGATTGGAGAGAACAGGGTTCAAATCCCTAGTTTCCCATGAGGTTCACTGGGTGGCCTGGGCCAGTCATTCTCTCTCACCCTAACCTGTGAAGGGTAAATTGAGGGAAATGGTCACACATGCGGTCACACATGCAAAATCAAGCCGGGGGGGGGGGGGGGGGGGGAAGAGAGGCTATTTTCTCCAGCGGAATTTGACATGCAGTTGCATGATCACACCTCCCTTT
The DNA here is from genome assembly GCA_029233225.1 of Lepidodactylus listeri. NCBI lineage: Eukaryota > Metazoa > Chordata > Lepidosauria > Squamata > Gekkonidae > Lepidodactylus > Lepidodactylus listeri. The sequence continues at coordinate 55,433,645 of JARCFY010000009.1, read as the reverse complement.
GAAGCTGCAGGTGCAGTCCGTCAGTGTATGATCAGACACAACTGTGGGTGAGTCAGTTTTTTGGTCCCTCCCCCCCATGTGCTTAAACAAGGGATTGATGAATGGCACCTCCACACTGAGGGCTCCCTATGGAGTTTGCAGTTATGCGCATATTGCGAAGGGGGGGAAACAATGGCACGGAGTTGGGATGGCCTTATCAGACCATCCTGATGCTATGGGAGCGGGCTGGAGCGATCAGACAAGGAAAGTCTGCCCATGACCCATCGCAACCCATTTACTACCAGTTTTTTCTTGGTGTCTTTTAACTTCGCTTCTGTGATGAAGCAAAACAGGTTGCTGACAGCTGCGGGGTGCTTCCCAGATGTTGTTGTCTGATCGCTCCCATTAAATCTGCCCGGCATTCATGCCTATGTCAGGTCTAATTGTGTGTATGATCACAAACTATGTATGTAACCCAGGTGTTGGAAATAAGGGCAAAGCTTAGGGCCTCCTTTCTTAAAGCCCCCTCCCACTCACACACCTTGGCTTAAGCAAAGCAACTATTTATTACAAGAAGGAAAATACAGTTCTGCACACAGAGTATTGTACTTCCCACCCCCAAACTCCTTTCCCTTCCCAAACCAAAGGTCCAGTAGGCCATGTTCTAGAAGTACTGTTCTCTTGTTGGAGTTGGTCCAGTCACAATCCCTTAGCAGCAGGCCTCCAGGGAAAGGAAAGTTCTCAGGGCCTCTCTCATCACCATCTGAGAGCAGGAATCAGCATCAATTCAAAGTCAGATATGTCTGGGGCTCACCTCCTGCAGAAAAAGTGCTGTCCATCAAGGGAGGGCCCACACCACACAAAAGCCTCTTCAGCTGAGGCCTTTCAGCAATCTAGTCCTTTGAAAGACTAACAACTAGGCCTCCCTTTGTCCCACCCCCTCCTCAGGTTGATTGTTTCCAGTCACTCATTACACACCTCCTCCCAATATGCAAATTAAGTATTTCATTGCTCCACCCAACAGCATATTATCCCCAAAGTTCTACATGTATGTTCCCCTGCGCTCCTTGATGGAAAGGTAGACTGAAAATGTGATTAAAAAAATAAAAGTTGAACAGGTCCTTTAATTCTTTTGATGAAAAATGAAATCAGGTTATAGAAAATGGGCCAATCATGATGTTTTATAGGAGTCTGAGCCCCCATATATACAGCTAAGGTTTAACATTAAACCTAGCATTAAAAACTCTCTTGGGAGTGATAGTTTAAGATTGAGTAAGACTGCTTTTGGAAAACTCTACTGTGAGAAATATATTTCTAAAAGTATTGTTCATAAAATATTTAGGATGGTTTCAGAAACTCAAAAGCATACAGGTTATAATTTTTTTAATAAATAGGAAACAATGTTAGGGGCTTACATTAGAAGAGACATAGAAACATATTTTTGTACCTGTTCTTACAGATTTCCTTTGCAATGGAGAATCATTAGACAATTCAACATCACTATAAAAATTAAATACGTAGTATATGTGAAAGGAATCTAACGTTTTGGAGGTGTGGTCATGAGAACATTTATTGTTGGAACTGTCCCCTAATTACATTTATTTTGGGATAAAGACTACTAGAAATATTAATTATAATACTGGTTATATGATACCTCTCAGACAAGAATTTATATTTGCCAGGTTATATTAAAGATTTTTAAAGAACATCTATCCCATTTATTAGTAGAAAATACATTAGGAATCACACAGATTCAGGTTGGAAGTATCTTAATTCTCCTTTCAGAATCACTGAATGAGGTGAAGTAAGCAAATTTGGTGCTAGTGTATAAACCCCACCAGGTTTGTTTTATATTTTGCAGGATATCATCATCATAATATATAATATCAAATTTTGTTTTTATAATAGCTATATGTCATAGAGTGGTGATTTTGGAGCTGCTGATAACTTTTACATTCAGCCAGTATAATTTAATGTTTCGTATGCTTTTAAAAATGTATTAAGACAACTAAATATATTCCCATCTTTCCTATTATATAAAGCCGTTTTCAAGATTCCAAGGGGCAAGATTCCATGGGGCGCCAAAATCAGTAGGCTGGATGGACTGCCACTCAAAAGGGGGTCCCTGGCCATTGGCTGCATTCTCTCCCTGCTTTGCCCCAGTCCCGCCCACAGAGCCACCGGCCAGCGTCCCGGCCTCAGTCTGGAGGGAGCCAGTGAAGGGGAAGGACCGACTGGGTGCTGGGTCCACTCTTCTCCTCTGCCCACTGCCAGGTGGGTCTAACTGTCCCCTCAGTGGCCTGCTTCTGTCAGTGAAAAGACAATGGATTATCAGCATAACCCCTTCCACCGCATACTGCCAGTGTGCCCAGAATAAACAGTCAGAATAAACTGTCAGAAACAGGCCATAGAAGCCATTCTCCAAAGCAGTCATTTTCTCCAAGGGAGGGGGGAGGATCTGTTGTCTGGAGTTCAATAGTGATACCTGGCGATCTTCAGGCTCCACCTGGAGGCTGGCTACCCTAGGCGTTTGTGTATGTGTTTGTGTGTGTGTTTGTGTGTGTGTGTGTTTGTGAGTGTGTGTGTGAGTGTGTGGGGTGAAGAGGCTTAAAAAAACCAGCAGTCTGAAATGGCAAACCGTTCTGAAGACGGCTTCAAAATGGTAGGGGAAGGGCTGTCTGAAACAGCTGTCACTGTACCAGTTTATTACAAGCTGGTAAGCAGGATCTGCTAGACACATTGCTGCCAATCTCCAGGGGAGGGATGGAGATCATGCTAAATTACAGCTGCTCTTCTGATGGCAGAGATCTTCCCCTGGAGAAAATGGTGGACTCTGTGTCATTATACCCTGCTGAGGTATACTTTGGTATCATAAAAAGTATCAAGAACAAACGAACTTTTAAAAATATTTTAGGAAAATATTCAATTATAGGTAACTTTGTATGGTGTTTCAAGTTAAAAGCCAAGAAAGTGCATCCTTATCAAGTACGACAGCTAGCTATTGTTAGAGAAGATTTTAAAAACCTATACATACAGGAGTATGAACTGATTAGTAGCTTCTTCTTAGAAGGGGCTCCTTGGTTGTGACCTGCTTATCTTTGGGTAAGATATTTTTATGGGCATGTAATCCCTCTCCTTTAATTATCTGTGTAGTAGTAATGGAAGGTATAATTTTCTGTCAAGTTAGTCAAATGTTAAAGATGCAGGCTGTTTATCTACTTGCAAGTTTCTTGCTTTCAAACTGCTAGGTTGTCAGGAGCTGAGAGATCACTCTGTCATGCAGCACTTGGGTCTTGAACTGCTCAACTACCGACCTTCCAGTCTGCAGTTCAGCGTCTTAACCTCTTGAGCCACTGGAGCCCCTGCAGATGAAAGGTCTTAAATGCATGCTTATATCTGAATTAGGTCTGACCTGAATACTAGGGTTTATTAAACTTTATTCCCAGAATTTCAGCTATGTAACGTGTTCTTCTCCTTAGTGCAAGTTTCCTTAAAAGGCTTCTGGAAGGGTTTGCCAACATTTCAACAGCTCCTTCTTGATTCCAAACTCAGAGAGGTAATTTAGCCACTCCTCACTTATCACAGTCTATTCATAGAAGTGCTGTCAAATGCTAAATATCAACACCATCCCCTGATAGCAGTCAGCATGTGGGTTGAGGCACCAAAGCTGAACACCAAAACAGTTTCCTTCCCAAGCCTTCCAATTCATCAGGTCTTTTTCTCTGATTTGGTTACCTCTCTCCACCTATAAATCAATCTAATAAACTTGCATAAACAAACCTGCACTGATCTTGCCAGCCCTTAGTTAGCACCCAGTTAGTCTCAACCATGGACCAGGCCTATTTAATTGCATTGCCCCACATTTGTGATTGATGCACACAAACAAGGAGGCTCCTCCTCCAGCGACTTTTTCCTTAAAGTGATCATCTGATCTCACAGTACCATATGCAGGTAGGAAGGCCTTCAGTACCCCTATGTTCTGCCCTCCCTATAAGCCAGGATGCCAGCTTGCATCCTCAGCTACTCAACAGCTGCCATCCTCCTTTGTAGTGAGGAGAAGGAGCAAAATGATGGTGGAAGCTGCTCTTACACATAAACAAAATCAAAGATGGTTTACGGATTGTTAAATATTAAGTAATTTCAAAATAATGCTCATACATACTAAATATTAAATATAATAATCTCTTCATGTACAGTCTTACCTTGCTGCCAAACTCGTTCTTGGTGCTTTGTGATCACAATTTCTTTTGTTAGGAGGTAGTCCAAGCTTATGACTTTTTAGAAAGAGATCCTTGCACCATATTGTTTTTGGTGGTTCCTCAAATACTCCTTGGAAAACTGCCTCAGTATTTCCTCACATGAACCTACTGAGCACATGTAGTTCCAGTAAAATCCATTCTCTGCCTTTCCAAAGTACTGTGCCCTACTACTTTAAAAAAAAAAAAAACTAAAGACAATAGCACTTCAGGATATCATAACAGAAAGTTGGGATATAAATATTTTTAAATAATAAATACAATGAAGAGACTAGTGTGATTATACATGGCTTGCGGGCTTTGTTTTAGAGCACTGTGACTTCTGTAGGCCAGAAAGCCCACATTGCATTGTTAGGCTGCGATCATACGCACAATTAGACCCAACACAGGCACGAATGTCGGGTGGATTTAAAGGGCGTGATCAAACAACATCTAGGAAGTGCCCCACAGCCATCAGCAACCCATTCTGCTCCACCGCAGAAGCGGAGTTAAAAGACACTCGAGAAAATCCAGTAGGAAACAGGTTGTGACGGCCACGGACAGACATTCCCCTGACTGGTTGCTCCAGCGTGCTATCACGGCGTTGGGATGGGCTGATCAGACCATCCCGACTCCATGCCGTTGTCCCCCCCCTTCACAGTAACTTAAAGAACAGTTTTGAGTAGCATTAAAAAACTTAAAAGCAATTTAAAATATCTTAAAACACAGCATTTTAGGAGACAAGGGAACAGCTGAATGCAGCTGATACCCACTGGAGCCAAGATTCCCCCTTCACAGTATGTGCATCATCGCAAACTCCATAAGGAGTCCTCAGTGCAGAGTTGTGATTCATTGATCCCTTGTTTAAGCTCATGGAAAACAAACAGCACAAAAAACCCTGACTCACCCACAGTTGCATTTGATCACACACTGATGGACTACGCCCGCAGCTTCAAAGGGTGGTGTGCTCATGCAACTGTGGGTCAAATTCCTCCGGAGGAAATAGCCTCGCTCCCCCCCATTTTATCTGGTGCAAGTGACCACACCCCAAGATGCATAGCTGGCTAATTCGGGTATATGAAAAAAGAATTGGGTCATGTAGGAATTTTAGAACAGATTATATTTATTAAAGCTTATTATATTTACAGGATATATTAAGCAAAGAAATAAAGAAATACTTTCCCCCACCATCCCCTTTATTAGAATTTTAAAGACATTTTCTACAATAGTTTCATCATTAATACATATTCTGTATTACACATTTCATCAATACTATGTACTAGTTATAACTTTTAATATACAAAAATTTGAAAGAAAATCTATTATCTATCTCACAATAAAAAAATAAAAAGAAATATTTTGTTCAAAATCCACTTTTTTATATATTTATATTCAAAACTTGTTCTCCTTTTTCTGCACTGTACTACATTTGTATGCCTTACAATACATCTACAGACCATGTTTAGAGTTTCTCATTCTAAGTTTGTCTCCTGCTTGCATAATAGAAACTCCATTTCTCCTCAGATTTTCAGATGGATCTGTTTTTTAAATAAGTTGTTAATTTTGCCAGTACTACATAATCAGCAAGTTTGTTTTCCCATTCTTCTGGGCTTGGGTACACATCTGATTTCCATTTTGCTGCATAAATAATTCTAGCCACTGTCACCATATATTAAATATCTCTTCCAAAACTTTTGGTAATTTGTTAGACAACACTCCTAGCTTCCATAGGATTTTAATATATTCTGCCTTTTCCCATGTATTTCCTTCCAATATATTTTTGCCTTTTCACAAGTCCACCACATTTGGTTAAAAGTTCTGTCTATGTCTTGACATTTCCAGCATTTTCCTTTGTAATTTTTGTCTGCTACTCAATACCCTTCAGAGCAATATACTATCTGAAAAACCTTTTATACCAATTTTCTCTTAGTGTCCGAGTGACTGTGAACTTAAGTTCTTTGCCCAATAACCCTTCCTATTGATGCATAGGAATCTGCTGTCTAAAATTCTGCATCCAGTTAATCATACATTTTTTCACTTGTTCTTTTTCTGTGTCTAACTGAAGTAATAATTTATATATCCAATGTAATAAATTATGTTTTCATTTTGTAATCAGTTGTTAAAATTCAGTCATGTCTCTTAGTGCTCCACCTTCCGTGTTAATAATCAATGAAGCTAATTGTTAATATAGTAACCACTGAATATTGATTTCTTCATATTTAATGTCTTGCCATGACTTAAGTTTCCCCTGGGCATTTACCATGTTGCCATATGTTAAGAAATCATTTTTGTTTCTCATTTTTTTAAATCATAATAAGCTTCTATTGGAGACACAAGTGGAGAGTTTGAAGGACTCAATACATTTCAGTTTGTAAACCATATTCTCAAAAGTTCATCTCTAATTATATGACTCTTTTCTTGTATTATAACCTTTTTAGTTGATTTTTAAACCATAAATAATTGTGTAAATTCTCATCTAGGTCTGCAGATGTAAGTCTTACTGTTCTTTGTCTTGAATTTTTGATCCAATCCATGATCCAGACCAAACCTGTAACTTGGTAATATAATTTTACATTTGGAACTGCTAACCCGCCTATCTTTTTCTCATCTAGTAATATCTTAAAACTTGTTCTTGGTTTCTTGCCATTCCAAATAAATTTGTTTATCTGTCTTTGCCACTCAGTCAATATGTTTTCACACACACGCACCATTTGAAATAAAAAAATTTCAATACTCTCATTTTGATTGCTAAAATTCTACCCAGCCACAATTTTTAAAAATTTTTTCCATCTGGATAGTTCTGCTTGTATCAGTTTCCAAGTCTTCTGATAATTGTTTTTGAAAAGATTACAATTTTGTCCAGTTACATTTATTTCCAGATATTTGATAAGCTACAGTGCATTCTGTACTCTTTATAATATCATCTTCTTGTTACATTAAAAATTCATTATCATTTTCATTTTCTTCCTATTAATTTTATATCCTGAAGAAGATACAAATTCTTCAATATGCTCCATTACATACTATAATGATTTTTGTGGATCCAAAACTGTTAGAACCATATCATCTGCATAGCTTTTAAATTTAAATTCTATATTGTCCACTTTTATTCCTTTAATCCTTATATTTTATATAATCTTTGTAGCTAAAATCTCTATTTCTAGGATAAATAATGTGTTCCTTTTTCAATTAAAATTGCTTCTGTTAATTTTCCATTTATTAAAATCTTTGCTTGTTGGTTCGAATATATACCTTGCATCCCTTTCCAGAATTCTGGGCCACAGCCCATATTCTGGAGTACATTCAATAGAAAAGGCCATGTTATATTGTCAAACGCTTTCTCTGCATTCAAAAATAAAAATGCTGCTTTCTTTTTTTTCTTATTCACAAATTTAATTGCATCAATTATATTATCTTTTATGTACCTTTTTGGCACAAAGCCTGTTTGATCAGTATGTATTAAATTTGGTATGCATTTTCTTAATCTTTCTGCCATTGTCGTAGCAAAAATCTTAAAATTTACATCCAGTAGCGAGATAGGTCTATATAATTGTGGTGATGTTTGCATCACTGCCTTCTTTGTATATTAGTGTTATGTATGCCTTTTGCCACATTAGAGTTGTTGTCTTTCCTTCTTTTATTTCATTCATAACGTTTTGTGATGGTATCATTAAAACTTCTTCAAAACGTTTATAGCACATTGCTGTTAGGCTGTCCGGGCCTGTTGCTTTATCCTTTTTCATTTTTTTATTGTCTGGGAAACTTCTTGTATTGTTATTGTTTGATTTAAGATTCTTCTGTGTTTTAGTGTAAACTTTATAGTGAGAATATCTTTTAAATATTCTCTTATTTCACTTTCTAAAACAGACTTCTTTTTGTACAGTCCCAAAAGAACATTAATACATTGTTCATGTATTTCTTTTTCTGCATAAGTAATTTGATCTCCTTTCTTTATGCGTGTTATTACTCTTTTTTTCTTTCTCCTTCCTAAGACAATATGCCAAATATCTGCCAGGTTTATTCACATGTTAAAAATGCCTTTGTTTTTATTTTTTCAATTTTAGCCTCCATCATCCTCTTATTTTTCTGTTCCATTACCAAATTACTTCTATAGGGTTATGATCTGTGAATATTTTTGGTGGAATACCTGTTTTTCCTAGATTTATTGTTAATTTTTTTGATATCTATTACATGTCTTTTCTTGAATATATTTGCTATTTGATATATTATTTTCAACAGTTTTGTAGCTAAAGCTATCATGAAGGGCAGAGACTGTGGCTCAGTGATAAAGCATCTACTTGGTATAAGACAGCATCTGACTCAGTATAAGACAGTTTTATGTGTCTGTGTTCATAATCTGCACAGGTTAGTTATATATCCAACCTTATTTCATAACAATTTGTTCCCCTCAGCTCTCAGGGATTCAAAATTTTGGTTCCCATGGTAATCTTGCATTCTGAAAATGCTCACCCTTTCCATAAATGGATGGTAAAGTAGTTTAAATAAATGAATGTCCAGCTGTCTGGTAGTTAGGCAAGTATTTGAGTGCCATAAAAAATACAAATGCACTTCTATTATAAAAGTAAATGAGTCATCAAAGATACATTAAAATTCTGCACAATAATAAATCTATTTAACATTAATAAAAGTTTGTTTCTTTCTAAAAAAAAAATCATTCCTTCTTTTTGCTGCTGTATCTCCTTGTTAATTTCAGCACTGTCAGTGTTCCCCCCCCTTTTTAATATTGATAGGATCTCTCTTGTTTTCTTGCGTAGGCTCCACTAACAGTCACTTTATGAAATTCCATAACAGTTAAATGCATTTTAATGTTTTCAGGTCTGATGAAAAAACATGTGCATTTACAACAGGTTCCAGTGATTTTAACAGAATCCTTGTCTTAATGCATCTTTTCAGTACCTAGTTGGCCTTCATCTCCAGCCGAAGCAATCACTTAAAAAGTCATTCCATCTGAGTCAAAGATTCTATTATAGTCATTCTGTTTCTTCAATGAGAATCATGCCCTATTAATCATTTGTGCAACTGGGAGACTAACAGATGTCCCAAGCAACAGCTTTTAAAGGAATGAGAAAATCACCTTCATGTCATTCATCTTTTGTTCCAGTCAAAACAAAAAATGCTTCGGTCATTTTGATCCATGACCAAATATACAGCCTTAAAATCTGTGTAGCATCTGAACATAATAAATTACAGTTGTCGGTAAAGTTATATGACAATATGTATAGGAGCTGTTGTGCTGTACTCTGTGCCTATCACAGCTAATACTGGCTTTTGGATTTCTTTTCTGTATTAAAACAAAGCTTTGGAGCATATTTGGGTATACATCCTAGGACACCATGAAGGAGAAGGTGACAAAATCTTCATATTTTCTTACCCAACTTACTGACCATAATTTTTAAATGAATGTATATTGCCTTGGAATATCAATTTTCCTGCTCCTATATAGACAAGTTGAGCTGCTTGGTGAGACAATGGATATGCTGCTATTCCAGCTGCTGTTTACATCAATAGGGTATGTACATACCTCCCCCATCATGAGCAAAAGGAACTGTCTTCAGGTTCTTTTAATATCCCACTATTCATATGATGACAAGGCCTTGGCTGCTTTGTGTAAGAGAGGGTCATGATTACAATTATTTCTGCCATTTGGGAATGGGTGAAAACCCTCTAATGGTTATCCTGACTTTGCTGTGTGGTTCACATATTTTTAGGTTTCTAAAAGAGTAAAGGAGTGGGATAAGTTATAAAAAATATGTGTGCCTTCAACAGCAATGTGTGTATGACAGGGGCCTCAGAAACAGTGCTATCATGATTTTTGCAGAGGGGTGCTCAGCATTTCCACTTTCTACCAAAAATCTTACCATCTCATTGGATAGGTGTTATGTTCTCTTATGTTGTTTTACATTGCATCATTAGGGCTCTGGTATTCTAGCTCCCTCAATCTTATTGGCTGCTGAATAAAGACTTCCTATTGGTCCTTACACCAATCCTAGGAACCAATCAAAGAGCCCTGCTTAGGTCCAATCAGATTTTGTATCCTTAGTTACAATGTATATAGTTATGTGTTGGAACTGTATAAGTTAAGTGCCACTCTTGTCAGAGCTGTCTTTGAGCTGAACGATGTTTAGAATAAAAGCCTGCATTGGATTCGTCACCTCCTGACTCAATACTTAATACTGGTGACAAGGATGAGATCCCAGTCCTAACCGAATGGCTGAAATCACTCTGCCTGCCCACCTGAAATCACTAAGGGCACCTTGAGCTGAATCACTATGGGCATGGCATCCAAGGGTCATATCGAACCGTTCGACTTAAAGTTTGGGAACTGGGAGTCATACCTCGATCGTTTTGAATGCTACCGCATAGCAAATAGTATCGATGGAGACGATGTCTGCCGCGCCACTTTTCTAAGTACATGCAGCTAGGCTGTATTCAACATTGCTTGTGATCTAGTAGCCCCCTCCAAGCTACTTGAGACCCCTCTCAGCATCATCAAGACCCAGCTGACCGAGTACTTCATGCCAAAGATTTTGGCTGCTGCCCACCGATGCGCTTTCCATCAGTGGAACCAGAAAGAGAGCGAGTCCGTCATGGAATACCTCACCATGCTCAGACGGGCTGCTCAGGACTGTCAATTCACTGATCTGAAGTCCGTCCTTTTAGATCAGCTGCTCTGTGGCCTCAGAGATGAAAGCATCAAGAGGGCCCTACTCTTATTAAAGACTCTAACATACGAACTGGCCCTCGAAGAGGCCCTGCGAGTACAGGCTGCCAACCTGTCCCTCTGCAAGCTGTGATTGGGTCCCCAAGACCACTCATCATGCCACGCTGACACCGTACACCATGGCAGTACCGCTGACTCTGATGACGTCTGGGATGACCAATCTGATGCATCAGATGAAGGAGTCTACAGCGCGAGGACCAATCAGAGGCCGCACCGCTCTCAAAAAAAGTCTGTGCCACTCTAAAAAAAGCCTGTGAAGGAAATGCTGTGCTGGTTTTGGTGGTGCGCATGCATGGAGAGACTGTCAATTTTGTGATGCCACCTGTCATATGTGTGGTAAAGTGGGCCATCTCACCAAAGTCTGCTGTTCATCACAAGGTTGCGGTGTTCCAGAGAAGTCCCAGCATACATGAGGGTCTGCTAATGCCTCCAGCCGCTCGTATCATTCCAGGTCATCAAGGTCATTCGTACAGCAATGAAGCAAGCGTGTCCAAAGACTACAACAACCACCTCTACATTCACCAAGGTTTGCATCCATGTCCGAAGATCAAAGCCACTGTCTTCATTGAAGGTTGGGCGTGCCAGATGGAAGCAGACTCCAGGTCCGCGCTGTCTACCATCTCATGGAGCACCGGACAACAAGTCTGCCCACGTTTCTTTGCATGCCACCTTCAGAAGTGCACTCTTCAGCTGTTTGACTTCCAAAGGCTCCAGTCGTCGGCATCGCCACAGTCCAAGTTAGATACAAGGAATTCGCCGGCCGTCTGAATCTACTTGTGATGGAAGGTCGCCGTACAAATCTTATCAGCTTGGACTGGTTTGCCACCCTGGGCATCGACATTTTGGCGTAAATCAAGTTGGTCAGCAGCCCTTTATAGACTTCGAGGAAGAGTTTCCTGATGTGTTCAGAGGGGAGCTAGGCTGCTACAAAGGTCCACCAGTCTTGTTTAACCTGGATCTTGCTGTACAGCCCATACGTTTCAAGCCCAGATGCTGCCCCATCGCTTTCAAGCCTAAAATTGATGAGCAGATCGACAAGCTGCTGGCCCAGGGTATCCTAGAGCCAGTTCCAAATGCCAAGTGGGAGACACCCATCGTCACCCTGCTCAAGCCTGATGGTTCCGTCCGCCAGTGCGCTGACTACAAGTGCACCATCAACAGGGCCCTGCAGCTGCATGCATACCCGATTCCTGTGGCAAGCCATCTCCTAGCCTCAGTCTCCGGGAGCCATGTGTTCGACAAGATCGACCTAGCCCAGGCGTATCAACAACTACCTGTAGATGCAGCCACAGCCGAGGCACAGACTATTGTAACGCACCGAGGTGCTTTTAAGGTGAACTGGCTACAATTTGGGGTAAGCATTGCCCCCGGCATTTTCCAAGAACTGATGGAGCATCTTCTGTGAGGTTTGCCCGGTGTTGTGTCCTACTTTGATGACGTTTTAATTGCAGGGACCTCAAAGTAGCAACCCGAGTGCGAGAAGTCCTACGTTGCTTACAAAACTTTGGCCTACGGCTCAAGAAGGAGAAGTGTGAGTTTTTTGTCCCTGCTGTTCAATTCCTAAGCTATCTTCTGGACGCAGATGGCATCCACCCTGCTTCGGACAAGGTTGCTGCGATCCGCAACGCGCCCCCTCCGAAGTTGAAGAGAGAGCTGCAGTCCTTTTTAGGGCTCCTAAACTTTTATCATGCCTTTTTGCCCAACAAGGCAGCTCTTGCCGAACCGCTCCATTGCCTCCCAGACAAATCAGCTCTGTGGGTGTGGGGTCGCCGAGAAAACACTGCTTTTCAAGCTGTCAAGGCCATCCTTGCCTCAGATGCCATTCTCGTCCATTACGACAAAAAGAAGCCCCTCATCCTAGTCTGTGACACGTCACCTTACGGAATCGGGGCTGTACTCAGCCACCGTTTGTCCTCTGGCCAGGAGGCCCCTATTGCTTTTTATTCCAGGACTTTATCTGCTGCCGAAAGAAACTATGCCCAAATAGATAGAGAGGCACTAGCAATCATTGTGGCCATAAAAAACGTTCCACGATTTCATCTATGGGCGAGTTTGAAATCGTCACTGACCACAAGCCGTTGCTCGGCATTTTCACAGCCGACTGTCAAACCCCACAAATCTTGTCACCGCGGATGATGCGTTGGGCGGTCCTGCTCTCAGCCTACTCTTTCTGTCTCCTTCACAGGCCCAGTAAGACTATTGGGCATGCAGATGACCTCAGTCGTTTGCCGCTACCATTGCCAGGGCCACCTGAGACTTTGATCCAAGAGACACTGCTCCTTGAAGAGCTGCCATAACCCCTGCTCTCTGTTGCTGACATAGCGTTCCACACCAACAGGGACTGAATGCTCAGCCGAGTCTACCACTATGTGTGGAGGGGATGGCCAACAGGACCACTCGAGGTCGAGTTCCAGCTGTTTCAGTCATGGTCAGCAGAGCTGTCAGTAAGTAAGGGCTGTCTGCTGTGGGGAAACCAAGTCATTGTCCCTCCCCCACTTCAACAACGAGGGCTGGACGCTTTGCACGTCGGCCACCTGGGAATTGTAAAAATGAAAGCTGTCACCCGGAGTTATGTCTGGTGGCTCAGCCTGGACCAGCAAATCAAGAGGTGGGTCCATATGTGTCAGCCATGCCAGGAGTCTTGGCCAGTAGCCCCCAATGTTCCAGTCCACCATGGGAGAAGCCAAGGGGCCCGTGGTCTCACATTCACGGGGACTTTGCTGGGCCTTTTCAAGGCCGCACACTCCTTATAGTTGTGGATGCCTACTCAAAGTGGTTGGAAGTCTTCCCAGTCACCTCCATGACGTCGGCCATCGTTGCCCACTGCCTGGACCGCCTTTTTGCCACCTTCAGCTTGCCAGATCTCCTCATGTCCGACAACAGAACTCAGTTTACGTCCACTGAGTTCCAGAGGTTCCTGGATGAATGGGGCATCCAGCATGTCACATCAGTGCTGTTCCACCCTGAGATGAACGGTCAGGTAGAGCGGATGGTAAGGATTGCAAAGGATTCGCTCCACAGGCTGGGGGATGGGAATGTCTCAGCCAACCTAGCTAGCTTCCTGCTCCACAAACACTCCTCGCTGCACGTCACCACCGGAAAGTTGCCAGCAGAGCTCCTCATGGGCCGTCAGCTGTCCACCATGCTGAGCCACATCCACCCTGACCTGGTGCCGGATGTCCACCATGACCCCATCACATTGGGTAGCATGCGATCCTTTGCCCCGGGTGATTCTGTCTTCACTCAGAACTATGGGACGGGTCCGCATTGGGTTCCAGCTGTGGTCCTCCGAGCAATGGGCCCCATCTCTTTCGAGGTGCAGGATGCCAAGGGGCAGGTCTGGCATTGACACCTGGCCCAACTCCGACATCGTTGGCCAGCACAGGATGAGTGGGTACAACGCCCCCCAGGTCCAGAGCCTGAGCAGCGTCCCCAAGTGCCAGAAAGTTTGCACCGCATCCCAGTTCCTGCAGCCAGCCCAGGAGATCTCCCAGCTCAGTGGAATGTTGGCACCCAGGAGAGCTGCCCACCAGAAAGCATTCCCGTACCACCTCCAGCCTGGGACATTCCACAGGGACAGTCTGCTGAGCCACTGCCTGATCGGGACTTGGCAGGCCCCCTGCCGGAGGTGGGACTTACCCCAAGGCACTTGGAGCTCCCAGACTCAACAGAGTGCTCCCACTTGAGTCCGCCACTGCTGCAGCTCACACCGGCCCGCTCGGAGTCCCTGGACTTGACAGAGCATTCCCTATTGAGTCCGCCATTGCCACGCTGTTCCCGTTGGACCAGGTTGCCCCCCCCCCACATTCCTGAAAGACTATGTTATCTGAACTAAGGGGGGGAGGAGTGTTATGTTCTCTTATGTTGTTTTACATTGCATCATTAGGGCTCTGGTATTCTAGCTCCCTCAATCTTATTGGCTGCTGAATAAAGACTTCCCATTGGTCCTTAAGCCAATCCTAGGAACCAATCAAAGAGCCCTGCTTAGGTCCAATCAGATTTTGTATCCTTAGTTACAATGTATAGAGTTATGTGTTGGAACTGTATAAGCTAAGTGCCGCTCTTGTCAGAGCTGTCTTTGAGCTGAACGATGTTTAGAATAAAAGCCTGCATTGGATTCATCGCCTCCTGACTCAATACTTAATAATAGGGGAGGTTTTAAAATTTCTGTATGGCCTTGGGTCCTGTTTGCTCAAGCTGTTTCATTATCTGAAGTGGCTAATCTCATGTGCCAGACAGGCAGGATTAGCTGGAGCAGGCAGTGGGGAAAGTAGTAAAGAAGCTATAGTTTCCTTCAGAAAACAGTGAGCATCAGTCAGCATATCCCCCAAGAGAGAAATGTTTTGCTTGCATTTACTGGCAGACAGGCAGGCAGGACTGCAAAAGATGCAGTCACCCAAGATTTGCCCATGCAGAAATGGGCATGTTATTATTTATTTATTTCCCTCCAAGTTAAATAAAACATTTTGTTTTGCACTTTCAAAAGCCTCTCATGTGCTATTTCAAAAGCAGAGTATAAGGAGGTGATTTTGTCTCATATAATAAAGTGACTGGGTTGGACAGCCATAGACAAAAAAATAAGAAGAAAATAGATAAAGGGGCTGCTCAGCAAGAAAGCAAAGGGAAAATACTGCATGTGAGGGATGAAAGAAGGCAAGATTGTCATAGTAGCATATTTTCTTTTCTGTTTTTGTCTTTTCATTTTTTTACTAGTTGGAGTTTTCATTTTCTGTGCTTTATTAATATTTCAAAAATTTAGCTATTTTGCAGTATCTGGCTCTTAGTTCTAGATTTATGGAATTAATTTTTCCTGGATTTTGTCAGTTTTCTTTCAGCTATTAGATGATTTATTCAAGCACAGGAAGGTAATTCTGGTTTTATTCATCTCTTAAGAGAAATCTGCAGTTTTACAGAACTGAAAATTGATGGTCTGGACTGAAACCGGCATTTTGCACTGATTAGATGAGATAATACAATATGAACAGTAAAAACGGTGATAGAAATGACTGAAATAGTAATCTAATCTGCTTTAAGAATAAATAAACATCTCCAGACTTAGCTCGCACTCCTCTATTATATTCTGTCACTTACAAAACAAAGAGTATAATACTGTAGGATAGATAACAGGTTTTGTTTTTTGCTCTAGCACTGCTTTGAAAATTATGTTAGGGAAGTTTCATTTTTGTTCAAAGTGTAACATAAGACAAGTTAGTTAAGTACCCTATATTTTATAGTATTTTGTTTAGGGATTTTAAGTACTTGTTTACCCTTTATCCTTTTGGAGTATTTGTTAAGACACACAAGGTATCATCCAGTAAAGTGCAGTCAAATTGTAGTAGCCTTATTAACAAGAGTATTGGAGAACAGTTATCGATCATGTAACATGTTCACCACAATGCTGTACCTCCCTTTCCTTCTGTTACAGAATCCTCATGGAGATTCTATGGCCGAGGACAGACTGGCAATCTGGAGTGGGAGGAATCCAGAGGCAAAAGCTGCGGGGGGGAAATTCCCCAGGGCTGGCCGTTCACACTGGCCAGTGTATTGCACAAGGATGCTGTTACGGAGCGTTCAGACTGCTGCGAAGTGGCCCCAGGTGGGCCAGCCTCCGCAGCTTATGGCAGGGCTGTTTCAGCAATGTGTGTATGTGTGCATGTGCGTGTGTGTGCATGTGCACATGAGCGCTCATGCGCAAATTGCCGAAATGGCACATTCACACAGCTGCCTCCGCTTGAATCCCAACTTCTTCCGGTTCACACTGCCTGAAAGTGGGAGGCATGCAGAAGACGGCCCCTAGACACCAGTTTCTCCCGGTGTCCTTCTACAGCAGGGGTGGCCAACCTTGCTTAACGTAAGAGCCACATAGAATAAACGTAAGAGCCACATAGAGATGTCTGAGAGCCGCAAGACAGGAACAAATATCACACACACGTTTTTATTTTTAAAAATATGCAAATTTGCTTTTTATTAACGTTAAATGGGACTGCCAAAAATAAAAACAAACGAGGAAAACCAGTTATAAGAAAGAGAGAGAGAGAAACTAGGAAAGCAAATAGATGGGAGGGAGGAGGGAAGGAAGGAAGGAAGGAAGGGAGAAAGAGAGAAAAAGCATGCCTCCCCTTTGCTTCCCCAGCCGCCCTGCCAGGAGCCGCACAATATGTGTGAAAGAGCCGCATGTGGCTCCCGAGCCACAGGTTGGCCACCCCTGTTCTACAGTGAGAGGAAACCAGCTTCAAAGCGCGTAAGTGCGGAAGGGAGCCGAGGGACAGCTGCGGATGTCTAAATGGGCTCCCTTCCCCCGCTTACCAAGCTGAGCTCTCTCGGGGCAGATTTCCAGTCTGTCCTCGGCCTATACTGGTAAAAAGAGAGAGCTGCATGAATGGAGCCCTGGAAACAAGGGTTTTTTTAAATGTATTTTCTTAATCACACCTTCAGGTTGACCTGTCTCTGAAATGCTTTTTAGTCATTTCACCTTTCAGTAGTTAATCCTGACCTACTGAATTGTCACTAATGAGCTTACAGTTATTACATTCCTGCTTAAGGAGACAACATTGTACCTTAGCAACAGATGCTCCATTAATTTAGGAATAAGGCAGTCTATTTTGGCTCAGTTTTGCTTGGTATATGAGCACAACATTTTTCACTTTGATGAATGAATTGCTGTTTATAATTTTTATTACTAATGAACAGAAGTGTTCAATAAAAATGACATGACAAAAATGTATGACATTCACTTACTTCATGTCGAAGCAAATGAACAACGTGTTGAAGTGCTTGTAGTGATCAATTTTCAAAGTTTGTATTTGGGAGCTCTTGAAAGTTTGACAGGAGGCTGGGGACTAGCTCCATCAGTTTTAGCTTCATTCAGTTAAACAGGATGGGAATATCTGATAGAATTACTGGGTCAAAATGCCAACTGTTCTAAATTATCTTTCCATGAGAAAGCTACAAAACTTGTATTAGCATGGAGAATAAATATATTTCTTGTCTCTAGAAATTGTTCTTTAGGCAACTCAGATTTAATATAGTGAAGGTTCTAAAATAATCCCCTTTAATTAATTGTTTGATATATACAGCAGCACATAATGTTGGCAATGTCTAATCCAATCATCAGGAATCTACATAGAAGGAAGGAACCAAATCTTCATCCTGCCAGTTCATGTGGAATTAACTCTTCCCCCCTGTCCATTCATCTAACATACTGAGCACATGTCTCTAACTCCCATGTCATTACATGTTGTCACTCATGATAGATATAAAGGGATTTCATATTCAGCAAGACTCTGTGCGTGTAATCTAAATCAAGTTGACTTGGTTCCCATATTCTCCTATACTGTCCCAACTATGATGATACACATTTTACTCTTTTAGACCCATTTTTATCCAATATGATAGGTTGTCCGGATGCTCTGAAGGTGCGCCATCTCCTGAATGATCTGTCACCTGAAACGACTGAAAAGGTTGCCTTATTTCTAAGTTTGTTAATTAAGGATTGATTGCACAATACATAGTTGCATATGATTAATTCATTTCTCCTTATTACCTCTTCATCTGTTTATGTTTCTTTCTGTAACCTGACTTATGCCAATAAAGGTCTGTGTATGTGTGTGTGTGTACACATGTTGGGGAAGGGGGGGGACATACTAGCCAGGGAAACTCATTCAGAACAAATTTCTGGCCATCTTCAATGGCATAAAATAATCTTAACAGATTAGAGACTCCAGACAAGGCTGTTATGAAGAGAAGAGTTTCCACAATGACAGAATATCTCTTCCCAGTTTCTCCACATTTGTGACGTCTTCCTTCACTCATGTGCCTGTGGTTGGAGACATATATGACACTTCATTTTAAAGCCTCACTTGCTAAAGCAAGATTGAACTCACCTGCTGCATCCAGCATGGAGGACCAAACAGCAACAACTGCTGGCCAAGAGGCCTTGTTCATCCTCAGAGTTTGCGCCCTACTTTACCTAAAGGCTACCCCAGGTTTCCTGAGGGAAATTAAAATGTCATGCCCTCCTCACCAAGCAGCTTAATAACAGCACATTCATTGTTCAAGAAGTAACCAGGGAACTATTATATTAGTTGTTATTGTTTGTTACTTCACTTCCTGCTCTTCAGGGGTCATTTCGTAGAAAAAGAAGTGCAGGAACTCATTAGCCTAACTCATTAGCATAACTTATTTGCATATGCTAAACCACCTGACATCACTGGAAGTATGCCAGAAGGCAAGAAAGAAAGAGAGAGAGAGAGGAAGGGAGGGAGGGAGGGAGGGAGGGAGGGGACAGCTACTAATCCAAGCCTCAGAAATACCACTATTCTGGGAAGACAGCTTCAGTGGTGGCTGAAGCCTTCAGAAGGCTGGTCGGAGGAACAAGGACCTTTCCAGGGGACGGGGTCATTTTGCTGCAGCCATGATACAAGCAGGCATTCCCCCGCCGGGGGGGAGGGGGCTGGCACCAACTCCCGGAGCTGAGCTCTCCCGAGCTCCTGCTCGAAATGACCCCTGCTCCTCTTTATGACTGTCTTGTGTGCCAGGCAGCTGGTGGAGATCAGAATGCCTTGTACTCTTATGACCCTGGAACCTAGTGGTGAGGATGCTCCAAAAGTGTAGGCAATGGCTTGCTCTCCAACAATAGAAGACTATGTAGAGTTATTTCAGTCTAAGCCCATTAATTTTTGTGGGCTTTTGTTGTTTTTTGCCATCAAGTCACAGCTGACTTATAATGACCCAGTAGGGTTTTCAAAGCAAGAGATGTTTAGAGGTGGTTTGCCATTGCCTGCCTCTATGTCCTGACCCTGACATTCCTCGGTGATTGCCCATTGAAATACTAGTCAGGACTGACCCTGTTTAGGTTCTGAGATCTGATGGGATCCAGCTAGCCTGGGCTTAGACTGGAGTAATTTTGCATAGGATTGTTTCACAAAACATTTAAATGATGGAAGGAATTGCCCTCAGATTTATGGTACACTAGGTGGTTGCCTAACTTGCCTCTATTGTTGGGCTGATCCCCCCCCCCCCCCAAAATCTGAAGCCTCAAGTCTGTTTATAATCAATGCAACACACATACCTTAACCCAGCTAAGATTAAATCTAAGGCTGGTTATCAGAAAAATTACATACATCAGTTCATACTTATGCTTATTGTAAATGTCAAAAACAATGAAAAGGCTGCCAAAATACCAGGACAATAAAGCAATTCATGACTTTTTCTTGCATATATTAAAAATTTATTTAATAGCACTGAAAGAATTCTCTGTTGTTTTAACATCTTCCTTGCCTGGAGTCAGTATGCAGTGTTGGTCCTGGGGTATGGTTGGAGCACACATGGTACAGTAGCCTTACTGATGCTAAGCAGGTCTTGCTCTAAAAAATGAAAATGTTATTTTTTTTATATTGTAGTCACTGTTCTAGAAAAGGATTTTGTTCCCTCATAATAAGCATATACACCTGTATGAGGTCCTCCTTGGTTTTTCTACAGTCACATAGGCAGAGTTAGAAAAATCTTAGGTCACTGGTCACTGGCTTATTTACATGTTATACTGATGATGTTTACAAATTTAGACCGTTACCTGGCTGTGTGCAGACTGTAACCTAATATTATGGGGCTTGAACAATATAATGCCGGTGCCTAATATTTCAAAGTGCTGGCAACTTTAAAGTAAATTGCTAAAGCATTTACTGAACTGATGTAATTGTAAATAATATATCTACCGTCAATTAACAATATATATATATTGGTATGTTACACTGCCTGAATGTTGTTGTTTACAGAGCATGCTCTCCTCTCCTGCATTTTTCAGAGGCTGAATCAAAAATAGTGAGCATCAAGAAACATCAAGCAGTTGAAATGGCTTTCATGCTATATCCCCCTCGTGGTCTCAGGCTGAAAACTGCAAGTACTGCTAGGTCAACCTGGTTGAGGCCAATTGTTGATGGGGAAGATGGCTACAAATATATAGGTAAGAATATTTTTAGAGGGTCTCTATATTAAAGGGTATTGGAGGATCAAAATACATATTATGTGCAAAATCTTTGATTGGATTTCCCTCTCCTTGCTTCAGTTGGAAAGAAACAGGCTCTTCTGTTATACTCTTCTGTTTACCTGCCAGGGGTAATTATAGGTCAGTGTGCTGATGTCTGCTGTGAAAATGGTATGGGAGACAATGGTCTAGCACCTCCCAGTTGTGCAACCTTGATGTATCCTGGAGACCCAAAGTGATTGTTTAAGGCTTAAGGCTTAAAAAAATGTTGGGAGATCCAGTAATGGAGTGTCCATGCAACATCTAGCTTGATGCAGATTCTCTTGTTTACCATTGAGCAGTGTAGAGTACATGTAACTCTCAAGAGCTGTTTTTGACGATTAGAAATATAGATACAACCTGAAGTAGTTAAATAAAAGCACTTACTGAAGACCCAGTGGAAAAAACTAATTTCTCACAAAACATGAATTTAAGTTGACAACAGATTTAGGTTACTGTAAAATAATCATGCAGTAGAAAACGTAGCTTGCATGTGGTTCTTCTGACCCATGGAGATAAGCACTTGATTTAGCTATATAATAACAGTTTTTCATGGAGACCTGGCTGTCTCATCATAAAATGGAACATTACTGCACTTAAGTTCTACTATGATTCTCTAGCTTAATCTAAGATAAATCCACATATACCTTTGGTGGCATAGGCCCTAGGAATGTAGAGGGCTATGGAGATAACATTGTCATCATAACATTAAATTCACCCAAGCTATATTCCATTAATTTAATTTAATTAATTTAATGCCCGTCTTTTAATTTATGAAAGAGATACAGCAGATACAACTTCGTTATACTATAATGTTATCAATTGAACCAAGCAACCAGACTCCTTAGAAAAATTTAGCTGCATTTGGAATACATAAGTACTAACAGGAGCCCATGAGGACTTGCAGGAGGCCTATCATTTCCCCCTTCCCCACTATTTTCTCTTTCTTTTCCCAGAAAGCCCCCATAGCCTCTCCCCTTTTCCTGCTTCCTTCTCTCCTTCTGACCCAACAGCCAACCTACTTTTATTTGCTCCCACAGTCTTCAGTTTTCCCTCTTCCCCTGAACAGCCTCTATCCAGGAAAACTAGGGCCCGGTTGTATGGTGCCAGCCACTCGACCAGGCTCACTTGTGTAGAAGGGAACCCTCAAGGACTTGTGGGGGGGGGGTCCCTCACTTTCCCCCCTCACTTTCCTCTTCACTGCACTGTTTCCTCTTTTCCTCCTCCTGGTAATCCCCATATCCTCTCCCCTTCCCCTGCCTCATTCTGTCCTACTCAGCCATTCAGAAACCTATTTTTTTTATCTGCCTCCTATCTTCATCTATATTTATTTACTTCATTTATACCCTGCCTTTCTCCACAGTAGGGACCAAAGCAGTCTCCTTTCCTCCTTTTTATTCTTATAAAAACCCTGTGAGGTTAGGCTAAAAGTATACGACTGCCCCAACAACACTTAGTGAGCTTCCCTGGCAGACTGGTGATTTGAACTTGGATCTCCCACATTCTACTCTAGACCTCTAATTGCTACACCATACTGGCTTTTCAAAGGGTGTCTGTTGTACAGTGGTGAGCAGCCAGGCAAGTCATACAAGTCAGGTGGTATCAAGTCACTCCATGGTTTCTGCAAGGCCTGGCCCCTATGAGTCCTCCCTCAAAGGCCAAAACATCCCTGGAAAGGGCCCTGCCCCCCCCTTTTATGGACAGAAACAAAGCCTAGAATGTTGTGGTTGCCTAGCAATGGCCACCGAGGACTTCCATTTTTTAAAGCTGCAGGCGCTTTATTATTTAGGGGTTTTTTTTAACCCACCAATGTATACTTTTAGATTTCAAAGTATGCAGCTCACCACTATTCATTTTACTTATCATAAAACTTATTTCATCGGGTCATAGAACAAGTTTAAGATTAGTACAGCCTGACTTAAATAACTAAGTCAGTTTAAAAAGGCTTGATTCAGTGTTCTGATTATTTATTTCATTAAGCACATATTTACTATGTGGACTTTTTGATGATTGGAATCATGGCTGTTTGCTAACACAATTAAATGGTTGCAAATGACTCTACAATATGACTCCTGCCAACTGCTCCTCTGGACATGGGATAGACTTGAGTCCTGTTCATCATAAGAAGGCAGATAAAATATTGGTCTGAGATTCCCATCTTGTGTCTGGCCTAAGATAGCCCTTGGAGTGCCTGGACTGCAAGAAGAAAAACCTAAGATGATGGACCTGGGCATGACCTCTCCTCTCTGGCTGAGGCATGAGTAATGAAATATGGCTTTCCCTCTCGCCCTTAAACATGGCCTTTGGGGTGTTTACTAGTGCAGCTTGTGGACATCAAGGTCTACTTCAGGAAGTCTTTATAGATTTTTTCCCCCTTAGTGACCAGCTATTGTATCTTTTTGAGTTACAGTGGTTATTAAACTAGTGACAAGAGAACTGCAGCAGTTGCCTTGAAAAGAGATTAGTCTATTAAAGAAAGTCTTTCTGTGGCTTAGTGACTTCTCTTCCTGTAAACATTTTTGGAAAGATAGCCCTGGAAATTTATTATATGTCCCACTATTAATTCACTCATTGACACAAGTTCCCAACTTTCTTTGTTTCTTGATTCTGCTTCTGTGACTTCAGTAAACTTTTAACATCTATGTGCGTAGCAATGAAGTCTGTGGATCTTTTTTTTTTCTAGCAGGGTTAGAGGCCATTTGGCCTGATGATTCATAGTTTATGTCTCAGGCTAGAATTAGACATTAAGAGCTGTGTGACTGCCATGGAAATGAAAAGGCCTGTTTCTCCTCTTTCTCTAGTAACATCAAAGATTATAAAACATGCAACATGGTGTAATAGCCTACCTTTCTGGGGGATGGCCACAGGTACAGAGGAGGGGGATGAGCTGGCCTGGTGGACCCTCCAGTGGAGATTGTTATGGAGCGCTTGGTATACCTGGTGTGAAGACCCATGGGGAGGGTGAAGTCAGGCAGCCATTGGGGGTGGGGTTGGTGGAGCAGGGCATATCCCTGGAGACCAAAGAGAAAGTGGAAGAAACTGTAGCTTTTGATAGCAACAATGTCACTCATAAAAAAACTAATTCTAATTTAGTGACTTTGTATTCTGAATACACGTAAGTGGCATTTAGTTAAGGTAGTACTGAAGAAGGATGATTCTGTGCTTATAGTTAATCCTGTATAATACAAAGTGGCACCTCTTCTAAATTTATTATTTTTACTTGTAATATGTGTATCTTCTTAATGTCAATTATGCAGTAGTGTTTATAGGACTTGGCTGTTTCTGATTTTGATTATAAACTACAAAAATGAACGTTTTAGCAGTAAACTTTTCAGATTTATTCTGGAAATCAATGAGGCAAAGTAAACATGGGATCCTGCAAAGGCAATTTCTGAGACAGTTTTATAGGGAGGCCCACAATGAGAGAAAATATTAATTCCTCTGGCTCCTGATTTTTTCTGTTGAGATTGATTTGCAAAGACACATACTGATTATTGTGCTGGGAGAGTGAAATAAAATCACCATTAGAACAAGATTAGAAAAATAATTGAACCATTTTTTCTCAGAATGCATTGCATACTGTAACTGAACATCGTAGTTTATTTCTTCACAAATCAAATTTAGCTTTAAAAGGAATCTTATGCAAAACATTATGTTCAACATGAAAAACTCAACATTATCTTTTTATTAAAATACATACAACTTAAAAGTAGGAAGATGATGACTAACAGAATAATTAATTAGAAATTCTCTTTAACCTTATTTCCAATAGAAATTTGAAAAGGGGAGTTCAGTAAAAACTGTGCAGTGCTCATCTGTGGGGCCCAGCTACAGGTACTTAAATCTGTGGATTGGACCCATTTACAGAGAAGGAAGATTTTTCTAGAAACTTGAAAAAAAAAAACCAAGTTGCAGAAAAATCTGAAAACGGGTAGGGGGGCTTAAATCCCCCCAAAACAAAGGATCATTTGTGTGCAGGTACAGACAACACTTCTCTGTTGGATCCAGTGGTAAGGGGGAGGCACTATAGGCAGGCGGTAGCTGGTGAATTTCCAGCTGGCAAGTGGGGTAGAGAGGATAGGAGGGCAGACCACCAGTGAGAGAGTCAGAGAGGAGAAGCTGCAAACACTACCACCACATAAACTGGTTGGGAGAGGAGCTGTTGTTTTGCCCTCAAGTTCTGCCCTTCCCACTTTCATTGCTGCAGCCCCCAGGAGTGATACAATTTCTGGCATCACCACCACTGGGCCTGGGGCAACTCTCTCCCTTACCACCCATACACACGGTTGCTCCTGTCACCACCCTGGGGCTCAGTGTGGCTCCTGGCATTGCCACTACATCTCCTGGGCATGACACTGCTCTTCCTTACTGCTGGCTTGCAGCACTGCTGCAGAGCCTGGCCAGGCTCCTGGTGTCACCACCACAGCCGGCTCTTCTCCTAGCATCACTGCCAAGGCCCCTAGGCCTGGCACATTTCTCCACCTCACTGTCAGCCCACATCATCACCACTGCTGCTGCCCCCAGGCCTTGCATAGCTTCTGGCATTGCCACCACAGAACACAGGTCCAGCATGGCTCTTGGTTCTGTGATCTGGCCTCAGCCAAGAATAAGCAAGGAGGCTAGCCCACACTCCACTGGGATGTAGGGCAGGTGAGCAGGCAGAGCACCAAGGATAGGGGTATGGAGGGGTACACAGTGAAGATGGGAGTGGGGGAGGTGAGAGGAAGGAAAGGTATGGTGAGGTGGCATCAAAGATGGGGGGTGGGGACAGCAGCAAGGATAGGGGAGCAGTGAGGGGGAGGCAGGAAAGGCTTGGGGAATGGGAGCTCCTTGTCCCTCTTGTATATTCATGAATTCTCAAAATCATTGTAGAGAGTAACAAAATTAAAACAGGGTGGGTGGAAAATCCTGAGGGTCATGTGAGGACACAGTAGGGGGCCTTCATGCCCATTGGGTATGAAAGGTAAACCACAGCTAACAATGGAGAGAAAATAGAGTACCCTCTGCCATCTAGAATCTCTGCTGTAAGAGTGATTTCACATACCATCACATTAGTAACCTGACCACCATGGAATGCCACCCTAGTGTGGAAGCATCCCTGGTGCTGGCATAGCAGTGTCAGTGTAGAGGAATTTATTTTGCCTAGCTAGGAAGACAGAAAAGCTGCCTCATACTGCCTCAAACCCTTGGTCCATCAAGGTCAGTACGGTCTATTAACTGAGGTGCCAAGGATTGGATCCGGGACCTTTTGATTGCCAAGCTGAAGCTCTAACACTGAGCCATGGCCCTTCTCTGACTGCTTTTCTTTATAGGGTGAGTACAGAGAATCAGTTTACCACCTAACAGTGGTTCCTTGGCCACCTGTATCATCGCAAACACAAAGCACATAAAGATTGGAGTCTGTGTCAAGTGGTAAAGTTTCCCCACATTTTATGCATTGTAAACTGATAATCTTTATTTAACATAGAAGTGCAAGTTATAGGATTTTGTTCTCAACATTAAGGCAAATGCCAGGTGCGAAATGAGACATTAGAACACCTCTGGAGCAAGTGGAGCCAGTAACTCTTGCAGTGCTGGTTACATCATAGGGGATACTTGGACCTAGGCTGCTGTGATGGTAAAGGAGTGATTGACCTCCCCCGGGCATTGACCTGGCATTGACCCTCATGGGTCCCTTTGACTCAGCTTGCTCCTGGCAGTCAATGGCCCTTCATGAACTTTTCCAGTTATAAAGTGGATGAGTCCACCTCTGCATATACCATCTGAAGTCCCTCCCTCCTTCCCTTCCCTCCTTCCCTTCTTCCTTCCTTCCTTCCCTCCTTCCTTCCTTCCTTCCATCCTTCCTTCCTTCCTTCCTTCCTTCCTAATACCTACTTAGGTTTTTTAAAACAAAATAATTCAGACATTATAAGACAATTATTTTTTTTATTCACCAGTTCAGGTATTGATAAAAATTAATAGTTACTGAAGTGTCAGCAAAAAGGGTCTTAATGTGGGGGGAATGATATAGAAATTCTGTTGCTTTTTCTTTACATCTTTCTATTTCAAATCTGAATGACCAGTCTGGGGAGAATTGTACTGCAAATGGCAATAGACAAGATTGGCTCAGAATTCAGTATTGTTTTCAGGGATTTACCGTTCTATAAAATATTTGGTAAATTTGTAGCAGAACAGAAAATAAATTTCCCAACATTGTTCAGAGCTCTGCTTATAATTTGTGTTCCTGCTTTTAAGCTGCAAAAACTTATGTGAAGAAAATTTTGCTTGGAAAGCAACCATGACTGTGGAAAGTTAGGCTGATTTTACATCTGACTTTCCCGCTGGAATCATTCTAGTTCCAAAAAAACCTGCCCATACCTCTGTGCGGTGTGAAACCATGCTGCCACTGAAATGTCCATATCTACTAATTGCCCTCCTGTGGTCAAGCTAGTATTAAACCGCTTTATTGTGCTTTAAACAATTGTGGTTTCTTAGTGCACTTAAACCCCCTGGAGTGAAATTTCACACCACTGTGAAATCAGCACAGAAAAAGACAGCAGTCAAACTACTTTAGAGGGGAGGTGTAAAATCAGCCTTAGTTTTCTTTGTAAATCAGTATGTGCATTAAATTCAGCTAAAGATTTAATTTCAGACTGCTTACATTTACTGATTGTCCCATATATTAATATGTTTAAAGGATCATGTCTTCTTTATGTACCTCGAATAATGAATTTCACATCATATCTTTGTTGAATGAATAAGATGAATGTAATTCATAGAAAGAAATGTTAATATTAATACAGTCATGATATGGTGGGAAAAGAAATATATGTGGCTTCTATAAAGTCTCCAGACAGTAGGTAGGATTTAATAGTAATATGTTTCCCTGGTAGTGTCTTGATAGCCAGATAAAAGAGCAATATGTTTGCACATGAAAATATATATCGAAGATCAGTTTTGAGGCCTTTGAATGCATTTTGCTGCAGCCATGACACAAGCAGGCATTCCCCCGCGGGGGGGGGGGGGGGCTGGCACCAACTCCCGGAGCTGAGCTCCCCCGAGCTTCTGCTTGAAATGACCCCTGGTATTAATACTTGACTTTTAAGATATTTGCAGCGTAGCATGCAATTCTCCAGCCTCTTCCTCTGCTGCGGTCCCATTTACTTCAACCAAATAGGAGGTCTGAACACTTCAGTTATTGTTTAGAAGAGGAAGAAGATTTGGTTTTTATACCCCCCTTTTCTCTAACCTAAGGTGTCTTGCCTTCCCTTCCTGTCCCCACAACAGGCACCTTGTGAGGTAATGTGGGGCTGAGAGAGTTCTGATATAACCGTGACTGGTCCAAGGCTACCCAGCAGGTTTCATGAGTGGGGAATCAAACCCAGGTCTTCAGATTAGAGTCCGCCGCTTGCTGGTTTAATAGATGAATTGATGGGGGGGAATGACACCACTGCCACATGCTTTTCTTCAGGAATAGTAGGTCACATGTGAACCTCCAATGATATTTCTTAATTCCTTTGGGACTGAAAAAAAGATTTTCTAGCTTGGGCTGCAGTCACACACACTAAATAATCCACTTTCAATCCACTTTCCAAATGGATTTTGCCAGTTCATGCAGGCCCATTCTGCATCTAGCATTCACTCCGCTGTTTTACCAAACCCACAATGGAACAGAAATTCCCCTCTACATTGCATGCCACTTTCACTTTCTTTGATCATTGGATTTTATGCCAGCCTCCACACTGCATGCCAGTTTCACTTCCTTTGATCTCTTGGTTTTACGGTACCGTCTGCATAGATTTATGGCTGTTTTATGGCCATTTGGGGGTGACTCTGCAGTCAAGCATGGCTTTGGCCACAGTAAAATCCAGTTGGAAAGTGCACTGAAAGTGGATTGAAAGTGTATTATTTAGTGTCTGTGACCACAACCCTGGAATTTTTTTTGTGGGGAAGGGTACCTCATAAGGGATACACAGAAGGTACATAATTCCTAAATATAAAAAGGAGCAATTAAGAACAGAGCAGAATTTAAGAGCAGGTATGCTGTATCAGTCCAAGGTTCATATAGTCCTGCATTCTGTTCCCATGGTGGCCAACAGATTCCTCCAGAAAGCCTACAAGCAGTGGCAGTGACAAAAGGCTCCCTCTGTTATTTCCTCCCAAGCAACTGATATTCTGAACATGAAGACTCTGTTTTGCCATCATGCCATAATAGTCTACCTAACTGGTGTCCTGCTTCTGTTGCTGGGGTCAGAAAGCAATTTTTCTCCAGGCCAGGTTGGCTGGAGATCCTGGAGGGTTTTTGGGCATCTTCTGGGCATGGAACAGTGGTCACTGGTGTGTGTGTGTGTGGGGGGGGGAGACCTTAAGAGAACCTAAGAGAAGCCAATGTTGGATCAGGCCAATGGCCCATCCAGTCCAACACTGTCACACAGTGGCCAAAAATACCAGGTGCCACCAGGAGGTCCACCAGTGGGGCCAGGACACCAGAAACCCTCCCACTGTTGCCCCCCACCAGTACCAAGAATACAGAGTATCACTTGCCACAGTCAGAGAATTCCTATCTATACCTTGTGGCTACTTCTGCTCCATATGTTTATCCAATTCCTTCTTGAAGCTGCCCATGCTTGTAGCCATCACCACCTCCTGTGGCAGGGAATTCCATGTGTTAATTACTCTTTGGGTGAAGAAGTACTTCCTTTTATCCATTCTAACCCGACTGCTCAGCAATTTCGTTGAGTGCCCACGAGTTCTTGTAATCTGAGAAAGGGAGAAAAGTACTTCTTTCTCTACCTGCTCTATCCCATGCATAATCTTGTAAACCTCTATCATGTCACCCCTCAATCATTATTTCTCCAAGCTAAAGAGCCCCAAGTGCTTTAAGCTTTCTTCATAGGAAAAGTGTTCCAACCCTTTTATCATTCTAGTTGCCCTTTTCTGCACATTTTCCAATGCTATAATATCCTTTCTGAGGTGTGGTGACCAGAATTGCACACAGTATTCCAAATGAGGTCACATCATTGATTTATCCAGGGGCATTATGATACTGGCTGATTTGTTTTCAGTTCCCTTCCTAATAATCCCCAGCATAGTGTTGGCCTTTATTATTGTAGTCGCACAATGTCTCGACATTTTCATTGAGTTATCTACTATGACTCCAAGATCTCTCTCTTGGTCAATCTCTTCCAGTTCAGACCCCATCAACATGTATTTATAGTTAGGATTTTTGGCCCAATGTGCATCACTTTGCACTTGACCCCATTGAACCCATTTGCCACGTTGATGCCCACTCACTGTCAGATTCTGCTTTGCATCTGTCCTGAAAGTAATGCTCATATCTTTAATCCCTATAATTGAATCTGACACTGGTTCAAATGTGTGCCTATATTCCCTGTTTCATGTGTTGCCTTTGTTTCTCCTTTTGAAATGCCTGGTAGAATGTTTTCTGGCCCCTTTGATGTAGAATTGCTTTTCCCTGCTCAATGTTACTTTTTGGAGTAGAAGGTTCCCACATTCCTGATTGTCACCAAGCACAGAGTTATCTCCCCGGTTCCCTCCCTTTCACGCCTTGCAGACTCTCAGGGTGCTATCTTTCGACTACAGCCTTGAGGGTGGTTTATGAGTGCCTGGCATGTCTGGGTTTCACAGGATGCCCTCACATCTGGGATTTTTCCATTGTCCCATCCTGGGGTGGCAAATGGTGACCCTAATGTTTCCCGCTAATTTTCCTGTATGCTGATTGGTGTCCCTGAGTGAGCTTTCATGTTTGAAGGTATAATACACCTCTGTTCTTCTTGCAATGTATCACTAACAAAAATCGAGACCTGTATCCAGTACTTGACAATAAAGGACTATGTTTTAATCAACACGGACCTGATCATTTGCTGATAGTGCAGAAGCCTCACACTCACCCATCCTTGACAGATCTTTTTGGAGTGCCTCACAATCCTCCATGGTTCTCACCACCCTGAACAATTTAGTGTCATTTGCAAATTTAGCCACTTCACTGCTTACTCCCAACTCCAAATCATTAACGAACAAGTTAAAAAGCATCAAACCCAGTAATGAGCCCTGCAGTACCCCACTGCTTACCACCCTCCACTGTGAAAATTGCCCATTTATACTCACACTCTGTTTCCTATTAATTAGCCAGTTTTTGATGCACAAGAGGACTTGTCCTTTTATCCCATAGCTATTGAACTTATTTAGGAGCCTTTGATGAGTATTTGTGAATTTCCTGCATTATGCAGGGGGTTGGACTAGATGACCCTGGAGGTCCCTTCCAACTCTATGATTCTATGATTCTAATGAATGAATGTAGTTTATTGTGGTCAAAGACCATAATACAGTGAATGCAGTTAATATAGCAGCTATCAGAACAATAGTAAAATATGTCTTATGTGACAATATATGTTATAAAATATTAAAACATTAAAAATATTTACAAATTCCAATATCAATCAGATAAAATCAATTTAACCATTAGTTATGGTCCCTCCACTTTTTCATAATGCAATAGGCTAACCAACCAAATTGATTCTAATACATTAGCAACATCTGCCCAGATAGATAGATATATAGCTAACTAGGAATAAGGCCCGTTGTGGAAATAAATACATCAGGCTCTAGAAAGAGGCTCTGTGAGAGTGCCAAGGACTTGGGCACTCAGGGTCAATTTGCTGTGGCAACCTCAGCAGGGTATAAGGATACAGAGTCCACCATTTTCTCCAGGGGAACTGATCAATGCCATCTGGAGAGCAGTTGTAATTCTCAGTGATCTCCAGCCCTCACCTGGAGATTGGCAACAGTGGTTCCCCAAAGCGAATGGCTGGCTTGGAGGGCAGAGCCTATGGCACTGTACCTGTCTGAGGCCCCACCCCTCCTCAAACCTCACCCTCGCCAGGCTCCATTCCTCAAAACTCCAGGAATTCCCCACCTGGAGTTGGCAACCATATCGCCTTTCCAGCCAAGCATCAGCCTATCTTTATTTTCCCCCCACTGTTCAGCTTTCCATCTCCCCCCCCCTGCAGCCTCTACCGTGCTCTGAAGCCCTGATTGCCACATCACATCGGCTTTTGTGGGGGGGAGCGGATCTCAGCAGGGTATAAGGGCACAATGAATTTTCTCCCAAAGGCCAAAATAGGTGTGGAAGGGGCACTTTAGTGACAGAAACCAAGCTCGGCTGACCAGCAGCAGACACTGAGGGGAAAGTAGGGTTTCCAGCTCTGAGTAGGGAAATACCTGGAGTTTTGGGGGGTGGATCCTGTGGAGGGCAGCATTGGGGGGGGGGTTTGGAAGGATTCAGCAGGAATTTCCCAACCTGGAGCTGGCCCCAATGAGTTCCTCACAAAAGCACAGAAAGGGTTTTGTTTTTTTGTCTTTTTACTAACTGAACAAAGCTTGGTTGCTTACCAACAGCCACTGAGGGAGAAGTGAGAATGCTTTGCTGCTAGCCTCTATGGCATTCTATTCAGCTGAGGCCTTTTCTCTCCCCTCCCCAAACTCTGGCTTACTTAAACTGGCTTCCTTAAACTGGAGTGGCAACCCTATGAGTTCCTCACAACAGCCACTGAGAGAAAACTTTGTCCCCCACAGGACAAGTGTCTTTGTCGTGAGACATAGTGCTTCTGACAGAAAACAGTGGCTGAAAGGGGAGTGGGTGGGGAAGAGGAGCGAACCCAGCACCCAGCCAATGGCATGCGAGTACTCTTGAGTGGTGACTGGTGGGCCAGTGGCTGAGGGAGAGCATTTTACAGCCAATGAGAGCACATGGAATATATAATAGGGACAGATAGATGATAGATAGGAATAAATAGTGGCTATATGACTAAAGCAGCATTTGAGTCCAACCCAATAGATCTTTGAAGTGTTTAAGTGGAGTTAATTGTTTAAGGGGACTGGACTACCCTATCTGGTGGTGTCTCTGAGATTGAGAGACATGATTTGATATGTAAAAGCATCAGTGCTCTCTCTATAATTTAAAAGAGGCAAGATGGGTGGCAAACTGTGACTGTCTAACCAACCTGCAAACCTGAACCTATATGACAGAAACTGGGGAGAGTGGTAGGGTCTGTGAGTGAGTGGGGGGGGGGTGTCACATCATATTTTTGAATAATTCTTTCACAATAGTATTAAAATAAGATTGTTTCAGCGTAGTAGACAGTTGGTTTTGTATATCGCAAGAACCAAACCTATGGATTGCATTGTAGGATTAGAACAATGGAGATGGCTATTGAAAAAGGCATAACTGACTGAAATTTCGAAAAACTAGACTTTTTTTTTTTAGAAAAAACTGTCATTTGCTTCAGAATAACATATAATTTTCTTTTGTAATAGTATGCAAGTTTAATTTTGATGAAAGTAAGAGTAGTATGTTTTTCCCCCAACTGGGACAACTGTTTTCTGACTAATCAGACAGAAGAACAGCTTCAAATTTGCAGTCAATTCAAGAAATTTAGGAATGTCAGATCTGTGATTCATACCCAGAGTCTCTGGAACATAAAAACAACTGAATGATTGATTTCCAGAAAATTCACCAGTACATCATATTTGATGAAACTGCCTTTTAATTTGATCTTTGAAATGTATTCAGTATTTATTGCAAGACTATATAATGATAGTCTATATATCTGAATAGAGTAAGTTAGCACATGATAAACACATCCATAAATATTACACTGCTGTATCCTTGCCTCTTTATTCCTCCTGAGTGTGAGAGTCCTACAGAGTCAGTCAACAACAAGTGTCCTTAAACAGGAAAGCTTTATTGAGAAAGGTCTGCTATGGTCATCTACAATTCATGTGTTAGTAATGGCGGGCGCTATTGAACCCAGGACAATTATACAGAATTCAAAGAGAGGTCTGGTAGTGCATTACAGCCAATCACTAGGTCAGGAAAAAGGCACTTTTTAGATGATTTACAGTTTATATATTTCAATGCCACTTCTCAGGGCATTATCTGGAAGTGAATATTACTGAAATCAATAAGGTTTATTTTTACTGGATCTCGGTTTATCTTGAACATGTACAGAGCTCAAAGAAGATTCACAGGAAACAGTGATGAGCAGGAAAAATAGGGCTTTTTACATGTTACACAGTTTGTGTGTATGTCCATGTTGAACAGACGTCTTTTATGTCAGTGCTGACTACTTACTCATTCCTTACAAGTGGGGATCGACAAGACAGGGGGAGGGGAATCCCATCCTACCCCACAATGGCTTGCTAGGCAGTTTGCTCTCCTCATATCCACCAAGAGATTTGTAGGGGGTTTCACTTGCCTTTCCCCCTCTTTGGGTCTGATATTTGAGTAAGAATGGAAAGGGATGGATTCTTTACCTCCACTTGCCCATGCAGCGTCCTCCAGCACTGTTGCCTCAGCAGTGGTTTCAGTGGCAGGGGGTATGATGGTGGGGGGTGAGGATGAGAACAATGGAGGCTGTCCCTCCTCCTTACCTATCCATGCACTTCTAGTGCTGCCACTTCAGCAGCAGATTCATCTGCAGAAGGATGATGGGGAGGCAGCAGTGACTCCCACTCCACCTTGCCCACCTACTTGTCTCCAGTGCTGAGGACTCTGCAGTTGTTTCAGTGATGGGGGTAGTATGGTGGGGGCAGCAGAGGCTCCTCCACCTGCCTGCCTCTAGCACTACAGCATCAGTGGTGGTTTGGGGGGGGGGCACTGGAGCCTTGACTGCTTTCAGTGAAGCTGCCATAGTGACTGGGAATGGGGGTGGATAAGGCTCCCAGAAGACAGTTGTCTGCTATAGTGCAGACAGCATCTTTCTGTTTGGGGTTTTTACTTCCCCTTTTAAGGTTTCACATTTTTCTGCTAAGCTGGGGCGGGGTTTCCAAAATTTAGAAAAAAATCTTCCACAGAATAATTGTGGAATTAAATTGATATTTTGATATATATAAAATTGATATATTGACAAGTGGAGGACTCCACAAGGACCCTCAATGACTTTTAGGGGGCATCTCATTTCCCCCTCTCACACTATTTTCTGTTTTTCCTTCCCTTCCCATAGCCTTTCTCCTTTTCCTTCTTCCTTCTCTCCGTTCCACCCACCACCCAACTTATCTGCCCCCTTTGTCTTTAGTTTTCCCTTCTTCCCTCCATCTGACAGCCTCTATATGTGAAAATTATGGCCAATTTCTGTGGTGATGGCCACTGGGATGGACCCAGTTGTGTGGTGTAGAACCAACATGGACTTGCAGGGACACCTCATTTTCCCCTGTATCACCCTCCCCACACTATTTCCTTCCTATGGAAACCCCCATATCCTCAACTTTCCTTGCTTCTGTATCTCCTTAACCAATCATCCACCTACTTTCTTTCTTTCTTTACTTCATTTGTACCCCACTTTGCTCTATAATGGAGACCCAAAGCTTCATTCTCCTCTTCTCCATTTTCTCTGTGCTCATCACTACATCCTTTGGCAGCAAATTCCACATTTTAATCACTCTTTGTGTTTTGTCTGTCCTGAACCTACTGCCCATCAGCTTCATTGGATGCCCTTGAGTTCTAGTATTTTTGGAGAGGGAGAACAATTGCTCTTTGTCAACTCTCTCCTCCCCATGCATAATTTTATAAACCTCTATCATGTGCCAGACTCAGCCTTTCCTCATAGGGATGGGGCTCCAATCTCCTAATCATCTTGGTTGCCCTCCTCTGTACTTTTTCCAGCTCTGCAATGTCCTTTTGGAGATACGGTGACCAGAACTGTACACTATTCCAATTGAGACTGCACCATAGATCTATGGAGGCATTACAATATTGGTCATTTTATTCTCAATCCGTTTCCTAATAATACCTAATATAGAGTTTGCCTTTTTTTTTTTTTACTGCTGCAGCATACTAGGCTGATACTTTCATTGAGCGATCCACTTTGACCCCAAGATTTTTTTCCCACTCTCAGTATCAGCAAGTTCAGATCTTATACTTGAAGTTCAGACCTTATACTTCTTTAAAAAAACTTTTATTGAGTAAATAAAGATACACAAAACATAATATGTATATAACACAACTTTCTCAGTTTACAGTTGGTTTGAATGGCTTATTGGGCTACAGCTTATAAATATCAATTAATGTAACAGTCTTATAATTGTAACAGGTCTATAGGATAAACATTTTTAGTACTTTCCCAGTCAGATTTTTTTTTAAAAAAATTAAACAGTTTATTGGAGTTTGACAAACAACAATACAAATATATCACAGTAACATTTAAGAAAGAGGTACAATCTGAAAACCAGAACAAAGATGTAAGGCAGTAATATTCTACTGAATTAGCAGACAGTAACTATTAAATCTTAACAAGCAAAAATAACTGAGAACACAATAATCAGCTCTTAGGATTTATCATAAACTGAGGTTAACAAGTATTTTAGGAATTTCATGCTGAGAAGACAAATATTCAAGTATAGGAAGCCAGACAGAGGAGAAAGTAGTGTTGAGAAGGCCGAGCAATATGTGCCAGATTTTCTGTGAGTTTTGCCATGATATACAAGTTTCATAGCTTTTGATGCCATTGTGAGAGAGTAGGAGACTTTGTTGATTTCCAAGTTAATGCAATAGTGTTTCTAGCTGCATAGAGTAGTAAAGAGACCCTTTCTTTGATGGAGGAGGAGCCTGTTGTAGAACCCCCGTCATTCAAAAGTAAATGATCTGGTGTAACAGTAAGATCTATAAAGTTCAGATTTGGAAAAAAAAACAACAATGTTCAGGTTTTTTGTCCCAATGTGTATCACCTGACACTTACCAACATTGAACTTCATTTGCCACATTGTCACCCAGTTTGTGGAGGTTCTCTTGGAGCTCTTCGCAGTCAGCTTTGGTTTTCACCATCCTGAATAATTTTGTGTCATCTGCAAATGTGGCCACTACACTACTCACCCCTAGTTCCAGAACATTTACAAATAAATTAAATAGTACTGGCCCCAGTACTGATCCTTGTGAGACCCCACTGCTTACTTCCCTCCATTGTGAGAACTGTCCATTAATTCCCACTTTTTGCTTCCTATCATTTAACCAGTTTTTAATCCATAAGAATCTGTCCTTTTATTCCTTGACTGCTATGTTTACTCAGGAGTCTTTGGTGAGGTACCTTGTCAAAAGCCTTTGAAAGTCCAGGTTCTCAAAGAACTCCAACAGGTTGGTGAGGCAGGACTCCCCTACACAGAAGCCATGCTTATTTTCCCTTAGCAGGCTTTGTCCCTCTATGTGCCTAAGAATTCTACCTGTGGCTGAGGACTGACAGGTAATCTGCTCCGAAACCACAGCAGGGCCGAAAGCTGCAGGGAAAAACTGGCCGGGCTGGCCATTCACACTGGCCAGCCTCCTGCAGGAGCATGCCAGAACGGAGCATTTAGACTGCTGCGGAGCGGCCCCAGGCAGGCTGGGCTCTGCAGCTTGTGGCGGGGCCATTTCGGCAATATGAGCATCTCCCCACCTCCTGCATTTGGGCTGCTTGTGCACATGGACGCATGAGTGCTCATGTGTATCTATCCACGGCGGCACGTTCACACTGACGCTTCTGCTTGAATCCCACCTCCTCCCATCCACACAGCTGGGAAGTGGGATCCAAGCACAGGAAGGCCCCTGGACACCGCTTTCTGCCGGTGTTCATCTGAGGTGGCAGGGAACCGCTTCACAAATGGGTGAGTACGGAAGGGAGATGGAGGACAGCTGCAGCTGTCTGAACTACCTCCCTTCCCCCACTTCTGAAGCGGAGCTCTCCTGCCCCACATTGCCAGTCTGTCCTCAGCCTTTGATTGCAATGTCTACTGATTTGCCTGAGACAGACGTTAGTCTGACTGACTTGTAATCTCCTGGTTCCCCTCTGGATTCCTTTTTTTAAAAAATGGTGTAATTTGCTACTCTCCAGTCTTCTGGTACAGTGACTCAATATAGTGAGAGGTTACATATACAGGTTAGTAGATCAACTATCTCACATCTGAGCTCTTTAAGAACTCTTGGGTGTATCCCATCATGACATGGAGACTTTTTGATTTTTGATTTCCCCAATAGGCCTAGAATTTCATCTCTGGTCTCCTCAATTTGGTTCAGTGCTTCAGACTCTCCTCTTGAAAACAGGGTCTGTGGCATGGGTACATGCCCCACACTTTTCACAGTGAACATACAGGCAAAAAAGTCACTGAGCTTCTCTGCCATCTCCCCATCTTCCTTTAGCAATCCCTTGATTCATTTGTCATCCAAAGTCCCCACTGCTTCTCTGTTTTTTCCCCTACTCCAAATATATTTTTAACATTAAAAAAAGATTATTGTTTGTCTTGATGCTTTTAGCAACCTGCTCCTCAAAATCTCTTTTTGCATGCCTAATAATTGACTTACATTTCTTATACCAGAGCCTGTGGTCCCTCCTGTTCAATTCATTGAGATAGACCTTCCACTATTTAAAAGAAGCCTCTTTACTTTTTATAGCTTGCTTGACATTGGTTGTTAACCATGCAGGCCTTTTTTAAGACCTGGCAGTGCCTTTCCTATAGATCTGAGTCCCATTATGATGAATGGGAACTCCATTACTGGCAGGTAGCAGTGCCTGTCAAGCTTTGGAAGGTCTCTATTTGTGTTTCCAAGGCTGGGAAACACCACCCCCACCACTGTGTAGCATTTTCAAGCTGGAGTTTCTGGGTGCTCAGAGATTTCTTTGGAGACTACATGCATGCATAACTCAGCCTTCTGAGCCCAGATCTGGCCAGAATTCGGCACGAATTTTGTCTTGTCATGCAGTTCGTGCCCATCCCTAGGTGGGAACATGGGTTATTGCATGCTCCTTCTTACAAAAAAAAT
Organism: Lepidodactylus listeri; assembly: GCA_029233225.1. Classification (NCBI taxonomy): domain Eukaryota; kingdom Metazoa; phylum Chordata; class Lepidosauria; order Squamata; family Gekkonidae; genus Lepidodactylus; species Lepidodactylus listeri. The sequence goes on along the minus strand of JARCFY010000009.1, from coordinate 55,394,883 downwards.
TTATCTCTACATAGAGAGCAAATATGTCAAAATCCCCCCCCCCCCCCATTTTGAATGATTTTTAATGAATGGCAGAGGGTAATGGAGAACCAATCAATGGCATGCATTCTGTTTGAAGTGGCACAGCTCACATACAAGTGAGTGTAAGTTACTGAAAGCTAGGGCATGATGGTCAATTGTTCAAGGCTCTTTCCTGTTTGAGTTCTCACCAATATTATGGAAGAAGTCAGATATATAGAGTTCAGTGGAACTTCATACATGTTTTGGTCTAGTTTATGAAATTTACTGCCTTGATCTGGGTAGCACAGACTAGCTAAGTCTCATCTTGGAAGCTAAGCAAGCTAATACTTGGATGGAAGACCACCAAGGAAGTCCAGGATTGCTATAGAAAACTTACAGTCAGCTGTGACTTGAGAGAACTTTCCACCACCATAAAATCTACCAAATTATGTAGCTGAAGCTTAGAATAATTGATAATGCTCTTCAGAGAATTTTGCCACAAATGAAGGGTTTGGGTTGTTGTTGGGTTTTTTGGTAGAGGAATATTTTTGTCATTTAACTCATGTATACACAGTTTCCTCTGCTTTGAGCACATTAGGCATTGTGCAGTTATGCATACATTTTAGTACACAATGAAATACTTTATGAGAACTGCACCTAGCAGTCCTTTAGGTGCTTGCATATATGCCAGTTACATCAGAGCTCTTTTTTTAAAAAAAAATGAAGAAATTCCCAACACCACCTTTCTCAGCCACCTTTTTAGCTCTCTTTATGAAAAGAAAGAAAAAGCCACAAGTGAAAGGCATTTCCTTTTTCTCTATAAGTCCTGTCTTTAAATCCCAGATTTGTACCAGTTGCTTGGTGTTAATCTGTGGCAAAAGAAGCACTAATGCTCATTTTCAGAGATCCTTATTTCCAGACAGTCCACATGCAGAGGACATAGACCGATAGTTGAGCAAATTGGAGGATTGTGGTTTTTGACACCAGTACACCCTAGTTCTAAATTACACCAAATCAGAGGAGACATTGGGAGTTCTGTGAACAAGCTCCTAAGTGCTTTCCTCTTAAACAGCACATGGACCTCAATCAGGACCAAAGGTCTTTTCCATCACCAGGGCCATTTCCTAACCTGAAACTAGGCAAATTAGGACATGTATGTTTTCACATATAAACATGTGGAACTGCCTTACACTGAGTCAGACCATTGGTCTATAAAGGTCAGTATTGCCTTCTCTGACTGGCAGCGACTCTCCAGGGTGTCCAGTAGAGGACTTGCCCACTACATACTACTTGGTCCTTTTCACTGGAGGTGCCAGGGATTGAACCTGGACCCTTCTGCATGTAAAGCTTTTGCCCTTCATGTAAAGCTTATGCACTGAGCCACCGCACTCTGCAGTGAGGCAAATAGCAGCACCATGGGACCATTTCAGATTGTGAAACTGGTACATGAGAAGGATTAACTTTCCCCATCAAGGGCTGTAGTCCCAGTTTGTATCAGGGCCTCACACAACTACTTTAAAAGAAAAAAAGAATAGCTTATTCACAGAACTTGCCTCATCATGTATAGTTTGGTCCAAAGAAACTGTCAGGATTGCTGTGACAGTGTACATGAAGAGATAGAAGAAGAAGAAGAAGAAGAAGAGGAGGAGGAGGAGGAGGAGGGAGGAGGAGGAGGGAGGAGGAGGAGGAGATTGGATTTATACGCTGCCCTTCACTACCCAAGGGAGTCTCAGAGCAGTTTACAAACTCCTTTCCCTTCCCCTCCCTACAACAGACACCCTGTGAAGTAGGTGAGGCTGAGAGAGCTCTGAGAGAAACTGCTCTTTTTCAAGAACAGCTGTGCCAGAGCTATGGCTTGCCCAAGTTCATCCAGCAGGTGCAAGTGGAGGAGTGGGGAATCAAACCCGGTTCTCCCAGATTAGAGTCCATGCACAACCACTACACCAAACTGGCTCTTTAAAACACTTGTAGGGTATAAATGTCAATGATTATTAGTTTAAAAATAGCAAAAGAAAATTGTAGACCTATACCTTATTGGTCTCTTTTTTAAAAATAGTTGGTATTTAGAGATATGAAGCTGATTCAGCTTTCAGCTTCCAGATATCTATAGGTGTTGGTGCAAAGTTAAGAGAGATACTGCCTATGTATGCTGCCTATGGACCCCTGCTGCTTTCACATAGATCCACTATCAGTTCTGCCTATTGGGAATACCCATAAACTGTAACTGAAACACTGCTTTATCTAATCTTGTTGGCTGGCTCTTAAGGAAGGTTGAAACGATACGTGGCTGAGCCCAACACATAATTTTTTTAAAAAAAGAATATATATACCATATGTAGACTCAATGGCTGACATCCTGCACATATGTTAAAATACTGCTTTTAATGGTTCCAGAAATTCAAATGTATTGCATAACTATTAGGGTCTCCAGTCAGCAACTGATGTTTAAATAAAGAATTTTGCACTAACATCATTTAAAATGCTGGAACACCTAATGATAAAAATCTACAATATGGTATGGTATTTGTTCCTGCCTAGTTAAATGGAAAATGTTATCCCATTATACAAGCTGAATTCTACAGTATTTTAGAAGGTGAGCTGTAAAAAATAGGAATGGCAGACCTTTTAAATTAAGATGCTTGATTGGCAGAAATATATGCTGGATCCCAATCACTCTGCTTTTAAGATTATATCTGATATTTAAATTTCTGTCCCAGACATAAAAACTGCAGCTGTTGCTAAGCAAATTTAATGAATTGCAAGGGAGGGTTCCCCCCCAGGTGAAAGATAGTGACTCAAAAGTTTTACTGTAAGCTAATGTTTACATTTATTTCTGTTATTTTCATGCCCCAGTTGACCAATGTGATGTCATTCTATTTGTTTTGGCCAAAAGTGTGATCGGATTTATGCAGAATGGATGGGAGCTGGAAAGAAGCTCTATTTTACAGCTAGAATAATGCTTATAGCTTTTTTCAGTACATAAGAGACCCCTGCTGCGTTTTTAGTTCCTTGGACTGGACTGTGGTCTGTTAATCATGTAACCATCTTGCAGAAATAGTTTTGTGAATTGGCTGTAACCACTGTTCCATAACAACTGTGTTTGCATAAGGAGATTTAATTTTGTGTTTATTATTAAAAGTGTTGATCTTTTTGCTGGTGGTGTAGTAAGTAGGAAATTTATTTTGTTTGATTTTTTTCTCAGAATGTAACATGAAAGCGGATAGAAGTTTCTACATAGCTCAATAAGTGTCTATCAAATGAATAGCAGTTTGGAGAGAGAGTTTATCCAGTCTGTATCCCATCAGTATTAGGGATGTTTGAACCTCTGCCAATTTGGCTCACTTCCTGTTTGCCAGTGGTGACCAGACAGCCTATTAAACTATGGGTTGTTTGGCTCTTTGCAGCCTGTTCACAGGAACAGGCCATTTGTAGCCATCAGAAGCAGAAGGCTGGGGGAGGGAGTTGGCTGGGGAAATTTTGCTATATACCCGGAAAGTTTATTTTTGGTGGGGGGGAGAATCAGGAGCAAAATCCCAGTTAATCAGTTGAAAATCATCATCTTCTGAACTCCCTTCCTGAAAACTTTCCTGCCTCCTAGTCTTTATCTCCCTTCTCTTCTCTCTACCCCAAGCTCTGGGCTTGAGCTAGAGAAAAAAGAAGAGAAAAGAGCTCTTCCTCCTCTCCCTTTTGCAATGCAGAGACTGCATGCCTGCACCAAGTTTGGAGATGAGGAAAGGGAAAAGAGCTATTTCCACCCTCTTCCTTTTCAAATGCAGAGATCAAAAGTATTACCTCTTTCCAGACCTAGCTTGTAAGGAAGGGAAGGACTCCCTTTTGCAACTTCACTGTGTAGCTATTATGCTTAGGGGGGATCGATAAGACAACAATTGCCAGCTGATCCCCTGATCAGCTGTGAGTCTTCTAAAAAAAAAGGCACCTGCAAACTTAGTGTTTGGCAGCTGTTCAAGTTGCTTGATGCACCTGAACATATCCCTGTTTCAATCATTGTCTGATTATGAGTGTCAATCAAGGTAAATGCCTTTTCTGAACAGGTTTGCTAAAAAATTAACAGCATCCCTGGTCAGTATGTTAGCCAAATTGCTTTAATTTAAGATTAGCAATTGGCAAAATACCGGGTTCTTTGCCAGCTATACCAAGGTCCCGCCCCTTCCAGGAGTTCCCAGAAAATAAGGCACTTGAGGTTGAGTGGTTCGTTTGAATGATGTTTACTGTAAGATGTTTTCAAGCATACAAAACAGAATCATACACGCATACACACAAGATCTAGGAAACTTAGGTAGAAAATAGCACTGTTGCATGAGCAGAAGATTCGTTGGTTGGGTGATACTTTACCTGTCCTGGAGATGGGTGATCCATTTCCAAAAGAAGATTGGGAGAGGTAGAAAGGAAAAATGGGGAGCGTGATCTAAACCTGCAGATACACGCTTCTTCCTGGCTTCGCAAACCAGGGACTAAAGATGGAGGCAAGGTAATTGGATAGCAAGCTGGACGTAAGAGGTTGGTAAAGAAGATAGGGGTCGTGGCGGCTAGCAACAATTGTCTGCTGTGCAAGATCTTTTATCAGGTGGCATTGGGGCGGGCTGCGCTCACCACATCCCACAAACACACTTACCAGTTAGTTTGTCCCCACTAACCCTACCATTGGTCAAGGTAAAAAGGAGGAGGAGATGGGAAGGAGTGGTCAGTATTGCAAATCTAGGTGCTAAGCAGGAACTGACACCTGGGCAAGCTGCTAGGATTCATGGCGCCTTTCCATTGTCTCTTGATGGCTCTGGCCAGGTCACTCAATGGCTGGAGTATCAGTTGCCAGGTAATGTCACTTAACATAATCTCTTGCAGGATCTTTGGGGGAAGGTATGAATTGACCAGCGTAAGGAGACAGAGGAACCCTTTTGAAATGGACTTCTGGTCTCTGGCTCAGTGTGAACTATTGAGGGTGCTTCCTGCTGTGGACTGGAGCCTCTTACCGTAATAAAGATTGCATTTTGTCCTTTGCAGTATAACAACCCAAAGTTCAAACTTATGATCATAAAAGTTCATAAGAGCATATGGTATGCCTTGCTGGCTTACAATTACCAGAATATGCTGAACATATCATAATAAAAGAAAGCAAAAATATCATGCTGATTCATATGAAAGACAATGCTTTTAAAAATGCTGCCTTTCATTGTTAAGAATGTCATTATATACACTTAACACAAGTTTAGTGGACCTGGGGGAAGAGGCTGGGAGCCACACAGGGCTCGCTGGCAGCCATCAGCAGGGGCAGGAAGTGTTGGTAGGCCCAGCATGTCTCCCAGTTTCTGCTGTTGGCATTGGAGGGAGGGAAGGAGCCTTGGCAGCCCTGATGGTGAAGACCAGAAGCCACACAGGGCTCAACAGTGTTGTCAGTGACCATGGGGGAAAAAGGAGCCTCAACAGGCCTGGCAGTGGAGGCCAGGAGGGCTTGACAGTAGGGTTGCTAGGTCCTACCTGGATGCTGGCGGAGGGCTCCAGGGTCTGTTTTGGGCTTGAGCCCAATTTTACCATAGAGTTTTGCCCAAAAAACTAGAGCGTCACCCCCCAGTGTCAGCAACATGATGATGTCACTTTCAGTTGATGTCATTATGTCACATTCAGGGACATTTGCAGGCCTGTAGAATGTGGGGATCTATTTAACCTAAAAGAAGAATCCAGGCTTCCTTTATCTGAGCCCTAGCTGTGTGTTAGTATCAGGAACAAATAAAAGTGGGGATTCATACAGGAAGCATTAGTGGCAGCACAAGAACCAAACTCTAATACCATGTATGTGAATTTGCTTGTGTATGCCTAAAATATTAAGACTGAAAGACCGATTTCTTACAAGGAGCTGCTGTGTCATCATTCCTCCCTTTCCCCCAGTTCCACTGGTCAATTTCCCACTAATAGCTGCGCGGCCACATTTTGATCCGCGGCTTTGCACGATTTTCCCCGTGGCTTCTTGATCCTGTTTTTTGAGGATCTAGAAGCTGCGGGGGAAATCATGTGAAGCCACGGATCAAAATGTGGTGTGCGGCGATTAGTAGGAAATTGACCAATGGAACCGGGGGAAAGGGAGGAGTGACGGCGCCACAGCTCCTTGTGAGAAATCAGTCAAAGTGATGATGCTGAAGACAAAACACAGATAAACTTTTAAGAACAACATCGTTAATATCCAGTTGCCATGTAAGGAATTTGCCATGTATTATTGCAAAGTGGACATTTTCTTCATCAAAGTCATTACAATCTAAAACTTTTTGGCAAAGATTTGAATCAGTGCAAATGGAAGGTAAACTTCACATCATCATTGGACACATGAAGATGATACATTAGCTTAAAGTCTGTGCTAAAGCATGCTCAGTGAAAATATCACAATATCTTGTTTATAAGGCATCCAAAAGAAAGCAAGAAATCCTTATCAACCACTGTATAAATACTAATTCTGATGCACTTTACGTTTATATAAGGGTGACAGAGTGCTGTTTGTGCAGAGCATCATAATGTAAGGAACAATCAAGATCAGCCCTCCACTGCTTTGTAATACCAGCTGAGTGGCCTTGACAATAATGCAGTTTGGGGTTATTATTCTCTTTTATGTCCTAATATTAGCACAAAATGTAATCACAATTATTTCAGATACTAATTGCATGCTCTCTTTTTTTGGCAATTGAAAGTTGTCTTTGAAACATGCTTTATATAGGTTTAGATAAAGTCTGTTAATAAATGGGTTGGGAGCGTAATAGGCCTTTGCATGTTCTTCTAGTACAATGGGTTATGATGCTCACCCCCTTCTGTTTCTTCAGTAGTCCCAGAGGGGAATGTTGGGACCATCTTGGAACACAGAATGGCCAGAAGAATAAGGCCTCAGAGACTAATGGCCAGCTTTGGGGCTCACTAAGACATGTAACCTGTTGGCATCAAGGCAACATTCTTTGTGTATGTGTAGAATACTAATACTTGGGTATTATGGAAGGCCAAATGTTAAGACACTGAAAGTGGTCTGCTGAGGTTAGCTATGCTTACTATTTGCTGTTCTTCCTAATGGATTATATCAGAATTCAGGATTCCACATTAGTAAGTACTCAGAGCAATGTTGAGTTGAGCACTTGCTGATGTGGAGAACTGGATTCTGAAACAATCCAGTGAGAAGGATAACAAATGGTAGGCATAGCTAATCCCAATAGACTACTTTCAGCATTTAACTTTCCCCCTATAATTACACATGCAGAAAATCAAGTCCAGCATGTGGATGGTGCAGGGCAAACAGCTCTGAGAAAGCAGGAGCAAAACATTTACAATAAATTTTAGAACTTTTTAAAGTGATCCATGAAAAAATAAAAACAGTGATAAAAAAATCATAGTTTTTCAAGTTTTTAGGTACAAATGGCAAACTAAGATTTAAAGAGAAATGTGTTCCTCCCACACTCTTAATAAATGGGGATGCTCAGTCACTCATATATACAGGCAGCAGTCTGTCACAAATTGCAACCAGGAGCCTTGAGCCTTGGGGGGGGGGGGGGGAATTTGGTTGTTTTTTAAATGTTGGAAACTGGATTGAAAACTTTCAATTACTTACACACAATTGCTCACTCACAATGACTCTGGGACATGTATAATCCAAGAAAGAAACTATGTTATGAATGTGCTTCTGCAGCACGACCCTGCTAGCCACCATACTAAATATCCCCACTGCACAGATGCAGAACGGCTCCAATGCTATACATTTGAATTGCAAGCAAATCACTGAGGTGATATAGAAAGTGTCCAGCTTGACACAAAACAGCTATTGTGAACAAAGTGATTTTGAATAAAAAGTTCATAAAAGATGATAATATAAAAAATCACTACAAGTTAACCAAAAATACCATATTTCCACAGCTTGTATATACAGTATTAATTCCAGCAATCAAAAAAATTAACATAGAATTTATTACCCACAAACCCACTGTATACTTCAAAGATTCTCATTAAAAATGTAAATATAAGAGATACCTAAATTGGTGTATGCATGCATGTGTCTATAAGATAGACAGGAGGCCGGGATATTCATCACCAGCTGGTTTTAGCCCATTCCTTGAATTCATCCACGATGAAGCCCTATGCATTCATTAATGTGCACCTGCATTGTGGACAGTTAGATTGTAGCAAGGCTTGAATGTTTTCCTTGAAGTCCCATTAATCGTTGTTGTATACACATACATGCTGAATGTAAATGCTGGAAGGAAATGTACTACCCATGTTAATAAGCTTTGTTTGGAGCCATCTTTAAAAGAACTATTCCATACAATAACACTCAGTCAAGACTGATTGTAAAGGTTTCTATAACACATTTGTATTTGTACATTAGTTATTTGTACATTAACAATGAGTCTAATTTTTGTTCAGTTTGTACCAGCACAAGCAGAACATTTTCAAGGTTACTAGATAAGCTGGAACTGCTCATGCACCAAAATAATGCTTTGCCTTGCCTTTCTCTTATATTTACTTATTAGCGCTGCACTAATGTTAGATCACTTCTTCTTGATAACCTAGTTATCTTCTCCTGCATCCAAGCTGCTTAAATAATTAATCTTATTTCTCTTGCTAATATTATTTAAATGTTGTGCTGAATCCATACTGTGTGAAATCCCTTGTAAAAACCCTCTTAAAGTAAATAGAATTTTAAAATCCCTCCTTAACAGATTTTCAAGTGGCTTTTCTTTTCAGCTATAGAAGCAGCTAGGTAAGGAGTCCCCAGAATTTTGGGCCTGTAGGTACGTTAGGAATTCTGACACAGAATGGTGGGTACAGCCACAAAATGGCTGCCTCGGGAGCCAACACACACACACACACACACACACACACACACACACACACACAGAAGAAAGCAGGGAAAAAGAGGGGTAATTTTTAAAAATACACTGGGAAAGAGAATTAGAGGATAGAATAAAGCCAACACTTTGGTGACAATTTTTTAAAAACATTTTTTTTTAAATCTGCAAATCCAATCAGATCTCCAGTGGCCAATTTGAGGCTTTACTGGGGAAAAGCCTACCTGGCCCGCCCACTTTCTAAAAACATTAGGAGGAGGAAGAGAAGATTGGATTTATACTCCATCCTTCACTAGGAGTCTCAGAGCAGCTTACAAACTCCTTTCCCATCCCCTCTCCACAACAGATACCCTGTGAGGTAGGTGGGGCTGAGAAAGCTCTTTCCAGAGCTGTCCTTGAGAGAACACCTGTGACAGAACTATGGCTTGCCCAAGGTCATCCAGCAGCTGCAAGTGGAGGAGTGGGGAATCAAACCTGGTTCTCCCAGGTTAGAGTCCACGCACTTAACCACTACACCAAACTGACACTCCTGGTGGGTGCCAGGAAAGCTGTTGGCGGGTGCCATAGTGTTCACAGGAACCATGATGGGGACTCTGAGCTAGATTTTTAGCTTGAGGGATCACTTCATAGTACCTAAATATGAACATATACCGATGAGTTGATCAGAATGAAATTTGTACACTTTGTTTACATGCTTTTCTTGTGTCTTTATTTGCAACTTGAAATGGAAAGCTAAGGATAAGCCACCCCTTGTAACTATGTGGCAGGATATATTTCAAAATTCATAACGTGAATATGAAGGCATACGAAATAAGTAATCTGTGAATGACAGACTTTTCTGTCCAATGTAAATTTAGTGAATGTCTTTCATTCTGGATTGAGAAAAAGCACTTTGTACCATATGAGATCAGTTTGAGAAATTTCCTTAATCAATGAGGTTTCTGTGCTGATAGAACAATCATGATCTATTTCATTAGTTTCCAAATACTTTGCACTGTCTCTTATCTCACAAATTTTTCATATTGTGCTCTGCTAATGCATCTGCATTAGAAACAATACACATAGACTTGTGTCCTATCACCTGTTCCCAATTATGGAAGAAAATTTCTGTAGAGGAGAGGGGAAAGTTCTGCTGATTTCCCCTCCTTTTGCAGTCCATCTTCTCTCTGTTGAAGTTCTGCTGATCCTCAGAAACAAAATTCCCATGGAGAATTCCCACCAGCTGCAGGAAAGTGAGATGAAAGGTCCTACTTTGCAATCTCTGTTCCACTAATGCATCTTGTGGGATACAAGCAATGATCAATTGCTTTTTCAGACTACTGGATGGGAAATGGAATATCTGAATTCTCCTTTATGTAAAAAAAAATCTCTTCATATTCCAAACTACAAAAAAAGTTGCAACAGCACAGTCCTAAACAGAGTTACATACTTCTGAATTTAAGTCAATAGGTTTAGAAGAGTATAACTTTGTTTATGATTTCATTGTAATTAAACATGTTCTGTGGCATGCTTGTTTTGAATCTGTAGGGATTTTTTAAATGAAATCTTCCATATAGCAGACCTGTAGTTCTAAGCATTATTCCACACAACTCACTCAATGTGCTACTGTAGAGTTCCTGTGTGATGAACATTGCAAGGATGACATTAAAATGGCACATTAGATTGTTGGTGATGCTAGTTTTGATACTCACATTGACTATTTTGCCAGGACTTTTAAACATATGCTTTGGCTTTCACAGAAAAGCAATCACTCAGTATAATATCTGCCATATCTATTTAAGAAAAAAAAATCAGCTGGCAGATTCAATGCAGAATTTAACTTCAATGATAGAAATCCCTCAAGCCACTCATGCCAAAGAAACCTGCATACTATGTTTTTAGCAAGTATATTTCCTTGCAGAAGATGCAATTGCTCTTCTGTGGAATAATCTCAAACATCTGAAGCCCCATTTTTAAGAGAAGAGAAGGTGGTAATATATTATATCCCTATAATTGGTACTAGAATCCTTTATGCAATTCTATTCAATTTCCCACAAATACTACCAAAAAGTTTTCAGTCTGTGGTTTTCTGCAGTTATGACTTCCATCTGTTTCCCTCCCTCCCTCCCTTCCTTCCTTCTTTTATCATCTTGGTTTTCTGTTTCCACTTTTGGTTTGGGATTATTTTAAAGCTATTTTAATGTGTTTAGTAGCTATGGGCCATGTGACCTTTGCAGCCTATTTCTTTCTGTTATCTTTCCTGTTTAAACCATTTTATGTCACATAACTCCGTTTGAACTATCTTATGAAATGCCCCTGAGATTTATTAAACATGCACATTTCACACTAGTACAATATCGTGTGTATAAGATGCTGAGCTGCAGACCGGAAGGTCGGTAGCTCGGCAGTTCGAGACACTAGTGCCAAGGGCGTAGACTTTCTCAATCCCCGGGGGGGGGCGGGGGCTGTCTTTCGTGTGCGCGCGCTTTGCGCGCGCGCACGCTCGGGACCATGTCCCGCTGCTCTCCCCCCTGCCCCAGGGAGCCGCCGCCGCCGCTTCCCTCCCCCGAGGAGGGAAGAGGCCCGTCCGTCCGTCCAGCGGGAGCAGCCGCAGCAGGCGCACCTTGACCTGGCCGGCGGGGGACGGGGCGCGGCACTTGTCCGACGCGGCTCCCCCCGCGGGGCTTCCCCGCCGCCTCCTCCTCAGGCGGCCAGGGCGGGAAGGGGGGGGCGCAACAGCGGGACGCCGGGGGGGGGAGACTCACGGGCCGGACTCGGGAGGAGGACCGCGGCCGCCTTGCCCGGATCCACCCCGTTGACCAGGAGCCCACGCCAGGGCCGGCCTCTCCGGGGCATCGGCGGGCGGCTCCTCCTGAGCGGCCCGGAGCAAGGAGCTCCGCCTGCCTGCCTGCCTCCCCCCCCCCGGTGGCTCGCGGCTCGCCCAGCCGGGGCGGGGGGGGGAAGCGGGCTGCTGCTGGGGCCCTGTCTGTCTGTCTGTCTGTCTGCGGGGCCGGCGGTAGCTGGCGCCCGAACCAACGACCTGGTGCCACCGGCTCCCGCTCCGCCTCGCATTTCCCGGGGGGGGGGCTCAGCCTCCCCCGGCAAAATGAACACCCGCCGGTGGCCAGTCAGCCGGCCATCGCCGCCTCTCTCCCCCCCACCCCGCCCCAGGGAGGCAGGAGGGCAGGCCGGGGGTGGGGGGGAAGGAGAGGCGGCGACGGCCGGCTGACTGGCCACCGGCGGGTGTTCATTTTGCCGGGGGAGGCTGAGCCCCCCCCGGGAAATTTCGGGGGAGGCTCGAGCCCTCGAGCCCCCCCGTAGTTGACGCCCATGACTAGTGCTGCATGACAGAGTGAGCTCCCGTCTCTGGCCACAGCTCCTGCTAACCTGGCAGTTCAAAAGCAAGAAATTGCAATTAGATAAATAGGTACCACTTCAGTGGGAAGGTAACAGCGTTCCATGCACCTCGGCATTTAGTCATGCTGACCACATGATCACAGAAAAGTCTTTGGACAGTGCTGGCTCTTCGGCTTGGAAATGGAGCTAAGCACCATCCCCTACAGTCGGATTTGACTAGCTTTTGAGCAAGGAAAACCTTTACGTTTTATTGAACACTATGGCAGGACACAGTTTTAAAGAATATTCCTAGTGTTTTGAGGATTCTGTGATGTACAAATGGATTTATTTGGTTCCACCATGGCTTCTAGTCAAGCAAGTTTTTGTGGTTTTTGAAATCATAGCAAAACCTTGGAAACCTGTTCTCTAAATACTACAGTGAGAAGAGTATACATTGGACATGCTTTGATTCTTGTTTGTTTAAATCACTATCTGTTCTCTAAGGGCCAGACTAAAATGGCAGTCACTGGAAAAGCCCCCCCCCCCCCCGAGTATTTGTTCCCTGCTCTGTACCGAGCTAGCAACATACCTATCTTTCTTTGAATGTTTGATTTTATGCATGTTTATTCAAGATCAAAGAGATTTATCCCAAGTAAGTGTGCTTAGAATAGTAGCCCTAGGATATTTCTGTATGTTCTGCTGATGTCAGTCCATCAAGGAAGAAAGCAGGATCAGGGACAGCAATAAAAAAGGAAAGAGTGGTGTTATGGTAGTAGGATTCCAAGCCCCAAAGGCAAAAAGTGCTCTGCTGGGTCAAACCAAAAGTCCAGCCCTTTATCTCCAACAATGCCCAGACATGGACACAGTGGAGATAGCTGAGCCCAGCTTGGTTTTTGTTTGCTAATACTTGCTAATCAAAGGTGGATTGTCACAGACTATGGAGATCCCACTTCATTTATATTTTTTAAAATAAATTTACAGATATTAGTACCATATAAAAACAAAACATAGAAAAAAGATCTCAACATAGGATAACGGTTTAATATTCAAACTATCCACATCTAATAAAGATAAATCCATATAAAAATTGTCCCACAGATAGAAGCATGGACAGCTATATAACATGTGACAAATTTATGCTTTGCATGAAGGAACATACTATTGTTCTGAACATACTACTAACGTGCATGACTTGCAATTGCTTTTGTTTAGGTAAGGTTTTATCTTTCATTGTGTTGTTTGTTCACCTAGTGGGGAGATACCCTTCTAGAATTCTTCATAGTCTGACTGGGATTTAACAGTCAGAATTAATTGGGGGTTATCACCATTTTGACTATATCACTGATTACTCCACTGGTGCCTCCATATCCTTTCTATATAAATTAAATAGCACCAGTGTTATTATAGATCATTGAGAATTCTACTGTTTGCTTGTAAGTATGCATACTGTATTTACTCAAGCCTATTTGCCTACTTATTGGACAATTTCAACAAATTCTAAATGGTTAGTGAGACAAACCACTCCTTTACAAAGGCCATGATGGGTCTTCTACATCTGTTCATCTGTACTGCTGGATTACATTGATTTGCTGCCTGGATCCTCACTGTAGCTTTAGCTGGGAGCCATGACACACCAGAGAGACTTCCTGGGCAGTCATGAAATGGCTTTCCTGGGAAGTAGCATATGGCCATATTGAAAATTATATAAGCATTCTATCAATTAAAAAAAGGCTCATTAACATATACACCCACTCTGTTTTTATTCAGTTCTGTTTTTTATATAAAAATTGCTTATTACCTTAACCAAGACTATACAGAGGAGCACATTCATAGTTGCATAGTATTTAGACACACTGAGAGCTGGCGTGACATACAGGGTAGAGTGTTGAGCTAAGACCAGAGCATAGGCGTCAACTACAGGGGGAGGGCTCAAGGGCTTGAGCCCCCCCGAAATTTTCCGGGGGGCTCAGCCACCCCCGGCAAAGCGGAGCACCCACTGGGCCCTTTATAGGCCTGCCCGCCTGTTTGCCCACCGTCCGGCAGGCTTCCACCACCACCTCTTTCCCCCGAGCCTGGCCTGGCCACTCCTGCAATCCTGCCTCCGTGGGGCCAGCTGGGCAAATGCCCAGTGTGCTGGCGTCACCTGGAAGTGACGCCATCATGCTGGGCATGTTGCCGGGGTGATGCTCTAGCAATTGCCCCGAAACTCTATGGCACCAGGCCAGACCAGGCTGGGGGGGGGGAGGCGGCAGGGACTTGGTCCTGGCGTGCACGCATGCTTCGTGTACGTGCACGCAAGAGCCCCCACCCCCCCAGGGATTTTAAAAGTCGACGCCCCTGGACCAGAGTAACCTTGTGGCTTTCATTCTTCCACTCCCACTCTGCCATGGAGACTCACTGGGTAACCTTGTGCCTTTTAGAATCTCTCAGCTTTACAAGGCTGTTATTGTGAGGATAAGGTGGAAGAGAGAACAATGATGTGATAAGCCTCTTTGGATCCTGATTAGGAAGAAAAGTGGGATGTAAATTAAAAATGAATTAAAAGTATAAATAAGCATTCTGCCTGAAAGGCTACACTTTTGCTTTGCCACTTCTTTATTTTGGAAATAGTTGATTACATTGACACAAGTAAAGGGTGTTTGGTCTTAAGAAGAAATATTTCCTTTTCTAATTGGATAGCCATATTAAATTACTGTAGAATTCCTCTGCCCTTTCCATAGCTACCTAACCTCCCTGAAGGTTAGCTTGTTGGGAAGTGGGCTGAGTAAAGAACAGCTTCCGCCTATTCTCCCCACACTGTATTTGCACAGAATATTTTCTCTGAAGCTCAGGATAATTTTCTTTGAACTGGTTTTCCTACCTGGGATCAAATAGCAGGATCTCTCCTGCCCTCTAGAGGAAGACAGAAAGGGTCAAGCACTTAGCTGAATCATTTCAGCGGCCAATAATTTCTGTGACCCTGTGGTAGTGTGTGCTAGTTTAAACTAACAATTTGCTAAGCATTATTAAACCCCTCACAGTTACTTTTCTGCTGTTTCCACATTAACTTTTACACTCTTGTTTTTTAGACTGTCTCAGCTGTCCTAAGCAGCTAATACAAAGACAAGGGCAACAAGCTCTTTTAAAATACATATCTTACCTTGCCCAGGAAGTGAAGGTTTATATAACCCCCCCACACACACACACATACAAAATCACCTTTTAAAGAGTTATTATTAAAAATATATATAATAAAAATATTGTCACAAATAGTACATGATTTTTTGGTTAGTGACTACTGGAACTGCTACCAAGAACTGTTACCAGGACCACCACCTGGGAGGTGATGGATTCTTTGAGCTGCAATTTAAGATCGCCCACCAAGCCACTAGAAACAATCAGTTGTGTCCTACATTATTCTTGCCCATTATTTCCCAATTGCTTAGGTTAATTAAGTGTAGTCAGATGAGCTGTGGGGATTCATTCCTACCCATAATTATATTTGTTAGCAATAGGCTAGGATTTTTCGTTCTTACTTAGTGATATTTGGGGGAGGGAAGTAAGATGGGAGGTTTGGGTGGGAGGGAGTGTTCTGCTGTTAGGAATCTGATTAATTAATAACACCCTGATGGGCCAAACTGGCTAATGTTAGTATATTATTATTTGTTTGATATGTTCAATATGTTATGTGAGGCTGGGGAGGATCTATGACATGGGAGAGGATTCTAAGAACATTTGTAATGCCAGCATTGGGTCAGGGATCTTGGTAATCGGGGGCAGAGGGATGTTTGGCAGCAGGAGAAGATATTATAAAGGAAAGAGATGGAGATATGGATATGCTCAGACCCCTTCCAATATTTGTCCCATCCCAAGACACGTTGGTGGAGAGGTATGAAAGATACATGCTTCTCTGACACTGATGTTGTGTAATGCCAGGTCCATTAATAATAAGACTATGATGCTGCAAAGCTACTTTGCAAAAGCAGCAAGTGGACCTGGCATGCATGACTGAGACCTGGGTTAGAGAGGGTGAAACAGTCGCCTTAAGGGAAACTGCCCCATCAAGTTTCTTGGTCTTTCATCAGTCTTGGTCAAATGGGGGGTGGGGGGTGGGATTACTCATCCATGAGTCTTTTTCTTTCAGGGCACTCCCTGCACCAAAGATCTCTGGTGTTGACTGTGTAAGTCTGATATGGGAAGCCGAGGAGAGTTTGACTGTCTGGCTGGTTTACTGACTGCCTAGTGCATCAGCAGACAGTCTGCCAGGCCTGTCTCCATCGCATCCGCTAGTTCTTGGCTGGCTCAGTTATTTAGGCTATTTCGGTCTTTATCCTCCCTTTCTGGGAGAACCCAAAATTGTGAGCTTTTTTGTGGATAAAGTCTTGTTGTTCTGCCACAACCTGCCCATCACTGCTGATATAGTAAGGGAACTTGAGGATTCAGTGGATTCAGTGCTCAACAACTTTACCTGACTCTCTCAACGACTTAAGCCGACTCTCTTGGGCTGACATCAACAGGATCCCTGAGCACTGTTAGGCTGACCTCATGCCTCTTGGATCCATGTCCGTCACGGCTGGTGAAGACCGGCGGCGATGGTATATGGAGTCCCCTGATGGACATTATCAACCTGTCCCTCACTTCTGGGGTCTATTCAGGGGGCTTAAAAGAGGCCATGGTAATACCGCTCTTGAAAAAGCCATCTTTAGATCTGGCGGATCTGGCCAATTACTGCTCAGTTTCAAATTGAGTGTTGCTGGGCAAGGTAATTGAGAGAGTGTTGGCTGAGTAGCTCCAAAGTTTCCTGGAGGATGCAGTGGCCCTAGACCAATTCCAGTCCAATTTCCACCCTGGCCATGGGATGGAGACAGTGCTGGTCACCTTCACAGATGATCTCCATAGACAGTTCGATTGAGGCAGGTTGGTGTTGCTGTTGTTGATCGACCATAGATCAACTATGACCTGTTTGCCCACTACCTTGGTGACATAGGAGTCCATGGAGTAGCCTTGCAGTGGCTTACTTCATTCTTCCAGAGTTGGGGACAGAGAGAAGAGAGGGAGTTGCCTCACCACCTTTTGGTGTGTGGGGTTCCCCAATGGATCAATCCTCTCTCCTATGCTGTTTAACATCTATATGCACCCTCTCACCCAGCTGGTGCAGAGTTTCAGGCTGGGTTGTCACCAGTATGCTGATGACACCCAGCTGTACCTGTTGATGGACAGCCAGCCAGGTGCCACCTCATCTATTTGGCTGAGGGATTAAAGGCCATGGCTAGATTGGCTGAGACTGAATCCACCAAAGATGGAGATCCTGTGGCTGAGAGGGAGCAACCTGAGGTTGAGGTATCAACTCTCAATGCTCAATAGCATGCCGCTAACACCAACATTGACCATCAAGAGCTTGGGAGGTTCAGGTAGCACACGTTGCCAGACTGGCATCCTTCCAACTTCACCAGGTCAGGCAACTTGCCCCCTACCTCTCTAGCTCTGACCTTGCCACAGTGATCCATGCAACAGTCACCTCAAGATTGGATTGCTGTAACTCACTCTGTGTAAGGCTACCCTTGAGGCTGATGCACAAATTACAGCTTGTCCAGAGCACAGCTGTACAGGTACTTATGGGTACCCCAATGACTGCACATTGTACTGCACCTGTACTTTGCCAGCTGCACTGGCTCCGAGTTGAGTACTGGATTCGCATCAAGGTTTTGGTTCTAACCTTTTAATCATCAAGGACCACCTCTTCTGGTATGCCCCCTGAAGAGCTTTATGCTCAGGAGACCAAAATGTACTGGCAATCCCTGAACCAAAAGACAGTTGGCTGTCCTCAACTAGGGCCAGGTGGAACTCTCTACCTAGTAATATCTGTACCCTGTGGGACCAGTTCTGCAGGGTGTGCAAAATAGAGATGTTCCACCAGGCCTACAGTTGAGGACAGCAACAGTTCCTTACTATGGCTTCCACCAGTATGTGATCCCTCCCTATGAAGGGAACAAAATTATATTATGCCATCGATTATCTGAAGGAATCCTACTGTTTTATCTGCTTTAACCACTTATTATTTTCCATTTATTGCTTTTAATTAGTTCTGTTTAATTATGATGTACATTGCCCTGAGACCTGTGGGAGAGGGAATAATAATAATAATAATAATAATAATAATAATAATAATAATAATAATAATAATAATAATGCCATTCCAGTGTCATTGAAAACCTCCTGGTAGAGAGGAATTCTGAGAGTTTGGTGGCAAAATGATGATTTCTTAACAATTTATTGTTACTTTGACATGGTGAATTGACATGGTGAATTGACATGGTGAATTTTTTTGAGAGAATTAAAATGGTAAAAACCATCTTTAGGAAATAGGCTCTAACTGTATTAGAGATTTGGTTGCAAATTTGTTGAAAACCTGTACTACAGGTTTTGTTGATATTTTACTCCTTTGTATTGACAAAAATCTGTGGCATTGTGTATACTATCTCATACAAAATTCCCACAGTTGGTTTTGTCCATACTGCATTCATCTGGATGGATTCTTAATTGTATACTCTTAATTTACCAAGAAATCTCTTCCTTTTGTATTACAGTGGCTGGACACCCAGCATTAAAGGCAGCTGATATTCGAATTGCTGGAAACGTAGTAGCTGCATCTATGCGACAATGGAAAGAGAGAAACCGTGAGACTGAATTACCTAACTCATTACCAAGTAACTAACATAGGATGTCATTCATACCTAGTGGAAGTAAATGGCAGCCTATCTCATTGATTATAATGATACTGGATTGCAACCTTCATTTCTAACAAGTATCTTCTGATGAAAATATCCAGGATATAATGAGAAATGTTTCATTTTTAGAAGAAGAAAATAATCAAAATACAAGTCCTGAGTCCATAATGTCCATAGATTGCTGTAAGATTATAAAGGGTATCAGCTAGGCTTTAGAAACCTAATATGTGAAAATTCAGCAGGTCAGTGTAATAATCTGGATTATTGTAGAGTAATGTATGCCACTAAATAAAGGTTTTTGCTCATGAAATGTTATAGCTGCTTATGAAATTATTGTGTATGTTTTTAAGAGAAAACAAAACAAAACTTGCAATTAGTTACATAACGCTATATCTCCCAATCTATAAAACACAGCATAAGGTCATTGAATAGATGCCTTTATTTTGCCATTGTTAGTTTTCTATAAATAAATTGGCACTTGATCCTCATCAAGAGCAAGAAATATTGGATATGCTCTCTAAATGTCCATTTTGAGGGCTTTTTTTTGGGGGGGGAAGCTATCTATCTGATAGAAGTCATCACTTATATGTAAATGAACTGTCAATGGTTTGCCACTGTTGGCAATCACTGGACTGTGAAGGGTATGTCTTAATAACAACCAATGCTCTTCACAGACTTTGATTTACTGGAAATAAAATAGAAAAGTCCTCTGGGATTACGAAGGACACTTGTTTCAGATAAAATGTCTAGACAGTAGCAATATATCTGGAGCTTTTATTATAGCAAAACTGCAAATTAGAATAGAGTGCAGAGAAAGTTCCTGTGACCCAGCAGAGTTCAGAAACAGAGCTTCCCGTTGATCTCCCCCCAACACCTAAACCCATATTAAGTGCATAAGTATAAGAAGAATTCAAAAGAACAAAAAAGGATTATATTCACAGTTTCAAAGCAGCAATTTTGCTGGAGTCTCCTGAATTTTCTACCATCTCATCAAAGTTCTGTCCTCTTTTGAGATTATCTAAAAACTATTCTACGTTGTCATACATGGCAGATATTAAAATAATTTTCCAATATAAGAGGTTCTTCTGTCAAACTTCTAACCCAAACACCCACTTTTGTTACAGCAAATGGCAGAAATAATCATATTCATATTTCATTTGCACAGAAATATAGCTGTGTTTAGCTACATTCTCTAACAGAAAATGAGAAAGAGTCAGTTAAATATTCTAAAGTTAGTTTACTGGCCAACTGAAGTAATCTTATTAGAATTAATCTTGACCCACTAATGAGAAAAAATAAAAAATCTGGAAATGGCTTTAGAAAGTAACAAGGGGGGGTGTGCAATATTCACGGGGGGGAGAAGCTGACAGCTGCTCCTCCTTCCTCCTCCCCCCCTTCCCCCCGTGTTCCAGCCTGCCCAAGGTGAGGCCCCTCCGGCGCAGAGCCGCGGGCCTTGCCATCTCTTCTCCACCTCCCACCCCGGCTTGGCCCAGCAAGGCCCACGGCTTTGTGCTGGAGGAGCCTCACCATTCCTTCCCTCCCCCCCTCGCCCTCGCGTTCCCCTCCCGCCCGTTCTCCTTTGCCGCGGCTTGAGTGGCTAAATGCGACTCAGGCCCAGGATTTTCCTCCTCCCCCGGCACCATCCCCTCCCTCCCTCCCCCCCGTGCTCGTCTGCCTGCCCACCAGCTCACTCTTCTTTGCTGGGGCCTGAGTGGCTTAATGCCACTCAGGCCCAGCATCTCTCTCCTCCCCCCCGGCACCATCCCTTCCCGCCCCCCCCCCCCGGCCGCACTCATCCGCTGCCAGCGCCGCCAGCACTCCCGCAAGTCCGTTCCCTGCGTGTGTGCAGGGAACCGCTGCCACGCCACCGCCGCCAGCAACAACCACACAACAGGTAAGTTCGTTCCCTGCGCATGCGCAGGGAACGCTTTTTTACTTTTCGGGGGATTTCAGTATCCCCCGAAAACTTTTTTTTAACTTTTTTTATTTTTCTGCAAACGGGGGGATCACCTCCCATCTGCAGAACCCCCTCCCCACCCCCCAAGTGCCCCCCCACGGATTTAAGTATCTGCACGCGGGGGGGGCACTTGGGAATTAGATATATAGATGAAACATGGTTTGGCAGGACTATGATAACATTACTGCTGGCAAAATACTCATTGTTCCACATCTTGCAGTGGTACTCAACCTTTTTGAGTATGAGGAGTCAAAAAATTTCACTGACCCCCTCCCCAAGAGAGTAATTGTATTATTAATATCTGTTGATTTAATGACAAAAAGATCAAAAGGACAATGCTTACTACACATATGAATTTGCAGACCCTGTACAATAAATCTGCAACCCCTCCAGAGGTCCGTGGCCCCTAGGTTTGGGATCCACAGGCATATTGCATTACTTATCTTTACCACCAATTTTATGCCTTCATTAAATAGTATTCAGTTCTGCTCAAAACATAATTTGACAGTAAATTTGGGGTGCCACCTTTGTAGATCTTGAACCATATATTTGGGGAGGAGTTACTGGGATCAGTGAGAGATTCCAGCAGGTCCTAACAATTACACAGAGCCTTGGTAGGTCTGGGCAGATTGCTCAAGCAATGATACCACTACAATACATTATATCTATGACAACACTTCAATATGTGTTGTTGAACAATTATAATGTACCATAAGAATGTCATCTGTGATACAAACATAGGAAAGATAATGGGAAAACCTAATTTATTGTTCACTTTAAATCAACTGAAATCATTTCATAGAGCTTTTCATCTCTTTTCTACTTGATTGCATAAATTATAATAACAGAATGTACTAAATGTTATTGTTCTCTACCTCAGAATTTGCCTGAACTTCCTACAAACGTTCTGGCACAAAATTTGAGAAACTGCTATAAGGTACTCCTTATATAAATCTGTGAAGTACTCTTTATTCATTCCAGCTGTGGGATGGGAACCCAGTTTAATCTTTCAGTGCTTCAGAGGATTGTGTCACCTGTATTGCAAAGAGTCATGTGTGTTTAGGTTCTGTGGCAGTACATTCTCCTTTTATAAAATACCTATAAAAGACATTTTCTTCCAAACTGCCTGTTGCAGAATGCTGTCCTTGTTGTTTTGCAATATCCCTTGGGCTATTTATACTTTCCTGTGCAGATGGTATCCTTATTTTGAGATATTCCTTGAGCTGTTTGTTTTTCTGTGCAGATGTAATTCTGCTATTTCTCCCCCAAGATATCATCTCCCAATATTCTGCTCACTTGCCCATTGTTAAGTTTCTCAGCAAAGCTGGTATTTTTCTGCTGAGAAGGACTCAAAACAATTTTTTAAAATAAACTGAATCCTTTAAGCTATTTTTAATTTCAGATTCCATGAACCATACTGACAGAGGGACTCCCGCATTTGTTTGTATTATAGTGGAACTGTTCAACATTTACCCCTACAGCCGAGAAAAATATGACTATATCATAATACTGGAAGTTACTAGTAGTATAAATATCTTTTCTGTGACTAAGGAAAATAGTCTCCACAAACAGTAATAAAGTTGATGTATTCAAAAGGTTTATATTCTAATGGATTATATTTATATTTTAATGGATTAGGTATGTTAATAGTGCCAGGATAAACAGAGGATAACTCTTCTAAGTGCATTGACTTCAGTGGACATAGAAGGGTGCTTAGGGTGGAACTATATATCTGCTTCCCTCGGTTGCAATAGATTTGCATATGCTGTAGACTATTCTACTATCAAGGCCTGTATTTGGGTCCTCTTGAACCTTCCACTCATTTATAAGACAAATTGTTTATTGTTCTGACAATATTTGGCCACATTTTTCTCATACATGACCAATTTGCTCACATGTGAGCTCAGAGTTCATGGATAACAGCTACAGGAACTTCAAGAAGTAATTCTGGAGGTTTGATGAACAGAGAAGTCGTCATGGCTGAAATTCACTTTGATTAGACAGGAAGCAACATAATATGTCATCTGGCCTGAAAATGGACACTAAATGGACACTAAAAATACCAGAATTAATCACATCAGTTGGAAATGGTGTGTGCTATTTCAAAATGGGATTTATAGCCAATGCATAATTTGCTATGTACTAAGTATAAAGACAAAAAGTCCATTGGTCGGATCAGTACTTAAACTGGGATATTTGCCGCATTTCATAGTATGCTTCAGATTAAATTACATGACATAGAAACTGTCAACTCAAACTGCACTGTTAATTTTCTTTTGTGAAATGATTTTTACTACCATCATGTAGCAATTTTGAAAATCTTAGGGGAGTACTTTTAATAACTACAAATAATAACTACAAATGCAAAATAGGCATGCACCTCAGTTCAGCATGACAGATATTTTTGTGGAAGCAAGAAGAATCCCCAATCCTTTGCTGTATTTGGATGTGCCTGAACAATGCTGTGTGCATGATGCTGTGTACATGATTCTCCTGAGAGAATGCCTGCAACTTGAAACTTGGGATTATATCAGATTTCATGACAGCTATGGTTCAGTTTGAAACGTCAAGTTTTTTTAATGGTTTCTTCACAGTTCCCAGCTGCATTAAAGACAGTTGTTAGAAAAATTGCTGTTAAAATGGAAGCTTGTTTTTGATTCAGTTAGTGGCATTAGAATGGTGTTCAAATGGCACAAAGGGGGGGGGGGGGGAAACGGAAATTGCTAAAGAAATTGGAGAAAAAGGTATTTTCCCAACCATGCCATGAACATTACAGTAATGGGGAAAAAATACAAATTTCTAGCTCCCTGGTTAAAAACAATAGCAACCAAGACTCCAGAAAGGGGTTCTAATAATGATACTGTTGACAATATATATACAATGCCCAACAGTTAATTGGTATGTATCTAACAAATGTTCTTCCCTTCTGTATTGCATACCATGGATGGGGATATGCAACCCTATCCATATGTGAAAATGGGAAGCTGCCTTATACCATCAGGCAACTGACTTATTTAGCACAATATTGGCCAAGGACAGACTGGCAATCTGCCCCGGGAGAGTTCCTCTTGGGAAGCGGGGGAAAGGAGCCCGTTCAGACATCCGCAGCTGTCCCTCATCTCCCTTCCGCACTTACGCGCTTTGAAGCCGGTTTCCTCTCGCTGTAGAAGGACACCGAGAGAAACCGGTGTCCAGGGGCCGTCTTCCGCATGCCTCCCGCTTTCAGGCAGTGTGAACTGGAAGAAGGTGGGATTCAAGCTCCGCAGCAATCTGAATGCTCCGTAACAGCATCCTTGCGCAATATACTGGCCAGTGTGAACGGCCAGCCCCGGGGAATTTTCCCCCCCACAGCTTTTGCCTCCGGATTCCTCCCGCTCCAGTTTGCCAGTCTGTTCTCAGCCATTGTTTAGCCTGATAGGCAGTCATTCCCTAGGGTTTCCCTCATATCTGTTAACTGAGGACCAGACTACACAATATGGTTTTAACAACTTGGTTTACTTGCAGTTATACAGCAACTGTTGGAAACATTGCCTTTTAAAGCCTGCAGAAGCCTGATTTTGCTTCCACAAGGCTGGAGAGGGCCCTAAGGACTGTGGCCAAAGTGGATTCCCACTCATTTACACAATTATAGAGGGGGGAAATGTAGAGTAGAATTAAAAGGTTATGAGATGCAAGCAGTACTGTTTGTGATAATTTCTTTGTAAAACTTGGTGCTCATAACTTATTTCTGTTGTGAATGGTCACTATGTACTTATATGGGTTATGTCTGATTTTAAATAGAAACCTCCCAGATTGTTCTTCCATCTCACTGTCTTTTGCAAGGTAGCCAGTTTTCATCTCACCAAATTCATACTATGTGGACTTAGGCAAACAATTATCTTTTCATTGCCATCTACAATACTTGGCAGCCAATGTAATGTAGTGGTTACAGTGTTGGGCTAGGAGCTGGGAGATGTGAGGCAAATCCCCTTTCCACCACAAAGTTTGCTGCCTGACCTTTAGGAATCTAATCTCTCTTTCTCTGCCAGCCTAACCTAGTTCACAAGGTTATTGTGACAATAAAATGAGGTAGGTAGGAAATATATATGCTGCCCTGAGCTCCCCCGGAGACAGAGTAAGATAAAAACCCAGCCTTGGATTCTGCACAGAGAAAGATGCAACCCCCACCCCCCATCCTGTTGCCTCTGATGTACTAGGTTTCATCCATAAACCTGACCAGAAGCATGCAAGGGAGCCACTCTGAAGGATTTTTTTCAGGGCTGTTTTTGTTTCCCAATCTGCTGCAGGGGGGAGGCTCCTGCCTTCCTCCCTATGCCTTTTTCCTCAGCAGAAATGGCCCCAGTGGGGAGTTATTTGCATAACACTGGAACTGCACACTAGCCCCACCAAAACACAGCCTATGCTTTACACACACACACACACACACACAGAGCGAGCAGGGGGGAGCTTTGCTATTAGTATATTTTCATATCTAAAAGCAAAGGAAGGCAGACCTGCATGATGCACTTTCCCATGGAAAATCCTAGTCTGGCATCCTTAATATTATAATATTTTGCCAGAAAGATTACACCGACTGATTTTTCTCCTGATTCCTTAACACTATATCTCCAAGCCCTACATTGTTCTAGCAGTTTTCTGCAACATCTATCTTGTGTTCAAGTAGGTGCTATATTTAGAATCCATTTTCGCTGTGCTCAGAGTGCATAGTACACTAGACCTTAATGTGTCCTTTATGTACAGGCTAAAGAAACAAGAAAAAAATCTGCTAAGATTCTGGATTCTGCCCACACCAAATAAGTTTCTGAAATCTGTAAATACTTGTTTAGCATATGCACTAGGAACAGAACCTGATCGCTAGCAGCTGTACTAATTGATTGCTGTATCTATTAAAGGAAAATAATTTTGGTGGATACACCTTGCACTGCAGTTGTGGCCAGCAAAGTGTCATATTAGTTTATTACAACTCAATGCTGATTTTATTCATCTGACCTAGTGATCTCCTCTACATAGGGTATAGTCTACTGCACAGTTTGTGCTGACAGCGATCCACAAATGGATGCAGAAGGCAACTATGCCAGTTCAGATTTCTCCACTTTTGAATTCTCCAGTGCATTATAAATATGTGTAGATTTACATCCTTTCTGACGGGGCTTTCAGTGCTATCGTAAGCAGAATTACACCCTTGACTTTAATAGTCTTAGAAGGGTAAACTCTGCTAAGGATTGCACTGTTAGTGAGCCAGAGTGGTGTAGTGGTTACAGAGTCAGACAAGGGCTGTGGTCACACGGTCTTTTAAATCGGGATTCAATGCTGTTCCCTCCCGGATTTAAATTGGCAGATCTGACCGGCCACACCTACTCCCTTGCCGAAGCAGGCTCACTCCCGGGTCCCTAGTGCATTTTCTGACTCCGGGAAAATTAACTACTTTCCTGGAAGTTGTGCTTTAAACCTGCGATTTCTGGACAGCCCTCTCTCACAATGAATGACTGAGCCCATTTGTGGGGAGGGCAGGGTAAAAATGTGAAAAACAAATAAATAAATAAAATCGTGATAAGGGTTGTCTGATTGTCCTTCAGGGTTTGTTTCCGGTTCTTGTAATTGAGCGCATAGGCACTCAAGAGCCTGGCAGCCCTGAAACTTCGAAATGCCCCGTGCTCTGCTCTGGGCCCCGAGCCCCACTGGCTGCCGCCTGGCACGTCTCCCCAGCATGCTTCTCCCCAGGCGGTGGCTGGCAGGGCTTGGGGCCTGGAGCGGAGCACAGGGCAAGCAAGCCAGACAGCCAGTTCCTCCATGTGGTGTTCAGAGGAAGGCAGCCATGCATGGGTGTGTGGGTGGCCCTTGCCTTGCTCTCACCTTGCCTCCCCCAGCAGCCGCTGCCAGGTTGGGATGTGTCGTGATCATCCCAACATGAAAGAAAAAATCCCGCATTTAAAGTCCAGCGGGAGAAAATCGTGAGTAGGGCGCCGTGTGACCATAGCCAAGGATTTGGGAGTCCTAGAGAGTCATTCTAAGACCTCAGTGCTGAAACATTAGAAATGCGAGCACAACACTAGTGCTACTAGATAATATCCTATATTTGCTCAGAAGAGGGGAAATGGGGGGGGGGGGAGATCCACCAAGATGTGGAAAGCATACCAATAGCATGCAGGTCCATAGCACCTCCGCTGCAACCCACCAATCAAGGGGCAACGTGCCAATGAGAACCCCATAAACCCAGAGACAGAATCAGCCAACCAGTACAAGCAATAGAGCAGTGCCCCCTGACACCAGCCTACCACTGCCCACATAACAGCTATATAGATGTGTAATTGCTCCCCTCCTTTAAGTTTGGTATGTGTTCTAAATGTGCCCAACAGGAGGTCATAGGGTTATAGTCCAAAGCCAATGCATCTTATTAGCTAGCTATTACTGTCCTGGTTGAGGCTTATGTAGTAGTGGAGAGAGCTTTAAGGGGTTGCAGACATAGTAGGTATCCTAAACTGTACCATGATTTAGGGACATGGCGTGAGATTGGGGGAGGGGCAATTGTGTTTTCACTCTCCATAAGACTACAAAGTTTTACCAGGGTGAAACATTCTGCTAGAGCTGGGGGCAGGCTGTTGAGGTTTAGGGTGTCAGCTATGCCCTCTTCTTTTCTCCTACATGCCCCTGATGCCCTCTATGCTGGTACCTGGATTAAATTAGCCCAAAATAGGAATGGCACCATTACATGTTGGTGCCAGTGCATCTCCAGGTATGTTATCTCCCACTGCCAGCATTTTTTGTTATGCCAATGTTGAGTTCAGTCACTATCCAAAGCCATTTAACAGCAGGGCTTAGGATGGCTCTCCTTGATTTGAATTCCTGGTCTGCCAAGAACCTTGCTGAATGAAATAGAGGCCCAATCTGCATCTTCCATGTAACACTGCTTCTTTCAGCTGTGGTGCTGGCTTCCATTGCCTCCCATTTGGCTCAGTAGAAAAGCTTGCTGTCTGCATCATGTTTAGGTAGAGCATACAAGAAAGGGGGAGGAGCAGCCTCCTGGGGGTGATGGCAGGGCACTGCACTGCCCTGTGCTGTAGGGAGAAAATGCTACCCACGACCCCCCTGCAGAAAGTAAAGGGGGGTGACCTGGCAGAAGGGGAGGGGGGGCAAGAAAGACTGAACAAGCTGAGTAAAAAACACAAAACACCCAGCAGTTGCCAGGCAGGGCATTCTGGGGACTGTGCCAGGAAATAACAAATGGGTCAAGGGTGGGTGTGCTTGCAACCCCCCCACCCAAAAAAATATGATTGCAGAAAAGTGTTCCCTGGCTGCTTTTAAATGCAGACAACTGGATTTTTCAGCTAACTTGTTTCCTTTGTGACAATTTGCATATCTCCTAAGAAAAGATTTTTTGGGGGGAGAGAATTCAGCTCCAGTTGTCTCCTTATCACTCACCGTGGGGAGGAGGGCAGGGAGGAGCAATTAAACCACCTTAAAACCAAATCCAGATAAGGCGATGCAATGTCATAGTGACCTTGGAGTTGCCACTAAATTGCAATAAAATGATGCAGATAGCCGATGCTGAGACAAAGCAATACGAGAACAGATGCGGAATGAGATGCAGACAGAAATTTGTTAGACGATATAGGGTCAGTGGCACAGCAGCAGGAAAGACCAATGCAGATTGGACCTAAGTTAGTCAGTCTTTCTCAGTCTAACCTACCTCATAAAGTTTTTGTGATGATAAAATAGGGAAGAGGGAGCCATGTACACCATACCAAGTTTCTTGGAGGGAAGGCAGGATAAAAATTATTAGATAGATAATTGTAGTATATGTTTGTTCTTGTTCTGTTTCTTCCCTTCTTTGTTCAAAAGACCAGTGTTTTTTCTTGGCTTTTCTATGCCAGGATGCACACCCACTATCATTGCAATTATAAAATTAAAAGGGAGCATTTATGTGTGACAGACTGTAAGTCACTACCATAGTCTACTTACCTTAGAATACCCCAGCTCACTAGGCTCTAAAGATAGTTCCATTTCAGCATAAAAAAATAACAGGTAACCTGAAACCCATGTGGTAAATCATGCAAACTAACTTCAAATTAAGGAATTCAGGCAACTTGCAGTATAAATACGATTTTACTTATTAGCCTGATGTGCTGGTTAGCTCATCCAAAATGCTTATTGCTTAAAGTTGTATCTCTAAATCATGAAAAATGCTGGTCCCCATTTGTTTTAGGATATGTCTGAACGTACATTTTTCACAGTTGCCATGTGGTGAATGCTCAAATGGAATGTATTGGATAAGTGTCTTCAGAATTGGGACTTTATAGTTACCCAGGGCTTTTTTTTGTAGAAAAAGCCCAGCTGGAACTCATTAGCATAATGGGTCACACCCTGATAGCATAGTTCATTAGCATAATAGGACACACCCAACTGCAGAAACTCATTAGCATTATAGGCCACCCTGACAGAGCAGCTCATTAGCATATTAGGTGGGGCAGGGAAGACACAGGGAAGCTTGCCTCTGTCCCCCCTGAGCTTCTCTGCAGCAGATGGGCTGGGGAAAGGAAGGCAGGAAGGCATGCACACATGCCCCTTTCATCCCTGAGCCTCTCTGCTACTTCGGAAAGACTCGGGGAAGTGCAGGGGAGCATGGTTAAATGCCTTTCTCTCCCTCCCCCAGTTCGGGGAGGGAAAGAAAGGCATTTTCAACCTGCCTGCCCCTTTTTAGCTGTGACATGTCAGCTAGAGAAGAGAAGGCAGAGAGAGGCTTTTCTTTGTCAATTTCACTCTCAGCTGACTGGCCGGGAGTGACATTGACAAGGAAATCGGGATGAGCTCCCCAGAGGGAAAGATGGCATTTTAACATTCGTGTGCTCTGTAGCCACACATGCCAGAGGTTTTGGTTGTAGGCATGGTCAACTCAGAAGCCATCCGGAACTCTGTTCCTGTGTGCACCTGCCCAAAAATTGCCCTGTGATTTTCATCTGCCTTGTTAGCCTGCTTTGGCCTGAGCTTTCAGGGCTTGGAAGCTAGGCAACTGTCAGTACTTGGATGAGAGACTGCCAAAGAAGACTGGAATTGTTGTGTGGAGGAAGGCACTGGCAAATTACCTCTGCTCATCACTTGTGTTGAAGGGGCTACCATGAGTTGGCTGTGACTTGGCAGCACATTCTTCTTCTTCAAGTGTGCCTAGGATTGCAGCTTAATGGTGCCATTCTAAACAATGTTACACCATTCTATCCATCAAGGTCAATAGAAAGGTTTAATGCTGCTTAGGATTGTACTGTAAGTGATCTAATGGAATTCAAAGAACTTTAAGGGAAGGGAGTGTGTGCCTTACAGTGCAGACCAGATGAACTTCAGTGGATTTAGAAGAGTGTAACTATGTTTAGGATTGCACTGATGAACTTTTGATAGGTTCATCTCAGACATTATCATGCCAGTTTTTAACAGCCTTTCCCTATGGCCATAATTTACTTAGGGTATGCCTGTCCACTTTCATATAAATTAATCACCATGTTAAAATAAGATCAGAGACAAGCATATTTACTAAATGCCCACCATCATATATTTTATGGTGGCATGAGGAAAGCTATGGCAAACCTAAACAGCATAATATAAAGTAGGGACATCACCCTGCCAACAAAAGTTTGTATGGTCAAAGCAATGGTATTCCCAGTAGTAATGTATGGCTGTGAGAGTTGCACCATAAGGAAAGCCAAGTGCCAAAGAATAAGTGCTTTTGAATTATGGTGCTGGAGAAGACTCTTGAGAGTCCCTTGGACTGCAAGGAGATCAAATCAGTCAATCCTAAAAGAAATCAACACTGACTGTTCCCTAGAAGGTCAGAGACTGAAGCTGAAGCTCAAATATTCTGGCCACCAAACGAGAAGGGAGCATTCACTGGAGAAGACCCTAATGCTGGGAAAGACCGAAGGTAAAAGATAAAGGGGACGACAAAGGATGAGATGGTTAGTCAGTGTTATCGATGCAATGAACATAAAATTGAGCAAACTCCAGAGGACAATGGAAGAGAGGAGGGCCTGGCATGATGTGGTACTTGGACATGCGAAGAATTGGACTTGACTATGAGACTGAACAACAACAACAAAAAAGAGAATACAGTGGACTTGCCAATTTGTTGACAAAGTACATGCAAACAGCTTGCTATGTATAGCAGCAATCACATGGATGCATGTGGCAGCCATTTTGTGTGAGGCATGCTTTAGAGAAAGAATACTGCCTTTGCATAGAACCCCCCCCCCCCATGTATCCAGTATAATAAGAATCTAGTATAATAAGAATTTATACATGTTTATTTGACAGCTGCCTTTCCAATTACTTTTCATCAGCAGGAAAAATTTATTTATTAGAATGAGTCATAGCAATATGAAATAACAATAAAGTATTGTGTATATGATTCTGTAATAATCATGGCAGATTTTTTTTTCCTTCTCCAAGCTTGATTTTCATCAGTCTGGATGTGTTTTTCTAGCTTGTGGAGAACTTCAGTGAGAAGTGTGTTATTTTACAACTGAGGCCAATTGAAAATCATTGGCATAACAAAACTGCAGATTTTACAATTTCAGTGCAGCTGCTCCATGACTTTTAAGCAACTGTGAAAGCACATTGTTTAAAGTGTGTTTATGAGGACTGATGTCTGGACCTCCTCTTCTCATTGCTTTCCCACAACAGCCTTAAAAAACCTTGTACAATCAATAATGAATAAAAAGCTAGCCCTGTTAATAAACTACCACTTGGCCTCATCTTAATAAATGCTCAATTTTCCTATAAGAGTATAACATGCATGAAAATTATTAGCAAAAGAGATAGTGATATAATAATAAACCAATAAATGTACCTGTTCATGTTTATTTTATATATATTTATATACACACATGTACATACATACATACATATATACATGTATTTCACAGAGGTAGAATACAGTCCCTTGCTACGGTGAATAGCTTAATACTATTTAGGATGTCTATGGGCCTTAAAACAGAAAGTTGTGCTATGTGTTAAACTACCATTGTACGTTGTTTTATGTAATATTGATTGTGCTTGACTAATTGTGTGAGAATAGAGATGTGTTTCCTCTATATATAAGTTTCTTATTTCATTGAAAATATCACTGGCCTGTGCCCTCAGGAAAGCTAGCTCACAGTTACATCTCTTTGTTAATTTTTTCTGTTTGAAGATATTTTGTCCAACAGTTTTTATTCAAGTAGGCTGTAACTTTCCAGACGTTTCATCCTGGGTTTGATGCATTTCTGCATGAAGTTCAGATTAAGAGTATTAGGGTTTTTTTTAGGACTTTCCCATATACTGACATCACCAAAACCTGGTGAGACTGGCGGAACAGAGTCCTGCTCTTCATCCTCTCTGCCATCACTACCATGAAGGAAAGAAACTTCTCTGAAGATATTTAATGGTTTGCTAAAAGACCCC
Organism: Lepidodactylus listeri; assembly: GCA_029233225.1. Taxonomy (NCBI): domain Eukaryota; kingdom Metazoa; phylum Chordata; class Lepidosauria; order Squamata; family Gekkonidae; genus Lepidodactylus; species Lepidodactylus listeri. Next base: position 55,362,652 of record JARCFY010000009.1, on the reverse strand, counting down.
ATGATTTCTGGTGTGGGAATCACCTCCTGAATTAGAAATGTTTTTCTTCAGTAAATATGATTTTGCTACAGGTGCATAAGGTCAAAAGAATACATTGTAGCATGATACTGAAAGTACAGGTTCAGAAAACAGAGCCATGATAATTAGTGGAGATGAGGGTCAAGACTACTCAGTATCCTTGAACAAAATGGTGGACACTTGTATATGGCTAAAGGTATATAAGTGGAATTTTGCACAATTGGTATTGTTGGGATTTGACAAGGAGAAACTGGGCTGCAGTAGTTTAGGATATAAGACAGGATATAAGACAGTAGAAAGAGGTAGGGATGTGCACTATGGAAAAAAATTAGTACTTTTAAAATCCAGATATCAGAGAGTAGAAAAAATATCAGTATTCCCAGTTATTTGGGTGCCAAATACCAAGTTGGTATCTGGATTCAGTTTTTTTTGGCCCGGATTCTGATACTATTCCTGTCCATTACTCCCTATATGGAATATTTCTGAGGGGCTGGTTTTTTAAGCTAATGGCACCAAAACTGCAGGGGAGAGAGGACTGCTTGTGCCCTCAAGACCACCAAGATTCAATTACATTGGATTAAGGGGTCAGGTGCCATCCTCCATTGTGTCCAACGGAGGGGAGGGAATCCCATGCTTTCTCAAGGGAAAATAAGAGCCAAAGACACAAAAGCAAGCAAAGTAACCAAAGGTGTGACCTCATTTGGAGTACTGTGTACAGTTCTGGTCGCCACACCTCAAAAAAGATATAGCATTGGAAAAAGTGCAGAAAGGGGCAGCTAGAATGATAAAAGGGTAGGAACCAAAGCTATTTTGGGGCAGGAGCGCACAGGAATGGAGTTCCAGCTGGCTCCTGAGTTGGCCACACCCAGCAGGAACTCATTAGCATAACAGGCCACACCCAACAGCAGAAACTCATTAGGATTGGCTACATTAGGGGTATGTGGCTTAACATGCAAATTAATTCCTGCTACAAAAAAAAGCCCTGGGTTTTGACAACAAACAAGGTAAACAGAATAAGAAGCAAAAGGTGGGTGTGGCTGGATGACCACTCTTCTGGTAACATGGGGGTGTGGCCTAATATGCTAATAAGCCGTGCTGTCAGTGGTGTGGCCTAATATGCTAATGTGTTTCTGCTGTTGGGTGTGGCCTATTATGCTAACGAGTTCCTGCTGGGCTTTTTCTACAAAAAAAAGTCCTGGTTGGAACACTTTCCCTATGAAGAGAGGTTAAAGTGCTTGGGGCTCTTGGAGAAACGATGGCTGAGGGGTGACATGATCGAGGTTTATAAGATTATGCATGGGATAGAGCAGGTAGAGAAAGAAGTACTCTTCTCCCTTTTTCACAATGCAAGAACTCATGGGCACTCGAGGTGGCAGTGGCTACAAGCATGGATGTCTTCAAGAGGGAATTAGATAAACATACAGAGCAGAGGTCCATCAGTGGCTATTAGCCACAAGGTATAGATAGAAACTCTATAGTATAGATAGAGGCAGCAGGACACTCTCCCCAGCCACTTACTCGGGCTAGCCCAGCAAGCCCACCTGCCCACCCACCACACCACCGAGCAAGCCAGGCACTTCCTGCTGCTGGAACTGCCACCACCTCTGCTGCTGCTGTTCTGGATGTTGCTGGCTAGGAGTGGAGCAAAGCCGATGGGAAGCAGCCAAGGCACTGATCACACATTTTGGTATGCTTTGTGACAATTTCCTGATATAATAAGTGCTTTATCCCAGTCACTTGGTCAGAAGCCTTAGAATCAGTACAGTATAATCCTAAACAGAGTCAATGGTCTTAGAAGGATTGTACTTATACAGATGGTAAAGAAAGCACAATGCTGCATTCTGGAAAGATCAAGATGGGTAGCTGTGTTTGTCTGTAGTAGTAAAAAGGAGCAAGAGTCCAGTAGCACTTTAAAGATTTAACACAATTTGTGGCAGGGCATGAGCCTTTGTGAGCCACTGCTCACTTCTTCAGATTTTGAAAAGGTATGGGATCTTCTGCATTCCGTGATGGAAATTTCCATCATACAGACTAAATATTTAGCCACTCTACTTCCTTCCTGTATTATATTGCAGCACTCTAAAATTGTTTTAAAACTGAGAAAAGATACATGTTAACTGTGGTAAAGTTTTTTTTAGTATAAATATTCACAGAATAGAAACACCAGAGGGCCCCACTGTCTGCTCTTCCCATAAAAATACAGCCCTGAATATAAAGGTGCTTACAAAGAATTGTGCTTAGATTTGAGCTCAAGTATAGACTTGTGGCCAGATAAATGATGCTCTAAATTCTGAAGAAAGCTGTCCTGTTTAGAAAACAAAGGGCAACTTTTTAATGAGCTATGTTGCTATTAATCTACACCCCCAGCATAAAGAGCATGTTAAATTTTCCTAGGCAATATAAGCAACAACAACAACAAAAGATAAAAGATTCACATACCCCAAGGAATTCACAATTTGAATTTGGAGGGGGGCTCAGATAATAGAAAGAAGAGGAAATGGAAGGAAACGAATAGCAAGTGCAACAAGGGATGACTATCATTGGCAGCAAATGCAGTTACCTGTCATTGCACTTCATTTCAGGGCCAAATGTGCTGTTATGTGTAAATGCACATGATTGAGCCCTGTTGCTGTTCTTTAAAATGAAAAGCAGCTATGGGAAAAGGGAATTTAAAACTGAGAAGCAGCAATAGTGGGTGGCTTTGTTCTTTCCCCACCTGCCATGTCTCTGCTTAGAATATTTCACTCTTGTGCTTCCTCCTCTGCAAACAAAGATGAAAGTAAGCTGGTATGGGTCAGGTGGTAAGGTGTATCAATGATAAATGTGGCCAAGGCTATTTTTGGGCAGGAACGCACAGGAACGGAGTTCCGGCTGGCTCCTGAGTTGGCCACACCCAGCAGGAACTCATTAGCATAAAAGGCCACACCCAACAGCAGAAACTCATTAGGATTGGCTACATTAGGGGTATGTGGCCTACCATGCAAATTAATTCCTGCTACAAAAAAAGCCCTGGGTTTTGACAACAAACAAGGTAAACAGAATAAGAAGCAAAAGGTGGGTGTGGCTGGATGAGCACTCTTCTGGTAACATGGGGGTGTGGCCTAACATGCTAATAAGCTGTGCTGTCAGTGGTGTGGCCTAACATGCTAATGAGTTTCTGCTGTTGGGTGTGGCCTATTATGCTAATGAGTTCCTGCTGGGCTTTTTCTTTAAAAAAAAGCCCTGAATGTGGCCAAAGTGGTACCTCTCATCTTCTGCTTTAAGTCCCCTGCCCATAGAGTCCCCCACAGCATGAGTAAGAATTTTAACTTACTTTTACACTTGACTGTAAAGGCAACAGAAACATGTTTACCCTCAGTAATTCCTTCATATCAAGCTGCTGCTAATGACACAGCAGGAAGACACTTTTTTTTAAAAAAAGTTGTTTATTAATACCACATTTTCACAATTTTAAATTTTCACAAAAACTATTGATGTTACTGAAGTTCATAATTATCAAGCCTGGAATACAAATTTATCCAAAGAACATCCACATGGATGAAAGATCTTCTCCAGCTCAGAATGTAAAATGAGATTCTGTACATGTAGCAGGAGTCACAGCCTTCATTTACTACCAACTTAAACTGGTATATCCTAATAGCAGACACTGTCAACAAGTACTTTGTCCCACTTTCACATGTGAAAGTTCTAGCCTTTGTTCCTGTTACCAAACAAAACCCAGACCCAATTCTGAAGTGTCTAGAGATGTTCCTAATCCATAGAAGAGATAGTCTTAAACATTGAGTAGTTAACCTCCAGGTGGGGCCTGATGTTCACCTGGAATTACAAATGATCTCCAGACTACAGAGATCAGTTCCACTGAAGGAAACAGCAGCTTTGGAGGGAGAACTTTAGGTTATCACCTGGCTGAACTCTTCCCCCTCTCCAAGTTCTGCCCTCCCCAGGAATTTCCCAAGACAGTGTTTGCAACCTTTTACTTATACATAGATTACAGACATATTGGCCTATTCCTGAGTAGGGTCAGTGGTCCACCTGGACAGACTACAGGGAAAGCTCAGTCTCTCTGCTCTACTTGTGGCCTATTGAAGGAGCTGAGGAACTGTGTTGTTCCCAGCATATTTGCCCTCCCTTCTGCCCTCTCCCCCATGGTGATACACAGTTACACATGCTTGCTTGTTTCATATGGACAACAATTTCTTACTGTTTACAGGGCCAGGGAAGAACTTGGATTAGACACCTGACTGCCATTGGAAATCAAGGGCAGGGGACCACCTTTCCCATAGTTATTCTTCCTTACCTGTGTTATTATTTTTCTATCAATTTGCTTTAGGTAGGAAGTCAGCCTTAGATGGAAAGAATACCTTCTACCCAGGAAAACAGCTGGAATGTGGTTCTGGCACATTCCTATGGGAGAAGGCTGAGAAGACGTACATCAGGACTGTACCTGCACCATTCATGTGCCAGGTTACGAGGTTGGAAGTTGTATTCTGTTTTTCCTCCATCCTGTTAAGTTAGCTTCCTTTCTTCTGCTGAGGCATTTGTTTTTAGCTCACCTTGATGCCCTCCTCAGCCCATGGGAAATCTCTTTGGATTAAGTATGAACTAAAACCTTACAAATGCTGAGGCATTTGAAAGTTAACTATTTTTATGCAAGCAAACGCCTTAACCAAAGAATTAAAAAAGGTATAATGTGTTTAAAAAATTCTTAACAGCATCCAATTTAACTTCTAAACTTTGTTTTTGCAACAATCTCTTAAAGAAGCTTCAATAGATGGTTTAAAACATAATATACCTAAGTTGCCTTTGGTTCCCCAATTAAAACCCAGAGAAACAGCTTTTTACAGCAATAGTATCTCCAAGTGAATACAGTATAATTCTTTCATTGACATCAGATTAGCTCCTGGAGCCAATCCAGACTTAACTGAAGACAAGAAAACCTGATTTACTCAGAGTCTTCCATTCATATCTGATCAGTTTCCAGATTGTTTGTCAATGGAAGTACTGTATATGCAAAAGCCACTTATTCTACAATTCCCCCATTCACACTGTACTTTCTCAAAAAGCTTAATGTTCGTATTCAGTTGCATCAGAGCCTCTAAGGAAAAGCAAAGAGAATGGCATCCCTCTGTTTGTTAGTAAGTCCAACTAAGTATTTCCTAGGAAAACATGCTCATGTAACTCCATTGCAAGGAGTATACATTTTAAACACACACACAAGTATCTGAGATAAAGTTTCCAAGTCTACAACACAACATTTTGTTCTGAACCATGTACCTAGCTCTATGTATCTACTATTAAAAGTATTTAAGCAAACAGTCCATTTTGAAATAAGAAACTTCTGGAAATGTAAGCAAGCAAAAAGAAATAGAAATACCAGGAATATGTTTTTGGAAAACTAATAAAAAACCAGCCTAGGCACTGCACACCTTAATATTAATAATATAACTGTAGTGATTTCTAACATAGTAATGATCAGAAAACTTTATCTCTGGCCATTTCTCTGTGACTTACTGGTTTTCATTCCCCAGGCACTGGGAAAAGCAGCAACAAGAGACAGAGTGATTCAGCTGACATGTGCCTGACAGGAATGTCAACCAACCATAACAATTTACATATATTCCTCCCAAACAGCACTGTCTGAGTAGTATTTCTGTTCATAATATTTCCTCTATGATCATTTCACCTTCCCAGGCTTTGAAAGGGCTTTCTGATTCTATTTGTACAAGGTGGGGACCCGCGATACTCGTGGGGGGGGGGGAGAGAAGGAGCTCGCCCCCTTCCCCCCAGACTCCTGGTGGGCCGCGGCGGCTCTCGCTGGACCTGCCGCTTGCCCCCTTCCCACCCCCCAGAGACTCCCGGCGGGCCTCAGCGGCTCTTGCCGGGCCTGCCGCTCGCCCCCTTCCCTGCCTCCCCCCGGGCCTGTTCCCCAATTCCCAGCTGACCCCCGCTCCTTCCCCTCCCCCCACGGACCGCGGCGGGCCTTGGCGCCGCTCACTGGGGGCCACTGCTTCTCCCCTCCCCCCAAGCAGGCCTTGGCGCCGCTCACTGAGGGCCGCCGCTTCTCCCCTTCCCCCCCAAATGGGCCGTGGCAGGCCTTGGCTGCACTCGCCAGGCCTGCCACTCACCCCTTCCCTCCCCGAGCCGCCGTAGTTCTGAGAGCGTCCCCTGTGCACGCGCAGGGCATGCTTTCTTATTTTTGGGGGGATTTAAATATCTCCCAGAATTTTTTTAGAACTTTTAAGATTTTTCTGCAGGCGGGGGGGGGGGGTTACCCCCCACCTGCAGAACCCCCCCTCTGCCCTCCAAGTGCCCCCCCATGCGGATTTAAGTATCCACACACGGTGGGGCACTTGGCTATTAGATATATAGATAGGAACAGATAGGAACTCTTGGTCTGTGGCAAGTGATGCTCTTTATTCTTGGTGCTGGGGGGGGGGAACAACAGTGGGTGGTCTTCTAGTCTCCTGGCCCCACTGCTGGACCTCCTGAGGGCACCTGGTGTTTTTGGCCACTTTGTGAGAAAGAGTGTTGGACTGGATGGGCCACTGGCCTGATCCAATATTGGCTTCTCTTATGTTCTCTTACGGCCGCTTTGGAGGGTGGCCTCTTCTATGGCATTATACACAATGATCCCTCTAAGCTGTGGAGTCCTGTGAGCAAAAATTCTACTTTTTGCGCTACTGGCATTCAAGCTATGAGCAAGCGATCTTGGGCACTGCATAAATCAGTTTGCTATGGAGCCGTCCTTCCCGAGCAAAGACAAAAATGTGTGAACCAGAGGCTAAAAAAACTGTGAGCTAGCTCACATTAACTCAGTTTACAGGGAACACTACCCACTGAGGTCCCACTCCTTCCCAAACTCCACCCTCACCACCCCCTAATCTTCCGGAATTTCCCAGCCCAGAGTTGGCAACTCTGTATTACGCAGCTGGAGGGGACTGCTCAAGAGTAATTCTGCACAGTGGGGATCCCATGCTGGTCTTAGTTCTCTCAAGGACAGTTGTCTCAGAGCTCTCTTAGCCCCGCCTACCTCACAGGGTGTCTGTTGTGGGGAGGGGAAGGGAGAGGAGTTTATAAGCCGCTCTGAGACTCCAAGTGAGTGAAGGGCGGGGAATAAATCCAATCTCTTCTCTTCTTCTTCTTCACCTGTGTAAAAATAATGCCCTCCTGAATAATTCAGTTTTGCATAACTCTGGGCTGAAGCTTTCGTGTGCACGCACAGTGATGCAGCTTATTAATACCCGGCACGAAACTTCCTTGGTCTTCAAGGTGCCCCTGGCGGACTTGGGCTTTGTTCCGCCACTTCGGCCCAACAGGGCTCCCAACCCATCCCAAACCAGTTTTGCATTACCGCTTGCGAAGTGCCAGATTGGAGGGGGGGAACTTCTCTGCCTTCCCCGCGCCAGGCCCTTCCACGAGGGAGGGGGAAGCCGTGCAGGAAATGGGTGTCTGGATGCAGTCCAATAATCCGCCTCTCCTTAGGCTGCAGCAGATAAGACCCCCACGAACACCCCCCGACCTTTTCCTCCAGGACGCTGCAGACCCCTCCTGCTCCCTCCTCCCAAGGAACCATCCTCCTTCCCATGGAAGTCTCGGCCCCGTCGATCACGCGTCGGGGAGTGCGGTGAATGAATGGCATCACTGTGCCATACATGTGTCCCCCCGCCCCGGAATCTCCCCTGGCTGCCTTCTGTGCTCTGCCGACCTTCCTCCCGCAAGTGGGGGGGGGGGAGATTGTGGATTCCACCTTCCTGGCTGGGAGGGCCAAGGGAAATCCAGCCTAGGTCAGGGTGGGGTGGGGTGGATTCCTGCTTGCCCCCTTCCTTTTGCCGGTGCTTCTTTCTTTGCATTTGGGAGACGCGCTTGGGGGAGGCGCTCCTTGCAGGACTGCGGCTGGTGACCCGGGAGGGGCAGAGGGTGGCGCGGGGGAGATTACCAACCTCCAGGGAATCTGTTCTAATAACCGTGGATTTCCAGACCACACAGAGATGAGTCCCTCTGCAGAAAAGGGCCACTTCAGAGGGTGGGCTCTGCTGCGGCATCAGTATCTCTACTGACCCCATCCTTTCGCCAAGCCATCCTCTCCCTCTCCCTTCTAGCAGTGGCAGCGAGGCCCAAGGCCCACCAAGCCACCTCCCACCCTCTCCCCAACAGCGGAGCCATCCATGCTCCTCCAGCCACCCCCCCTCCCCCCAGGGCGAGTGGCAGCAGCCCGCCAAGCCTTCTCCCCCCCCTTGACAGCGAGGCCTGAGCGGCTCACAGCCGCTGGGCGGCTGAGCCTCCCCTACAACTGCCAGAGTGTTTCCTGCGCATGCGCAGGGGACGCTCTTACTTTTCGGGAGATTTAAATATCCCCCGAAAAGTTTTTCAAAGTTTTTAGATTTTTCTGCAAATGTGGAGAGTCCCCCACATATGCAGAAAAATCTCCCTCCCCCCAAGTGCCCCCCCACGCAGATTTAGATATCCGCACGGAGGGGGGCCACTTGGCTATTAGATATATAGATTAATTATTTCATTGGATAGAGCAAAGAATTTGCTTGAGTGTGTACACTGGCAGACAGACAGGTACTGTTCCCAAACCGCCCCCCCCCCCGGCATTTTGCTGGCCCAGCAGTGGATAAAAGAGGCAAAATCATTTGCTTGTACTATTGAACTCATGGGCATACAGCAAAAGAAAACACCCACTTGAATATAATACCCACATTAAGAAATGTATATCCAAATAATAAAACAAAAATGAATGAAGTTGATAGTTGGATATTTTTCTTAGTGTGTGTGTGTGTGTGTGTGTGTGTGTGTGTGTGTGTGTGTGTGTGTATGTATATATATATATATATATATATATATATATATATATATATATATATATATATATATATATATATATATATTGGGGAGCCAGGTTTGTTGCATCAGTTACAAGATATTCTTAGGATAGCAAATGTAAAGACTTTGGGTTCACTGCTGTGAGGGAAGTTTTGTGATGAGTAAAGAGACAACAGAGATCAGTGATGCAGGAGTTGTATGCAAATACCAAACAAGAATGTTAGTGTAAAAGTATGTATCAGCAGCACAGGTCTCCAGACAGTCAAAGGAGAAGCCTGGCTGAGACATATAAATTTAAGTTAGTTATGGCTTCAGAGTATGGTTTGAATTATTTTAAGTGCTTGCAGCAGGTGCAAACAGGCTTTTCTGTCAGAGGTCCCAAGTATCAGTAATCAGCAACGTTCCTTAAACAGGATCATTTTATTGAATCAGAATACTGCATTGCTCTAAACACATTCTGTGTTAAGACTACTGGTGTAAAGTGGGAATGGGATTTTATACAGGGTTCAAACTTGGGTCGTCAGATGGATACAAGCCAATGAACAGCAGGTTACATTCCCCTGGAAATTAATGGCCCCTAGTTCCCAGTGGGAAACCGGAGAGTGTCTCCAAGGTCGAGCCTTATCAAAGCAAAAGATAAATGCTGCAAGAGAATCTAAAGTTAGCATACCAGTGTCAGACTCCTCACACCCACCTTCTTTATGGCAGCCTACCTGACATTTCCTTGACAAACCACTAGGTTGGATCTTTTCACACACACAGAGGATTCCAGCCACATCAGCCTGCCCTTTCCCAAAAGTCAGTCTAAATAGTAAAAAGCCTTCTCATAATCAGAGAGAGGCCTCACAACTGTGACTGTCTGCAGGTTGAATATTGTGTGCATATACATCACTTTATGTGTTTTGTGAACAAATATATCAACTGTTTCTTTCAAAAACATGTACTTAATATGAAGTGAAAATGATACAGATGCCCTGTGGTCAACTGTGATGGCCATTTTACATATGACAGTCATTATTTGATGTTGCTTTCATTATGAGCATGCATGTGTGATGTGAACTCACCAAAGAGCATCCTGTAGCAATGGTACCATCTGCTCAACAAATATAAAATGGCAATGTTTGTTGAGCATAGCCCTGGAGGCTTGACAAAGCCCAAACCAAAACTTCATCCTAGAAAACCTTTAGTTGTTTTATTGGAGGTTAAAAGAGGAAAAACTGACAATAAGCTATTTGAATATATGTTTTGATGTTTCAGACAATAATTACCTTTTCCAGGATATAGCATAGGGCATTATTGTGCTATTCCTGGTTAAAAAAAAAAGTCACTGTTACCACAAGAAAGACCTAGGTACAGAAACAGTCTTCCACTAGCAGTTTATGAATATGTCTCTTTTCATTTCTTTTTATTTTCATATATTGTCATTGTAGGTCTTTTCATTTTACCCAGTTTCACTGCTAGTATTCCCTGTTCATTTGTTTCTTTTCTATTATTTATATGCTGTTGACACAAAAACAGATGTCAGCATTAACCAATAATTCTATTGAATATTGTCAGTGTGGTTGGGGGGAAAAGACATCTGCTTCCCAAGCTGGAAGAACCCATGTCAGAAACTGGGGGTTTAGAACTGAAACAGCCTCTTCCTGAAATTCAGTATCCTCCCTTACCTTTTCAATGCTAATCTGATGTGGAAGTAATAGCCACAAGTATGTCTGTCTGTAACAAGAGTCACCAAAGTGCAACTGCAGGCTAAAGTATCTGTTCACCAGTGGTGGTAGTGAGGGGGGCATAAATCCCCATCAGGAGGCACTAGTTCTTGCATGCAGAACTAGCTTTGCAACTGCTTCTCAATAGGGCCTCAACTGTTGAATGTATTTATCTTTTAATCTTTTCTAAATACATTACCTGCATGTGCCTGGGGATAGGCATCTGAATCAAATGAATTAATTATAAGCCTTCATTTTTTTCTCACTGCAACATGAGCCTTTTTTTTTTTTTTTTTTGCAATTATAATCAGTAGCTGTTGAAAATATTCTGGCACAAAGGAAATAAGTGTTAAAAGGCATAATAATAATAATAAGAAGAATCTGGAAACCAAGTTACTTCCAGGAAGTCTAGATTACAGAAAGATAGGCCTTTTAAATTTAGTGAAAATCAGCACTATATTCCATCACAGCGGGTATCTGATCACAGAAAGCTTAATTGTATATTTGATTCTCCTGGTTTCTGTGGTCATATTGTTGTTCTGTGTCCCATATTGTTGTTAATATGGAAGCAATGCAGAAGATAACATGATTGCAAATCCTAGCCAATGCAGCTTTGGCAATCATATTACAGAAAAATTATGTTCTTGGTGAAAACCAGGGCTCAGCTTAAAGCATTCACTGCTTTAATATTTAATTTGTGTGTTCATATTAATTGCCAAAGCTACATTGTAAATTCTAATCAGTCATTCACATTATTTATAACTGCACTGAAAGTTGTCCTTCCCTTCATCGCATTGAAAGATTTTTCAGTGATTGCTTAGACAGTGTTTCCCTTAAAAGAGTATATTGCCCTCACTCTGAACTGACTTCATTTACCATTGTTGACATGAGCATGTAGCTAAGTCTGATTGGCTGTGAGGACCCCACATACTGCCCTGATGGCACCCCGCCTTCGGCCACCTTCCCAACAGTGCCTCCAATTCTTGTGTGGTCTCAGAATTGGGAAGGGAGGAGGTGAAGTTACCCTTTTCTTTCTCCTTCCCTCGGACTGACTCTCCACTCTGCCTCTCGGCATCTCTCCCTGAGCACATACCACATTTCCTCCCTGGCGACCTGTGGAAGTTTATCTTTTATAGATTACAGCTGTTGTTATTTCTATTATTATATTATATTATATTATATTATATTATGTTATGTTATGTTATGTTATGTTATGTTATGTTATGTTATCTATCTATCTATCTATCTATCTATCTATCTATCTATCTATCTATCTATCACCCTACCCCAGGCTCTGGGTGATGTAAAAAAAAGGCAAATTGCCATAAAAGAATACAACATTTAAAATTTAAATACGGTTAACAAGAAATAAAACCAGAAAAAAATCCCAGATGGCAATTTATGGTTTCCTGTTCCCATTCTGGACTACCTGGCTCTTTGGTGGGATCCCTCTCCCTCCAGAAGGTGTAAAGGCTGCTTGCAATCCCAGCTCTCCTTTTCCACCTGGTTGGCCACTGCCCTTCTTCCACTTGCCCTTCCACCAACTCATCCAACTTCCCCTCCTTGCCAGGCCCAGCTACCTACCTCATTTCACCACCCATTCCTGGACTCCAGAGAGTCTGTTGGTTGTTAGGGCTGGCTGTTTCCAGCCCCCACACCTGTTCCTGAGTTAGCTGACCCAGGTCCTTCCAAGCAGCCTGACTTGAGGCTCTCACTGCTGAGGTCACCAGTTACCACGGCATTCCCAGCTGAGCCATGGTTGCTGCCTGAGAGCTCATGATATTCCCAGCCACAGCACTGGAACTCTTTCTCTTTCTTGCACTCTCCCCCATTTTCTTCCCTTTCAAGTGGTGGTGATTGGGGCACCGAAGTTGACTGGGAGCCAATGGCTTCGGCTGGAGCGAGTCAGGGAAGGAATCCATCCCCCCGATATTGGCTATGTAGCATCATGACATCATCTAGTTCATTGTATGATCCCTGGTTGATGAAGATTACCCATGAAATTTATATGAAGCATTGAATTTCACTCTCTGTTAAATAAGTTTTGCTTCAGCAATGTCATCATGTAGTCAGTCTGGTTGCCTACAGAGAGTCATTATGTAATCACATTTATATATGACCCTCAAATAGACTGGATTGCCCATGTGACTAGTCCTGGAAGAATATGATACAGTAATTATAAGAAAAATGGCAGTGAAGCAGCAGAAGATACAGGAAGTAATGGCTATAATCCAGAGTTTGGTGGAAATATTTCCATCTTTACCTACCCTGAAAGCATTAACTTTAACCAGAACATTGAAATGGAAGAGTGCTCAGTGGAATCCTACAGAAAATGCCCAGAATTGTGTGCACTGAAGCTCATGCTGTTCTGTTAGGGCTCAAAGTGGGAAAGCTGCATTGTGTAGGATAAAAAACTCCAAAATATCCACATTCACCCATTCATACCAATTAAGGTGTGTTTTGGTTGACAAGCAAATGCTACAAAACTCTTAAGTAATAAAATAATCAGAAAACAAGGCATAAAACTGACAACATCTCAAGCATCCCTGGTGAACCTCATACTTCTGCTGTTCTGATTTCTGAAATGTTCATAAAGGAACGCCTCCCTTCTGTTTATGTTACACTTATTGTCAGAGTGGTCTTGCTGGGTTTGTAGCATGTTTATTTAAATAAGCCTTGCTCCTAGAAAACACATGGTACTTTATTATTAAAAACCTTGCATAAACATTATGCAGCTGTTCTTATTATACACCTTAGCAGCCTGTTTGTTCGAGCAGATTGTTTACAGTTCTTCTTTAAGAAATCTCTTCACTTTGGTGGCTTGCATATTGTGATCCTTTTGAGTCCTTCAGCAAATATAGCACACCATCTATAGTTAGGTAAGCAGATTGTTTACTGCTCTTTAATAAATATTTTTATGTCAGCAATTTATATTAATGTGTCTTTCCGAGCTAATACTGAACCATGCTAATTTCAGAGAGAAACTGGCTACCTGACAACTGCATTAGAAATTATTCAGGTTTTCAGCAGAACATCCAAAGAGCTGGGAAGATTTTGTTTCACAAGCACATAAGTTTTAAATTTTAAATAGGACAGTTGCAACACAAGATATTTGGTCTCAGAGATTTTTGCAAGAGTTTTTGTGAAATGAAACCCTGGTTTTACCTGGGGTTTCCAAAGAGGAACCTAGAACTTTCTCACTAGAAGCCTCTGAGGCCAGATATGTAAAAATGATGTATTCATGTGCAGTGGTACTTTGCTGGCATCACAGTTAATCCTGGGCCTTGCTTGTTAAATATACTGTGTTAGCATGCAAAAAGTATGTACTGAGGCTATGATGTGTACCTAGGCATGACAATCCATTTTTAAATACACTGGCCATTTACAATGCTGCATGGGTAGTTGCTCTTCCATGTTTAGCATGGGCTTTTGAAATTCAAAGACATGAACTGCTAGAAGTGTGTGTGTGTGTTTGTGTTGAAAACATACACTTTGGAGTGGTTTGAAACTAAAAAGAGGAAATAACAACAATTCACTTTATGCCCTGTTACAACTCCCCATCTCTAAATTTATCACACAGTGCACTGTGCTGCACTGCAGCATCATAATGGAAGAAGGTTTCTTTTGCTTATCTCTTACAACTCCTATCCTACCCCTTTTTATGGGACCTGGATGGGACAGTTGGGTGGAAATTTGTTATCTGGATGTTTGTAGATGCCTCTGCCATTTCTTCAATACTCCTAGGAGGAGTCTGGAAGTTTTTGCATGGTGTGAAGAAAAAGGGGGGGGGTCGCAATCCTTCACCTTTCTCTAGGGTTGCCAGCCTCCGGGTGGCACCTGGAGATCTCCCGCTATGATACTACAATTGATCTTCAGATGAACAAAATCTGTTCCCCTGGAGAAAATGGCTTCTTTATAATATGACATTATAACCTGCCAAGATCCCTCCCTTTTCCAAATGCCAACCTCCCCAAGCTCCACCTCCCCAAATATCCCAGTATTTCCCAACCTATAGCTGGCAACCCTACCTTTCTCTCTCAGACAGCCATGAGGAACCTTGGGGACTAGAGAGAAGAGCTAGCTGCACTTTCTAAAGTTAAGGGGAAGTGAGGTTCAAATCCACTTGGAAGATGTGCCTATTACTATGGAAGATACTGGCCTAACTCTAAAAATATATTCCAGTTGTAATGAAGAATGCTATGAACTAAGAGTATGCAAAAAAAAAAATCAGGATTTTTCAGGTCCAGATACATTGGACCTGAAAAATATCAGTATTTCCTGATATTCCCAAGTCCCAATACCAGTATGTTATTCAAATTTGATATTTTTCAGGAATCCTGAAATTTTTTTGCTCCACTATACCCTATGGGGACCATTATAGTCAATGATCCCCATAGGGTATAATGGGGAACGATCTGGGGATATCTGAGGATCTGGGGGGGATTTTTTCTCTTTTCTGAGGTAGAAGCAACAAATTTGCAGCATAGGTGCTGGTGCCTCTCCTCAGAAGAAACCCCCAAGTTTAAAAAAGATCGGACCATGGGGTCCAATACTATGGACCCACAAAGAAGATGCCCCCATCCACCATTGTTTCCAGTGGAGAGGGAGAAGGCATTCAAAGGGATTGCAGCCCCTTTAAATGCCTTCTCCAAGATGCAAATTTTCTGAAGACATTTAAAGGGACCAAGAACCCTTTAACACCATTTAACTGTGGCTATCCAGCATTCTCAGATAATCCCAAATATTTTCAGGGTTGCGGGGGGGAACGGCTGTATTGAATAGCCAAAAATAGACTGTGATCTGTATTCAGCTGAGAAAATACCCCAAAACACTGATAAGATATTTTTTTTGGGGGGGGGGGTGCGTGGCTCGGATACAGCTGAATGCACATCCCTACTATGAACTTTGCCAGCACACAAGACAGCTGTACTCAGTTGCTGGAAATGCCCACAGGCTGATCTTTGCATCTCCCCACCTCACAATGGTTGGCTTTGAGCAGCTGCCAAATGGACAGGGATGTGGAATAGGACAGTGGTGGTGGCAGCAGGGGAAGTTACTAGGATCTGTCAAGCTATAGTGGGCAGAGGGTAGATTGACAACTGTGGGTTGGGAAATTTCAGGAAATTTGTGTGTGGAGTCTGGGGAGGGCAGGATTTGGGAAGGAGAGGGTATAATGCCACAGAGTCCACTTTTCAATTTCCTCCATTCTGAGACACTTCTCACACCTGGGCCCCAACACATAGCTATTGATATTAGTTACACTATTTCTATACTATATTTATAAACTATATTATTTCTTATCTACTCTAATAGGATTTTACTCCCTTGTTCTTTAGCACTCTCTAAGGATGTTCTGTTCTAACCCTAGACTCCTAATTACACGTGTTTAGCAGAGAGACCAGGCCAGCCCTGATTCCAACTTCAAAAAAGCATCCAAGACCAGCAACATTTCTATGTTGCCTTTCCACCCAATTCAGGATACCTAAGGTACTGAACTTGAAAACATTTCAAACAATAAAAAGCATTTAAAATACACACATACATACAGAACAAAGTTTGAGCCCAATGGCAGCTTTAAGACCAACAAAATTTTATTCTGGGTATACACTTTTGTGTGCATGCACACTACTTCAGATGTATTTTTTTTTCACCATGAGAACTCTGATGCTGCTAGTTTTATTGTTGCTCTATGTTGCTTATATATATTGATGTTTGGTTTTATGTTTTATATTTTAAATTGTAAACCACTTTGATGGTATTTTATGGTTCTTAGCCGCCTTGAGCCAGTTTGCCAGCAAGGCGGGATAAAAATAAAAATAAATAAATAAATAAATGTACACAAAAGTTTATACCTATAATAAAACTGGTGGTCTTAAGAGGTGCCACTGGACTCAAACTCTGTTCGGCTGCTTCAGACCAGCATGGCTACCTACCTGAATCTACACACACACACACACTTTAAACAATTAAGACATATAATCACATTCACACACACAGACACACAAACACCAATAGGGAGGATGACTAAAAAGACTTAGTGAGAAAATGCCAAACAAAATAAAATAGTCTTCACCTGCTGGTAGAAGACCGTGATGGAGGAAGACAGTTGACTCTCCCTAGAGAGACAATTCCAAAATTTTGACACCGTGACCAAGAAGACCCTTTCCCACGCTGCCACCCATTTAGACTCAGATGTCAGGGGCACCCAGAGCAGAGCCTCTGAATATGACCTCAGTGACTGGATAGGTTTATATGGGAGTAAGAGGTCCTTCAGGTATACTGACCCCAAGCCATAGTGAAAAAAAATGTGTAAACATAGATTTTGAAATGAGTTACCAACTTAACATGTGAGAACCAAGGAGCTGCTGCCATTCTATGTCTCTTCTCCATAGCCGAACACCATGCCTGGCATGATGAAAACATGATGAGAACTGGCCCTTATCATCAATATCAACAGTAATGATAATAAGTAGGGGTAGAGAATGTTCATTATATGTCATGTGTTGTGTTCAGACAGATGTTATCATGAGAATAATTGCATCTCTAATAATGTCTAGTTAGATTCCTAGCACAAGGTGAATGAAACGTGGTTGCTTTCTTGACCCAGAACTTCAACTATAGTTTGCATCTAACAGACACTGACAGGGAAGATTAATCAGTGGATCTTGTATTTATTTTATTTTGTTATGTATTAAAGCATTGCCATCACAGAGTATTCCTCAATGGCTCAAAGTGGCACAGAGCATTCCAAACATCTGGGCAGACATATGGAGTTGTATGTCTCTAAATGGCATGCATAACATTGACCTTTACTGCATGTATAATGAATCCCTGACTTCCTAAATTCCCTTTTTCTATTTCTTCAGCTGGGCAGTCCCTTTTCTTTCTTCTTTGCTTGGCTTCTAACCTGCACAGTTGTTTAAATGTATTTAGATATATGCTGACCCAGTTTAGGGAACTGAAGGACTGACTGAAATCCTTCTTTTGTCTTTGCCTGTTAATGGCACACAAGAGGCTAATGGTAATTCAAAACTAACAAACTGTTTTATTTCACTTTTGTGGGGAAATAGTCAGATAGGTATCAGGTTTAGGAGTTAGAAGGTGAACAGGCAACAGGAATGAGGTAACTCAGTAAAAAATATCAACAATAGATGGGCTTTAAAACTGTGAGAGAGGTTTGTTGGTAGTCACTGATTAAATAAACAAGCATAAGCTTCTTCATTCCCAAAATACTTGAGTTAGTGAAGGAAGGGACATTCAGACAAGTTCCAATTTTCTTTCTTAACCACTTATAGGAATCACCCCCCCCCCCCCCTTACTAGGAGCTATTTCCCTTAGGCAAGAGCTACTTGTCCCACTTTCCTAATTCAGGATCCTCTTTGATCTTCTCCCTCTGCTTAACTCTCCTTCATTCTTCCCATTCTGCTCTCAACTGTCATCCTTAACTGACACTCTTAACTGCCACTCTCAACTGTTGAATTCCATCTGAATCCCCTGCTATGCAAGGTTCCCAGACTGGGTTGAAGCATTAGCCACTCAGTGTCGGTTGCAGCATACATAACAAGCTCACTTGCAGGAGTACTGTGTCTTCCTTTGGGAATCCAGTGCTGCTCTGAATAGGTGTTGGCCAAAGGACAGCCCTGAACAAGGTCACAATCTGGCAAACCAAATGTTGTCTGGCCAAGGTGTCATTCTTGACAAGCCCATTGTAGAGGGTTTGTGTGGAAATAGTTCTCCATCAAGAAGCCAGTCACTAGGTACTGTGCTCACTTGGCCTGTGTTCACTTGCTAATCCTGAAGAGGGTAGGGCTGCCAAGTCCCCCGGTGGGGCGGGGGAAACACTGATTTTTAGTGCTTATCTCCCGCTTTTCCAAAGTTGGCCACCGGGGGGACAAAATGGCTGCCTTAAAAGGGAAATGTCTGCAGAGAGCCTGCCCTGCAGTAAAAAGCCTCGCCAGACATTTCCCCTTTAAGAAGTCAGCAAGGGAGCTTCTTCCACAGCAAGACAGGTCCGCCCAGAGATTAAGGAGGGACTGAAGGAGCTGCTTTTGCATGTGGCTGGCAAGGTGAGTTTCTCTTCCAGCTCTTTTCATTCTCTCTCCCTCTTTCTTTTTTCTGTCTGTCTGTCTGTCTGTCTCTCTCTCTGTCCCCATCCAGCAGAGGTCTATCAGTGGCTATTATAGCCACAAGGTCTAAATGGAAGTAAGTGCCTCTGCCAGTTTTTTCCCCTTCTCTCTCTCTCCCTCTTTCTTTCTTTTTTCTGTCTGTCTGTCTGTCTCTCTCTCTCTGTCCCCATCCAGCAGAGGTCTATCAGTGGCTATTATTAGCCACAAGGTCTAAATGGAACCCTTTGTCTGGGGCAGTGAGGCTCTGAATTCTTGGTGCTTGGGGGGCAACAGTGGGAGGGCTTCTGGAGTTCTGGCCCCGCTGCTGGACCTCCTGAGGGCACCTGGTATTTTTGGCCACTGTTGTGACACAGAGTGTTGTACTGGATGGGCTGTACTGGATGGGCTGATCCACTGTGGCTTCTCTCCTGTTCTTATGATATGAAAATCATATTTAGCACTTGTGTAGCACTTAGTGCTTCATATTCTGCCGAGATGAGGAAGGATTCAGTAGGGCCGTTGCTCAGTGATAGAGCATCTGCTTGACATGCAGGAGGTATCAGCCTCTTCAGCTAAAAAAGGATCAGGTAATAGGTGACATTAAAGATCTCAGCCTGAGACCCTGGAGAGCCACTACCAGTCTGAGTAATCAATACTGACCTTGATGGACCAATGGCCTGATTCAGTATTAGGAAACTTCATGAGTTCATGTGTCAGCATGTGGAAGCAACATCACAGGATGTGACATCACAAAATGATGTCACTTCCTTTCTCCTGGCTCCACCCCCAAAGTCTCCTGGCTCCACCCCCAAAGTCCCCAGATATTTCCCAAGTTGGACTTGGCAGCCCTAGAAGAGGGCTAGTGCAAGGCTATGTAGTTCTTCACAATGGGGATTAATAAAACCAGCACTGCCAAGGTTTGTCGCCCTCCCCATAAAACACTTGCCCAATATAAAAAATGTTGAGGAAAGAAATGCCATTTTGACAAAATGACTGGAAGTAACTGACTTCCTTTAGACAGAAATTTAGAAGGCCACACAGGACACCTCAATCTCCAAATTTTGCACAGGCCATCCAAGCTTATCCCTAGCACTGTCTTTGATTTAATGTGTGGGATGCCGTAGTAATCAAATCCAGATGTCATATGACTGAAAGGCAGACCAGCAGACTGGTAAAAAAAATTACATGCTTGATTTAATAGAGGAAATGGTCCCCCAATTGACTTTTCTATACGTAGGATAAAATTACAGGAAAATGTTTCCTGCAGACTGCTTTATGTGTTTGAACTAAGTGGGAGGCACAGAAGTCTTGTGCCAATTACAGTAACTGCCATTTAATCATTATGGATCTGTTGACTGGACAACAAATACCCACAGTACCTGCTTCACATGCTTGTGCACTAACACAGATTAATTCAGGTGCACTGGAAGCTAAACATGCTTAATAATTGTTGCCCAGAGAGGAGCCCTGCAAGTTCCAAGCAGCAAAATGGGGCTTCCAGAGGCTCAGCTGCAAGTCTGAACAGCTGTGCCAATGCTAGCATACCCACACCATTGGAAGACTTTCACACACCGGTCCTAGTTCGATGAAATTTTCCACCTTGGCGGGCAGTAGTGATTGGTGCTGTATCCTTTTGAAGGCTAGAAGATTGGGTAGCGGCCACACAAGGAGGGATGGAAGAAGAAGAACCTGACACAATGATGTCTGGAAGTAATGAACCATCAGGAAGAATGGAGGAAGGGGCTGATGGAACATTGCAAAGAGGTTGGATGACTGATCTGGATTTTCAACAATGGTAGAAAGCTGATGACTCCTTGCAGGAAGTACAGGAATGGGTGGCCATCAGGGAAGGTCAGGTTCTGGATCTCTAGCAGGTGAAGAGACTGCTGAGGTTTGTGCAACAGAGGATCCTGTTATGGAGTCAGTGTATGACTGGACACCTTGAGGACCCTTAGTAGTGTTAGAGGAAGGATGGGGAGGGGGTTGAGAAGTGGCCCCACAGGACCTGGAAGCTTATGTGGAACACTTAGATGCTTCATCAAGCTCAAAATGAGGTGGTACAACATCTTTTACAGGCTCAACAAACTCAGAAATGGTTGTATGATAAAAGAAGTCCTACAGCGGACATTAGAAGAGGGAATGTTAGTCTTTGTAAAGGCTCGTGTGTAGGGACAGAAAGGAAGTGATCCTTGAGTTGGGCCCACTTCTGTAGTTGGTTGAGTGGGGAATAATGTGTTTTATGTAAGAGTGGGTAAAACCAGGGCCTATACTAAATGCCTTCATATTAATGTGTTGAAATAATGGAGGAAGGTCGACTTTATTTACAGTGGTGGAAGAGTTGTTGGAGGAAGAGAGTATTCCTCAATGGAATATAGGAGTAGCTGCTTTACCAGAAGTTCCCAAGGAAGGGTTAACATTACAACAGCAAAGGGAACTGCAGTGGTTACTGGAACAGTATCAGAGTTTATTTTCGTCATTGATGGGCCATACAGATGATATTGAACAAGCTGTTGAAACAGAGATGAGAAAGATTGTCAGAGAACCAATACGACTATTACCTAGAAAGACATGGGATTCAGTAAGGAAGGAACTTGAGGCCATGTTGCAGGCCAGAACAATCAAACCTTCAGTTTGTCCATGGAAAAGTCCCTTGGTGATTGTGCCCAAGCCAGGTGGCACCATTCACATGTGTTTGGACTTTCAGAGTGTCAAGTGAGTTTTGTGTTCTGATGCATTGCCTATGCCTTGAGTACCACAGTTGTTAGAACAGCAGAGAGAAGTTTGATACCTAGCAACTCTGGATATGACCAAGGATTATTTGAAAACATATCTATAGGACTGCCTCTCCTGGTATACCCCCTGAAGAGCATTATGCTCTGGAGAGAAGAACCTACTGGTGGTTTCTGGCCTGAAAAACATCCAGCTGTCCTTAACCAGAGCCAGGGCTTTTTCAGCCCTGGCCCCTACCTGGTAGAACTTGCTGCAAAATGACATCTGTGCCCTGCAGGACCTTATGCAATTCTGCAGGGCCTGTTAGGCAGAGATGTTCCACCAGGCCTATGGTCAGGAACAGCAATGGTTTCCATCTAGTCTGTCACTTCCATTCCCTTCCACTCCCTCCATGGGGTAAGGTTACAGTTTGGTTTATTTTCAGTGCCATCTGAAATTGTTATTTATTGTTTTAATTTTTTTAACTTGATCCATAAATTTCTGTTGGAATTGTTGTTCACCACCCTCAGTCCTGTGTGCAGGGAAGGGTGGTCTATAAATTGAATCTATAAATAAATAAATAAAATAAAAACAAGATTGGGAATAAACAGCTTTTGCAACTCCATGAGGTTTGTAACTATGCCATTCGGGCTCCATGGGAGAGCAGCCACATTTCAAAGACTGCTACATTAGTTGCTGAGTGCTTGTTAGGGCTATGCTGTGGCATCTATATATGACATCATAGTGTTCAGTTGAATGTGGCCTGAACATATACAGCATCTGAAGGAAGAGTCTGAGACAACTGAGCAGGTGGGGTTGCATGTTATCACTTGGAAGAGTATTTTGGCCCATCCTCAGCTACACTATCTAGGACATATTGAAGGGGGAGTAGTGTGACCAGTAAAAGAGAAGGTGCAGGCTTTACAAATAGCTTCCAATCCCGTGCTCATAGAAACAAGTGTAGCAGTTGCTCAGGTTAGCAGGGTATTATAGCAGTTTTGTAGCTCATTTTGCTATGCTCATGGCTCCACTATAAGATCTGTTAAAGAAGGGCATTAAAGAGCCTCTGCCATGGAATATGGAATGCCAGAGAGCTTTAGAAATGTTGCTCCGAGTGCTGTCATCACTTCCGGTGCTATGTAGCCCAGATTTGCTAAACCATTTTGTTTGTATACTGTGGCTTCGGGAGTAGGATTAGAGGCAGTGCTGGATCAAGAACAAGATGGCATGGAACATCTAATCACATTCTTAAGTAGGAAGCTCTTTCCATGTGAAAAAGCGTATTCAATATTGGAAAAGGAAGCATTGGCCATAAGATGGGCCACGATGTCCATACAATATTATGTACTGTGTAAACCCTTTTCCCTTGTGACAGATCATACAGCCTTCCATTGGATGAAGGAGTGGGGAGACCAGAATGACAGAGTACAGCAGTGGATTCTGGCTTTACAGCCATACTCTTTCAAAGTGCAACATCAAGCAGGCCAGCAGCATATGATTTCAGGGTCCCCCCCAAAAACAATGGTATCTTCAGACAATGGGAACTCAAAAAATCAAAAGGGAAATGGAGTGTGGCTGGGAGAGGAGTCCTGCAAGTTCCAAGCAGCAAAAAAAGGGCTTCCAGAGGCTCAGCTAAAGTGTGAACAGCTGTGCCAATACTGGCATACTCACACTGTTGGAGATGTGGGACCCATATCCGGAACAGAGGACCTTAGATGGAAACAACTTACTGTTGGGGGGAGAGGCAGATACGGAGAAAACAGCAAGCAACACAGTGGCCACAGCTGGAGAGAAGGGTTGTAAACTGGAATAAGAGGCCAGACTGAGAGGGACAACAGAGGGAGCCCTGGAGAGGCTGTTTGGTTGCAACAGACCTAGGGTTGCCAGCCTCCACGTGGGGCCTGGGGATCTCCTGCTTTTACAGCTCATCCCCAGCTGACAGAGATCAGCTCCCCTGGAGAAAATGGCTGCTTTGAAGGGTGGACTCTATGGCATTGTACCATACTGAGGCCCCTCCCCTCCCCAAACCCCACCTTCTCCTGGCTCCACCCCCAAAGTCCCCAGGTATTTTCCAACCCAGACTTGGCAACCCTAAACAGACCCATTAATCAGGAGGAGGAAGACTCATCCCCTGAAGTAATTCCAGAGTTAGAAAGAAAGGTTAGCCTGTGAGGAAAAAGAGAGTGGCTCAGTATGGAGAGCTGAGAAACATCAAGTGTCTGGAGGAAGCTACAGAGACAGAGCAGAGAAACTGAGTTAAGAGGAAGTTGGCCTGGTGTGTGGAGTAGAGGAAAGGAGAAGCAGCAAAGATGCTTTGGCTCAAGGTTGTAAATCAGCTTGACCTCAGGATGTGCCTAATTAAGAACTTATACAGTGCCTTCAGAGGAATAATGGGAGTTGGCTGGAGATAAAAGGGCACTGGTGAGCAATATGAAAAAACCCTGTAGAACTGTAGCCACTTGAAAGCATACTTTAAAAACTCTAGTAATTGTTGCTTATACTTAAGGCTCCTTCAATATAATGGCTCACAAAGTTACATTCCTTGCATTACTGTTAGGCCTTGAGACCACAGTAGTCAGGTGTTACAAGTTAGAAATGCTAAATGTATTAGGTGTGGAGGACCTATGGGCATGTCAGAAGGGCAAGGGATATCTTGGTCTGAGACTAATAAGCATCACATAACAAAATGAAATGTGGTAAGAATGATAGTTCAGCTTGAACACTTGAAAGAAGTGACAAATATATATTTGTACAGGAAAACTCACCCATGGTGGTTGTTATGTATCATGATCATGGTCGCCATGCAGTCTTGTAATGGCGACTGCCACATGGTTGTCCTCACAAGGTGTGAGCTGCAGAGCTGCTGAGCTTTGGCCAGGGAGAACAATAGAGAGACGGATCCTAACTGGCCACCAATCACGGACCTAGTGTTGGCCAGCAAGGCACTTTAAGTGCTCTTATGGATTTTAAGATTCATAAGCTTGAACTTGGGTTGCCAGCATTGGAAGGGCTGCGCGCATTCTCCATTGCTGGGGGAAACTCCAGTCCATGCCAGGAGGCTGGCACCCACAATAGTTCACCAAGACAGAGACAAAGACTCCTTTTGCAATAAGGTTTCTTTCTGTCACCCTACGCTGGTCAACCCCTGCCCACTCCAACATACCTGAACGGATTATGCTAACGTGGTTACCTGGCAACTGATGGTTGGGCCATCATCCAGTCGGCTAGGGCCATTAAAAGACAATGCAGTGGCCCCGGTGAGTCATCGGACTTTGCCCAGGTGTCTGTTCCTGTTGAGGTCATAGTTTTGCAATATTGGCCACCCCTCTGCCACCAGCCCACTTTTTACCTTGACCAATGATAGGGTTTGAAGGGACGGACTACCTGAGAGGTGTGTCAAGGGGAGGTGGTTTGCACAGACCACCCCCAAGACCACCTAATAAAAGACCTTGCACAGAGGCAATTGGTCTCTTGAGCCATCGTCCCCTATCTGCTTTGCTACCCCTTATGCCCAGCTTTCTATACCAATACCCTTGCCTCCATCTTTGAATCTCTGAATTCCGGAACAGAGAGAACCATGTGGTCTTGCCGGTTCGAGCCGCGTGCCCCATTTTTCTATATTTTTCTCCCCATCCAATTCTTCCTTCGAGCGGACAACTCCTCTACAGGACAGGTAAAGTATCACCCCCTCATCGAAATCCTGCTCATGCGACAGTGCTATTTTCTGTCTTTATTTCCTTAGGCCTGTGTGAATGTGTGAGTGATTACGTTTTCATGTGCTTGAAATACATATTTTCAGTAAATACCATTCAAACTGAACTACAGCCTCACTGCCTATTTATTGGGAACTCCCGGAAGGGGTGGGACCTTGGTATAGCTGGCAAGAACCCGGTATTTCGCCAATTGCTAAACGTAAATTAAAGCAATTCAGCTAACACTAGGTTCCCCTAGGGGACCTATGCCAGGTAACCAGAATCATAAGGTCCCATCAAGACATTTGGGTGAGGTTGGAGGATTATCTCTGACCAGCATAAAAGAGGGCTCTGAGCCCGGGGATTCTCATGTTCCATCTTCCCCGCAATAAATTACCATGCTGATTTTACTACAACTGGCCTCCCGACTCCAGTACTTTTCAGTAGGGATCATTTGCAAACTCATAAGGTCACTGTGGTCCTTGCCCCTCTGTCATGTTCAATCTTTTAATTCCCAGCATATCATCTCACAAGCCACCACTTTCTCACATTCAGCATTAAAAGCCAAGCTTGGTATGACCACAGGGGTAGGGGGGTCCTGCATGTATATATGTATGCATCCATTCATGTGTAAAGCAGTATTTAAGGTCTGCTTTTCTCAACAAAGTGAAGAGCATGGACAAGGGGGAGCTTAGTGGCTGTCCCTCCACCTCACCTTGTGGTATTCTGTCATTTTAAGGATTTTATATGTGCCTGGCTGAAATAAAAGTGCAGGGAGCAATGCCTTACAACTGCTATTTTGTTTTTTTAAAACAAGAGCTGTGTGTCAGGGAACAGGGGGATAGGTGATCTTTGCAGATATGAGGGTAGTCAACCTGGACTGCAGGTGTGCTCCTGTATCCCCCTTTGCAAGGGAGGTTACATCAACACAATATTACACCATAGTGCTTTGCTGCCAGCAAGGGCTGCTGCCAGAAGGAGCTGGAGATTTCCCAACATCAGAACTAATCTCAAGGCTACAGCGATCAATTCTCCTGGATAAAGTGGGTGTTTTGGAGGCTGGGCTCTGTGGTATTATACCCTGCTGAGGTCCCTTCATTCCCTAAACTCTCTCTTCTTCAGGCTCCATCCCTCCTCCAAAGCTTTAGGTATTTCCCAACCCAGAGCTGGCAACCCTACTAGTACCTGCATAAGCTCTCCCCCATCTATATTGCACAAATATACTCCTAGCAACTGTTGAATTAGGAAAGATTGGTGCAAAAATGCACAGTGTAGGTACAGGGAGAGAAGGATGAACAGTTCTGCTTGTCATGGCTATGGTCAGCCCCCCTCCCCCTGCTTTCCTGTGGGAGTTGCTTTGTCCTTGCAGGCCCTGTTGGAAGTATGGAGGTATTTGTATGAAATGTAATAGTGTAAGGACTCTCAGCAGGGCAGTGTTAGACATATTCTTCAATGTTTGTACTCTTCATTGGCTGTTTTAAGCAAAGGGCCTTTTCTGTGGGATTCCCATAACCAAAGTCCCCCCATCTTTGTGTGTTCAAAGTGTGTTCAACATGAGGTCAGGGAGGTATAGTCTTATGTAGTATGCCCTATCACCGGAGCTATGGGTGTCCTGCTTGGAGTTTATTTAGTGCTCTAGGGGGCTGTGATTGGTAGCAGCCTTTGTTGGTATCCTAAGCTGTGGTGGGGATTGGGGCCAACATGGGTGGGCATTTGTTTTTGTTGTATTGGTTTCCATGGGACATTGTAAAGATATGCCAGGGTTTTCAGTGGGTGCCCAAGAATTGGAGAGGGTTAAGAACCTGACTAAATCACATTTTACCCCCAACATACCCTGATTCCACCCAGTTCCTTGCTAGTACTGGAATGACACTGCACATCAGCACATTGTGAGATACACTGGCATATCTTCTGGATACAGCAGCACGTCTTTGATTTATACTGGCATAGGGCTTACTTGCCATCCTAAGCTGTTCAAAGACCAGGCTTAGGATGGTGTGATAGTTATACCACAAGAAAACATTTGACGACCCCCTAAAGCCTAAGGCTATTCAAAAATGGAATTTTAAACTCAATAGATACTTAAAATATTTCTTTCCCCCTTTTATTCCCTTTG
Source organism: Lepidodactylus listeri (assembly GCA_029233225.1). Classification (NCBI taxonomy): domain Eukaryota; kingdom Metazoa; phylum Chordata; class Lepidosauria; order Squamata; family Gekkonidae; genus Lepidodactylus; species Lepidodactylus listeri. The sequence goes on along the minus strand of JARCFY010000009.1, from coordinate 55,335,480 downwards.
TAGTATACACTCTATTTTCTGGGTGGTATTATTGACTACATTTGAGATTTAAGCAATCTCTTCAGAAAAAAAAATCCAGAAACATTTATTTCCTTAGTGCTGAACTGTAAAGGAATACAAAGTACCTTTCATATTTTCTGCAGGGATTTACTGGAAGGTGGAATTGGCTGCTATGATGCTTCATCCCAAGAGTTTCAGCTGTTGAAGCATCTTGAAATCTTTGTTGAATCCACATGGACATATATTGAATAGCACCAGCTCCCAGCTTGCCAACTGCCTTACTCTTAAAAAAAGAAGTAAATCACTCTTTACAAGCTATCCATCACTGAGGGTCTGGTGATATGGGCAGAATCAATGCACAACTCTGACTTAATCAATTGAGTTGCTAACAGAGATTTTATTTATAGAAATGATCTAGAAACACACTCCCATCACTGAGAAGCAAGCAGATGGCATTTGGAGAAGCAAAAGAAACTTTGATTTAACCCCCAAGTTTCTACCTCCAGTCTGATAACAAATTTGAAAAGGTCACTTTCATTCTTTGTAGCTAGTTTTTTGGTGGTCCTCAGCATCCATTGAACTAATCTACTCAGAACAGCATAAATTGGCAGGGACTAGAAAATGCTGGCAGTTTCATTACATTTATTGCATTGTAATTGCTAATGTGATCCATAAATCAAAGGGTTACAATTAATCATAGAATCATAGAGTTTGGAAGAGACCTCCAAGGTCATCTAGTCCACCACACCTGCACAATGCAGGAAATTCATAAATACCTCCCCCACACCCCCAATATCGCCTCCCCACAAAAACATTTTTGATAAAAAGGCATCCTCTGACTTCAGACTTTTTTTTGGTAGGGCTTTAGAACACCTATTGCTTTCCCCCCTCACAAGTTAAAGAATCCATTCAACATCTCATTGCTTGTTGCATTCTCCAAATACCTATAATGAGGAAGGAACTGTTGCACAGTATTTTCAATGTACATGGCACTTTACAGAGTTTCTGCATCTAAAAGGCATGCCCCCCGCCCACCCCCGAGTTTACAATGTAAATATTCACATTGGGAATTACAGAACCGGAAATGGGAAGAATGGGAGCCAACAACACGTGACGCCTCATCTCACTTTATGATTAGGATATTATGGCTGCAATCTTAAAAATACTTTCCTGAGAGTAAGCTCCAATGAATAAAATGGGGCATACTTTTGAGTAGACCTGTTTAGGGATTGCTTCGTACATTGGAAGCATCTTCACAATATCCATCTAACTCAAGTGGGACTCGTCACATTTCTAATGTTGTAGGTCAAACATTCAAAATATCTGGATATCTGGGGGGGTTTTGTGGTAACCGATGACATATGTTTCTGGAGAGGTAAGTCATTTTCCTCTATCATTCCACAGCTTCCAACAAGTTGAAAATTCATATAATTTTATTATTTTCAGTGATTTTTCAAAATCTGTTTTTTACTTCCTAACCATGCCTTCAGTTTACACAAGCATATTCACTTCAATGAATTATCTTCATAAGATCTGATGTTCTATTAACTTTTGTACTGCAATGTCCGTTAAAATGTTTAGGATTTAATATATTAAGCTCTGCAAGTAAAAAGAAAAAAGAAAACAATCACTTTATGCACTTTTTGCTAACCAACATCTGGATTTAATAATAAACAGAGTTTGAGATTTTCATTCTTTGGATGTGTGACAAACCCACTGAGGTTTCTCTAATCTGGAGTTTTAGCTAGAGACAACAAGGTTAACCACTCTCTGAAATGTCTATATTTCAGTCTTAGCATTTAGTGTCACCATTTAATGCCTAATTATGTTTTGGAGCAATGTAGTAAACAGCTATCTGATCGGTATATTTAAGTCAGCCACCAACTAATTTTACATTGCAGTTAATGTTAATATTGCAGTACTTAGCACTCAGAACTGTGCTAGATGTCCTGTGGAAGGTCAAAAGACACTATCCAACGGGTCCCTTGATACTTATGTAATCACAGCACAAACCATCTCTGAGCAAGCTATCAGGACTGGTTTGCTAGCTTCAGAAAGTGGGATGAGAATATTTTTTTTCCAGAAACAAAATATTGCCTTAATTCTAGAGAACTGCAGATTTGCTGTCACAGAAGGCATTCTCTTGAGGGAATATCACTGGGTTTTCTGTAACTATGTATCTATCACACAAAGTAATCACATTATCTGCAATGTATCTAGGAGAGCTCAGTAGAATCACAGCAAGGAGGAGTCTGTCATTAGTGAGAGTAACTTGATGTTTACAGTGACTGTTTAGACCTTTGAAAGCAAGGAGGCTGAATGGGTGAAGAGGAGTGAGCTAGGTTCTGCTTGAATCTACTGATGCTGGGGGCAAAGACAGCAGATTTATTCTCAGCAGTATCCCATGTGCATATTCTTTTCTACATAATTTGGAACATTATAATAAGGCAGTGTCCATGCTTATGCACAGAGAGAGCCAGTTTGGTGTAGTGGTTAGGAGGGCTGACTCTAATTTGGGAGAACTGGATTTGATTCCCCACTCCTCCTCATGCAGCTCCTGGTGTGGCCTTGCATCAGTTACACGTTCTTTCTGAGCTGTTCTCTCACAAGCAATTCTCGAAAGAGCTCTCACAGCCCCACCTACCTCACAGGGTATCTGTTGTGGGGAAGGGGAAGGGGAAGGAAATTGTAAGTCACTCCTTCAGGTAGTGAAAGGCAAGGTATCCAACCTCTCCTCCTCCTCTTCTTCTACATGTACGGTTGTATCCATGTACAGCTCTGTTCAGGCCTACAGCTGAGATTAGAAAGGGGTATGGAGTGAAACTGAGCAGACTCCAGAGGGTGGCGGAGGACAGGAGGGCCTGGCGTAATGTGGTCCATGAATAAAGCAAAGAGCTTTTTGATATGGGTTTGAATAAAGCAAAGAATAAAGCAAAGCGAAGAGTCGGACTTAACTGTGGAACTGAACAACAAACAACATGGAGTGTTTACAGGCTTCCTCCCTATAAATTCAGCCAACATGATTTTACTCAGAGTCATGGATAGGTCAGGCAATTAAATGAAGGGAGGAGGTAGCTACATCTGCCCTAAGGCCATGAAAAAATGCACACATGCAAATGAATAAAAACAATTTTATTTTAAGGCAAGAAACAGACCCCCCAAAGTAGAGCTAATATGGAAATACCCAATTTATTTCTGATTAAAGATACATTTAAATCTGAAGGGTTTAATACCCTATCTCCTGGCTGCTGAACCCTACCCCATATGCTCTGCAAAGATAATAATGTTAGGATGACTGGTTTGAATCCAGAAGAGCTTTTTGATATGGGTTTGAATAAAGCAAAGGCCCTGGTATTACATAGATTGAGTGACACTGAATCTCAAAATGATGAAGTGATGCTTTCTATAAACTACAGCAGTTTGAAAACATGGCCAAATTATACATCAGCTCCATACCTCTCAAATATCACTTACGAGAAATATAGATGGACCTTTTTGAGAGCTCGCTTCGATGCATTTCCTTCTGCAGTACTATCTGGCAGAATTTCTCAGTTGCCTCTGCAGAAGCAATATTGCCCCTGTTCTGGAAAAGTGAATCTGTTACGCATATTCTCCTGCATTGTGAATTTTATAAAGAAGAAAGATTGCAAATAATTATTCCATTCCTCTCTAAATTCATACCACTGAAGTATTATATGAACTGTAGGTCTGAAGTATGGAAGTATCTCTAAGAAGATCTGCAGAAATCTGTAACATGTAGTAGCAAAATTCTGTACTATGGCAATTAGAAAGTGGAAATGTTTGGAATTCTATTAGTTTTTTAGCTCTGAGTTTTTTTGCATATTAGATGGTTTTAAGAGATGCTTTGATCTTATGCTGGTTTTTGACTGTAATAAACATTGACTCACTGATTAATAACAACTGATAATGACAACAGTTGATTTATACAGTTGGCTTCTGAGCTGAGTACATTGACCACAAGTAGGGGGAAGAGGGAAAGTAGGACTCCCATTGGACTGATTATGCACATGTGTGAAACACAGCCTATTGCACGGTACTGTAGTGTTAGAATCCATGAAAAATAACTTAACTGGTCCAAACCATTCACAAACAGCCCAACTGCAACAAAAAATTGCCTCCCTGTTCTGAATCAGTTGGTATTCAAGCATTGCTAGTAGGAAGGAATGGGCCTTCACAGTGCAGCATTTCCCACTAATTTGTATAATAGCACATAAAATGAAATATATTTTTATATATGTGCATATTTTTACACTTTATTACCTTTTGCTTTTATTTCAAAAAGATGTACAGTTCAGAATGACTGCACTGGTCCTATGTACCATTGCAGTATATTCTGTATATTCTATTTTAATGTTCCTTTTCTTTTTTAGATCTTTCTATATTACTGCCCTGGCCTGGATGGCCCAAGGTAGCCCAGTCCCATCAGCTCTCAGAAGCTAAGCAGGGTTAGTACTTGGATGGAAGACCATCAAGGAAGTCCTGGGGGACCTATGCATAGGCAAACAATAGGAAACCATCTCTGCTCCTCTCTTGCCATGAGAACCCTTCGGGGTCACCATAAGCTGGTTGTGACTTGATGGCACTTTCCAGCACCACATCAAAGTATCATTTCTCTCTGTTGTTTTAAAGCCTCCCCATTTCTTGGTGTGAACACAAATAACAATGTTATTTTTAATTCAGTATTTCAAGTGGATCCTGGTAAGATTCTGTCAAGTTGCAAGATGACTAACCTGTTCTCAGGTCTTGACCTTTGCTTCCCAAGCCACCAGCTTCATTGCCATCTTATAATTTTCAAAGGGGAAAGCAAAAGCTGAAATAAAGGCCGCAGTCACACGGTTCTTTAAAGCGGGAGGAACTGCTGTTTCCTCCTGCATTTAATGAGGCCATTCAGACCAGCTGGGACAACTCCCACACCAAAGTGGGCTCAATCACGGGTTCCTCCTGCGTTTTCCGACCCCCAGGAAAATCAAATATTTTCCCGGAGGTTGCGTGAGTAACCCACGATTGAGCCGATTTGGGCAGCCCTCTCTTGCAATGATTGCAAGAGAGAGCTGTCTGATTGTCCTTCCCGGTTTTTTTCCTTTTTTGCACTTGGGCACTCAAGCGGCCAAGTGCAAAAAGGGGAAAAAAACCCACCCCACGCTCCGAGCTCTGAGCCCTGCCGGCCACCACCTGCCCCCCCCCCCGCATGCTGGTAAAAGGGGGTGGTAAAAAACTTACCAGGCGGTGACTGGTGGGGCTCAGGGCCCGGAGCGGAGCACAGGGTGAGCCAGCCAGCCAGGATGGGTCCACCACCGCTGGCGGCAGCGGGCAACGGAGGGGGTGTAGAGCACTCTCCTGTGAGCAGGAAGGGTGCCTGCCACCACCGCCAGAGTTGGGATGTATGAACATCCCAACCCAAAAGAAAAAAACCAGATAAAGTCCCAGTGGGACTTTATCTGGGATTCGGGTGCCATGTGACCACGGCCAAAATCATTCAGCTGTTATACACATGACTTCTTCCTTACCCATTTTCTCTAATTATGCATTTCTGCTGCTCAGAACAGACTTCAGTGCATATTTCTTCACTGGAATAAGTGAATTAGCAAAAGATTTAGACTACAAAAAACAGTATGACAAAAACACAGAGCAGAAAAAAAGGGCTTATTTTAATATTATTCTGAATGATATTTTAAAGCCTTTCATACTTCACTGCCAAATGGTATTTGAGTTGCACAGGTAAAGATGAAAATGCTTGTTTAGTGATGGAAAACTCTGATTAGTGACTGTACTGTCTATTAGTATAATCATTACCCTGGCTGTGTACTTTACTTAAAATACCAGTGCTTAATGTCAACACAAGTCAGCTAGAATAAGGTTAGGTACCTTTCCCCTTCACATTACCTTAAATCAAATAAGCTGTTTCTAGAAACTATGTTGTAATTGCACCAGGTATTGTGGCCACTTTTTGTGTAGCTGATTGTCCAGTTAGGAAATCATCAAGTTGGGCAAAAAAGGGGGTAATATCTTGAAGGGCACTTCATGTAATATAATTTAAAAAAAACCCCAAATATTTCTGTTTTCATCCCATACATTTTAATTTCCTTACCTGATTCTTTGCCACCTTAAAGTAAACTGTCATTTTTTTAAAAAAAGGTTGTTAAGGAAACAATTCAAGTACCTAAATGATAATCCATAGGTGGGTTTAGGATTTCTCTTTCTGACATCTGCTGCCTACTTTTCACTGTTGTACAAAGTGAGGGCAGAAAGTGGAGCAAGTCAGTGGATACGTGCAATGACAGGGATGTCTTCCAACCAGAAGAATTAGCAGCTTTTTCCCAAAGACGTTCATCTTGATGGGCTTTTCTGTGAACAGCATTCCCACAAAAATTATACCACCTTAGTAGCTTTGGGGAGGACTATCCAGATTTCTGGATTCCAGGTAAGCTAGCAGCACAATGGTTTCCCTGCTCATCCAAGTGCACTTTTTCACTGACACTTGTCTTTCCATTGTGGAACTAGAGCAGCAGCTCTCTGTCAGGACAACTACACAGGGGGATGGATACATGTGAAGCTGCCTTATACGGAATCAGAGCATTGGTCCATCAGGGTCAGTATTGGCTACTCAGACTGGTGGCAGTTCTCTGGGGTCTCAGGTACAGGTCTTTCATATCACTTGCTTCCTGGTCCTTTTAACTGGAGATACAGGAGATTGAACCTGGAACCTTCTGCATACAAAGCAGAGGCTTTTTCACTGAGCCACAGCCCCTCCCCATGTATTGTGTGATTCTCTGTAAACTATCTTTCAGTTTACCAGATACAAATAGTCTTACTAGATGTTACATTTATTTGCATGCAATTACAGGTATCGGTATCTGTGCCTGGATGTAAAGTCATGCTAGCCCTGTTATCACTGACAGAGTGAAGCATTGCTCTGCCATTGCATTTAGTGGCCATGTTGCTTCTCTTTCCTGTCTGCTCCCATTGGACTGGACTAAGGGGTTGGGATGGAAAGGTGGAAGAGGGAGGGAGGAAAGGACCAATGGCATTCATGCTGCATCCCCACCCCCAAGACTGCCTCCATAGCCTAGTATATCCTCCTCATACACTGTTGTCCTCCCTTTGTGCCCTCCTGTCCTGGAAACAGGGTTGGAGCGGAGGATCAGTTAAGGAGCCCCTTCCTGGGCAACAAATGCATATGGACACTCTCACCCATTCTATGCACTTCCATGTTTTCCATGCTGATTCCCCTGCCAATGGTTCCTTCATTACGAGAAAAACATTTCCTGGATTATTTTTAAAATCATTCAAAATGGTGGAGAGTGTGTATGTTTGTATATGTGTGTCTGTATGTGCAAAAAGTTGCCTAAAAGAAATGTAGTTTAAAATGATGGAAAGGGTGCATAAAACTTCAGAGTAAAGTGATGGAACTCTTTGCACAGACACACAGGGCAAAGAGCAACTGCTTAACTTACACAGGGAAAGCAGCAGCAGCAGGAGGGCTGGAATCAAAGCTGCACATGTTAGCTGAACAGCAATAGGGCTGGCCAAAAGCAAAGCAGCCACTGGGCAAATGACTTAAAAGGAAGCCAGGCAAAGAAAAGAAACAGAAAGTTCCTAAGGTAGCTAAACTGAACCTGCCTCTAGCTTACTTACAGATTTCCCAATCCCTCCCTTGTATCCAGCAGGCAGGGCCCATATTCCCCATGTCCAGGAAATGCACATCAGAGGACCATGATGGGGAGCTTTATAGATTTTTCCAAACAGTCTGCCCCATGCAAGATTTGGGGCACATTTTGCCACTTGGATGGGCAAGAGCAAATCCTGATGCTTGATTTCTGTCAAACCTTGCTTCGCTTTGCTTACTTTGGGTTGCCGTGGTTATTGGGGAGAGGGAATTCCTGCGGGGAGGGGGAGTGAGTGAGTGGGAGAGTGGGACCTTTGCTTCTAGAAACCATAACTTTATTTGCAAGTTGTGCCTCCTCTCCCTTTCCCAGAGAAAGGTGTCTTTGAAGCTTTTTGGTACCAGCTTGAACAGTAGATAACTAAGCCATATATTTTCCCACTTGGCTGAGATGACAACGCTAGGCATGGTGTGTGTGTGACATGTGTGTGGGGAAGAAAGGGGTTTTGTTTGAATTTCCTATATTAAGCCTGTACCTGCCAAAATGCTTCAGTTCTAACACAAGTGATGTTCTGGATCATGCATACATCTCAATAAACTTATCACTGCCAAAGAGAGAGTTATTAAGAGTAACTTGACCAGGGACCTGACATTTCAGGCAGGAAAAGAAAGATTAACACCTTTTCCTGAGGGACGGGGACATCCATTAATTATATGCCTCCTTGCTGTGCATCAGATGCCAAGCAGAATGCTCTGAGTGTCTGAGTCGGTGGTTCCATGAAGGAAAGAGCACAGGGGGGTGTCAAGGAAATCAGCAAACAATTGGGGCGGGGCATAATGGCATCTATGCCTATAATTCATTCCGCCCAGCTCACAATGCTATGAGGTGGCCTCGGGGAAGCTGTCTGAATGGATGGAGGGCAGAAAAGAGAAAAAGCTTGGAGAAGACAATGATGGGGCAATGTTTCTCAGTTGTCACCTTCAATGGCACCACTGGATACAGGCTGGTTCTGCATCTGGCATTCGCTCTACATTTTCTCAATCCTGAGGGAAAGGTGCAGCTCAAAATCACATTCAAATACCCCAGGTAGGGCTGCCAAGTCAGCCCGCGGGGCGGGGGATCCCCCGCTACAGGGGTTCCCGATCCGCCGGCCAGCATTCGGCTGGCGGGGAAAACCCCACCCCCGAGGTCGTCCAGCCTGGACGACCTCCCTCACGTAATGACGTCACCCAGAAGTGACGCCATCACGTTGGGGGCGTTGCCACAGCGTTGCCCTGGAAACACCCCCATGTGCTGACATCACTTCTGGTGACGTCAGCCGGCACGCGCTCAAAGCGCACATGCCAGGGAAGCTCCCGGCCAGCAGAGCTTCCCCCCCCCGCCGGTAAGTTTCTTACACTTGGCAACCCTAACCCTAGGCCAACACCATACTGACTGTGAAGTCACCTCTGAACTATCTGCATAAATCTATGCAGAAGGTACCATAAAATCCAATGATCAATGAAAGTGAAAGCGACATGCAATGCAAGGGGAAATTTCTGTTACAGTGTAGGTTTGCTAAAACAATAGAGGGAATCGTCCTCATAAGGATAAAGGTAACTATATACATATCTGGTAAGGTCCAAAGAGACAAGGGGACTGGAAGTGGAAGGTAGGATACGACTCTATATTTACTTTGCAATACTATGCACAGTCATGTGGGGTAGGTTTCATGGTAGGGTTGCCAGCCTCCAGGTGGGGCCTGGGGATCTCCTGCTTTTACAACTGATCTCCAGCTGACAGAGATCAGCTCCCCTGGAGAAAATGGCTGCTTTGAAGAGTGGACTCTATGGCATTGTACCATGCTGAGGCCCCTCCCCTCCCCAAACCCTGCCTTCTTCTGGCTCCACCCCCAAAGTCCCCAGGTATTTTCCAACCCAGACTTGGCAACCCTATTTCATGGCAGAGTGGGGATTCAGATCTCTGCATAATGCTGATTCTTCCCTGAACAATGTTTAACGAACATGCCTTAAGCCATGGCCTTGTACAGTAATTTGAGGGATTCAGATAATCAAGTGGGAATGAAATACCAAAACAAAAATGCTTGGACAGAGGATGGAGAGCATGCTGATCACAATAACCTTATTGAACAAATGCTAGTTTGTAGGTGTAAAACGCTTGTTATGGTGTGCCACCTATTTGGAATACAGCTTTCCTGTCCACAGTTTCCACCAATGGAGATGCATTTTCCATGTGATAAGTTTGTCACCCTTTACCTAAAGTGTACTCATGAAGTCCAGAGAAGATATGATAAAAAGAGACCATCCACCTATCTGAAAAGTAATGGATGGCTCAGTGCCATATCTGCAGACTGTCTCAAATTGCAAGGAATTAAAATAATTCTGACGCTTCAACTCTATTGCCCGTCCCATATTACAGAGAGGGTTAAAGTAAACTCAGAAAATAAAGCTCAAAATGAAGCCAGCCTGCAAAGTGATCGTTGTCTGAGTCCAAGAGCTAGTGATTGGGGAATAATACTTCAATTTGTTTCATTTATTCATTGTAACTGGTTTGTACCTTCCTTATTCAGATAGCAAGAAGTAGGTGGCATTGCAGCGATTTCACTAAAGTCACAGGCAACTATAACCAGATAGTGAATTTGCCATACAATTTCTACCTTACCCTTTCTTAAAATCATTTCAGATGTATGCTATACTAACAATAGCATTCACTCTGAAACCTCTTAAAAGCAAGATTTCAATAGACATCTCTATTTTCAAGTGTAATAACTTACTTTTAAAAATACTTTTGTAGAATGTCTATTATTTTAAAATATCCAGGCTAACTAATTCAGAAAGACATTTAGATTGAAATCCAGCACCTTCAAAGAAAGCAAATTCATTTGCTGTGGCTACTGATATATTACATCTAATAGAACCAAGGTTAAATACATGGAAATTGTTGGTAATGGTTACATATATTTTTGAACAGACTAACCTTCAATTATATTAACTCTTGGATAGACAAAAATAAATCAGAACCTGTTTTTAATATATATATGGATACTCCCTTGCAAGTGAAACCAATTTAGACTATGGCATTTTCCCATGGAGTGATACATTTACTGATAAGGAAACATTATTTATAAAAGTAGAAAACAGCAAGAGTCTAATAGCACCTTAAAGACTAACAAGGTATCTGAAGAAGTGAGCAGTGACTCACAGAAGCTCATCCCCTGCCACAAATTTTGTTAGTCTTTAAGGTGCTACTGGACTCTTGCTCTTTTCTACTGCTATAGACAGACTAACACGGCTACCCATCCTGATCTATTATTATTTATAGATTGTTAATAGCAAAACTTTTTGGCATTTTTTTGCTGTGCTTTCCAAGCCCTCAGAGAAGTTATTCACCAATTCTTTTAATCTGTATTTCATGAAAAATGAAGGCTATTGGACTGATGAGTTTTGGATAAGATTTATGTTTTCCCCAACTTTATTTTTAACAGGTTTCTAATGCTGCTGGTGTACAGTATGAACATTAGCTTTAATCAGTGCACCAGTCTTCCATGCGATTTAATAGCTGGAGATGGAGGATTTACCCATCACTTTAAAAAAATCTTGTAAACTGGATATTATATACTCTGCCTTTGCCCACCATCAATTACTTTTAGGATTTGAAGGAAAGAGGGCCTTGAATGGGTAGGCCACCATAATTTTTGACACTTTATCTATCTTGTTGGTTCATATTAATTGAAACTTTTACTCAACTTTAAAAGTACATCTGTAGTTGGACAACTGATTGTAATATGCTACCTCAGAACTGTAATTCAGTGCCCTTTGTGTCTCCTCTGGGTTGTAATCTTTCCAAGCAAGTATATTTTTACATATACTGGTATAAACCACAGGCTGACTAAATTCATCTTTATGTAGTGTTCAATACACAAAGTAAAAGAAACTATACAGAGCACAAGGATGATGATGGAATTAATGAAATATTTGGGACCTTGCTACAGTCAAGGAAACACAATATACAAAGCCTGCAATTAAAACACCCTTTCCCCTCCCCAATATATCAATGGAGGTTTTGATTCCAACTGTTAGACAAAAATCATTTTAGGTGACAAAACTGGGTTCATGATATTTGAATTTATATTCTCACTATTCTCACTATACACTATTTGATTTGTAATTTCAAAAGTTACATTTCTACCTAGCATATTCTTTTCCTCTTACTTTCCAGACCATCAGTATGTCACATATTTAAGCAAGTGCACTAGTATCGCATTATATAGTCATATTGTCCCCTTCCACATGCTTATGCAAACATTCTCGCTAACACAAATAAAGCTGTTCATAAACTGCTTGAATTACTAAGGTATTCTAGCATACATATGGGGTTGATGAATCCTTTTTGCTTTAAGAGACTATGAAGGCAAATACATATACATTATCTAGGATTTCACATTTATTTCCCAAGGTTATATTTTAGCAAGCCATATTTCAACATTTCCCAAATTACTGCAAAGCAATTTGTCACTATTGCAAAGTGCTTCTGTCTTAAAGCAGCCAAATCTAGTTTGCAGCAATGCCAATCAAAGGACACTCTTCTCTTCTTCCAAATGTCCTTAATGGCAACTTCCAGACATCACTGATTCTATGTCCTGATCCACTTCCATCAGTAGTATAATTTCCATGAATTTCTCATTTGATCATATACAGAAATGTCATGTCTTTAAGGAAAGCATCCTTGTCATTTAATGGATAGAGTCTGGGATGTTTAGACTCAAAGATGAAATGATTACATTAAGAATACAAATTGATTGTAGTCTACCTGGCTCTTAAACAAGGAATACATGTTATTTAATTAAAAGAAGCATCTTCCGTCCATCTTTATTTCTTTGCCCCTCTTATTGGCTCTAATATAGATGTAATATATTGAACATATGGAGATCAGTGGAACACTCTGTTCAGGGCAGTGATGCTGTGTATTCTTGATGCTTTGGGGGCTTCTGGAGTTCTGGTGGACCTCCTGATGGCACCTGGGTTTTGACCACTGTGAGACACAGAGTGTTGGACTGGATGGGCTATTGGCCTGATCCAACATGACTTCTCTTATGTTCTTAACAAGATGTACAAAAGCATTTCCCTGAGACAACAGAAGAGTATCTGCAGCTCCACCCATATTACATTATTTAGATCCTTTAAAACATTTATATTCTGTCTCTCTAAAGAACCATGTCTGATGCAGCCTGCAACATAGATAACAAACAAAAAAATCATTAAAAGAACCACAATAAACCATTTTCAAACCATTAATAAAATGTATCATATTAAAAGGATAAGCTTATAAATAAACTAATATTTTCATACAAACAAGACTAAAACTACAGCCTAAAACATTAAAGGAAGGAGCAGTTAAAGCCAGCTGTAGGAAACCTAAAAGGCTCAAGCCATAGTCATCTAGTGCCTGGAAGAATGTAAGTCTGGCACCTATTGAGCCTCTATGGGAATGGAATTTCAGAGCACAGGCACAAGCACTGAGAAAACCCTGTCTTTGCTGCACACCGACCTGGCTACAGAACATGGAGTTGTACAAAGCAGGACCTCTAAGGCAGACCTGAGTTGGTAGGCAGGTACAAATGCAGAAGAGGGCAATTCTTCACCTATGCTGGTCCCAGGCCATGTACAGTCAGCACTTGTGCTCTGAAATAAACCAAAAGCCTGGGTAAAACTTCTAACTCCTAGTGATTTAGTCATATTTTGAAATTACTGAAGTTTCCAAAACATCTCAATGGCAGCCCTGAGTAGGTCATATTGCACTAGCTGGGATGCGATCAGAGCATGGGGAAATGTGGCCGGTCCGGCTTCTCATGATAAAGCTGCAGTTGGCAAACCAGATGAAGTGCTTAAAGGCACTTTCACAGCATAGGAGAGCTTTTCCCTCCATTTGTAGCCTCAGATCAAATGGCAAAGGGGGAGTGGAACCTCCTTCAGAACCAGCAAGCAGACTCTACCACCACCCAACAGGACCTCAGTCTTATCTGTACTAAGCTTCAGCATATTCCTTCATCCCATTGCCATCTCCTAGCACTGGTTTAGGACATTTACCATCTCACTAGACTCTGCTGAAAAAACAGAAGCAGAACTCAGTGTAATCTGCTAGTCTGAAAGTTTGAGGCAAGTTACATTTTGAAGTCAAAATAAACACTTTCCAAATAATGCTTGAATTATGGAGGAAATCCATAACCCACAATCTAGTGATCCCTACCAGTTGGTGTGGCAACTACATTTCTAAAAAACTATTGCTAAGAGGGCTATATTAATTGTAATAGTATTTTTGTTTAATTGTTTTAATGTTTTTTATGATTGCTGCATTATGGACCATGATTGGGTGGAAATATGGCATGGAAATGTTTTAAACTAGGGATGGCCACACCAAACTCACAGGGGATCTCCTGCTGACTCTTCTGCCCCGACACGGATTGGATTTATGGAGTCCAAGTTCTGGCCCCACCAAGAGGTGCCCCATCCCCTATTGTTTCCAATGGACTAAGGTTGAACCAGAGAAACTCTCAGTAGAAACTGAGAATCCCTGTAAGGGGGCGGTAAGAGAGGCACGGGTCACTTCTGCTCCAACTGGCACTGTTTTTTCCCCCCATGTAAACATCTCTCCTGGAGCACTAGTTTGCTCATGGGTCACTGTATGGAGTGGGGGCAGCCTTCTCTGGCCCCACTGGGATCCACAAAGAGCAGAAGGAAGGATGCTGCAAGACAAGGAGATTTCAGGCTGTAAGTACCTAGGCAGTTTTCCCAAACCAAACTAGCCTCCAGCTTTCCATCATAAAAGCAGGAAATGGGCTGCAGCTTTGAGTTCAAGATCTGAGTTCTTCTCTCTGCTCCCCCCCTTCACCCTCCCTGCACCCTACAAGGCACAGCTGCACAATGCTAAACAGGTTTGACTCTGAAATAGGGCCCATGGATTTCAGAGTAAAAGGATTGCTACCAGATTCATAGGGCCACCAAGTGAAATAATCTCTGGATTCAGGAGCAGTGCAACCAATGTGGCCCAATAATAAAACTTCAGCTTGTAATATAGAGCTTGACATGCATGACAACCTGCGAGGTAGGCTGTAACTCAGATGGGGAATTGAGATCAAGAGCTAGGATGTACCTACTGAATGTAGAGCATAAAGGATCTGATTTAGCCATTCCCAGCAGCAGCAGCAGCAGCAGCAACAACAACAACAATAACAGGTTTTGGTTGTAATTGAATTTGCTCATTTTTATTATTGGTAGGGAGTTCAGATCAAATCTTCCAGGACATGATCATGATGCTGAATTTCTACTTCAGTTTTTACAACAGCCAAGTGCAATTTTGAGAGCAATCCTAAACAGGACTACTCGGAATTCTATTCTGATCTATTCAGCAGGACTTACTTTTAGGGAAGTGTTCTTTGTTTCTTAACTCCTGAGCCTGTTTGTCTGTGGATGTGATTGGATGACCACTCTTCTGGTAACATGGGGGTATGGCCTAATATGCTAATAAGCTGTGCTGTCAGTGGTATGGCCTAATATGCTAATGAGTTTCTGCTCTTGGGTGTGGCCTATTATGCTAACGAGTTCCTGCTGGGCTTTTTCTACAAAAAAGCCCTGATAAGGATGATTATTCTTGGACTTATCCACAGCTAGCCACATCCTATCTGCTTCCTTTCCAGATGTGCTCAGACCATTGACATTGGGGGAGGGGATTGAGCAGTGTGAGTGCTTCCTGTAAAACATGCACTACTTTAGCTAATATTCCATCAAGATATCATATGAGTTGAATGAAATTTCTTCCAATTGTAATTCACATTCTCCTTTTCACTTGGAACTATTGCTGAAAAATTCAAGGCATTCACCAATACGAGGAAACTTTGCCACAGTAAGAAATATACTCTATGATGTTCATTTTTGACCAATTCTTTAAATAGTGTTAAATCTAAATATTTGATCATTTCTGTAACATTTATTTCTGTATTTACCTTGATAGATTTCTCTACTTTAATCAGACATATATTGCAATAAAATTTATTTTGACAAAGAAATGTACTTGAAGATAAGTTTTCAAACAGAACTCCAAATGTTTGTGTACTAAAGGTGTGTGTACTCAGCTCTGATAAAAAAAACACACATCATAAACCTGCAACTGCAGAATGGGAAAATAGTAAGATGAAAGACTGCAAGTGTGTGGTCATTATCTAAGAATACTTTTGACTTCTTTTCTTTAATTTGTTCAGAGTAAATTGGTGCTTATTGAATATTGTGCAATAATATTCATCCATTGATAACTATACTGCACATATTCAGAATATCGTAATATCCTGTATAGTCAGATATAAATCATAATCCTTGTACAACCAATTACAAAATAAAAATCAACAATAGGTGGAGCCCTACATGTTTTAAAACCCAGGCTACAGAGAGGACTGTTTGAGTGACTTGAGTGCTCACTAGAGCAGGTGGCATTTTGCCCCAGGACCCTGCTTTCCAGTGCCATTCACTTGGCACCTGCCTGTTCTGTTTTAGGCACAAGTTGGGGGGAAAAACTTTGTCTACTCAATCTTTGGTGGGTTTCATGGATTTTGGAAGGGATTTTCCCTTCCTTTCCCTCTGTGTGTTTCTTTCCTGAATTGTAATCGTTGTTTATGTATACCTTATTCTGTGTGTTTCTTTCCTGAATTGTAATCGTTGTTTATGTATACCTTAAGTGCTATTTATACTGCTAAACTGTTTAAATATTGATACTCTGCTTCATCATTGTTGTAAAACTGTCTTGCTCTTGCACCTCAAGAGCCAGACAGTTTTATAAGATTAAATTTAATGTTAATAAATCAGACAACTGTAGCAAAAATAGGCAAGGGAAAGTCTGATCTTGATGATAAATAGACAAAGGAAGCATCAAGTTTTAAGCAAGACAGTATCTATTGAAAGCTTTAAAGGCTGATGCTTTGGATCTGGCCCAGAAACACTCAGGCAATTGCTTCAGTGTAATGATTTTGCTAATTAAACCCAGACAAAAACTTGCTGAAGGTAATGGGAAAACCCCACAGTATGAGCAGCATCCTTAGAATCCAAGCCATGAATTTCTTCCTGGTGTTTTGCTGTTCCTATTGTTATATTCAAACAACTTTTATTTTACATAAGCTACTACTACTACTAAACAGCATGTTTAAACTACATTTATCTGGACTTCTTTAAAAACAGTATAGCTCATGAATATCAATATAACCAGGTAAGATTCATTACTAGCTGTATGCTTTAGAGATTTACTCAAGCCATATTGCCACTTCACATTCTTGGCATTTGAACTAAAGTGAATTCAGATGGTTAAATGCTTCAGTCAAATAGCTGCTTAAATCAAGGCACTGGGTTAATTCATTTCATCAAATGACTCCTTTGACAGACAGAGTACTTTGTAAGTGGTGGTTAGTGTATTTCTTTCATTAGCAACTATTTTTTTGCAAGCCCTATACATCTTTCAATAAATTATATGCTATTAATTTATGACTAGATTTTTAAAAAAAAATTAGTTAACCTTAGGACTCTCAAATAGTATATGAGTACACTATGTTGTATGGTGTGTGAACCTGTAATGTACCCACCTCATACTTTTTGAGAAGCATTTTTTTTTTACAATGCACACATTTTGGGCAATACATTCTACGATAAGATGCAGTAGGTCTTGTGTAAATTCTACAATTGTGTCTCATGTATTATGGCATGTATGGAGGGTACACATGATATGCATACATGTTGGCTGCTCAGTGATTTTGTAATGTTATGAAACAGTCCACTAATGGATTGGAGTAGCATTTTTAAGGGAAGGCTGTACCTTTTCTGTCCACTTTCTCTGAATATTTCCTTATAAAAGAGGAACTTCAGTAGAATCTCTGACCATACCTGTAAGATTGTTCATTTTTTAAAGATACTATTCCAGCCCTAATATAGCCTTTCTGTTATCACTTTTTGGTATACTATACCCCTCAGTTCATCTTGGATAATTATCAGTAATTACCAGTGACCAAGGTTCTGTACAGGTATTGCCATGGCTTTCCAGGGTTTACAAGAAGCTTGGAAAATGAAGCACCTAGAAACTATCAGTAAGACCACCCCTTGTATTCCTAAATACTGCCATGTGGATATAACCCATTTGTAAGAGTATCTGTCTTTAAGAAAGGTGGTTACATTTACATCTGGATATAAATGAAAAAGTTCAGATTTTGATGGGTTAATCCTGCGATTATACTGAAAGCGCCTATCATTGGTTGTAATGCTCCTTACTGATGTAGAATAAAATTGTAATTAGTTGTCCTTGGATTGTATTTTGGAGTGGATTGTTATGTTATTATGACAGCATGTTGCCATTGTAATAACATATTTTTGTACACCAGTTTATTGTATGTTAATTATCCATTTGTACTGTATGAAGTTTTAAGTTTAATAAAAATTTATAATTAAAAAATAGAATGGAGTTTTATAAACAAAGGAACTTTGCTGTTTATAACTCCAATTGCAAAAACAGTAAAGACAATAAATAAATAAATGAATAAATGAACTCATGTCAGTTTGCATATATATATATTTTAAAAAGTTGCCCCTTGTTGACTTTTCCTGCCCTTGGGACAGAACTCGGCCCTATTGTTTATCACAGAACTGAATAACCTGAAAAGGGCTGGATGATGTTCAGAGTGATGCTGGAAGAAAATTCATGCTGAATCTGAGGCTTTGGTCACAATGGAGGCTTGGTGTGATCTGGCTGTGCCTCTATTTGTGGTGGTTTAAATAGTTGTGGGAAGTTTTTTTTTTTTTTTTTTTAAATTTTTATTAATTTTCTCTATATCTAATTCTACAACGCTACTTTTCTAAGCTATGTTTACCTTATACAGAGTGTGCTTTATCATTTGCTTAATATTGCTATGCCATTAATACATATGAAGCATTTTAAACCTTGGCTAATATTCAGATAACAATGTTACTGATGATACATGAAAAATAAAAAAAGCTGTTTGACAGACATGCTCTTTTGAAGGAATGCTTAATTATACAAATTATCTATTATATATAAGTGCAGTTTCAAAAAACATTTTATCCTTTATTTCTTCTTTCGTCCTCTTCTTGTCTTAACAGTCTCTTCTTGTACTTTTGGAGCTGCTGCTCCCTTTTCCGAGTCAGACGTTTCTTCTTCGCTCTTTGAGCTATCAAATCCATACATACTTTCTTGCGATGCCAGTGAACCATCTGAGTCTTTCTCTTTTTTCTTTTCTTTGCTTTTTTCCAAAAAACTTTTCGCCTGTTGGACAGAGTCAATCTTATATTTCTTGTTCTTGATGCTGAAGCTCAGTCCTTCCGGAACATTCCACCTATAGATAATAGATTCAGACTGTAGCCAAGATGTCAATTTTCCATAGGCTTTCCTTCTTTTCCTTATTTCAAATGGGATGTCTTTCATCACTTTAACTTCTTTTCCTTTGATCTTCAGAACTGCTTTATTTGTGGTCCTAAGCACCACATCTCTTGTTGACTTTTTGGAGAACCTTATCTGAATCTCACCAGGCAGGCTTTTCTTTTTAGTATAATCTGGATAGGTTCTGTAAACCATATCCATATCGCTTTTTATTTCCGCTGCTTTTAAGCCCGTCACTGGTTCAAGCGCTTCGCTTAACAGATTTTTAAGGTCTTCTCCTTTATCCTCTGGTACATTCTGAAGTCTTAGGAAAAAATTCGATCTTTCCATCTGTAGTTTCAGAAGCTGATCAGAATGGAAGGCCTTTTCTTTCTCCGCTTTTTGTAGTCTTGAATCATGATTTTTAACTGAAGTCTTAACTTCCAGAAGTTCTCGCTGCAGCTTCTCTGTAGTTTTATTCGACTCCTTCAGGTCCAATTGCATCTTGTCCATCTTAACGTTGAGAGCTGTCATTTGGTCCACTAGAGGTCGCAATAACGAGGAGAACACCGTGCTCATCTCCGTGGTATCAACCTTTGAACTCAGAGCTGTACTTCCTAGTTTGGGGGAAGGTTTCGGTTTCCCCGCCATTGTTGAGACTGTGCTTCTTTGTTGATAGTTAGATAAAATGGACAAAAGGAGCAAATTCCACGACTGCGCTTATATCTTTTTAAAGTTCATATCCTCTAAAGCGCGATGCTGCCATCAAGCAAGCCGAACATACGTTTTTTCATGCAGTAACGCCACGTAAAGAGTCCCGTAAGTACGCCAGTCTCGAGGGGGGGGGGGTTTACTCCACCCGCCTTTCCCGCTGTATTCTGTTTCTTTTTACTTCGGACTCACTGTTTCTCCAAGCGTGACTGTCAGTTCCAGCCTCATTGCTTCACACTCTCTGCTGCTTCTCGGTTTTGCGCTTTTAGCCATACGGCTCCCACGGACGGGGGAACCTATGGGGGTGATGAAAGGGGACCTCAATCCCTCGATCGCCACCGTAGGGAGAGATCCCCTTCGTGCCACCCCAGGCAGAGCCCCTTCACTAGGGTCTCTGGGGGCTCGGCACCGGTCCGAAGCCCCTTCTTCCCGCCGGGTACGGATCGCGCTCCCCGCTAGTGCGGAGGAGCGCGTCCGCCATAGTCGCAAGTCTTGCCGGAAGTCAATAGTTGTGGGAAGTTTTGATCAGACATCCCACCCTGAATCATCTGAACTGTGTGCTCACTCCATGGTCAATTGTTCAGATTGTTGCAGCATTCTTTTCTTTTTTTGTCTTTGGTCTATGTGCATAAGTGTGTATCTGAAGCTCAGCTCCTTTTTGACAGCTCCACACCTCTCTGCCAAGTACTCCAGCCCCTCTCAGCCTCCTTCCCTTCACCTCTCTTCTGTGGAATACATGGAGGGGGGGGGAGTGCAGATTTACATGCGAGTAGTCCCATTGATGTCAGTACATTTACCCTTGTGTCAATCATGGGATGCTCTCAGACTCTGACACAGAGACAGAAGAGTGGGGTGACGGGAATTTGTCATTCGAAAACAATTCCCATGGGGATTCCCGATCCAGAATGACTACTTGGCCACGGTGACTGACAACATCAGGGGAGATTGTTTCCTTATGCACACATAGCTACCTGATTTACAAACAAACCAAAAGAGGTGGAAATGGAAGGGAAGGTTCAGACTTCCCATACAGCTTGACTTCGCAATAGGGGGGTTCAGACATTGCGAAATGTGGGGTGGAATCGCTGGCATCCCTCAATACTGGATTTTCTCTGGTCCCTGATTACTCCACTTCCAAAGTGGGGCAACATGGGGTGCCAATAACTGGGGCATGGAAGGCAGATGTTGTCACCTGGTCATACTCTTTAAATCTGCGAAGGTAATGCTACTATATCATGGCAAACTGCTCATGTGACTGCAGCTTAGCAGAGCATGCTGTATAGCTCACTGGAAGACTTATGAAGCAGCAGTGATAGTGGTAAAGAAATGTTATTTCTTTGCTAGCATTGTGTCTGTTACTTCATAACCGTCCAATTTTGTAAGATATCTCAGAACCTGCTGGCTCTTAAATCTGAGCCTTGACTGTCACAGGAACAGGTAATTAGTTGTGATGCAAATTTTTTGCTGGTAAAATCTCTCAAATACATTCTGATTTGGATGCAGGTTGTAACATAACTCAGATAGGGGATACATCTAATGCATTGTCTGGTCCATTTATGGACCATTTCAACCCAGTTACCATGATGGATGTTGATAGGATCTTGGGATCTATGAAGGTGACCACTTGTGCTCTGGATCCTTGCTGATACACTGGTGTCCATTATAAATCAGTTGCTGACTCAGGGTGCCAACCCTTGGCAACTCAAAGAGATGGTTATCCACCTACTACTTAAAAACCATCACTACATAAAAAATAATGTGGCCAATTATTGTTCAGTCTCTAATTTGCACTTTCTGGGCAAGGTGATTGAGAAAGCAGTGGCCTACCAACTCTAGGTCTTTGGGAATAACTCTTCTTTGAGGACGGGCTGTGGCTCAGTGGTAGAGCATCTGCTTGGCATGCAGAAGGTCCCAGGTTAATCCCCCACCATCTCTAATTAAAAGGACCACGTAGTAGGTGATAAGAAAGACCTCTGCCTGAGACCATGGAGAGCTGCTGCCAGACTGAGTAGACAATACTGACTGTAATGGACCAATGGTCCAATTCAGTATAAGGCAATTTCATGTGTTCATGCGTTCCATTTGCTTTGGACTCTTTTCTGTTTAGTTTGAGGTCACACTATGAAATAGAGATAGCATTGATGGCCTTTGTTGATTATCTTCACCTTAATGTAGACAAAAAACATGCTTCTTTGTTGCTCCTACTGGATTTATATGCAGCCTTTGATACAGTGAACCATGTCATCTTGTTAAGACATTTGCAGGCAGACGTAGGTATCAAAGTATAGATGTGCTTTAGTCTGGTTTAAATCATTCCTTATGGCCTGGTCTCAAATGGTTGCTATTGGAAACTAGTGATCATCAGTGTAGGATTTGATTTATGTATGCAAATATTTATAATATCCTTGCCATGTCAAAACATGTGCCTGTAGAATGCTGTAATCATCATTCAGTTAGTAAGGATATGTAGCGAATTCTACTTCAATATGTGGAAGTGAGTAAGGATAGATAACCTCTATATTTCATTTATCAAGTTGACAATGGGCAACTGGTACTTTGATCCAGTAAGATTCTAAAATATAACACCCAGCTCCTGCCAATCAGGGGGCAAGGTTCAAGGAACAATGGCAGATCATTACCAGATCTATGGATAGTAACTTTTAAACCACTTTCCTTTACTCTCACCAGGACTTGTAAAACATTTTTAAAAGGAACAAGAACCATTCAAAATCCTTAGTTATTATCTGCACATGAACAGGCAGGAAATATTTATGGCTCCCAGGCATGAGGGTTCCTGGCAATTTAGAATTTAAATGATAGCTCATGAGATAAATTTTCAAATTTATTTGTTTAAGGCAACACAAATGCCTCAATTTTCAAAACCCAAAGCAATTTGAGCAAAATTGCATGTAAGCCCTTGGATTGCATGTAAGCCCTCTGTCCTGTCTATTATCTATATATCTAATTCCGAAGGTGCCCCCTGTGTGAGGATACCTAAATCCGCGCAGGGGGGGCACCTGGGAGGCAGGGAGGTTTTCCTACACATGGGGGGCACTCCCCCCGTGTGCAGAAAAATCCGAAAAGTTTAAAAAAACCTTCAGTGACCATAGAATCCCCCAAAATACCTTTTGAAATGGCACCAACTCCAGACATCAGCTGTGAGGAGATTAGAATGTTCGAGGGAGGGGGGAGGCTCTAACTGTTTTTGTCAGTAAAAAGCAGGGTTTTTACTGGCAGCAGTCTAGGGTTACCAAGTACCCCCCCTGGCCACCAGCAGCAGATCCAGATCCAGGCTGGGAAACTCCTGGATATTTGGGGGTGGAGCCTGAGGAGGACAGGGACCTCAGTGAGGTACAATGCCATAAACTCCCCCCTCCAAAGCATCCATTTTCTCCATGGAAAGTTATCTCTGTAGTCTGGAGATGAGCAGTAACTCCAGGGGATCCCCAGGTCCCATCTGGAGGCTGGCATCCCTAGGCAGCACCCTCTGTGTGACTTGATGCCACCTGATTTGCATGACTTAATTAGGCCCAGCTGTTTTGCTACAGTTCATCAGCAGCCACCATATGAAAGCCATTGTGGTGCAACAGTTCGAGCTTCAGACTGGGATCTGCGAGACCCAGGTTCAGATCCCCATCTTGCAGTGGAAGCTGACTGGGAGATTTTGGACCAGTCACATACTTTCAGCGTAACCAACCTCACAGGGTTGTTCTGCAGATAACAAAGAGGAAATAATAATGTAAGCTGCTTTAGTCCCCATTGTGGAGAAAGACTGTAATTTTCCTAGGTAGAGGCTGCAGGGGAGGGGGGTGGAGATAGAAAGCTGAAGGCAGATAAAGGTAGGTTGGCTGTTGGGTGGGAAGGAAATAGGGTTGCCAACTCCAGGTTTGGAAATTCCCAGACATTTGAGAGGTGGAGCCTGGAAAGGGTGGGATTTGAGGTGGGAGGCAGAAAGAGAGAGAAAGAGTGATGAGGTGGGGAGGCAGAAAAACAAAGGGAATGATGACAGGTCAGAAAGAGAGAGGAAGTAACATACATGGAGGAGAGCGAGAGAGTAAGAAAGGGGGGCAGAAGCGAGAAAGAGTGTGAGAGAGGTAGGGGGAGAAGGGAGGAAGCAAAGGTGTGAGGAATGGGATAACTATCCTGCAAGTTTCTTGCAGGTCTCCACTTGTCTTTCCCTAAAACTGAAAGAATTGTTTTTGCTGCATGGATAAGGATAGTTTGAACTAAGCTCCACTCAGAGCTTAGAATCTAGTTTCAGTGCCATGTGTGAGCACTGAAAGTGTGAAGTAATGTTGAGAACTCAGTGACAAACATGCTTGCCAGATCAACATACCTTGGTCATCCAGCTATGACTACTCAAAAGTTGAGCCTAAATTGATTCTTGGTCTCACCGTTTGCCACCTGATTCAAGTATCAGGCCAGGCAGCTGTGCAGCTGTACTGTATTAATGGTAGATAAGTCTCATTTATTTATCTCTTGGGACCACACTTATCCTTGCACAGTAGGAGAAATCAATCTCCATTCAAGGTCATGGACAGATCAAAACATTAGTGCACTGATTGCTCTGTTTGCATCTACACAGCAGGAAGTAAAATTTAAATGACTTGAATTGGATACATTGCTTACTATTGGCAAGCCATCCCTGTATCATTCTTACATTAAAAATCTTAAAAATAGTTTATTTCAGTGATACGGAGGGTCAGTCGACTTCATCTTCCACAAGCTGTTCAAGAACACACATGCAAACAGCTCTAGATCCAAACAGTTTGGTAGCCACACACAAACACACATGAAGCTCCCTTATACTGTATAAAAACTTCAAGGTCAGTATTGTCTACTCAGGCAGTCAGCAGCTCTCCAGGGTCCTTCATATCATTTGCTGCCTGATCCTTTTAACTGGAGATGCCAGAGATTGAACCTGGGACCTTCTGCATGCAGAGCAGAGCCTCTTCCATTGAACCACAGCCATTAATGTTCAGGCTGTCAGACAGACAGTAAAGTGGACATCATCCAGTAAAAAAACATTTTCTCCATGAGATTCTTTATTTTTATGTTATCTTAATTCTTCTTTTAAGCAGGGGGTTAATGCAATGAATGTTTTCCCGTAGGAGCATAGTAACAGCAATTACAATTGGGCAGATTCAAGCTGTCCACACTCAAGATGAACTGCCCAGTGAACATGCAGTTTTGGTGATGGCCACATCCATTCAGGATGCAAGCTGAAGGGGCAGGTGCTCAAGCATGTCTAATAACAACATCTGACCATGTGCAGTTTCTTCCCTGAGCAATTTGCAGCTAACCACCATCTGCCTAGGTAACAAAACAAGTCTTTATTTGGGCTGCAGCAGGCTAACATGGCTATCCCTGTGGCACCTGTCTGAAGTCTGGGAGATCATCTTCCATGCTGGGAGGAGGGGAAGAGAATAAGATATCAGTCATTGCAACAGATAGGCTTGAGACTCCAGACTTAGAAACTCCTAACAAACTTTGCTTCAAGGGGATTGATTTGTATCATACACCCTCCGTCTCACATTTGTGTCTTTTCTCCCTAAAACGTTTAAACTGTCTATGAAAACTCTAGTCTGCACCTCCTCCACAAAAAGTGAAACTAAGTATGTAATGATAACCCTCTCCTGAGATACCCATTTAAATAGCAAAGACCCATGGGCTGAAACATAAGAACAGGCATACCCATGAAAATGAGAATATCTTAATCTTTCAGGGAATGCGAAGTCTCACTGCTCACGTACGCAACCAATGGCAGGCAAGCAACATCCAAGAACAGTACATTTCAGCTCAGGCAAGGAGGGGGTCTGCGTGGGCCCCTGCTTTCTCTCAGTCTGAAAAATAGCTATTATGCTTGCCTTTGCATGGTCTGGTGGCAGAGGCTAAATAGGGAGGCTGGATTCTAGCTGCCAAGCTTTGGCTGGGAGAAACAGGTTCCATGCCAAAGAGTGGCACGATATCCTGAGTCATCACATGACTCACTCGCTGGGTTCCTGTCCTCCTCCTAACTTTGCCGAAGAGCAACTAAGGGCTACTTGTGTTTTTCCTCTTTCCCTTCATCCCTTGCTTTGATTAGTGTGGCCTCCACCATCCAGCCTATGATGCTAAAGTAACAATGCTAGTTTTACTGAGAGGAAGCTGAGCCCAGCAGGCAGTAATGGAGGTGAAACAAGGGGAGAGAAAAGGGAAGCAGGCCTGGGGTAAGGGCCAGGAAAAGCAAGCAGTAGTATTTTCACACTTCCTCTTTCATGCATGAGAACCCCTTTGCTGCAAGAGATTTCTTTAAGGCTTACATTAAGGTTACTGGACTGTACCAAATTACAAAACTAGCATTAGAGATAGCCACTGAAAGCACAAACTAAGGCTGGGGACAGACTGGCAAAATGAAGAACAAGGGAAGCGGGGCAAAAAGACCCAGGCCAAGTTGTTGTGGGGCTTTCCGTTCACACTGCATAGACTGATGCGGAACCATACTGGGGAGGAGGTGGACTGGAGCGTTTGCACTGTGGGGTGGCCCCTGGCACCACTGCCATGGTGATGTGTGGCTTTGGTCCATTTTGCTGACCTGCACATAGGCGCATGGGCGCAGCAGCCGGATCAGTGGGTTCACATTACCGGTGCTACTTGATGTGCAGCTTGTGTCCACACTGCCAGGAAGTGGGATGAACGTGCTCCCAGATGGCTTGACACTGGTTTCACCAGGTACCTTTTTTAAGCGGGATGAAAGTGCTTCAGGACAGGGTGAGTGTGGCACAGCAATGTGGCTGTGTGAACGGGCTGTCTTAATTGACTTGCAAAGTGGGCCTATATCGGGCCAAACTGCCAGTCTGAACTTGGCCTAAGTATACCTTTTCATTATTCGAGTCAAAGGGCCTGTTAATCCGGGGGAGGGGGAGCCAGAAAATTTGCAACTAAAGAATTCCTTTGATAGGTGGCTACCTTTGTAACACTTTTTTGAGAACATTATTTTTCAAACAAAGGTGCCTGTGCTGAGAAACTCTCTTCCAATATAGTCTCACCAGCATCAAATCAGTATTCATTTAGGCCTTATAGACCTCATAGACACTATAGAGCCATATAGACCCCTACAGTTGGTTTTTGTGGCCCCATCTTTGTATTGCTGCTTTTACACATTGATTTTATTGGTTCTCTTACTGATTCCTTAAGAATATTTAAGATCTTATCCTGCTTTAATAATTTTGTTTTGCTGTTTCATTTTAATATTTTACTGATGAAGATTTAGATTGTCAACCAACTCACATGCAGCAGGATATAACTATTCTGAGGAAGTGATCTCCTCTGCCACTCCTTTTTAGACAACTTTCCTGCAATGGACATTTTCCTGTCTGCAAGTATCAAGCTTTAACAGCACTCCTCTTTATACAGACAGCAAGCCTAACCTGAGGGCTTTTTAAAAAAGGGGTCAGAACTTACTGACTGACCTGCTCTGACCTATTATTTCCTGAGATCCCCCCCCCCCCAAAAAAAACCCCTCTCTTAGTTGCCTGCTTTGACCAGATCTTAGGAAAGCCCGCCTTTGGGCTCCAGCTGCAAGAGGAGTTGCAGACTTGAAACCTGTCATGAAGTAATTCTGAAGCTTGTGTAGTGCACTATTATTTATTGTAATTAATTAATTAATTAATTATATTTACATCATTTAGAAGAAAAAGAAGAAATTGGATTTACACCCCGCCCTTCACTTGGAGTCTCAGAGCAGCTTACAAACTCCTTTCCCTTCCCCTCCCCACAACAGACACCCTGTGAGATAGGTGGGGCTGAGAGAGCTCTGAGACAACTGTCCTTGAGAGAACAGCTGGTACAGAACTATGGCTTGCCCAAGGTCATCCAGCAGGTGCAAGTGGAGGAGTGGGAAATCAAACCCAGTTCTCCCAGATTAGAGTCCGCGCACTTAACCACTACACCAACCACTACCCTATTTTCTTCTCCATTTTATCCTTACAACAACCCTGTGAGTCAGCCTAGGCTGAGAGTGTGTGACCGTCCCAAGGTCATCCAGGAAGCTAAAACTGATCCTTAAGTTTTATCAAATATATAAAAGAGACCAGACATATAAACCTAGCCAGAATGCATTGCATTAGTTTAGAGATGCTTAGATTATTGCCTTGGGAAAAATATAATTTGAAGGGCAGCTGATAAGTACTTTAATTTCTTTTAATCACCATGTCACACTTTATGCTGCTTGATGTTTCCATTCCTGGGCACTGTGGCTGGTTTTAACAAGAAGTTATATATACTGCTTAGAAGATCGATGATTTCACAATTGAGCTCCTTAAGAACTCTTGGGTATATGCCATCTAGACCTGAAGATTTATTAGTTTTTTAATTTCCCCAATAGTCCTAGAACTTCAGCTTTTGTCACCTCAAATTGACTCGATTCTTCAGGCACCCTTTTCAAATACAGCACTTCTGATCTGAATATGTGCTCTACATTTTTGATCACAAAGGAAACACAAAGGATTTACTCCATTCTTCTGCCATCTTCCCATCTTCTGTACGCAGTTCTTTCATTCCATTACTGTATATTGTGGTCCAACTATCTCGTATTTAAAGAAATGATTATTGTTTTTAGTAATCTGTACCTCAAAATGGTCTTTTTCACCTTTCTATTCACCTCATTCAGGCAAACCTTCCACTCCTTTGCCTTGTATGGCTTCTTTGACTTTAGCTGTTAACAACCTGCAGACATGGTTTTAGGCTTAGTGGTATCACCAGTACACTGATGACACCCAGCTCTATCTGATGTTGGGTGGCCAGTCAGACTTCAGCCCAGAAGATCTGGACTGGGCATTGCACACCATAGCTGGTTGGCTCAGACCGAATTGGCTGAAATTGAACCTGGCGAAGATGGAGGTCCTGTGCCTGAGTTGGGGTGGCTTGGGGAGGGGGGTCCCACTCCCGACCTTCGACGGGGTGCCATTAGTCCCTGTGCTGGGGGTTAGGAATTTGGGAGTGCTCCTGGATCCCTCCTTAACAATGGAGGCCCAGGTAGCATACAGTGCCAAGTCAGCCTTTTACCATCTTCGACTGGCACGGCAGTTTGTTTCCTTTCTCAGCTGTGATGACCTGGCTACAGTGATCCATGCAATGGTCACCTTGAGATTAGACTACTGTAATACTCTCTACATGGGACTGCCCTTGGCACAGATACAGAAGCTGCAGCTGGTGCAGAATGCCATGGCCAGTCTATTGATGGGTCTCTCTAAACGGGACCACATCTGGCCTGTGCTCGCGGTGCTGCACTGGCTGCCTATAGCTTACTGAATTCGCTCCAAGGTGCTGGAGCTTACCTTTAAAGCCCTATATGGCCAGGGTCCAATGTACCTGAGGGACCGCCTTTCCCCACATATACCCCAGAGAGCACTTCGGTCTGGGTCACAACATCGACTCGTGGTTCCGGGCCCCAGGGAGGCCAGGCTTGCTGGAACCAGGGCCACAGCCTTTTCAGTGGTGGCTCCTCTCTGGTGGAATGAGCTCCTGGAGGAGATCAGGACCCTGTGGGATCTTATGCAGTTCCGCAGGGCCTGCAAGACAGAACTCTTCCACCAGGCCTTTGATTAGGAGCCACCGCCGCTTATCACCATCTATCTTGATTATCATCAGCAATGAGGGTTGGCCCTGAATGAAGCTCGGGCCTTGAGACTATGGAGGGTCGGTTTATGATCTCAGGCCCTGGCATGGAGGGTAACTGTAGGTAGCCATCTTACTGTTTAGCAATTACCTTCTGCAAGCACTTCATTTGCAATTCCATTGCAAATTGGTTATATTGTACTGATGTAGTATTTTAAACTGTTTTAAATTGTTTTATTCTGACTAGGCACTGTGTGCCATATTGTAAGCCGCCCTGAGCCTGTTCACGGGGAAGGCGGGGTAAAAGTATGAAATAATAATAAAATAAATAATACCTTCCAAGCATCCTGAAGGGATTTAACTCTCTTAATCCTTTCAGCTTTCTTCTGACTAGTCCCTTCATTTTTGTATCGTTCCCTCTATAGAAATCAAAGGTTATTGTGCCAGTCTTTGAGGGCAATTTTCCGTGGACAAACACACACTGACATCTTGCACCTGGTCTTGAGCTCTACTTAGGACCTAGTCCAGGATCACTACTTGCACAATCTTCTCCATGAGTAACAGTTCCAATGTACAATCATCTATGATGTCTAGAAACCCTTTTTCTATGGCATGAGTCAAGCACACATTTGCCCAGTCAGTGTATGCATATGTGAAGTCACCCACCATTAAAACGTTTTCTGATTTAGTCTCTGCTCTTATTGCCTATATGATCAAAACCACTAGTATGATCTTAAAGTGGAGAGGGAATACCACACCACCTCTTTTAAGTACCCCTTAGTGACTCCATGGAGGACTTTATTCCCTGGTTGTTTTCTAGCTTATTTGACTCCATGCCTTCTTTCATATATACAGGAATATTGCCACAAACACATCCTTCCCATTATGCAAAACACTGTGCTGGGACACAAAATGTACCTCACATTCAAAATAAGTAGATTTTGTTTTAAGCCTTAGATGATGCCTTTTTGCTTTACTGAAAGAAAACTGTAAGTGGCTGGACTTTGGGGATATTGTTTACTAATGTTATTATTAAAACGTAACCTTTTACACTCCTAAACAGTACATGCATAACCTGCATATTTGCAATGGAAACATAATATAGCTGAGATGCACTTGATTTCTCACTCATTTCCTCCTAGTTCAAATGTTCTTCTTTGTATGCAGCCAAGCTCATTCAAAATGCACTTCTTACTTAAGAAACTGAATATGGAGCTCTGAAATATTAAAACATCCAACTGGGAAGGGAAAATGATTTATTTCCCCTTTGATATGCAGTGGAACTTTACCAGATGAACTTCAGTGAAAAACGGTCACAACTTCCTCCCTGTTGCTGGTTGCAGTAAAGCTGGGGTAATTCAAGCCTTTGTTTCCTCACGAAGTGGGATTTTGGCCTGAATCCTACTGACATCAGTGGGAATTTCATGGTCACACACACACACACACACACACAGTTCTTCATAAATATATGTTATGTTGATCCAGTGGAGATTTTCCCAAAGTCATATATTATAGACTACACATTGATTATTTTAGTACTTCCTCTTTCTTTTGTAGCATAGAAAACACTGAAGAAAATCTCCATTAATATTTAAAATTCTGGGAGATTCAAGTTTTTCATGCTATCAGCCCATTAATTTACATGTAACACAAGCTCTGCAGGAGTCAGTTTTCTCTCGTATTTCCCTTTGATACCCCAGAGAGCTTACTACTAAGCAAAGGAAAACATGATGGCTGTCTCTTAACACTTGTCCCATGCTGTACAAATAAGCATTGATCAAAGGGAGCAAGGCAATCTGGGGAGAAATCATTAAAACATAGTGAATGCATTTTTTAAAAAGATCCCATAGCCATTAAGAAACTTTCATTAACCCTTTTTCTTTTACATTTAGATGCCAAATTATCAATTTAAGAAGAAAAAGTGGCAGCTTTTATATAGTACTTTATAGTGTTTACAACATATATTATCACAGTAGCATAGGCTGTCATCCTAAATGCACTTTCCTAGGAGTAAGCCCACTAGGTAAATCAGGAATGCTTTTGTAATCAGGTTCTTAGCTTGGGGAGGTGGGTGGTCAACATTACCAAGGGTGGACCGATGGTTGTCTATTGAAAACAATATGGAGTCACCATAAGTTCACTGCAACTGGATGGTACTTTCCACAACTGGGAGATGGCAATTCATGAGGTGACACTAATTATCCTTGTTTTTGAAGGATCTGGGCCAAGTTGGCCCCTGAAGCAGTGGCAGAGTTACTGGGGATTAGCTCTGCTTGCTTCTGGCCACTGATGGCTCACTAAGGCACTGGCCCACTGGAAAATGTCCCTGTGAGTTAAATGACCAGTCTGCCTCTGTACATTGCTAGAGCTGAGGAGTGCAAGAGAGGCCCAATAAAGGCTGTTAGACTGTTACTATGGCACAGTGTATTTATTTCACTTCCAAAGCAAAACAGACACATTTCTTTCCTGAAACTGTAAGATGTAACAGGGGGAGAGGAATAGATTACAAGTTTGTACTAGGGCAAGGAATTATATTTGGACCCTGGATGCAATACATGAGACTTGAGTAGAGCTATGGGCACTAATGATGCCCAGCTGGTGGAGAGACCTGCTTAAAGAATAAACAGCCATAGGCCAGGAGTGGCAGGACCAGATGGGCCTGGAGAAGTTGGTTGAAAATCACTGGGGTTTTTATTAACCAGCTAAACAAGCCTGCTAGTTAGTTAGTTAGTTAGTTAAATTTTAGCTATCTACTTTCAGTGGAAGGCTCTGTCCAAGGCAATATGAGATAAAAATCTGAAGTAAGAGTACCTATAAAATCATAAAAATTATACTAGAAGGACATGAAGTGCGTAAAACAGCCTTCATCTCTCCTGGGACTTATACACAAGGCACTGGGGGTAGGAGAGAATCCTGCTGGCATTCCTCATAACCTTCCAGCAAGTCCTTGCAATCTAAGAAGCTTCTGAGAGCTTTGCAGCTGCAGTTTCTCTGGATTCAGTCTGTTGGGTAAACAAGAGGCTTAGGTTCTAGGCAAGCCTGTGGTTCCACTGCATCACATAGGCCTCTACAGCAAAGCAGACTATGAAAATAATGCATTTATTTTCCCCAACATGGATATAATCAAACTTACCTTGACCAATGCTGCAAACCCAGAGTATTTTGAAGACAGATAACCATGCAGTATACAACACACAGGACTCAATTCACATATCCTTCCTAGGGTCTATATCTATATATCTAATAATCAAGGCGCCCCCTGCGTGAGGCTATCTAAATCCACACATCAGGGGCACCTAGGGGGCAAAGAAATTTTCCTGCACACTTGGGAGACTCCCCAGGTGTGCAGAAAAATCTGAAAAGTTAAAAAAATTATTTGGGGGATATTTAAATCCCCCCCAAAGGAAAAGAGCATTCCCTGCGCATGTGCAGCGAACGCTCTGGGAACTGTCCATTGCCGCTGCTGCTGGGGGGAGGGAGAGAAGGTTTGGCAGGCCGGTGGCTGTGAGCTGCTCAGGCCTCGCTGCAGCTGCCACTGTGGTTGGGGGAGAAGGCTTGGCAGCCCAGCCTCACCACCGCTGGGGGAGGGAGAAAGAGAAGGCTTGGTGGGCCAGCCTTGCCACCGCCGCCACTTGGGGGAGAGAGAAGGCTTGGCGGGCCAGTCTCACCACCACTACCGCTGGGGTCTCAGGAGGAGGCTTGGCAGGCCGGCCTCGCCACCGCTGCTGCTAGGGAGGAGAGAAGGCTTGGTGGGCTGGCCTCACTACCACCGAAGCTGTTGTGGGGGAAAAGGCTTGGCAGGCCGGCCTCCCCGTCACCACCACTGGGGGGGGAGAGAAGGCTTAGTGGGTCAGTCTCGCTGCTGCTGTTGGAAAGGGAGGGAGAAGGCTTGGCAGGCCAGTCTTACCATTGCTGGGGGGAGGGATAAGGTCTCACCTGCTGCCACTTCCTCTTCCTTCAGAGCTCTTCTGGCTTCAGCAGGTCCTGAGCTGTGGGGAATACTCCCCCCCACAAGTATTGCGGGTCCCACTTCTTGTTAATTTATATTAGGAAAAACATTTTGCCTTGAAAATCTGAGGGTCTGAATATATGCTGATAAAGAGTTCTTACTGTCAATATTAATATTATTGAGTTGAATTCAGAGATCATAGTAAATCTTGATGTGTTGCACAAACCCTGGTTAGTCTATCAGACTTACATTGCAAACCATAATTTGTTTATAAATCCAAGTTAGTCTGCTCCTTGTTTCTTCCACTTCCAAACAAAACCTCCAAATGATACCTTGAGCTCTCTTGTATGTGTAGCCTGTTTGCTATTGTTCAGATGGGAGGGAACTGAGGAGAAGCCTAGAGTGGGCCAAGCCTCTTCTTCCTCTTCCTTATGCTATGCTAGCAATAATTGGTTTTCCTCCCTGTTACTGAAATCAGTCCCCATGTCAGGCCAGGCATGTGAAAACCATACCCTACATGAAGAAAACTTGAGCATGGATTCCATGGTAGGAAACATTTGAGGCTAGTGTATACACAATTCATAGCCTGGTGCAATAAATATCCCAGGTGAAAGAAGAGGGAAGTGAGGCAGATACTTATCCAGCAAGTAACTTTATTTACCTACTCAAGTTACAGAACAGAAAAATGGGAAGCAAAATGCCAATAGTCAAGGCAGGGTAGGTGAATGATTCACTGGCAGCAGTACAAGGCAATTTATTTGTAGAAAATCTAGTGAAAGCCATTCACTTCTGCACAATCTACAGTGTGAGGGAAATTCTCAGAGCCTTGGTGTTTGCCCTGCAAACTTGGTTCATTACTTATTGTAGGCTGGAGGAACTTTGGAGAGCTACACAAAAGATCTTTGAATAATGTGCCCCTGCAGCCCACCTACTTTGAATAATGTGCCCCTTAAGTACTCAGCGGCCCAGAAAGTTTTCCTGGAGTATTCATGGAATGGCTATTGAGCGATGCAGCTCTTTTAAATATTTGGGAGTGAACTTTAGTGAGACCTTAAATTGAAAAATACATTTGGATATTGTTAAAGCGTCTACAAAAAAAATAGGTGCAATTCTGAGATTTTATCGCACCAAAGGTGGATTTCTTGTAGATCCAGTGGTAAAATTATTTACTCATAAAGCAATCCCCCATCTCCTTTATGGCATAGAGGTCTAAGGCTGGAAGGACTATATAATCTCCAGCCTGGAATCAATTCAAAACTTATTCATTAGATGACTTCATGCCTTGCCCAAAGTGACCCCTGCAGCCCTAATGAGAGCAGAACTTGGTATGCCCTCAGTTAGGGCCCGTGTCCACCTTGCTTTACTCAAATCCTGGAATAAAATTAATACTGCCACTAACAACATAT
This sequence comes from Lepidodactylus listeri, assembly GCA_029233225.1. Taxonomy (NCBI): domain Eukaryota; kingdom Metazoa; phylum Chordata; class Lepidosauria; order Squamata; family Gekkonidae; genus Lepidodactylus; species Lepidodactylus listeri. The sequence goes on along the minus strand of JARCFY010000009.1, from coordinate 55,300,792 downwards.
TTAGTAAACAATGCTTTCAACTAATGTCAGGTAGAGGTGCATCCTGGTCTACATATTAGAACAACATACTTGCCTATTATTCCATCCCAGATGATGTGTTGGGGGTTCTTAATATTGGCACCAACTTACAAAACTGGATCTATAGATGTGACATTTTATTGGATAGTTTTACAATCTCTAGGTCTAAATTCTCCCCTTGGTTTAAAAGAGATCACGATAGATCTCCCTATTTAGTGAATATTACATCTCAAAATCTCAGAAAGGCGCTAATTTCCTTATGCTTTCAGACAATGCTGATGGCTCTACTCGTGGGGAGATACTCACAAACACCGCTGGCTTTACATTCTTGTATATGCGGTGCATTAGTCCCAGAGGACATTTTTCACTATATATTATTTTGTCCCCAGCCAGATCTAAATTTCTTGATAATCTGCTAATAGGACAAAAAATTTCCTCTGACATTGACAAGCTGGTCTTTCTATTATCTGACACTGATCCGCTCATCAGTTATAGAGTGTCTCTTTTCACCTTGGCTGCCAAAAAAAATCAGGGCTAAGACTGCAGCTTCAGAAAATCAACTTTTTAATGATTAACTGGATTTATTATCTTACAATTTTACTGTTTATAACATTAATAGCTGGTCTGTATTTAACTGTATTTTTAATCGCTGTTTTATCCATGTATGATTAGAATTATTTCCTTTTATTATCCTAATTCTGTATTGTGATAGCCTTTGGCTATATACAATAAATTCTTCTGATTACTTCTGTTTGTGTATGTGTGTGTGTATACCACCATCAAGTCACAGCCAACTTATGACGGCCCCAAAGGGTTTTCAAGTCAAGAGACTAACAGCAGTGGTTTGCCATTGCCTTCCTCTGCATAGTGACCCTGGAATTCTTTGGAGGTTTCCCACTCAAATACTAACCAGGGCTGACTATGCTTAGCTTCCAAGTTCTGATGGGATCAGGCTAGCCTAGGCCATCCAGGTCAACACCAAAGGTGCTTACAAACAGTGAAAAGCTCCAAATTTCAAAACAAGTACAAATACATATGTGCTGTTCTCAGCTCACCAAACAGATTAACGCAGGCTGTAGGCTGCCAGCCCCAGCTGCAAGCCACAAGAGCCCTTTGACTCTTGCTCAAGGGCTCATAACTCTGGCCCCTCCCAGGTTAAACACCTGCAGGGAAAGGAAGAAAAAAAGTCACCCTTGATGGGCCTCAACAGGTGCTAGCCTGCTGCAACATGCCAGCAAGATCAACCTCATTTTCCCCTTGATGACTTAAATTTCCCTTCGAAAGAAACTGAAGTTTCTGAAAAAAACACCAGTGAAGAGAGGGTGTGTGGAGAGAAAATAGCTGAAAAGAGGAGAGCTTAGAATGCACCATCAATAAACGAATGAAGTGGCAAGTTTGGTGTAGGCTTTCCTTTCTATCTTCAGGAGGCTAGGAGTGGTGGTGCTACTTAACATAGGCTGCAATCACACGCTCCTTTAGATCCAACATAGGTGCAAATGCCTGATGGATCTAAAGGGTGTGATCAAACAGCAACATCTGGGAAGTGTCCTGCAGTCGGCAGCAACCTGTGCTGTTCTGCCATGGAAGAAGAATTAAAAGACACCAGGGAAAGTCCAGCTCTAACTGGTTGTGATGGGCCACGGACAGACTTTCCCCTGTTTGATTGCTCAAGCACACTCTCATGCCATCACATACTCCATAGGGGGCCCTCAGTGTGGAGGTGTGATTCCTTGTTTATGTGCAAGGGAAACAAATGGCTAAAACAAACCATGACTCACCCACAGTTGTGTCTGATCACACAGTTATGGGCTGCACCTGCAGCTTCAAAGTGCTGTGTGATTTCGCAACTGCATGTCATATTCCCCTGGAGGAAATAGGCTCTCTTTCCCTCCACTCCAACTGGCACGTGTGACCGCAGCCATACTGGGATTTGTGCATTCAGACCATGACTAGTCACAGTTAATACAAATCATAGCTAGCAAGCATGTAGAAACCATGGTTTCAAATTCTGGTTTAGGACCCATCAACAAATCAGTTTGTTGAGCTTCCTACATTCATACTTTATAGTAAAGTTTAATCAAACCATGGTATATAAACTATGGTTTCTTGTGTCATATGAATGCAGCCTAAGAATTTTATAGTGCTTTATAGTGCAGAGCAGATGTTTCATTGAGGATGAAAGACAGTGGTCTGTCTAAAACTAGTAAATGATTTCATCGTTGAGGTGAACTTAGCAACTTTGAGGCTCTATGTTAGCTACTGCGCAATGCCAATTACTAGAGCAATATGAAAGCTTCCCACAGCTGAAAAAGAAAGAAGATTCTCTAGTCATGACTATTGGCTCACATGTTGCTCTCTCGTTGGTATCAGTTTTCAGTCTGAGAGACACCACATCATATTCTTTCTCAGCTATTGATTGGATGGGGGTGAGGTGAGCAACTCAGCACTTAGCCTTCTTATTATTTTTGTTTGTTTTTAATCAACAGTATTTAATCAACACTGTGAAAGCAGAAACACTTTTTGAGCTTTGGTGTGCATTCTCCATATTGATCTCTGAAGCACACATCTGCTATTTTTTAAAGGAAGGAAAACTGCAAAGAAATCATCCCACCTGCAGTACCAGCATTTTCTTCTTTCACCCATCCTACAGTCTTCCCAACAAAGGTTGGGCATGAACTTGGAAAGTGTGGATTGGTTAGTGGTTCATGGCATGCCTAATTCACAGAGCACAAACTGTCACAAACTTTTAACTGCCAAATAAACCGATTCAGTTCATTAGGTTCATGGTGTAGTAGAACACCCTCCCCCCCAAAGCATGCTAGAGACACCAAACTCACAGGGGATCTCTGGATGATTCTCCCCTACCTGCCCTCCAAGTTTGGTGAGGATTGGATTTACGGGGTCCAAGTTATGGCCCCCCCCAAAGAAGATGTCCCCAGGAAAGTGCTTTTGGGGAAATGACAGGTGCAGGTTCAGGAGTATATAGAATGAATCCTGTGCAAGCTAGAGACATCAAAGTAGCAGGGACTTCCCCCAGATGTTCCTCTACAAGCTCTCCAAGTTTCACCCCTTGTTGCTTTGAAGTTTGGTAAACATTTAGTTTGGGGTGAGACTGTCTGGAAATGTATGCATTCATGAACTGCCACAAACTGCTTGAAAGTTCATGGAAAGTTCATGCCAGTTGACCTGCCATGAACTTGAGTTTGCGAACCATGAACCAGACAAAATTTGTTACGAACTTTAGTTTGTGAGCCAGTGCATGCCCATCCCTATTCCCAACATACATGGCATAGAGATATAACATTGTGAAGGTCTGCACTATCTAACATTGTTTTTTCTCCATATGTAAGAAGGTTTTTAAAATACTGGAACCCTTAGATATATGTATGATACCCTAAATATAAAAATTGTGAATTGAAAATTATTTACATATACTCTGTAACTCTCTGGCCTGGATAGTGCAAGCTAGCCCAATCTCATCAGCTCTCAGAAACTAAGCAGGATCAGACCACCAAGGAAGTAGGATTGCTACACAAAGGCAGGCAATGGCAAACTACCCCTAAATATCTCTTGCCTTGAAAATCCCATGTGACAGCAAAAAAACCCCAAACCTTTTAAAGTTGATATTGAGGAAAACCATTTCAATAACACTGAATGGCAATCAACCAGGCCATTTTATTTGCCTCTTTTGGGTGATGCTTAGTTTGCCATCAAATTATCACATTTATATTCACAATGATTAGAATACTTTTTTTAAAATGAAAGATGATATGAATAGGAGTCATTGGCCAGATGTTTCAAGCTCTAATTAAACAACAGCATTGTATTGAGCATACATGGCAAAATAAGATAATTATCTTATCTACATAGACAAGATTCAGACATAATGTTAAGCTATGTGAATGAAGTTTTAATTTTTTCCCCCAGAGTTTGGAATCTTGTTTCATAGGGCTTGCTAAAAATATAGTTTGTCAGTTTTGATGTGACAGCAAACTATGGTTTCCTAAAATCCAGGAAATGACTAACCAACTGACAGCAGGCAAGATGGAGAGGTTGCATAAATAATCTTCAAGATTTCTTAAAAGGTTATTCACATGGTCCTGAATCAAAGTTTGGCATCTGAATCAAGCCATACTGTTTTAAATGGTATCCTCAACTGACCATTATTCCAGCCTTTACTGTAGGCACTGATCACATTTGTGCATGAGTAGCAGAGCTCCCAGGTACATTTAGGGGAGATTTAAGACATGTTTGCAATTGTGATGTTAGAGCCAAACAAGTTCTTGCTGGTAGCGCTGATCTAGGGATGTCGCTCTCCAGGTGGGGCCTGGAATTACAGCTCATCTCCAGACTACAGAGATCAGTTCCCCTGGAGAAAATGGATGCTTTGGAAGGTGGACTCTATGGCATTGTAGCCCACTGAAGCCCCTGTCCTCCCAGGGGAGACCTGTAGCTTCTAAACGTATGATTTCACACACGGGAAAACATTAGAGGGTTTATAGGCTGTATTGAAATTTCATAAAGATCTCAAGATGTGCAACAAACTTTCTTTCAACAATCCTTTGTATGGACTTTTTGCCTGACTGCGGCCTTTAATTTGTTTTGAATTGAGCAATAGATGGTAATGAATTTCCTTTTCGGGGTGACAATTACAGATATGTAAAATCCCCCTGCAAATTTGTTCTTATTTTATCTAAATTCCTTCAGAGGTTTTGCCTGAAAAGATACCTCCGAATTCTCTCTGAATTCCACTATAAATGAAATGTAATTAGCTAGAAGATGCACTTAACTGGCAGAGAAGTCAGTTGGTATTTTGCACTATCTATGTCAGCTGGTACTTTGGAGGTCTGAGTGCCATTAGTAACTTTTTGTAGCATATCAAGATAATGTGAACACTACTTTTTTTAAAAAAAACCAAAAATTCTCATTACAGAATCACCGTGTTTTCTTTATGGGGTAATTTCAGGTTACAGGCCATCTGTGCCACAGCACAGAGACTAACAAAACTCAGAATTGTCTCCTTATGGTGGAAGCAGCACAATACTTCAACACACATTCAGTACCAACAAGCCAGTGACTGTAGAAAACAGAAGTCTGAATATTACTGTCTGTTCCTGGTTCACTAGGAGTGAAACTGGCCACCCCCACAGTTCTTTATTCATGCCAAATCCTTTTTCAGACTCTAGGAGTTCAGTTTAGCTCCTTTTGACATTTCAGTATAACCCTCACTGTTCTCATGCTTATTCTGGAGTCAGGTGGATTTACTGCAGTAAGGCACAAGAAATACATATCATGTGTGGGTGGGTGGTATGTAGGTAATGTTAATAATTGAATTCCTCTGTTACTGGGTGCTGTTGAATTAAAATAGTTATACCAACAAGGTTTCAAATAAAGATTGTATAGGTTAAGCTTAAAATGCACAATGATTATGTTAACAAAGGCACCAGTGATGTAGTGCAGAAAAATTCTGCACCAACACCATAGACTAGTTCAGACAGCGCAGTTCATAAAATCTGAAGGATTCAAAGTAGTGATGTGAAATCACAGTCTGATTGCAAAGTGCAAGCACTGTCCTTGAATAATGTTTTTTTTTCTTTTTATTAGGCACCCCAAATTGTTCTAAAATGTGCTGCACAAGCTGTTTTGTGCATACACGTTCTACCACTGTCTTTTTTGTGGTTGTTTCTCCGTCCCCTGTTTGCTATCCACCCAATTTACAGTGGTGTGCTACATCATTGTCTTGATCCTGTAGTGGTCAGGATAGCTTTGCATGACATTTCTTTCTAGTATGACTTCTCTTTTTTGTATTATATTGTCTGCCCAACTCCCAAAGCTAACTGTTCTAAATTGGGTGGCAAATACTTTCTGTGTTCTTGCAGTGCGGTCTGAGAAAACTGTAGTTCAATCTATCAAGTCAGCATATGTGCCATTGTAATAACTAATGCTAACTAGTAAAGATTTCTCTTGCTTGAAAGCTAGTTGAATCTGACTCTAGGGGGCAGTACTCATCTCCATTTCCAAGCCAAAGAGCCACACTGTCCGAAGACATTTCTGTGGTCATGTGGCTGGCATGACTAAACACTGAGGCACATGAAATGCTGTTACCTTCCCAACGAAGCGGTACCTCTTTATCTACTTGCAATTTCTTGCTTTCAAACTGCTAGGTTGGCAGGAGCTGGGGCCAGAGATGGGAGCTCACTCTGTCATGCAGTACACAGTTCTCAAACTGCCAAGCTACCAACCTTCTGGTCTGCAGCTCAGCGTCTTAACCTCTAAGCCACCGCAGCCTCTAACTGCTAACTGCTAACTCTAAATGCTAACTGCACAGGTGTAAAAACAACATATACACTTAAAATGCAGCTAATTGTAAATTACACTTAACTTGTCCGTTATGATCCTCAGAGATGTATAGTTCCAGCAATCTGGTGAATTCTGAGCATGCCCCAACAGTGGCTTCCCAGTCAGTTGCAGATTGAATGATGTAAACCACTTGAGATAGTGCTCATTTTAAATTGTGATTGTGTGAGCTGAAGGGTTTCACAGCTTGAGAAAATGTGCATGGTGAACAGAGTAAGTTCAGTTTTTAAACACACATGGACACCAGGAAAAACAATTGATTTAGAAAATATTCCTCCTCCTCCTCCTTGACTCTTTAAATACGTAAACATTTCCAAAGCCATAGGGAGCAAAATACTGATTCCACCAAAACCAATAATCAGCAACAAAACCTATGCCTTCAAAGCTACAAAGAAACAAAGATTTACTAGTTGTTGAATGATATACTATTTAGAAGGACAAAGCTGTAATCAACCAAGCACTGCCCTAGTGAAATACTGATTCTTTCCAAAATGATTGACCTTGAGAGGTAATGTTGTAGGGTGGCTAAGATAAAGAGCTGTGACCCAGGATGCTGCTGGGCTGACTCTCCCTTCCACCAAGAAATCACTGGAATAACTCACAGCCTCTTTGTCCCCCATCTTTAATTGTAAGGGTTACTATGATAAAGTGCATTAAGCACTATTATTATTATTAGCAATAGTACTATTATTATTTCCTCAACTATATAACTGGCTGAATAAACTTAGGATCCACTAAAGGTTTCCCTTGCTCAAAAGCCAGTCAGATCTGACTCTAGGGGACAGTGCTCATCTCTGTTTCCAAGCCATAGAGCCAGTGCTGTCTGAAAACTTTTTCCATGGTCATGTGGCCAGCATGACTAAACACCAAGGTGCACTGAACGCTGTTACCTTCCCACCAAAGTGGTACCTATTTATCTACTTGCAGTTTCTTGCTTTCGAACTGCTAGGCTGGCAGGAGCTGGGGCCAGAGATGGGGGCTCACTCTTCTGTCACACTGCACTAGGGTCTCAAACTGCCGATCTACTGGCCTTGCAGTCTGCAGCTAACCGTCTTAACCTCTAAGCCACCATGGCCCCTTTGGGATACACTAGGTTACTAAAAAATCCTTTACAAATTGAGTGCTAGAAGGCCTTCACAAATAAGCAACCTTCTTTCACTTAGTTATATCTCCAGTATATTTCCATGTTCAAATCATGTATGCTTTCCCATCTAAATAAATGAAATGAGCAGCACAAAGTTCCCTTGCTCATAGTTTCTTACTCTGTTTTTAATTATTTCACATGCAATCCACCAAGAGGTATTCCCGTACCAGTCCTATTGGGAACAGACTATACGAGAGAAAAAGATAGTATGGCCTCTTTAAAGAAAAAAAATCTACAGTATTGGTTCATAGTGTAGCAAATTCATTTGGACAATGATCTCATAGGACTTATAATCAGGGCCTAATACATTTTTCATACTTTTAGAATAGCTTTGTGGCAGTGGATCAAGGAAAACAGTTGTATAAATTTCACTATAAAATGTCAGCCACAACGTTCTTTCTAAAAAGGTAGCCATACATTATGCTGAAATATTTTCCAACTCAGAATAAATGCACTGTAAAGTACTCCCCAGGTGAATGGCATCATTATTTCATATGCTCTAATTGAGTGCTGATGAAGTCATTTTATAAATTCAGAAGCTGTAATGATGCAAGGAAATCAGCTGATTATTTTGATGTCCTGAGAAAACAGACCTGTGATGGAGCATGTCACATTTGTCTAAAGCAAAGCTTCATTTGACTTAGGATTTGCCAAGGCTTATCCCCAAAACCATTCCCTCCATAGTATGTCTCAGATTTAAGACTACAATATCCAGTACCTTGGCTTCCAGGCTCATTCATTCGTTATAAGGTTTATTATAGCCCACCTTTCTACTAAAAATAGCACCAAGAGCAGCTTACAAATGAATCTTTTAAAACCACGACTTGAGCTTGTTTTATGCTTGTAACATACAATTCTCATTCCCAAAATTATTGCTCAAGCACCATCCCTCATGAAGGCTCTACTCTGTTGTTTCTTTACATTGTTTTATACTTGTTGCCACTTAGTGGCCAAAAAGATGATTTGTTTGTTTGTGGCTCAAGTTGTTAAGATGCTGAACTGCAGACTGGAAGGTTGGTAGTTCAGCAGTTCGAGACTCAAGTACTGCATGACGGAGTGAGCTCCCGTCTCTGGCCCCAGCTCCTGCCAACCTAGCAGTTTGAAAGCAAGAAATTACAAGTAGATAAATAGGTACCACTTTGGTGGAAAGGTAACAGCGTTCTGTGTGCCTTGGCGTCTAGTCATACCTGCCACATGACCATGGAAACGTCTTTTGACAAAGCTGGCTCTTCGGCTTGGAAACAGAGATGAGAGAAACAGAGAGTCATATCCGACTGGCTTTCGAGCAAGGGAAACCTTTACCTTTACCTTGTTTATAAAAGGCTGAGTGTGCTGTTTTCACAAGATGGATGCCGGGGTGAGAACATGCACAAAATCAAATTCAGTTATACCTTGGTATGCTCTCCAAATGTTGCACTAGTCACGACACATTGCTAGTAAGAATCTGGTTCTTAGAAGTGCAACACATTACTGGAGACATAAAGGCTACCTATGGAATTATGAAGAGGTCTGGTGGATGACACTAGTATTCCAAATCCTCTTGGGGATGCCAGGCAACCCCTACCTGCAAGCCTAGTGCTCCCAAGGTCTTCAAAGTGCAACACGACAAATATCTTTGTCTTTAAAGATCCTGAACAGTTAAAAACTGCTCTGTCTTCTATTTTCTCTACTATATGAAAAAAATCTCACCCAGTAACCAGCCAGAATGAGGGGGAGCTGGTCATACTAGTAGAATACTGACATTTTTTATTCTACTGAAGTGTAGGTGCTAGTTTGCTCTGGAAGAAGCTGGAAGATGGAGCTGAGACCCTTTTCCTTTGCACTATTCTCCTGATCAGATTACTCCTGATCTTCGCTGCTGTTAGTAATGCAGGTAGGATTGCCAACCTCCAGGTGGTAGCTGGAGATCTCCCGCTATTACAACTGTTTCCCAGGTGACAGAGATGCATTCACCTGGATAAAATGGCTGCTTTGAAAGATGGACTTTATGGCATTATACCCCACTGAAGTCCCTTCCCACCACAAAACCTGCTCTCCTCAGGCTCCACCCCTAAAATCTTCAGGTATTTCTCAACCCAGAGTTGGCAAGCCTAAATGCAGGAGAAGAGAAATTATGGAACAGCACCTGTGGTTGCATTTTCCCATCCTTTACCCATGATGCAGCATCATATATGGCTTGGTCATTGAAAATAATGGATTTAGGGAGTAGATTCCACCCCCCACCCCCCACCCCCCCGGGTACCTTTCTTTTTAGACTCACACTGAAGGGACCATGATTTGTATCAGGCTGAATCATAGAATCATAGAGTTGGAAGGGACCTCCAGGGTCATCTAGTCCAATCCCAAGAATTTATTTTGTTCCAGCCGTTTAGTGGCTGTGTTAGTCCTATCTCCCTTCCCAGAAGTAGCCTGCTTATCCCACAATCTTCTGCTTAAAATCTAAACAGCTTTTTAGAAGGAACAGTCCTTTCAGGTATTCTTGACATAATAATCCAGCAATGAATAACTACCTAAGATAAATTCAAGACTCTAAGCACAGAGGGAGCCAGCAGCAATTTAACTGTTGGCCTTGGCCTGGGGAGGCGTGACTTCAAATGTCTACTCAGCTGGGAAGTCACACTGCATGACCTTAGATCTGTCGCATTCCCCCATTCTAACTTACGTGATCAGCTGGCTGTGAAGCAAAAATAGAATAACCCCAAATATATTGCCCTGATCCCCATAAAAAGGGGGGGGGGAGATGAAAAAATGAAACATAACATATTCTTCAGAAATTAAATTGTCCCAAAATGCTTTGAAATGAAAAGTTCAAAAGCAGACTTAGAAAAAGTTAAAAGGAATAACTTTGCAGCCCTTTGCAATTGTCTGTGTAACCATTAGAAAGAGTTAAAATGAAGTCTGCATTTTTTATACTCATTTTTATTGGGAAACAATTCCCAGTAAACTCAGCAGAGCTTACTTCCCAATAATCATTTGGGTTGGAGGTTATGTAGGCTTCAGTCCTATGCACATTTGCCTACTGTGGTGGGATTTACTTCTGTTTAAGGTGGCATTCGGGTGGGTAGCTGTGTTGGTCTGAAGCAGCAGAACAAGGTTTGAGTCCAGTGGCAACTTTAAGGCCAACAGTGTTTTATTCTGGGTACAGGCTTTCATGTGCACACACACTTCTTCAAGTACACTGAAACAGAAGTCACCAATCATTAAATCTAGGTAGAGGGTAGGGAGGGTATTGCCAGGAAGCACTAATTAGAGTCATGATGCATAAGTAGCTGAGCAATAAATATAGCTAAGACTGTATGAAGGCAATTGGTAAGACCTGTGAATAGCAACAAATTAGTATACAGCATAATAAAAAAGTTTAAAAACTGATGTGAGAACTGAATGATGTTACATGTATAGTGACATAAGAAACCAATATCTCTGTTCCATTGTCCTGAGTGTTGTAATAACTTGTAACTCAGCAATCTCCGATTCTAGTCTATTTCTAAAAATCCTTTCCAATAAAACAGCTACTTTGAGGTCTCTCATTGAATGGCCTGGAAGACTGAAGTGTTCTCCTACAGGTTTCACAGTCTTGTGATTCCTGATGTCAGATTTCTGTCCATTTATCCTTTGGTGTAGGGTTTGACCTGTTGCCCTGTAGAGAACCGAAGGTCATTGTTGGCAGTTAATGGCATATCCAATGTTAAAAGATGAGCAAATGAATGAGCCTGAGATGGTGGTTGATGTTGTTAGGTTGAGTGATTGTGTTGTCTGGGTATATATGGCAACAAGGTTGGCACTTTGGTTTATTGCTAGCTCTGGCGCCAGAGTCCATGTTCAAATTAGATGTTATATTATTGTGGGTGAGGAGTTGTTTGACCAACAACTGGGGAGCAGTTGGTGCACAAGAAAAGATTTGCCCCCCAGTACTTGTGAAAGAGAACTGTCATTATCTATAAGAACATAACATAAGAACATAAGAGGAGCCAATGTTGGATCAGGCCAATGGCCCATCCAGTCCAACATTCTGTCACACAGTGGCCAAAAATATCAGGTGCCATCAGGAGGTCCATCAGTGGGGCCAGGACACTAGAACCACCCTCCCCCCCAGCACCAAGAATAGAGTGCATCACTTGCCCCAGACTGAGAGTTCCTATCTATACCTTGTGGCTAATAGCCACTGATGGACCTCTGCTCCATATGTTTATCCAATCCCCTCTTGAAGCTGTCCATGCTTGTAGCAGCCACCACTTCCTGTGGCAGTAAATTCCATGTGTTACTCACTCTTTGGGTGAAGAAGTACTTACTTTTAGCCATTCTAACCTGACTGCTCAGCAATTTCATGGAGTGCCCACCAGTTCTTGTACTGTGAGAAAGGGAGAAAAGTACTTCTTTCTCTACCTGCTCTATCCCATGCATAATCTTATAAACCTCAATCATGTCATCCCTCAGCTGTCATTTCTCCAGGCTAAAGAGCCCCAAACACTTTAACCTTTCTTCATAGGGAAACCTTTCTTCATAGGGAAACCAGTAGAAGTTGTAAGTTACTTATGATGTGTTGAATTGTTTTGAATTGAGAGCTGTATGTGACCACTAGTGGTCTGTTATTGTCTCTCTCTGGGTATCATTCTGGCTTTGTTAATCTGTTTCTTGACTTAATCAGGTGGCTGTTTTAGCTACAAAAAGGTTTGTTGTAGATATCTCAGGTGAGAATCTCTGTCTGTAGGACTGGAACATAATCTCTGTCTGTAGGATCGGCTGTAGCGTAAAGCCTAGCTGTACACATTTGATTGTTTGTTATGTTTAAGATGGTAGCTGGAGGAAGGTATGTATGTTTGTTGGTCAGTAGGTTTCCAGTATAAGATGGTATCTATGCATCCGTCATGTATTTTACAGTAGTGTCCAGAAAATGTATTTCTTTCATATATTATTTCATTGTCAGGTTGATGGCGGGGTGAAAGACATTGAATGCCTGGTGTAATTTGTCCAGGGCTTCTTTACCCTTCTTTACCATGTGTCCAGACAATAAAGATGTCATCAATGTAGCACAGGTACAAGAGAGGTATGAGTGGGTAGGAGTATAGGAAGTGTTGCTCCAAGTCAGCCATAAAGATGTTAGCATACTATGGGGCCATGTAAGTGCCCATGGCTGTACCATTGAACTTAAGGTAGCACTGTTACTCATTTAGAAAAAGTGCTTCAAAGCATATGACATATTTTCAGTTTTAATTTTGTAGCTGATCAATTGTGATGCATCAAAGTAAACCTGAGCCCTGAAAATCAAGTAATGCTCTGTTTAGCACAGTAAGATGGGGTTGCACATTTAAATTTCATACATGAATGTATCATACAATGGATGAGTGGGTTACTAAACTGGTGCTTGAACGCAAAAAAGAATGTAAAAAATCTGAATCATTTGAAATGTTATGATCAAGGATGAAGGAATAATGAAGGTAAAGAATGTTACATGCTATTTTTCTCAGGGTTGGATTTGAAAGCATCAGCCCAAAAGAAGCCATCAAGCGGGCACCTGGAAAGGTGAGGGAAGGTGTGTGTGGGGAAAGCACCTAACTGCCTAGTATATTAATATTCTGCCCTTCCTCCAAAAATCTCAGAGCAACACACAAGGTCCTCTCTCCCTCAGTAACCCTGTGAGGTAGGTTATAGTCAGAGAGAGAATGAGTGGCCCAAGCAAGCTTCATGGCAGTGGGGATTTGAACCCCACTGGTTCTCTAGCATGAATTGGATGTAATAGAACTTCTAGCATGGCCACGGCTCAGTGGTAGAGCATCTGTTTAGCATGCAGAAGGTCCAAAGTGCAATCCCTGATATCTGCAGTTAAAAAACAACAGGTGGCAGGTGATGTAAAAGACCTCAGCCTAAAGACCTGAGGAGCCACTGCCAGCCTGTGTAGACAATATTGACTTTCATGGACCAATGGTTTGATTCAGTATAAGGTGGACAATCCATCTCAGCCTCCCCTGCCCACAAAAATACATCATTGAACTAATCATCCTACAGGAGGCATTAAGGACTGTCCTAGAGTTTTTGTCTGTTTTTGCTGCCATTGTTTTAACTTGGTTTTATTATATGGTACTATATTTATTTAGAGCCTAATTGCTGTGAGCCGCCCTGAGCCCATTTTTGGGATAGGGCAGGATATAAACCTAGTGAATGAATGAATGAATGTGCAGCATTGCAAATGTGGAAGAAAGAGAGAGGGTGAGATATGGATTTGTTTTGAAGAAGGAGAGTGGAATGGGGTGCAATAGTCAGTATAATGTAACTCTTGCCTTCTCTACCACCCTGTCCATTGGCCCTAATATCTTAACATGCTGCTTAACTCTGAATCTTGTGACCTTGGCCAAAGCCTATTGGTCCTGCAAGAGCTCAGGAAGAGTGACAAAGTTCTGCATAAACCTCTGCCGGGGGTGGGAGGGAGGAGGCAGCGTTACATGCTCTCCTCCTTGGCTGACAGAGCCTTTTGTTTCTTAGGTCGATTCATCCCTTTTGGTCTCCAGTGTAGTAAGGTCACAAATTCAAAATGTAGCTCTGTAAAAAGAGACACTGACAGGAGGGGGAAAGATGCACAAAGCTAGCAAGCTGAACAGAAGGCAACGATGCAGAATATAAAACTGGAAAAGAGCAAATTTTTTTGTACCTAGCAGAGCAGATGCTGTAGAGATCCTGAGGCTCAGGCGGCAGCAGCTGGTGTATTGGTAACATTATTCGATTTTCAGATAATCAGACTAGCTAGACTCTTGTGAAGGCAGAGCTGCCTGGCAGTTAGGAAAGCTGTATGCTATCCATGCTTCCTAAGAGTCAGACTTATAGAGCTATCTCTCTTTTTCTCTCCCTCAACTGAAAAAAGTAATAAGAAATCTATATGAAAAATGCAGAAGTCTCACTGAACACAAATAATAGGGAGAGAGGTTTTGTGTACTACTGTGTGCAGCTTCCTACCCAAGGCAGGTTTCTACTTTGAGCTCTGTTCACAAAACATAAATATTATTCCTCAGATAAATAATGGAACTTGAACCTGTTGTGTGCCGAGTGACTCTTTCCCCATCTCCTACCCATTAAGAATGTATCTTGCACTTTTATACTTGGGCAATACTTGCATCCCTTACTATGAATGTGATATCAGACTATACTGGTGGAAAGACATTTGGCCATGGGACTTGAGGGAACAGCTAAACATGCAGGACCCACTGCACAGGTCCAAGAAGCTGTGGAGGAACACAATGTTTTCAGGGATGTCAATACAAAAGTTGCAGCCTTATATCCATAATGCAGTGCTGTGATAGATGGTAATGTTCAACTCTTGGGTCATATGTGACATTGCAAAGGTTCCTGAGGCAAATCTCTTGAGTTGTGTAACAGAAATACTTATCAACTTAGAATGTTGGTGTAGCCCTGCACATAAGTTTTCTTCCAATTTTTTGTACAACCACAGCCTGTTTCAAAATTAGCCATTAGAGATGGGCATGAACTGGGAAGTTGGTTTGTGAACCAAGCTGGTTTGTATTGTTTCTTGAGCCATTTAAAGTCTAAACTGAATAGCTGAGCAGCTAGGATCCATTTAAACCACTGCTTTCTGCTCCCTGCAAAAGCTCCTCGCGGTGGCACTGGCAAGCAGAAAGTAGGGGGTGAAATGGTTTTTTCACAGGGAGCAGAAAGCAGTGGTTTAAATGGCATTCAAACCAAACAGCTGCTTTCTGCTCTTCATGAACCACCACAAATGGCATCAAAATTAACTGTTCTTCAGTTCGTGAACTTTGCTTTGTGAACCATGAACTGGCCAAAATTCATGACAAACTTTAGTTCATCAGCCAATTTGTGCCCATCCCTACTAGCCATTGTATATCATGCTACAAATATTGACTTTAGAAGGAACCAATAGATTAGAGGGGACCACCCTGAATAGGGTAAAGTCAATGCAGGAACTGATTGGGAGCTGTCCCCATTTTGTTCAGTATTTGTATTTGCCCTTATTTATTTATTCATTTATTAACCACATTTTTATCTTGCCTTTCCAGACACCTTGATATTACCCTGTAGTGCTTTGGATTTCTTCACCTTTAGGATGCAGCAATTCCCCCATTTCCACTACATGAAGAACAATACTTTTTCCTCATATGGCTGCCCAGGACATCACTTGGATCATATTCAGTTCTCTGATTAAAGCCACTGTGGATTCAGGAATGACAACAGCACTGAACTGATGTATTTGAAGGAGATAACTTCCTCCATTGTACATAAATAGAAATGAGACACGTGGGATAACAGGTGTTTTAACAACAGCTTCTTAATATTAAATGGTATTCAAGAAGAAACGAAAATGCATTCTGTAAAGCAAAAGAAAATATGCAGAGCAAAAGCGAGATAGAAAGAAAATAGAAGTCATGATGGTTAGTTGTATACAACACAAAATGCCACGGTTTCCACCTCCAGCAATGTGATATGTGAACAGATCAGCCAATTATAAACCTTGCATGTCTCCTTAAATCTTCACTAGCTTTTTAAATACATATTGGTGTCCACTGATGGTTCAACATGATAGTGAGAAACTGTATACTGACTAAGCTAGACGAGGCAGTTGGATCATCATGGTAAACAGCCTCACCCATTCGGCAAATGTCCTATAATGCTGTGAAGTTTCATCACATTCTAAAAATATCCATGCACAGAATGACTAGTATCAGGGTGGGTAAACCAGTTACTCACAAACCAAATCTTAGCTGTAATGCCAGTTTCACTTAGAAATATTTTGCCCCGAATCAGTTGGAATTTGGACACAGCATATCTATGCAGGGGATTTTCATCCCCTCATCTTTATGTGACTGTTTATCCAGAGACAGTTAGGCACAGAACAACCATGTGGTACAGAACCCTGTCAGAACATGGGAATGTGAGCTTGCATTTGCGCTGAGAGATGAACAGGATACAGAATGAAATGAACATTCATATCTTTCTTGCACGATAACACAAACAATTATATTGCACTGGTTGAATATTGATGTACATATACTTCAGATGATTCATGTCCATATTTTTGCTTATGTAATAGGAAATAAATATTTTAAATGAATAAAAACACTTTTGGTCAGATTATCCATATGCAGTGGCATCTAGTGCCAGTCTACACAAACAAAAGCCCTCTCTTTGGATCTTTGGTGCAGGGTTCTATATGACTAACAGCTATTCTGTACTGGCAAACCAATTTCTGGATCAATTTGCTAGTTTTTAGATATAGTACATGATAAGATAGAAGAGTTTGTGTTATATGTGGTACATATTTTATAGTCCAGTGACTCTGTGATTGGAAATCAATGACTGGAAACCATTCTGTAGCCTCTTAAATGTTCTACCCTACAGCAGGTATAGCCACACAGAGAAGTGATGGTCTCCCTAGCCATATGATAATCATATCCAATGCAGAGATAAAGCAGAATTATAGATAATCCCAGGTGGTCTTTCTGGCTGGCCCACTAGAACTACTGTATTGAGTTTGGTCTAGTTTTTCTTAAAATATTATTTACAAGGATCTCACTGTCTATTGAGGTGATCATATTCCCATTTCTAAATACAAAGCGTAGGATAGTAGCTCCTATTTTATTTTATTGCTGCACAATCAGAGACCCATTCTCAGCCATAATCTCAATTATAAATCTCAAGGAGAGAGCTATCCAGTACATATTTGTCTTATGTTTTAAAAAGGCCACTGATGCTTGCTCACATCTGGGTGCTGTCACCATTATATTATCAGTCTTAAAAAGTAAGTGTTTTATCATTAGCTCTTCTACGTATTGCATAAAGAAAAAAACTCAAAAAGTCCGTATTTTCAGATGCAGTTGCAAATTCTTTGTATTGCTATCCTTGCTGTGCAGTATAAAGTAGGGGACTTACTTTTGCTTCTTGATATGCACTTTGCAAGTATGTAAACTGCACACTTTTGCAAGTTTAAAGATGTCACACACTGGGATATACAGAGCTGGTTCATGGCTCAGATGACTCAAGAAGCTGTTTGGGTTGACAAACTACTGGGGGCAGCATGGAGGGAGGCACTCCCCTCCCGAACTGTGCCCCTGCCACTGGGCCTGGGTTTAAGGTAAACTGCAAAGATGCTGCCTCTGAAGCCCCCCTTGGAACCAGTATGGGTGACACAGGGGGAGGTTGTGTTGATCAGTCTGGTGACCTCTACAGGAACAAAAGCAGTAGTAATTGCCAGTCCCTGTATCATTAGAAAGCTCAGTTTGGCTTGATGATGAATGTAGGAATATGATGTGTAAGCAGAAGTTGGTTTGTGTAAGCATGCGACTGGTAGTAGACTAAGTGCTCCACATTAATCTCCTTTGCAATCTATTCTTAGAATTCAAGATTTAGTATAGTTAATAATGCTGGAGATTTTCATGACTGGGAAATACATAACATGGCCAATACATAATACCTCCAAGAGGAGGTGGGGGAGATTTAAACTTAAAAAAAAACCCCTTCGCTTTGAGGTGTTAAGCTCACAACAGAGAATCTTCCAGTAAAAAAAAAAAAAGAGGACATCTTCACTCACATTTCGCCACACGTCTTTGATAGAAAGTCTTTTCCTTGCTGCTAGCAGACTTCTGCAGGCATCCAGTGTGCGCTTGATCGTGCCCAGAGGCTTCTGCAGCAACTGAGTCTATGGAGGCAGGGAGATGCCTCGATCTCGGGATCGCCATCCCAGAGAGAGGCCACCCCCAAGCGCCTCAGGCAGGGTCCTCCTACAGGGGTCCCTGGGGGTCCGAAACCAGTTTGGAACCCCCTCAAGCCGCAGAGCCCAGGTCGCATCTCCCAGAGCTAAGGGAAGACGTGCCCACCATTGAGCTCACCAAAACTGGAAGTCCATGTGTGGACATGGTTATGATATGCAATCTTCCAATGTGTTTTGGATAATCCCATATAAAAATCATGAACCATTAGGATCTGTGCTTTGGATCCATGTTTGTGTGTCTTGGCAGCACCATGACTGTTATGGTGTTGCCTATATCAAGCTATGAGCTACAATGGCAGTTTTGTCATGCTACAGTGTAAAAATCTTATGAATTCATAAGGATCCATTTAGTGATTAGACAGGGTAGATTAGAAGCCTACTCCTAGCTGAGATGAGAGTGAGTTTCTAACCAGGACTGATCGCTGCTATGCAATGAAACGAGTGCTTCTTCATCTCTCTCAGGCTGTCAAGCACTCTTTGACCGATTTTCCACAAGCGCTGCTCCAGCGTCGTTCCTCCATTTGCCATGATTGCCTGCTTGAATTTCCCACTATTTGCTGTGGGGCGCATTTTGACCCAGGGCTTCAGTGATCCTGTTTTTTGAGGATCACTGAAATCGTGGAAGAAATCAGAGGATATCGCGTGAAGCCCAGGGTAAAAAAGCGCCCCACTGCAAATAGTGGGAAATTCAAGCAGGCAATCATGGCAAACGGAGGAATGACACCAGGGCAGCACTTGTGGGAAATCGGTCTTTCTGTCTTCTGCACTTTGCTGGTTCAGAAAAAGCCAATGGTGACTGACATTCTGATCTCTGGTCCATTTCTTTAGTCTCCTGCCAGAATGAGCAACTCTCGCTTCCTGGTACTTCTTTCACTGGATCTGCTTCTTGATCCAGCTACTCAGGTGGGCATTCCATTGGTGCAGGGCCTGATCCTTCCTTTTCCTCATCCTCAGAGGAGGAGGCAGCTGGCTGGCTGCCTGTCATTTCCCCAGAAAGCACTTTCCAGATCCACCTTTGGGGGGGGGGGCCTGTAACTCGGATCCTGTAAATCCAATCTTCACCAAACTTGGAGGGCGGGTAGAAGAGAGTCAGCATGTGCACAAACTTCTCCTGACTTTATCTTGCAGATTCCTAACAACCTTTAACCAGATGCCCCTGATATCTTTCATAAATTCTCATCTATGTTGTCTCTCTTCCAACTTGTATCCTTTGGCCTCTTCCTTAGTTTTGTCACTGTTCCTGGCCCGCAGAAAGAGCTGGATCCTACTGGATCCCACCCACCCCCTAAACACACCAACACATCTGATCCACTACAGTCTTAGATGAGCTTCTGAATGTCACATGACTTCCATGACCTCTCTCTTCTCTGAGTTTATTTCATTGTTTGCTTGAACATGATAGCAAGAGAACTCTGCATAGAATTCAGCTGGCCTTCAGAAAGCCCTGAGAACTTAAACAAAACAGAATCCAGGTCATGCTGCAGGAGCAGCAAGGATAGTGAAAGGAATGAGATACTTTAATGGATACTTCAAAATGTATGGAATGGAGGGAAAGGGGTAATTGAGAAGGGTAACAGTTCAAAAATGAAAATGGAAATAACGGATTCTCATGATGATAAATGGAGGGGAGGAGGAGGAAACCATGAATATGAATTTTAAAAGCCTTTAAGTAGTTTTCAAAAGCCAAAAACAGGGAGGGAAACTAAGAGCAACCCATTTACAAGGCCTATGAGAATACTGAAAGGCACAAGACATTTGAATGGGTGCAAAGCAGGCTTGAGTAAGAGGCAGAAGGGTAACTGAGAATAGTGAACAGTTCAGAAACAGAAATGTAAATAATGGATTGCTACAAGGATAAGTAGAAAGAGTGGTTTTGTTCAGGTTATATCAGTGACCTAGGAGAGAAAAATGCATGAAGGTGAGACAATATGTGGGTGGAGAAAAGAAAAGGTGAATGGCAGAAATACAGTCTAGTGCAAGAGAATTTTAGACATAAAAATTAGAAACAATGAAACACTTGAATAAAGTACTAAAACTGCTTTAAGTGTTCTTTTTTTCCTACACTGAGAGTGCTGCTATATAGGAAAACAATACACATTTGTTGCATTTTTTTTAAAAAAAAGGAAGACCAAACTGCATTCCTATCAAGAATGCACAGGTTGCCATGCTCATATGCGCGCCCTTGCCCAGATTGCCAGGAGGTATGGGCTGGGATGTCACCAGTATGCTGATGACACCCAGCTCTATCTGATGTTGGGCGGCCAGTCAGACTCTGAACCAGAAGATCTCAACCAGGCATTGCACGCCGTAGCTGGCTGGCTCAGACTGAGCAGGCTGAAATTGAACCCGGCGAAGACGGAGGTCCTGTGTCTGGGGCGGGGCTGTCTGGGGCGGGGGCTCCCAGTCCCGAACTTCGACGGGGCACCGTTGGTGCCTGCGTCACAGGTAAGGAGTTTGGGAGTGCTCCTGGATCCCTCCTTGTCAATGGAGGCCCAGGTAGCAGCCACTGCTAAGTCGGCCTTCTACCATCTTCGGCTGGCTCAGCAGTTGGTCCCCTATCTCGACCGCGATGACCTAGCTACAGTGATCCATGTGACGGTTACCTTGAGACTAGACTACTGTAACGCCCTCTACATGGGGCTGCCCTTGGTGCAAACCCGGAACCTGCAGCTAGTGCAGAATGCCGCGGCCAGGCTAATGATGGGTCTCTCAAGGTGAGACCACATCCGGCCTGTGCTCGCGGTGCTGCATTGGCTGCCTATAGCATACCGAGTTCGCTTCAAGGTGCTGGTTCTTACCTTTAAAGCCCTATATGGCCAGGGTCCAACGTACCTGAGGGACCGCCTTTCCCCGCATATACCCCAGCGAGCACTTCGGTCAGGGTTGCGTCATCAACTCCATGTCCCAGGCCCTAGAGAGGCCAAGCTTACTGGGACCAGGGCCAGGGCCTTTTCGGTGGCAGCTCCAACCTGGTGGAACGAGCTCCCGGAGGAGAACAGGGCCCTGCGGGACTTGTTGCAGTTCCACAGGGCCTGCAAGACGGAGCTCTTCCACCAGGCCTTTAACTAGGAGCCGCCACCAATAACAACATCAATAACAACAGCAGCAACACCCATTGTGTGAACCGGCCCTGGATGCAGTCCAGACCTGATGGGCATGGTTGGGGGGTCCCTAACCTGATAGGACGCCATTGGATCAATAAGACTGGAAGCATTTTATTGAAATTAGCAGGCACTTTACTGGTAACTTACTGTAATATATTGGTAATCTGGAATTTTATTGCTATTTATTGTTATTGTTGATTTTAAACTGTTTATGATGTTTTAACCGGCGTTATGCCCTTGTAAGCCGCCCTGAGCCCGCTTGCGGGGAGGGCGGGGTATAAAAACAAATATAAATAAAAAAATAAAAAAATATGTGAATCAGCTTCCAATCCATGGGGTCATGGTAAAGTACTTGCACTGTTCTGCAATCTATTTAGTTAATACATTTATAGCCCAAGTTTTCCACATTTTTGTTGGCAGAGTAATTAATACAACAATGGTGCACAGCCCGATTAAAGACTAAATAAAGGTTTATTTAGGAATTAACATAACTTGATAGGAAAGAAGAGAGACAGAGATAGGTTCCTAACTACATCTCTAGCTGAGGGAAATTACCCTTACCATAGCAATCTGGAGACAGACAAGGAATGATACTTAACAGGAGAGAAGGTGCTGACTCACTATTCTACCTAATTGTCTTCTTGCTGCCCCCTGCAGGGTCTTCTTCTCTTCTTTGTACACCAGACATTGCCTTTTCCAACCATTTTTGCTTCAGAAAACAACAACAATATTTAATAATAATGATAAAAAATAGCAGTAAAATCAGCAGAAACAAAACTGTAAAGTCAAATGATAACTTATGCACAAATTATCACATCTAGTGATTATCACCATGTAGAAAATATCAGTTGGTCCCATCCGATGATCTCATTCTGTTAAGCAAGGACTCTTTCGTACAGTGGAAAACTCCTAATATAATGGAAGGCAACTGGATCTAACCCAATATTTGCATTAGCCCTAAGAGATTCAGTATTAATGGTGATCAGGGAAGCAGTGAACTTCGTGAAACAAGTAGTTGACATTTGAGCTTATTTTTTGTTCTGTGTCTAGTTACGTTTATGATTTGCTTGCAATTCAAAATGAAGAGCATTTTGAGTAGTTTTGCATCTGTGTGGTGGAACAGGGGTTGTTTTACGTCTGTGCATCATATTGATTGGGCAAGTAGCTACTATTGATGCATACTCACAATATACTGGTTTGCTCAGATCACATACACCCCAGTGTTCTCATAACTATTTAAAATCAACAACATTAGAAGGTATGTGCTGCTTTTGCATCTGTGCAGTCAAGAGCTTTCATTGGTTGACAGTATTCACAATGCTCCTACACAAAATTGACAGAAATTGACAGAAATTGACAGAACTGCTTTGATAGAACTATGGCTCCTACATGACAATGCATTGCAACATTTGAGAGTATAAACATATGTATTAGATGTATACCGTCAAATATTACCTGCCCAATTAAATGTCTAAATTATCATTATCAGATTGGGTCAGCAATATCGAACACAGTTTCATAAGTCTTATAACTTTTATTTGATAATTATCAGAAAAATCTAAAATTGGGTATGGGAGGCTTATTTGCAGTTTCTTTCCTGCAGTTCCTTTTTGTTGCCTGTGAAACAAGAAGGGGGAGAGTGTCAGGCCTCCCAGCCAGTCTGATCCCAGGGAGGGGTTATGAAACCCGCCATTAGCCAGCCATGCCATCCTCTGCAGCAGTTTCCCTCCCACTCCTCCTCATGCAC
The DNA here is from genome assembly GCA_029233225.1 of Lepidodactylus listeri. Lineage (NCBI taxonomy): Eukaryota > Metazoa > Chordata > Lepidosauria > Squamata > Gekkonidae > Lepidodactylus > Lepidodactylus listeri. The sequence goes on along the minus strand of JARCFY010000009.1, from coordinate 55,277,693 downwards.
TGGTGGCTGTGAAAAAATGTTGGATTATTTTGAAGGCCTCTATCTGGACTGAGCATACCGTTGCCAGCTCTGAGTTGGGAAATACCTGGAGGTTGAGGGGGGGGGGTGGAGCCTGGCTTTGTGAGGGAAGGGACATCAGCAGGGTATAATGCCATAGAGTCCAGTCTCCAAATCATCCATTTTCTGCAGGGGAACTGATCTTGTTCACCTGGAGATAAATTCTAATAGTGAGAGGTCTCCAGATGCCATCTGAAAGTTGGCAACCTTAAGCATTTGGAGTGTATATATCCTGGGCTGGACCTTGCACCCCTATGCTTGGACTCTTGCCAAGTTATGCCTGCCTGATATGCCTAACAAGGAGACTTGTGTGAAGCTAGACATAAGACAGAGATGTGGTGGTACAGATGGGACCGTCTCCTCCGATAGGTCCCCAGGAGAGTGTTATGCTATTCAGATAACAATCTGCTGGTGATCCCTGGCCCTAAAGACATCTGGCTGTCCTTGACCAGGGCCAGGGCTTTTTCAGTCCTGGCCCCAACCTGGTGGAACTCTCTGCCAAACACCACCAGGGGCCTGCAAGATCTTATGCGATTCTGTAAGGCCTGTACAGCAGAGATGTTCCGCCAGACTTTTGGTTGAGGACAGTGATGGTTTACATCCTTGTTGCGACCCTCCCCCCATTCTCTTTCTCCTCAGACTGTTTTATTTCCTTCCCCACACACCCACAAGGTGAACACAGGCCAGAAATGGGAGAAAACTGTAATTTTTGCCACTTCATTTTTAAATTAATGTACTAATGCCAATACTGTTTGTATTTATTCTATAGTTTGAATGTTTTTATTATGTTGTATATTGCCCAGAGCCCTGCAACAGTAGGGACTGGGTGATTAAAAAATGTAATATAATAAATAAATAATACAGAGACCCAGGTTTAATGGATGATGTTTTCACCAAGGCTATGTCAGGGAGGGAGAACATTCCCTGGTCTTATTATCAATCACCTCATTAGAACTAACCTTGCTGAACACTTGCTAATGAGGTGATTTGGTTCAGCTGCAGAGAATCAAGTCATCTGCTCAGTGGTGTCTTGATTGGCTCTTGAAGTCTGCCTTGTTGCTGGACTATAGGGCATAAAATCATGCAGTCTTCAGAATGATTGGGAGGGGGGAGCACATGCATGTGCACAAGTGAGCGCTAGCTAGCTGGTTTGGGGGTGAGACTCTGCCTATGAGGTAATCTGTGGTTCTTTGTTCTTGAGACATGACAGCATGGAATGCTATGGTAATATCTGGTCTGGAGGCACTGAAGTTTACCAGGCATGTTCAGAAACTTTAGTTACTTAAACTTTCTTGTTTTCTTACTCTGTCTTGTACACTTTCTAAAATTGTATTTTAGAGCACTATTTTAATAAATCTTATAACCTTTATTTGTGTGGTGTTCCCTGGGATCTGGGCTTTTACCTGAATCAGTACCTTTACATAACTACCATATAATTGTTTTGGCTGGAACATAGCAGCAGAGCTGACTTTCAGGGTTAGTGCCTACCTGGATAAGGCTGGAGACTTGGTTCCTCAATTTCCAAGCTTAGGGTGAGTTAGAGCAATTGGTGGCAGCCTGACACCCTCTATCTAAGATGGGGTTTTCCAGCCCACCATGTCTTTGCAAAGATGATTTGATTCCCCTGTCCCCGGACCTGGGACCCTGGAACAAATCCTGTTTTGATTGTTTGGCCGATACTGGGTTTGGACTCACACACGCAGCACCACACACCAGTAAAAGCAGCAGGCGTTACTGAAAAGATTAAAGAAAAGGTTCAGGCTTTAGCATAAGGCAAAGAATAAACAGGTGCAATAAAACAACAACTCTAGCTTCCTAATATACACTTACAGACATGAAGGCAAGTAGGTTACAACATCTTCTAATCAGCATAAGTACTAAAGCAGCAGGTAGGAGATGCAGCAAGGAATCTGGACCACTGTCCCCCACTCCCGACCATTATAAACCAATCAAGAACATGGTCTAAAAGATTATTCTCAAAGACTCCCCCATCCCATCTGACATCGCAGAGATCAGTTAAGTTTGATTGCTTTGAAATTCAAAAGTGCGATCTCAGGCTTTTCATCTTAGCTTGGGACCAGCAGAAGAGGAGGAAGCATTTGATATTGTACTCTCCCCATGTTATTCTTTAGCACTTGATTGACGTATCAGGAAAACAGGCTATTGCTTTAAATTTATGACATGGCCAAATGCTGATGTTTAAACTGTCAGGTTGATTGATGCAGAGGTGACCATTTCTCTTGACACGCTCCCCCCAAAGTGTGTTTTGGTTACCATTGCAAGGGACTCGAGTAGGACCCCTTGACAGCTTTCCTGTGGGGGTTAGTTTTGAAGAGAATTTGTGTTCTCTGTGGTGGGTGGAGGGGAAGTTGCTTTGTTGTTAATAATATACTGTTCTTATTTTAACTGTTGTTCATTGTGGGGGGGTTTTGGGGGTGCCCTTTAGATAAAAACTGGCAGTTCTGGGGAAACTGCCATTCCCCCTCCCCTGAAAACAATGGAGAGAAGGATGGCTAGGAGCACCTTCTTCAGGGGGCATAAAATGTGACCCCATTTTCTAATTCATTTGAAACTTGGGAACATTTCAGTAGAAAAGCTGGGCTAGGGTCACTGAAATTTTGCTGTTGTTTGGTGCTATCTGGTGAAAAAACAGCCACTCTAGAAATAGGAAATAATTGGCAGGCATATGATCCAACATTTAAAAAAATGGAAATTTTCCCTGACACAGCTTTCTAGTACCATAAAAACACTCTTAATGAACATGATAATCATGTCCCTTCTGAAACTGTGATACTGAATTCAGATGGTAATTTTTCAAGTGCACAGTCCCACATGCATACACACAAAATCCCACAAACAGAAAAAGAACATTAAATACAGAGACAGCTGTGTCAAACATGAACTTTGTACACCAGAAATAAAAATAGAGGATATTCCAGCAAGCACTCCTAATTGTCAATACAAGCAAAACCAAATATTTATAATTAATTTAATCACATATAGATTACAAACTTTTTGAAAAACTGGTCAGTTTGGGAAAGCCGCATATATCAGTTTGGGAACTGTAGCTTATATCAATATAGTCAACTTGTTCTATACATACACTTTAATATAGTATAATCTATGTTGCCAATTCATGCACTCTAGTACAGAAATCAAACTGGAGGCCTCTAATAACTTTTAAAAAAATCAACTTTCATTCACTTTTTTGTGGGCTAGAAATCAGTTCCTCAGATGCAAAAAAAATTATACTAGAATAAAAACGTGTTAGTCTTTAAGCAGCCATAAGACTCCTGATTGTAGTTGCTGCAATAGTTTAACATAGCTACTGCACTGGAAGTTGCTAGCATATAAATATACACTTCGGTTCTGACATTTGTTTATTCATTTGGATTTCTCTTCCACCCTATTTGTGTGGTTTAGAGAAGGTACTGTGCATATTACAGAGCCCCCAGTGTAGCCATTCTTTGTGAGTTTAGAAGCTCTTATTCCTGCATTGTGTCAGGTAAAGCATGACAGGTCAGGCAGTTTGGAACACTCTAAAGCCCAGCTAGGGTACAGGAAGCTTGAACATCAGAGAGAGGAAACAATTCTAGAGCACAACAGAAGCATGGTTGAAGTCAGGAGTCTGCAAGACAGCCCACAGCTAAGGTAAGGTAAGGTCAAACATGTCAGGAAATATCAAGGCAGTCCAAGGCCCAGCAACGCAAGAAGTTAGACTGCAAGACTCCTTCACTTATAGGGATGTGCATAAGACTCAGTCACACTAGGGTATCTTCTAGATATTGGTATCATCCAGATGTATTTGGGTCTTCCTAATTTCTCCAGAATTTGGGGAGATCCTGAAAAATGGGTCCTGAAAATATTTGGGATTAACTAGGAATGTTTAGAGCCAGCATTTGCCTGCTCCAGGACCAGTTTCCCTTTTTCTTCTCCCTTCCCCGTGTTTCTGTGTCTCCCAGGGCTTGGCATTGGCTTGCCAGGCTGCTTTAGATATGATTCTCTGAGTTTCAAGTGTTATTGTTGTTTTTTTAATGTTTGTTCTTGCTGGAGTTGGTTTGTGTTAGGTTCATGGTATTTTTGTGGATTCTTGCTTTTATATTGAGATTTTTGCATTTTACATCAGCTCAGATTCTTGTGTTTTATGTAGGTTCATATTCTCATGTTTTATATTGGCTAAGCTTAGCAATAGCTTCCAATAATGGGGGGGGGGGGTTTGCTGCATACACCTAGTTACTACAGTCAACATAGTTAACAAAGATCATTCAGCGACTGGTTGCAAGTGGGATTTTGCAATTTCAGACAGTAAAATGCAGTTGCAAAGTGCAATGAAAGTGGATTGAACTGCATTATTCAGCATGTACGAAAGTGTCTTAGGCTCTACACGCAGGGCAAGTTGCTTAGATTGAAGTGACTAGCTTGAAAACAGTAGGACTGATTTTCCACTTCTCTGCCCCCGTTCTTCCCTTTGCCTCAATTGTGCCAATTTCCCACTATTTGCTGCACGGCCACATTTTGCCCCGTAGCTCCACCCAATTTCCACTGCGTCAAAAAACAGGATCGAGTAGACGTGTCAGAAATCAGGTGAAGCTGCAGGGCAAAATGTGGCCATGCAGCAAATAGGGATGGCTTCCAAGATGGCGACCGGCGTGCAGCTCTAGGAATGAGCTCTGCCAAGAATTACTTGAACAGCAATATAACTTGATAAATTTGACAAACCGAACGGCTAAAGCAAGTTAAAGATAAGATACCTTCCTGGCTAGGTTGCTGCATTGCTCCTGAGAAGCGGGAAAGCAGTGAGGCTAAGAAAACTGAGGCTTGAAGAACGCTGGGGAGGACTGGGATTTCCGAGCTTCCATCCGGATTCGGCTCCCTACTTTTTAGACTCGACCGGCGGGGCTTTACATCTGCACCCAGCTTTACATCTTGGACCCGGCTTGCCTAGTGCGGACTGGGACCTGGCTGGTGGGTCGAGGGAGCGAGGAATAGCGGGGAATCGCCCAAGGGAAAGTGGCCGGGAAAAGTAGAAGAACTGGGGACCTGAGGGGCTGAGGAGTGGCCCGCCCGATGGCTGGAGCTGGTGTCGACGCGGAGGGGCCAGACTCACAGTCTGTTGGGGCTGCGGGTGGCTTGCCGACGGTTGCTGGGGACCCCGCGGATGTCATGAAGGCGCTGAGTAGTGACGTCGTCGTGTGACGGCTTTTAGGGGCCGACCGGCACGCCCTCCGGGAGGACTCGGCCTTCTGACTCCTCGGGGGCCATTGGAGATCTCGGAACCTCGGAGGCCTGGAGGCTCGGCTCATCAGTGGTCCGGAGTTGCTGGCGCCCGGCCCTCAGCTCTTTGGAGGCTCTTTGGAAGCCCGTGGAAATTGGATGCAGGGTTGTTCCCTCTTTGCCTGCTCGGAAGTTGGCGGCTCTACACCCTGCTGCCAAAAGCCTCACTGCTGGTACACTCCTCCAGTGTCTCTCTCGCCCCTTTGGCCTCACCTCTGATACTCCCTTCCAGGGTCCCCCCTTGTCACTAGGCCTGGGACCCTCCTTCAGCGTCCTCCCCTGCCACCAGGAGTGGGAGGATACCAACTCCCATCGGCACTGGCCTAGATTGGGAATTGATGGCTTGCTGTCTCCAGCTGTCTGCAGCTGGTTATTGGGCTCTCAAAGAGCTAATATCAAGATACAGTCGGCTATCGGGTCCCCAGAGACTTAACATCATTGCTAGCTCCCCAGTGATCCTTCTCCTGTGGGTTGTGCCCTCCACTTATCTGACTTTGACGGGGACCTTTAGTGATTTGGTGAATGTGAGTGCTGCCTTATTTGCTAACAGCCCCAGGACTTCCCTGAGAACTGGGGTCTTCCCGGTGCCCATTGGATGCGGGGATGGATGCCAGTTAAGGGGCTTTAGATCTAACCCCAGAGTATTGGCTGGTGTTAGGCTGAAGAGGCAGTCACGACAGGTTGGACTGTTTCCGAAAGCGGACTGGAAATGCAGCAGAACATTAAAGAACTTAGAGCAACATCTACAGGACTGGAGGACAGAGGCTGGAGGACCAGCCAGCCAGGACAACAGAGTTAAGGATTAGGAAATAGTAGGAGGGTGGTATAGTAGTTTAGTTAGCTAGGTGTCGGGTGTTAGTTAGGTGTTAGCTGTCCTTGTTCCACCACCCTTCAATTAGATAGATAGGGAATTAGATTAGTTTAGTATACCTGGATTTTTAGGTGCGGGAGACCGCAGACAAAGAGGTTGGGGTGGGGAGTTATGTAGTGTTAGGTAGAACTAGGTAGTATAGGATATTTTGGCCTAAATTAGGCCTATAGGACTAAGCTAACGGAGGGGCAGGGAGCGCCAGTGCCAGGCCACTACAGATCTGAGGCCTCTGAGCAAAAGATCTCGGCATGCTTGGGTCACTAATTCCGGTGCTCCTGGGGAGGAGAAAGAGTGGTGGGTCCAGACATAGGATTGAGGGAAGGGCGCAGAGAAATGGGAAAGCTCGGCGTCCTTCCAACCTGCGACCCATCCTGATGGTGGTTGGCAGTGGGGCTAGGAGTAACCCCCCTCCATCATTGGTGTTGTGCAATGCCAGGTCAATTAACAACAAGGTCATGGTCCTCCAGGACTTTCTGGCGGACCAGAAGGCTGACCTGGCATGCGTGACCGAGACCTGGGTGCAGGAGGGGGAGACAGTAGCACTCTCCCAAATGCCCCCCCCCAGGTTTTGCGGTCCTCCACCAATCACGGACAAGGGGACGGGGGGGTTGCGATTTTCATACGGGAGGTTTACTCCTTCAGGGCACTCCCATCGGTAGAGATCACGGGCATTGAATGTGTCGGGCTTGTGTGGGAGGCTGAAGAGAGTCTGGCTATCTGGTTGGTGTACCGGCCACCTAATGCACCAGCCAGTAGCCTGCCATCCCTGCTGGAGGCTGTATCAGGCTGGGCGTTGGAGTATCCTAACCTTATGGTTCTGGGTGACTTCAACGTCCATGCCGATGACGCAGCCTCTGGTCGGGGGGTGGACCTGGTGTCATCCATGGCGATGCTAGGACTCTCTCAGTACATCTCGGCCCCTACACACCAGGCTGGACACACGCTTGATTTGGTCTTTGCCGTGGGGGTTGTAGTGGACCGGATTACTACTTTGGTAGTGCCATGGTCGGACCATTTCGCCCTGAGGGCCCGTCTGAACTTCCCACCCCACCCTCTAGGCGGCGAGCCAATTTTGGCTCGCCTGCGGAGCCAAATGGACCCTGGGCGGTTCCAGATGGCTCTGCGGGAACCGATGCCCCCTGGCGGCTCGTTGGACGAGCTGGTTGAGGATTGGTACAACCAGCTCACTACAGCTATCGACGAGATCGCTCCCAGGCGCCCTCTTCGCCCTCGCAACAGACTGGCTCCCTGGTATACCCAGGGGTTATGCCAAATGAAGCGGGAGCTAAGACGGCTAGAGAGATGGTGGCGTCGCGCTCGCGATGAAGTGTCAAGAACATCTTATAGGACGTTTATGAAAGCCTATGAGATGGCAGCCAAGGCAGCAAAGAAAGAGTTCTTTGCTACCGAGATTGCATCCGCTAGCTCTCGCCCAGCCCAATTGTTTGGGATAATTCGGTCGTTAACAGTACTGCCGAGTGGCAGAGCAAATTCTAGGGAATTGGAAATTGGCTGTGATGCATTTGCGAGCTATTTCGCGGAGAAAGTCTTGTCGCTCCGCCGGGACCTCCCTGCCACAAGTGATACAGTGAGTGAACTTGAGGCCCCTTGCACATCTTCGTTTCCGGGCTTAGATGGGTTCGACCAGCTTGACCTAGAGGAAGTTGACAGACTGCTCTTGACTGTTCGCCCAACCACGTGCAGCCTTGATCCGTGCCCGTCCTGGCTTATAAGAGCTGGCCATGAGGGGCTACGAGGTACCGCCCGGGAAATTATTAACACCTCCCTCTCTGAAGGGAAATTCCCGGGGGCTCTCAAGGAAGCGATGGTCCGCCCACTCCTTAAAAAGGCACATCTGGACCCAGCAGAATTGGCAAACTATAGGCCGGTGTCCAATTTGCCCTATTTGGGCAAATTAATAGAGAGGGCGGTGGCGTTACAGTTACAGAGGTACCTGGATGACGCTTCGGTCCTTGACCCCTTTCAGTCTGGCTTTCGCCCAGGATATGGAACGGAGACTGCCCTGGTCGCTCTAACTGACGACCTCCGGCGACATCTGGATCAGGGCGGTGGGGCGGTGTTGCTGTTGCTCGACCTGTCGGCCGCGTTCGACACAGTAGATCACCAGCTGCTGTCCCGCCGCCTTGCCGACGTGGGGATAGGGGGCGGGCCTTGCAATGGCTCGTCTCATTTCTCCAAGGTCGGGGACACAGGGTGGTGCTAGGGGAGCAGCAATCCTTGAGGCACCCACTTGATAGTGGTGTGCCGCAGGGGGCAGTGCTCTCCCCGATGTTGTTTAATATCTATATGCGCCCCCTTGCCCAGATTGTCCGGAGGTTTGGGCTGGGATGTCACCAATATGCGGATGACACCCAGCTCTATCTGATGTTGGGCGGCCGGTCGGACTCCGGCCCAGACGATCTAGACTGGGCATTGCACGCTGTGGCTGATTGGCTCAGATCAAGCAGGTTGAAATTGAACCCGGCGAAGACGGAGGTCCTGTGCCTGGGTTGTTGTGGGTTGGGGCGGGAGCTCCCGCTCCTGAGCTTCGACGGGGCACCATTGGTGCCTGCGTCGAGGGTTAGGAGTCTGGGAGTGCTCCTGGAATCCTCCTTATCAATGGAGGCCCAGGTAGCAGCCACTGCCAAGTCGGCCTTTTACCATCTACGACTGGCAAGGCAGTTGGTCCCCTATATCGACCGTGATGACCTAGCCACAGTGATCCATGCGACGGTCACCTCGAGGCTAGACTACTGTAACGCTCTCTACATGGGGCTGCCTTTGGTGCAAATCCGGAAGCTGCAGCTGGTGCAGACTGCCGCAGCCAGACTATTGATGGGTCTTGCTAGGCAAGACCATATCAGGCCTGTGCTCGCGGCGCTGCACTGGCTCCCTATAGCATACCGAGTTCGCTTCAAAATGCTGGTTCTTACCTATAAAGCCCTATATGGCCAGGGTCCAACATACCTTAGGGACCGCCTTTCTCCGTATATACCCCAGAGAGCACTACGGTCGGGGTTAGAACATCGACTGTGTGTCCCGGGCCCCAAAGATGCCAAGCTTGCCAGAACAAGGTCCAGGGCTTTCTTGGTGGCAGCTCCTATCTGGTGGAATGAGCTCCCGGAGGAGATCAGGGCCCTGCGGGATCTAATGCAATTCCGGAGGGCCTGCAAGACGGAGCTCTTCCGCCAGGCCTTTGAATAGGAGCCGCCACCGGCGATGCCAATGATACCGGTGACAACACCCATCATTTTAGCCATCTATGATGTACCCGGTCCAGGATGGCCCTGGCAATGCTGGCGGGGGGGAGGGCTTGAACCTGCCATGGGGCCGCCATCAGTAATTATATTGTGGAAGCTTTTATAGATTTTAACTGTACTGATATTGAATGTTTTTAACTGATTTTACAGGTTTTAACTGTTTTGATTGGCCTTGGGCCCATGTAAGCCGCCCTGAGCCCGCTCGCGGGGAGGGCGGGATATAAATTCAAAAAATAAAATAAATAGTGGGAAATTGACACTTATGATCGAGGCAAAGGTAAGAGCGGGGGCAGAGCAGTGGCTGTGGAAAATCGGTCTAGCTTTATACTTACAGGCTCCATCATACTGGACCCTTCAGTTAACTCCTCCCAGTGGCTCTCGCTGAATCCCTCCAGGCAGGATGCACTTCCTCAGCTGGCCACCTTCAGGAGGTTGCTGTGGTGCTGAGAAGACTGGCCCAGCAGTTGTTTCCTGAAGGCAGGCAGCTCAGTGGGCAAGCAGAGCCTGGCCCAGGCTCAAGCCTCTTTGGTGTCTGACAAATAGGTTCGAGAGCAAGTTCACAGCATAAACGCCTTTAATCACAGCATGTGTCAGAATATACTTTTTATTATTTCCTATTCCTTCAGCCATAGGTTGGTAGGATTTGGGGAAAGAAAGAAAAAAAACAGATCAATTAATCATTGAATTTTACAACTATTTAAAAACATGTACAAGAAATTTGGCAACAGCTTCCAACCAATTAGTGTCAGAATATGCCCATAGCTCAGAATATAGTCTGATTGTTTCTCTGTAGTTTAATGTTATGATGGTTTGCAAGTGGTTTTTTTTTTTGCGGAATTGCCTTTTATGGACTCTTTAAAACCTAATGAATTTTGAAGTTTCAATTGCGAAGAATGTTATAAAAATATTTCAGTATATGGAATTCTGAAAAAAAAGACCGTTGGCTTCAAACTTAAGAGATGTTTCTTAACCATTTTGGAAATAATCTAAACATTATGATTGTTTTCTGTTAATTATGTCATTAAGGACAAATTTAAAGCCAGACCAAACATTCTTGATTACAGATTATATTGGCTGAAATGCATTTTTCCAGCATTAATATACAGATAACTATTGTTTCACTTCCTGGCATCTGTGCCAAGATCCCTATAGCCTGAATCAAATTAAAATAGCTGAGTTATAAATACCCTGAAAACAGGTTTCTTATGGAAACACCACTAGCAGCCTCTCTCCAGCTCTGTGGCTGCAGAATGTTGGCCTGACCATTTCATATGGGTGGCACTGCAAAGTGGTGAAAAAGAGTCAACATACCAAGAGTAATCTGAGATAACAGGCCTCAAATAATGAGGCGAGCATTAAGTATGAATTCATATTGGAGCTGCTGCCCTCATTATGACCTTCAGTCCAGTTCTCTTCTTTTTTATTATAGGCTGCAGAAAAATATTGCTTTGGTACCTGACTCATATATTTTATAAGAATCTAAAAGTTTGAGATTGAGAAGGCAGGGTGGTTGCAAGAGTGGCTGTGTTTAAACCAGAGGCTAGCTGTCCAAAAAAAAGGATCATTCCTCATATATTCTAAGCCTGCTCTTAATATTACATGTCTGGGAGCACAACAAACAATGTGCTCAACCCATTCAGAAATCGAGTTTCTGTTAAGAGCTGTGACTTCCAGTGCAATTTGAAGTACACTTTTCTAGGAGTCAGCCCCTTGAAGAGACCTGAGTAGGATTCTGAGTAGACCTGCTTAGGCTTGCACTCATGATAATCAAGGAAAGTCCTGAAATCACACTGTTACTGTGCCTGCCCTCAGGTTGCTACCTGCAAGATGGTTATACAAAGGTCAGCTGGAGAATCCTGCTCCTTATGAAGTCAAGGCTTCAAGTGCCCCAGCTTCCTGGTCTGATATGCTGCTTCTGGAACCCAGCAGAACCCTGGCTACATAGATTCAGGTAGTAATGGTTGGTGACTTCAATTTCCATGTATCTGAGGAAGTGTGCGTGCTCATGAAAGCTTATACCCAGAATACAACTTTGTTGGTCTTAAAGCCCGCTTGCGGGGAGGGTGGGATATAAATGTGAAAAAATAAACAAATAAAAATAAATAAAGGTGCCACTGGACTCAACTTTTATCCTGGCTACATAGATTCCTCTCCTAAATTATCTTTTCCAATGGGAGAGGGGTTTTTTTGGGGGGGGGGGGGAGTTCAAGTCAATAAACAACCACACCTTTGTGGTTTGGCAAGCAATAGTAAAATTGCTTCAGAAAGAAAACATTCAAGGTGCTATGATTTTCAAGGTGACAAACATTTATCATAAACCCAACAGCTTTACAGCTACAGGTAAAACTGAATCATAATAGCTATGAACATAGCAACATTTGCAGAGACAGGATCTTTGGTGTCGCTCAGAAAGAGCACTCTGAACAAAGGCAACTCCTAACAAATGGTGCACAAAGAAAACAGCAAGTCCAAAATGATAACTTAAAGAAATGCAGGGCTACTGCTTCTCCTGAGCGCTCTTCAATGGCTCATCCTCCTGCTGCTGCTATGGATACTAGGTCTCTAGAGTGGCTACAGCCCCCACAGCAATGGCAGAGCGTGGGGCCTGCAATCAGCCTCAGGCAAACAGACCTTGCTCAATGAGCAACAGACCCGACAAAGATCCAAACAGACCCAGACAAAAACACCACTTTCCAGCAGGCAACAAGCACACACTCAGCCTCAAACTGTATTATCTCACAAAGCAACCTCACTTAATGCTCCCCAGTAATTTAGCAGTTTAGGAAAGGCAACCCCCCGCCTCACCTTCCCAGCAGCTCTCTCCTGGGTTCTGTCTCCCAGCCCAGTGCACCCTGGTTGGGCCCATCACATACATACAAAGAAATTAGCAGTTCCTTCAGTCAAGCTCTAGGTCTTGTCTCTCTTGCTGCAGGCCAGACTGACTCAGGGTGTAATACAATTTTAACAGTATCTTAACCAGAATTCAGCTAACAGTTTGACAAACACTTAAAAAAAATAATACCTCCTGAAAGGGGAAATTCTAATATGCAATTTCTCTAGGCTTGCCAGACCCCTGCTGGGGGTGGGAGAACCCTTGCTTTTTTGGGGTGTTTCCCCACCACTGGCCAGCTGGCTGGCGGAGGAAAATCCCACCTCCAACTGGCCAAAAGGCAACGTGATGATGTTACCTAGAAGTGACATCATCACATTGCCGAAGATGCATGGTGATGCTCTAGTTTTGGGGCAAAATTCTATTTTAAAATTGAAAACAAACCATAGAGTTTTGCCCCAAAACTTGAGCATCACCCCCCCACCAGCCCCAAAACTAGAGTCTGGATCCCCCTGCCGGCTGCCAGTTAGGACCTGTCAACCTTAAATTTTTTCATGGCTGGGTCCATCATGTACTTGCAAAGAAATTAGCAGTTCCCCCATTCAAGTTCTAGGCCTTATGTCTTTTTGCAGGCCACACTGACTAAAGGGTGGAATTCTTGTGGTGGGTAATAACACTTTACTAACTACCCATGCTCTGTGACCTTTTTCTCCCTAGGCTCTATTGCTAAACCTTTTAAAAATAGAAATAAAATAACATGTTAAAGAGAAAATGACATGGGTTACATTTCCACTATCCAACTTTCTAGCTGTTGAGCACTGAAAATGAACTTGGAAATCTAAGCCACTCATTCAGCATGCAAATCTTCAGTAACCTTGCATCCATAATTATTAATAGATAACACAAGTGTTTTAGGTCCAGAATCTTGACCATTAGATCTTACAGATCAAAGTGGATTAAGCAATGACCATGTTGATTACTGCCTGATTAGGTTTAGTGCTTTATTATGGGAAAAACCAAGACAGGCAGATGGATGACAGTGAAACTTTGGCCAAGGACAGACTGGCAAATTGAAGCTCAAAGGAAGCAGGGCAAAGAGACCCGGGCCGAGTTGTCACAGGGCTTTCTGTTCGCACTGCGTAGACTGATGCGGGACCATACCGGGGAGGAGGCAGAACAGAGTGGTCACACTGCGGGGCGGCCCCTGGCAGTGGTGCCGCACGGCTTTAGTCTGTTTTGCCAAGCTGCACATAGGCGCATGGGCACAGCAGCCAGATCAGTGGGTTCACATTACTGCGCTGATTGATGTGCGGCTTATTTGCATCCACACCACCAGGAAGTGGAATGAATGCACACCCAGACGGCTTTTACCAAGTACCTCTTTAAAGTGAGAAGAAAGCGCTTCAGGACCAGGTGAGTGCAGGATGGCAACGCCGGGCAGCTGCAGCTGTCTGAACGGGCTCTCTTAATCCGCTTGAAAAGCAGACCTATATTGGGCCAAAATGGCAGTCTGTCCTCGGCCTTTATTCAGCAGTTAAGGCTAAGCTTGCCAATCTCCAGGTACAGCCTGAAGATCTCCCAGAATTACTACTAATCTCCAGACTACAGAGATCAATTTCCCTGGAGTAAATGGCTGCTTTGGAGAGTAGACTGTAGAGCATTATGCCTCACCTGAAGTTCCTCCCCTCCCCTCCCCTCCCCAGGCTCCTCCACTCCAAATCTCCAGGAATTTCCCAACCCAGAGTTGGCAACCCTAGTTAAGTACCTCTTGTACTGATAACTTTTTTCTAAGACAGTTGTATTCTTAGAGCTTTGTTTTATCAACCATTATTTTATCAACCATTTTTTAAAAATGTCACAAGGCTCAAAGATAAATATTTCTGAGATTTAATGGTGCCCCAATATTATATCTTATCATTTATTTTTCAGATATTCAGGGTAGATTTATATATTCCCAGGAAAGACTGGGGGGCAAAAATGAGCACAAGTAAGTCTCACTTCCTGTTTTTAACGTTCCTGGATGACATTGGAGGGGGAATTTACTCATTTCCTTGCGTGGAGCACATGCTTCATCTCACAAAGGAGACAATGAATTTTCCCTAGATGCAGTACTTGAAAGAATAAGAAGGGGAAGCATGTTGTTTTCATGCAGTGCTTCCTAGCAAAATGAAGTACTGCCTAAAGTAAATAACATTCAATCAGTAATTAAATGTAAATTATGTAAGCTATGGCAAAAAAGAAGCAGCAGCATTCAAGTACAGGAATTACTGAGCAAACTGAGGGGGGGAAATCTTATTTGGGATGAATGGGGCAAGTGAGCACATGCCAGCGTGGGATGGAATTTTGAAGGATTAGGACTGTAGGCAAATGGCCAGGAGATCTACTGTCACTTCAATATAGGTGATATATTTGTTCTCTGCAGGACAACAAGATATATTAACGAGTAAATATTGTAGCTCTGGAATAAGATGAGTAGGTACAGCTGGAGTGTAAAACAATACATTCACAACATTTGCATCTACAGGATAGGCTTTTCTCTAAAGAATATTTCTCTGGAGAATATGGTTTGTTTGTGTGTTTCTCTTAGTTCCCGTGTGTGGTGGGGATGACTAACTTTGTCCCACCTAATTTCTTTGGCAACTTTTCCATTTTTTGGTTCTTTTTAATGTAATTTATACATTATATTCCACTTTATGCCAATTTACATCAGATAGATAGATAGATAGATAGATAGATAGATAGACAGACAGACAGACAGACAGACAGACAGACAGATAAATAGATAGATCATTTTTACACAACTAATGCGAAAACAAACATCGGCTTTCATGGGAATATTTCTATCAAATTTTGTTTGGGAAAAGCAATTGTTACAATTTTGTCCTATGGAGGAAAAAGTCAAAGCAACTCAAACTGCCAGTTAAACCAGAATTGCAACAAAATTAATTAACATCCCTACTGTCTTCAGATGTTTCCAGAACTGGGTATATCTAGAAGAAATGTGATTTTTAAGTGCTTTCTTCCCATCATACCTTGACAAGAAAGGCCATATATCCTCATACCCACTGATCACTTTTGAGGAATAGCTTGGGTCTGTAAAAAACACTCCTGTGGCTTTTCTATCTTACTTGTTCTCTTCAAGGCATTTGAAAAGTTTCTTTTGAACAATTTGAACTTGGCCCATAAATGATGGATAATGTTTTGTGTGCTGTAGAATTTGTTGGACAACTGCCAACTCTCCATATGAGAAGGGATAATGCTCATAACTCTACCATAACTCTACCACAAAGTTAGTATCACCTCAGCAACTTGTGAGGTCTTTAGTTAACTTCATTGCAGAACTATTTCTGTCTTAGGAGCAAGAAGCTTGTTAACCTGCTAATCATGTGCTTCTCATAATTAAGGAATACTAGAAAAGTCTGAAAGACAAGACAGATTGTCTCATGCTGTGAGATGAAGGTTGTGTGATATAAAGTAAGAGGGGGAAAGATGGTGATTCACATGTGTGTGGATATTTATGTTTAAATATACCAGCATCTCTGCACACATGCACACATGCACAGCTAATGTACCACTAACAATTGCATAGATCGTAGAATTTGCATTCTTCTTTTCATGTAGCTAAATTTCTTTCTTTCTTTCTTTCTTTCTTTCTTTCTTTCTTTCTTTCTTTCTTTCTTTCTTTCTTTCTTTCTTTCTTTCTTTCTTTTGACTTATATCCCGCCCTCCCCAGATTTGTGGACTCAGGGCAGGTACCAACAAACACATATATATGTAATTTATGCAGATTTACAATTTAAAACATCTTACAATAATCAGTAAAACATCTTATAATAAAATCATCAGTCTAATTCCATAAAATATTCAACAGTCTGGCTTCCAGGATCTGCGGTCACTGGGGGGAGAGGCCCAATCAGGATAGATGCCCACTGCCTCAGCTAGTAGATCTTGCTAGGACATCATTCATCCATCAAACAATTTTACAGATGTATGTTATTAAGATGACTATTCCTGTTATGAAATACATTTTTCCAGTTTGCCATGAAGCATGGTAATCAAATATCAAAAAGCTATCTTAGAATCCTTAATTCCACAAAATGTTCACACTGGCTTTCAGTCACTACTTACAGTGGCAGAACTTGGGGGAAATCCAAAGAAGTACAGTAACAGAAAAGGTCTGAATGAGAAGGGGATAGATTATTCTCTGTGACTGCTGTAGACAAGGCATGAGATAACAAACTCCTCCTTTACCAGAGATGTATCACTAAATTACTACATTTCCTAGAATTCTGGTGGAAGTTTTTATCACTGCACTGACATCTTCAAAATCACAATAGACAAGCAGTTGCTTGGATCTATTTAAATTGTCTCAGTCCTTAAGGGAGTAAGAATAACAAGATGGTTTCCTGAGGTCTCTTTCAAGTTTTATGCTAGAGAAAAAGGCAGGGTATAAATGAAGTAAAAAAATAAACAAGTAAATAAATATATTCAAAATATCCATCTCTGGTGGTAGAAGTTTGACAATAGCTTTTGATAGATTTCTGCTTCTGATAGAGGTTTAGACTATAATCCAAGATGGATTAAGTCTGCTTTTGTGATTCTGTTAGAGGAGGATTTCACTCGACAACAAGGCAATGACAGGTATAAAAGAAGCTGCTGAACCCAATGCTCTGTAACATGGGAGATAAACGAATATAGTACTAATTTATAAAATAATATCAAACTATATTCTCCCCAATAGTCTGTTTACTCTAAGAAAAAACAGACAGCAATGAATGTTTTCCCACTTGCTACACACACACATACACACAAAGACACTCCTCAGGAGGAAGAATCCACCCAGTAACTGCTCAGCACCAAGATGTGGGTCACAATCTGGGTCATAGAAAGCTAGTATAGCATGGTAGTTAGAGTGTCAGACTAGGATCTGGGAGATCCAGATTTGAATCCCCATTCTGCTCCGGAAGCTTGCTGGGTGACTTTGGCTCAGTCACACACTCTCAGCCTAACCTACTTCACATGGGTTCTTGCGATGGTACAATGGAGAGGAGAGCAATCTGTTGCGCTGCAAGGCGCTTATGCACTCTTATAGACATAAAAGTCTATAAGTATTAACTATAGACTGTGTTGTTGAATGTGTAAAAGGGACTGAGATGCAATATGACCAGATCGTGATGCCAGCTGTACACACACGCCAGCCCATGCCTGAGACCATGTGCCAGTGGTTCCCAATGTCGCCAGCTCCCAGAGACTTCCTTTAACACAAATACTTACACAGAAACAGCCACTCACCATTGTGGTTTGAACATGTGCTTTCAAACGCCATTAGCATTGTTCTTCTTTGCACAGGCAACTCCCCCAAACATTCTTTGCTCCGGAGAAATAAAAGCCTTATTCCTGCCTTCACATAGACCAGGGGTGGGCAAACTTGCTCAGCGTAAGAGCCACCTAGAACAGGGGTGGCCAAACTTGCTTAACGTAAGAGCCACATAGAATAAAAATCAGATGTTTGAGAGCCACAAGACATGAACAAATATTACCTGCTTTTATTGGAAAATAAGCAAATTTGCTTTTTATTAACAAAAATAATAACAAAAGGGGTAAAAGCAGATATTGATAATGATATTAATTTGTCCAGTGATATTTGTTTGCTAATGATATTTAGCTTCCCCAGCCACCCTGCCAGGAGCCACATAATATATGTGAAAGAGCCGCATGTGGCTCCCGGGCCACAGTTTGCCCACCACTGACATAGACAATGGACTTGGCTAGCCAGAAACCGGTTCTGCAGCTCAGAGACATTAAGCCCATCAACAAAACAAAGGGTCGAGCCAATGAGTCATATCTACCCTCCAGGTATCTCTGTCACAATCAGGTAGAGTGTAACATTGCCCAGCCCCTTAAACCTCTCTCCTCTAGTGGGCAGGACTTTGGGGGTGGACCATCAAGGGGTGGTCTCAAGGGAGGTGTCCAGTCATGCCCTCCCCCAGAGCCCCCTCATAAAAGAGGACACCCAGTAATGTGTTCTCTCTTTAGCTTTTACTACCTCTTATCCTACCCTACCTCCACGGCTCTTGGTTGCGCAGCCAGAGTCTACACATATTACTGCAGGTTCAGGACACATGCCTCTAATCCCCACATAGCCTCCCCTTATTTTTCCAGTGGGAACTCAACATCTCTCTGGACAGGTAATTATTGTCCTCGCTGGATACCAACGATATTCCTGCTAATGCAACCATCTTTGCTCTATCTTTATTTCTTAGGCTCTGTATAAGTGAATGTGTGTTTGCCTATTGCTAATTAATTAATAAGCTATAATTCCCCAATATTGATAAGAAATCAAGGCAATTTGGCTAACAAATCTAAGCTGCTTTAGTCCCCACTGGGGAGAAACATGGAGTATAAATGAAGTAAATAAAATAAAATCTGGGGGTGGCTGCATTCACAGGCTAGGCAGGCACAAGTTGGCCCATGTAAATTAACTGAACCGGCAAAGCTCCTAATTCAGGCCTAGACTTAAATAGTCATAGAAGTAAGCAACCTCCTCTGTACAACTGCTTGTTCCTTAGTCTTTTCTGGACTGGACTGTGGCCCTTTCTGCACCTGTCTTTTCCCTCAGTTTCTGAGCGCATCTCAGTCTTCCGTTTTGCATTCCTACCTGCTTTCATTGCCACTTTGTGTCAGGGCTTCTTCTTGGTTCTGCATTTACTTTAGGGGGATCAGCACTCAGACTACTTCCAGAGCACTGTTGTCCTACACTTCCCAAAAATGCTTTTGCCACAAAGCTTTGTTCTGCTCCATTTTGAAATTGATACTACTAGTTAAAGTAGAATTTTTTCTGCAAATATTTAAGCACTGCCCTCTCCTGTTTCAGCCTCTTTCTCATTGGTCTATGTTAGGTGGCCAATTTACATGATAACAGGTTTCCTTGTGGGCAATTGCTGAATATTTACATTTGTTTAGAATCCACAGCAGAGGATGGGAGAGCTACTGGAAAGAAACCCAGTTTTTCAAGAAGCACTTCTAAGCCAAGCAGACTTTGATCAAAAACATTTCCCTCAAAACAAAAATGGCTGCATGGATTGATGGTCTGCATTTTGATACTAAGCATTGATAATTGTATATTATCCCTGGGTTATTCCTGTTACATAATGTTAGCAAACATTGCCCTGTTAACACTGAAATGCCTCATCCACTCAATGTCATTCTGATTTTCATGGAAGAATTCCTCCCACCAGCCAGAGCATTGTGAAAAGAAAGAAAGAACACGGGGTGTTAAGGGGAAGGGAGAAGTATCATGCTGGCACCTTGGCTATTCCTTCTCCAAAGGATAAGAGCAATTAGGGCTCAAAACACACTTTCTCCCATGAGTATGTGGAAAGCATAATTCTCAGAGACTTGAGTTTCCGGCATGAAGTGCCAAAGAATAATTACATATGCAGAATGAAAGGAAATTCAAATCAAAGGCATACCACCTCAAGTTCTACAGAAATCAGGAGTAAATGCAGAGAGGCGCTAAATCTTGATCCTACAAGGAACTGCCAGAATAGCAGTCTGACTCAGTGATTGGAACACAAGTCATAAACCTGATGCTTCTTCTTCACATGCCTGCCACTTCTGCTGATGGTGTCAGGTGAGAGGGAAAGAAATCCTGAGGAACTGGCAGTCTCAGTCCTGGCACTACAAGAGTAAGGGGTGGCAGCCTGGCAATTGAAGAGACAGCAGCATTTCCTGGTGGAGTGGTTCTAGAAGCAGACCCTTCAACCAAAGCCTTGGAATCCATGGGCTCAAAGTGTGGAAGTACTTGGAGTCTTGTGGTACCCCTTATCTTTCTCAGAGGTGGTCCCCAGCTCCTCTTTTTCCTCCTTGCACGAAGAATCCTGACACTAATGACAGGAATATTTCAACAATCCTTTTTCTTATATATAGATAACATTGAAAAAAAATGAGACCAACGCATTGCTCTGACACACAGAAATCAGTGGCACAAATGAATTAGATGTGAGTCAGGACCACAGCTAATTGTGGTGAAGAAAAATAAAAAGGTACTGAGTCAAAAGGAAATTAAGTTAGAGCCCTTAATTTGTCAGCTTGCAATATGTGTCTGAGCATTTATATAGGATTACGACCTCACAAATCAAGCAGAGGTGAAATATGTCTATTTTTTGGCTACCAATGCCATGTAACTCCATTAGGTAATGCTTAAATATATAGCCTCTTAATCATGGATGTTCATAAATGAAAAATGCACACTACCCATAAAAAGTTTATCATACAGCTGTGCCTGACTATATATAGCACAGGATTTTATTAGTTCATGTAGTTATGAAACTACTGAACTGCCCTTGAGTGTCCTTTCTGAAATTCCAGATAATTAAGCCTAGGGAAAGGATTTCTTACTTTAAAAGTTATTTTTGTTATTTCAATGGGCCAGGGGGAAAAAAATTACTGCCATCTCTAAGCAGTGACAAAAAAAGTAGAGCAAGGTCTCTGGAAAGACTTGGGTTCAGTATCAGTGTAAGTGAAACCGCCTGGGCTTCAACAACTCTTGGCAGAATTGCACCACAGTATTCTTTTTTAGTTTCAGCTCATTTTACCTCACAGCTCAGGCACTGTAGCACTCATTAAAACCAACTGTCATCATTCTGAAGTCTTGACATGAAGGAACATTTGCTAAACATTTAGAGGATACCAGAGCGTGAAAGTTAAACAGAAAATAATACATAATAAAAATAATAAATATTTCAGTGGGTGCAGGAAGGAGCTAGTCATAAACACAGGAATGAATCCCTAGTCAACTGAATCTCATCTGGGGCTCTGCAACATGTTCAGAATGGTAAGGATGGAAGTGTGGTGGTCTCTAACTTGCTCACAGTATAAATAAGGTCTCTTCTGCTGCAGTCTCTCATCCTCTTTGTTTTGTAGCCCATTGGTGCACTTCAAGATGTATCTAGAAAACTCATTTCCTTCCTTCCAGAAGAGAAATGAAGCCTGATGTGTGTGTAATGGTGCTAGCACTTATTGCCATCACTCCAATAAAACATGACTGTCTCAGTTCTATTCCTAGTGTATTTTTGACAGTTTCTAAAATATAACATTTTAAAAAGATGTTTGTTAAGTCGAAACTCATGTGCAATGCATAAATTTACTTACTTACTTACTTACTTACTTCATTTATATCTCACTTTTCTCCCCAGTGGGCACCCAAAGCAGCTTACATCATTCTCAACTCTTCCATTTTATCCTTACAATAACTCTGTGATGTAGTTTAAGCTATTTTCACTGAAGACAGTGACCATCGTCCAGTACATCACTGGGCATGCTTTAAATCCATCGTTTTCAAAGCACTTGCACATCTAGTTCTCTGCTGGATCATGGTCAGAGTGTTTTACATTTTAGCAATAAAAATGAACATTTCTTGCTTTTTATTTGTTTAGACAGTCTTGCCCCCACCCCCAGCAAAGCTAAATCCCCTGCACGAAGGTGCCTTCCTTATTACATTTATATGGTTAACCTGGTAGGGAAGCAGGATTTGGGAGATAAACACCATGAACAAGGGCAAAATTATTCCACAAATGTTATCTGTATAATTTCAGCAATAAAATATACTCCGGCAAAGGCTGCAAGATCTTTTTGTTCCCATTTTAGTACCATATTACTGAACTAGGTTATCTATATTGAACCAAGTGGTATGAACGGTTCAGAGAAATAAGAATGTAAAAGAACTTCTCACATGTATTTTATTTTTACTTGAACTTTGTTCATTGGAATGAGTGCTTTTAAAGTAAAGAATGAAATTGCAGCTGCCAAATGT
Source organism: Lepidodactylus listeri (assembly GCA_029233225.1). Classification (NCBI taxonomy): domain Eukaryota; kingdom Metazoa; phylum Chordata; class Lepidosauria; order Squamata; family Gekkonidae; genus Lepidodactylus; species Lepidodactylus listeri. The sequence continues at coordinate 55,255,587 of JARCFY010000009.1, read as the reverse complement.
ATTCAACTCACAGAGAAACTTCAACAGGGGGGAAAAGGTATCAGTACTGATGCCTATTGTTTTGAGTGGGGGGAGGATAAAGTTGTTGTTTTTTTGCTGAACACTGCTGGCTGATCATAGTTTTCTTGATATGGTGAGCATTCATAAAGGCCAATGTTTAGTCAATGGTTATAAATTAAGAAAGATAAAGAATAGCTCCAGGCTTTGTTCTGCAGGTTGGAAAAGTTGAATTTAAAGGAAAGCATTTTGCACTTAACTTCAGCTTTTTCAAAAAAACCCTTCCAAGTTTTAGCTATTAATTATGCAATAGTTGACACAATTTACACATCAGGAAACTTCAGGAGATGTTGCAATCAGCTAGAAATGTGCTTAACATTTAAAATGACACTCATAAAGCAAGCATAAAACAATTGTCTCCATTTCAGTTGCATATCCAAACAGAGATTTCTGGGGAAACGGAATGAAAAAGCAGGGCTCCTGGGACATGAAAGAACAACAAAGCAACTGAAGATTGACAGACCTGCACATCCCTACTGAAAAGGCACTTTGCATCCAGCTTCCATAATTCACCAACAGGGGTCACCATCAATTTCCACACTAGCTGACTAGGTTGTAAATGCATCTCTTTTATTACAGCACTGATTTCCATCTCATTCCTGCCAACAAAGTGATGTACTGCAAACAGAACATTCCCAGTGAGCAGACTTCCTTCTACTGTTTACATACTAAACTTGCAAGCTATGCCATTGGCCCACTCCTAACATAAATACAAAATAACTCTGTTAAAATAATGTTAAAGGTCAAAATAATGTATTCAAAAAGTGGCTTCCCTTTAAGATAAGCAGCTTATGTCTACTGCCTACTAATTCCTAACTCCCTCCTGTTTACCACTCACCTTTTAAGATACAGAAGTCCAAGTCAAATCATTGGGCTTTCATGATGGCTTACATATCACAGACATCTTGCATCACATCTGGGTGTGTGAGCTATGCCAGATACACTCTGAATTGAAAGTGCAATGTCATTGACTACTGCTATGCTGAAACCATGCTGGCGTATTGTGATAGAATGATTTTAATTTGCAATAGGAAATATGCAGGTTTTGACCAATAAAGTGTGCTGTGTTTCAAAATGCCTTTTGTCATATTTCCTTGGGTGCCGATGCTTTTTTACATTTTCAGAAATGTTTTCATATTAACGTTTTATATACAAGGTTTATATGATGTTTTCATATTATTGGCAGCTGGGTGTGTATAATCTTAGGCATAACTGAGGAAAGTTTCTGGGTGTGCCACATCTTGCTTAAGCTGTCAGAACTGTGATCAGAGGGTGCAAAGTGTGCATGCATGCGGGGAGAGGGCTTGCAGTTGACAAAACTTCCCTCTCACTGCTGCAGTGGAGAAGCCTCTTCTCTGTAGAGGTGAGATTCCCTGTCCCTTGTCACTTTCACCTCAACACTACTAAAGAAGGTGGCAAGGGGGAAGTCTTGACAATTTCACAGTCCTTGTATCTGCGGCTTTTGCAGGGTGCTCGGAGTTCAAGGAAGATGCTGTGTTTATCTAATCCAGAGCTTCTGTGAAGAGAAACAACAGCAGACAAGCCAAAAACAATGGGGAACATCAGCCAGGCACTCTATCCTGACACATTTTAGCCTGGAGGACATGAAGCAATAGATACTAGAGTAAGTACAGAACAAGCAACATGTGGATCATGTGCCTGCCACAGAACCTGTCACTGGGACTGCCCTGGAGGGACAGGCACAGGTCTGTGGTTAACTAAAATACGATCGTAGAAATCAGACATGGGGAAATATTTGTACAAATGGCATCACCGCATGAGAAAATGAACAGAAAAATCCATATGATACTTCGTGTACAATAATTTTGTGCACCAATTTTTTTTTTCATTTAGAAAATCGATTTTGTTTAGTTTAACTGTTTGTGAAATATTCATTTTAGTTATTCAGCTGGGGTTTTTTTCTTTCCATTGGTTTCAGGGGAAAACACATTTATAACTGTAAGTTTCCCCCCTATCCAATTGAAATGAAATTCTCCAAGATGATAACAGTCATCCAAGAGATTATCCCAACCAAATTTCAAACAGATAGGAAAGTGTCCCTGCTTTATATGCAATTAAATTTCTCATTTGAAGAAATCATTCCCTGTAAGCAAGTAGCATGGCAAAGTGGGCATGGTACAGACTAGGGCTGCAGTCACACACATAAATAATGCACTTTCAATGCTCTTTCCAACTGGATTTTACTGTGTGAACTGGCAAAATCCAGTTGGAAAGTGCATTGAAAGTGCACTATTTAGTGTGTGTGATCACAGCCTAGGTGTTACACCAGGATATCCAGGGGTTAAGCTGGTGCAGCCCAAAGGCACACCAATGCAGCAGTCAGCTGCCAGAGATATGACAACATGCTACAACTTACTACAACAGCACAGGGGTATATGATGGAAGTTAGTTTGTTCCCTACACTTCTCCAGCTCAGGAATGTCCTCCAGAACTGGCAGAAAGTTAAGGCCAGCAAAACCACAGCATAGGCATAGGTGCCATGCAACATAAAAAGGTGATAGACAGGGTGAATGACTGGAGTTGGGGTGGCTGGCAGCTGCCCCACTGGGTTTTGTGATACTGCTCTCCAAACACTCAGGGGACCTATTGCCCTGCAGGACTGCAGCCCTATTATTTATTTATTTGTTTATTATTTCACACTTTTACTCTGCCCTCCCTGCAAACGGGTTCCCCGTGAACACCCTGCTATGAAGCAGCACAGGTGGACAGAGTGAAATTCCCAGCCCCCGCATTGCATCCAGGACATAACAATTACTATTTCCCTGCCACTGTTCCATAAAGTCTGGAGTGGTCTGTAGCTGTGTCTCCATTTGGTATTAGGTAGATGAGGCTTCCTCCCTGCCATACCACTCTTCTCCCCCCTTCTGTAATTTCCCCATAGGGCTTTCTGGAATGATCTCCTCTTCATACATCTGAGGGGGTGAGCTCTGAGGCAGAGAATCTCATGCTGGGATCAATGTTATTAGTCTTCACAGGGACACTCAACCTGTTTTGTTTAGCTGCAAGTAAAACAAAAGTCCAGGACCATCTTAAGAGTTACATTTTTCCACAGTCAGTATGAGCATTCATGAGTCACAGCTAGGGTTGCTAAATCCCGGTTGGGAAATTCCTGGAGATTTGGGAATGAAGCCTGGTGAGTACAGGGACCTAAGTGGGGTACAATGCCAGAGAGCCCACCCTTCAAAACATCCATTTCCCCCAGGGGAACTGATCTCTGTAGCCTGGAGATGAACTGTAATTCCAGGGGGTTCCCTCCAGGTCCCACCTGGAGGCTGGCATCCCTAAATCACAGCTCACTGAAACAGATGGAAGGCTGTCCTGCCCCTGAAGTGGAAAACAGCCAATCACTTGAGCTTATTGGCATGCTACCCCAGCATCCAATCACCTTTGAGAAGGAAGGTAGAATGTTGGAGGGAAACACAGCAGGAGTTCAGTTCAGTTCAGTTCTGCCTCAGGGAGAGAGCAGTGAGGTCTGGCTCAGGACACATGGCTCCTCCACCCACAGAGCCAACAGGCACCTGTGGGTGGGGGCTGCCTTGCCACCCCCGGAAGGGAAGAGGCAGTGATGAGTGACGCAAGCGTCACTGCATTAGGGGCCTGGGCCAGTGGTGTTTAAAGGCTGCCCCCGCCCCACAGCTTCCTCTTGTCCTCATGCTCGGCCCGCCCTCTCACTGGTCACCATTTTCAAGGCTGGATAGGATTTTTTTCATCTTCCTTGTGATTGGTATGGCATTGGGGGGGGGGGGGGGTTCCGGTTATCTTACACTGTTTGCAGTAGGTTGGATGATGTCAGTAGGTGTGAAGCCATTAATTAGGTTTGGTCACTTAGCATGTTGGTGTGGAAAGGGGAAAAGCAAATATGGTGAGAACCAGAGAGCACTTCCCCTGTTTGGGTGTCGAGGGGTCTGACATGGCCACCCTTCTTGCAGTCCCTCTGTAGTAAGTGAATATGAGCTCATATACACAGAGATGAAAGCCCTTGGATTTTCCAAGGGCTATTTGATTGTTAGCCAGAGAGCCATCACCTAGAGGTGGGCAGAAGATCCTCTAGGAGTGTGAGACAGATCTGTCCTGTTCTCAGAAGTCTTCACTCCCTCCTTTTATGTTTATTATTGTAATTCTTTTTGTATTGTAAGCTGCTTTCTTTCCCAACTTGGGAGAAAAGTGGGATACAATCAAATAGAACAAATAAACCATATTGACTGGATACCATACCCATCAGTTATATTTTTGGTTGACTCACACTTTGCTCTCTCAACCCCTTTCTGACTTCCAGAAATTCTCATTGAGAAACCTAGGCTCCATAATAATAGGCAGTTCTGAATTATTCCAAAAATTACCAATGTTTGTTATTTTTTGTTTGTAGTTTGAATAAGTTATAACAACTATATTAATGAATGAAGCTTTCTGAATCAGGTGGTGATTAGTTCACAGCTAAATATGCGTGCCTAATAGATGGGTTACTCCATGAAGCCATCATTTAACTGTCTCCTTTGTTGAATGTTGGAACATTTTGTGATGTGTTTCACTAAGGCTATGAAAGGTTGGGGGGGGGAACAATTTTCTAGTTGCTTCTGTTCCCCAAATGAAAAAGAAAAGCATGTAAAACATATCCCTGCCAATCTGGGGAGCCTAAGGGCAGATTAATTTACTATGACATGCTATAACAAAAATATTGTACCTCCCATTTCAATGTTTTTTTTTTGACAGGTTGTCAATGAGTTAAGCCTAAGGAGTCAACACAATCTGCACAGGAGAGTGTTTCTAACTCCATTTGCAATTTTAAACTTGCTATATAAGTTTGCCAAGCATCATCTTTGAAAAAAAAATGAGGAACAAACCATCCATGTCTGAGTGTTATACCTAAGAGAATTCATTGTGTGTGGCTATTCTACTCTTCTTCTAAACAAACGTATGCCTCAGGTGTTATTATGTTGGCTCCAATCAAACAAAACTAAAGAAGAGCCCTGACTATTAATAAATGCATGAGAATACCTTTTGCATCTGAATTTTCACATCAGATATTGTTCTATGCCTGTGGAACATGTGCCCTGCCAAGCCAAATATAGCCCCTTAGTCGAGGCCTGTTTTGCATCACTGACAGGCAGCAAAATAATTTTAGTAATAGTGCAAGCCTGCAAAATGATGGGGGGCTCCCATACAGACTGAGAGCATGAGTTCAGCATTGTTCTGATTTGGGGATATCATGAACTCAATTCTGTTTAGTCATGCACTGGCTTCACATAACAGGCGTCATGTACCTGAAGACTGAATTTATCATCTGAGTCTTGTCGTTGTGGCCACCAATTTCGGAGGTGCAGCAGGTAGCCATAAAAGAGAGAGCCTTTCTCCACCTATGGAAAGCCCTTCCCCTGTGCCCTATATCTTTTAATGTCTTTTGGTTGCATTTTAAAAAAATTCAGCAGGCTTTTAATCAATTGATGCATTTGTTAGTTTCTCCTTCACTTGCTGTTTCCCCCCATTTTGCCCTATGGTTAATTGGCTGCTGTTTGCTTGAAGATTAGTAATAACTACTGTTATTTTCAATTTATTCATTTGATTTTTATGGTTTTCCCTGGTTACACTGTGGTTTTTTTATAGGGTTGTGATGGGGCAGGGTTGCCACTTGCAGGGGGGGTAAGGTTGCCAGCTCCATGTTGATGAACTCCTGGAGATTTGGGGGTGGAGCCTAGGGGGGACAGGGACCTCTGTGGGGTACAATGACATAGAGTCCACCCTACAAAGCATGTATTTTCTCCAGGGGAAATGTAGTCTGGAGATGGCCTGTGATTCCAGGGGCTCCCCAGGTCCCACCTGGAAAGTGGCAACCCTAGTTTTAGATTTTATTATTATTTGATTATGGAATTGTTTTCTAATGTTGAATTGGTTTATTATCCTGCAAATTGCCTCAGGCACCTTTTTTTGTGATGAGGTAGTATGCAAATGTTTTAAATAAATAAATCATGGTGTTTTGAAGACATTCTGTGGCAGCAGAATGAAGAGACCCTTACAACCTATAGCTCTCTGCTAACTGCAGCAGACACAGAGCTTAAAAACAGACTTGAAATGCTTTCGTGCCTTACACTGGGTAGCATTCTTTGAAGGTAGTTTTCAGCTGATATGGAAGACCGTGAGGGGAATTAGTTGCTTAAGTATGTAGCACTGCTGGGCTTCTTTGTTCCTCAACGTATGCTTTATATCCAATCACAGAACAGGCCAGTAACATTAGCAGAAATTAAAGGGGTATAAAATCCTCAAACCGATTGTTGAGTAACCTTTTCTATCCTTTTTCACAAGGTGGATAGGAAATACTTAGACATATCCAATTTGACTGTAAAAAATAACCTAATAACAATAATAGCCTTTGGTCTATCTTGCTATGCCAGGGTGCAGTTATACAAAGCACCACTATGCCAACCCAATGTCATAAAACACCACAGTGCAAACCATTGCAAAGCTGAAGTAAGGAGCACACACACTGGCACAAATGTTTTCAAATTGGAATATATTTAGGAAGACGAATTTATTTCACATTGTTTTGTTTTTTTCCTTTGAGTTGACATCTGTTTTTAATTCTGATTCAGCACTAACATAGTTTTTAATTATAACAAGAGATGTTATTATTAGCAATGACTATGTATTTCAGAGCTGTGAGTTCAGAAATGAACTTCCTTATTTCCTAATTCCTGGGCCTTTCTTGAGCCAATCTCAGATTCCCTCCAAGATTTGGGCTTGGCTTCTAGTGACACCAGCCTGAGAAACAGATCTCGCTGTTGCTGCAGCTCTCCCCACCCCTTGTGCATTAATACTGACCAGGCAGCAGTGCGAGCAGCAGTCATGACGATGGCTGGATCCAAGGCCGCCATGATGTTGCATCATCCCAGCTGCTGGAACACTACATTTCCCAAGCTCTTTGGATCCAAAACTCTGTCGACAACAAGGGGGCTAGCTGGTGCAAGGCCTCTGTTATGCCTAAAAGTGCTGCTGCAACATCTTGGGCACCAGGACACTGGTGGAATGGAGTTCTCCCAATGCTCCTGAATCTTTTCTGATGAAATGAGGAATAGGGTTTGTAATGTATGTTATTTCCTTTTCTTGCATTAAGATTATTAGCTGGGCCCATCACAAGTACTACCTGTTATGAAAAGGTTGTGAGATTTGGGTGTTTTGTTACTTTTTTGCTGTCAAGTCACAGTCAACTTATGGCAACCCCATGTGGTTTTTAAGGCAAGAAACATTCAGTGTTGGTTCACCATTGCCTGCCTCTGCACAATGACCTTGTGTAACCCTGCCAAGTCTTCTTTACTTACCGGCAGGGGGAAGTCCTCCATCATCCGGGAGCTTCCCCGGCGCGCGTGCAAAGCACACGCGCCCGCTGACGTCACCCGGAAGTGACGTCAGCACATTGGGGGCATTGCCAGAGCATCGCCCTGGCAATGCCCCCAACGTGATGACGTCACTTCCGGGTGACGTCATTACGTTGGGGAAGTCGTCCTGGCTGGACGACTTTGGGGGTGGGGTTCCCCCCGCTGGCTGAATGCTGGCCGGCAGATCAGGAACCCCTGTAGCGGGGGATCCCCCGCCCCCCGGGCTGACTTGGCAGCCCTATACGGGGATCAGGCATGCCTGCATTTGCTAATAGGTGGTGTGGCAATTAACTCCCCTTTCCCTCTCCTATACTTAGTTAATGGAGCATGCTCAGTGTTTGTAGCCTTCCCTAAATGGGGCTGGTTATTCCCAACAGCCAGCAGTTCAGCCTGGCCCAGGAAGAGGCAACAGCATCAGAAGGGTGCAGAAAGGCCTGCATAGATTTTGCTGTTTTAAGGCCTGCTTTGAATTATTGCAGGTAGGGTTGGCAGGACTGGGTTGGAAAATACCTGGAGACTTTGGGGGTGGAGCCAGGAGAGGGTGGGGTTTGGGGAGGAGAGGGGCCTCAGCATAGTACAATGCCATAGAGTCCACCCTCCAAAGCAGCCATTTTCTCCAGGGGAGCTGATTTCTATCAGCTGGGGATCACTTGTAAAAGAGGGAGATCCCCAGGCCCCACCTGGAGGCTGGCAACCTTAATTGCAGGTAAATGCTGGATCCAACTGAGAAGAGCTGCATCTCCCAAATACAGCCTGGAAACTTCATATGCTGTTCCAGTATTTGTGAGCTTTAACCTGGACATACAACATATGCATTATATATGTGCTTAGTTTTTTTTTCTGTTCTGTGCATCTTTGTGGATGCTAAATGTATTTGTAACTAGTAAGATCCATTGTTATGAAGTAATAGCAATCAACCAGGAATGAATGAAGATTCCTATGAAAACCTCCATGCTTTGTTTATATAAAGAATTTATTTTAAACGTTAAAGTACACTGGTTGAATTGCCTCTCTTATGTCTGTGTTTAAGTGTACATGTAGTTGCAGCAGTTACACTTTCTTAATAACCATAGGTGGGAGTTCCACTGTCAACACAGACTGAAGCTGCCCGCTCTCCCTGCAGATATTAGAACCTTAGTGGGTTACACAAGCATTCCTTGGTGGTCTCCCAACCAAATATTAACTGGGGCCAACCCTGTTTAGCTTCCTTGATCTGATGAGATCAGGGTAGCCTGGGTTATCCAGGTTACGGTACATTTGTTATGTAGAGAACATAACATTTGGTATGTAAAGAACATAATAAAACATGCCTAGAACCACTTAACAAGGAAGCACATTTTAGGGGGACTAGATAGCACTTTTGCATAATAAGGTCACAATTCAATAGAGCCTATTTAGAACTAATCTCATATAAATGGACAGGCAATCAGTTCAATTCTTTCCCTCTACAGATGAAAATGAGTTGTTGTAGAGGGAAAAGGGAGCATGGCTTAAAAAATTAATTAGGTTCAATATCATGTTCTTTAACAGGAAAAATATGGCCATAATTCATAATTAGTAAGGAATGGCATAGGTTACTCTGTTAATCACTTTGATAATAACATTGTTCAAGATGACCTCTATTTATTCACATAGATGTAACCCCCACTTCTGTGAGTACTCAACTGCAATTTAGCCTTAATGAATATTTTCCATAAAGCTTTTGTAAGAAACCATAAATACATAGGTAAGGCTTGCTAACCTCCTCAACTCCTGTAGCCCAATGCTGCTGCTTTGGCTAGTGAAAAGAAATAATCTTTTTTTTAATGACCATCAGCAGTCATGTGATGTCACTTCTGGAGGAAAAACCCAGAGGTGACATCAGTCCTCTCTAGGAGTCAATGGAAACTCTATGGTTCAGATTGTCCAGCAATTCCTAGAGAGAAACATGATTATAGAGTCAGATGGGTACCGTATTGGTCTGAAGCAACAGAACAAAGTTTAAGTCCTGTGGTACCTTTAAGATCAACAAAGTTTTATTCTGGGCATAAGCTTCTGTATGCACACAAACTTTATATCTGAAGAACTGTGTGCACATGAAAACTTATTTATTTATTTGATTTGATTTATACCCCACCCTCCCTGCCAAGACAGGCTCAGGGCGGCTATACCCAGAATAAAACTTTGAATAAATATACCTAGAATAAAACTTATACCCAGAACAAAACTTTGATGGTCTTAAATCTGGGCTCAGACTTTGTTATGATCATAGAGTGACTCTCCCCTTGGAAGCTGGAGTGCCATATTGCAGATCTATGGGTTTTTGTTTGCATATCTGCTTGTGATACCTACTGCACTTGTAAAATGGAGATGGGAAACACTGACAGCTAAACTACATTTTTGTATCTAGTTAATTTCCATGTTATTTATTTTGTGCTCTAGTAAATAGCATATCACCCTGACCTGGATAACCTAGGGTAGCCCAATCTTGTCAGATCTCAGAAGCTAAGCAAGATCAGCCTGACTAGTATGGGAGACCTCCAAGGAATACCAGGGTCGTGTTGTAGAGGCAGGCAATGGCAAACCACCTCTGAACGTCTCTTGGCATGAAAACCCCATGGGTCGCCATAAGTCAGCTTTGACTTGACTGCACTTTCCACAGTCAGTTTGGTGTAGTGGTTAAGTGCATGGACTCTAATCTGGGAGAACTGGGTTTGATTCCCCACTCCTCCACTTGCACCTGCTGGATGACCTTGGGCAAGACGTAGTTCTGGCACAGCTGCTCTTGAAAAAGAGCAGTTTCTGTCAGAGCTCTCTCAGCCCCACCTACTTCACAGGGTGTCTGTTGTGGGGAGGGGAAGGGAAAGGAGTTTGTAAATTGCTCTGAGACTCCCTTGGGTAGTGAAGGGCGGGGTATAAATCCAATCTCTTCTTCTTCAAATAGCCTATCTTCTCCATGCCATGGCATTATGGCTACACACATTCACAGCTACCACACAGTGTGTAGAAGTTCTGTAACTGGTAATGCTATTCAGCATGACATCAACAAAACCCTCTCTAAGACACTATTCCCATCTAATGAGTTTCAGTGTTTGGGATTATGGAAACCTGGCAAACCTCTCCCCCCATTTACTAATGCAATTCATAGTATAATTTCTGGCCTATCCTGAATGCTGCTTTCTAATTTTTATCAGTCAGGGATATGTGCTGGTTCCTTGACTGTAGAATGTGATTAATTATCTGTTCATCTGCCTTGGCACTGAATCCTGCTCTTTCTTCAGGGTTCTTTTGGAATCTCTGTAGCTTCTTCAACACCTCTTACAACTGAAATATTCCTTTGTAAATAAAACTTAATGCAAAATGAAACCTCTATTTTTACATTCCTTAGGGAGTAATCCTGAGCAGGTCTACAGAAGTAAATTCCATGTTGTTCAGTGGGAAAGTGTCATTAGCACAGCACTGCTGGCTGCGCACACACAGAGTGGCACACTTGGCATTGATCAGATTCTAGACTTTTACCATCGTGGCTCTTACTCTATGGAACAGGCTCTCTGAAGAGGTCAGCAATGCCTCTTTGTTGAGATCTTTAGGAGACTCTGGAAGTCCTGTTTGTTTGCCGGGGCTTTTGATGGGCTATAAACAGCAGACATCTTGGGGTGGGGGATTATTGGGGATTTGTTATTTTATTCTGGTTTTAACTTGTACCATTTTAATTATTGTAAACCACCTCAAAACAAGAGGAAAGGTGGGGAAATATTTTAATAAATTAGTCAAAATTTCAGATTTAGTCTTCTCTACAATGTAATAAGTGAAATGTTTAAGAAGAACTGCAGTTCTGTGTCATCAGGTTTGTCACCAAGACTTTCTCGCAAAACATATTTTTATTGTACATTTAGAAAATAATTTACAGAAAATAATAACAGTTTCTTCCTGAGTTTATGAATATTTATTTGTTCATTGGAGTCTGAACCTATATTTCTGTTAACAACTTTTTAGTTATTTCTGTTAACAACTTTTTAGTATTTCCCCCTTCTACCTTCATGCCCTTTACATTAATTATATATTCCTGTTTTTATTATCTTGATTGTAATTTTTCTATTCCAATCTCTTGGGGGGGGGGAGTAAAAGAAGAAAAGATGACAATTCTACTACAAGATACTTTTGAACTACAAGCTACTGTTCTCCAGGTTTTCTAAGTTTACTTTTAATTCTTCTTGTCTGTCCTTAAGTATTCCCTGTACTATCATTTTATGTTCTTCTAACTGCTAATTCTAAACTGATGTAAAATTACAAAAATATAAACACACTGTCATTTAACAAATCCATTACATTTAATTTTCAAACCCATTATACACTTCCATGCAAAGCTTTACTTTTATATTATCCAGTGCTGAAAAAACTTGCCATACCGAAGTTACTTTGCTTCTTTCCAATTCAAGGATCCATCTGACTACTTTGCAGTCTTAATTTGCTCCCTATATTTTCATACACTGTAGTTATCAGCCTGTGAGAAGTAAATCAACTAGTTGTGCAGTCTATTAATTACACGACTCACTGTTGTTTAGCATCTGGAACACAACTGAAATAGTCATCACAGTTCAGACCCACCCAAAGGAAAAAGAAAACAGAGCAACAAATTACTAGTCTTGAGTCTTTGGAAATGAGTAGCAAATCATTTGGAAAATTGCAATGAGACTTTGGCAAGCTGCCCCTTCTGAGAAACATTTCTTTCAATTTTCCAGGGTTTTTTTTTTTTACAAGTACAGATGGGTTTTACAGTGTCCAGCTCATCAACTTTCAAAATTAGTCTTTGGGGACAACCAGAGTTTGAATTTATAAAGAAATTTCCAGGGCTCAAGCTTGCCTGGCAGATTTTCTGACGTGACAATCTAAACTCCTAACCTTAGATGCATGGTGGGTGTCTGAAGTTATTCAGTGGGAAGGAATCAGTCTCTCAGATTGTTTGTTTCTCCAGCAGCTACCAAACTCGGTTAATACATAAGACAATGTACTCAGGTTCCAGCCTGAAAAGCAGTTTTTGAACCCAAGACGCCAAAATGACAGTTGACAGTTGACATTTGACTGATGTTTAACCATCATAACTGGAAAAGATGAGATTCTTACATTTTTCTTCACTAGAAACAGAGTTCCAGCCATGAGGTGAGGTGGAGGTAACAAGGATTACTTTGGGCAATTGGGCCCAGCACTTCCTGTCAACCAGTCAGCTCTTAAGCAGTTTCCTGCAGCCCACCCCAGAGGTCAGCCCATGATGGGATGACTGGGGGCACACAAGCCTGAGGCCTGCAGGCTTCTCTCTGGTATGCAGCTCAGACTGAGAGGAGCAGGCTGAAAAGGTGCTTGGCATTTGGTGAAAGAAATACTGCTGTTAAAGAGAGTATATAAGGGCCAAAGTAGATGTGATGGCATCATGTCTTTCATGGGGTTGCCACCACCATTTTAAAGTGATTTTAAAATGCTGCGAGGATTCAATCCTGATCAGGTCCACAGTGTGGTGGGACTACCCCACCCCCACCCCCCGAAGCTGTTTCACCACTTAAACAGGCATGGGAAAAGGGAATGGCAATGTTGCAGCCTGACGTGCTGCTGCACAGCATTTTTAAATCACTTTAAAGTGCTGTCAGTGTCCTAGTGGTGGACACAAAGATGCCATCCTTTCTAGTTTGGCCAAGAATGTCTAACAGTGCAATCTAAACAGAGTTACATCCTTCTAAGTCAGTTGACTGCGAAGCCTTAGAAGGGATTTCACTTATCATATCTTGCCTTAGATATGTAAGGCAATTTGAAGCAACATAGAATCTGCAAGGGAAGTCACACTCCAACTGGTTGTCAATACATCCCTTCCCAGGGGGTAATAATGTAATGTCATGTAATAATGTCAGGGCTGTTTTACCGTGCAGCATCCATTAAGCTTTCCAAGGGATTTGTTTTGTCTTTCATCAGCATTCTTTGTTTTCAACCCTTTGGTGAATTTCTGTCTCAGACATGGTGTACACACTGGACAGGCTATTCTCTAGCAGTAGAAAAGAGCAAGAGTCCAGTAGCACCTAACAAAATACCGTATTTTTTGCTCCATAAGACTCACTTTTTCTCCCAAAAAAAGTGGGGGGAAAAGTGTGTGCGTCTTAAACCCCCCTCATCTTTCCCAAGCCATGGCACCGAGCAGAGCTAGGTGCATCTTATGGTCAGGTGCATCTTATGGAGCGAAAAATACGGTAAATGGCAGGGTATGAGCTTTCATGATAAGTATCCGAAGAAGTGAGCAGTGACTCATGAAAGCTCATCCCCTGCCACATATTTTGTTAGTCTTCAAGGTACTACTGGACTCTTGCTCTTTTCTACCACTACAGATGAACACGGCTACCCATCTTAGGCTATTCTCTGTAACAGTTAAATTTAAGTTTAGTGCTTCTGCCTTCCAGTTTACTAATGCCCTTAAAAAACATTTCTTTCTTAAAAAAAACAGGGGGGAAAGAACAAAGGGGAAAAAATTAAAATTCATCAACTAAGGTTTTTTTAAAAGAAAAAAAAATCATAAATACAAGAAAAAATTATAATAGTCATGGCAGATCTACATGTAAGTTTCTATACATGATTTCCAAAATATCTAAAAATAGGTCCATGCACAATTGCTGTCTATTTGGCATGTGTTCAGATGTTGATAGAGTTCTAAGGTCCCCTCGATCCACTGATTTTCCCAAGGTGAGCTTTCCTTGTAATATCCAAACCCAGATTCTTGCTACAGGTGCTTACAAATAGATGACTCTGTACGTATCAGGGTGGCCAGTCCATGTGAGGCTGTGTTGATACTGATGCAAATTGGTGGTGTAGAAACAGATATAGTGACATTGGAATTCTGATCTAGTACTTCTTGCTTGTCAGTATTGAAATTAGCAGCCATTCAGATTAGCAGAACATGCTTTCAAGGACTGAGTTTTGGACTCAGATTCAGGGGGTAGCCATGTTGGTCTGCAGTGGAACAACTTGATCTGAGTCCGGTAGAGACCAACAAGAGTTTTGAGGTATAAACTGCTGAGAGTTAAAGCAAAGGGAGCTTTGACTCTCAAAAGCTTATACCCCAAAACTCTTGTTGGTCTCTAAAGTGCTACTGGACTTGAATCTAGCTGTAGGACTCAGGTGTTAGTCATCACTGAAGGGTTTAGCAAAATACTTTCAGTCTGAAGAGCACATGAAAAGAAAATGCTGTACTCTATTGAACATATGGTTTGGGAATGAATTATATTAGTAATATGCAAGTGTTTATAGGATGCTGTTGGGCCATAAGAGCTGTAGTGATATACTTTTGTGCTTAATTCCAAAATTCCTTTGTAGGCGTATTTAGTCTTTTTCTGCAGCAAGTGCTAGTTGTTACAAAGCCCTTCATGAATACATTATGGAAAATGGAGCAGGGTTCTTCACTTGTTAGCCAAGTGCATGCCTGCTGGGACTTTATACTGGGAAACAGTGGGGGTTTTTAAAGCTAGAGCACACTAGAAACTTGGTTTAAAAACATAAGCATCTGGCACAAAGCTAATTTTCATTATAATGCCCCATGGTTTTGTGCAATACATATTGCTTTGCAATGCAGAACGTATTTATCATGAGTTTCATATAAATATGTTTATTTTCTCACTGCATTTCACCTTCTGTAGCCCTGAAATTTTTTAAAACAAGTCTATTCTTTTGGTGAGAATTCATTAGACTTGTGCATGGGAGTTTCTTTCATTTCTTCCATTTTTTTCATTAATTCCCCAAGGAACTGTTTTGTTATTGGGTTGTTTTGTATGGTTTTGTTTCTTTATTTTCTCATTCATTATTGTTGTATCATTTTCATAGTTCTATTTTGTTATCAGTTTCAGTGGACTCCTCCCCCTTTTCTTGGTTCTGTACCTTCATGGCTTTCCAACCAAATTGGGCAAAATTCTGGGAGACTGTAAGAGAACATAAGGACATAGGAGAACATAAGAGAAGCCAATGTTGGATCCGGCCAGTGGCCCATCCAGTCCAACACTCTGTCACACAGTGGCTAAAAACACCAGGACCAATTTCGCACAGGCCACTTGCCTCTCATTCTCTCTGGAGTTTCCCCTCCAAGTTTCCTCTGGAGCATTTTTGTCAATTTCACACTTGGAGCCGCAGCTCCTAATCTGCCCTGCATGTTCCATTTCTCATTACCGGTTGTTCCGGGGCTGCCACAAGCTTCCTGCAGCTTCCTGCTGCTGCTCCCTCCCATTCCCATCCCATCCCCCTCCTAGCCCCTCCCTCTTCCCTTCCCCGTTTTTGCATTATTTCATCATAATGCAGTAACAGAAATCACGTGTCATGCTAGGGCATCCTGATTGGACCCTCTTCCTATGCACCGGGTAATTCGAAACTGTTTGCAAGCACAGACACGGAATCTCCATTTTCCCAATTGCAGTCTTTTGGCAATGGTGGAGGATCTTTGGAGGAGAGTGCTTGCTACTTTGAGTTCACTTATGGAGTTGGTGCTGCTGGTTCTAAATTTCACCAGCAATCTCCTGAAATAATATTTTAACAGATCCAGAAGGAGAGGAGGGCATCTCCATGCTCTTTTTCCCTCCTCATCTTCAGTGGCAAGTTTTCAGAAGCCATACACCACTATTCCTTTGCGTAAATGAGAAGGTTTACACTGTTTATACTTCAATTAAAAAGTTTTCCAGTGTACTGATTAACTTGGTTTATCCTTCTTTCCATAAAACCCGGCAGCCAAGAACAGGTACTAAAGCCAATGAGGGGGGTGGTTAAGGTCATACAGGTCGTAGAGGGAAAACTATTCGTTAATGAAATTTAAACTACTTTGCTATTGCGAGCCAATATGCACCTAATGGTGTTTGGATTGAGATGTCCATAGTAGCCTCCCATCTCCCTCCCGCACGTTCTGGCCACTGTCCTCCATTCACCATGCCACCGGCAGCAGGAGCAGCAGCCGCAGCACTCTGGGCATTGGATGTGAGTGTGAGCCAGGGGGGTGGGGAGGGGGGAACCATGGTTCCACACTGGCTTCTCTTATGCTCTTACACATCTGGAGCAGAGGTCCATCAGTGGCTATCAGCCGCACAGTAGAGATAAGGACTCTCAGTCTGGGGCAAGGGATGCTCTGTATTCTTGGTGCTGGGGGGCAACAGTGGAAGGGCTTCTAGTGTCCTGGCCCCACTGCTGGACCTTCTGATGGCCCCTGGTGTTTTTGGCCACTGTGTGTGACAGAGTGTTGGACTGAATGGCCCATTCGCCTGATTGCACACTGGTTTCTCTCATATCCCCGGATGATGTCAGCCTGGCTGGGCTGGCAGCTCCTCCATCTTTCTCCTCCTCCTCCATCCTCTCTGGGGAGATGGTGGAGGGTGGCATGGCCTGGCTCAGCCCGGCTGGAGGAGGCCTGCTCCCCTGCACCTGGGGGCACCTGCCACCCTGCCCCACTGGCCGGATGGCAACCAAGACAAAGACGGTGGTGAGGAAGAAGAAGAGTGGCAGCAGCAGTGGCCTGGGTGGCAGAGGTGGTGGCAGCATGGCAGGAGACTTGGAGGTGGAGGGGGGCACCTGCTGTCTGGCCTCACCCCTGCTGCAGCTGTTGACCCTCACCAACGCTTCCTCTTCTTGCTGTTCCTGCCCACCACCCTGCCCCCCGGGGAAGCATCCCCCACCCTGCATACACCATGATCGCCACACCTGCCTCTCCCATGCAGTGATCTGCGGGTGCCCGCCTCTCCTGCAGGGGCACTTGGTTCACCTCACCTGGCCCTGGCCTTGCCGGCCCCACTCGCTGCCACCACCACTCCTCCTCCCCCTCCCTCTCCCCCTCCCCTCCCCTCCTCCTCCCCCTCCCCATGGCTCGCCAAGCAGCCACCCCACCCTGCTGCTGCTGCCTTCCTGCTTGTTGTCACCCCTGGCACCTCCCAGCTGCCTGCCTGCAGTTCCGGGCTTCTTCTCCAGTGGCGGCACTTGGTGGTGGCAGCCGAGGAAGAGCGGCAGCAACGGCAGCCCGGTCACCTTACTCCGCACCTGGCTGCAGCATGCTGAATCAGAACCCAGAAGAAAAAGTTTCCCCCACCTCAAAAATACATAATAAATAAATGTGAACATGTGTATTATACAAAGAAAACAAAGGTACGGTCTTCCTTCACTCTCAAGCCAATGACACCCGGCTCTTGCTCCTGAAAAGCCCAGCAAATCGTCCTCACCGACTCACTTCGCTGCCTCACCATTTCGATCTAATGTAATGAGGGGTTCTTTTAAAAAAGAAAAAGAAAGGAACTCCCACCACAGGGCGGGCCGGATGGAAGGTGGGCAAGTGGGCGTGTTTTCATTTCAGCTTTTGCCCAGAGCAAACAGGAAAATCCTCTAAAAACAGGATTTGTTTGCTCCAGAGAAACTCCGGTGCAGCACGACGATATTCCTGAACAAAACGTGAGTCCGGAGCAACTGGTGTGAAATCGACCAGAAGATCCGGTGCAAGCAAGAGGGCAAACCTGGGGCAAACGCTAGTGTGAAATCAGTCCAGGTGCCCTCAGAAGGTCCAGCAGTGAGGGCAGGACAGCAGAAGCCCTCCCACTGTTGCCCCCTGTCATGCACCAAGAATACAGAGCATCACTTGCCCCAGACTGAGAGTTCCTATCTATACTTCATGGCTAATGGATGGACCTCTGCTCCATATGTTTATCTAATTCCCTCTTGAAGCTGTCCATGCTTGTAGCCATCACCATCTCCTGTGGCAGTGAATTCCACATAAGAGAAGTATTCTTCTAGGACACCCAGCTTGCCAAATTTCAGACAGAAAGAATAAAGGGACACCCTTTTTGAGGCAATGAAAAGGCACCCATGTTTAACCTTAAAGTTTATGGGAGAATTGATAGGAAGAATTCCCAACAGTGAGAACTGATAGGAAAGATTCCCAGCACTTAACACAGACAGCACTGCAGCTACTGAGCTTGAAGAACAGTAGCACAATGAAGAGGCGGACTGTCAAGGCAAGGGCATTTGGTGGAACACAGAGGGTCAGGCATCTGGGCAGCCAGGCAGCAGGACCTTAAGGGAGATTTGCTTGGGTGGGGCACAAGGGTTGGAGAGCAGCAGGCAAGCAGGGGAGTGCAGACTGAAGGCTAACATTTGACACTATGGGCAGGGATTGAGAGGAGAGAGGATGGAAAAGTCCCACCCCAGATTGTTCAGGACTGGAATACTTCATGTATGTATGTAACCTTAGCTGGTGATCAAAACAGCCCAGAGTCTCTCTCTCTTACCACCCCTGAAGGAGCACTGTGCTCTGTCTTTGTCCATATTAGAAAAACACTGGCCGTCTTGCAAAAGTGAAAGCAATAGAGGGCAGACTGCTATAGCGAAATCAAACCAAACAAAAATTAAGGCATAGTGAATTCTGTTGTGGTAGGTGTGCGTGATGGAATGAGACTTGGATAATTTGTAGGGTTAGTGACCTGTTTAGAGAAATTTTAGGGGGTGGGGATGTTTGCGGTTTTGCTATATTTTGTATGTTTTAAATTTGAATTTGTAAACTGCCATAAGCCATGGGAAAGGGCAGGGTGGCTTAATTAATAAATGAATTAATAGGATGAGGCAGTTTTATCTATGATGCCAATTTCAAAGTAGATGTTGCTGCAGATGGTGGAACAAATTTATGATTTAATTGTCAAAGAATTGTTTGTTTAGCTAAAAATTGTATTTTTGGTGGCAAAAAAAGATGGGAGTATGGTTCCCCCACTGTGCATCTTGTGAGGTAAAAACTTCTTTCTCCAACCAATTGGAGTTTCATAATGCTGACTTAGGTGATATCAGGTACAAAATGGAAAGCAATGTAATAATCTAGAGATAGTCTGAATTGAATGGATTTATTAAATCTTTGCTAGCATAGATCAAAGTGCATGCACACGAAAGCTCACACCTTGGATAAATCTTCACTAGCATGTTAGACCTGTGAAAACACAGTGAAAACGCAGCCAGTTTGGTGTAGTGGTTAAGTGCATGGACTCTAATCTGGGAGAACCGGGTTTGATTCCCCACTCCTCTACTTGTAGCTGCTGGATGACCTTGGGCATGCCATAGTTCTATCAGAGCTGTCCTCTCAAGGACAGGTCTGAAAACATCGCTCTCAGCCCCACCTACCTGTCTGTTGTGGGGAGGGGAAGGGAAAGGAGTTTGTAAGCTGCTCTGAGACTCAGAGTGAAGGGCGGGGTATAAATCCTTCTTCTGAAGCATAAGAAGGAGTAATACTTGCTTTGTGATGAAAATACAAATAACGAAACTAGTACTGATATTGAACAGAAAGAGCACTGGATATGGGCTGCTGTCCAAAGTTGTACCTTTGCAACCCGATCTTTTCACCAAACAGACTGGTGAGGCCCATAGGGAACACAATGAAAAAACCAGTCAGTTACATTCTACTACTGTTAGGACTCATTAACCCAATAGAAGGCAGCCTCCTATCCCCCAGGTACATAGGCCAGAAGTTGTTAAGTATGTTACAATTTGTTTATAAAGTTACGGCCTTTAAACTCCGACCTTGTGGGCTACATTGTCCTTCCAAGGGACTGGTGTGATTACTTTTCAGTTCAAGCAACAAAATGTGCAATGGTACTTTAAATATGGATGGAAAATACATTATTGTGCAGTATTTTAATAATGGGTGTTATAAATCGTTGCTAGTGAACTTAACATAAATAACTGATTAATTTGTCTTTGGCAGCTTCATGTACTGGGAGTTCATATGGCTGTAAATAATGAGAAATAAAAGGCTTAAGAAAATCTATTGTTTGGGTTTTTAAATTTGAAGTAGGTCATTTCCTCATCATCACATAGAAATATGACAGAGCAAACAGACTCATACTCAAAAGGATTTGTTTGCTGGAAATGTGTTTATTTTCAAGCAACATATCAACCCTGTTTATCCTGCAAAATTAATAAATAAATAAATCTGTTATCACTTTTTGAATTAAAGGTACTCATAAAATCACTTCACAGAAATCAGTAATTCTTAACATACTTGAGCATGTGAAGAGTGCCTTTTTACATAATTAAATGATTATACTGGATTTACTTTTATATGCATTCAGAGATGAAGATACAAGCATATACTTTAGAATGCAAATCAGTGAGTCCATGGTTTTGTCTGCAGAATAATCAGTTTCAGAAAATATTGTTAGGTGTTCCCACTTCCTTTAGTGATAAGAAATGCCATGGATAGAATTACCAGGCTCAGATTCTTTTGGATGAGAGAACACTTATGGGATTGGATCCAATGAGGCTTTCTCTGCTAAATGAAGAGCCTTTCTTGGTTCATTGCTGGGAGTCATATGATCCAACCCATAATGTATTTGTAATTTGTTATTTACTAATACACAGGCAGAACATAAATAGAGGCACACAGGACCTCCATTACAGGCAGAAAATAAGAAACCTAGCATCTGTTCAAGACTGCATCTCCAGCTAGCTACACCTAGAAACTTGTGATTCCTTCTTTCTCTCTCTCCACACTGCAAATGCAAACTAATGTTTCCTTCTCATATGTTCATCTGATGGGCACTTGACTCAGACCCCTTCCCTTTTAGGTTTCAAGCCCTTTCAGGTGACATCTACAACCATCAAAAGGTTTGCCTCCCAGTATTTGCGAAAGAGAAGTGTAGTTATGCAGGTTGTAAGTCGCTGCTGATGCATTGAATTGTTTTGAGTAGAGAGCTGTATGTGACCACTAGTGGTGTTCTGTTATTGTCTCTTTTTGGCCTGTCTTGCAACAAGTTTTCTCTAGGTAGCATTCTGGGTTTGATATCTGGACATATTCCACCAGGCATTGAACAACTTTCACCCCACCATCAACCTGACAATGAATCAATTGATGCAAAAAATACATTTTCTGGACACTGCTGTAAAAATAAACAATGGACGCATAGGTACCATTTTGGGTACCATTCTGGCTTTGTTAATCTGCTTCTTGACTTTATCAGGTAGATACTTTAGTTCCAAAAAGATTTCTTGTAGATCCCTCAGGTGAGAATCTCTGTCTGTAAGACTGGAGTACATGTGGCTGTAGCATACAGCCTGGGAGATTAGGCTGACAGTGTGTGGCTGGCACATGTTCAGCTGAAAACTTCCATGGGCAATGGGTATTTGAACCTGAAACTCTCAGACCCTAGTCTGATGCTCGAGTCTAGCCACTACTCCACACTGGCATCTTTTATGGATGAATGCCTTCTAGAATAAAATGTAATAACATCACAAAAGAGAACTATAATGGGACCTGTCATAAATGAAATGCTAGTTTCCCTTTTGGTAACACAAAAATCCTTATTCCTCTTCCGTCAGCTTTCTAACCAGCCTGGTTGAATGAGTAAATACACTCATACACTTTCTGAAGAGATTCCTGTGACTTGACTCCATGACACCATATAGATAGACTGTAGTATTTTATTAATAATATTTTAAATTCATAGTCCTGTGAAGAAGCATATTAGAATCATGACCTCAGGTTGCTGATTAATCCATTTGGCTTATCACCCAGGGAATCTGTAAGGTGAAATGTTACTCAAACTTTCTGAATAAATAACTATAATTTCAATTAAATTGATTTTTGACCATGAACTGCTATTATTCAGTTATAATTTACTTCAGGGCAACAGATTACTGGGCTGGAAACTGCATACAAGCTGGTAAATTCATGCTGAAAAAGGGTATGTGGTGACAAGATACTTTATTTACTATAGGTTCACTCACATTTGTACATTGTAGTCAACCTGATATAGGCTTGCCAGGTCCCCTCGTCACTCCAGTGGGGAGATTTGGGGGCATTCTGGGGTTGGGCAGGATGTGCCCAAGTCCCACCCCCAAGAGCAACTGCCCACTGCCACCCCTCTCCCTCCCTGCCAGATTCAAAGGGCTTTAGCTGATCGGTGGGGAGCACATGGCCCACCGATCAGCTGAAGGGCCCATTAAATCTGTTGCCAGCTGCACATTCCACTCACAAAAAAGACCCTTTAAAGGGCCTTTTTGCGAGTGGTGTGGGGGCTGTGGTGTGGAGGGGCTGATTTTCCAGTGGTAATTTGCTGCTTGGGATTCAGGCACACATGCTGCTGCCCCACTCACTGTAAACTTTTACAGATCTGTATGTCTGGAACCCACCCACAGCCTGCTATGTGGGGAGGGCAAGATAGAAATCCAATCAAATAAATAAATAAAAATAACTATTTTTTAACTAGGCCAATACTTATGATTGTGCTAGAATCTTGAGAAATATGGTTCTTGAGCTAAAGAGTCTAGGTTTTCCCTCCCTCCCTCCCTCCCTCCCTCCCTTCCTTCCTTCCTCTCTTTCTTTCTTCCTTTCTTCCTTCCTTCCTTCCTTCCTTCCTTCCTTCCTTCCTTCCTTCCTTCCTTCCTTCCTTCCTTCCTTCCTTTCTTTCTTTCTTTCTTTCTTTCTTTCTTTCTTTCTTTCTTTCTTTCTTTCTTTCTCAAGAACGTGTTGATGTTCCCAGCTTTGATTTAGAAGGAAGTACATTTTCAAACCTCATGGATGCAGATAAACAAAATGGTGATCTGTCCTCATGCTTCAGAAGAGAGAAGGCACTAAAATACATATTTAAGTTGTCTCCTTTTGAAATCTGTTTTCTGACTGAGGTAGTCAGCTCTGCAAAGCTAAGGCCTACAGCAAGCAAATAAATTATGAAAGGGAGATGCACATTCCTAACAAAATCATATCTACTGTGGCATTCTACCCTCAGTTCCATCTTCAGGCTCTATGACTAGATTCCTCTCTGACACTAACCCAACTACTCTTAAAAATGTGATTTAGAAATAATCTGAAGTAACTCATGTATTTTTATTATGCTCTCATAGACCCATAATCAGTGTGATACATTTTCTTCAGTGGTAGCAGTAACACCCAATATATCAAATGGCCTGTAAATGTGGAAAGCTGTACAATTATCAATTCTTCAAAGCAGATATAAGGTTCTGTTAGCCGAATTGCTCTGGTTTTAAAATTAGCAACTGGCAAATAACCGGGTTACAGCCAACTATACCAAGGTCCTGCCCCTTCCAGGAGTTCCCAGAAAATAGGCACTGAGGCAGAGGTCAGTTTAAATTATGTTTACTATAAAATGTTCTCAAGCATACAAAAACAGAATCACACACACAAACACACAGATCCTCAGAAAGTTCAGGGAGAGAAATAGCACTTTTGCATGAGCAGGAGAAACGTTGGTTGGGAGATACTTTACCCGTCCTGGAGATGGGTTGTCCATTCTAAAAGAAGAATTGAGGGATTGAAAAGAAAATGGGGGGCATGTTCTGAACCGGCAGAAGCATGCTTGACTCTGGTCGCGAATCCAAAGATCAAAGATGGAGGAAGGGTATTGGGATAGCAAGCTGGACTCAAGAGGGGTAAAAAGCAGATAGGGGTCGTGGAAGCTCAAGAGACCGATTGCATGGAATGCAACCTCTTTTATTAGGTGATTTTGGGGGCGGGCAGCGCTGACCACATCCCACTAACACACCTTCCAGGTAGTCCGTCCCTACAAACCCTATCATTGGTTAAAGGAAAAAGAGGAGGGGATGCGGAGGGGTGGTCAATATTGCAACACTAGGGGCTAGACAGGAACTGACACCTGGGCAAGTTTGCGATGAGTCACCAAGCCATTCCATTGTTCCTTGATGGCCCTGGCTCAGCCAGTTGATGGGTGGAAGATTAGTTGCCAGGCAATTTCATTTAGCATAATCTGTGCAGGAATGTTGGAGGGGGTTGGGGTTGCCTAGCGCGTGGTGACAGGAGAACCCTTGTGCAATGGGGTCCTTGTCTCTTGTCTTTGTGTGAACCATGTCGGGTGCCTGCTTCCTGGAATGGACTGGAGCCTCTTACAGCAACAAAGAGTGCATATAGTCCTTTAAAGCATAACATCCCAAAGTTCAGACTTATGAACATTAAAAGTCCATAGGAGCACGTGATGTGCCTTGCTAGGCAACAGTTCCAATAAATGAGAGGTGAACTCAAGGGCACAGGTTATCTGCCCTGGGCTCAATGCTATTGGGAAGTTGGAAAGGTTTTGTTGTTGTTTTTAAACTGCTTTCTCACAGCATTGTGGTCTATTTGTATACTTCCCAGGGTTGGTCTAGCTTTTCTATGATCTTTCTCAAACCTATAGAAAAAATTAGGAGTCCAGTAGCACCTTAAAGACTAAAAAGAACTGTGGTAAGGTATGAGCTTTTGTGAGTCATGGCTTGTAATGATTTCAGGTTTTGGTGTGTGTGTTCCTTTAAATGTTTAGTGTGACTGCAGTAATGTAAGGAGAATGATAGGGGAAAACAAGTGTGATTTGATTGGCTGATGACTGAGAGTGGGAGAGGAGATGTTCTGAGAGGAATCTCTGTGTGTGGTGTCTATGAAGGATTCTGTGTGTAAAGTTTAGAGAGACAGCATAGTCTGTGTGACTATAAGAGTTTTATGAGAGAGTCTATAAGGCAAAGAATCAAGTTGTGTCTAAACTGTGTGGTTAGACAAATGTTTTATCTTGTGTGCCTAAGACAAAGAGTTTTGTAGCACCAAGCTTTGACAGTTATATTTAAAAGTTCCTTTCTTCAGCAACTGTTCAAAATAACCAGAAACCTATTTTGTTCTTTATTAAATAAATCAATTTTTGTTTAAACTTATCCCAGAAATCAGTACAGTACTTCCTCAGGGCCACATAGTCCTCTGCAGTGCCCAGACCCTAGGTCATACTACCAAAAGAGAAAGATTTGGAATTTTAAATTCCTGGTGGCAGCAGAAAATTACCAAGTTTATATACACAGAGAGTGTTTAAAGGAGAAACAAGCTCCCCAATTAGCAAGAATCTCACACTGCTCACTTCTTCAGATATGGCTGAATGTGAGTCCATCAGTCCTATATATTGGAAAATTGAGTGCTTTCAGATGCCAGATGCCAAACAACATTAGCAGGAAAATGACAATAGCAGGTGTGATTGGAGATTAGGTGTGATATAAAGATATGCAGAGAGATAGTAGGCGAGGAGAGATCAGCATTGGTAATGAGACAGGACTCTCAAAAGGAGGGAGGCTCAAAAGGAGGGAAGGTGCCCACTGCTGGGGGACAGGGGCAGGGAAACCTGTTGCCACTGCCTTTGATCTGCAGCCACACCAGCAATGTGAAAACCACACAAGCTCCTCCCCTTGTGGAAACCACCATGATGAATTAAGTTACATTTTGTATGATCCAGTGAAGACCAAGTTCCACTCAAATTCCTTTTCAAGCTCATGTGGCTCTTCCAGCATGATCAGTTGTGTTTCCAATGACTTAGGGGCATGTCCTTTCCTCACAGGTCTCTTCCAGAATTAAGCATTGGGGGGGATGACAAAATATGACATGGCAGATCTGTGATACAGATTTCCCACAGTCTCTCTCTTAACTAATTAGCAACATTAGCAATTAGAGAAGGAAGCTGTGATGGACTGTGCTTTAAAAGCTCATAAGTGCTGTATAAATATGTGATGGACTGTGAAGGGTTAATGCCCCACAGAGCCGGAGAGCCTTTGAGTGACAGGCTGCTCAAACAGATTTCATTGGATAGTGTCAGTTGAGAAGAAAGAGTTAGGAACTGACTGCTGAAGATAATTCAGTTTAACAGTGACTGAGGACTGGGAAGGTGGCAAGAAGGGGTGGGAGGTTCACTGAAGACCCCCATTTGGGCCAAAAAATGGGATAGAGCTTCTAGTTTAGAGACGTAATTCTCTTACCAGTTGAATAGGGAGCTAGTTCTAAGGAGTGGAGCGATCCCTAGTGTGTTTAAAGAAGGATTTTAGGTTCTTGGTAGTGTACCCCTGCCTTCTGAAATCTGAACAGTCAGTTAAACTCAAGAACACATATTGCAGTGTTTAGCAGACACTAAAGTACGACTTCTCATCTCAAAGATTCTAAGACCTTGTGAAAAGCTTAAAACTCTTACTTGCTGGAAACATTTTATCTGGAGTTTGTGAAAATACTAAGTTATCTCAAAGTTATTATTGATTCACCTCAGACATTTTACCCCTGATTTCACCTGACCTTTTCCCCTCTACATTGAATAAAATATTTTGTTTATTATTGAACTTTCAAAAGCCTCTTGTGTGCCATTCTCAGAAGTATAAGTTAAGGAGATGATCTTGTCTCTTCCCTTCATGTAAGAAGAAACTAGATTAAAGGGGCTGCTCAGCCAGAAAGGAAGGGAAAACAGAGGGAAAATCCTTTGTGTGATGGATGGAAGAGGGTGAGATCACCATAAAAGCATTTAACTCTTTCCCCCATGATGTTTTCTGCATGTCTTGGGCCGATTTCGCACTAGTTGTTGCCCCGGTGTCACTCCTCGATAAAATCCGGGGCAGAGCAACAGTTCCCCATTTGTTGCTTTGGGTCTGCAGTTGGCCTGAATGTAATCCTCGGTTCCCCCGGATCTTCCGTTTCCGGGATTTTCAGTGGGGGGGGGGGGTTGCCACGGGAGTGAAGTCGGAGCATTCAAGTGGGGAACTCTGAAATTGGGGTTTCTTGCTCCACCCCTTTAACGCCCCTCTGCTTCTTTCTCTCCCCTTTCCCTCCCCTTTCCCGCCTATCTTCTCCCTTTCCCACCCTGGTGCGAGCGGTTTTTTTTTTGTTTGCATTTGTTGCATTACAGCAACATGACATGACATTGATCCACCATTGACTGGCATTTAAATGTACTTTTGTTGTTGATGTCTCCACATTTCTGTGTTGCATTGTTTGCACAAAAGTCATACCTGAGTCATACCTGAGTCATACCTGAGCCACAATAAAAATATGTATTGATGGCTTTGAGGCGCAGCGTGAGCTGGGTTTTTTTGTCGTCCCCCCCATTGCATTACAACAACACGACACGACATTGATCTATCGTTGTGCAGTTAACATTTTTTGTGGGGCCAATGTATTGTGGGTGGCATGGTGGTATGGACACAATTTTTGCAGGGGTTACATGTGTTGTTTTGCATGTTCCCCCTCCATTTTCCATCCCTTTCCCACCCTCTATTTCCCCTCCAACCCTGGCACAAGGTTTTTTTTTCTTTTTGCGGGCATTTCCAAATGGCGAAAGTGATAACATGATGCAGTAATGGCGGCATGGAGGTCCACCTATGTTAAACTCCGCCTACATTAAAAAAAAGGGGGAAGGGGCGGGTGCATGATGTACTTTCCCGGGAATTATGAAAAACCTTGGCCAATCATGACTTTGTTGCATCACGATGTCATAACGAAACTCCGCCTACATTTTTTTTAAAAAGGGGGGAGATGGACGGGGGCTCAAGATTTGGGGCAAGGACAGATGCAGAAATGAAGAACCAGCATCAACCCAGGTCAGATTCCTGTAATGCAGAAATGCGCACACTGATTCAGACCAATTAAACCCAGGAGGAAAGGGAAGCAAAGCACTTGTGTGGAATCGGCCTTGTTGATTCATCAGACTAATGGCAGCTTTTTTGGAGGAATAATTTGTATTAGAAAATACCTTTTCCATAGCACCACTTCCTACGTGGGGCTGCTAATTAGTTGTCAGGTCCAGTTTGGGTTCCTTTCTTCCTTATACTTACAAATAGAATGCTAGCTTGTGGCTCTTTGAATTTAATAGGTACATTTTTTTGCTTAACTCCCAGATTTTGGATGGAAACTTACTGAAACTGTCTGTGATACATGTAATCTGAATGGTGTCTAGGCAATGGAAAGTACGAATAGCTCAATAACTGTAAGCAGGAAAGCTAAGTAGAGGCAAATACCAATGTCACCTATGTTGTTTACAGCCTATCTGAAAGCGGCTTTCCACAAATGGAATAAAAATGACAAAGGTTAGACACTTGAGATTTACACATACCATTGAGGTTTTATCAGATGAGATAATCTTGAGGAATTAATGTTTTCAATAAGAGAACTGCAGCAGGAAGGGTAAAGGTTAAGCTATGAACACAAAGCAAGCAAACATAATGTAGAAGCATCTGATCAGAAAGAAATGCTGCAGGGGTTTTTCCAGTCGGAGGAATGGAGGTCTGACACGCTTTGCAAATGCACAAGGCGGACAGCGGCTCTTTTTGACAGCTTGGGTGGACAAATCCACCTGACGCAACCTCACACAGGTAGTGTGAGGACCAGCAAGCAATATAATCCAGGTTTGAGCAAGCTCGGTGAAGGAAAAGTCTCGGAGGAGACTTTTACAACACCTTGAGCACTGCAGCCGAAGAAGATTTCTGCAAGTATCTCTAAGGAGCCAAGCTGAGCTGATTAAATCAGCATAAAATCTCCAATTCCCCTGATTCCTTAACAAAGAAGACAAAGTTTAAACGTTGGGACCACATCTGAAGAGAAGTAACAACATAAGGTAACGGAAAAAAAGTTTTTGCCTTACCATTACCGTGTTTTGAAAGATGAAAAGCAGATCTGGTGAAGCAATAGACTGTTGCAGATTGGATGAGTGCAGTTTTGAAACGTTAAAAAGCTGAATTTGAACTTAAAAAGCAAAAAAAAACAAGTTGTTTAACATTCCTGCGGTTAAGAAGAGTCCGGAAGGGGAGCCAAGCATCGCGAGACAAAGAGGGGAGGAGGGAACCAAGCATCGCGAGACCAAGCTGTGAGGATTGAGACAGGAAGTGACGGCTTGAGGAGCAGACAAGAAGGGAAATGGAGAAGAACCGGAAGAGAGCAAAGGGGACTGTAAAAACTGCTGGACCAAAAGGACTACAACAGGAAGTGACGTGCGGAGAGCAGACAAGTAAGCAAGAGGAAGGGACAAAAGGAAACTACGGCAAGCCAGAAGCAAGGTAAAAAGACTATAATCTTTGACACAAACCATAGAGAAGTTGCGCCCGCCATTTTGGATTTATAAAATTTTTAAACAGTAATATCTCATAAACTATATAACTTAGAAGGCTGAAACCAACGAAATTTGACTTGGCAAGACTAGCTTGTGTGATCACATTAATCGGTGTTTGATTTGGAAAATAAAATAAAATCGATCTTTTTTAAAGAGACAAGATGGACCGCGGCCTAAGATTGAGAGCAGCTACATGGTCCTCTCCTACAATGGCAGCAAAAAAAGAAAAAGAACTACTAGCTGTTATGGAAGCAATGGAAAATAAATGTTAGACGCTATAGGAGAGGTAAATGTTAAAATGAATGGCATAGCTGCACAAGCAGACAAAAATTTTATAGATTTAAAATCTGAATTACAAAAGTTAACCACTAGAACACAAGACATAGAAATCAAAGTAAAAGAACTGGAAGAAAATACTCAAAAAACAATAAAGGAAAATGACAGAATGGAAAAGATGATGCACTATAGAGACATGCAAAACCATCTGAGATTTAGAGGTATAGAGGAAAAATTAGGCGAAGATATTTTTACAAGAATGCAAGAAGCATTAGCAGATTTTTTACAAGAGGAAGAGGAAGTTGTTAAAGAACATATGGATCTTGTTTACAGAGTCAATTCTACATACGCAAGAGACAAAAACATACCAAGGGACGTGGTAGTTCAATTTACAATGAAGAGAACAAAAGAACAAATCTACAAGAAATGTTTTACAGACTCTTTTGAAATAGGTGGAAAGAAAGTTATCGTAATGAAAGAACTGCCCAGAGCAATTTTGCAAGACAGGAAAAAATTCAAGCGTCTGACAAACAAACTGAAAGAGAAAAAAATAAGATTTCGTTGGGAAATACCACAAGGACTGAGTTTTTATTATGGTAACAACAGAATAGTGATTAAAAATTCAGCAGAAATGTACGCCTTTGTTGGTGAGAACAAGGAAGAATTTGGTGATATTTAAGACTACAACAAGATGGATTACAAAGTACTCTCATGGAATGTAAATGGACTTAATTCACCCCAAAAACGTAGAATGGTAGGTCACTGGCTGGAGAAACAAAAATATAGTATAATTTGTATACAAGAGGCCCATATTAAGAAACAAGACTACAAATATTTAATAAGAAAAAAGTTGGGAGAAGAATTTTTTTCATTGGCAAGTAATAAAAAGAATGGAGTTGTAACATATGCCAAAAAAGACTTGGAACCTAAACTAATATTTAAAGATAAAGAAGGAAGATACTTAGCTATTGAAATTTTGTTACACGGACAGAAGACTTTGATTGTGAATATTTACGCCCCCAACGGAGCTAAAGAAATTTTTTTTAAAGAACTACAAATGGAACTGGACAGTGTAAACTATGAACAAATCATGATGTTGGGAGACTTTAATGGGACTGTGAATAATAAAATAGATAGGTGCTCAAAGAGAAAAGACGACACACTAGGGAAACTTCCAAAAAAATTTTTTGAACTGATAAAACAGGAAAAGCTGGAGGATATTTGGAGGAAGGTTAACCCACAAGGGAAAGACTACACTTTTTACTCTAACAGACATGATTCACATTCAAGAATTGATATGATCTGGATGTCTACTAATCTAACATTTAAGACAAAAAAAGTTGAAATTCTACCTAGAATAATCTCAGACCACAATCCTTGTCTATGGATTTCTGGGCAGACAAAAAGACAAAGGAGATGGAGAATAAATGAGGACTTATTAGACAACCAAGAAATAGTTAAAAAATTACATGAAGAGACAGATTTATATTTTCAAGCGAACATACAAAAAGAAGTAAAAATTCAAACTGTGTGGGATGCGTACAAAGCAGTGATGAGAGGATTATTGATATCACTGAACGCTAAAGACAATAAAAAGAAAAGAGAACAATATGAAAACACTGTACAAGCCATTAAAATAAAAGAAAAGGAACTGAAGAATAGACCAGGAAAACAGAAACTGCAAAAGGAAATTTGGATGTTACAAGACCAAGCAAAAGCTATTTTGAATCAAGAGACTTACTGGAACCTGAAAAAATTGCAACAAAAAACATTTGAAGGTGCAAATAAACCTGGAAAGTACTTAGCATGGCAATTAAAGAAAAAACGTGAAAATAAATTTATTACTAAAGTGATACGGGACAATATTGAGATAATAGACAATAAGGGAATAAAAAGAGAATTTTTTAAATATTATGCAAAGCTTTTTAAGAAGGAAAATAAAGACAGAAGAAGGATTAAAGAATACCTACAGTCATTAAAATTACCAAAACCAACAGAGAAAATCAAAGAACTACTTAACTGCCCAATATCACTACAAGAGATTAAAAATGCAATAAATGACTCAAAATTAGGGAAAGCACCTGGATCAGATGGATTTACAGCTAAGTTTTATAAATCACTACAGGAATCGATCTCACCAGTGTTATTGCTATTAATGAATGACATAGGAGTGACAGGTGAGGTCCCGGAGACTTGGAAAGAAGCAACCATCTCACTCATTCCGAAAGAAGGTCAAGATTTAACCAATGTTAAAAATTATAGACCAATTTCTTTGTTAAACAATGACTATAAGATTTTTGCCAAGATTATAGCTGATAGGCTTAAGGAACATCTTAAAGAGACTATACAGACAGAACAAGCAGGATTTTTACCTAATCGCCAAATAAGAGACAATTTAAGAGTAGTAGTGGATGCTATAGAGTACTATGATAAACATCCGGAGAAGGAAGTGGGCTTTCTTTTTTTAGACGCGGAGAAAGCGTTTGACAATTTAAATTGGGATTTTATGTTTGAAGTGCTGGAACATCTTGAAATTGGAGACTATATGCTTAATCTTATTAAGTCAATATATAGAGAACAGAAATCCTCTTTAATAATTAATACTGAAAAAACGGATTACTTTAAAGTGGAAAAAGGAACACGACAAGGATGCCCACTTTCGCCGTTGCTATTTATTTGGATTTTGGAAGTCTTGTTACTAAATTTGAAAGAAGATAAAGAAATTAAAGGCTTAACAATAAAAGGTTTCTCTTTTAAATATAGAGCCTTTGCAGACGACGTGATGTTTATAGCCGAAGACCCTATGACTACACTACCATATTTGTTGCAGAGAGTAAGAGAGTTTGGTGATTTGGCTGGGTTTTATGTAAATAAGAATAAATCAAAAGTGATGTGTAAAAATATGCCAAATAATAAGCAAATTGAATTACAAAATTTTATAGAATGTGAAGTGGTGAAAAAGACAAAATATCTAGGTGTAAACCTAACAATGAAAAACATTGATTTGTATAAGAATAATTATGAGAAATTATGGCAGCAAGTTTTGCAAGATATTAAAAGGTGGAATGTATTAAATTTGTCACTGTTGGGTAGAATTGCAGTGGTTAAAATGAATGTGTTACCAAGAATAATGTTTCTGTTTCAAACTATTCCAATTGTGAAAGATGTAAAAACATTCAAATGCTGGCAGAAGGAATTGACTAAGTTTGTGTGGGGAGGGAAAAAACCAAGAATTAAGATGAAAATAATGTGTGATGCTAAAGAGAGAGGTGGGTTCCAGTTACCAAACTTAAGGCTATATCATGATGCAGTATGTTTGACTTGGGTAGGGACATGGACTATGTTACAAGATAGAAAGTTATTGTCCCTGGAAGGTCATGACTGTAGGTTTGGGTGGCACGCATATCTGTATTATGGTAAAACAAAAATGGACAATATGTTTAAGCATCATTATTTGAGAAGAACATTAATCGATACGTGGACAAGATATAAAAACTTTTTTCCAGAAGAAATACCTATGTGGATTGTACCTGCAGAAGTTTTAAATCCATCATCACACTACAAAGGACAAGACTGGTTGAAATATAGAGACCTGTTAACAAGACATGGTAAAGACTTTAAATTGAAGGAGCAGCAGCAGATGGACTTTGATTATGGCTGGTTAAGGTACAGACAAATATATGATATGTACAGAAGTGATAAAAAATCTGGTTTTAGAGAAAAAAACAATGAAATAGAACAAATTTGGGAGGAAGATGGGAAAAAAATGATTTCTAAAATGTATAAAGTATTGTTAAAATGGTTTAACGCTGATGAAATGGTAAAGGAACAAATGATAAAATGGGCGATAAACTTAAACAAAGACATTGAAATGGAATCTTGGGAATTTTTATGGAAAAATGCTATGAGTATTTCTACATGTTATAATTTAAAAGAGAACTGTTTTAAAATGATGTACAGATGGTATATGACACCAAAAAAAATTGCAAATATTAATCAAAATATGTCTAACAAATGTTGGAAATGTAAAAAGAAAGAATGCTCTTTTTATCATATGTGGTGGACTTGTGATAAAGCGAAGACTTATTGGTCTATAATACATGCAGAAATGGAAAAAATTTTGAAATGTACATTTAAGAAATTACCCGAAATGTTACTGCTTGGACTTAAACTAGAAGAGATAAATGTAAAGAAAAGGACAATAATATGGTATATGATTACAACAGCAAGAATGGTGTATGCACAAAATTGGAAAAATGAAAAAATACCAGAAGTGTGGGAATGGTTGAAAAAATTGTTATATATGGCTGAAATGGATAAATGGACTAGAAAGTTGAATAATCTGTACTCAGAGACTTTTTTAGAAGATTGGAAGGATTTGAAAGAATATGTTGAAAAATATTGGGACATGAAAAACTACATTTATACATGGTTATAATAGCATAAAGGAATAGAAATTGAGTATATGAATGTGCTAAGGATAATTAGACAATGAAGTTGTTTTTTAGAATTATATAAGAATATAGAAAATAAGAATTGGTATATAAGTATTTTAAAGATATATAACCGTTACCAGAAATGTAAACATAGATATAAGTATTACTATTTTGGATAAAGTGGAAAATGTGTTATGCTTCAGATGTGGTGGGAAACCACCAATACAAGATAAAAGCAAGACTATACAAATAGAACAAAATGTTATATAATATGGAAAAAAGGATTTGTATAAAACAAATGTATTAATTTTAATGTTTTGAAAAATAAAAATTTTCTTACCAAAAAAAAAAAAGAAAAGAAAAGAAAGAAATGCTGCATTCTACAGGGTGAACACACTCTGGTGAAATCTGTTGATGAATTTCAATGTGTTCAGAGCAGCAAGTGCGAGAACACAGTGCAGGTCCAGAGAGGGGGGAAATCAAACAAGGCTTGCTTGGTGTGGAATGCTTTCAAGCCCAATGATTTTTCTGGAGGGTCAATTCAGTTCAGAAGTTTAGAAAATATATTCCACTTATCAATGATGTATAGAACAGCAAGATCGCCACAGAGATGCATTCATAGAGACATCTAGAGAGATACCAAATGTTTGACTGGATGTTCCCAGAAAAGGCTGTCAGGTTTACGAGAGACAAAACTATAAAGAGGGAACAGGCAAGTTTATTCATAAACAAAGTAGTCTATAAAATCAAGCCACAAAAGAAGGAAATAAAGCTTGACACAAATGTCCAGTGCATTTATAAAGATAATACAAACAAAATATGAGACAGAGCTGGAGAGGATATGCTAGAAACTGTTAGTATGTTTGGAGGGCAGTAATAGAAGGCCTCAGCTAATTTGCATATGCCAGAATCCCAAAGTACTTTCATGTGTTTTGTATTTGATTCCACACATGGGCAATTCCCTGATAACTTCACTGCTGCTGCAAATGCAGAGGCATTCTTCTTGGTCTCTAAGGTGCTACAGGACTCAGATCTAATTGTTCTACTGCAGACCAACGTGGCTACCCTTGGAAACAAGTTTTCTCTACGTGTTTGCTTTCTACTCACCATTTCCTACCACTACCACCACCACTGGTGTGCTTTTTGCCAGTTTCTTTTTAAATCAGTAGTAAGTATGTTGTTGTAGTGTTAACATTACACTACAACAAGCAGAGGGACCCACAATACTCATGAGGAGGGAGGACCTCACGGTTGAGGAGGAAGCAGCCACAGGCAAGCTTCCCCCCTCAGGCTCCAGTGGCAAGGCCCGGACGCCTCCCAGTCGCCAGGCCCACTGCCGATCTCCCCCCGGGCTCCAGCGGCAAAGCCCGGATGCCTACCAGCCGCTGGGCCCACCACAGAGTTCCCAGAGTTTTACTTTTTGGGGGATTTAAATATCACCTATATAATTTTTTTTAAGTTTTTGGATTTTTCTGCACACCTTGGGAGTCCCCTAAGTGTGCAGAAAAATCTGTCTGCCCCCCAAGTGCCCCTGATGTGTGGATTTAGATATCCACATGCACAGGGGGCACTTGGCTATTAGTATACAAGTGGAGACCCGCAAGAAACTTGCTGGATGGTTATCCCATTCCTCACACCTTTGCTTCCTCTCTTCTCCCCCTACCTCTCTCACACTCTTTCTCCCTTCTGCCCCCTTTCTTACTCTCTCTCTCTCCTCCATGTCTGTTACTTCCTCTCTCTTTCTGACCCATCATCATTCTCTTTGTTTTTCTGCCTCCCCACCTCATCACTCTTTCTCTCTCTTTCTGCCTCCCACCTCAAATCCTACCCTTCCCAGGCTCCACCTCTCAAATGTCCAGGAATTTCCCAACCTGGAGTTGGCAACCCTATTTCCTTCCCACCCAACAGCCAACCTACCTTTAGCTGTCTTCAGCTTTCCATCTCCACCCCCCTCCCCCGCAGCCTCTACCTAGGAAAATTACAGTCTTTCTCCACAGTGGGGACTAGAGCAGCTTACATTATTATTTCCTCCTTGTTGTCTGCACAACAACCTTGTGAGGTTGGCTAGGCTGAAAGTATGTGACTGGTCCAAAATCTCCCAGTCAGTTTCCACCGCAAGATGTGGATCTGAACCTGGGTCTTGCAGATCCCAATCTGAAGCTCTAACTGTTACATCACAAAGGCTTTCATAGTGTGGCTGCAAAGCAAATGGGCCTAATTAAGTCATGTGAATCAGGTGGTATTAAGTCACGCAGAGGGTGCTGTCTAGGGATGCCAGCCTCTAGGTGGGACCTGGGGATCCCCTGGAGTTACTGCTCATCTCCAGACTACAGAGATTAGTTTCCATGTAGAAAATGGATGCTTTGGAGAGTTGAGTTTATGGCATTGTACCTCATTGAGGTCCCTGTCCTCCCCAGGTTCCACCCCCAAATCTCCAGGAGTTTCCCAGCCTGGATCTGTATCTGCTGGTGGTGGCCAGGGGGGTACTTGGCAACCCTAGACTGCTGCCAGTAAAAACCCTGCCTTTTACTGACAGAAACAGTTAGAACCTCCCCCACTCCCCCAAACATTCTAATCTCTTCAGAGTTGATGCCTGGAGCTGATGCCATTTCAAAAGGTATTTGGGGAAATTCAATGGTCCCTGAAGTTTTTTTTTTTAACTTTTCGGATTTTTCTGCAAACCGAGGAAGGGGCCTGACTATGTATGAAAATCTGTTGGGGGAGAGTGAGCTCTCTTTCGGCAGAAATAATCATCCACACAGGAAAAGAAATTTTCGGAATTAGAATATAGATATATCTACTACTGATAAAGACCTTGCAAAAAACCCCCTGCAGAAGTGTGTATATGGGCAGGGGCAGGGTGGCAGGTGGGAACAGAAATTAAGCTGACTGTGATGCTGGATGAAGGTTGGGAGATAAGGAAATCTGCAACTGTCCATACTTTTCCAACCACAGATTTTGGAACAGTCTTTCAGGAATGATCTACTAAAGCAGGTTAGGCGAAACTGACAGAGAAATAGGAATTATAGGACCTGGGGATTTCCCAGAATGAGTGTTTATCTCCAGACTACAGAGATTAATACCCCTGAATAAAATGGATGTTTTGGAAGATGAACGCAATGGCATTGTACCCCACTGAGGTCCCTGTCCTCCCCAGGCTCAGTTCCCAAATCTCCAGGAATTCCCCAATTTGGATTTGGCAACCATGCCCTCCAACCCATCAGTGGCTGGGGGGAACCTGGAAACCCTACAGAGGAAACAGGGAAAACCTGGAATGTCAGGAAAAGCACAACTATGTTGTGGAAGGAGTAGCAAATACGGTAGAAGACAGAGTCAGGATACAGGATCATCTTGACAGGCTGGAAAACTGGTCTAAAGCAAATAAAATGAATTTTAATAGGGATAAATGTAAAGTTCTGCATTTAGGTAGGAAAAATCAAATATATAATTATAGGATGGGAGAGACTTGTCTTGGCATTAGTATGTGTAAAAAGGATCTAGGGGTCTTAGTAGACCATATACTGAACATGAGTCAACAGTGTGATGCAGTAGCTAAAAAGGCAAATGTGATTTTGGTCTGTATCAACAGAAGTATAGTGTCCAGATCAAGCAAAGTGATGGTATTGCTTTACTCTGCTATGGTTAGATTCCACCTCGAGTATTGTGTTTAGTTTTGGGCATCATAAGCTGGAACATATCCAGAGGAGGGCAATGAAGATGGTGAGGGGTCCGGAGATCTATGAGAAAAGGTTGACGGGGCTGAGTATGTTTAGCCTGGAGAGGAGACAACTGAGAGGTGATATGATAACCATTTTCAAGTACTTGGGCTATCATACAGAGGATGGTATGGAGTTGTTTTCTGTTGCCTCCGAAGGTTGGACCAGAACCAATGGGTTGAAATTAAATCAGAAGAGCTTTTGGCTAAACATTAGGTGGCCCTTTCCTACATGCTCAAGGAGATGCTGATCGCCACTTTGGGGTCAGGAAGCAATTTTTCTCCAGGCCAGTTTGGCTGGAGATCCTGGAGGTGTTTTGTCAACTTTGGGGCACGGAACAGGGGTCACTGGGGGTGTGGGAGGGGGAGGTATTTATGAATCCCCTGGATTGTGCAGGAGGTTGGAGTAGATGACCCTGGAGGTACCTTCCAACTCTATGATTCTACGATTCTGTGGCTGCGATCACACACACTAAATAGATAATTCACTTTCAGTGCACTTTCCAACTGGATATGAACTGGCAAAATCCAGTTGGAAAGTACATTGAAAGTGGATTGAAAGTGGATTATTTAGTGTGTGTGTGATTGCTGCCTCTGTGAAAGCCAAAGTAAAAACCACTGTGGTTTGGCGGAAAACCCTGAGGAAGATCTCTGTATAGAAGTAATCCAAGACAATCTTCAGCAAGTTGATGGTGGAGCTGGCCCAAACACCTTTGGTGCCCATCTTCTTGCTCTCCCACTGAGGCAAAGCAGCTGCGTACCCTCCACAGTTGCCTCCCACCACAGGGTCAACAAGGCAAAGTGATGTGAGAAGGTGCAGCAGCAACTCTAGGTGATGTGCAGTGGTGAGGCAGTGCCTACACAGCTAACCCCCCAGGAGATACAGCATGATGCAGCTCTCTTCCCTCCTGCCTCACCTGAGTGCAGCTCCTCGGGGAGCCAGTGAAGGAAAGAGGGCTGGGCCTGTCCACCCAAAGGAAGGAGGAAAGGAAACAGCAAGATCCCCATAGCTGCCTGCTAGCACCATGGGGCTCCACCCAGTGCTGCCACTAGCTGCAGCCAACTCATATGGCACAGGAGGGGGTAGAAAAAGGGCTGGAAAGACCATTCCACCTCTGGCATCCTAGCAGCATCCTAGTAGTGTGCCTGCTGGGGACAGAAAATGCCCTGACACCAGTGGGCCTTGCCCACCAGCACTCCAGCAGCTGGTGAAAAAAAGATTTCTTTTTTAAAAAATCATCAGCAACGATGTGATGTCACTCCTGGGAAAACTTGTAAGTGACATCACACCTCTCTAGGAGTCCTAAAGAGGCATGTTCTCAGTTCTGGGTTTTGCCAGATATGATGCCATGTCATCACTGATGGACAACCTCCCATGTTTGGGCTGCGAATGGTCCCCCTAACGATGAGAATCCAAGAACTGCCAGTTTGGAGGCTGATCACAGCAGAACTCCGTATCTGACTTTCTCTTGTGTTCCCTACCTTGGTAATGTTCTTTGAATCCATAAATATTCATGGCAGATTTGGAGATCTTCCATGTGTTCCAGGAAGCCTCCTAATACATGCCATGTTAACATATATTCTTCCTCGTATCTGTATTATTCACCTTTTAACCTGCCCTTTGGACAGTTATTTGTCTTTAAAGCACTGGACTTTTTTCAGTAAATACTGTTTTGCATGATTTTGAATTTTTCCATTTCCCTCTTCAATGAATTAATTCAAGGGCAAATATCTTTTCACATTATTTGTAATAAGTCCACTATCAAAACGGAAGACTGTTCCACTAAGTGAAATTTCCAGTGAGATTATTTAAAAGAGAGAGAATGCTTAAAGAGTTTACCAAAGGGGGGAAAAACCCAGAGTGTTCTAAGAAATATGAGTGGAGTTCTTCCACAAACTGGAATTCCCCTCAGTGTCCCATTTATTTCTGCTTTTGAAAGTAAAGGCAATGAAACAAGTGCGAGCCAGCGGGTCAGGGAATGTGAGTGGGAATATGTTTGGAAGCAAAACTGCCTGGCTGCTCAGCATGAATCTGATGTGAGATGACTGAGAGACTAATTCAATATGGCTGAGCATGGATAAAAGAGCATGCTGATTTAAAATGACTATATAGAGGAGAAAAGCATGGGTATATCTAATCATCAGAGAGGATGTACAAAGTGCAAGAGAAAACAAAATGGTACAATCAGTAAAGCAGCAAATGGTTATCCTCCAACATGCTGAATAATGACAGAGGTAAAAATATGTCCATCCTGACAGACCAAGTCAAAATAATCAATGTTTTATATAGAAAATGGTTACTGAGTCGACTAATGAGACCAAAAAAAAAAAAGCTTTATGCTGGGGAAAACAAATGTGCATGTGCTTTAAAAGTAGGGATTGAACAATATTAATGCACACTTTAAGAGCAAGCTCAGGCATTGTGCTCCAACCCTCTTCCTTACTCGTCTTATTAAAATAGTGACC
The DNA here is from genome assembly GCA_029233225.1 of Lepidodactylus listeri. NCBI lineage: Eukaryota > Metazoa > Chordata > Lepidosauria > Squamata > Gekkonidae > Lepidodactylus > Lepidodactylus listeri. Next base: position 55,215,401 of record JARCFY010000009.1, on the reverse strand, counting down.
ATTTAATGATTCACATTAATTTATATTTCTTTTCAAGTGTTAATCTATTTGATATGGTTCCCTTTTTGTATTGTGTAATAATTTTCTAAATTATGAGTATTTATAATTACAAATTTAGAGATATGTCCCCCATGTTCATTACAAGCCCAAACCAAATTTCACATAAGTTTGGGCCCAATTCACAGTAGCTTTTACTTGGTGCCCTCCCCTCCACTGCTGCTTCCCTTCCCCCGGAACTTACCTGGCATCAAGGAGGCTGTGAAGAAATGCATTTTTTCCTTTGGAGGTTTGAAATGAGCAAAACTTTCACTCTGAGTTTTAAAAGTTTTTTTTCTCTCTGGACAGAGAACAGGAAGGAAGGAAAGAAGTAATGGAACAAGCTTTCCAGACCTACCTCAGCCCACCTTCATACAAATGCTAATAGGTCTAGTTAGAGACAATTGGATGGGCCAGTTCCACACGCACACACACACACATAGCAGGGAACAGAGATTTTGAGGAATTAAGACTAGAAAGACTTCAGGATGAAATTTCTGGAGGCTTCAGGAAAAGCTTCCTTGACCTGGCTTGACTGGATCAATGGGAGGAGAAAGCGAGAAGATAAAAACTCATGGAAGCAAGGAGGAAGATCTCTTTTGTGCCGAGTCCATCAGAACAGATAGAACTCTTAACTGAGGTCTTGAGGAGGCAGCCATTAAGCATGTGCTAGCCTGAACAGCTGGAGGAAGCTGCGAGGTAAAGGAACCTCTGTAGGGATCTATAAAATTCTAAGCTAAGGAGCCTATCCTATATTTTAACATTTGACGGGCATGTATAGAGAGAGGGACAGAGGAATTGTGTTTTACCCATTTATTTTGAGTCCCTTGCTCAATCTGGTGTTGTGCTAAAAGTATGCTTGCAGTCATTTTCTTTTTAATGACTACTTTATAACTTTTGATCCTGGTAGTGCTTCCCTGTACTGTACTACATAGACCTTCACTGTCCTGAACATGCTATTTTAAGAAGAGAGAAGAGAAGAGATTGGATTTATACCCCACCTTTCACTACCCAAAGGAGTCTCAGAGTGGCTTACAAGCTCCTTTCCCTTCCTCTCCCCACAACAGGCACCTTGTGAGGTAGGTGGGGCTGAGAGAGCTCTTTCCAGAAACTGCTCTTTTTCAAGAATAGCTGTGCCAGAGCTATGGCTTGCCCAAGGTCATCCATCAGCTGCAAGTGGAGGAGTGGAGAATCAAACCCGGTTCTCCCAGATTAGAGTCCACACATTTAACCAGTACACCAAACTGACTGTCTGTCAGGAGCACCGGCAAGTGGCTATTCCTTGAGGGGTGGCCAAGGCAGTAAACTGACTCCATGGTGACAAGGTGCTGGGCAGCAGGAGACACAGAGGCAAGGACTTGGAACTTGACCCTCCCAGCAGGTAATACCTACAGAGGTCAGGTGGTGGTGGTGGTGGTGGTGGGTTACCAGAGAGAAAAGCCTCTCCAGGTGTTGAGAAAACCTTGGAGGGAAGGGTGGAACAGGGCCTGCAGGCTGGATTGGGCCTGTTCCACCACAGAGGCCATGTGGAAAGTCTCTCTAGGAGGCTTTCATTCCTCACTTGCAATGAGTATGATAAAAGAGTAGCATCCCAGGCCTAGTGAATCTGGAGGCATGAGAATCTTGCAGAAATGTCCAGCACAATAGAAATCACTACTGGGACACTGCTGGGCATGTTCATAATTGTGTCACAAGTGTAAGGAAGGCTTGGGGCCAGGGGGCTTGAAGGATTACCTTACATGTGCTGTCCAACCCACCAGTCAAGATTTTTTTCCCAAGACATGAGTGTCTGAGCAAATTGTTGAGCTGATTAAGGTGCTTGATTCAACTGTTGTCAAGCTAATCAATTGCTGAGCTGATCAAGGTGTTTGATTCAACTAGCACTGCAAACAAGATCAGTTTGAATGTTGGTTACCTTTTTTATTCAAAATTGTATCGTCCCTGAGTAAAAACTTTGAGAGCTTGTAACGCACACCTAAAATATAAAGCTGAGAATTATAGCCCTGCATTTTTCCCTCTTTGAATTGCCCATTAAATTTTCTAGCTTCTCTTCTTTCTGTCTTCCTCTTTCTCCTTCCTCCATCTCTTGTGCTGGAGGCTACTTCGGATGGTGGTGGCAAAGGCAGCTAGTGGGAAGAAAGACAAACTATCTATCTCAAATGAGTCTCCACCTCATTTCTGCCTTTCTCCAGAATCACAGATGCTGTTTCAGATTCTCTGCATAAGGAAATCTCATCCACTGAATCTTCCCAAGAATGTTTTAACTGTAGGATTTCTGTCCTTTGAATAACGACAATGCAGATGCCAATGAGAGCTTTGCATTAAAAACTGAATTGCAAAAAGAAATTGGGGTGGGGAAGAAGTCTAGATGCTCAGTTGAGTTTAAATAGCTCAGTTTGTGGGAGTTGAGCATCTGCCTGTTTGTTTTTTTCAAGACACCAGACAGGGCAGACACTGAAATTGTCTTTAGTCATTATACTCTTCCATCTGCCCATTGAGAGAGAAGGATATCTATAACACATTTAGGTAGAAGAATGCAGAACGGTGTGGTGGAAATTCACACAGAAAACTGATTGTTACTCCTAAAAACCAATGATTACATTGGAAAGAGCACTTGAGGTTCAGGAAAACTACTGAGTTCCTGGTGATACCTAGATCTACCCTTTGTCACTTCTGAGTTGTACCCAGAAGTGATATAGAGATGTCGGGAATGTTACTGATGTAGTACACCCCCCAGGTCCTACCCCCAGCCCTCCCATAGGTTGAGGACACTCTAGCTCTGACTAAGATAGCCACACAGGTGCTTTTTGGACCAAATTTGGAAGATGTCCTTATTCAGCAACTGTGCATTTGGCACCAGGCACATGACTTTCATCTTTAGAGGCCTCACAAACATCTTTGTCTTGTGTCTATTGCTCTTGCTGCTTAACTCTTCTTTTCTTGGTCCAGTATTAATTTATTGGTTATTTTATTGTAATATGCAAGAGCAGAAACTCATTAGCATAATAGGCCACCCCCAAAAGCAGAAACACATTAGCATATTATGCTACACCCCTGACAACACAGCTCCCTCCCAGAATCGGCTTCCTCAGGTGCCCTGTGGCTTGCAGGGCGCATGGGAACCCAAAGGAAGGAAGGCAGTTTCTGGATTGGCTTTCCCATGTGCCCTGCAGCTACAAGGCGCCCTGGGAACTCGAGGAGGGGAGGCAGTTTAAACTGCCTTCCTTCCTGGATTGGATTGGCTTGGCTTCCCCAGGTGCCCCGTGGCTTGCAAGGTGCCTGGGAACCCGAGGGGTGGGGAGGCTGTAGGCGTGGCCAACTTGGAAGCCAGCCGGAACTCTGTTCTTGTGCGTTCCTGCCCAAAAATAGCCCTGGTAATATGTAATAGTGTAATATGTACCTCAAACTGTTTGACCTCTGAAGAAGGCCTCAGGGAACCTCTATGAGATTGTTAGGAAAACTTACATACATTGATGATTACACATAACTTTCTCTAGTGGGGTTAATAATGGCTTCAAGGTCTGTTTTGGGTCAGAAAAACAGTATGGAGCAAAAGGCTTCTCTCTGAGCACATCATGGTTCCAATCTGAATCAAGCCCCCCCATGCCTGGGAACTGAGTTCCCAGCACAGAATTCCAGATATAGGTTTAATCCAGCATCACTGAGTTGGCCATGTGTTCATCACATGGACTTTGTAATGTGTGAATTGGCCCTGATCACTGTCTGCCATTATATACACTGTACTACTGAGTGTATATGAAACTTTCCTTTTTAATATCTAACCTGCAGAACCAGCATGAGAAGAATTACCCCAAGGCGGGCACACCTAAGATGTGGGAGCCATTTTATTGAGTTTGCAATAAAAACATGCTGGCCAAAGTTCTCTCCATACTCCAAACCATACTCAAAATGCCAAGAATTTAGAAGCATTGTGTGTGTAGGGGTGGTGGTGGTTCTGCAACGCCTCTCATAGAGTAAGTTGCTAAAAGTCTTTATCCAACTCCTCCAGGTCTTGTAAAACTGCAATCTGGAAACTGAAAAGATAGATGATTCAAAGTGGAAGGTACTGCGGGAATGGTTATTAACATGCATCTTCAGAAATGGGACTCCTGCCAAGAAAATCGGAGGTTGAAAAGAGCATCTTGAGAAAAGGTCTCCTGAGAGCTGATAAGGAGAAGGCTTCATCAAAAGGAGGTACAACCTGTAGAATTAGCTCCAGTTCTAGGAGTGACCTTCAAACATTATTATTACACAAGGAAATCCCACAGAACCTGTAAGATTAATTCAGTCATTTTACTGATAACGATGCTACAAGTGGTATCTTCTGAAGACACTATAATTTTTTTTTAAAAAAAAATGCTTCCACTTGGTTTGAACACAGCTGAATAAATCCTGAACATTTGTTAAAACAAAATAGATATAATGAGTCCCAAGGCTATAAATGGATCATACTGGACCTATATTTTAATTACACATGCATCATTGGAATGAACTCTGATGGCATTCTCACAGACAAATTGTAATGAGTATGTCAACTCTTATGATCATGCCCTGTCAGTGTTTTGAAGTCGTTTCCTGCAGTATCCTCTTCAAGTTTACCTGAATTAGAACTTCTTCTGTAGCAAAAGACGGATACGACTACTCCACAAAGCTACTCAAAGAGATTCAGAGCTGTAAACCATGCTTACATAACCATTATAGCAAAATGACAGAAATAACACTTGCTATGTCTTGTTATCTTACCACCAAATATAATCCCAAATGACATCATTCTGCCAAGGTTAAAACAATTCAGCTAGCAGGTCTATCTTAACCTTATTGTTGCAGTTTTAATGCAAGTTACTTAGTACATGACAAAAAAGTTTGGTTGCAATAGTTAATATTTAATCATCTCTTTAGAATATTTTAAAAGGTAGCTGTACCACACATACTACATTTAATTTAGGGGGAATACAGTACAGAGTTACACATTCTCTAACTGAACTGGAGCTGGGATTTGCACTAACATGTTTAGGGTCTTATGTTTAGGGTCTTAAGAATGTTAATGGCTCATCCAGTCACACAGTGGCCAAAAATACCAGATGCCATCAGGAAGTCCACCAGTGAGGCTAGGACACTAGAAGCCCTCCCACTGTTGCCCCCCTCTCCTCCATTTTATGCTCACAACAACCCTGTGAGGTAGGTTAGGCTGGACATGTGTGACAGTTCCAGTGTCACACAGTAAGCTTTTATAGCAGAGTGGGGTGTCGAACATGGCTCTGCCAGATTTTGCTCTGATACTCTAACCACTACACCAATGATCTAGCTGTCAATTGACTTGAATCTGGCATCTCTAATACAAAGCTAGTTTATAATGCATGAACCCTCATATAATCACGGTGTGGGTACTGCAGCCACTCCTGTACAGAATTATGTGGCAGTACAATTTCTATGAACCAGCACCTCTTCCTGGGTTAGTATGTCCATATCCAGCCTGTTCCCATGATGACAGTAGCATGTCAGGAGCCACTTTCCCCTCAACTGAGAGGTTAAATGGGTGTGAAACTAGAAGTAGCCCATAGACACAGACTATACCATGACTGCAAATGGCAAAATTATTGTTGAACTAATTCTTCCCAGAGAGATGAGCTGTGTCCAACCTTCTGTGGTTCCCAGCATTTAATACAGAATGAAAGGAAAACAAAAGTTAACACAGCTATTTTATAACTTGCACTCACAGTTAAGCTTTCCCTGCTTGAAATGCAGGGCTTTACTTCTGAGTGAAGCAAAAGGTTAAATACTGCAAATTGTATAAGTGCCCAAAAATGAGAAGGGCTGGTTGAATAACAGTGACTGTTAAATGGAGCCTGCTAATAAATTGCCTCTGCTTCATAGGCATGTAGATAGGAAACACAGTTGTGTTTGTGAGAAATGGAGGTGGAGTGTGGAGGAGGTGTGAGAAATTAAAATGCAGGACAAACATTTATTCACTTGTCCTCTCATTCAGTGTTCTCTCTCTCGAGAAATTCTGGTGTTGAAATCTGTATGCTATACAATTTATATGTCTATCCATGATAATGTAATAGATGAATACATACACTGACTGCTTGCAAAAACAAATGCTTATATAATACTAGTAAAATGCCTGCCATAGTGATGGAGGAGGGGTTTACTTCTGAAACTGCTGGGAGACAAATGTGCCTCTTTGTGCTTTGTGGCCACCTGTGAGGTCACCATCAGCCAAGTCTGGGACACCAAGCATCAAGGCTTAGCTCTCTCCCTTCAACTCTGTCCTGGATTGCAATTCATTTAGCATGTCACATAAAATCCTGTGATAAGGGCAAAGTTCAAACCAGGGGACTCTGGCATACAAAAGCTTCCCATGCAAAAACCACTGCACCAAACCCTTTTGATTCCATGTCTGACACACAGCGGGGTGTATTCTTACTCCCACTACTGATCAGCCCTCCCCTACCCCCTTTGCAAGCAAAGGCTTTACTTTTGAGAAGGAAAAGTGAATCACTTGAGGTTAGAAGCAATGCTCCCTCTAAGCTGCGGAGTCTTGTGAGCAAAAATTCTACTTTGTGAGCTTTTGGCATTAAAGTTGTGAGCGAGCGATTTGGCTACTGCACAAATTAGTTTGCTCTGGAGCCATCCGTCCTGAGCTCAGATAAAAATGTGTGAGCCGGAGGCTAAAAAACTGTGAGCTAGCTCACACTACTAACTTAGCTTAGAGGGAACACTGGTGAGAAGGGTTTATTAGGGATAAGAGAAGGGGCCTAGTTTAGAGCTTTCTATAATTAGTCAGTACCATCCTGAGGGATTCGACAGCACTGTTTACTGCTATGGAGGACTATAGTTTCCTTTGCTCTGAAGGTAGAGGAAATTATAATCCCATATTTCCTGGCAGAAAGGACAATCGATGAGCACAGGTTTTGTCAGTTCCTTTGTTTCTAATTCAATTCAGGAGGCAGGAGTTCCTATAATTCTCAAATCCAATGTCCTGGGGCAGGAGCAATATTCCTAAGGAACGTTTCCAGTCACAAAAAATGTCAGCAAGGCATCTCCTGTTTCTGGCATCCGTTCTCACAGCTTTAAACAAACTGTCCTTCTCAAAAGGGACAATTTGAAGGGACTAGAGTACTTGCAGGAAAGGGGAAGATCCACCTAGTAGTCCCCCCCCGCCCCCGTTTTCCTTTTGGAATCTTGAAATGATGCGAGCATGGGTTTTTTTTAGTACTAACAAATAACGCTCCCATTTAAAGAGTGGAAATTGAAGCATGCCAATATAGCCATACATCACTAACAATCTAAAAAGTGGGGGACCCACAACAACTTGCGCAGCTGGGCTGGGAGACTGGGAGTGGCGGAAACTAACCAAAATAAGTCCTGTAATGCCTTTGATTGTGTGGAACACAACAAACTATGGCAAATCCTTAAAAAGATGGGAGTACCAGCCCACCTCACATGTCTCCTGAGAAACCTGTATAGGAGTCAAGAAGTGACAGTGAGAACTGGATATGGAACAACTGATTGGTTTAGCATTGGAAAAGGAGTACGACAAGGATGTATATTGTCACCTTGCCTATTTAATTTATATGCAGAGTACATCATGCGAAATGCCGGCCTGGATGAATCACAAACCGGAATTAAGATTGCTGGGAAAAACATCAACAACCTCAGATATGAAGACGATACTACTCTAATGGCAGAAAGTGAAGATGACCTCAAGAGCTTCTTCCTAAGAGTGAAAGAGGAGAGCACAAAAGTTGTCTTGAAACTCAACATCAGAAAAACTAAGATCATGGCATTTGGCCCCATCACTCCTTGGCAAATAGAAGGGAGAGTAATGGAAACAGTGACAGATTTCATGTTCCTGGGATCCAAGATCACTGCAGATGGTGACTGGAGCCATAATATTAAAAGATGCCTGCTCCTTGGGAGGAAAGCAATGGCAAACCTAGACAGCATAATAAAAAGTAGAGACATCACCCTGCCAACAAAAGTACGTATGGTCAAAGCAATGGTATTCCCAGTAGTAATGTATGGTTGCGCGAGTTGGACTATAAAGAAGGCTGACCGCCGAAGAATAGATTATTTTGAATTATGGTGCTGGAGAAGACTCTTGAGAGTCCCTTGGACTGCAAGGAGATCAAATCAGTCAATCCTAAAAGAAATCAACCCCGACTGTTCCCTGGAAGGCCAGATACTGAAGCTGAGGCTCAAATACTTTGGCCACCAAATGAGAAGGGAGCACTCACTGGAGAAGACCCTGATGCTGGGAAAGATTGAAGGTCAAAGAAGAAGGGGACGGCAAAGGATGAGATAGTTAGACAGTGTTATAAATACAACAAACATGAAATTATGCAAACTCTGGAGCACGACGGAAGGCAGGAAGGCCTGGCATGATGTGGTCCATAGGGTTGCAAAGAATTGGACTTGACTATGCGACTGAACAACAAAAATGCCATGATGTCACTTCCAGTTGCATAGCGATAGAGTTTCAGGGAATGATGTTAAGATAATCATGATGTTGGCATAATCACTTCTGGTTATGCTGGCAAATGTGCCATTGCAACCTTGCTGTATGGCACTTTGGCCCTTCCATTTCCCCCCATCACCCTATTGAACAGTGACAGGGGACCAAGGCAGAGAGCATGAAGCTGACAACCAAAGCAGGCAAACAGGTCATCCTAATCGGCTGGGCCCATTTATTTATTCATTTGGTTTATATCCTGCCCTCCCCACCTCTCGGCGGGCTCAGGGCGGCTACCAACATACAGTAAAATATACAGTATACAATATACATATCCTTAAAACATTTAAAATGCAAGATCAAACACACAGCATACCCTATTTCAAGATGGCATCTTTATCAGAGTGGCATCTTAGATGTCAAAACAATCCAGACGGTGGGAGCCATTCAGGCTGGCGGATTCTCAGTCAGGCCAGGGCCAAAGATGTTACTGTTAGGCAGCCCCTACTTAAAGGCCTGGTGGAAGAGCTCCGTCTTACAGGCCCTGTGGAACTGTAATAAGTCCCACAGGGCCCTGATATTATCCGGGAGCTCATTCCACCAGTGTGGGGCCACCACTGAAAAAGCCCTGGCCCTTGTAACCACCAACCGGGCCTCCCTCGGCCCTGGGAGAACCAGGCAATTCTGGGATCCTGATCATATGGGAACATATGGAGAGAGGCGGTCCCTCAGATAGATAGGTCCTAGGCCATATAGGGCTTTATAGGCAAGCACCAGTACCTTGAACCTTATCTGTTATGCTATCGGCAGCCAGTGCAGTGCTTTTAAGGTGGGCTGAATGTGCTCCCATACCGGGAGCCCCAACAACAGCTGTGCCGCCGCATTCTGCACCAGCTGAAGCTTCCGGATTTGGGACAAGGGCAGCCCCATGTAGAGAGCATTACAGTAGTCCAATCTTGAGGTGACCAAAGCATGGATCGCCGTAGCCAGTTCATTGCATTCAAGGAAGGGAACCAACTGCTTGATCAACCGTAGATGATAAAAGGCTGACCTTGCAGCGGCTGGGCCTCCATCATTAACAAGGGGTCCAGGAGCACTCCCAAACTCCTCACCTCCAATGCTGGTACCAGTGGCACCCCATCGAAGGCCGGGAGAGGGATCCCTACTCCTGGTCCACTTCGACTCAGGCACAGGACCTCTGTCTTTGTCGGATTCAATTTCAATCGGCTCTGCCTGAGCCAACCAGGCATGGTTTGCAACGCCAGGTCCAGATCACCTGGACTAGAGTCTGACTGACCACCCAACAACAGATAGAGCTGGGTGTCATCAGCGTACTGATGACAACCCAGCCCATGCTTTGGGGCAATCTGGGCAAGGGGGCGCATGTAGATATTGAATAACATTGGGGAAAGTACTGCTCCCTGTGGCACTCTGCAAACCAGCAGGTGCCTTTGGGAGAGTTGGGTAAGTTAGATACCGGCCGATACCAAATAGGGTAAGTTAGATACCAGCTAATAGTTTGCCAATTCGGCCAGATCTAATGATGGCTTCTTTAGGAGGGGGCATATCACAGCCTCCTTCAGGGCACTAGGGAACACCCCCTTTACAAGGGATGTACTGATGATCTCCCTAAGTGCCCCTCACACCCCTTAATGGCTTGCTTTAATTAGCCATGATGGGCACGGATCGAGTCTACAGGTGACCAACCAAACAGCCAAACTTTCCCCGGCATCCCAGACAAAGCCGACACACTCTATGCCCACAAGATTCAGTGGCAGTAGTGCCCTGAAGGTGTAACTCTCCCGGATGAACAATGCCACTCCTCCCCCCGCCCCTGAGTCTGGGATTGGTGGAGGACCGATAAACCGAGGGGGGCACCATTTGGGAGAAAGACACCGTCTCCCCTTCTTGCACCCAGGTCTCGGTCACACCCGCCATGTCCACATCCTGCTCTGACACAAAGTCACACAAGGTTCTGGTCTTATTATTGATGGACCTGGCGTTACACAACACCAGTGTCGGAGTGGGGTTCTCTCTCCTGATCCCCCTACCTATCACCTTCAGGATGGGAAACAGATTGGAAGGGGACCGAGCTCGACCACATCTCCATTCCGTTCCTTTCCATTATGTGGTGGCCTCCTCTGGGACAGGCCCAGTTGTTCCCTTTTATTTATTAATCGTTTTATTTAGAACATTGATTAGCTGCCCATCTCCCATGTGAAACTCAAGGCAGCTTACAATATAAATAAAAATATAATAAGAAACATAATAAAACAATATAAATAAAACAAGAATTATAAAAATACATAAAAGGTCACAAATTTTAAAAACCCTCCAATTAGGACAGCCAATAAATAAAAGCCAAACCAGTCAAATGCACACCTAAATAAAACTGTCTTCAACTTCCTCCTGAAGACCAGCCCATAGCCAGAAAATTATGGGGGAGCAGCACCGGGGGGAATTGGTGGGGTGTGACGTCCTCCAAGTCTTGTAAAACTGCAATCTGGAAACTGAAAAGATAGATGATTCAAAGTGGAGGGTACTGTGGGAAGGGAGTTGGGTACTGGATAGAGTATACCAGCCTTCTGGAAACCAAAAGAGTCAGTGAATATTAAATAAAGTGTGCTGGAGTGTTTGGAAATCACTGAAACAAGAGTATAACCTTAAGGATCCTAAATCACTGTGAAAACCTTATAAAACTCTCAATAGCCTGAAACATATAAACTAAAGTCTGTGTATATACTGAGTTCTATCAGAGTTCTATATTGAGTTACCTCAGAAACTTTACCCCTGATTTCACTTGATCTTTCCCCTCTATGTTAAATAAAATATTTTGTTATGTTTAAAAATCAAAATGCCCCAAGAGCCATTTAAGTTGTTTCCATTACAGCAGGCTCCTGATCCTTCCCTCAGGTTCCTGGGCTGAGCCAACAGCCAAAATAGCGTTCTGTGACAGGGTGGGACAACCAGGGACAGCCAGAGTTCTTCAGCAAAGAAAAAAACACATTACTAGAGTGGCTCAGTCAGTAAAGGGTAAAGAAAAAACAGAGGGAAAATCTTGCCTCTGGGGGACAGAAGTGGACTGGGCCATTATAGCTGCCTTTTAAATAAAGCTTTTTAAAACTCTGCTGGGATGTTTAATATCTCAAAGTTGGTTGCTTGGCTGGGCAGCACCTGATAACAGAGACACTGCCAATGAAATAAAAGTTGGTGGTCTGGTCCCTCTGAAGTTGTGGATCCAATGCCTGACTGTTCCATATACATTCATGGCTATTAATGGAGGAAGAAGTCTGCCATCCCGAAAGGGGGCTTCTCTGCTGATCCCCTCTCATTCCAAGCCCCCTTATTCTGCCACACCTCTTGACAATTCAGTGAAGCTGAGAGTAACTGGGCAAGGTTATCTAGTGAGTTTCGTGGCTGAACGTGGATATGAATCTAGATTTCCACAGCCCTATACTCTTCTGTATCAATTCATGGAAATGGAACCTAGTTTTCATATTTATAATACTAAAAAACCCCAGTTGATTTAGAGTCTAGACAATGTTGCCCATCACAGAAGAGGTACAGACTGAATGACCTTTCTGCTGATATCAGATACATTTTGTCATAGGTATATGTCTTAACCCAATAGAACAGAAAAATCTCAGTCATAGAATAATGCCTTATCTTGGAGTTTAATGATGCCTTGATTAAAGCAGGATATTGTGCCATAAATGTGAGAACCTGACACACAATCTCAAATTAGGAAGAAGCCAAGCAAAATATGGTCACTTCTCCATTTTGCTGTAGGAATTTATTATTGCTTAAGGTCAGAGGGTTAAATATTGTAACAATATGCTTTAAATTGGTTTGATAGTTTTATGGTGCCATTTTGAATTGCACAATTCACTGGTGAGTTATAGTTTATTTGCTGTGTTGCAGATTCTGAATGACTGAACTCAGTGGGAGCTTTACTGTTATTTGAAAAGCTACAAAGATTTTTTTTAAAAAAATGAAGAATGCTAATAGAAATAAGAAGACAAGGCATATGCAGCAATAGTACTTGCATCTGGTTCAGTCATCCATATCAGAACTTATATAGCTTTTCTAGTGCATAAAAATGTTTTTAAAGACTGTATAAAAAAGGATGTAACATAAACTCTAAATATTGTTTTTGGAGTTTCTTGTGTGTAGTTATGGCTCAAATTATCATAATCCAGACACTGATTCAGAGTAGGATGATTCTACATACAGCAGGGAGGGCGGGATATAAATCTCAAAAATAAATAAATAAATACATTCTTAGTCTCAGGTTTGTGACCCACACATTGACTTGGAGGATATAGGGTCAAAGATCAAGCTGAACCAGGCTATCTGAAGCCCCATCTGTGGGTGAGCTGATGAATCACCATAGTTTGGAAGGACGAGTCCTACAGGAACCTAGGAACAAATAGCTCAGACAAGATGATGAATCTTCTTTTGAATTGCCTTGCCAGATAGATGCCTGACATGCCATGTTTCCTTGTTCTCCTTAACCTGAGATACCAACAGGAGAAACATATGGGATGGATTAACGGAAAAGCATTCTAGCCTAACAGTCTATGATCTTTGGAGAAATACTGGTTTATAACCTGTCTACTAATCTGGGAGCTACAATGTTATGAAACATAGTAGATATAATTTCTGACACTGCTTCCTCCTGACCCTGCCCACAGTCTGTTCCTTAACCATTTCACTAATAACATGGAAACCTTGTATATTATCTTGTTTCTGCTATGCAGTTCCATGTCTCTGGGAAGAAGATGGATTTTTTGCTTTGCAAGATGGCTTCTTTTTGCCATATAATAGCTAACACCAGGGCTCCGTTGGGGCCGGAGCGAGGCGGAGCGCCGCTCCGCCAGTGAAGACGCTGGGGGGCGGCCACATTACAAAGCCCCGCCCCCAGCAGGGCCGCCGCTGGGTCGGACCCCCTCCCACCCCCCCCCCGCTCAATGTACCCGAGCCGGCGGCAGGTCGCCGGCCGGGGAAAAAACCCTCTCCCACTCCACACCCCCGCGCTCCCACTCCACACCCCCGCGCAAAGAGACTCCCACCCACCCACCCCGCTCAGTGTCCCCGAGCCGGCGGCAGGCCGCCGGCCGGGGAAAGAAAAAACCTCCAACCCACCCCCGCTCAATGTCCCCGAGCCGGCGGCAGGCCGCCGGCCGGGGAAAGGATCCTTTCCCACCCCCCACCCCCGCGCATAGAAACTCCCACCCACCCACCCCACTCCCCATGTCCCCGCGCCGGCGGCAGGCCGCCGGCCGGGGAAAGGATCCTTTCCCACCCCCCACCCCGCGCATAGAAACTCCCACCCACCCACCTCACTCCCCATGTCCCCGCGCTGGTGGCAGGCCGCCGGCCGGGGAAAGGATCCTTTCCCACCCCCACCCCCCGCGCATAGAAACTCCCACCCACCCACCCCACTCCCCATGTCCCCGCGCCGGTGGCAGGCCGCCGGCCGGGGAAAGGATCCTTTCCCACCCCCACCCCCCGCGCATAGAAACTCCCACCCACCCACCCCACTCCATGTCCCCGCTCCGGCGGCAAGCCGCCGGCTGGGGAAAAAATCCTTTCCCACCCCCCGCGTAAAGAAACTGCCTCCCTCCCACCCAGCCACCCCACTCCATGTCCCTGCACCGGCGGCAAGCCGCCGGCCAGGGAAAGGATCCTTTCCCACCCCCCACCCCCCCGCGCAAAGAAACTCCCTCCCACCCGCCCTACTCCATGTCCCCGCGCCGGCGGCAGGCCGCCGGCCCGGGGAAAAAATCCTTTCCCACCCCCCCCACGCAAAGAAACTCCCACCCCAACCCACCCCAACCCACTCAAATCCTTTCCCACCCCCCCACGCAAAGAAACTCCCTCCCTCCCACTCACCCCACTCAATGTCTCTCTCTCTCTCCCCCACCTACCTACCTACCTACCTTCCTGTTCCTTCCCTCCTTCATTCCTTCCTTTTCTTCTCTCTCTCTGTCCCCCACCTACTCACCTACCTTCCTCTTCCTTCCTTCTTCTTTCTTTCTTTCTTCTCTCTCTCCCCCACCTACCTACCTACCTACCTTCCTGTTCCTTCCCTCCTTCCTTCCTTCCTTTTCTTCTCTCTCTCTGTCCCCCACCTACTCACCTACCTTCCTCTTCCTTCCTTCCTTCCTTCCTTCCTTCCTTCCTTCCTTCCTTCCTTCCTTTCTTTCTTCTCTCTCTCCCCCACCTACCTACCTTCCTTCCTGTTCCTTTCATTCCTTCCCCCCTTCCTCCCTCCCTCCCTTCCTTTCTTCCTTCCTTCTAACACACTTCCAGTGATGTCAGGGGGGGCGTGGCCTTCTGACACTTCCGGTGACATCAGGGGGTGTGGCATATGCAAATGAGTTATGCTAATGAGCTCCTGCACCTCTTTTTTTACGAAAGGACCCCTGGCTAACACTATCATAGTGTGGCTTTTTGAAGCAATCTGCTGCTCAAAGGAGAAGCAATGAATCATTCTTCAGAGTACGCACAGCTATACAGGGCTTAGTTCTGTTCCAAGGGGGTGTGAAAACATGTTCTATCTGGGAGGTCTCAGTCCTAATTACTCTGGTTGTTGAATCCCTGACATTTCTAACGTTAATGCCTTGGCTTCAGTCTTCTCAGCCTGCCTCACTGCCTCCTGCTCACCTCTCTGTGTTTCTACCCTTTGTCCTATGAATTCTGACTGGGCAAGGCCAAACAGTAACAATTTTGGATACTTCATATGCAGATAAACCATACTGTTGAAGGAGATCTCTACAGATGCATGCACTTGAAGCCAATGATAAGCACAACTTTAGACAGGAAGAGGAATCTGAAAACTGGAAATATCGTAGGAAGCAGCTATGGAGGACTGGATCCTGTCAATACCTGGATTGTGGATTGGGGGAGGTCAGACCCAGCATTGTGTAACTTCAGAGGCTAGCAGGGGGGAAATGGGGGAGCTCACTGGCATCATGGCAATGGACTACACCACTTCTGGTGAAAAAGTGGAAGTGACATTATCACATCAAAGCAATCCTCTAAGATTTACCCAAATGTCTATAGTTTGAAGCCCATTCATGAGTTAAGGCCTACAAAGAAGCAATGGCCTATTTGTGAGGCACAGGGTTGCCAACTTCCAGGTGTGGTTTGGTGATCTCCCTGAATCACAACGGATCTGCAGACTGCACAGATCAGCACCCATAGAGAAAATTGCTGCTTTGGCAGGTGATGCTGGAAGCAAAGCAATCATGGCTGGAAGTAGAACATGAGAGGCAGAGGAGGTGGAAGAAAAAGGAAGGCCAGGAAAGCTCTCCAGCACTGACAAGATGCCTTGTGGGAAAGAAGGAAGCGAGTCTTGGGCCGTGTTCACTCGGGCAGTTAGATCCATTGCCCTTGCTGTTCCCTTATAAATTTAAAGTGCACAATCAGACAACAACATCTGTCTGTCAATCCCCAGTCATCCAAGTCCCCTCCCCCCCTTGCGTGTTTCTTTGATACCTGAGAACATCCAGTCTTGTTCGTCTGAGCTAGTTCCCAAATGGATTTCCTGCTGTCTGATCACACTCTTGTGCACCCAGGCTGGCAGGTCTGACTGATCTTGTTTTCTGTCCACCATTTTTAAAAAAGTAGTTAGCAATGTGTGCACAACTGCTTATTCGCACCTCTCTCCCCCCCCCCCTTTACAGAGGCTGCTCAAAACTCTGTTTTCTTTTTTAAAACCCTAAAAGAAAGACACCTCTATTCTTCAGCTTTTTTCTGTCCTTTGGGGAAGGGATAAGTTGAAAAGATTAGAGGGAGGACGACAGTGAATTCCATATCCCAGTATGCTCAGCAAGTGCCTGTGCAATTGCTCAGAGGGCAAACTTGTAAAAAAAATGGCTGACAGCCCCACGAACTACATATCCCAGCAGGCCATCCATGCTTGTGGGCATGCTCTGAGGACCAACTTTTTGAAAAAAATGGCTGATGGGCTGACTGATCACTCCAGGTCCATCTGATCACTCCAGGTCCAGTAGAAGCACTTTGAAATGCACTAAAAGAGGTGAGTCTGATCATGATTCTCTGGCACAAAATAATCTGGCTCAATTAGAGATGGGGCAACAGTGGATTGAAGTGCCCATCTGAATGTGACCTTGGATGTTTCCCACTTTGGGCAGAATTAGTCTAGGGCCTTGGCCCCATGCAAATCAATCTTTACTGTGAGAAAGGCACCAGCTGGGCAAGCCCTTGGCAAAGAGGAGTAGGAAAACTCCTCTTGGCCTAACCCTTGAAGTAAGAACGGCTTAAGCCAAGATGGCCACATAACTTCTTAAAGCATGGGACTCTGGGAAAGCAAGACTGAAAAATCTGTGGAAGTCTGAGAAAAGACCTCAGTTAACTATCAGCAAGGTTGGTTTTTTAAAAAAACTGAGTATTAGGCTGAAAATTTGCAGCCATCCATTATTTGTGATAAATTTATCTCAAATGTAATTTCTCTGATGTAGCTGAGGGGGAAGAAAGCTGGAATCCCAAGGTATAGAGCAGCCTACATTGAAGACTTTAACAAAAATCTATTATTTCATTAGAAATGTACTTTACACAAATTTGTAATGAAATAAAACACTTGAGGTTATATCTGGTATTAAAAGAAAAAGACACAGTTGACCCTTGATCTAACAAAAAAAAACCTCACATGGGGCTAAACTATATAAAACATGAGGAGCTGGCCTATAATGAGTTGTTCCCTTGATTGAGACCTAGGTCTTGGATTATACAAAGTAAGAAGTCATTTGCTGTGATTTGTCTTATCATTTCCAGTCAGCTGGTAAAGGCCTCAGAATTGGAGACCGACAACCTACAGTACAATCCTAAGCAGTTACATCAGAGGCCTGACCTGACAAATTACACTAGGGACCGTTACCTGGCCTGGCAACCAACAGATCAGGGGAAGGAGACATTGCAGGGTAGTCATTGGTAATAATGTGATGACAATTCCAAGAAAAGCTGGTCATGACATCAGTTCTTTCTAGGAATCACCAGACTGGTTTTACCATATAGTTTCTGGCAAATCCTAAAGAGGTTTGATGTCACTTTGGGGTTTTCTCCAAAAGTGACATCACTCCATAGGCCCAACAGCCATTTTTTGTTTTATTTTTCCCCACTGCCACTCTGAGTGGTAGCAAGAAATGGGAGCCAGGGATGGGGATCCCCTGCTCTCACCGAGGGGACAGACTCTTCTACTTCTAGGAACTACAAATACTAACCATATTTCTCCTGAGATGCATTTTTTCTGCTTCACCTTCATTTGGTGAGTTTTCTACATAAAGGCTCTGTTTCTTGACAATGGAATGTATTGTTCTCTAAATTAACTTATACTGCATTTAACAATCTACTATAATCTTGGAAGAGCATTGAAAAATATAGAATAAGTGCTGAACTGCTTCATTAGTATGTCCACATTTAATTCAAATACTAGGGGAAATATTTTTCTTTAGCATTTCCTCCATTCAGTATCAAAATATTTATTTATTTAGCACTTTTTTATCGCAGTCCACTTTCTTCAAGGAGCTTAAGATGACATACATCAAATCCCTCCTTTCCATTTTATCCTCATAACAACTCTGTAAAGGATAGCTAAGAGAAAAGCAGACTAAGGACTGGAATCTTGGTCTCCTAGATAGGGTTGGAAAATTCCTTGTAGAGACAAGGGACTTCAGTGAGTCCACCCTCAAAAGCTGTCATTTTCTTTGTGGGAAATGATCTCTGTAGTCTGGAGATCACAATTCCAGGAGATTTCCAGGCCCCATCTGGAGGATGGAAACCATATGCTCAGATCCTAGTCTAACCACTACGCCATGCTATATGTTTCCAAGCAATATATTAGTGGGAAGTTCAGAACCACTTGTGTGCTACTTTTAGAATTGCTACTTTTCTGTATAAGGTATAAATACAAATTCTTGTGTATCTCCATCTTCCACCAAGAGCCAGTTTGGTGCAGTGGTTAAGAGCAGCGGATTCTATTTCAGAGAACCAGGTTCGATTCCCCACGCCTCCATTTGAAGGCAGCTGGGTGACCTTGGACCAGTTGCAGTTCTTTCAGAGCTCTCTCAGCCCCTAAAAACAAGTCTAGCTCACCGCTAGCATAACACTATGAACTAGAACTTTTGGCTGCCAGACAGTCTTCGGATCTCCTGGCTATTCTACGTATAATGCCATATGATAATTATTATTCCATCATGTAGGCCTAAGTATAATCCTATAAGCTTTGCTCAAAGTTCCATCACCTTCTTTCAAAATTTCCCATTTGAGTGCAAGAATTTGTAACTAAGTTCTTAGCATTAGTTCAGTGACATCCCCTTCCCCCACTGGACTATTTTTGTTTAGTTGGGTTAGTACTGAACTATGGGTGGTATTTACCCCTACATAGCACAGCCTATTAGTGTAGCTTATTTAAAAATATTTACAAGGAAATAAAATACATCAGTGCCTGGTCTAAACTGTAACACACTCTTGGGCACCAAATTGCTAAATTTATGAAAAGAAGAGCAAGGATCCCTACATCAGTAGTGTATAAGGAAGACTTCGAAGAGAATTGTCACAATACAAATTATTAGTATTAATATCTATGGCAAGCATATTTCTGGGAGTTTTCACTGATGCTCATAGTCAACAACTAAAAGTTATCCTTTTATCAAGACAAACCAAAACAGCACAAATGTTCAAAGTTCTCTAGAACCCCTTTTCATGGTAGGTATTGGGGGGGGGGGGGTAAAGGAAGGAAGGGGAGAGAAAATAAGTTGTCTCAGAATATGGAGGGAAATACCCAAGTCTGATGTTGTATTACTGAAATGAAATACAGGACAGGCTGCAGAGCCAATTGGATGAGATAGTACAAAAGAGACTTTCAAGTTGAACCAATGACTGCAGGGCAAAGAAGTGGAGGGGGAAAAGATACACTTATACAAAAGATTTCTTATAATTGGGTGTCCTCTGACCCAGAGATCACTATGGCTCCAATTCTCAAAGCACTTTACTGGTGCAAGCCTCATTGAAACAAATGTTGCATATCTAGTTACAATATACTACACCTGCCAATGATACCATTAGATAACTTCAAGCCCCTTTAATTAAAGATCCAATGTTATACTAGGTTTTCCTTAAAGTCAGGATATGGAAAAGGAAAAAGGAAATCATTCTTATGCTATGGATTTGTTCATTCTTGGGAGGTAACATAGCCTCTTGCTATGAGAAACAAACCCAGAGCAAATTATATATATATATATATATATATATATATATATATATATATATATATATATATATATTGATGTTGTGAAAATGCAATAAAATACTAGTCATTTAAAAAGGCTGCAGTGACACATTTGGAAACAAGAGGTTGTTTAGACAATCCACGTAACTAAAAGCTCTTCAGAAAAGTTTTCGTCCTGAATGATTTAGCTCTCCTTGGCCTCATTCAATAGGCCTCATTCAAAAATCAGAAATTTGTGTGGTAGGAGAAAGCTCCTATTCTTTCAGTCTTCCATAGCTTTTCTTTTTCCTGTTAATATAGGTGGTATTCAGGGTCAACTGGAAATAACTGGAACCAATATCATGTATTTCCCTGGGGTGGCATAAATTCTAGTGATGGTACATACAGGTGGTACGTGTATTACTACACAACTACTATAGTGTAGTGACCCAGACTTCTCCTCCATTGCTTGATGGCAGCACAGGCAGGTTCCCAGCCAATGTTACATGGAGTTTGGCACAGCTAACACTATGCAGTGAGGGCAAAGGCAACAATGCCATATATTTAATGCTAGTAGACACTCTCCATGTTTGTGCAGCCTTGGCCTGTCTTGACCTTTATTGCTGTTAGCTGGTAATGTTCACACACACACTAATTACTCCTCACTACCCAGTGTCAGATATAATATTCATATCACCTGCAAGCATCACAGCTAAGGGAATCCAATGATCCATGGAATTGCTGAGCAGTCGGGTTAGAACAGATAAAAGGAAGTACTTCTTCACCCAAAGAGTGATTAACACGTGGAATTCACTGCCACAGGAGGTGGCGGCGGCTACAAGCATGGACGGCTTCAAGAGAGAATTAGATAAACATATGGGGCAGAAATCCATCAGTGGCTATTCACCACAAAGTATAGATAGGAACTCTCAGTCTGGGGCAAGTGATGCTCTGTACTCTTGGTATTTGGGGGGGGGCAACAGTGGGAAGGCTTCTTGCCCCCACTGCTGGACCTTCTGAGGGCACCTGGTGTTTTTGGCCACTGTGTGACAGAGTGTTGGACTGGATGGGCCACTGGCCTGATCCAACATTGGCTTCTCTTATGTTCTTATGACCTTCCTGAGCAAAGTGGAGACACTACTGACTGCCAGAGAAACAGTTGGGTGAAAAGGACCTCAGACTTTAAGGATTAAACATATGACGTTGTCTTACACTGAACTGGACCATATCTATCATTATTGACTGTTCTGATTGGCATCAGCCTTCCAGGCTCTTTTCCAAAACCTACTAGATGAGATCAATTGAAATGAAGATGCCAAGATTTGAAACGAGGGCCTTTTGCATGCCATAACTCCTGTCCTGAGTAACAGACCCTTACACATATTGTGTTTCCTCTATATTTTCACCATTAATCTATCAGTGAGCGGGGTTGCAATTGCAACCCCAATGTAAACCCAGAATTGCCCATGGCAACATATGGGCATATTCTCCGACTTATGAAGCTCCATTACCACATCCTCTGCTTTCTATGAATTGGTCTTGAGTAAGAAAGGAAATTACTATTTTTTTAGCATGATATATAGCACACAATAAACCATAAACATGAGAGAATAGTAAGAACTGTTTTCTTCCACTTCCCACATTGTGGAAGATCTTGCCATGAAATATCCATTTCAGAACCATTTCTTCACACTTCTCATATCAGGATTTTCTATAAAGTTGGCATGTTTAACTCTCACTAGCATTATACTTCACTTCATACCTGTATGTCTATTCTAGACATGTTGTTCAGTCACTGACATTCAGGCAATGTGACTTTGACAGTGCTGACTGCAGGCATATTCCTGAGAAAACCAATGAGCAACAGGATTAATGAAGTGTCTCTGCAGAAGCACTAAAACATGAAGTTAAATTATACTGCATTTCCTTCTCTCATAAACTCCAATATTTTAAGATTCTTTATCATCATTTATGATTGTACATGAAAATACTGCTTTGAACTCACTATGAATATAGTAAATAGAAACATTAATCCTAGAAAACATATTGAACCTGGGTAAGTAAATAACATACTAGATTTTTTTTAGCAGTCTGGGAGAATCCTGGGCAAATGGCATTTGGCAACCTGTTTAAAAGTTTCTCCTCTATATCTCTTTCTTGGTAAGTCAATGGAGCAGCTGGACACTTCACAAATTCACTTGAATGATACTGGATTTCACACTCCACTATAACAGTAAGAATTTTTATCTTACTTACTTACTTGATTACTGTTTTCACAACCAGAGTCATAAACAGCAGAAAATTCTTTATCAATATTCCTAGAAGTTGATTGGGATATTTGCACCATGTCGCAGTTATTAGAATTAATGATAAGATGTTAGTAACATGGACCCACACTGGTTATCCTAAGGGCTTCTCTTAAGTAATTCTGCCCATTCTCAGTCAGGTCTCAGAGAGATGTAGACAAATGTTTCTTGGGCTTCTTCAAGGATTCATCTACACTGTTTTCCTGGATGGCTTTCCCAGGCTAACCTGATCTCATCTGATCTTAGAAGCTGGTTAGACCTTAGAAGCTGGGAGACCACCAAGAAAGTCCAGTGTCCTACACAGAGGGAGGCAATGGTGAAAGCACTTCTGTTTGTCTCTTGCCTTGAAAGCCCTAGGGGGTTGCTGTAAGTCAGCTTTGACGTGATGGCACTTTCCATCACTATTTTCCTGTTCCACATTTCCTCTAAACCAGGGATGCTGAACTCATTTGTTATGAGGACTGGATTTGACATAAAAGTTACTTTGTCGAGCTGGGCCACGTGTACCATAAAATGTAATGCAGGTAGTGGAGATATAAACTTTATGAAGGACACAGACAAACCCAATTAACAATATTATTTTTTACTCAAAATACAAACAAGAGCAATTGATTCCTAGCAGTGAAAGCAATTGATTTACTAGGGAACCCACAAAAACCCCAACAAATGTATTTGATCATATGCAAGATGAGTTTTTCCAAGGGATACCAGAAAAGGGGGAGTGTCTTACACTTCCATACAAATTAGCTACTTTTTGTATATATAGCACTTTTAGGAGACGAGTCGTTGTCCTTGCAAGTAAATAAGGTAGTTTTCCAGCACCACCCCTTATGCCCAGCCTCAGCAGCCAAGCATGGCTACACTGTCTCTCACTCTTTGTTTCCTCTCTTCCCCCATCCTACCTCTAAGAATCTTGAGGAGGCACACCGGACTCCCCCCCTCCACCACCACACCACCAACAACAACCACCCTGTGAGGTGGGCCAGGCTGGATGACCAACCTCAGGTGACCCAGATGATAGGGTCCTGGCTCAGGAGGGGGGGGGGTCTAAACCAGGCTTTTCCAGATGCCTCACCCCCAGTTATCCATCCCTCCTACATTTCCCACAGTATCAGTGGGGCTGAGGGAAGGCCTGATGGAGAGGCTGTTTCTAAAACCTCCAGGGGGTGCTTTTTGTTCTCCCACAACCCCTTTTCCCTCGCAGGATGAGAACAGGTGGAGGGAGAAGGGAGATCCCCATCCTCCACCCACTCCAACACTCACTCTGCCTCCCAGCTCTGCGAATGTTAAGATATACAGCAGCTACATCAGTGCCCCCTTTTCCATTTGCTCCTCCACTCACTTCCAAGGCCAGGAGGTCTTTCCCCTCAGAGCGACATGCACAAGGCAGCCCAGTTGCCTCCTAATCCATGTGCCGCCCTCCTCCTCCTCTCGTCCCCACTGGCCCTGGCCCTTTGTCAGCAAACTGTGGCTCTGTGCGGCCATTCTCGCCAACCCTCCTCACAGTCACTGTTTGAACAAATGTGAAGCTGGTTGGTGCACCAGTGGCAGTGCTGGCCGCTTGCCTCTGCCCCCCCCCCCATGAAGTGGCTTCTCCAATCCTTGCTGAGCTGCTATCAGAGGAGGCTGGAGGAAAAAAAAGATACCTCCTCTTTCTCTGCCTTCGCATCCATTCTCCTCAAAGTATTTTAATTTAGCCTCTTCACCCCACCCCCTAGCCATTTCCTTTCTATTTCTTGACAGCTTCAACCACACACACACCTCACCACATGTGCCTGCTCACCCCCCAAGGAGCTTCCTGCCTTCCCTTCCCTGCACCAGTTGCTCGCAGGCCAGGTAAGAGCCCCTGGGCCTTATGTTTGACACCCCTGCTCTAAGCAGTGTTTGTGGAGACTGCAATACCTTCTTTTCACTCTGCTCTTAATTCTTCTTGACGATCCTCAGGTCATCATTGAAAACTGGATGCTGGCAAGCAAACTGTATCTCAGCCCAATAATGATGATCCTGGAGTTACAATATAAATATTGTCAATAAGTTCATTGTGCATTCGGTGTAAATTTTCATCACTACTATTTAAATCTATTTGTACTCAGCATCAACTCTGGATCACTTTCCCACTTTTGTTAGTTTCTGTAAGGAAGTGTTATACAGTGCTGTGTCTCTGCCAGTTTGACAGGTGGGGAATAACATTGCTGTCATATTTGCCGCTAGCCTTCTAACTTAAAAAGTGTTAACTAGGTTTTTTAAAATATATATATATACATTAAGAGAGCCATGCATTATGCAACCACAAAATTGTAGTTGAATTTATGCTATTGCCTCTTAAAAAGTACAGTTTCATACAGTACTGGAGTGGGCTTTACTTCATCATCTCCTACACTGAAGATTCATTTTGGGTTACATAGAAGGTAGTAATCAGGACAGGCACTTTTAATATTACTAGCTTGCTAGCATAATAGTGCATGAAACCCATGCTTTTCTTCCTCTAACTAGAGACAGACAAAGATGGGTTTCATATACTCTTATACCAGAGACTCAGTGTTCACTTTGGTTTAATAGTATCTCAATTACTGGGCACTTCACATACATCTCATGGTTATCCATGGCTTCAGATTCACTGCTGAATGTGACTCCTTTGACAAGCCCTGGTTTGGGCGTGATTTATCGCTAACATTGCATTCACAAATGCAAACAAGATCTTCATGTTGGTAATGAAATGTCCCTTGCTGTTCATATCATGTTGCAAAATTTATATTGCAATCCTAAACAACATTACACAAGAACACATGAAGCTGCCTTATACTGACTCAGACCACTGGTCCATCAAAATCTGATTCTGCAGTGTCAGGTTTCCTCTTGCCTGCACTTCTATTCATCCACTGCTTTCCCTGGTTTCTGCAGACGATTTCGCTTTCTCAGGTGCAAAAACACAGTTTGCCCCCTCTTGCTGCGCAACATCGGAATCCCCTGTTTCCGGGAAGTTTTCCAGTCCCAGCATTGAACACATGGCAACCTAGTGGGAAAATATTTGCTCATCCGGTGTTTTTCAGCTCTAGGGCCGCCCTCTTCTCCCCTCCCCATTTGCATGTTCCACCCACCAAACTCATGTTACCGCTGAACAGTGTCCAGCTAATTAGCTTATTGTTTCTGATTCTAAGGGCTTTTTTGCTGTTCACTATAGCAGATAGTACTGTGGAATGTTAGCTTAAAGTTCCTATCTAATAATCAGAAGGTTGTATGATCAAATCTCAGCTGGGATTTTGATGGGGTTTTTTTTAAAAAAAATTGTATTGCATTTGTATGCAATTTTGGCCATTATAGCCTGCTCAGTTATTTTCTTAAAATATTTTTAAAATAAATGTGAGAGGGAGGAATGCAGTTTTGCCCATTATACCCTGCTCAGCAGCTTGCATTCCTCCAAAGCATCACATTTGGTTGACATCAGTCAGAGCCTTCCCCCTCCGCAATTTTAGATTGCTCTTGTAACGTTTGCAGTAGGATTCTTTAAAAATGTATTCCAGGTCATATAGAGAGTCTGCCTGCCAAAGATCTGTTCAAACGCTTATTCTGCCTCATTTTACTTTGTTAAAAAGAGACATTCCCAAGCTACACTTTCCCTCCCAGCTCATGACAACTGAACATTCGGTTTGGATTCCTTGAAGTGTGCATGTGCGCGCACACAAACACACAATCTAAGTAAATGATGGGGAAATTGCAGCAAAAATATGCAACAGAGGGAGGGTAATAGGCGGGGTCAGTACACATGGCTGATGACCCCAAATGGTGGTGGGAAGGGAAAATAGGTCTCATCACAGACATACTGCATGATGGGAGGCAGCTTTGCCCCATTCAAAGATTGTGGAACTCAAGCAGAGGGTTGGACACTGGAAAAACAACGAGGAAGAAGCCCTAGTGCAGAGCAAATGAAGCAAATTCAAAGCTTCACAACCTCATGGCGAAGAAGAAGAGGAGGAGGAGATTGGATTTATATCCCGCCCATCACTAACTGAAGGAGTCTCAGAGTGCCTTACAATCCTTTTTCCTTCCCCTCCCCACAACAGATACCATGTGAGGTAGGTGGGGCTGAGAGAGCTCTTTTGAGAACTGCCCTTGAGAGAACAGCTCTGAAAGAACTTGTGACTGTCCCAAGTTATGCCAGCAGCTGCATGTGGAGGAGTGGGGAATCAAACCCGGTCCCCCCAGATTAGAGTCTGCACTCCAAACCACTACATCAAACTGGATCTCACTGTTCTGTGGAAAAGGTCAAGATCAGTATTGTCTACTCAGACTGGCAGGGTGTTTCACATCACCTATCAGATCCTTTTAACTGGTGATGGTGGGGAATGAAACTGGGACCTTCTGCATGCAAATCAGATGCTCTGCCACTGAGCCATGACCCCTCCTCCTCCTCCTTTTACTCTCTTCTAAATCAATTGAAGTGAATGGAGAAGGGCATAAAAGGGTGTAACTCTCCTTAGGATGGCTCTGCAAGTAAGTTACTGGCTAATGAAGTGCTAACTATGTCAACTGAATGCAGAGGTTCCCCTTAAAAATGTTGTTTCCAATTTTTTTAAAAAATTCAGGGACATAGAGAAGTATCAGAGATTAGCTCATCCATTGTTGCAGCAGATAAGACACTTTAAAGCTATTTGTCTTCTTACAGAAGTATAACCATTTGATATCCTTGAAGTTCTGCATCTTTATCATCTCTTAAAGATGACTATTATTCTAATTCTTACCATGGACTTTCATGTTGAAAAAGTCAGCTTGACAGATAGCTCTGCAGCATATGGATGATGTCACCTATCTTGCAGCTAGTTGGTGATACCTCATGGCTTCAATTATCTATTTTTGGCCTTGATGCATGACCAGACTCCACTCCAGTTCTATAGATGTGAAAATATAAACTGCAATGAAATAGAGTTGGCAGCAAGAATTAGTGTTAGATTTTCAATAAGATTAAGGAGGTGAATGAAACTGATTAGATGGTCCCTTCATTAATTCTGCAGGGATCTTCCTTGCTTTTATAGTAGGCTGGAAATAGGCCAGGGGTTAGTACAGATAGTAGCTGTTCAGACCACAATTACCAATGGAAGAATGGTGGGGCTGAAGAAGGAGCTTTAAATCCCCAGGGCTATTTTCCTTTCCTTAGCACATTGACCTCCCCCACATTGTACCTTGATACTAAGGTAATATGGAGGGCCCTTTTTGTAGTACTGGATCTAGTAATTATTGAAGGTGTCTTCTAAGGTCCAGTATGCTTAATATTATTTGTATAGTCCTTCCTTTCCTGGACACTGCATTTTTCATCTCAGCCCCTTCTTTGTCCCCCACTTCATAGGTGAGGCAGGGGGCTACAAGGGTTAGAGGCTTTCCTGGGGGTGGATGACTGCCCCATGGCTATGGAATGGTCTTCCTGAATTTGGCATCACAGTTACAGTGCCATCCTAAACATGCATACTCAGAAGTAAATTCCATTTACTTACTCAATACCAAACAGTTACACCTTCCTTAACCCATTGACTTCTGTGAAGAACTGACCTCAAAAACCAAGATGCATAGTGCATCAAACTCAAAGATCTGGGAGATTAGGGATTAATGCCTCATTAAAAGCAGTTTGAGTGACAGGCTGCTGCCTGCTTGCACCTCCCCCTTCTCTCTGATTGGCCAGTGCCAGCTGAGGAGAGTTTTTAAAAAAATCTTGTGAGTCTTGTCAGAGAGTCAGTCAGTCATCCTTGGATTTTGACTTGGCAGTTGCCAGTCAAGCGGAATGTGTGTGTGTCAGTCTGAGGAAAACAGACAAGTCACTTGGGAAGTGAAAGGAAACAACTCCTAACCTTTACTATACACTTACTATACACTATACATTTGGGGGAAAGTTCAGAAAGAACTTAGAATCTAAGTGACAGCACTAGCTGAATTCTCTGTTTATTCACTGTCTCCAGAACTGGGATTAAGGTTTTCCAGAAGAGGTTGGACAGCTAATGGAAAACTTCCAGCCTAGCCAAACAGAAAAGGGTTATCACTCCTAGGAAAAGGAGGATATTCCTTACCCAGTTAGTCAGAGTAGGGATGTGCACCAAAAAAATTGGAATTTTTCAGGTTCATATCTACCAAAGTCAAAAAAAATTGGCATTTGCCGATATTTCTGAATCCCAGTATTGGTATGATACTGAGGTTCAGGAATTATCAGACTAGTGCCATTTCCAAAGGGGTTTTATAAGAGTGCTCCTGCTGAGTTACAATAAAAATCTCTGGCCTGAGAAAAAGCCAAATAATTTTTTTAATGCTGGGTAGGACACAAAGAAAGTTATCTTTCCTATTATATAAAGCCGTTTTCAAGATTCCAAGGGGCAAGATTCCATGGGGCGCCAAAATCAATTGGATGGATGGACTGCCACTCAAAAGGGGGTCCCTGGCCATTGGCTGGATTCTCTCCCTGCTTTGCCTCAGTCCCGCCCACAGAGCCACCGGCCAACATCCTGGCCTCAGTCTGGAGGGAGCCAGCGAAGGGGAAGGATCCACTCTTCTCCTCCTCTCACTGCCAGGTGGGTCTAAGTGTCCCCTCAGTGGCCTGCTTCTGTCAGTGAAAAGACAATGGACTATCAGCATAACCCCCTCCCCCACACACTGCCAGCGTGCCCAGAATAAACTGTCAGGATAAACTGTCAGAAACAGGGGGCATTTCACACAGCACCCCATAGCGCTTCAGGACTGGTACAAAGAACTGAAGAATGCTTGGGAGGAGGCTTCAAGGTAAACCGGCTCAGGAACGCTTCCCCAATGGGAGAGGCACGTTTCTGTGTGAAAGATCTGTTGTCTGGAGTTCAATTGCAATACCTGGGGGGAGAGGAGAATGATGTCAGCTGCTTCGGTCCCCATTGCAGAGAAAGACTACTTTTCCTCCAGGGGAAGTATGGTTGTCAATATCCATGTGAGGGCTAGAAATCACTCAGAATTACAAGTGCTCTCCAGATGGCAGAGATCAGTTCCCCTGGAGAAAATGGACTCTACTTCCTTATACCCTGCTGAGATGGACCCTTTATGACAGCCAGTGTGACATAGCATTCAGGGCTTCAGAGCATGGTGGAGGCTGTGAAGAGGGGATGGAAGGTTGAAGAGTGAGGTTGATGTTGGCTGAAAAGGAGATAGGGTTGCCAACTCCAGGTGGAAAATTCCTGGAGATTTGAGGGATGGAGCCTGGAAAGGGTGAGATTTGAGGAGGGGTGGGACCTCAGACAGGTACAATGTCATAGACTCCACCCTCCAAGCCAGCGAGTCCCTCATGGGGAACCATTGTTGCCAATCTCCAGGTGGGGACTGGAGATCACTCAGAATTACAACTGTTCTTGAGGGGGGAGGAGATGGAAAGCTGAAGCCAGGGGGCAGATAACGATACATTGACAGTTGGCTGGGAGGTAGGATTGCCAACTCCAGGTGGGGACATTCCTGGAGATTTGAGGGGTGGACCCTGGAAAGGGTGAGGTTTCAGCAGGGGTGGGACCTCAGACAGGTTCAATGCCATAGACTCCACCCTTCAAACCACCCATTCCCTCATGGGGAACCATTGTTGCCAATCTCCTGGGGAGGGATGGGGATCATGCTGAATTACAACTGCTCTTCAGATGGTAGAGATCTTCCCCTGGAGAAAATGGTGGACTCAGAGGTCACCACAGCAAATTGACACTGAGTGCCCAAGGCCGGGGCACTCTCCCAGAGCCTCTTTCTAGAGCCTGTTGTATTTATTTCCACAACGGGCCTTATTCCTAGTACGTTTATAATTCAAACATGCAATTAAGAGGCTGCTCAGTCAGAGTGGTGAACAGTGTTTTGGTGGGAAAATCTGCCTCACAAAATAGAAAAAGCAGGGGGTTTTCATAACTTCAATGGGCCTAGAATAGGTTCCCCAGCACTGCATCAGCAAATGCAAGATTTGGGGGAACGTGCCTGGGGAAGGCAGAGTTTATGAATGATGTGGTGGTTCACCCAGTTGATGCTCTAGACTGCCTCCCGAGTCTGGGTGCTCTTTACCATAAAGACAGGGAAAATTCCTATAGCACCGCTAAGTGGGGGCTTTTTTTTTTCTTCCACTCCTCAATTCCTCATTTGCAGGAAATTGGGGTTGGGAGCTGGAGATTGCCTGATTTATATGAGGAAGTGGAAAACCTAGTATCTGCTTATGCTGCCATCCTCCAGGAGCAGTCTGCAGTTCTCCCAGAACTACAAGTGATCTCCAGAATACAGAGATCAGTTATGGAGAAAATGGCAGTTTAAGAGGGTAGATGTTATGGAATCACATACCTCCTGACCTGCCTCCCCCCTATTGCCAAATTCCATCCTTCCTAGGCTCAGCCCCCAAATCTTCACAAATTTCCCAAGCCAGAGTTGGCAACCCTATCTTAGGCACTATAATTCTCTAGTAAGTGTGCTTAGGCCTGGAGCCCAATACAGAAGCATGATTTTTCCTCCATTTTTCTTTCCCTTTCTGACTGAGCCACCCTAGTTACCTGTTTTTTTCTTTCCCAAAGAACTCTGGCTGTCCTATCCTGTCACAGTATGATATTTTGGATGTTGCCTCAGCCCAGGAACCTGAGGGAAGGGTCAAGAGCCCCCTTTAATTTAAACATAGGCTTACCATTCCTTCAGGGGGGCTGGGGTTTGCCTGCTTTAGAGCCCCCCAATCAGCTGGCCTGGATCCAGCCGATGGGGGAACCCCGCCCCCAAAGTGCCGGGAACATAGCAATGTGCCCAGTGCAATGATGTCACTTGGAGGCACTGGGCACATTGCCAGGGGGATGCTCTAGCACTGAACCTAAAAACTCTATGGTACCATAGAGTTCCTGGCTGAATGCTAGAGTGTCCCCCTGGTGACATGCCTAGTGCATTGATGTCACTTCTGAGTGACATCATTGCAGCGTGCACTATGCGTGTGCACCAGAAGATCCTGGACAGGACACTCAGTCCCCACACTGACAAAAGATAGGAACTTGGCAACCCTACTTAAACAACTAAAATAGCACTTTAGCGTTTTGAAATTCCAAATTAACAAAATATTTTATTCAACATAGAGGGAAAAGGTCAGGTGAAATCACAGGTAAAGTTTCTGAGGTAACTCAATTTTGTGAGATAACTCTAATCTGGGAGAGTTGGGTTTTATTCCCCACTCCTCCACTTGCAGCTGCTGGATGACCTTGGGCAAGCCATAGCTCTGTACCAGCTGTTCTCTCAAAGACAGCTTGGGAAAGAGCTCTCTCAGCCCCACCTACCTCACAGGGTGTCTGTTGTGGAGAGGGGAAGGGGAAGGAGTTTGTAAACCGCTCTGAGACTCCAAGTGAGTGAAGGGTGGGATATAAATCCAATCTCTTCTTCTTCTTCTTCTTCAGATCCCTTGGAGCAGCCTGTCACTCAAGGCACTCTGGCTCTGTGAAGAATGAATAGTCCTTGAGTTGTTTACACAGCACTTCTAAACTTTTACAAAGTGCAATCCGTCACAACATCCAACTCAGTCTAGCCCTCAAGATGGCCCTCTACCTTGACATGATTGATCTGGTCACCTGGATCCACAGCATGGTAACATCAAGACTAGACTACTGTAATACACTCTACATAGGTCTCCCCTCAAAGTCAGCTTAGAGACTCTAGCTGATACAGAATGCTGCAGAGCAAATATATTACTCCTATTCTGAAATCACTCCATTGGCTACTCAACAGTTACTCGATTCAACTCAAGGTGCTAGCAATCACTTACAAAGTGATTCATACCCTTGGTCCATCAGATATGCAGTCCACCTTTCTCCCTATGCTCTACCATAACAGCTTCACTTGCAGGTGCCACCCTGCAAATGGGCAAGATCAGCAGCTGTGAATATGCTCCTATTATGTAATTTCTGCATCATTTAACATGTCATGTTTAAATGTGTATGTTTCGTTTTAGCTTCCTTTCAGCACTGTTTCATATTTCTGCTTGTTTTTAGGTTTCTGCAATCCAAATCCTATTGTATTGCTTACTGAATGTCCCATCCTGTTGATTGTATTGACTTATACTGTGTAATGCCTTGAGATGCGGATATGGTGGCTGCGAGGAAAGAAGAAATAGTGTGTGGAAGGGGATACAGGGGAAAGTGAGTACTTGCAGGTTCCCCACAATGCAGCTGTGTCTGGCAGCACTGTGCAATTCAGCCATATTTTTCCTGGAGAGAGGCTGCCAAGGTGAGAGAAGGAGAGAAAGGTGAAGACAGGAGACATGTAAAGGTAGGCTGGCTGGTGGGTGGAAAGAAAGAAGGAAGCCAGGAAAAAAGAGAGGCTATGGGGGCTTTCAGGGAAGGGAATGAGAAAATAGTGGGGCAGGAGAAAATAAGATGCCCCCCAAAGGATCCCTCACTTATCGTTATATTTAATTCTCTAACTGGCCCCATCTGTGGATCCTGACAGTTTGACATATTTATTGCTTTACAACTGTTGTCCTTATAACCTTAACTTGTTATTTAGTGTCACTTTGCATATCTTGAACATCATGTTACATGTTAATTTGCTGTTCATTCTGTGGATATGAGTTCGAACCTTCCCTGCCATTCTAATGTATTTGATAAAGTGTGCATGCACATGAAAGCTCATACCTTTGTTGGTTTTAAAGGTGCCACTGGATTCTAAATTTGTTCTATTGATACCTAAAGAGGGACAACATTTAACATTGTCAAGTAATTACAGACTGATATCATTGTTGAATAGTGACTACATGTTATTTACAGCAATTTTAGCTGAAAGACTTAAAATAATTCTTCAGAAATTTATACATGAAGATCAAAGTGGATTTTTACCCGAAAGACAGCTGAGACACAATGTTAGGACTGTTCTAGACATCTTAGAATCAGGGGTCATTTCAAGCAGGAGCTTGGGGGAGCGCAGCTCTGGGAGTTGGTGCCAGCCCCTCCCCCCTGGCGGGGAAATGCCTGCTTGTGTCATGGCTGCAGCAAAATGACCCCGTCCCCTGGAAAGGTCCTTGTTCCTCTGACCAGCCTTCTGAAGGCTTCAGCCACCACTGAAGCTATCCTCCCAGAATAGTGGTATTTCTGAGGCTTGGATTAGTAGCTGTCCCCTCTTTGCCAGCTCTTCTTTTCTTTCTTTCTTTCTCTCTCTCTCTCTTCTTTCTTTCTTGCCTTCTGACATACTTCCGGTGATGTCAGGTGGTGTAGCATATGCAAATAAGTTATGCTAATGAGTTATGCTAATGAGTGCCTGCACCTCTTTTTCTATGAAATTACCCCTGGACAAGATAAAAGAATTGTAGGTGTAAAGATGAAAGGAGAATCTTATAAACTGAGAGCCTTTGCTGATAATTTGATGTTGGTTTTGGAAAATTCTTTAAAGGGAATTGAAACTTTCATGATTAAGTTGAAAGAATCTGGTGCAGTAGCGGGTTTTAAAGTTAAAAAACAGAAGACTAAGATAATAAAAACAACAAAAAATGAAAATACAAGACCAAATGAAATTGATAAAGAAAACGGTTTTAAAATTGAAAATAAGGTAAAATATTTGGATATCACCTTGGCCAATACAAATTTTATGTTATTTCACAATAATTATGTTAAAATTTGGAACAAAGTTTAAAAAGATACATTGAGATGGGATAAAATTCAACTGTCACTTTTGGAGAGAATATCTGTAATTAAGATGAATGTCTTACCTAGAAAATTATTTTTCATTTCAGATATCTGGTTTTGACAACAGATGTGCCATTTAAACAATGGCAGAAAGAGATATTAGATTTGTATGGCAAGGGTGGGGAACATAAGTTAAATATAACATATTACAAGATGCAACAGAAAGAGGAGGTTTGGGCTTCCTGGATTTGAAATTGTATCTTGCTGCTTGTTGTTTAGTGTGGATGAAGGACTGGATCTTGTTAAAAAATAAAAGATTATTGGAGTTAGAAGGACATCACTTGAGGTTCTGATGGCACAGATACTTGATATATGTAAAGCTAATGCAGAATTTAATAACCGTTACGTTTGATGTGCCATTCTGAGAATATGGAATAAATATAAACCTAGGATTTGTCAGAAAATACTCATGTGGCTATCAGCACAAGAAGCTCATTTTAGAAGAGAAATGACAAGTTTGCATAAATGGTTATATCATAAATACAAGGTGAATATAAATTAAAATATAGAGAAGATTTGTTAAAAGAAGGTTATACTTGTCATTGTTTTTCATATTTACAAATCTGGGAAAGGTTTAAAGTAGAAAGAAGGTATTTTGATTTTGAACAATTCAAAATTAAATTCAATTCACCCTCAGATATGCAGACGATACTACTCTAATGGCAGAAAGTGAAGAGGACCTAAAGAGTCTCTTGTTAGGAGTGAAAGAGGAGAGCACAAAAGTTGGCTTGAAACTCAACATCAAAAAAGCTAGGATCATGGCATTCGGCCCCATCACGTCTTAGCAAATAGAAAGGAAAGTAATGGAAGCAGTGAAAGACTTCATGTTCCTGGGATCCAAGTTCACTGCAGATGGTGACTGCAGCTATGAAACTGAAAGATGCCTGCTCCTTGGGAGGAAAGCTATGGCAAACCTAGACAGCATAATAAAAAGTAGAGATATCACCCTGGCAACAAAAGTCCATATGGTCAAAGCAATAGTATTTCCAGTAGTGATGTATGGCTGTGAGAGTTGGACCATAAGGAAGGCTGAGCGCTGAAGAATAGATGCGTTTGAATTATGGTGCAGGAGAAGACTCTTGAGAGTCCCTTGGACAGCAAGGAGATCAAATCAGTCAATCCTAAAGGAACTCAAACCTGACTGTTCCTTGGAAGGCCAGATCCTGAAGCTGAAGCTCAAATACTTTGGCCACCAAATGAGAAGGGAGCACTCACTGGAGAAGACCCTGATGCTAGGAAAGATTGAAGGTCAAAGAAGAAGGGGATGGCAAAGGATAAGATGGTTAGACAGCGTTATTGATGTGACGAGCATAAAGTTGGGCAAGCTCTGGAGGGTGGCAGAGGACAGGAAGGCCTGGCATGATCTGGTCCATGGGATCACAAAGAGTCAGACTCAACTGTGTGACTGAACAACAAAAACAACTGAAACCAGAATCTTTTCTTTTGGGATTAATGGACAAGGAGATGGAAAAGAGTCATGGAGCTTTGTTTTTATATATGACTATGGCAGTGAGACTACTATATGCACAAAAATGGAAGAGTCTAACAATGCCTACAATAGAAGAATGGTTGGAGAAGATGTTGAAACTTGCAATGATGGCCAAACTTACTGTGTTGATTAGGGAAAAGGCAGTTTGTTTATTACTAACTGGAAACCCCTTGTAGACTTTTTACATAACATAGATAATAATGATTTGATGATTTGTGTTTTTCAGGAATAAAAAATGTAGATAATAGAAAAAAGAGAGGCCTTTTTTGTATGAATAGAGTTAGAGAAAATTATGTAATCAAGCCTATATTTGTCATAGAGAAAATCGGAAGCCTTTCCCCTCCCCCTTCCTTTTCTAATCTATGTGGTGTATATCTGTTTGTCTTGTTTGCTGTTTGTTTTCTTTTCTACTTAATAAATTTAAAAAATTAAAAGTGGAAAGGAGGCATAGATTCCAGGAACATTAAGAATTCAGCTTTCTTTGTTCCTTTTCGCTAATCTCTTTTGCTTCTAGTAAGTTGGGAAAGGGTGAATGACTGAGTGGTGAGTTTCTCAAGAATCACATGCAGTTTCTCCCCACATCCCATCCCTTACACCAGCTCTGTTAGGAACTTCTGTTATCCCAGCCCCGTTAATGACTTCTGTCACTTTTTATAACACAGTACAAATTTAGAAATGAAGGTGATAAGAAATGTTGGAAGTAAGAGCTCATGTTCTGAGTCCCAATGCAGAATCTAGAGTCCATTTTTTCCTAGACTGGGTCTGCACAGCTCAGTCAATTAAAATTTGTAACATGCCTTCTTGAAATCATTCCATGTAAAAGTGCTATTAACATACAAATTATTACTTATTTCAACACTAAAAATAAACTAAGCTAGTATATTGTCAAAGTTACTGAAAGATATCAGAAATATACCAACAAAACTAGTACATAAAACATCAACATAGTTTATCTGGAATAAACATTTTATCTAGATGGAATACTTTAATTATAGTGTACAATGAGATAAATTACTATAACCAGGTATACTAGAAAGAGGTGGTGCTTTCTCAGTGTAATTGAAGTTGGAAAGAAAAGCATGATAAGGAGGGGGGGGTCTCTTAAGCATAGAAAATAATAGATTGTTTTATCTGTTACAAAATACCCAAAGCAGTATTTAAAAATATTAAAACAGCAAAAGAACAATTTTGTAACGACAAACCATAAAAATAATTAATATAGCAATAATAGCCCAAATAGCAGAATTCTTTTTTACTTATAAAACAATATTACGAAGTATTAAAATACAGGTTTGCATCCAGCCAGCTTTCCCACTGGTGAAAAGTGGAGGAAATAGTTCCCTTTTTCCACTAAAAAGGCTACGTTGGGGATCGTGAGACCTGCATGGGCAAAAGCCACATGGGGGAGGAGTTATAGTAAGAAGGAAAATTGTGAGATTTACTGAAAAAGCTGGCTGAATACAACCCAAACAAAATCATAAAGTATTCAGGGAGCTCTATGATGCCCACGGGTACCACACTGGAGATCACCTAGGACGAAAGATGAATTTTTAAAAAAAGAATGCGTTACCTAAAACTCCCAAGAAATGTAGCCAGGCAAGCATCCCAGTAATTTTTTTATTCTGAATTTGTAGCAATGCAGCCTTTGAAAAGATGGTAGATGGAATGTGTACTAGTGGACATATTTGCTGTTCACACCACAATACAGGACAAGTTTTTCAAGCCCCAATGCAGAAAAAAATCACCATGAATAAAAAGAACCCTGAAGACTCCTCTTGCTACAGCTAATCATGTACTGCATTTCTGTACCTTCTGCTTGCAGTGATAAATGAAGTCCTGACAACATTTATCTGAATGACAAGAACTGCTGAATCAACATGAATACAGAATGGAATTGAATGGGTATGTCTTTGGGCTGTAAATCTATTTGAGTGTTTATATCTATAGATCAGTTTACCCCACTGAGATAGGGGACACACCCATGCTAGTAATTCAGTGTTCAGATATGCTATGCCCTTTAAAGAATTGCTCTTCCACAAGGCACATATGAAAAAATATATGCTTGTCTGTGCTTGACATCACAGCCACTCCATGGATTAATGAATTCACTGTCCTCTAATTCCCCCTCATTATGCACCTTTGTTTTATGTGAGTAGCCAAATGTATCAAAATTCATCTTAATGAATGTGAGTCATTCACCTCATAGAAAAGGCAGGGTTATAATGCTGTAAAGTAAGCATACCATTAGGAGTGCTAAAAATAAATAAGCATTACCTGCAGATAACCTAAGCCATAAAAGGACACACACAATGCAGATCGTTTTAAAAAGTCCTAACATTCCTTTTAACTGATAACCTAAGCAGCAATTACTTTACTGTAGATTGAAGCCGTGTAATCAAATAACCAGTGCAGAGGAACTATTCTGAATTTACATAGATCAACAGAAGTTGAAGGCAGAATCTAATCCTGTAAATTTCTATGACACTGGTGGTGCAATCCTAAAGAGATTGCACTGCTTAAGTTTGATCTTCTACCAGGGGTGTCAAACATATGGCTGGTGGGCCAGAAGCAGCCCATCCAGGGCTTTTATCTGGCTCATGAGCAACTGGTCATTACCTTTATTACCAGATGACAAGGCTGTGCATTATGTCACAAATGGAATTCACTGCCACAGGAGGTGGTGGCGGCTACAAGCGTGGACAGCTTCAAGAGGGAATTAGATAAAGATATGGAGCAGAGGTCCATCAGTGGCTATTAGCCACAAGGTATAGATAGGAACTCTCATTCTGGGGCAAGTGATGCACTGTATTCTTGGTGCTTGGGGGGGAGCAACAGTGGGAGAGCTACTAGTGTCCTGGCCCCACTTCTGGACCTCCTAATGGCACCTGTGTTTTTGGCCACTGTGTGACAGAGTGTTAAACTGGATGGGCTGTTGGCCCGATCCAACATTGGCTTCTCTTATGTTCTTATGTCCCTGTGTACTTCCCAGTGCTAATGAGTAATGGGCGGTGGAAGTGGTAGGGTGGGCATCAGGGAGCTACTTTAAGGAAATACTGTAAGAGTGTTAATGCTTTTAAGCATGTTTGTATTTTGAGTAAAAAATAATATCATTAGTTGGGTTTGTCTGAGTCCTTTATAAAGTTTATATTGTCCCATGCCTGGCATTACATTTTATGGCACACATGGCTTGGCCTGCCAAAGTGATATTTATATCAGACCTGGCCCTCATAACAAATAAATTCAACACCTCTGTTTTACCTGGAAGTAAATTCTGCTAAGATTATGAGGACCAATGATGTGGTTGAGACTGAGATATTTGACTCTTATCTATTTATTTTATTTATTTGTGTTGTTTATAGAGTGCCTGGTTCACTGGGACTCAAGGTAATGCAATACTATCAACAGGAAGGGACATCCACAAAACAGTGAATTGTAGAAATATGGAACCAACCATAAATCTGAAATAGAACTGAAGCAAGGCATATTAAAATGACATGTTACAGAATGAAAAAAAAACATAGTATTGTGACCCATCTTACAGCAATAGACAGTATGCACTATACGCAGCTGTACAGACCATAGGTGTAGAGTACGGGGGGGCTCAAGGGCTCAAGCCATCCCCGAAATTTCCTGGGAGGGTTCAGCCACCCCCGGCAAAACGGAGCACCTGCCGCCAAGCCTCCCCAGGTCCTTTCGAGGCCCGGCCACCGCTGCTGGAGAGGGAGAGGGAAGGGGTGGCCAGGGGGGAGAGAGGCACCGGCAGCAGCAGCTGGTGGGCCTCGGAAGGGCCCGGGGAGGTGCAGCGGTTGCCTGGGGGGGAGAACATAAGGAGCCCCCGCCCCCCGGAATTTCCAAAAGTCTACACCCCTGGTACAGACCACAGTCCCTAACCCTTTACCAAATTGTCTTTCAGAACTGTTTTGTTACAGTACACCTCTATTATCTGTGTCGAAAAGCCTCCTTGAATAATTCCGTTTTACATAGTTTGTGGACAGCCAGGAAAATGTGAGCGCCTAACACAGGGGCCACAACGGAGGCTGCACAAGTATGGGCAGTTAATTTTGCCCATTTACCAGTTGGTACCTGCAGAAGGCCCTGCTCAGATGAGTGAAACTGTCAAGGAAGAGAATATGGAGAGATGCAGTCTTGCAGATACAAGGCACCAATGCCTTGATGGCTGCCCACTGGTGTGACTGCATAATGGGAGTAATAGGCATGCTCCATCTACCTCATGATAACTATTTGTTCTAAGGGCTTTACATAATAAGGGATACAATTTTACCCTGTGGATCCCTAGAGGATAGGTCCAACACTATGACAGTCTCCAACAGGAACCCTTTGAGTCCAGTTTGTGAGGAATGATTTGACCTCTCCTGATGCTTAAGACTGTCTCTAAACACCTCAACAAGATGGCATGGTCCACTGTATTAAAGGCTATAGATAAATCCAGTAGGGACAACATAGAGGAATGGCATTTGTGTACATTCAAACAAAGTTCATAAACTAAAGCCATCAGTGCCATCTCTGTCCTGTAACCTAGCCTGAAGCTAGACTGAAAAACACAAATGAATTATCCAAGAAGGCTTGGAATTGGTCTGCTACTGCTCACTTGTACTCATATGCAGCTTGCTATAAACTATCAGCAACTTTAGAGCAGGTCTGTTATAGCTTTGTCTTAAAATTGTAGATGCCTGAGATAAGACCATGCATATTTATTCTTGTGGAAACTAAACTACCTAAGGATGCTTATATTTCCTTTGTATGTGTAAAGTGTTGTCAACTAGCAGCCAACTCTTGCCAATCCCAGCAAGGAGCTTTCAAGGCAAATGAGAAGCAGAGATAGTCTGGCATCGCCTTCCTCTGCAGAGTATTTCTTGGTGGTCTCCCTTCTAAGTACCAACCCTGTTTAGCTTCCAAGATCTGATGAGATCAGGCTACACCATGCTGCCTTCCGTCCCCCTATATTTCATTTAGGTTAACTCAGTTACAGTTTATTTCCTGCCCATGTGACATTTCTGATAGCCTGAATGTACAATTACTCATCCCTTCTCCCCTCTAATGTTTTCCAGCTCAATCTGGCATCACATAAAATAAAGTAATGATTTTCATTTTTTTTACTGTTAATAAAATAACAACTAATAGTTCCCATCACCTTCCAAATTTTGGACATTGCTGTGGCAGAGGAAGACAAAACCAGGAACAACCACTAGCTGGACTAGCTGAACACATGAAGAGTTCATAGGTCACCTTGTGTTGTTGTTTTTTTTTAAAAACAACAGTCATGTATCTCAGCCCTTAAGGTATTTTAAAAAGACATGGTAAAGGAGTTACCTTTCATTCTTTGGAATTAACTCACTCAGTTCTATCCTAAAGGGAGAGCAGATAAGCATTACAGTGTTTGCTAAAGAAATGTTACCAACAGGAAAATACTTTTACATAAATACCACTACTGTTAACATAAAGAGACTGATGGAAATGACTTTGAGTAACTTATGTTTACATATATCTATTTCAAAATCATCTAGCAATGTATCTCCTGTAAATCATTTATTGCATCCAAGTATGGATTGAGGACAGGCCCTGACACTAAATTCTGTGTTGTCAATATACCCACAGCATTCCCTGCTTCATCATCTGGGTTACTGTTGACTCAGTTTTGCTGCCTGTAAAATCATACTAGCCATAGGAGATGGCTGCTCACATTGGTTAACTAAGGGTGCTACAAAATGGATCACAAAATGTACCAAAAATAGAGTGTCATGATGACCAGTTAAATTTTACACATTTATCATTGTCACTTATTGATGCTGCATACTTTTACAATGGACAAAATACAGAAACCATAGGCGTAGAGTACGGGGGGGCTTGAGGGCTTGAGCAACCCCCGAAATTTCTTGGGGGGGGGCTCAGCCCCCCCTGGGAAAATGGAGCACCTGCCGCCGCATCTCCCCAGGTCCTTCTGAGGCCTGGCCGCCGCTGCTGGAGAGGGAGAGGGAAGGGGTGGTGGGCGGGGGGGGGAGAGAGAGGCACCGGCAGCAGCAGCTGGCGGGCCTCGGAAGGGCCCAGGGAGGTGGGCAGTTTCCTGGGGGGGGAGAACATCACTCCAGCGAGCGTGCAAAGCATGCGCGCTAAGGAGCCCCTGCCCCCCCCAGGATTTCCAAAAGTCTACACCCCTGACAGAAACTACCACAAGAGGTACTTTCTGCTACTAATTCACATAGCCCCAGGCTAATGTCAATGGGGCAGGGAAAAAACAGCAAAATAACAGAGAGAGGATGAAAAACATCAAACTTAGTATAAACCAATATTTATTGTAAAATCCTTTAAAAATCTTGACATATTGTGAGCTGAAGACTGTTCTTAAGAAGTGTAACTAAAACATAAGATTATATAATTCAGACTGATGCTGATGTCTAGTTCAAGGCTGGTGCTAACAGACAACCCTGCCTGACACTTCTGAAGGTCTGAATGGGTTCAGTAAGATGTCCTTGTCTGCTACATCTGACCCTCAAATAAGTTTGTTCATGTAATGCCCAAATAAGGTATAGGAGTCTTCTATCAACAGATGAATACGATAATTTGTCCCAAAGTCGCCTTCTGGATACGGAGTCAAATGCAGATTTAAAGTCAACAAAGGCTGCATAAAGCGAAGTTATTCTCTTAGATGATTGCCACCCCAGCCGGAATAACGAGACAGACAACAGTTTGGAGTAAAACAAGGGCCACTTTATTAACTATTTAAACAGAACATTGCAGCAACAGGGAAAACGTAAGCAAGCTCTGGAACAGGCAAGGCAGGCGTCACTCCCTGACATGGCCTCCTTGCCCTTGATAAGGGCGGGACACCTAGCTCTGGTCTGAAGCCATATACTCCTGGCTTGTAACCGGCAGCCCAGCATGCTGGCACTCCCCCCCCCAGGAGCGCCTACCCCTGCGGCTGCACAGACCAACAGGGAGGAGCCTAGCCTGAGAGGTTCCCAGAGGCGATTCCCATTCACTACCCCAGACCGCAAGGCCCTAGGGCAGATCCTGAAGATCACCTGTTCCCAAAAGGG
The DNA here is from genome assembly GCA_029233225.1 of Lepidodactylus listeri. NCBI lineage: Eukaryota > Metazoa > Chordata > Lepidosauria > Squamata > Gekkonidae > Lepidodactylus > Lepidodactylus listeri. The sequence continues at coordinate 55,173,167 of JARCFY010000009.1, read as the reverse complement.
ATATGCTGTGAGGCGCTCACCAGTTCCATTTTCTTGCTTGCACAACCTGCCACGGGCAAGGCCAAGCCTCTGCTTTGGCCCTTGCACCCCACTCAGCAACCAAGTGCCAATCGGACCCCGTGCTGCAAGTCCGCTAAAAATATCTCGTTGCCCTTGTCAGAAAGGTGAACCCTGTCAGGTCTATACAGATCCGAAAACTGAGTCCGTATATTGGGGTGTTGCAAATACAGTCCCAACCCCAACTACATGGCTGACCTAATCTGGCTGTTGGCATTACGCCTAGCCCTGTCCATACACCTGGGATCTTCGGTATGCCGCCATCTCAAGCAGGGGAGCATGGCCGACCACACTATCTTTACACCGGGCCACCTGGCTCTTACCTTCGCCAGGTCAGCCTTGGCCTGCAACACCAGGGCCACACCCTTGACCAGACCCAAGTCGTTGCCCCCCAGGTGTATGACTAGCACATGAGGGGGAGGCCCCTGCCTCTCTCTAAACAAACTCCTTTCCCTTCCCTTCCCCACAACAGACACCCTGTGAGGTAGGTGGGGCTGAGAGAGCTCTTTCCCAAGCTGTCCTTGAGAGAACAGCTGGTACAGAGCTATGGCTTGCCCAAGGTCATCCAGCAGCTGCAAGTGGAGGAGTGGGGAATCAAACCCGGTTCTCTCAGATTAAAGTCCACACACTTAACCACTACACCAAACTGGTGTCATACTACTGCACAAAGAGGTTGGTGGAACTAAAAGGAAAAAATGAAGATACTTCACATGGTTACTCATGAACGGATGCCATACATGAGCTTCTCTTGCTGCTTTCACTACTACAGAAAGTCAGAAGCAGGGAATTCACTGTTTCTGCTCATCCAGTAATGTTCCTTGTACAACATAATAGCCAGTAGGGCACCAATGGGGGTAAAAGCATGTCCTCTTTGTGGGCTATGCCAATCAAAAATTGTAAACCAGGGGTCAGGATTCTTGAAATCAGAGTCATCAGGGTGTAGTTTAGGGTGCACCCTACATCAGTTCTTGGCTTGCAAGCGATGCATAAACAAATTATTTTAAAAATGGATTCTAAATTATAAAAAAGCTGATATGTGATGGTGATTTGAAGAGATGCAAATTAATGCAAATTAATGTAAGTTAAAATCTCAAAAGCCATCAATAATAAACTAATCTACTTGATCTTGACTGCAAACATCCCATTGCTCAGATTAAAACCCTGTCATGATTTATAATATGGTCAGTCTAGGTTTTTGCTCAGATCCAACAGTTTTGATGTTTATGCTTCAATCAACAACATTAAAATATGTAATATTTATATGGGTGAAAATACCTAGGGTCCCTATTTCTTCTTTCAGGCACTACAGGAGCAATGTGAGCACTGAAAAATATTTATGTTTATATTTTGATATTTCACCAGTTCAAAAGATATTTTATTTCTATCAGATCCTTTAAGATTAACCACATCTGCTTCCCTACCATTAAGTGTGTTGCTCTAATTATTTTGCTAGGAGAGTACGTTGGGATCCTGGCTATACTTCTTAACTTATTCATCACTCCTTTGCAATATTTTTCAGCACTTTTTTCAGGATTTTGCAATATTTTATAAACTTCTGATTATCTCCAATATTTATTAGTTCATAAAGTGAATGTCTTTATAAGCAAACTGGAAATGATCCCCAACAGCCCCTGGGCACTGCTGGCCCACCTGGATTTAAACATGGACACGCTATAAGTGAAGCACAGTTGTCAGCATAAGAGTGTGAGGAGAAGGTACTTGTTCAGGAGTCCTTAAAGAAGATTAAGGAGGAGGTACAACAACCAGAAGAACTGGGGGCACAACCAGAGGCACCAATAAGAGATAATGGAGTGGATACAACAAGCTTTTTTATTGATGAAAAAGAGTAGCCTTTGTCCATTAAAAAGGCTATACTGGGGATCATGGGACCTGCATGGCAAAATAAACAGGGGCTACAGTAAGGAGGAGCTGGAGAAATGATGGTGGGATCTACCCCCATTGTTTGGAGAACATTCTGCACTATGTTGTTGTTGTTCAGTTGCACAGTCCGACTCTTTGCGATCTCATGGACCACATCATGCCAGGCCCTCCTGTTTTCTGTCGTGTTCTGGAGTTTGCTTAATTTCATGTTTGTTGCATTGATGGCATTGTCTAACCATCTCATCCTTTGCCGTCCCCTTCTTCTTTGACCTTCAATCTTTCCTAGCATCAGGATCTTCCCCAGTGAGCGCTCCCTTCTCATTTGGTGGCCAAAGTATTTGAGCCTCAGTTTCAGTATCTGGCCTTCCAGGGAACAGTCAGGGTTGATTTCTTTTAGGATTGACTGATTTGATCTCCTTGCAGTCCAAGGGACTCTCAAGAGTCTTCTCCAGCACCATAATTCGAAATAATCTATTCTTTGGCGGTCAGCCTTCCTTATAGTCCAACTCTTGCAGCCGTACATCACTACTGAGAATACGCATGGCTTTGACCATACGTACTTTTGTTGCCAGTGTGATGTCTCTACTTTTTATTATGCTTTCTTGGTTTGCCATCACTTTTCTTCCAAGTAGCAGGCATCTTTTAATTTCATGGCTGCAGTCACCATCTGCAGTGATCTTGGATCCCAGAAAGGTGAAGTCTTTCACTGCTTCCACGACTTCCCCTTCTATTTGCCAAGGAGTGATGGGGCCAAATGCCATGATCTTAGTTTTTCTGATGTTGAGTTTCAAGCCAACTTTTGCACTCTCCCCTTTCACCCCCAATAAGAGGCTCTTGAGGTCCTCTTCACTTTCTGCCATTAGAGTGGTATCGTCTGCATATCTGAGGTTGTTTTTCCCAGCGATCTTAATTCCAGCTTGTGATTCATCGAGGCCGGCATTTCACATGATGTACTCTGCATATAAATTAAATAAGCAAGGTGACAATATACATCCTCGTCGTACTCCTTTTCCTATGCTAAACCAATCAGTTGTTCTATATCTGGTCCTAACTGTCACTTCTTGACCCTTATACAGGTTTCCCAAGAGACATGTGAGGTGGTCTGGTACTCCCATCTTTTTAAGGACTTGTCATATTTTTTTGTGAGCCACACACAATCAAAGGCTTTAGCATAGTCAGTGAAGCAGAAGTAGATATTTTTCTGATACTCTCTTGCTTTCTCCATAATCCAGCGAATGTTGGCAATTTGATCTCTAGTTCCTCTACCTCTTCAGATCCCAGCTTGTACTTCTGGCAGTTCTCTATCCACAGACTGCTGAAGCCTAGCTTGTAGGATCTTGAGCATGACCTTGCTAGCAGGTGAAATGAGTGCAATTGTGTGATCGTTTGAACATTCCTTGGCATTGCCCTTCTTTGGGATTGGAATGTAAACAGATATTTTCCAATCCTGTGGCCACTGCTGAGTTTTCCAAATTTGCTGGCAAATTGGGTGCAGCACTTTAACTTTTAACTTGGGTGCAGCACTTTAACTTTATCTTTTAAGACTTTGACTAGCTCAGCTGGGATACAATCACCTCCGCTAGCTTTGTTGTTTGTAATGCTTTCTAAGGTCCATTTGACTTCACATTCCAGGATGTCTGGCTCGAGGTCAGTGATTACACTGTTGTGGTTGTCAAGGTCATTGAGGTCCTTCTTGTATAGTTCTTCTGTTTATTCTTGCCATCTTTTCCTAATCTCTTCTGCTTCTGTTAGGTCCCTACTGTTTTTGTCCTTTATCATGGCCAGCTTTGCATGGAATGTTCCCTTGATTTCTCCAATTTTCTTTAAGAGGTCTCTAGTCCTTCCCTGCACTACACAGGCCTTCAAAGTCAAAGCAGGCAGCTCAGCCTCTCACAACAGGAGATCATGGGCAGTACTCATTAGGTAGGTAACTCCAAATATGTATACGGGACATGGGAACAAATAAGGTATGGCGTAAGTAGGCTATTTGATAAGATTGGTACTATCATGTCAAACTAGGGTTGCCAGGTCCCCTCAAAGTCCCCAGCAGGGGACTTTGGAGGGTGTTACTGGAGGGGGTGGGGAGCTCCCAGCATGATGACATCACTCAGAAGTGACATCATCCCATTGGGGAGCGGAGGCCCCTGCCTCTCCCCAGCAACATTTAAGGGTCTTTTTAAACCGTGCTGGGAAGAGGTGGAGGAGGCCATGCATGCATGCATGCCAAGCTCTGAATTTGGTGCTCGGTGTGTAGGCACCCGGGCCTGCCTCTCCCTATAAGCACTTAAAGCCTTCTTTTAAATGCTGCTGGGGAGAGGGGGAAAGCCCCGCATGCCTGCATGCCAAGCCCTAAATTCAGGGCTCAGCGTGCAGGTGCCTGGCCCTCGCCTCTCCCCAGCAACATTTAAAGCCTTTTAAATGCTGCTGGGGAGAGGTGGGGGGAAGCCACACACACCTGTGCACCAAGCCCTGAATTCGGGGCATGGAGTGCAGGCGTGCAGCCTCCACCTCTTCCCAGCAGATATCTTTAAACACTGTTGGGAAGAGGTGGGGAGGAGGCTGGGTGGTTGCTCCTGGGGATGGGGCTTCCCCACCCACCAGCTGGCAGGTAGGCAGGAAGGAGCCCTTCCAAATCAGGGAACCCCTGCCGAACCAGGAGGTCTGGCAAGCCTATGTCAAACACGGTAGATTTTTATAACTAATAAATACATAAAACTACCAACTGGGCAGAGAAACGACTGAAGATTTTAGCAAAAAAAAAAAAAAAGCAATGAGGGATGAAAGATGGTTGAGGGATTCTACTGCAAGACAATAGTATGGTATCAGAAAGATGGTCATTTGAAAACCTGGAGGAACCATATACCTACTAGAGTGGACAAATTTCGTCCACTGAAGTTTGACTTCAGTAGAAATATATAGCAATTTAAGTGTCATTCATTACTAATACACTGAAACTACCCCATTAATGGGGTAGACAGCAGACTTTTAAATATAAAAGTTCAATGTTTATCTACTGTATAGAAAGGTAGGCACTTTATCATTTCACACATTGGATCAATGATATAAAACAAAAACAAAATGGATTACATTTAAAATCTGGGTTAGTTCCCCCCCCCCCCCCCCGGCAACAGTTTTAAAGTATTATCTACATCGCATTTTGGGCAAATGCATGCAGAGATGCAAGATGCCTCCTTCCACGTAAATTACTGTCCAATGCTTTGTCAACAAATTGGTACTTCTTAGCCAACTCCTGTCTGCCCTTGGAGAAGCTGTAAGACTGGTTCTACAATATAAACATAGCTACGCATAGAGTGACAGACTAGTTCCTTCTTATTCCCATTCTAATCTCTACTACCAATGTCAGTCAGTGACCTCTGTTACTGACATACCACAACTCCCTCATGAATAGTCCTGACTGCATAGTAGATGTATTTCTGATGACATGGATGCAGCAAAAGACATGGTAAATATGCACACTAGTTTGCAGCTCCCTAATTAGGAGTGAACCTGTCTGTTGGGCTACCTGTCATAATCAAACATACCTCATTGAATTCAAGCCATAATCTGATGTGCTTTTGAATGATATTTTGTAATTTCCATTCTGGAGCTTTAGATTTGGCACATAGTGTCAACAGGAGCTCATATTTCGTCCTTGTTAGCATCCTTGCCTAGGGATTTTGCCACTTCCTCTGGGACTCCACAGACTGCTGCATCTAGGGGCAAGGTGGGTAAATTGGTTTCACCCAGTCTCCCTCTCGTTTCCTTTTGGTTTAGAAGACTGCACTCTTTCATATATTATAGCAACAAGTACTGTGAGAAACTGCTTCTGTGTATTAAGGACTTCACATAGTTTCTGTAATATATGTAAGGGGCTCATCAGATGGACTGATGCTATCATTTGGGAATGCCCATTGTAATCAAAGCAATAATTGTTTCCTAGAAAGTTGCTGTCCTGGCATGGTCACTGTCTGTACAATAGTGTACATTTATATGTGCTATTGCACCAATACACAGTTCCAGCTACACAGAAGTAGGTTTTAATGACAGCAAAAGATGAAATTAAACAGAGATCTTGGGCTTTATTTGCCTTCTACCCTAGAACTCTCTTCTTGGTCAATATGGAGATAATTGTGAGCTTGTTCCACAATGTGGGTTCTGGATTGACTTCTGGCAGATTGTGAATGATAATTTGGGGGCACGTACCATATCCAGGATTATATTATTTTCTGTTGTCCCTATTTTATGTTGTTGCATTCTCATATTTCTCTACAATAGATGGAGGGATTCAGCATGGGCACATTCTGGAGATTTTTAAATTATAGTCACTTGGCAACAGCAACAATACAAAATATTGGCAAAATACAAATGATGTACACTGTCTAAAGTAGAACATCTTTGGAGAGAGAGAAAGAATGGGGGGAAATTAGTATATAATGTTACAATTAGTATGCTATGTAGAACAGGTAGAAGTGACACCCTGTAGAAAGTTGAACTACCTAGTAAATTTCCAGTCGTCTTCACCAGACTTCCCCCACTTTAAAAGGATTCCATTTGGGGGATGCCATTAAAGTCATTGGATGGAGTTTTAACAATGTTCTTAGACAACAGCATTAACAGTATTAATCCTCTTTATCAAATGCAGATGACATTTTGAACTGTTTGTATCTCCAGAATTTTGTTTCTCAAATCCATGTGTCTAATTGTCTCTTCATTGGTGCTCCATTACAACTGATAGTATGACTAATTACCCTGATAAAGATCAAGTTAAGATTTTGAGAGGCAATTACCCTTGGCCTCAACATATTTCAACACAAGCAAACATTGCTTAATGACCAAAGGTTGGATTAAGTGCTTCTTTGCCTTTCTGGTGCACATATGTAGATATCTGCATATTTATACACAGTGAATAGAACTGCACTTTACTTGTCTTTGAGAACCCTTTATGAACTTTATCGAATATATGTTTTCTAACAAATTCTTTTCGCCTCTGATTCAGACATTTTATTTCCCTCACCAAAAGTGGGAACAAAAGTATTTTTAAACCATTCTATTTATTTTTGACAGTCAATAGTTGCTGCCTTATCATCAAGGAGCATTCTAAGATAAGCAGTCTTCTTTACAATTTCTGTACCAAACCTACTTCTCTAACAACAGCATTCAGCCCCAATCAGGAAAAGAGAGAAACTTGGAAATAAAAGTAATTACCTAGTGCCCCCCCCCCCTCCTTATTTTACTCATGGCTTATTTTTTAGGGATGCATAATATTTTAGGGATGCATAATAATCTCTCCTTAGTTTGATTCAATTCCCAGAGGCAGCATTAAATATCTGACTCCAATCAAAGGTATCTAGAGAGAATTTTTTTTGTCAGAGCCAGTTTGTGGTAAAAATTAAATACCTAAAGATTCCTGTGGCTTCTGACCAATATGTAAAACCATATTGGAGCTACCGTGTATTTAAGAAAATGCAGAGAAATGGAGTGAGCTAGTATTGAAATATGGATACTACCCTGGTCTGTTCATTTTTTATCTATGGTGACTGGGGCCTGATATCCTTGTATGGGACTGGGCCACATTTTGGAGCTGGATACAAGCATATGAGTTTTATGCAAAATGGAAGACCTGTTCAGACCACCAGTTGAATTTGAAATTATCAATTTTGCCTATAATTTGCTATTGAGATTGTCAGACAGTAAATGGGGTTGTATGGATCAGTCTCGTCTGGCAAACTTCAAAAGCTCTTAGATAATTGTGGTCTATTTTGACCCATCATCTAGCCCATGAAATACCACTAGAAGATTCAGGCCTAGGGTGAAATGACTGAAAGATAGCTCAGAAAAGTAAATCCTTAGAACACTGGTGCACAAGTTTATCCTGCTTTAATCCCAAATATTATGAATCAGATCTGGGCCTTTACCATCAGGAAGCCCATGTCTAACTGGATTAAGTTTTTCCATGCCTTTTTGGCCACACAAAGGACTAACTCTCTTGTAACTCTGATCCCCAGTACTATGGTGCCTTCCAGGAAGATAGTTTCAGAGGATAGCTGTGTTGAGGGTAGCTAGAGTTGAGTCCAGTAGCGCTATAATAATTCCCCACTTCCCAAATTCTCTTTTTCCTTGTCTTTCACTGGGCATTCCTTTTTCTTGTTCTTTGTTTCACTGTCTGTCTCACACAGTTGTTTAAATGTATATAGGGACATTCTGACCTGGCCTAGGTAACTGAGGGACTGACTAAAATTATTCTTTTGTCTTTGCCTGATAATGGCACATTAATTCAAAATTAACAAATGGCTTTATTTCACTTTTGAGGGGAAATGGTCAGGTAGTGTAAAGTACTGGGTTCAGAGACTCGTTGAGTGATCAAAGCTCATAGTTTATTTAGACGATGAAATAAGGATACAGAGCTGGACCTGGGGGTCTGCTTATATTCCCATCCCAAACCACACCCATGTCACACCCCACTCCTGTGATAGGTTATTTACAGTAGAAACCCTTTCCATAGGTCCCTTACAGGATTCAGGCCCTTCGTCTGGTCCCTGTCTGGATCTGCTCCATCTACTGTTCTTTGTGCACAAAGCTCAGGTGCTTCGCCTGGCCATGTGTCCGTTTTGACCGCATGATCGACTTCCCCATAGGAACACAACAGGTAGGCAACAGGTTTGGGACTTAGAAGGGGAACAGGAATGAGGTAACTTTGTATAAATATAAACAATAGATAGTTTGTCCCACTCAAGTAGCTGTTTTGTGTAGAGCCAGTTTGGTGTACTGGTTAAGTGCATGGGCTCTGATCTGGGAGAATCAGGTTTGATTCCCCACTCCTCCTCTTGCAGCTGCTGGATGACCTTGGCCAAGCCATAGTTCTGTCAGAGGTGTTCTTGAAAGAGCAGTTTCTCTCAGAGCTCTCTCAGCCCCACCTACCTCACAGGATATCTGTTGTGGGGAGGGGGAGGGAAAGGAGTTTGTCAGCTGCTCTGAGACTCCAAGTTAAGGGCGGGTTATAAATCCAACCTCCTCCTCCTCCTCCTCTTTTTCTTCTTCTTCAGACAGGTCTTTAAACTGTGGAGAAGGGTCTCTTGAAAGTCACTACTTAAATAAACAAGTATAAGGCTGCAGTCGCACACACTAAATAATCCACTTTCAATCCACTTCCCAGTTTGCACAGTAAAATCCAGTTGGAATGTGCACTGAAAATGGATTGAAAGTGTATTATTTAGTGTGTGTGACTGCAGCCTAAGCTTCTTTGTCTCAAAATTTCTTAAGTTTGTGAAGGCAGGAATATTCACAAAAGTTCCAATTTCCCTTCTTAACCACTTGATAGAGATCCCCCCCATTTACTAGAAGCTGTTTCAGTGAAGGGCTACTTGTCCCACTTCCCTGATTCAGGATCCTCCCTGATCCTCTCACTCAGCTTAACTCTCCTTCACTGTTTTCACTCCACTCTCAAATATCATTCTTAACTGCCACTCTTAACTGACATTCTTGGTTGTAGAATTCTATTTGAATCTCCTGTCACTCAAGGTTCTCAGACCAGGTTAAAGCATTAACCATTTACTGTCCATTACAAACATATTGGAGACCAACAAGAACCTGGGGATATAAGCTTTTGAGAGTCGAATCTCCTGTTGATAGATACCTGACAAAGAGAACTTTGGCTGATTCTGCACAAGTGCTTTGCTTCCCTTTCCTCCCGGATTTAACTGGTCCGAATCAGTGTGTACATTTCTGCATTGCAGGAATCTGACCCAGGTTGATGCCAGTTCTTCATTTCTGCATCTGTCCTTGCCCCGAATCTTGAGCCCCCACCTGTCTTCCCCCTTTTTTTAATGTAGGTGGAGTTGCATTATGATGTTGTAATGCAACAAAGCCGTGACTGGCCATCTGAGCTTCCAAGCCCATGAAAATCATCCGTGTAAGAAAAAAAAAAGCTTGCGCCAAGTTGGAGGGGAAATGGAGGGTGGGAAAGGGATGGGAAATGGAGGGGGAACATGCAACACTAACACATGTAACCCCTGCAAAAATTGTGTCCACACCACCATGCCACCCGCAAAACATTGGCCCTGCAAAAAATGTTAACCACACAACGATGGATCAATGTTGTGTTGTGTTGTTGTAATGCAATGGGGGGAAAAACAGCTTGCACTGCACCTCAAAGCCATCAATACATATTTTTATAGTGGCATGACTCAGGCATGACTTTTGTGCAAAAGATGCAACACAGAAATGTGCAGACATCAACAACAAAAGTACATTTTTAAAAAGTCATTTAAATGCCAGTCAACGGTGGATCAATGTCGTGTTGTGTTGTTGTAACGCAACAAAGCGGGGAACAAAAAAAAGCCCCGCTCGCACCAGGGCAGGAAAGGGGAGGGAAAGGGGAGAGAAAGAAGCAGAGGGGCATTAAAGGGGTGGAGCAAGAAACCCTGATTTTGGAGTTCCCCACTTGAATGCCCCGACTTCACTCCCGTGGCCAAAAACCCCCCCTGAAAATCCCGGAAATGGAAGATCCGGGGGAAATGATGATTACATTTGGGCCAACTGCAGACCCGGAGCAACAAGTGGGGAACTGTTGCTCTGCCTCGGATTTTATCGGGGAGTGGCGCCAGGACAACAACTAGTGCGGAATCAGCCTTTGACTCTCAAAAGCTTATACCTGCCCCTCAAGTTCTTGTTTCTAAGGTGATGTTGGACTCAAATTTAGCTCCAGTATTATGAGTTGATTGAGAATGTACTTCTCTCTTTTTCAGTCTACATGTGAGGCTGCATCATAACACAACCACTGAAGCATGTAACAATTGCAGTGATGGTAGTCTCTGTCTGCTAAATGTCATGAGAACAGAGATCAAGATAAAACAGTCACAGCTTTTGTGGAATAGCAGCAGTTGTGGAATGAATTCTGAAAACGTCTCAAAATAATAGGTTTGCCAGCCTTTCTGTTCTTGGAGGGCTCCTTTGCCTTGATAGCTCCATGACAGACAGAAAGTTTCCCTATCAGCACATCCCCATGATGCATAGAGTTGCCCCTGCTCATTGCTGTCTGCAAAGGCATAGGAGCTGTGAGGGGTTAATTATTGGAATCCTAAAGCAGGGTCTTCAAGGGTTCTAATAAGTATTATTTAACTGCCCATCATTTCTTGTTGTACTCCTTGGTTGTTGGGTATTTGTTATCTGTAGAAGGTATTCCATCACTTATGGAATAAAATCTTCTCTAAACATGAGGAGAGAGTGAACACCATGCCACACAGCAAGTGTTTCCTTGCTGAGGCTTTTGAACTCATGGCTATATGCTATGACTGGCTACAGAGTTAGTCAAACTCCTATCTTCTGTTATAGCTGCAGGGTCTAGAAAGGAGGAGAGGATGACATCATCTGAGGTTCTCTGCGGACTTTGATGGACCAGTTTAATGTTGCCCCATTGTTTTGGAAGGGATAACATTATGATACTATTGGGGATGGACCTAACACCTGAGTGAACAGGAAATTCCAGCCAGCTTTCACTGCCATTGCTATAACCATGTTCCATTTTTTACTATTTATGTTTTGTATATTTATTGTATTCTTCATTGTATGTTTATATGTACACTTTTAGAACTATCTTGTTGGTATGTCTAGTTGTTTGATTTTGTATACCTGATTCTGCTGGTCTTTGACCATAATAATCAAAACTGAACAGAACTTACTGTTGACATATTGGGGTAGTACTGTCTTGTGCTGCTGGCATGAACAAGGTTATGAGCAATCTTATCCTCATAATTCAAGAATAGGATTGTTCTGCTAGATGAAATATCTATTTTATTCCTCTTACTAGTAATGAGTTTTGTGAATATATGTAGATATTATTATCTGGGGATAATTCATTATCTAAATGCAAGTGACTTGCATCAGAATAATGCATCAGACAAATGATCCATTTGGTTTAGTATCTTGTTTCTCACAATGGCCAATCAGATTCTTTGAAAGCTCCACAAACGGGGCCCAAGCCCTCAGTAACTGACATTCAGCAGTATACTGTCTCTAAACACGGAGCTTCATCACTTGATGAAGTTATAGAATGTGATTAAATTCTGTAAGAAATTGTAGGAAATAATTGTATTATGAAACATTCTTGAAAGACTGGGCAGTTTAAAGTCTAGTCTAGTTGAGTCATGTAAAGCATACTATGTGCTTCACATTGATGAAAAAAATATCTCTGCTTCATTTGGAATTTCTATCAGCATTTTGCACCCTCCTCAAAAAATGTTGGATAATTATGCAAGTTAAGAAATGGTTAAACTAGTGGGCCCAATAACCTAATACATGCTAATTTTCTTATTTTTCCAACTTCTTTACTTTCAAAGATATACTAAGTTCTTTCTTTCTTAGCCAGATTTCTGGACCATCAACTGTACAATCTGAAGAATCTCTCAACAGCCAACATACATGAAACACTCAATGGCCATGATTAGTAGTATTAGTATTCTAGTATTCTACAAAGCAGAGAGCCTGAACTAAAACCAGAGAATGTAAACTGATGTGGGTCAACTTGGCAGTGATGTCAATCCTTTTGTAAGGAACAATAAGACACAGAAATTAGCCACCCATTTTCTCCACTTCAGTAGTTAGAGTTTGGCAAAGCAAAAAAATATATAAAATTTAATTATAACAGTTGCTTACTTGTACTTTTATTTCAGATCTACAAGCAATAATTTAGTGTTCACTGATTAAGAGACAAGCCTTTTGTGTACCACAGAGTGGCATTAAAACAATAAATTCTACAGTGAAGCTTCCATCATCGCATATCCTAAGAATTCCTACAGGTCAGAAGAGTTCTCTCTGTGCAGTTCAGAAGTGAGATAATTAACAGTGCCATCCTAAACAGAATTAAACTGTTCTAAGCCCACTGACTCTTTCTGGAAAAAAGCCTTTAGAAAGATTGTGTACAAAATAATGGATAGTAATATGTGTTAAATCTACCAGTGCAGTTGGCAAGATCACCAATTAAAACTGGCTGGTTTTCCACAGCTCCTCTCAGCTACATAAACACCCCTTATACCTCCCTGTCATTGAGAGAAATGTGTAAACACCCTTCTTTACACAGGTGATACCACCCTTTGCATTTCATAACAACAGACTTTAAAGGCCAAATTCCTCAGCTGCAGATGTAAATCTCCTTTGACCCAAAAAAACTAGATTGAAGACACAGGTGACAGGAGTTCCTTTACAAATACCATATTAAATATTCCATGTGAAACAGTGCAATGCACATGTGAAACATGTAATCTACATGATCATGAATCCCTGGTTCAAATGTCACCTCAGCCATGAACTCTCTGGTGTCATTAGGCAAGCCACTTCCCCATTTTCAACCCTCTACCTGCTGGATGGAAATCTGACCTAAAGCAAAAAGAAGGGGGTGGAATCTGACCTACCTTACAGGGCTGTTCTAGAAATTGCTCTATGTAAACACTATATAGAGTAATATTAGTAATAGTTTTTGCATTTCTGACAATTGCATGACCAATACATTTTGAAATACATTACTGTTACTATTAACTCCTAAGATCTCACATTAAAATGTATAAATGCAGTTATGCTGTGCCAAGTGTAATAAGATCTAGTGGTCATGCTATTCATTGTACTTCTACTGCATCCGTCAAAAGAAACTCAATTAGAGACAGGGTTGGATCATATCCAAGAAATTTATGCAGCAAATATATTTTGTAAGGTAATAACCCCCTGCATACTTGGTTAAAGAAGGGACACAATAGGATGGATCTCATGGTCTGTCAGCAGAAAGTGTTAATGTCTACAGGCCTTCTCTGGGATCCAGTGTGGTATGGATAGAATGGAGGACTAAGACACTGGGTGACCCAGGTTCAAATCCTGACTTCTACCATAGAAGTTCACTGGGTGACCTTGGGCCCAAACTCTCAGCCTGGCCTATCTTACAGGGGTGTTATGATAAAATGGAGGAGGGGAGAACCATGTTCTATGCCTCTTCAAGTCCCAACTATGGGGAGAAAAGTGGGGAAAGATCAATACAAATAAATGCATCTCCTCCAGCAGCCATATTCAGTCCTGGAAAAGGTTATTCCTGAGGCTACAGAACCTATGTGGCGGAATAGCCAAGCAGGTCAGGACCCTGAACTGGTGAGAGGGAAGGGAGTGAAATTGCTCCTTTTGCCTCTTGTGTGAGCAGAGCTCTGCTGACTGAAAAAGCTGAAGGGAGCAATTTCATCCCCTTCTCCCTCTACCTTGCAGCTGACTAAACTTCCTAAAACCACTTCTTGGGGTCAGATTTAGAAATGGCTGCTGGTGGGAAGGAGAGCCAGGAAGATGAAGGATCCGTGCACGGACCTCAGTCCTTGGACAGGATCCTATTTAATATCCACCACTTGGACATTTTTAAGAAATTCTGACATACTCTGCAGAATTTCTGCAACAGCTTTGGCATTTGATAGAGCCCATTTGTTTTAGAATATAAAGCAATGTTTCTGCAGGTTGCTAGAAACCACTAGAATGAATTTAGAGACACCAGGCCTCTGTTCATTTCGCTGGGACCTTTTTGATGCTGGGAATTCAGTTCAGAAGCTTTTATCTCCTCCTTCTCTCTGGGTTTCAGAGTGGTTTATTTTTTTCTGCTGTCTGAAGCTTAGGAGCATAACAGAACTTCATGGAAGCGGGAGGGATACTACATGCAAGATTCACGAATTACTGTAACTTCTCCTGCTGCTCTGCCTCCTTTACCACTTATTCTTGTTGCTTTGCCTTTATTCCTTCTCCACTAGCCTAGCCTTGGCTTCACTACTCACCAAAGGCCTTTCACTTGTGACTCCATCCCTGTGCCCTAGTTCTGCTTCTCAGTCCATAGCTCTGCCTTATCATACCTATATTTCATCATAATTGAATTCATTCCACTGCATTCTACCTGATATTTTGACTGAAATCCTTCCTTGTTGATTTGATGCTTCTCTAAAGTGACTTTTCAGCTGCTGAATCATGAAGTCATGATTCAAATGTTCTCAGATAAGCTATTGAAAATTATCATTGTGAGTTTATTTTCCTTTGCCTTCTACAGAAAATGTCACTCTGCCAAGGCAATGACAGAGCATGAGCATTCTCTTTTGAATTTTAGCACTGTGGTATCAGTATGATAGAGTCTGTCACCTACAGAACAGAATATAATACTAGAATACAGTTCCCAGACAAAATAAAAATCATCGCAATAATCTAAGATGGAAGAAACTAAGCAAGAGTGGACTTGCTCAGTTTCAATTGCTCTTTATTTTACTCTGGGACTTAAGTAAGATATTGGCTCTGCTATGATTCTCTTTCTGCCTTCCAGCTAACAAACATCTAGTCCTGAAAGTTGACATGACAACCAATGTAAGCCTCTCAAATTTGCTATGCAACTACAGGACAAGGTGTTACCATTTCTGATAATGTTGTCTGTCTTGTTTTTTCTTTTTCCATAATTTTTTTTTCATAAAATAAACTTAAATGATAGAACCAAGCACTTATATTATTTTTAAAAATGCCAGGTAGGTGGGTTTTCATGTCTGTCTATATGTGCTGATAACATTTCTGGAAAGTACTGGAGTTGGGAGGCGAGTTGTAGGATGATCATAGCAAAGACTTTATTAATTGAATCAGCATGTTCAGGAGATGGTCAGATCAAGCATGCTGCCAGGGCTCCAGGGCCCTGCTTATATGCCGGCTGGAGCCACACCTCTGGCCGCACCCAAAATACCTGATAGGGGCTTAGCATATGCGCATAGTTCTGATAGGGCCTTAAGTCTTAAGTTGTAGTCCATAGGTCCCCCGCGGAAGACCTAGGCTGGCTATTGGTGGTTGTTTTGGATCCGACTGTCTATTGTTCTACCTGGCTGAAGCTCAGGTAGAATCGGGCCATGTGCTCTGATTGCATGGCGGTCGCCATTTCGTGACTAGTACACAACACCCCTCCCCCCATAGTTCGGTCCCACTCGGCAGACATAGTCCTGAAGGTACTCTGGCCGGCGACGTTCGCGGCCTGAGCACCAGGGCATTCCAGGTCGTGGGGCCTCGGCAGGCCCTGGGATCGGGGTGCCCTCTTGGTTGCTTTCGGGAGGCTGCTCCTCTGCTGCTCCTCTGGTAGGGATTCTGAGGTTTTGTCCTCCGGATCAGGGTCCCCTAGCTGGGTTGGTGATGGCTCCGTGGGAAGTGCTGACTTGGGAACACTCGGTGTGTAGTCCGGAGTGCGCCGCCGGAGCTGATCGATGTGGCGCTGCCAGGTTGCTCCTTCTTCCGTCTCGACCTCGTATGAGAGCGGGCAGGTTGCTCGGATGATCCATGCCGGGATCCACCCTGGGCCCCGGGCGTAGTTCCGGGCGTAGACGGGGTCCTCGGGCGCGAAACCTCGGGCGGCTGGCCGGAGCTCCGTCCTCGCATCGGCATCGATGGCACGGTCGGGGTGGAGACGATCCAGTATGGTGCCAAGTCACCGGCCCATCAACAACTCCGCTGGGCGGCGACCCATTCCCGTGTGTGGGGTGTTGTGCTGGCTGAAAAGGAATTTGATTAGCTGCAGCTCCCAGTCACCGGTGTCCATCCTTTTGATGGCGTCTTTGGTTGTGCGAACCATCCGTTCTGCCTGTCCATTGGTTGCGGGGTGGAACGGTGCCGAGCGGATGTGCCGGATGCCAAACAGGTCTGTGAAGCGCTGGAACTCTCCCGACGTGAAGGCCGTTCCATTGTCCATCATGAGCAAGTCTGGCACTCTGTGGGTGGCGAAGATGCGCCACAGGGCTCTGGTGGCCGCCTCGGTTGAGGTAGACCGCACCAGGACTACCTCCAGCCACTTACTGTAGCTATCCACAACAATAAAGAACAACTGCCCCTGGACCGGCCCAGCGAAATCGAGATGGAGCCGCGACCATGGTTGGTCAGTTGACTCCCAGGGCCGGACGGGGGCATGGGGAGGATCGGGCCACGACTCTTGGCATTTGCTGCATTTGTGTACCCGATCCTCAATCTCCTTGTCTATGCCTGGCCACCACACGTAGCTGCGGGCCAAGGCTTTCATCCGGATGATTCCGGGGTGTGCCTCGTGGAGGGCTGCTAGTACCCTCGGGCGGAGCGGCTCGGGGATGACTACCCTCGACCCCCAGAGCAAACACCCCTTGTGGGTGGAGAGTTCATGTTTCTGAGCTGTGAAAGCGGCAAACTCCTGGCCCGGATGGTCGGGCCACCCCCTCCCCACCCAGTCGGAAACCCGGGAGAGGACGCGGTCCCGCGCCGTGCGGCGGGCCACGTCGGGTACCTGTACCGGGCGATCCGGAAGATCTTTGAGGAGGACCACGTAGAATGCAGGAGCTGGGTCGGGGTTGCAGTCCGGGAGGGGCAAGCGGCTGAGGGCATCAGTGTGGCCCATGGCTTTCCCAGGGCGGTGGATGAGGTCACACTGGTAACCTGCAAGAAAAATAGACCACCGCAGGACCCGGGGGGACAGCATCTGGGGCGTCTGGCATTGTGGGGCGAGCAGCCCAAGAAGCAGCTTATGGTCCGTGGCGACCGTAAACGCCCGGCCGTAGAGGTAATCATGGAATTTTTTTACCCCTGCCACGATTGCCAGAGCCTCCTTGTCTATTTGGGCGTAATTCCACTCCGCCTTTGACAGTGTCCGGGAGTAGTAGGCCATGGGCATATCCCTACCATTTGGCAGACGATGGCCCAATACAGCCCCCACCCCGTATGGAGATGCGTCGCACGCAAGGACCACCGGCAAAGACTTGTCGAAGTGTGCCAAGACCACGTTAGATGCCAATAGGTCCTTAACTGCTGCGAAAGCCCTGTCGTGCCGCGGCCCCCAAGCCCATCTCGCCCCTGTGTCCAGTAACCTATGGAGGGGCTCGGCGACTGCCGCCTTGTGTGGCAAGAACGCGTGGTAGAAATTGAGGAGGCCCAAGAATGCCTGGAGCTCCGCTTTTGTCGTCGGGGTCGGCGCCTCCGTGATGGCTTTCACCTTCTCCTTGGTGGGGTGGATGCCCTGTGCGTCCACGTGGAACCCCAGGAACATTACTGAAGGTACTCCCAAGGTGCACTTGTCCTTTCGCACCTTGAGACCGGCATCCTGGAAACGCTGCAGAACGGCTCGTAAGCATGTCTTGAAGGTGGCGACGTCCGGAGCCGCGATGAGGACATCGTCAAAAAATGGCTTCACCCCCGGAATGCCTTTTAAAACAGAGTCCATTAGTTGCTGAAACAGACCAGGGGCAACGCTGACCCCAAACTGGAGCCTTTTCACTTTGAAAGCGCCCTTGTGTGTCGCTATGGTTTGAGCTTCCGCGGTTGCCTCGTCTACTGGGAGCTGTTGATAGGCTTGAGCCAAGTCCAGCTTCCCAAAGATCGTGGCTCCTGCTAGGGATGCTAGCACATGGCTGATCACTGGTACCGGGTATGAGTGGTCCTGTAATGCCCGATTCAGAGTACATTTGTAGTCCGCGCAGATGCGGACCTCCCCATTAGACTTCAACGGGGTCACTATAGGGGTTTCCCATTTTGCATGGGGAACTGGCTCCAGCACGCCTTGAGCCATGAGTTTGTCTAGTTCCGCCTCCACCTTGGGCCGCATTCCTAAAGCCGGCCACCGGGCTGGCACCCGGATCGGGCGTACGGCCGGATCCAGGTCCAGGGAGACTGGAGGACCCCAGTAGGAACTGAGGGTGCCGTCAAAAATGGCCGGGAATTCCGCGCAGACTGAGTCGTAATCTGCTAACTCTACTTTATGAACCCCCGTCATGCCCACCCCCAAGGGCTTGAACCAAGCACGCCCCAGCAGACTGTTGAGGTCCTGCTCCACCACTAGAAGGTTGAGGGATTTGCATACGCCCTGGTATTGCACCTGGACTTGCGCCAGCCCCTTGATGGCGACCGGGTTTTTCTGAAAGTCCCGGAGCATGAGGGCAGTTGGCCGGCGCAGCCTGGGGCTCCGCTGCAGAAACAGTTTTTTTAAAAGTGGCCGCTGAGACTATGGAGTAGGCAGACCCAGAATCAACCTCCATGCAACAGGGGGTGCCCCCGATCCGCAGGTTGACCTGGATCGCTGCGGGGAGGGGCTCTCGTAGTTGGAGTACCTGGGTGGTCGAAGAGGTGCTGTCAACTGCCTCGTAGCGGGCGGTGGAGGCCGCGGAGGACTGTCGCGCGTTCTGGGAGCGGCAGGCCCTGGCGATGTGCCCCGTCTTCCCGCACATTCTGCAAACGGCATCTCGGAAACAGCAGGAGTGTCTCTCGTGGGGGTCCCCGCAGCTAGCGCACGTCGGGGGCAGCCTGCTGGGGTTGGAAGAAGCGGAGGCGTCAGCGGCCGTGGTGTGCCGGGCGCGGCCTCGAGACTCACCCTTCTGCGTGCACCGGCGTAGCAGGTGGACGTCTTCATCCTCATCTGTCTCAGACCCGGAGGAGGCGATGCGGTGGACCTTGGACGCCTGCTTGTCCTTGTAGGTCGTCTCGAACGCGACGGCAGCCTGCAGCACCTTCTCGAGGGTTGGCTCGGGGGTGGTGATAAGCTGGCGGCGGAGCTTGGCTTCTCTTACCCCTGCCACAAAGCTGCCTAGCAGGTTGTCCTCCACATTCTTAAACTCACACCCGACTGCCAGGCAGCGGAGGTCGGCCAGGAATGTGGCGGCATTCTCTCCCGGTTGCTGCTTCCGTTCGAGGAACTGGACCCGGAACGCCAACATGGATGGTTTTGGCATGAAGTAGTTCCCGAGCAGCTTCTTGAGGTTGTCGTAGGAGACGTCCAGCAGATCTTGGGGTGCTATGATGTTCTGCGCGATGTGCATTGTCTCGATGCCGCAGTGGCCCATTAGCCAGGCCCTCTTCAGGGTGGCCTCGGTGACTCCGTGCACGGTCAGGAGGAACTCGAGCTGCCTGACCCATGTGTCCCAGTGCTCGGGCTTGGAGGTGTCGAATGGAGGGATGTTTC
This sequence comes from Lepidodactylus listeri, assembly GCA_029233225.1. Classification (NCBI taxonomy): domain Eukaryota; kingdom Metazoa; phylum Chordata; class Lepidosauria; order Squamata; family Gekkonidae; genus Lepidodactylus; species Lepidodactylus listeri. The sequence continues at coordinate 55,153,291 of JARCFY010000009.1, read as the reverse complement.
CCGCTGCGGCAGCCCTGTTTGCCGAGGCAGGAGCAAGGTTGCGAGCGATGTCCTCTGGGGCTTGTTGAGCCAGCAGCTCGGTGCTTGGAGCTCCACTGCTCAGCGTGGCTGATGAGTCGCTCATCGAGATCCCACCTTCGTCGCCAGTGGAAAGTACTGGAGTCGGGAGGCGAGTTGTAGGATGATCATAGCAAAGACTTTATTAAGTGAATCAGCATGTTCAGGAGATTGTCAGATCAAGCATGCTGCCAGGGCTCCAGGGCCCTGCTTATATGCCAGCTGGAGCCACACCTCTGGCCGCACCCAAAATACCTGATAGGGGCTTAGCATATGCGCATAGTTCTGATAGGGCCTTAAGTCTTAAGTTGTCATGCCTGCTCCTGACCCTGCTCCTGACCTAGCCCCTGCAGAGCAAGATCAGGCTCCTTTAACGGACCTGGACGTAAGTCCAGAGGAGTTAAGCCAGCAACAGGAGCCACCGGGGACTGGTCAAGCACCTGAGACCCATCAGGCTCCTCCTGGAGAAAACCATAGCCCCGAGTCATCAGCTCCACCTGTCAGGCGTCTCCGTGAAAGGAGACGCCAGGAATTAAGAGACAGAAGGAGTGAGGCACGCATGAGGGCCAGGAGATCTATTAGTCCAGAGTACTAGCAGACGCTGGGCCGTGGCCGGCGGCTGCTAATTGGTTAATGAGCCAGCACACGTTATCAGCAGCCTGTCAATGGCCAACAGATTGTGCTGGCAAAGAACGCTCGTCATCGACGTGGCCTCGCCCTGCACCCTTCTGAACTCTGTTCCTGAACCTGGCTGCTGGACTCTCGGACTTCTGACCCTGGACTTGGCATTTTGGACTACGGATTGGTATTTGGACTTTGGCTTGTCTTTCTGTTGTGATCCCTGCTACCTCTGACTCCTGGCTTTCATACTCTCCGCACACACAAAGGCTGAGGACAGACTTGAAGTCTGCCGCACCTCCGCAGCGCAGCAGACTAAGGTGGGGGAATTGCCCCCGCTGCGCGGCGTTCACATGCCACCGAAAGGAAGCCACCCGCAGCATTCAGACTGCGGGCGGCTTCCTACGGCGGCGTGCGAATGCCACGCGGCTCCCCCTCCCGGTGCGTGTTCACACCCGCCTCCGCCGGGTGGAATACACACCGCAGCAGCCAGAGCTCCACTTTTAAGTGGTGCCCGGCTGGTGCGGGAGGAGCGCGGCACCAGGCGCAATGCGTCCGGGCTGCCTCCTCGGGGCAGATGCGGCCATCTGAACGGCCGGTCTGCCTCCACTTTTGAAGCGGAGGCAGAGCGACCGAGACTGCCAGTCTGTCCTCAGCCAAAAGGTTGACTGTGGGGAAAATTATGTAAAAAGAGTAGATAGTTAAGGATCAGGAATCATGGGTCAGGTTTTCAATCTTTCCAAAGCAAGTATTTCTCTGTGTAATCTCAAGAAGACCACATGACTTTAAAACATCTCCCTGATGTAATAAATAGTAAGTGAAAATGGACCTCCTGAACAGAAAGACTGATAATTGCACAGATCTGATGTTTAAGATGCTAAATGAATATAGAAGTTTTATTGATTTTTAAATTATTAGTATATTATAGCAGAATCAATTAATAATAGAACTGTACAAGGATATGCACTGAAAATGTACATCTGGGTAAAAATAATTTCACCACTTATGAGATGTTGACCTTTGTAACAAGAAATTGGCAGCACAATATATGACTTACATTTAAAGCCATGAATAGCATAATTATATAATTGGTGCCAGTGGCATTTGGATTAGCAGAGGATTTGATGAATACCTTTACATAAACTGTGCTATTCCACAAACACTGCACTATCTTTCATGCCATGTATGCTGATCATTCTTTTGTTTCAAACCACATAGGGCTGTACAGAGTAGTGGCGGTGATTTACCATGCAGTTCAAGGCCACCTATTGTAACCAGCTTAGCTAAAATAGCTCTGACAACTATCAACTGCAAAGCAGAGGGTATGATAAAACGTCGTCCATGCTGAAATACTCAGCAATCCTATGGCTGAAGTAAACAGCTCATGACTTGCACATCAGAGAAAGATTAAAAACTAGGTGTATTATCAATTAATTACATCCAAGGGGAAAGCCTCCTTCCCAGCCTCAGTTATGACAAACTTTTACATGGTTTCAAACTATGCCAGAAAAATGATCTATCCATCAAGCTCCTCAAGTCAAAATTTTCTTAAATTGCTTAGTGGAGTTCCATTGCACTTATTGACTCATATCTAGCTGCAGCAAAATCTGCTTTTTTAAATACAAAGGATAAATACACTTTTTTCTTACTATTCTATTATTGACTACAATCCATTGCATTACATGTTGAGGGATACTGGTTCCATCCTCCCTAACAGGTGGCTGTTCTGGGATGCAGAAAGGTGCTAGCACTGGCACAAGTGTTCCCTCTAAGCAGACTTAGTGTGAGCTAGCTCACAGGTTTTTAGCCTCCAGCTCACACCTTTTTCAGTTCAGGAAGGATGGCTCCAGAGCAAACCACTTTATGCAGTAGCCAAATCACTCACTCACAACTTTAATGCCAGTAGCTCACAAAGGAAAATTTTTGTTCACAAGACTCCACAGCTGAGAGGGAACATTGACTGGCACTGGGGTCCTACAGATGGAGTGAATTCTTTAAGGACTCAGCTCATTCTTAGGCCCCAACAGGAGAGGGAATCAGGTGGCGGCTGCTTCAGTAGACTAACCTTCCAGGCACTAAAACACTGTCAGGTCAGAATAGCCACTTAAACCTCTACCTGTCACCTAGCTTAAAATCTTTAGGGCATGCAAGAATGGCACCCAATTTAGCTAGTTCGGTTTGGTTTACGTGGTCTGCTTTCTAGTTTTATTTGGATTATGTTTCAAACTGAGGTTCATCAATGTTTTAACTCTTGTTAGCTGCCTCAGGACCACCCAGTGGCAAGAGGCAATATATAAATGTAACAAATAAATGAATGTGAAGATATATCCTGAATACAGAAGATTTTGATTTATTTTATTACTTTCTATCCCACCTTTCCTCCTAAAAGCTTAGGGTAGTGGACAAGATTCTCTCCACCATTTTAAGAAGAACATTTAAGGTCATCAAGTATCGATGCTGCCCATTGGCCTGTCTACCCTTGACTGGAAGCAGTTCTCCAAGACTCCTTGCTCTCCATGAAAGAACATTCTGAGTTTAAGGTGCTATTAGGAATGTTCCCAAGTTCTGGGAACATGCAGTTTCAGTTGGAAGATCCTTGTCTCTGACTTGGGTTCTCCGCAGTCAGGATAAAACTGTAGCTGCCTCTTGCCCAAGCATGCTAACAAACTCCTATTAAAATAATATACCATTAAAACTGGTATTTGTTTTGCAGCAGTTGCATGTTGTTTGCATATAGATACCATATAAATACCCTAAAATGGTGTTGAAATGACATAAAAGAAGCAAACATATTTGGAACCTCAATAACAAAAATAGGCGAAGCAAAAAGGCTCATAACAACATATGAAAAAAGACACGAAAACAAGAAAGATTCATGAATCCCACTGTACTACACCAAAGGAAGAGAAATGGGATGCAAAAAAAGAGCCAATACATCGCTGTTAACTGTAGATTCCAGTAATTGTTATGGACATATGTTCACAAATCATTGTTTCAAATAATAAGGACAGAAAAAGAGGAATACTATTTGAACCCTTGTTTCTGAACCTTTATAGTACAATGTGGGGTTGCATTTGTATGGTTTTCTCTGAAGTCATGGACAACAGGATTATACTGAAAATCAAATTTTTATCAAGAATAACTGAAATGCTGCAATTTCACCTCTCTTACAAAGGGCATTTTTAGGGTGACCCTCAAGAGCCAGAACAAATGGTGCGTATGTCATTCAAGGTCCATTAAAATTTGCTAAGTGCGCAAGGGGTCTGATTCAACTATGCTGAAAGGATGAAATGCCTCCCTTAAATCAAGGCACAGCTTTGTGCAAATGTTGCTTTGAGCTGCAGTCTTGAAATTACATTCCAGCTGTAATTGAGCAATACATGGAAGGAGTAAATGGAAAACTTTCTTTTCCTTAATCTACTCATATTATCAATATAAATCTCATGAGTTTTTTTTATAAAGGTTTTGGACATTTTTCTAAATGGGAACATCTAATAGAGTATACACACTCCCCGTAAATCTTCATGTATATTCAGTGGGATAATACTATCCCAAGTTAAGAAAGAAAAATAAAAAAAAAACCATAGCTTTTTTACATTCACAGCATTTCCCAAACAGTGATTAATTAAGCTATTTATAACACAGAGTCTTGTATGTCCCATAAGAAACACTATTATATTCAACTAACAAAGATCCAGAACAAAAGAATGAGAGGAGAAGCAGGGGGAAAAAAATCAATGCATTTTGAGTACATGATGAGAAATAATTCTAGGGAGGATTTGCGGACTATAATGGATCTTGTTGCCAATTAAAGGCAAGCTTGGAAATGTACTAAATACTTCTGGGTTATTAACTTTAATAATTTACCTCTGCAAACTCTGGAAGAGCTGCTCAGCCTTGCAAAGGCTTATCTTACTTTAGAAAATTCATCATTTGAAATGTATGAAGCAGTAATCATTGGAAACTGAAAGCCTGGTCTTCAGAGAAACACCCTTGCACTGCAAGACTCTAAGCAAATCAGCCATCTTTCTAAATTGCCTGTAGAAGAGTTGCTTGGATGTGGAACAGATGGCCAAAATTATCTCCTTGAGTTTTTTTCCCCTTCAGGATAGCTTTCTCTTTTATCCAAGGTTCTAAATGCTTCATAATTATATTATGTAACATGGTAGTATTAAGCAAATGATAAAGTACTCTCTGTATAAGGTATATGTAGCTTAGATTGTAGCGTATTAGTTGTAGATATAGAAAAAATCAATAAAAATTTATTAAAAAAAAAAAAAAGGATAGCTTTCTCTTGGCATTGTTCTCCCTTCTTTTTTTCAGTTTGCTCACCTGAGACAGAAGAACCTTTTGAAACTTGTTTTATTTAGATACATTTCCTACAAATTAAATTGTCCCATGTTCTGCAACCACAAGTAATTGTGGATTGGAGACAACGAGGTTGCAATAAATGGGAATCAGTGGTTTGTTTGCAGAGCTGTCTAGTGACTGTGCTACAAAGAGAAGAATGGATGAGACCTAATTGTCCAGGCTCCCCTCTTCAGGAGAGAATTGCTCGGATCCAGCAAAAACTTATATGTGCAAACATATACATCCAAATCAGTTCCTATCACTATCCGCTTGGACGTTTAAATTGGCATGTACAGGGAGATGTGTATTTCCCTTGAAACAACTTAGGAAATTAATGCACACACATACACATACACACAAAGTATGTGCTTTTGAACACACATTATGTTTTGGGTTGAAGTGACTGAAGTATTAGCCCTATGCATATATGAACAAGTGGAAAGGGCATGGGATTGCACCTGCTAACCCTATCTCATGACCTTCATATGTTCCTGCAAATACAAGTTGTATGTTTCTGCCCAACTGGTCAGGGGCTAGGATAACATGAACATTTTGAAACTGTGTCAATTAAATGCATAAAACAGAGGTAAGGCCAACAGGCACAATCCTAGTCCCTGGTCTACCCATTCATATCTGTGGAGGTCTTGTGAACATAATTATTGTCTGCTACAGAACTCAGGATTCTTAGGGCAGGTTGTTATGTGGTGCTGAATTCATTATTTCCTCTTTTTATGCATCTGAATAGGTATAAAGTGAGGCATCAGCTATGAGTTCAGATCATATGTAAAACCTTCCAGATTAATTAAAGACTGTACCCCACTCCCTGTCATAGGCAGAGATTTTCAATGCTACACCAGGTTAATTATGTAGTCCCATGGTTCTATTACTGTGGAAATGAATCTTTTGGGATTCCACAGGTGACTCCAGAAACTCGTGTAATTCTCTTCCCTCCCTCCCTCCCTCCTTTCCTCCCTTCCATCCATCCATCCATCCATCCCTGGATCTGGCCAACTAATTTTAAACTTACCCTTCCTACAAGGCACTCAAGGTGGTGCACATTGTTCCCCCTGCTCTGTGAAATAGGTAGAGGTAAAGGTTTCCCTTGCTCAAAAGCCAGTCGAATCTGACTCTAGGGGGTGGTGCTCATCTCTGTTTCCAAGCTGAAGAGCCAGTATTGTCCAAGGACTTCTCCATGGTCATGTGGTCAGCATGACTAAATGACAAGGTGCACAGAACAGTACCTTCCCACAGAAGCAGTACCTATTTATCTACTTGCAATTTCTTGCTTTCAAACTGCTAGGTTGTCAGGAGCTGGGGCCAGAGATGGGAGCTCACTCTGTCATGTGGCACTCGGGTCTCAAACTGCCAAGCTACCGACCTTCTGGTCTACAACTCAGTGACTGGCCCAATTTCACCCAATGAGTTCATGGGAATGCTAAATTAAACCCAAGTCTCCCAGATGCTATCCAATACAATACTATCTCAATACTAAGCTCAATAGTCACAGGATAAAAGGACAAGTCCTTTTGTGGATAAAAAACTGTCTAATTAAAAGGAAACAGAGCGTGAGTATAAATGGGCAATTTTCTCAGTGGAGGGTGGTAAGTAGTGGGGTACTGCAGGGCTCAGTCCTTGATCCGATGCGTTTTAACTTGTTTTTTTATATAACTTTTTTATTGCTTTTCTACAAACTATAAAAATTATTCCTACAGCTACAAAACTATCCTTAATTAAAGCAAAGAATATAAATCATTTTTATAACATATATGAATGAAATTCCCCATATAACAAAATACAAAATCCTGAAACGTGGTAAGTCTCAAATAATACTGGCTATGCATATGTAGATTCAAGCATATGGCAAAATAAATTTCTTAAACTTTCAAGTTGTATACAAAGCTATTTCCCCCCTCCTCCCTCTTCTTTTTGGTTTAACAGGTTCCCTTTGGACTGGCAGTTGTTTAGGGGCAGCTACCCCCTTTGCTGAAACAGAGTCCTCTGAAGAGCTACTTGATGAGCTTTCCAAATCACGTATAATGCCTTCTTCCTCTTCTTCTTCTGCTGTCTCCTTTTCTTTTGTTAGTCCTTGTTGCAAATCCAGAAAAGTCTCTGCGCTCTTAGGAGAGGTGATCTTTTCTTTTTTCTCCTTATAGTTGAATACCAAACCCTCCGGAAAAGTCCAGGTATAAGGGGTGGAGTTGTTTTGCAGGAATTTTGTCAAATTTTTATATTGCTTCCTTCTTTTTCTTATCTCAAATGAAATGTCTTTCAAGACTCTAATTTCCACATTTTTGATTTTTAGGATTGTCCCGTTAGTGGCCTTGAGCACCACATCTCTTGTTCTCCTGGAAAATTTCACCACAATTTCTCCATGCAGGGTTTTCTTCTTCACGAATTCAGGATGTGTCCTGTAGACAATATCCATTTCGCTTTGCAAATAATCCACTTGTAAACCAGTTTTTGGAGCCAAAGCTTCACTTAAGATTTCTTTCAAATTCTCCAACTTTTGTTCTGGGACACCTTGAAATTGTAGAGTATAAGACGCTTTTTCCATTTGTAGCCTCAAAAGTTGGTCTCTGTCAGTTGCTCTTTCTTTCTCCACCACTTTTAGTCTTCGATTCAATATTTTTGTTTTGGTTTCAGCTGATTTTGCTGACTTAACCACCTCTTCTATTTTAGCATTAGATTTCTGGAGTGCATCAATATTTTGGTTCATAGTAGTCATCTGATCCAGCAGAGGGCACAGTGCTATTGACAACATGTTTGGAAAGTCTATGGCAGTTTCCTGTTTAGGAACAGGAAAAGAAGGATCTTTAGCTTTTGGAGAGGGTTTCCCTCTGAGCACCATTTTTTCTCCTCTGCCAATCATTGTTTATTTCTCAGAGGAATTAAAATTCCATGGAAAGTTTTAAAAAACACCATTTTAAGAAGAATTCCACACTACTTGAATCCCCTACGCAGCACCAGTGATCCCAGCCCTCCGCTTTTCAGTCTTTTAAAACTTTCCCTCCACCTTCACCGTTTTGTTTCAGGGCTACAGGACGCCTGTTAGTCCAATTGAGTGGACCCGCTGACTCACATTTCATTCAAGGCTTCACCACAGGTAGAGGTATTTTTATTTCTTTGCTGCATTCTTTGCTCACCAAGCCGGTATGCCGCTTTAGATGCCAAAGGCTCCACAATGACGGGACTTTACAGGACAAAGAGGCACCTCAATTCTTTGGCCATCACCTTGGGAGAGGCACCTCTCGTGCCCCAGGCTGGGAACCCCCTACAAGGTCTCTGTGGGGGACTGGAATCCAGCCAGTACCCCTCCCGTTCACCAAGGTTGCAGGGGTACTGGCTACGCTGGAGTGCGCCCGCCATTAAGCAGCCAAAACCAGAAGTCATTGCTTTTTAATTTGTTTATTAATGATTTGGAGTTGGGAGTAAGCAGTGAAGTGGCTAAATTTGCAGATGACACTAAGTTGTTCAGGGTGGTAAAAACCAGGGAGGATTGTGAGGCAGTCCAAAGGAATCTATCAAAGATGTGTGAATGGGCATCAACATGGCAAATGGGGTTCAATGTGGCCAAGTGCAAAGTGATGCACATTGGAGCAAAAAAATCCTAACTATAAATACACGTTGATGGGGTCCGAACTGGCAGAGACTGACCAAGAGAGAGATCTTGGAGTCACAATTAATAAGGCCAACTCTATGCTGGGGATTATTAGGAAGGGAACTGAAAAGAAATCAGCCAGTATCATAATGCCCCTGTATAAATCGATGGTGTAACCTCATTTGGAGTATTGTGTACAGTTCTGGTCGCCACACCTCAAAAAAAATTATAGCATTGGAAAAAGTGCAGAAAAGGGCAACTAGAATGATAAAAGGGTTGAAACACTTTCCCTATGAAGAAACATTAAAGCGCTTGAGGCTCTTTAGCCTGGAGAAACGACAGCTGAGGGGTGACATGATCGAGGTTTATAAGATTATGCATGGGATAGAGCAGGTAGAGAAAGAGATACTTTTCTCCCTTTCTCACAATACAAGAACTCGTGGGCACTCTATGAAATTACTGAACAGTCGGGTTAGAACAGATGAAAGTAATTCTTCACCCAAAGAGTGATTAACACATGGTATTCACTGCCACAGGAGGTGGTGGCAGCTACAAGCATGGACGGCTTCAAGAGGGAATTAGATAAACATATGGAGCAGAGGTGTATCATGGGCTATTAGCCACAAGGTATAGATAGGAACTCTCAGTCTGGGGCAAATGATGCACTGTATTCTTGGTGCTTGGGGGAGCAGCAGTGGGAGGGCTTTTAGTGTCCTGGCCCCACTGCTGGACCTCCTGATGGCACCTGGTGCTTCTGGCCATTGTATGACAGAGTGTTAGATTGGATGGACCATTGGCCCGATCCAACATTGGCTTCTCTTACGTTCTTATGTACTTATCTGTTTGGAGACAACTATACAATACTATCTACTAAGCACCCTTAGGCAGTGTTTCCTCTCAGCTGAGTTAGTGTGAGCTAGCTCACAGTTTTTTAGCCTCTGGCTCACACATTTTTGTCTTAGCTCAGGAAGGATGGCTCCAGCGCAAACTAATTTATGAAATCTCTTGCCAAATTTCTTGCTCACAACTCTAATGCCAGTAGCTAATGAAGTAGAATTTTTGCTAACAAGACTCCACAGCTTAGAGGAAGCATTGCCCTTAAGTGCTATAAATAGACTTGCATGGTGAAACAAAAACAATGACAACATATTATCATCACTTTCTACAGGAAAGGCATTGGTCTCCTGGTAGTCACATGAAACCCTGATGATGGTTATTTTTTTAATTGTGTTCATTTTGCACATATCCTTTAATGTTTTTAGGTGGAGTGTGATGAAGGATTGTTAGTGTTTGACACAGTCCTGAATTCTGAAAGAATACTACAGGGTTTTTTTAAATAAATAGCCAAGTACTGAACACATAACAGACATATTATTTGATGGAGCTATCAGAAGCCTGTAGAAATCAAGAAATGTGCAGTGCTTGTGCTGATATGACCCCAGTTCCAATCTCTTCAAACCAGTCCTCTTTCTAGTTCAGTGTCTTATAATCCTCAACACAGTAGCAGAGGTGCCTGGGAAATAAAAGAGTAAGAACTTTTTGAAACAAGACATAAATAATTTGAAGCAACTCATAAATATTGGTGTTTCTATGTAATGAAACTTGAAAAATGTTTCTCCTTGTTCTTTTGATGCAATGTTAACTATTAAGCCTAAATGGACAATTTTTTTTAAAAAATTGAGAACTTTAACCAAAAAAAGTGAACAATCATTTTGCACCAGAGAAGTCAATGAAGACTGTTTGAATTAAGATTATAATGGATACCACAAGCAGCAATATTATCCATCTGGGCATCTGGGGCTTGGAAGAATAGCTAGCAAGTCTAAAAACCTCCCGTTCCTCTTTCTGTTCCAAAGGGAAAACTCTGAATACTCAAAGCCATCTCATCTTTTCCACACACAGGCTTGAAAAAGTTTGCAGTGCTGTGGCATCCTCAGAGACACTGATATGCTACAATGAAAGAGAAAAAAATGCTTTGGATATGTTTCTGTACAGTCAAGTTCAATCTCCTGGAGGCTCTTGAGTTTGGAGCTGAGTTGCATGGACAATGCAGTGCTGAATATCACTAAAGAGGGGTGGAAATGTGCAATGGCATTTTATTGGACAAAAAAGACACAAGCAGACAAAACCAACAGTGTTCTGCAGAAAAGTGACTAGTTGATGTTTCTGGGCTATAGGTTATAGGCTGCATTCAGACATAGTTGGTTATGGGATGAGGTTTGTTCACTCTCCTACCTTTTCTGCTAACATGCCGTTTAGAGATTGAAGGCTTCCAAACTCATAACAAACTGTACTTTCTTGCAATGTCTGATCTGGACAAAACGGTTTACCCTGGTTTGTTCAATTTCATACAAGTCAGGATTCTAAACCAGAATTAAACCTTGATTTGGAATCCCAGTTTGTAGTCAAGAGAACTGTCTTCCCAAGCTCTGATCTTTGTGCCCCTGCCTGCAGAGATGAGGTTGGTGGCAGAGACAGCGCTTTCTTGGTGGTGGTACCAATCCTTTGGAATTCCCTCTGATGGAATTCCCTCCTTTAGACAGCAGGACAAAATGTTTCTTTTAACTCAGGCCTTTAACAGGAGTTCCACTTTTCAAACTGTTTTTATGGTATGCCTCTAGCCCGAAGACTATTTAGGCTGCTAAGTGGTATTTTATGCTATTTTAATCCCCCTGACATGTCTTCATTGCTTCTTTTTATGTTGTTTGTTTTATGGTTTCATACTATTGCATTATTTTTACCTTGTAAATTGCCTCAGGCAAGTTTTTGGAAAGGCAGCTTATATATTTTCAAAGAAATAAAGCCACAGTCCTTTAAAACAAAAGGCCCAGGTCACAGCATTGAAAGATGGCTGCTTTATTCTTCATATTGTACCATTTTCAGGATGGTGACCTCAAAGACATTTTCAAGTATGAATATCAGACATGGCCCCCATCATTATCCAAGTTCAGTGAACTGAAATCTGCCAGCAGAAATCATTTTGAGGAACTTAAGGCCCTGGCACAACCTCCATATGCAGCTATAAAAGTGATTGCAGTGATACTGCATAATGCTGTAATTGCTGAAATCTCCTGAGCATTCCTAGGTAAAGCACAGCTTTGGGTGAGTGCACTAAAAGCACATGGTTCTGCTGGGAGGGCCGTCTGCTTGAGTGAGGCAAGTCAGCTGCCTGTTATTGTCTGCCTCCTGGTCCTAATAAAAGATATCATATAGATTGCATTCTAGGTTTTTGGATATATCATGAATATCTCAAGGTAGGAAGGAGGAAGAGGAGGAGAACGAGGAAGAGTAGGAGGAGATGAAATTTATATCCTGCCCTTCACTACCCAAAGGAGTCTCAGAGTATCTTACAATCCCTATCCCTTCCCCTCCCCACAACAAATGTCCTGTGAAGTAGGTGGGGCTGAGAGAGCTCTCTCAAGAACTGCCATTGAGAGAACAGCTCTGAAAGAATTTATGGCTGACCAAGGTCACACCAGCTGCTGCATGTAGAGAAGTGGTGAATCAAACCCAGTTCAGCCAACTTAGAGTCCGCGCTCCTAACCACTACACCAAACTGGCTGTCTACACCAAAAGACTTGAAGCAGCATGTTGGTTTTGTATCTGGGTGCCTAGTAACTGTCACAGCTTCTTCTGGGTCAATGGAAACAAAACTGACAAAATATCTCAGTTTCAAAAGATGACAGAAAGACGTATGCAGCATCATTGGGGTCCTAACATAGCACTCCCCTTGCAGAAACAACAAAAGTAAACCAGGCTTGCATTAGGAAACTGACACCTGCCTGATATTACATCTTATCAGATACAGCACACACTGAGCACCAAAACACCATGCTCATGGTCAGGAGTCAGGACAGCAGACACAGATATGGTTACCTGTAATGTTTTTGCTCTTTTCTGTGTGACCCCTTTATGAGTAACCTCTGTAAAGGCACTATAGGGTTCTGCGGTGACGTGTGTTGTGCTGCCACCTTGCCTTCCTTATTTGTGGCTCTTGGCTTAGAATTTTTAGTTGGACCCAAAGAATAGGATAGCTTAGCTGTATATGGCAGAATGATAGAATGGTCAGTACATGGGAGTGGCTCTGAGGTAAAAGGGGATCCTTTACTCTAAAATGGACAGTTGTTTTCCTTCAACATAAATAACAGTTTATTTATAAGTATAATAGCATAACAGTTTCTGTATGACTAATAAGCTTAATGGTTTCAGAGAGGTAAATATGTGTAACAGTTCCTTAAATAGACCTAGCTATTTTTTCAATTGCCACTTGGGCCAATAACTTCCACAAAGCTTAACTTCCCAACTTGCCACCCAGACTTCCACACAGACATTCCCTCACTTGCCCTTAGGCTCACAACTCCCACACACTTATGACTCTAAGTAGCAAGTGAGAAAAATAACTTCCACACAGTTTAACTTCCCAACCTGCCACCCAGGCAATAACTTCCACATATAAAACCCCACATTAAATCACAGAGATAAAACACATATTTACACTGCAAATCACCACAATATCATTGTGATCCTCACCTTGCAATACATTCCAGGGACTGAGGTGTGAGTATTCTTTGGTGTGGGCAGATATAACTGAAGCATTGCAGCATGTGAAACTGTGCTTTGGGCCCAAGGAAAGTATTACCTCTGTTTTGTTAATTTACTCTGTGCAGAATGACCTCTTCACTGGGAGAAGCAAAAAGTCACCTTGGCACACATGAAGCATATTTTCAGATTTAGGTGCATTTCTGACATTGCAGAAGCCCTAACAAATATCCTTGGCAATACTATGGTAGGATTTTGTAAGACTTCTGCATAATAGAACTGATGGATTGTGCATAGTCAATGAGGCAAAGCAATGAACATTTGCTTCCAAAGAAGTCAACCAACACATGTTCTGAAACAGTACCCAATACATTTATCCTATATAGACAACACCTATGAGGAGAAGGTACTTCAAAGATCAGTTACCTATTCCTATAGACAAATTGGGAAAGAAAATGTAATTTTCATGGCAATTAAAGTAAACTCTTAGTCAGCCTCAGAAAAAGTGCTACAGATTTGTTATGACTCTAAGTGCTACAACATTTGAATATGCAGTAGTCTATGCTAGTGTTTCCTCTGCATACCTCTGAGGAATAACATTCATGACTTTACATATCAAATGCTGAGGTAGGATATAAACAGAACAATTGCTTACTGATGTTTGTAGGTACCTGATCATAACCATGTTCATATCTATCTGATAATACAATATTAATTTGCATATATAACCATGGCGTTTCCAAGCACGAACAGACTATATTTTGGTCAGTATGCTGTACCAGAACCAAATTCATGGACAAAGATGGATATCCAATCCACAAAGGGCAGTTTCTAAAGCAAAAATGATAAAGTTTTAGCTGAAAACCTACTTTCTAACCTGTTCTACTTGCCCTTCCTTGGCTGTGTAATCCTGAATTTGCCTCCATCAAACTAAATAGAATTCCTATCCTAACAAGAACATTATACATTAACAGAAACAATCATGTAGAGAAGCAAATCCCACTTTAAGCTGGATTGGTTCTTTAAAGCTATTAGAGCTGAAGATAAGTACAAATTATTTTTGTCACTGAAGTCAGCAGAAGAACTTGAAAAGCATGCAGAAGTCAGGGGTAGAGATGCCATTTGCCTTGTCAGATTGAACATCAAAGTGTCTTAAATGATGAGAAATGTAGTTCTAAATATGCTATACATATAAACTCAGTCTTCTCTGACTTAATATTTGTGGAAGTGGAACATCCTTCATGTCATTCAAAGAACGAGTTCAAAAGACAAGGGTTTCCTCCATTTGTTTTGACAATTAATTTTCCATATACACAGTGCAATACAATAGGCTGCTTAAAATATCTTCTGGTTAACAGGTGATCAAATACCTGATTGTATCCTAGTTTAATGTAATGGATAACATATTCATTCAATCAAATGAAAAACATAAAAATGTGTTAAAATACAGCAGCTATGATGGGTTAACCATCTTTCATCCTAACAATGAAGCTTTATCAAGAAGATAATGTCTCTATAAACAATAGACATATACTGAAAAATCTAATGGTAAGAAATAGCAAAAGTAGATAATTTTCTTTACTAAAATTAATTGACATTGAGATTGACATTGGAATAAAACTTGGAAACTATAACTGAACTAGGGCAATCTAGTTCTTCTGGGTCAGCTCAGGATAGATTTAACCTAGTAGAGACATCTAGAACTATGGAAAGAATAGTTTCCATTATTCTTTATGCCTTGAATGTTTTCATGGCAGCATCTGGGGTTTAATGGAAGCTCTTTTGGAAGGCTTCCCTATTGTCACCAGGCTAGTTAGGCCTTTTTGTAATGTATTGGGGTACCTAAATTTGGAGGATCTATTACAATCATATATTGAACACCTTAAAAACAATAAGTACTAAACTATATTATGTAGATGTCATTGTTTTTCTTTTTTTGTTGTTGTTGTTGAAGAAGTAATTTGTTACTGATCGCTTACAAAAGCCATATCCACAAATTGATGTTATTTCAAAAGGAATGTCATACTGCAATCCCATGAACACATTACTTGTGTGTTAGCCCTATTAAACACAGTAGGACTCTATAAATATGCACAAGATCTTATTGTAAGACTCAACCCTTATGAATACTTATTTGGAAATAAGTCCTTTTGAATTCAATGGGATTTACTTCTGAAAAATAATTAGCATAAAATTAGCAAAAAAATAAAAAAATAGTTGGCACTGGGACAACTAAATAGCAATGGTGAATATGTGAAGGTTTTCTTACCCCCATTGATCCATCTAGTTCAGTAATGTCAGTTCTGCCTGGAAGCTGTTCCTCAAAGCCTCACCTTGCCCTGCTACCCAAGATTCATTTAAACACAGAGAGAAAAATTATGGAAGCTTTTGCATGCAAAATAAAAGAAGTGCTTTATTGCTGCTGCTGAGCAATGGTTTCTGCCTTCCCTCAAAAAAAGTGTTAAAGGCAAAAGCTAAATTTCAACCCATTAACCTCAGAATACATTATGAAACTGCCAGATCTAGCATGTTGAGTCACAGCAGCAGACCAGTGTAGGAGTAGGAATTCCTTATTTAAATGTTGTAGGCTAAAGTGGTGAAGTCTTTTACTCATCTTGCTTGCGGACAGTAAGATCATTTTTAAGGAGCTGGTGGTAACAAAACAATTCAATATGGACAAGGCCAAGTTTTCCACAGCATTCTTCCCAGTACTGATTCTTCTGATGGATCTCCTTCTATATTAAATTACCTAGAAAAGATTTGAGGAATAAAGCTCTCCTGAGAAATTAGATATCAGTTGAGAAAACAAAAAGTGATATTAATTGCCACAGAATAGGAATGTCAGGTCATACCTGAGAATGAGCAGTAAGGATTCGTGAATGTTCCTGATTTTGCTTGAAAAAAAATGCTACTCATACATTTGTCAACCATTTCATTTCTCTGCTTTTTGATATTTTCAGATTTGTTTTACATTTGTTTCTCTGCTTTTTTTATAGATTGCATAGGTTTTGTATATGGCTGAGGACAGATTGGCCGTCTTGGCCGCTCTGCCTCCGCTTCAGAAGCGGAGGCAGAGCGGCCGTTCAGATGGCCGCATCTGCCCCCAGGAGGCGGCCCGGACGCATCGCGTCCAGCGCCACGCTCCTTGCGCACCAGCTGAGCACCACTTTAAAGTGGTGCTCGGCTGGTGTGGTGCACCCCGCGCACACGTTCCACCCGCTGAAGCAGGTGTAAACGCGCGCGGGCAGGGCCCGCCGCTCCAGGAAGCCGCCCGCAGTCTGAACGCCGCGGGGCGGGGGGAATTCCCTTGCCCCATTCTGCCGTGCCGGGGAGGCACGGCAGAAAACCAGTCTGTCTTCAGCCTATGATTCATACATTATTTAAACAGTGTATGCCATTTATACTGGTAATATATGCACTGTGCAGAATATTGATTCACATTAACTATATCAAAATATAGCTTACCTGATCCAATGCTAGGTAAGTAGTATCTGACTGCACACCCCTAACCATAACTCAGTTCATATTGGATTAAATTCTTTCTGTGTTGTCAGGTAGGATTCAGTACCATAAATGAAAGATCCTAGAATTGTTCTGTGAATGAATTGCTCTCTAATCTTAGTATCCAGTAGTTGTTTCTATACCTTCTGAATCAGAATCAAACGCTCTCCAAAACCAGAGTCTTTCAAAAGTATATATATATTAGCAATAATTTAACATCACTGCATGAATGACCTTTACAGTTGAATTCATTCTTAAATCTTCTCATCTAAAGGGAATAAAAAAGTTCCGCCTGACTTTGTTTTGGACCCAGCATTTGGTCACAAAACCTTTGACTCTTGGTTTCTTCAATGAAAGCTTCTACCTCCGCCCTGCCCTGCCAAATCTGTATGAAACCTTTTCTAATGTGTTTTTACCCAACACTCCAATCTAAATAAATCTTGGTCTCATCATTCTAGTATTCTAGTCCATTCCCACAGTGTCATGAGCAAAGAACTACTAATACCTGCTGAATACAACAGTATTAAAAGGCCATGTTCAAAGCATCCGAGCTCACCACTCGGCTAGAATATATTTAGGCTTTAGGGTAAAAGTGTCTTTGTGCTGCCTTTATTGAAACTCTTTTATGGTGTGATCTTTTAATATTTTTGGATAACTGGTATAATATTGATTTTATATAAACACTTGCATGTCTCTCCACAACATTTTAAAGCCAAAGCACCCAGTGAAGGTTCACTGATCCAATAAACCGCTGCATACCTTAAAATCCTGAGGGAACATGCATTCGTCTCTCTAGCCTGAACTACTGTCCCAGATCACTAATCAGCTGCCACCAACCTGGTTCTTGAGACAACTGGAACACTTTATTACAATTCTCCTTTTCCAGGAGCAAAAGAACAGCAATATTCTCTTGGTTTGCATGAGCCAGAGTTCAACATGGGTAGGTAGGGGTATGAAGAAAATCCTAGACACAGAATTCTAATTACAAGGTTTCAAAAGGTTTATTGTAGAAGGAAATCAGAAAGTAGTTAGTGTTTAGACGTAAAAAGTGGTGAATACACAGAAAGAGCAAAAGGCATTCAGAAGTAATGAAATATTTCCTATATTGATGGGTGCCAAATTTTAATGCCAAACAGGGCACGAGCTTTCTTGCATTATCAGAGACCTTCTGTTCAAGCCCTTTTAAAATGAGTAGACTGCAAGTATGTGTGTTTTCAGAACTAAGAATACAGCAAGACACAGAAATTCAATCCATGCCTGGGCCACAAAAATTGTGAAACAGATCTTCCAAAATTATGGATCTTTATCTGCAGAGAGATTCGTTTGTCCCCTTCTATCACTGTCTTTTGCTAGCAGGCAAAGATTTTTCTGTTTTGCTTAGCATTCCATCAGATACCCTCATTAACCCTCCTTTCTGTTTATGTACTTTTGTGTCTGTGTGTTTTGCTGAATGGTTTTTGTTGCTTTGTATACACATTTTAAAGTTTGTTTGATGGATGAAGGTTATGAAAATCTGTGCTGTCACCAGCATGAGTTTAAAAATTGGAGGGCCACAACTGGAGGAATGGCCTCCCCTCCTCCAGGCTGAAACCCAATAAAGAGGCTGCCAAGGGGAGGCTAGGGGAAGACTTACCTGCAAGCAGCTCTCTTAAGGGTGGAGCAGAAATGGCTCCCAATAAAGGAAGAAGCTCTGGGACTGGAGGCAAAGAGGACTAAGCAGCATGGACCAGCACCAAATAAAGCCTCTCTTGAGGTAAGGTGGGGCCAACAGGGAGGTTCCAAACTTAGAGAAGGGACTGCAGTTTCAAATTAAAGGCACCTCTTTTTTCATGGTGTAGAAAAGAAAGTAAATAAAGGGCTCACACAGCAGTTGATGATGAGGGTGGGCCAAAAGGGAAGAAACTGGGTAATGGGTGCTCCTTCCCCCAAAGCACCATTGAGTAAAAGTGTGAAAATTTGTTTTAATATTTTGACTGTTTTCTGCCTTGGAAAACTTGAACTGGGTGGAAAAGCAATATAATGTGGTTTAAATAAGTAATTAAATAATAAACATGATAAGCTCCTGAAAATTTGAATAGGCTCTTTCCCTTGGGTTAAGATAAATATCTCTTTACCTAATGCAAGAGAGAGAAAATGGAATCAGTGGTTCCATCAGGACTGGACTGGAGCAGAAATCAAAGGAGAGTCTCAAAATCAGCCTGTAACTTGGCATTTGAGGGATACATTCCCATCTAATAGGGGCAGCTTAAAAGCATTAAGTCCAGAGCCTACAATTACTTCTAGCCACACAACTGAATGGAAGATTCACCCTGAGCCATCTAGATGAGGGTACGCAAGTAAGGTTCTGAAACTTTGCACATGAATATAACTCCAAAACAAGTACGTGAAAATGTTGTTCTCCAAGCCACTTTATACTTCCTATGGAGTGACTGACTAGGGAATTCCTCCAGAAAACTTCTTAACACTCATGTTGTTGGCATAGCAAAGAGGTGATGACAATGAATCAAGGCTTCTGCTGCAGATTCTAGACCAAGAAAATTTATCATTAGGTGGTAGTTGGAGCCTAGGAAGGGGGAAGATCTGAGCCCTCAACTAAGATAGAATTGGTGTGGTGAACTTATCAAGCTTCCAAAATTCAGCCAACAAAAGCTCATTCCAGGATAACCACTGTGTACTAAGCATGGTGTACTAAGGTGTACTAAGATTGGGCTTAATCACACCTCAAGTGCTTGCACAGCAACAGCCATCAGCATGCCCTCCAGCTCAGCTTTACCTACTGCAAAGGACTTCTACTGTCAACAGTCAAAAAAGACTGGAATCAGTGATTGACCCTTTATGATGCATTGATCAATCCAGAATATATGAGCAGTCAAATCTCTTTCCACTTTTGTGACACAATTTTAAGGGAAGGTACTAGTGTTGTTAGCCTCTGGTGAAAGTTTGTGGTTATGGGAGGTTTCTGCCTCTTCCTGTTTATTTGCTTGTGTGTTGTTGTATTTTTTTTATTTTTGGTTGTGAGTCACTTCGAGTATTCATTTGGGGAGAAAACAAAATATAAGTGAATGAATGAAATGGCAGAGGAGGAAGATAAGTTGTACCAATGTATTTCAGCCATGAAGATAAGAGCAGGCTCCCTTACATATTCCTGTCACTCCAGCTTCTGTTGAAGCAAGGGCACTAACTGCTTAGACCAATAAATATGCCTTATAAAGAAGTCCTTACAGAGGTCAGGGAGTAGCATTAACTTTATCTATAGAGATGCTTCCTTGCTGGCATGACTGTTCTCCCTGTAGTTTTTTTCTTTGTTCAAAGCTGGGGTAGTGGTGGTACATAGGCTGAATACCCCCACCTGTTCTCATTTAGGTCTCCAGCTGAAGACCTACTGCATAAATTTATGACAACTCCTTCTCATAAATAAATTTATCATCCAGTCTGATAGGCTTCCACGTTTTGTGTGCTGCTGTAACAAATGGCCGCCACTGCCACTCATCTAGACACTGGCTAAGCAAACTAAAAGGCAATAAATAGTTTCATTCCATTCACTAGCCTCTCATTCAGAGATTCTGAAGAACCAGTTTGGTGTAGTGGCTAGGAGTGCGGACTCTGATCTGGGAGAACTGGGTTTGATTCCCCACTCTTCCACATGCAGCTGCTGGTGTTACCTTGAGTCAGTTATAAGTTCTTTCAGAGCTGTTCTCTCAAGGGCAGTTCTCGAAAGAACTCTGAGACTCCTTTGCTCTGAGACCCCTTCGAGTAGTGGGCAGGGTATAAATCCAATCTCTTCTTCTCTTCTTCTTCTGTGGAAGCCTTCCTCACTGACAAGCAATTCCATGTAAAATGTAGTATATGTTTTCAGCACTTTCAAACTGCCAAATATCTCTTCTTCTTCTTTTAGAGGAAACAAATTAATGAAGGACATGAGAGGTAAATGAAAACATGTCACAGAATAAAAACAGAGTTCAAAAGCTCTTAATAAATTAAAATTAACAAAAGCAATTTCCAGAGTGTTTTATGTATGTCACACTGACAGGGTTTTATTGGTGTGATATCATAATTTGGCTGTCTTTGACCCGTTCTTCTTGGCAGAGCTTGTTCCAAAGGCATTATGCACAGACTGTGATGGCTGATGAAGTGGAATGCTGGGGGCCTACGTTATTTGAGAGCTCTACCAAAGGGAATTTGAGTTGTGCATAGCACCATGCACATTTTTGGTTCAGAGGTCAAACCTTATTGTCCTCTGCTTCACTGGTGGTTTACAAGGTGGTGGGAGAATGGAACATTTATTTAACTATAGAATGAGATAGTAATTCTCTTCTCTTTACACTTTCCCACACAATGATTCCTGTTTATAAATGTATCCAGATTTTACTTTCAGCTGTAAAACAGAGGAATTCCTAAGCATGTTTGAACTTGCAGGTTCATAAATTTATATACTCTGTGCCATTTTAATCCCTATTAAACTAATCTGAAGTCATGTCATGCCAGCTATCCACAGCAAAATGGATTAAACAAGCTTGCTGATCAGATACAGAAATTACTCCTAGACCTTTTTTCTCTAGTGCCTCTATGTATTTAGAGCACAATTTTCACATGAATTGTGGTGTATTCTCTTTAATTCCTTCGTGATTAAGCTAATTCGCACATTAAATCCATTCTTAGGAGACTTATTAGAGTGTACCACAGCAGGCAAAAGGTCTTAATTATGGCTTTTCAGCTCTGTATCCATGTTACACATCTACAAATAGTGGCTTTTTCAGTTCATAAAGCAATATCTGCACGTGTTACTGTCATTTCAAGCGCTTCCACTTCACACAGTATTCTCATGAAGGGAATGTATGTTTAGAAACTGTCATTTATTGATTCTAATCTGTTCGTTTTCATTTTCTTTTTTAATATTATGGCACTTTCCAAAATAAACACTCAAATCTTTGAGAGTTTCTCAACTCTACTTTATTTGGATGGACCTTTACATCAATCTTTTTTAAAAAAAATTAAAAAAATATTTCATTTACATCAATCTTAATGAAGTTGGAAAGTATACATTGGACACTAGAATGTGCACCTGATGGTGACATTTTGTAATAACTTAATGCTTTATCTCATACACACAATCACTGTTATTTGTTAATTTGTGGAAGGTTTTCCCCCAGATGTTTTCAGGGAACATGAACAGAATTAGAATATCTATGAGCAGCTGGACATTAAAAATAGGGGGGGGGGGAGAATTTGAAATAGTAATGTTAAAATCTTTGCCAGCATGAATTAACCTCTTAAGAAGTAGATCAAGATGGGTAGCCGTGTTAGTCTGTCTGTGGCAGTAGAAAAGAGTAAGAGTCCAGTAGAACCTTAAAGACTAACAAAATGTGTGGTAGGGTATGAGCTTTTGTGAGTCACTGCTCACTTCAGGTACAACTAGAACGTGAGTCCATCGGTCCTATATAATGCTGATTTCTCTGCTCCTACTACCTCTGCATATCATACCTAATCCAATCATACCTGCCATTGTCTTTTGCCTGCTAATGTCATTTGGTACCTGAAATCACCCCACTTTCCAATATATAGAACAGATGGACTCAGATTCTAGCTGCATCTGAAGAAGTGAGCAGTAACTCACAAAAGCTTATACCCTACCACAGGGCTCTTTTTCAGCAGAAAATGCACTGGAATGCCGTTCCAGCTGGTGTCCGAGCCTGCCCTGCCCCCTCCCTGCCTGGCCTGAGCTGTTTACACTTAAAGGGAAAGTTCCTGCAGAGAGCTGGCAGGAAAAAGCCCCACCCGGCGCTTTCCCTTTAAGTGCAGAGAACCAGCAGGAGAAAGCCCCACCCAGAGATTAAGCACGGGGCTAGGCTCTTTGCACTGAAAGGCCTGGCTCTGCATTTGGCTTGCCAACATCGCGTCGCTCTCCCTGCTCCAGTAAGTGCCTCCCCCATCTCTTTTCCTTCTCTCTCTCTATCCCCCCACCTTTCTTTCTGTCTTTCTCTCTCTCTCTCTCTCTCTGTCCCCACCTTCCTTCCTTCCTTCCTTCTTTTTTCTTTCTCTTTCTCTCTCTCCCTCCCCCTTCCTTTCTCTCTCTCTCCTCCACCTTCCTTCCTTTCTCTCCTCTGTCTGTCTGTCTATCTATCTATCTATCTATCTATCTATCTATCTATCTGTCTGTCTGTCTGTCTATCTGTCTGTCTGTTTATCTAATCTATCTATTTCTTTCTTTCTTTCTCTTTCTTTCTCTCCCTCCCTCTCTCTCTCTTCCCCACCACTTTCTTTCTTTCTTTCTTTTCTTCCTTCTTTCTCTTTCTCCCCCACCTACCTTTCTTTCTTTCTCTCTCTCCCCTCCCTCCCTTCCTTCCTTCCTTTCTTTCTTTTTGTTTCATTTTGTTCTTTGTGTTTTTATAAAAAAAATTATTGAAAAGGGGAGATGTAAAAAAGCAGAGAGCCCAGGAAATGCTGCCTTTGACAATATCTTTAATTTTTGAGAATCTCTTTAGTTTTCTCATGGCTTTTTCTGCTTAAGAAAAGTAAGTTTGAAGCCTGAGTTCATTGTTGTGTCTTGTTGGGAATGGCTTGCAAATATATGTGTGTCTAAAGTCTGTATTAAAGTGGTTTGGTGCTTACTGCCATGCAAGAGAAAACATCTGAAAAAGTAGCTTCATTGTTGTGTGTGTTGGCAGAACACTTGACTGTTGCATGGGGGACTTTGGAGGACATCTGCAGAGAAACAGAGTTGTAACTAAAAATGAGCGTGGTCAGCAGCACTTTGGAGATTGCCTGTTTTGTGAAATTTAAAAAGTGGGCAGAGTTTCTGATGAAGATGATTTCCCTCTTCTCCTGCCACTGGGCTGACATCTGCCTTTAATGGGCCAGCAAAGTTGATGTTCTTAAACCTCCTAATAAGAGAGATTTCTGCTTTTGAGGAGTTGACTTCCAATGTTTGGAGATCTTGTGATGGTAGTGATACTTTTATGTGGTAAAGACCACCTGTTCACAGGATAATTTTACCTGTGGGACAGACTCTGCATGGTAACCACTCCACAGGTACATAATTGCTTGTAAAAAGTATTATAGTGTAATAATTCAGGTGGGTAGCCATGTTGGTCTGAAGCAGCAGAACAAAGTTAGAGTCCAAAATGTCATCCAAGGTATAAGCTTTTGTGTGCATGCACACTTCTTCCATCTGAAGAAGTGTGGGTGGCACATGAAATCTTATACCTTGAATAAAATTTTGTACTTTGAATAAAATAGTCCACAAACTACTCCCGTCCAGTGCATCCACAACCCTAGAAGAAGAAGAGATTGGATTTATACCCCGCCCTTCACTATCCAAGGGAGTCTCAGAGCGTCTTTCAAACTCCTTTCTCTTCCCCTCCCCACAACAGACACCCTCTGAGGTAGGTGGGGCTGAGAGAGCTCTGAGACAACAGCTGGTACAGAGCTATGGCTTGCCCAAGGTCATCCAGCAGGTGCAAGGGGGGAGTGGGGAATCAAACCTGGTTCTCCCAGATTAGAGTCTGCGCACTTAACCACTACACCAAACTGGCTCCTAGCGTTGTTCTGCCAGTGAACTAGGGTTGCCAACTCCAGGTTGAGGAAATCCCTGGAGATTTGGGAGTGGAAGGTGGGGTTTCGGGGAAGGAGGGACCTAAGCAAGGCATAATGCCATGGACTCTACTTTCCAAAGCAGCCATTGACCTGATCTCTGTAGTTTGGAGCTCAGTTGTAATTCCAGGAGATCTCCAGACCCCACCTGTAGGTTGGCAACCCTAAAAAAATCATATTCAGCGTACTAGTTCTGCAGGAAGGCAAGCTGATTTCCATGGGAACCTAACCTTTAGGAATTTATTCCAATCCAGTGTGGGAATAATTGTTGGACATAAGATATTGGTCCAGGCAAGATTTTGTATAGATGGGACAGAAAATAATGTTTTTATTGGTTTTGTCAAAACTGTTTTGACAACAAGGTAAACAGAATAAGAAGCAAAAGGTGGATATGGCTGGATGACCACACTTCTGGTAACATTGGGTGTGGCCTAATATGTTAATGAGCTGGGCTGTCAGGGGTGTGGCCTAATATGCTAATGAGTTCCTGCTGGGCTTTTTCTACAAAAAGAGCCCTGCCCTACCACAAATGTTGTTAGTTCTTAAGAAGTAGGGCATGCAATATTCAGTGGTGCTCAACAAGTCATAATGCTGATGGACTGAAACTTCCATCAACACATGACTGGTATCAGCATACTTCAGTACTTGATGGGGATTTTCTTTTGCAGTCTTCATGGGAAAAAAATTCAGCAAAGATAGCTAGAGAGATGAGTGAAACTGCTGAACTGCCAAACATTCTAGAATCTTCAGGGAGTTGGTGGTTTCTGGTGGTTCTAGAGGTCTTTGATGCTGTAAGCCATGCCATGAGGCATGTATATCATTGTACAGTTATATCCACCTCAATGCATTATGTAGAGGAACTGATCCAGATCTATGAGTACTGCCACATTGCATAGCCTTCAATATCAAGGAAAACTCTATAGCTGGAACTGTGGGAAAATATTTCTTGGTCATCAAAGAACAAATAAGCCAAACTAGCTGTGTGTTGCTTGTATAATAGTGTCATCCTATGCAGAGTTGCACCATTCTAAGTCCATTTAAATCAATGAACCCAGCTGCTTGGTTCTGCTTAGAGTGGCTCTGTTAGACTTCTAACATTACCCTCTTATTCCCGACTTCTAACATTACCCTCTTATTCCCCACTGTTACCCTCTAGTTTCTTTATTCATCAGTTTTTTCTATGCATTGAGCACAACTGTTCCACTATCCCTTATATTCTGTGCTTAGACTTCCTAAGTAACAAATATGTTTTATCTGTTTTGCATTCATGACTCCCTCAACTACCCTGTGTTAATGATCTGTATATTAACCAGTTTCACATCCTACACTACTAATTTTAATTCCTCTGTTCTGTTACTCAGATTTTTCATATGCATTCGTAAGTATTTAAATTATTTCCCAGTGGCCTTATTTATTTCATAGCCTACAATTACTTATTGCCATTTGGATACCACTGCAGCAGATAGACTTCTTTTAATATTCATAGATTTGGTTCATTCCCTTGATATACTTAGGGATGTATCACATATGCACATAAATGATATTTTACTAAATGACTTGTAGGTACATGTATGAACCGCCTTCACTGAAAAAAATTAAGTTGATGTGATATGAGAAATCTGTTTGTAGTGTGTGATCTGTGGTGGTTATTTAACATATGAAAGTCATCATTTGATGTGGCATTTGTATGAATTATTCTTGTACAGTAACTTATTCACTTGTTACTAACCATGGATGGATGACTTACCTAGACATAAAGCATTTCTCATGATTAAGAAAACATGTTCTTCAACCACATTCATCCTCCAATAACTGTTTCTTCTATATCCATATCATTCTGACCCTCTTGTTAAACAAATTTGTACAAATACTGTATCCTTGCATTTAACTCTTTTTAACTTCTCTTCCTTTGAAAAAGGGGTATCTTTTTCATAAGGCCATTTAAGGCTGTCACATATGACCAACTTTCATATTGGTTGTATAAACACTACACATACATTCATATATTAGTTTATCTTCCAGCTTTACACCATCAGCCTATCTATCCAAGTTGTAAAGAGGGAATATTATGATTTGAAATGTGTTTATTTGAGGATTCAATACCTGGTCTGAGAGAAACATGGTATACTCAAACCCAGTCAGACCAATAAGATACAGATTCAGAACACTGATCTTTTAAACCAAATACTATTAACTGGCAACAACTCTGCAGGATATCAGACAAGCATCTGACTCTTTCACTGTCGTCTGAATCTTTTAAGCAGACAAACCAGGGACTGTGTGTAAGCAAAATAGGGGCTCCACAACTGAGACCCTTACCTATAGCCAGAGTAACACTGTACTTTGTCTCCTATATCTGGAGCTAACAGGAAGCTTAAATGGAGTAATTTTGAAGCAGATGTGACAAAACAAAATCATACAAACTTATGGCAAAAACAAATGTGGCACCTGCTAGAAATATACATTGAAAAGTGCTAAATAAATCTGAACACTACCACAAAAAATCTCTGCAGGGTTAATCTCTTTTCATTCAGTAACCACCAACGCAAAACCATTTACACTACCATAGTGAGCTTTGTGATGTGAACATCTGTCTTATATGAACTCAGACCTGATGGATCAAAAAGAACACTGACTGAAAAGAATATAGCAAGTACTGTGAATTGCTTCACAATGTGGAGCAGAGGGAACTAAAGCAAATACTGCATTGCAGACTTGCCTGTGAAACTTATGCTTTCCTTACTATTGAGAAATGCTCCAGTTCGTACCTGCATGCTGTGAAATGTGTCAGTTTCCTAGGCTCAGCACATACATGGACATATACAAACACACACACATACCCCCTCTACACTGCTTCTTTGGAATAAAAAATATATTTTGGGGTAGATACAAATGATATTTATGAATGTCACTATATATGCCACTCTGAAATCTATGTATGTATTTGTCCAAAGGCTTTTCTTTCAGTCTAAAATGAACATTTGTTGCTTATATAATACTTTACAGTACTTTAGTTGAAAATAAAATAAAAGAATTCTTTTTTTACAAAAGTAAAAGTATTCTTAGAGTTGCCATCCATTTTCTGAAAAGATGAGGGAGGGGGAACTGTCCTGACCATTGTCCATATGAGAGCACTTCATTTAACAGAATGAGTACAGGCCTGACAAAAGAGGGGGGCCCAGGACTACCTCACAACTATTTCATTTGCTGAGGTGGTCATGAATGATGGGATATAGAAGTGGGTGAGGACCCAAAAGTGGGTCCCAAACCCTTTGAAAGTGGGTGGAGGCCAGCCCTCCCTGTCCTTTCCATTGCTCTGTTATGTTTTTTGGAAACTAAGATCTAGTGACCATGGAAACAGTATCTTCCATGTCACACATTAGACAGAATTTTTTCTTCACTGCATAAACATGTTGATTGAGTAAAATATGCCTGGATAGTTACTAGAGTCAATTTCTTGGGATCCTAGAGGGAAGTTAGAGGGAGCAATTGAGAAAGAGGGGGTGGTGTGGTATAGTAGTTAAGAGTAGCAGTCTCTAATCTTCACAGCCAGGTTTGATTCCCCACTCCTCCACATGAAGCCTGCTGGGTAACCTTGGGCCAGTCACAGTTCTCTAAGAACTCTCTCAGCAACACCTACCCCACAAGGTGACTGTTATGGGAGAGGAAGGGAAGGCAATTGTAAGCTGCTTTGAGACTCCTTACAGTAGAGAAAAGCAGAGTATAAAAACTGACTCTTCTTCTTTGTGTCTGCAAAGGCTGTCAGAATGCCACTTGCTTGGAGTTCATAGTGGGGCAGCTGCACCCATTGTATGATATTTGTTGATTTCTCAGAACATCTGTTCAGCTACTGTAGAAAATGGAATGCTGAACTAGATGGGTGCCAAGGTCATAGTCTGCCTGGACCACCAAAAAAAACTTGGACCAGCCCTGGATGAATCACCATACCAACTAAATCGGGAATTGTGAGTAACCATACCAAAAAGATTGGAAATTACTGGGACAGAGTATGGAGCAGGCAGTTCTATTAGGAAATGCTGGGTTTTATGAACTCAGGATTGCATTCAGCATCATTTTTTTTTTGCATTTCAGTTTTTCTTGGCTCAACAGTATTTATCTTATGATTGACATAAAATTTCTGAATTATCAGGGAAAGCTCTAACTGAAGAGAAGTTGACTTTTGGTTACCATGTGGCCTCTAAACTTGCCTAAAATTACTTGGCATACCTCATCTAGTCTACCAAGCACAGACCTTTATGCTTTTCTGGCTAGAAAAAAAAAAAGCTGTCAAGAGCGGCAGGTTACAAACTGAGACTTAGACAAAGTTTTGACTCAGACGGCGATAAGAGACAAGAGACAAATGGAAAGGAAGTGGGGAAGAATAGTGACATTTGGTGCTGAACCATATGTGCGTGGTTTGAAAGACATGACTGAACTGTTTTTGGTGCTCTATTATTCTGACATTTAGAATGAGGCAATTTTCCATTTCCATTAATGTACTGCCAAATAGAAGGGGGAACTGTCGTGAATTTGAGACTAAAGAAAGCTGTTCCACAAACTTTTGCTAAGCATAATCAGTATACTTGTTAAACAGCAGGGCAATATTACAGTAATTATAGAATGGGTCATTATGATATGCATGTCTCTGTGTGTGCATATATATGTATATATCTTTTTTTAAAAAATAAAGGCAATAAAATATGTTATAGCGTACAGTATTCCCCTACAATATGCTTACTAATCAATCAGAATAACCACATGTACAGAACTCAAATTTTGTTTGCAGAAATGGAGTAAAGAGTGTGCAAAATGTCTGAATAAATGGAAATCCAATTAGAGGTATATTAATAAATAGTAGATCTGAATAACCATTAATATATTGGCATCCCTGCCCACAGTTTACACTACAGCAAACAGACATGAAGGAATGTCTCCCCTGGTTTGAGTCCATGTAGCAATATGCATGCCATTCTCACAAGAAACTGTAACTGGAGCATAAAAAGACAAAACCCTGCTCTAAGGAGTTTACAAGTTAAATTTTGAGACAATGGATGCAATCAAGGGGGAATGAGATGAAGATAAACAGGCTGCGTGTTCATTTAGTCACATAAGGATACAATAGATAGCAGCTTCCCTGTAGCAATTTCAGTGATCATGAGAGCACTTGTTCAGGCCACCATGTTCAAAAAAATTGTTGCCAGAAGCTGCAACTCTGTCTGGGAATATGGCAAGTTACCTACTCCGTTCATATTTTGAACCCGCTCTCTAAAACGTTCTCTAAAAGTGAAGAAACATAATCCATCTCCAATTCTGAACATTCATAGACAGACAGAATGCACTACAACTAATGAAATCATAAACTGAGGACATCTATCTGCCATCAGTCTTTCCATCGATTAACTATACATTTTGTGCAGTACTGCCTCTATCATGGAACTGCTGGTGCTTGCACCAGCATGGCATCCCTAGCTGCACCAGTGCAGCATCACTGACACTGATGTCTTGTCTGGGGAGTGCCAACATTATACTCATCTGCTTGCAGCAGCTCCTGTAGAGTAGACCATCTGCCACTTGCAGCAAGACTATTGATGAGCTGGTAAGAGGCTTGAATACTATCAGGAAATTCTGTTCTGCTGCTAGAGAGTGAGCTATTCCAAAGAACTGCAGCAGCAGTTGTGACCACAGAGTGATTTTATTGCCACATTCACCACAGTTTACTGCTGACCTGTCCTTTAATTTCAGGGGAACACAGCCTAAAATGAGTTGCTGCTCAAGAGTAACCTCAAAGGAGATTTTCTCTTTGAGTAGCCCCTTGCTTGGAGCCAGAGTTGCCCAGGAGAGGGGTAATACTCCCAGGCCACTGGCTCACCAGATTTTTCTTAGTGGCCTTAATGGCCAATCTGCCTTTGATTATAAGACTACATAAATAATAAAATGAATATAAATAATAAATAAATAACAATAGAATCCAGGGACATGTGACATCACATATGACATGCTTCATGATACCACATACATGATGAACACGTCTTTATATGCCTGAGAACACTTTCAATAAGTAA
The DNA here is from genome assembly GCA_029233225.1 of Lepidodactylus listeri. Lineage (NCBI taxonomy): Eukaryota > Metazoa > Chordata > Lepidosauria > Squamata > Gekkonidae > Lepidodactylus > Lepidodactylus listeri. Next base: position 55,122,976 of record JARCFY010000009.1, on the reverse strand, counting down.
ACACAAAGGCTTTCATTTAGGTCAGTAACATGTCTATGACGTCAGTCATAATCTGCATAATGGTTCCCAGTTCTAAAAAAGCAACATCACATGTCATACCTTAGATATTAGAGACATATATCTGTAGAAATGAGCAGGAAAACTTCAATATTATTAGATAATTATAATATAGGATAAATAGAAAGACTTAATTTTGAGTGCACTTGATATGGTTACATTCTTTGACAAGTATAGTATACAGTAGGTTGGTTGGGGTCGTGATATCTTTTTGTAGAAATTACATTAAGCAATTCTATTTTTTCAAAGCCCACTTTTTGGTTTCTATTTGTTAAGGTTCAAGGTTTGCAGTTCATTGATCTGACAAACGTACCCACTGAGAAAATTAGCCTCTTTTAGATGAAGGATGCTCTAATGATAGAAGCAAAAGAGCCTGATGGTTGTTCAAAGAATGAAGAAAAGGCTAAAAAGAAAGTCACTTTTATTTCATTTTAGTCTGTTTTATAATGGGCAGAATTCTATGAGAGGGGACAGAAATCATTGAGAGCAACAAAAGTCAAGTTTGGAATAGAGAATGTTGACTTGTCTGCTTGATTCCTAACTTTCTTCAGAGGAATTTCCCTGATAATTGCCTTTGCAGTGTCATTAAGAGAGGTCAAAATCTACCAGTTTTCTGGTCCTTTTAGGTTGTAGTAAAATTATGCATCAAAGGTTAATTGCTCAATGCCAGATTAGAAGTAACAAGAAGTGAGAGAGGAGGAGGAGGAGTAGCAGCAGCAGCAACAACAACAACAACAACAACAACAACAACAGGCTTGGGCACTTCATTCCTACCTATCCCGAACAACCCACCTTATTCCTGCCAAAAGTAGTTATGTGGCCTAACTGGTCAACAATTGGGTCAACCCCTACCTTATGCCAAGTAATTGTGGAGCAGGAAAAAAGTGGTTTCCCCAAACAGCCAATTATGGGAAGACCCAATAATTCCTTCTTGGTTCCAAAAAAACTAGCTAATCCCACAATATTTTATGGGAGGGTGGGTAAGTCAATAGTACACAGCAAAAGCCTGTATGAGAAGAGCTGAGTTCCTTTATAAATTCTCTGTAGGCACATTTTTATTGTCTGAATTATTTCCAATCCTGACAACACCATTTTGTCCATTGCTTGGACTCAGAATGGGCTGGAAAAACAGGATCCCTGGCCATAATGGTCATGAGTGCGTTTGTCTTAATTATATGTTTATTGTACATTTTTAACATCTGTTAATGTCATTTTACTATCCATTCTAATCCACTGCAGTTTAGTAGCCTCTACATGTGAATGTGGAGTGTCTGGATTTATTGAGAAAAGCATTAGAAAAAAAGGGAAGAAAAGTATACAGCATCCTACCAGTGGTCACATAATGATATGTGATGTCTGAGCCTGCCTTTACAAAAACTATCAGTTCAGATGTATGTATGACATTTCCTAAGAACAAGACACTGTACTTTCATTGCTCAGAAAATAAGACATCCCATCACCAAACCACAATTCTGCAGTCTGTGCACTATAAATGGGAGGGGGGGATCTTAAAAAGAAAAATGAAAAAGCAAAAGACTTTAGGTAGACTACACTGCCATCTTTAACAGTGAGGAACCATCTTCAGATCTATTGGGTCAAATTGTATGGAGTAGCCATTCTACAGATACATAAGCCTTGAGAATGCTTGTCCCATTATGCAAAAATGTCCTTTTGTGCTTCTTCCATAATTTTTTTTTTACCACTCTCTGGTCTGATATTACATTTCAGAGCAATTTACTGGTGATTTGGTTAAAGCATAGGCTTTTCAAACTATATCCATGGCAGAACCATTTTATTTATTTGTTTGTTTATTAAATTTGTTATCCCACCCTCCCCACCATAGCAGGCTCAGGGCGGCTTACAACATACATATAGATGTATACATTAAAAGTCCAAAATGCTAAGAATAGAGTTAAATTAAAATCACTGTATAAAAACCATAACTACTCAGAACATAAATATAATAAAAGATGGTGACATTCTCTCAGCATTTGAATGGTCGCCTACCCCCTAATCCAGGCTCCTTCCAGGCTGTTGATCATCAGGCTGGTGGTACTGTTGATATTTGGGCTAGGGCCATGATATTAAAGGCAGCACCTTGATTGAAAGCCTGGTGGAAGAGCTCCATTTTACAGGCCCTGTGGAACTGTGAAAGGTCCCACAGGGCCCTGATGTCCTCCGGGAGCTTATTCTACCAGTAAGGGGCTACCACCAAAAAGGCCCTGACCCTCATTGCAGCCAGCCTGGCTTCTTTAGGGCCTGAGAGAACTAGGCAATTTTGGGATCCTGATCTTAGTGCTCTCTGGGGAACATATCGAGAAAGGCTGTCCCTTAGGTAAGCAGGTCCCTGACCATATAGGGCAGGGGTGGCCAACCTGTGGCTCGGGAGCCACATGCGGCTCTTTCACACATATTGTGCGGCTCCTGGCAGGGCGGCTGGGGAAGCAAAGGGGAGGCATGCTTTTTTTCTCTTTCTCCCTTCCTTCCTTCCCTCCTCCCTCCCATCTATTTGCTTTCCTAGTTTCTCTCCTCTCTTTCTTTCCACTTCTTTAATTCTTTCTTTCCATCTCTCTCTTTTTCTCTCTCTCTCTCAATATCATTAGCAAACAAGTAATATTATCAATAACCAGTTTTCCTCGTTTGTTTTTATTTTTGGCAGTCCCATTTAACATTAATAAAAAGCAAATTTGCATATTTTTAAAAATAAAAACGTGTGTGTGATATTTGTTCCTGTCTTGCGGCTCTCAGACATCTGACGTTTATTCTATGTGGCTCTTACGTTAAGCAAGGTTGGCCACCCCCGATATAGGGCTTTCTATAGATTCAGACTAATCATTTCACACAACTGTGTTGAGGCTGTACCATTTTAAGTGGCACATGGGGGACTGAATGTCTAAATGACCTTACATGAGAAAGCACCACACACTTCACTCTAGATATTCTAGTCTAGCTCTCATTAATGCTCTTAGTTTCTTCAAGCAAAAGCTTTGTTCTCAATATGAAGGACTACTAAAACATTTAACTTCCCACCTGCAATGTGAAGCAGTACTATCCAAACAAATCTCTATCACATTATTATTATGAAAGTTTGGATCATATTCAGGATGAAGATAAGATGGCCACCTTTTCATGGCAGAGGCTCTGAGCCATTATTTGCAGCATGACAGACAGGAATTAAACAGGTCCGTTTTACAGATCCATGCTGTTAGCAGTTGTTCCGCTTCTACCTAATGCATAGCTATTACAAGTGCAGAGTCTTGGGGGGAGGAAGTCTCAGTCCTTAATCTAATAATAAGTTATTGCATTTAACTTGTAGGAGTATTTTAAGAGTAAATTATTACTAAAGAGAGCATTGCCAAGTTAGCAGCCTCAATCACTGCCAAATAAATAAAAAATAAATGTTCTTTATCTGGAAATCAGACAATATGGGCCTTGAATGAGGAGCATAATAATTAATTATAGTGCTGGATGCTTGATCTGGAAACTTTAAAGTTCAAGTCATACCTATGCCGTATTAAATCAATAATTCAGCAAAACTGTTACCAACATTTACGTATCTCTAATTGAAACCACACACACATTGTAAAGGACAGGAAAGTTGAAATGCAATTACAAACCAGCCTTTCTGTATGGCCATCAATCAATTCACAAATTCAGTACAAGTGCACTTAAAACTGCCTTTCTATTTTTTCACATGTGATGGTCAGCAGTGGAAGAAGAGCGGAAAACCATTTTAAGTGCAGCATGAAAATGTGGCCTAAGAAAGCCATGTGCCTGCCCCTCCCTAGAAGGTTGGGAAAGGTGGCAAGGGTTGCCAGTGTAACACTAATGAGCTGGAGCATGCCAATGCTCAATGGAAGCAAGCCTGGGGTCATCCTTTCTTTAAGGTGCCATAGTGCTGCCCATCACTTGAAAGATGTGGCACATAGCAGGCAACAGCTCTATTTGTATAGTCAAACTTTGGTCTTGTCTGATCTGTGGCACACCTGAGACCAGGAGGAAACCATGGTCCAGTGAGATGTTGCATTGGGCTGGAGCAAGGCACCAGGTTGTACAGCCCAGGATAAATGCCTGGCTTTAGATTTTCAGTTCAACCCAGTGCCAAGAACTGGCATATGTGTGGGTGGTATTTGGGGGCATAGGAGAACTCATCTCCCCTGTCGGTATCTGCAGGGGTGTAGACTTTTTAAATCCCGGGGGGGGCCTCATGCGCGCGCGCGCGCTCAGGACCATGTCCCCGCTGCTCTCCCCCCTGCCCCAGGGAGCCGCTGCCGCCGCTTCCCTCCCCCGGGCCGTGCCCGCCCGGCCGCCCAGCCACCCACCGCGCTCCCCGCCCCCCTCCCTCCCTCTCCCCGCTCACCTCGGATTGCTGCTGCTGCCTGCAGCCAGGGGCCGGTGTGTCACCCTTGCGGGCCCCCGGCTCCCGCTCCACCTCGCACGCCAAAATTTCCCGGGGGGGGGCTCAGCTGCCCCCAGCAAAATGGAGCATCCGCCGGTGGCCAGTCAGCTGGCCGTCGCTGCCTCTCTCCCCCCCCCCACCCCAGGGAGGCAGGAGGGCAGGCCAGGGGTGGGGGGGAAGGAGAGGTGGCGACGGCCGGCTGACTGGCCACCGGCGGACGCTCCATTTTGCCGGGGATGGCTGAGCCCCCCCGGGAAATTTGGGGGGGGCTCGAGCCCTCGAGCCCCCCCCGTAGTTGACGCCCATGGGTATCTGTATGTATAAGGAGTTGTGTTGGTTAGAGGCTAGTTGTTTACCTTTTTTAGTGTGCACTTTTGTTCAGTAAAGATACCACTTTCAAAATGGTTTGGAGCTGTGATAGGGGGCAAATGGACAGACAAATCTAATGTGAAATATGCCTTTTGGCTGTTGCCTGTTCACCTGTAAGATCTTACCTGGGATTTACTTTTAAGTGCTGGCTTTACATCAACGTGTAAACCAAGATATCAGTAAGTTCTGATCCACGCTGTTCTGAAACAGCATTGTTCCAGGCTTTATTTCTTTGGAGGTATTGCATATTGGAGAATTGCTTGGTTGGATCAAAAAAACAATCATTCTGGTGAGGCACTGTACTTTCAGGATGTCTTCTTTTGGAGGGAGGAGCTGCCAGTTAGGCTGAGGCAGGGGTCATTTCGTAGAAAAAGAGGTGCAGGAGCTCATTAGCATAACTCATTTGTATAACTCATTTGCATATGCCATACCCCCTAACATACTGGAAGTGTGTCAGAAGACAACACCCACCCCTCAGGCTCCACTCCACAGGTGAGTGAAACTGACCTGCTCTTCCTCCATTCCCTTCCCTATCCAATACTTTGTGCAATAAAAATAAGCGTAAAGAACACACCCTCATTCTCTTCCTGCTCCCTTGAAACCACCAGGTCTCAAGTAGACTTGAGATACCAAGGACATGTGCACCACCCATCCCTTTCCCTTCCCCTCCCCACAACAAGACACCCTGTGAGGTAGGTGGGGCTGAGAGAGGTCTTTTGAGAACAGCTCTGAGAGAACTTGTGACTGGCCCAAGGTCACACCAGCAGCTGCATGTGGAGGAGTGGGGAATCAAACCCGGTTCTCCCAGATTAGAGTCCAACTCCTGACCACTACACCAAACAGATGGGTGGAAGCTGCTGAAGGTTTGGTGAAATTTCTCCAGTACTTATGTGCCATGTGCCCAGATAAAAAAATGGTATACTTAGAAAATTAATATGCCACCTTGAGCAAGTCTCTGGAAATGCAGCACACGGTCATAAAAGGAATAATGATAAAATTATCGATATTAAAACAAAACATTAAAAACAATAAAGACAGTAGCAGGGCTTTCCCCGAGGCACTGTGCCTCTGCACTGCTCGGGAAAGCTGAGGAGGGGGTGGGGCTTGGTCATGTGCCCGCCCCCCGGGCTCCTTACTCCTGGAGCTGCGCTTCTGTGCACTCCCGCTCCAACGGACCTCTGGGCTGAGGTAATCCGTAATGGACAAGAAATGACAAGATTAAATTATTAGGCTGCTGGCCTGTTTTGAAGCAAGTGTTTAACCAGTTAGGGCACTGAGCAGTTGTATAGGGCTAAGGGGTGGTGATGCAGAACCTTGTTCAGGCATTGGGGTGCTCTTAGAAGATGAAAGTTTGGGGGCTCTGCTGCTCTGGTTAAAAATGTTTTGATAGAGTTGGATGTTTTCCCTGGGCATTAGGAAACATACGTTCTGCATAGGACAGTTTCTGGTAGAGTACTTAGGAGGCATAGTTCAGTGTGTTAAAACTTTGGCAAATGGAGATCTTAGACATCCAAGTGTTACAACAAGTCACAGAGATCAACTTTGGGATGACTCTTCCTGTGAGGGGGCAGGACTCAAAAAATACTGAGTGGTTAGAAGCTTTCTTAGTACATATTATGTTATATTTGTTCATGTTAGTGGTTGGCTAATGGTATGTCTTAGATGATTAATAATAGCAGCCTAGATAAACCAATGGTTTCAGTCATTGTAATATGACTTCATATGTATGTGTTTATACTGATTCTTATAGGGACTTTTACTTTTTATGTTTAACCACAAGAGATAAGCATAACCATACATTAACAAAAACATAAGCAATGAAAAAACTCAAAAACAAATAAATTGAAATTAAAAAGTTAAAAGAAACAAACACATTAAAATACTTATGAGTAGTACTATCTCATACATTGACAGTTTTATTAAGATATTGTGCAGCTTTATCAACTGTATATGCAATACTTATTAAATAAAATCTTTCTATATCCTAGTACTAAATGGAGGATAAGTTTTTGAGTGTAGACAGGCAAAAGATATAAATGGATTCCAAACAGCATCAAAGGCATCCACACTCAATTGATATTTTGCTAATCTAATTTAATGAGTTAATTTTTTCAACAAAGCTATATTCCACAAATGCTTATACCACATATCAACTGTAATTTTGTAGTGGATTTCCAATGCTGAGATATAATGGATCTCACTGCTAATAAGAAAACAAATTAGAGATTTATGTGCCAATGCCTTATTTTCTTTTGTAAATAAACTGAGCAAAACCATTTTTGGGGTGCATGTTAAATTTAATTTCAGAAGTTTGTTAGTCTCATAGCAGACCAACATCCAAAATGTATTTATTATTAATTTTGATAAAGCATCATTAATGTGGTCAAGGCTGATATAGTTTTGTTTATTTAGATATTTATACCCTGATTTTCTTCTCAGTGGGGACCCAAATCAGCTTGCAACAATACAAAAAATACAAAACAAAACAAACGAAAGAACAAGCTGTCTCTTGAGCTGGTCCTGGATCCAGTGGTCTGGTTTATCCAAAACTACAGACTCTAGAGGCCTTTGGCTTTTGTCCTTCAGCTCCCCTCCCCCCAGCCCAAGCATTATAGCTGAAACAGGAAAGGAAAACAAAAGCTCTGGTAACATGTTGTATAGCTGGCAAAGCTGTTCTTTCCTGTTTTCTTCTCCCTGTAATATCATTACTTGAAAAAACTGTTCTTAACAGTACTGTTCTCAACATAACTATTATCAATATTGCAAAAACTGTTGATAGCATTACATAATAAGAGGACTGACATGAAGGAAGTGAAATGCCTCAAGTGAATTTCAAAAACAAAAGGACAATTCACATGTTGTAGAGTCCATTTGTCCACTATGTGGCCATCATGAGGACATTTGATCAGACGTGGTCTGCCAATTCCTTCATTCCTAGGCTCAGAGAGGGTTGATTCAGATTGGAACCCTGAAGCTTCAGCCTTTCTCCTCACACAATTTCCCTGACCTGAAATGGCTTTAGAAATTAAGTCACTATTTGCCTCACTGGGAAAACTTTCATGTACTGATGGCTACACATAAGTTTCCCCTTTCTCCAAGGACCATTTCAGGTTAGAAAAAAAATGGCACAGGAAAGCAAGTTTAAGCACCTTCTCCCCATATACCATGCAGTCTCAGTTTTGTAATCCCAATCAGTTTGAATGCCAGTAGAGTGGAGACTGGCTTTAAAACTGTGGCAGGACTCAGGAGGTATTTCGCCAGTAGAATGATGTTAGCACAGAAGCCTGATCATGTATTAACTAAGTTGGGTATAAGCCTGTGCATTCTGTTAGTGAACTTCTGCCCATGCTTTCACATGGGCTGAGGACAGACTGGCAATCTGCCCCGGGACAGTTCCACTTGGGAAGCGGGGGAATGGGGGCCCATTCAGACATGCGCAGCTGTCCCTCGGCTCCCTTCCGCACTTACTCGCTTTGAAGCCGGGTTTCTTGCACTTTAGAAGGACACCGGGAGAAACCGGTGTCCGGAGGCCGTCTTGCGCTTGCCTCCCGCTTCCAGGCAGTGTGAACCGGAAGAAGGTGGGAGGCAAGCGGAGGTGGCAGTGCGAACGCAGCGTTTTGCCAGTTTGCGCATGAGCGCTCATGCGCACATAAGCGCATGCGCACCTGTGCAAATTGCCGAAACAGCCCTATCACGAGCTGCGGAGGCCGGCCCACCTGGGGCCACTCCGCAGCAGTCTGAACGCTCCGTAACAGCATCCTTGCGCAATACACTGGCCAGTGTGAACGGCCAGCCCCGGGGAGTTTTCCCCCCGCAGCAGTTGCCTCCGCATTCATCCCGCTCCAGATTGCCAGTCTGTCCTCAGCCATGATGTCTGTCCAGGGCTTGATTAATCCTATGGCCATATATGTTATAGAAAGCAACCCAACCACATCATTCTAGTGAGTATCTCTCTGTGAAGAACAAACCGTGCACACTAAAACTGCTATCAGGCCTTCATATGTTAAAAATATATGCACTATTCAATTATGGGCATCACTTCTTTGAAAATGATTTTTACTGGATTCCATGTATTACAGACATTATGGTTGTGAGTCTAAATGTGCTCACAAGGAAGTCCCTCTAATTCCACTGGAACTGATCAGTGTGAATGGATTTATAACTACAGCCTACAACCCTTTTGCCCTAATCCAGTTATGGGTTCTTAGTCTGAATTACTTTTCAGCCATATGCTAGCCATGCCACAGTTTGTGATCATTAGTCTAAACTGAATATTCATGTGGCATATATGATACGGACACTGAACCCAATTTAGTAAATGTATACTTGCAATTTAACCACGGCCCCTTTGAGAGATTATTATGTAGATTTATGAAGGAAGACTGCTGAAGCAATTCTTGGCTGTGTTTTCAATCACCTCGAGACGTTAAAAGTATGTAAACCTAAAATAATTTTAGACTTATTTACTGCTATGGCTTTCAGCTTCTCAGCTAGACTGATGCCGGTTCTAGTGCCATGGTGGAATCAACATTCCTTCCACATCCTTGCCCTTGAGCAAGGAGTCAGCATCACAACTCGGATAAGTGCTGCCAAGCTACTCTTTGCTGCCATAATGCCAGCAATCTGTTTCATTTCCATCGATGGAAACTTGGAGCATAAGCCCAAGCATGCACAGGCACGTGCACACATATTTTACACATTGAGGCAAAATGACAAGTGAATGCTGATCAATATTCAGTCTGAGTTTTCATCTTTCATTTATAACAATCTCTTTGTTATCAGTGTAGTTACATACCGGTAAGGAAATTTTTAACTGAACGACAGTGGCAGACTTCCTCTTTGAATGACATTTAATTTTGTTAAACTGTTTTTTTTCTCCTGGAAATCAATGTCTGTATTGGGGGTTCAGCACAGTATGCCCAGATCTTTAAATTCAGTTCTGCCCCTGCCCCTGCTTGGTAGTGAAATACCATTGAAAATATAATCTGCCCCCAAAGACCATTTTGGACATGTACCTACAGGCAGCATATTGATTGTCTTGTGACTTCTCTGACATTGCTTAAAAACCAAAGAAAACTGTATCTTACAGACATAGCCAATCTTATTTCTGTAGATAAAAATAATTAAGGAAGTGAGTCACTGCCTTAATTTGTTGAAGGAACACAGCCAAATCATGAAACATCTACTTTCATTAAAGCTTAAATCTTTCTTTCTTAGGTGATGGTAGTTTTGCCTTATAAAGGACAAAAATGAACAAGGGAGGCTTTCACAAGAATGAGAATTTTAGGGACTAGTTTGCAGCTTACAAAGCCACAATAAAAGGTTAAAGAATTGTTACCTAACATATTGTGGCTGCATTGTTTCTTCTCATTTAAGCTTCCTGGTCTGTATTATGTCATAAACAGACAGCAGTTCAAAGCTAACTATTCTATAGCTCTTATACATTTAATGGGATTCTAATGCAACAAGACATCTGAAAATGGCTTTGTACCACATGACAATGCCTCCATGGGGGATTTGGGAGAGCAGGCCAACAGATTACTCTTATAGCTTTGATGTGAATTGCTGCAATGTGTCTCATTTTCATCATGTTGTACATTTTGGGTATCCACATGCACATCTTGAACCTGTTATGGTTTGGTACATAAGTAGGACAAGTTTGGCCTAAGGCCGAAACATTTCAACACACCCCACTGAAAAGGCTTCATCCCAGTCGCCTGGAAAGTATATGAGAAAACTGGAGACATTAGAAAAAAGAAAGGACTGTGATAAACTGTGTAAGTGCAGCAGGAAAGAAATAATAGCTGTGAATAAAGAACAACTGTTTATTATTCAAATTTTCTTCTGCCCATATTGGTGAAAAAGAACAAAAGGACTTACAGAATGTGACATTTGAAGCAGTGTTCTCTACAGACATAAAATTATGTAGCCTTCCTGTGGGAGGGGGTTATCAGCAAAAAAAACTGCTCCCCTTGCCCAATGTGAAAATTCTAGGTACAATCCAAGCCTTCTTAACTGGACCTCAAACTGTACTGAATATTATGAATTCAGTGTTGTCATTTATCTGGATGGAAAGCAGTCTGGATCATGTATTTTGTGCACTGTAACCCAAAGGACATTTATCTGGAAGTAAATCCCATTAAATATAGTAGTACTTACTTCCAGCATAATAAGGATAGCTGCCTTTATGAATCACACCTTGGTATCTGGATATTTATTATTTCCTTTTTTATATTCTGTGTTTCTTTCCAATAGGGGCCCAAAGCGGCTTACATCAATCTCCCCTATTCTGTTTTATCCTCACAACAACCCTGTGAGGTAGGTTAGGCTGAGAGCATGTGACTGGCCCAAGGTCACCCAGCAAGATTCCATGGCACAAGTGGGGATTCAACCCCGGGTCTTCCAGATCCTAGTCTGACACTTTAACCACTACACCACACTGCCCTAGGGCCTTACCTAGGACTTCTTCACATTTTACAGATAGAAATTACGAAGAATTCCTTCTTGCATAAGATGAAGGTTCAGGAGAATATTCATTAGATTGCAATATTTTTTTCTTTCTTTCTTTTCTCTTTTTTTTGTGTCTTGTCCTGGGGGAAATCCTGCCATCCAACTGTCCCAATGTTTACAACAAATCTTTTTTTTTTTTGTATTACATGTGTCTAGTACAGGAGTAGGCAACCTTTTTTGGCCCAAGTGTCAAAAGTAATGTAATGCCAACCTTACCAGTTTGGTAAGAGAGCCAGTTTGGTGTAGTGGTTAAGTGTGCAGACTCTAATCTGGGAGAACCGGGTTTGATTTCCCACTCCTCCACTTGCACCTGCTGGATGACCTTGGGCAAGCCATAGCTCTGTACCAGCTGTTCTCTCAAGGACAGCTTGTAAAAGAGCTCTCTCAGCCCCACCTACCTCACAGGGTGTCCGTTGTGGGGAGGGGAAAGGAAAGGAGTTTGTAAACTGCTCTGAGACTCCCTTGGGGAGTGAAGGGCAGGGTATAAATCCAATCTCTTCTTCTCTTCTTCTTAAAAAAGATTTTGGTTTGCTGACAAACACACACTTATTTTTATTTATTTATTTTATTGGTCTTGTATCCCGCCCTCCTCGCAAGCAGGCTCAGGGCGGGTTCCCTCAGTCTCAATACAATATATAATACAATTTAAAAACAATGTAAAACAACATAACTCATAAAGTGCAATGTATAATTTAGCCAGATGTCTCAACAGTTGGATGGTTCCTATATGGCTATTCAGATCCAGGCCACTGATGGGAGATCAACAGTGAGGAGGAGAGTCTGCTACCTCAATCAAAAGCCTTGTGGAAGAGCTCTGTCTTACTGGCCCTGCAGAAATGTAATAAATCCCACAGGGTCCTGATTTAATATGGGAGCTCATTCCACCAAGTAGGGGCCAGGACTGAAAAGACCCTAGGTGAGGCAAGTCAGACATTCCTGGAGCTGGGGACTACCAAAATATATTGGTTAGTAGACCTCAGTGCTCTACAGGGATCATATGGGGAAAGGCGGTAGACACTTGGGGAGGGGATGATGGTTGATCTGGGCCAGACATAATTCGAGCCCACCAAGCCAGGGGCGTTGAGTTTTAAAAATCCTGGGGGGGGATCTTCCGCCGACTATGTCCCCCCCACCGCCCCCGCCTCTGCCTCCCCCCCCCCCCCCCGGCCTGACCAGGGCACGCATGTTTAGGATCACCGCATGAAGCATAGTGCTAGAGGAAAGGGAATCCCCTCTCCTCTCTGGGGGCTGCCTGGTCCTGAGAGTCAGCCCGTCTATCAAGGTCAGAGCCTGGAAGCTGCTCTCCAGCAAGTCTTTCACATCACTTATTATTTTTAAAAACTGGAGGCGCTGGGGATTGAACCTGGGGATAGCTGCATGAAAAGCAGAGATTGCACTTGGGATCTTCTGCATGCAAAGCAGATGGGTCTACCTGGGCTGAAGCTGGGTGGGACCTTCTGAAGGCAGCCAGGGATCCACTTGGGGATCTCCTGTGTGCAAAGCAGATGCTCTGCCACTGCACAGCGCCACTGATAAGAGACTCCTTGTCTGCCAAGGGAAGCTGCCTGCCGCTTGAAGCTTTAACTTCACCCAAAGTTACCCACAAGTACGTTTGGGAATATGTATTCCACATGTTAATCCATCAGCATTGAGTTCTTCTTACATGTGGCAACCGATTCCGAATATTCGTTTTAGTAATACCGTAAGATAAGAGTACAACAAACAGAGCAAGGAAAATAAAACGGGGCGGGGGGGGAGGATGCATCCTTTCCTCTAAACTTCCCTTCAGCTGGCTCTCTCTCCTGCCTGCAGAAATCCTGGGTGGCTTTTTGCGTCTCTCGGAGCGGCTGCAACGCTCAGAACACTCTCCTGGGACTGGGAGCAAGCCCCGTTCGAGACACCTGCGTAGGAATCTGCATGCAAGACGTTTGCAAAGACAGCTGTTCAGGTCTACTCGGTGCGGCTGGCTCCCAGGAAAGCGCTCTCGACTCCAGGGACCCAAACTTCATGCGGGGTTTCCCTACCGTACCTGGGAGAGGATGTTCTCCTGGTTGTCCGCCTCATCCTGCAGGGGGGCACCAGCATTGGCGGCAGGGGGGATGGCACTGGGGTTGGTGCAGGCAGTGCCCCACCACACCGCCAGGAGAGCTGCCGAGCAGCAGCAGCAGAGCAGCGCCACAGGCCGCGCCATGGAGGTGGGTGGCGGCTAGCAAGTGGCGGGCGAGCCAGGCATGGGGCGGGCAGATGCAGTGAGCTTGCTTCTCTCCTTCCCGGCCTTCTGGGATGCCAGCAGAAGGAGGGGTCGGGCTTGGGCCAGCTGTGGGCGAGGCGGGCCAGAAGGAGGAGTCTCCTGATGTTGCCCTCTATTGTGCGCTCGCCTCGCTCTGCTCGCCTCCGCTGCTAGCGGGCTCTAGAGGTAGGGGATTGGGGGTGCATGGGGGCAGGAGGGAGAGACGGCCTTCCGCAGAGTTTGGCCCCAGAACCTGTTGGCCACGGCCCCCAAGGAAGACCACCGCCTCCTTCCCCCAGCCGGCCTCCAGCCTCCATCCCCAAGGCGAGCTATGAAGCCAGAGGTGGGGAAGGGGCTTCCTCCCATGTTGTGGGGTGCACTGTTGGCACGGGCACCGAACTGAACTGGGAGTGAGTCGCAATTGAGAGGCGGAAGGGAAGCGCAGAGCTCAGCCTCTCCTCGCGGCAAGCCACTGGTAGGGGCTTTGGGCCTCCTGGTGACCACTCCTGCTTCCATCCCTTCCTCCGTCCGTCCAGGGATCAGCTGGGCATTTGCTTAGCTGGCCCCTGGACAGACGGAGGGAGGGACGGAGTGGCCAGGCCAGGGGGGAGGGTGGAGAGAGAGACAGCGGCGGCAGCAGCAGCCCTAGGAAGGGCCCACGGAGGCGCGGCGGAGGGCGCTCTGTTATCCCGGGGAGGGCTCAGTCCCCCCTGGGAAATTTTGGGGGTGGCTCAAGCCCTCAAACCCCCCCCCGTAGTTGCCGCCTATGCACCAAGCCCCAGTGGTGTTGCCAGCATCCAGGCCCGTAGCCAGGATTTTTTTTATTGGGGGGCTAGCTGTTATGCTACTGAGGGCTAGCTCAGTACCTGAACTAAGAATTTTGGTGGGAAAAATCTGCCTCAGAGTGGAGACAGTAACAGGGGTCTGTCATAGTAACATTATAGAGCATTAAACAAGTGGTAGCTGACCAATTTCAGAGATTCCTGAATGAAGCAGATTGTTTAGATCCATTCCAATCTGGTTTCAGACCTGATTATGGGACTGAAATGGCCTTGGTCACCCTGGTGGATAACATATGTTGGCAGATGGACAGGGCAAGTGCAATCCTGTTAATTCTCCTGGACTTCTTAGTGGCTTTTGATACCATCAATCATGGTTTCCTTCTGGATCACCTTTTGGGACTGGGAAGCACTGTTCTGTGGTGGTTCTGGTCCAAACTCAAGGGAAGGTTTCAATGTGTTGCTGGGAAGCTGCTTTTCTGCCCCTTGGTTCTGCCCCCAAGGGTCCATCTTGTCCCCCATGCTTTTCAACATCTATGTAAAGCTGCTGTGATGAGTCATCCAGAGATTTGGGCTGAGGTGCCACCAATATGTAGATGACATTCAGCTCTATCTTGTGCTACCAGCAGATTCCAGGGAGACTGTGAAAATCACAAACAGGTGCCTGGGGGCAGTTTTGAAATGGATGAGGGCTAGCAAGCTGAAATTTAATCCCAAGAAAATTGATGAGCTACTGGTAAGGGAAATATCTGACCCAGGAAATGGGTTAGCCCCTCCTCTGGATAAGGTTGCATTTCTAAAGGAGCAGGTTCATAATGTGGAAGTACTCATGGACCCGGGTCTCCTGTTGGACAAACGGTTGGCAATGGTGGCCAGGGGTACCTTTCACCAGTTTTGGCTCTGCAGCCCTTCCTAGATAGAAAAGTTCTTGCCACTCATTACTGCTATATATCCTAGATGGGGCTGCCCTTGAAGACTGCCTGGAAGCCGTAGTTGGTACAGAATGCTATGGCCAGACTGTTGACTAGAGTGAGTCATAGAAACCATATCACTCCAGTCTTGTTCCCCCTACACTGACTTCCAATTTGATTCCAAGCTCAATTCAAGGTGTTGGTATTGATTTTTAAAGCCCTATACAGTCTGGGTCCAACATACTTAAGTACCACATTCTCCCATACAAACCTACTCAGTCACTCTGATTGTCCTTGGAAGCCCTGCTTCAGTTGCCCCCACCATTTGAGGCTAGACAGATGGTGACCCAAGAAAGGGCTTTCTCCATCGTGGCACCAAAACCTCAGAACTCCCTCCCCAAGGAGGTTCATATGTCTCACTCTATCAGTGTCTTTCACCAGCAGGTGAAGACCTTTATGTTTTGCATAGCATACCTCAATAACAGTATTTCCCCTCTTTTTAGTGCAGTATGTTTGTGTTTTTAATTGAAATTTATAATTTTAACTGTAATTTTAATTGTTTAAATGTTTTAATGTTTGCCAGCTTGTGGAAGAAGGAGGAGGAGGATTGGATTTATACCCTGCCCTTCACTTGGAGTCTCAGAGTGGCTTACAATCTCCTTCCCTTCCTCTCCCCACAACAGACTTCCTATGAGGTAGGTGGGGCTGAGAGAGCTCTGAGAGAAGTGCTCTTGAGAGAACAGCTCTGAGAGAACTGTGACTGACCCAAGGTCACCCAGCACTATGTGGAGGAGCAAGGAATCAAACCTGGTTCTCCAGATTAGAGTCTGCCACTCTTAACCACTATACCACAGCTGGCTCTCCACAGCTGGACCCTGACTGGTTGGAAAGGCAGCATTAAAATGTCTTAAATAAAATCAATAAATAAATTGAATGAATGAATGAATTTGCTGATTTTTTCCCCTCTCAGAATTTTCTTCTAAAATGTTTGAATGTTAAATTAAAATTAAATGCTTACACTGTTGGCTACATTCTTCTCTCATGCAGTAAGGTGTCCCTGTTTTAATTTAAGAAATGATAGAGGACACATAACAGTGTGGCTAACAGAGTATGAAGCATATAGGCTTGTTTCACCTGTGTCCTAAGGGGGGAAGTGGTTTCCATCCCTAGCAAAAGAAAGTTTGCTGCTCAGTGATCCGAGGTGGCTCGCTGAGAGCAGAGTAATTGTAGAAATCAAAACAGGACACAAAACGTTATGTAAAACAGATAGCAGAAATTATATAAATAAAGTATTTGAAATTTGCAGCTCAGTGATCCTAGGTGGCTTCCTGGGAACAGAGTAATTGTAGAAATCAAAACAGGACAGAAAACTTTATGTAAAGCAGATAGCAAAAATTATATAAAGGTCTAGTGGGTGTATTTTAGAATTTGGGGAAAAAATATTCTTCCCAAAGATTATGGCCCAATCTGCATTTGCTATGTAAAGCTGTTCCATGCTGCTGTGGTGACAGCTTCCCAGATAAAGCTCTCCTCTGTCAGGACACAAGTTGTTTAGGGAGAGTGCATGAGAGAGGGAGAGGAGCGGCCTCAGGAAAACAACAAATGGTTCAGGGGTGGGCATGCTTCCAACCCCCCCACCCCAATACAATCACAGAAAAATGTTCCCTGGCTGCTTTTAAACACAGATGACTGGATTTTCAGGTTACTTGTTTCCTTAGAAAAGATGGGGGGGAGAGAATTCGGCTCCAGATGTCTGCTCTTTGCTCACAGTGGCTCGAGGGTGGGGAAGAGCAATTGTAGCACCTTAAAACCAAATCCAGATAAGGCGATGAGACACTGTAATGACCTTGGAGTCAACACTAAGGGTGCATTCAGATGGTGTCCTGGAGCCCGCTCAAAATGCCCTACTCCAGACAATCGCGATCATACTTACCCCACATTGAAGCACATTCAAGTGACTCCCCGGCATCTACACAACCGACGCACAGGAGCATGTGTGGGTTTGTTTGTTTTTTACAAGTTTGTGCATGCACATAAGCAATTATCTGGAGCTGCTACCTTGCGCATGCACAAAGGAGGTGAGCAGAGCCTTTCAAAAGTTGCACAAGCACCGTGACTTCCCCGCTGTAAAAGAATACATCCCTTTAAGCTTTCCCCCTGAAACTGGCCTCCTTGGAATCCCTAACTCAGAGGTAGTGGCCATTTTAAAAAAATTGCTGCGGAGGCGGAGAAGTGCTTATGTGCATATTGGCAAGGCAAAAAATAAAAATGGTGGGCAAAAAAGCGGAAGCCAGAGGCTTCCGCAGTGGGGGGATTTAAAGACTCGGAAGTGGCTCGACGATGGCTCTGCGATCAGACAGGGGAAAATGTGGCTTGAACCAGGAGAAGATGGGAAACACCATCTTGGGACCTGGTATCAAAATTTTACGCTTCACTCCGGTATTTGCTACAGTAAGGCCGATTTCGCACTAGCGTTTGCCCCAGGTTTGCCCTCATGCTTGCACCGGAGCTCCTGGTTGATTTCACACCAGTTGCTCCGGGCTCACGTTTTGCTCTGGAGTATCGCCCTGCTGCACCGGAGTTTCCCTGGAGCAAATAAATCCTGTTTTTAGAGGATTTTCCTGTTTGCTCCGGGGGAGAACCCAAAATGAAAACATGCCCACTCGCCCGCCTTTCATCAGGGCCGCCCCGTTGTGGGAGTTTCTAATTTTTTTTTTGAGAAAACCCTTTGTCACGCTATATTGAAAGGGCTGAGGTTCCAAGTGGGAAAATGAAGAAAATATTTCAGAGGAAACTGGGAGGGGAAACTCTGGAGAGAATGAGAGACAACTGGCCAGTGCGAAATCGGCCTAAGTGATGGCTGGGAATGGGAGGCAGCTGCAGCTGTCTGATCACACACATTTGATCCGTTTCAAAGCATTTCAAAAGCTGGATCAAGCCGGATCAAATGGCGCATCTGAACAATGGCAATAAAATAAATGGCAATAAAATAATGGAGACAGCTGAGATGAAACAATAGGAGAGTGGACGGGGCATGAAATGTAGACAGAAATTTGTGAGAAGATGTGAGATTGTTGGCACAATGGTGCGAAATACCAACGCAGATTGGACCTATATCAGTAATCCTTGTATGGAGGGGGGGGGTCAGATGGGGTTTTGTTTTTTGGTTTCAATACAATAGTAATATTATTGTTATGGTCAGCGACCAGAGTAGTTAAACAACAAACAATTAACAATATTTCCATAATACAATCAATAAAGATCCCATACAAATCAATAAAATAAAAAAGGAAAAATGCAATACTTTTCCAAATTCTAAAAACCTTATAAATAAAATTAACATAATATATAGAATACAACAACATAACTACTTTTCTAATGAAGCACAGATAAATTTTGCTATGGACCAAAACTCAGTTAACCTTCTCTGTAATCTGATAGTATTTTGGTTTTAAATTGTGATGTTTTAAAATTATGATTTGTAAACTACCTTAAGCCACAAGAAAAGGTGGGATATAAATAATGACCTTTACTTTGCCAGATGATTTAAACAAATCAAAAACATAGGTTCCATTTATCTTTATTATATTCTTTCTTCTACCATAGGAATTACCTGTCTGTCAGTAGTAGAGATAAATCAGCAGCTACTGTTTTTTACAGTTCTGAGACATAATTCTACCCTGCTTGGAATGTTTCCTTCCTTGCTTATTAGATGTTGCACCTTAAATGCAGTTGGATAGAAGAGAAATGGCTCCCAAGAAGGAAAGGCACAAAGAGTGATAAGGAACTCAGATAATAGTTACCTCATACTATACAATTACAAGCTTCTTGTGAAAGAAAGAAAATAATATGTTGGTGAGCGTCTCTGAAAAGTCTCATTCTACAGAAGCTGATGTCCAAGATTGGTTCTTTTACTGAAATCATTATACCTTTTTTCCAGCATTGCCTCTCTTCCACATACAGGCACTCAAAAGACTGTGATAATACAGTTTGTTCTGAGTTACGTATATCTCAGATTATTCTTTTATCTTTTGTTACGATTTTGCACATCAAGAAGATGACATGGAGGTCTTGAGAAGCTGACTTAGAAGTCTCTATTTTATATGCTATCTGCCTAGACCCTAAAAACAGTTCATGATAATACTGAATGTTATGTAACGGATGTAATTCCCCCCCCCCCACCCTTCAGGCTTAGGCAATTGCCAGACTCCAACGAGACATTCCCACCAACCATCTGGTGTCTGCCAAATGGAATGTCTAGTCAGGTTACACTATTTGCAGAAAGAAATTCAGTCAGTGCTTTCATCAGGACAGGAGAAAAATTAGGCATTCTCCTCAGGGGTTGAGCAGAATATCTAAATGGCTGTAACCGTGTTTCATTTTTCTCCTGTGGACATAGGGGTGGAAGTCCTGCTCTTGGAGAAATGTTAAAGCCACCCAGTTGAAACTGGTAACTAGTTCAATGTAGAGTGTGTTATAATTGATAGCCATTTGGTCGCACTTCTAACGTACTGAATCTTAAAATATTTATCTTGTTTGTCCTCATAGCAACCTGTGATATAGGCTGCAAGTGATTTCCTCATAAGAAAATGAAAGAGTGGCTTGTCCAATATCATTCAGTGAGCCACCAAGGTACTGAATTGGAATTCAAACACAGATCTCTCATGTCCACATCCAGCACCATAGACACGGAGCAAACTGACTCCCATTGCCAGGCTTCTATCAGGTTATTTTTTGAAATTTAATATACTTTCATTTTTGACATCATGTTTAACATTTTCCCCCAAATGTCACAGTTTAAAATTGTATTGCTAAAAGTCTTAGCTACATACTTGTATATTAGAACTTTTCCAATCAGTATCAGAAGGGTAACTCACTCCTCGGTATCAACATTTGTCCAGTGAAGGGAAATGTTTTTGCCCATCTGTAGAAATCATGCCATTACATATGCTCTTGTGTAATCAGCAGCTTAGTCTTGCAAGAAAATTTCTAAGCATATACAATATATTACACTGTATTACCAGGCAGTAGGGTCTTCAGGCATAGATAGCGGTAAATTGTACTAGCTGTTACCTGAGAAGGCATTGAGGGAGTCCAAACTAATGCAGTTTCTGGTGTAGAAAGAACTTTTGTAAAGATACCTTCTGGCTAAATCTTCTGTTTCACATCATCATAGACGAAAAGAAAATCTCCTTAGTAGTTGTTTTAAAAAATCAAGTAATTTACCCCTTTTTGAATCATACATTTCATTTTCAGATGGGATTGTGTCTGAGGACCTATGCAAAAGAAAACATTACCCAGGAAAATTAGACTAAGGTTCAATAGGTAAGTATAAATTATATATAGGCTGAGATGTAGCTATTGCATTCATTTTAATAGGAGTGCTTCTTCCATCAAATAGATCAGGCTGACAGAACTGTGCAAGCATACAACTTGTACCTTTAACTGGAAACTTGACTAATCCTTGTCAATCACATAAAGAAACTGCAGAATACAGTTCTTCCCCAGTATTTTCAGTTCCACAACTTGTAGGTCAGGTGTCAGAATGATCATAAGTAGAAATGCACCTTATGAAGCATTACAATTACTTCATTTCGTTTCTTACCATACTCAAAACTGACAGTGCATCTTTTAAAAAAGACTTGTAGTACAATCCTTACCACCAGAGTTGCACGCTTCTAAGCCCACTGACTTCAGTGATCTGAGAATGGTGTAACTCTGTTTAGGATTAAACTCCTGTTCACTGTTTTGGGGACCTGGAACAAATGCTGAAGAGAATGGAACCTTGTAGGTGGACAAACATTCAAGATTTTAACACTATTTATTCCTATGAATATTCTCATGAGTAACAAATTATGATCTAGTCTGGCTTTTTCATTGTGTTGCTTTTTAATCACTCAGATATATTTTATGTAGTAATCTCTGCAAGAGCCCAGGACTGGCAGAAAGGAAAGGCAGAAACCCAAGTGACAACAAGGACAGCAGAAATTCTATTGAGGCAGTTTGGGCTATATTTACTATATACCATCTGCATCAAGCCCTCAGAGACACTGTGTTCTGCCTTCTCTGTCTGCTCGGCACAGATCTCTTTTTTATGTGTAAACTATTATTTATCTTGTCTTTGATTGCCTTAATGTGACCCTTTTCGGCATGTGGCAATATAACACTCTGGCAGTGGAAGGCTTGGAATGGAAACCATCAGAGGGCAACTATAGTAGAGCCTATTTTTAACATTCATTAATCAGTTTATTAGGAGTGCGAATGGAAGCATTTACATTCAGATTGCTTTGCAAGCTGAAGGGCATATGCCTGGATAAGACTATATGAGGTAACCAGCAGCACAATCCAAAGATACAAACCATCAGTGGGAGGCGATACTGCAGACTGGCAGCTCAGACATTGCTAAAGAAGTTGCTAAAACTGAGAAGCCAAGCCAGAATCAACAGCTTTATAGGAGCAGGTGAAATCTTGCTGGCCCCTTGAATCACCTGACTCTTGGTGAGCGGATGGCTGCAATAGCAGCCTCAGGTCACTTGCAGCATTGGCCCTGAACTACAGCAGCCAGCAGTGCCCTTCTTTAGCAAGTGATGCAGAATGAAGCAAATGGGCTCCATTTGTAGAGACTCCACTCTGACTCTTACTCTTACTGCTGGTTATGAGCAAATCCATACCCTGACACTGAAAACTATAACTCATCTGATACCATACTGTCAGCAGAGGCACAGCATGTGAAAGTTGCAGAGGCCATCACAGCACTAGAGAAGAGATTGTACAAAATACTTAACTTGGTATTCGATCACCAGATTTGGGACAGGAGGGGTTAATTGGCTCTGATTCAGACCAGATACCTGGTGCCCCATGGGTGTGGTACAGTTCTCACAGGAAAATGCCCCAGGTGGTCATGTGATTGGTTCTTGGTTTTTAGCTGAGTACATTTCTACACTATGTACCATATAGTTTTTAGATTATGACATACAGATACAGTCATCATAATTTGTATGATGTTTGGTCAGTTTAGAGTAGTAACTAGAATCCTGAGACTATACTTTCAATTTTAATTTCAGTTTTTCAAGTAACTATTCATAGTTGTGGAGGTCTTGAATGTCACAGAATAGTGTGTCCTAAACACTGTTTTTCAAAGACAGCAAATACTGTTGCACACACCCACCACATTGTATTTAAACAGGAGCACAGCAAAAACCATCTCTTCTCCCATATTGACCTCTTAGAACATAAAAGATATTTGAAAAAAGGACATACACACCACAGAATCAAAGCTGCAAAATAGCTGAGGTTTCCTATACCTCCAGGAAGCCAAATGGCAGGTTTGGACAGCTTGTCACTGGGGAAATAAAGAAATACAGAAAAGGAACAAAAAGGGGGCAGTTACTTATAACTTCCGGAGTGCAGTGGCAGGTACGATCAGCTTGTCACTAGGGAAATCTAGTACAGGAACAAAAACCAAGAAATATAGTAAAGAAATAAGAAGATGCAAGGCTGGGGGAGGGGGGTGGATGAACGTATTTAGAGGTCATCAAAGGGCCAGTGGAACACCACAAGAATTCAGGTATGATTGGGTAAGTTGACACATGATTGTTAGGAGAATGAACATGGTAAGGAATGAGAGAATTCAAAATAGCTTTATGGTATGACGGTTTTAATGTGAAAAGGGTTAAGCCAGGGGTTTACCATCACAAAAAAATTCACAAAAATCACTGACATAATTGTTTTTCAGCAAGAAGACCTGACTCATAAAATGACTGGGTCACTTCTGATTTGACTTTTAAACATGGATGATTCACACAATGAAGTTGCCAGCCTTTTCTAGGTATGTACTTATGTGGCTAATCATACTATATGAATACAGTGATCATAACTGGTAACTACATCCCTGCAAAAAGAGAGACTTCATAAAACCATTGAATTTACTGCTGATCACATCTGTGACCATCTAGTCCATACATTACAAATTACTCACAAAAGTACATGGCCAGGGGAAGTTAAAATAGATTATGGATGTTTATGCGCAAGTTATTCGCACTAAGTTTGATGCTGTTGGGAAGTGAGGTTTTTTCCTGGCTTTCCCAGCACATCGCTGTGCACTTGTGCACCTCCTGCGGTTTCTCAGATTTTCTTTGATCTTTCTCAAACCTTCTCGGCTTTGAAGTTTTGGGGGAAATCACAACCAAGCTTGGTGGTTGTTATGTAGATTGGAAAGTTTGGATTTTCCTGGTCCCACTCAAACAACAATCATTTCCCCACGGTAGCTATTTCCTCTCCTAACCACAAAGGATTTTTCATTCCTTTTTTAATTGGCAATTTGATAGCATTATATCAATGTACCATAGGTTCATCAACCTCCAGGTAGGGCCTGGAATTCTCCCAGAATTTTAACAGATCTCTGTTAGCCTCCACAGCAACAACGGGGAAACTACACAAGCCCGTCCCCATATAGAAAACACCTGTGTGGATGAACCATGCCTATTATGAGTTGACCCTAAGTTCATATAATTGTATTTTAATTGATTGTATTTTAATTGTATTGATTGTATTTTAAATATTAAGATATAAATATTGAGATGGTGTAACAGCCTGGCCATAGCACATGGCCTGCAAGAGGCCAGCACCCCAAAGAAACCATTACAGAGGGTGAGGAGGCAGCAACAGCACAGCAAGGGCCAGGTTCTGACCTGCTGAACAGGTAGCTGGCAGGAATAAGGGCATAGCTTCCAGCCCCTGTGGCAGCTGCATAATGGCACCCAATCAACTGAGCATGGGATAGGCAAAGGGAGCTACTAGGGCATGAGGGCCAGCCTGGGGGAATGGCTACAGGGCAGATGAGAGGCTGTGACAGAATGGCCACGTGGAAGGATCTCCAGAAAGGGAGCCAGGTATTTTAAAAATGTTGGAGATAGATCGGGGGAAGAAGGAAAACCAGAGAAGGAGAATTCAGGAGGAAGAGAAAGGGAAAAGAAAGACAGGCAATAGGAGGAAAAAGAAAAGGATAGCTGCATAAGCAGCAGTGAGCCAGTACTGGAATATTAGCCTACAGGAGGACAGCCATGAGAAGGTATCCATGGGGCAGAGAGCTGGGGGAGGAACTGCTGTTTCAGCCAGGGCACCTGGGTGTAGTTAACTGCAGGTTAAAGTACAGCAGTTGTCACCAATAAAATTGGACTGAAAGTAGCAACTCAACTGCTGATTTATTGCAGGAGTGATAGGAAGCATGTTTGATGTGCCCTTTCCCCCAGTTGGGGCAACAGATGGATGTTATGTAAAATACAGTGTCTGAATCTGAACTAATTAGGATAATAGGCCACATCGAACAGCAGAAACTCATTAGCATATTAGGCCACACCCCTGACAGCACAGCTCATTAGCATATTAGGTGGCGGCTGGGAAAGCACAGGGCAGGCATGGAAGCTTGCCTCTTTCCCCCCAAGTTTCTCTGCCCCAGCATCACCTTTCTAGTTTACCCCAAAAAAACAGATGGCTGGGGAAAGGCACTGCTGAACAGCCTGGGATATGAAAGATTCCAGGAACTTCAGTATCGCCTTTCTAGTCTCCTACCCCCACTCCAAAAAATTGGGAAGGGAAGCAGGCATGTTTGCCTGGCTGCCCTCGGTCTCCCCAGCCCACCCGCCAAGGCGTGCAGGCTGGGGAGACCGAGGGCAGCCAGGCAAACATGCCCCATTCCTTCCCTGAGCCTCTCTGCTTTTGTGTAGAGACTCAGGGAAGTGTGGAGGGGAAGGGTAAATGCCTTTCTCTCCCTCCCCCAGGGAGGGAGAGAAAGGCATTTTCAACATGCCTGGGTTCCCCTCCTGATCTTTTCGCACCTGGAGAAGATCAAGATGGGAACTCAGGCATGTCTGCATGCCTGCCCTCTTTCCCCAGATTGGGGAGGGAAAGAAAGGCATTTTCAACTTGCCTGGGTTCCCTGCCTGCCCTTCTCCAGCTGCGACATGTCAGCTAGAGAAGGCAGAGAGAGACTTTACTTTACTCAGCTGACTGGCAGGGAGTGTAATTGACAAGGAAATCCCAAGGGCCTCCCCAGAGGGAAGACGACATTTTAACATGCTGCCTTTCCCTCTTGTGTATAATGTGGGGAGGGCAGCGTGCTCTGTAGCCACGCATGCCAGAGGTTTTGGTTGTAGGCATGGCCAACTCAGGAGCCAGCCAGAATCCCGTTCCTGTGCGTTCCTGCCCCAAAATAGCTTTGTTGTTCACTAGCAAATGTGCACTAAAACTATATAGATAGTCTTTGTTGCTAGACAGTTCAGAATGGTCTGGCTGAGTCCTGTCAGTATATGTACAGGAGTAGGTCTAGTAGGACTTACCATCAATGAAGGATCACTTTATCTTGTATCAGCATTAGTGCTCCTCAACAAATATGGTGGTGCATTCTATCTGCCATGTTCACAGCTGTTCAGCAGGTTCCATGTGTTTTCCATTGTGCCACTGTTTCTTTGGAATATTATGCCAGGAGATATGCAGAGACAAAAGTCAGTAGTAACTTCTTGTAGGGCTTGCAAAACTGTTCTCTTTCAGCAACCTTGTTTTAGACTGAGTCAGTTTTATCATCCTATTTATCTATTATAGATGGTATCATTTAAACAGTCTGCTGATAAGACTGCAGACTGAGTTCTACTATCTCCTCCTCTATGACACTGATTCTTTTGTAATAATGAAATACAGTTAATCATAGTAATAACTGTTAATATTAAAGTTTCTATTTTATGTGACATGGAGAATGGTTAAAACTGAAAAGTGACTAATAGATGTATTCAGTCAATCAAGGATGTTTGGATTGTTTTATTCTT
Source organism: Lepidodactylus listeri (assembly GCA_029233225.1). NCBI lineage: Eukaryota > Metazoa > Chordata > Lepidosauria > Squamata > Gekkonidae > Lepidodactylus > Lepidodactylus listeri. Next base: position 55,096,901 of record JARCFY010000009.1, on the reverse strand, counting down.
TTTAAGGTGTATAATTGTACTGATTGCTTTATGTAAGTTGTCTTGAACATGGGAAAAGGTAAGGTACACATTTTCAAATAAATTAATAAATGCGTATGTGATAGGGATGGTATCAGAAAAATTTTTTCATCAAGACTACAGCTGAAATTCTATATAATAGGTAGCAACTAATGCAGCTGGTTTCTGCATTAATCACAATTTTAAAAAAATATTCAACTACCCATCATAGAATCAAACAGTGATTCGCATGCATTATCTATTGTCAGTTGAAAGCCCCTCTAGAATGTACAAGGCCCTTTAGATTTCAAGCTCTAAAGCATCAACACTGTGATGAAGAGCCAGCCGTCTAATTTTAGACATGATGTGACAAGTGAAGGTTACAGTTGGGAGCAGATGGGGAGAGGAAGGAGACTGGTTACAGCCATAAGAACATATAATTAGGCAGTTTCAGCATGCATGCACCTTGATGGTACAACAAAAAAGAATAGCGCTTTTGTGTGTCATTTGTATTTTTAAAGTAATTACTGTCTTATTTGTTGAGAGCATCATGGAAGAAGTTAGTCTCAACAAAGAACCTGCATATAGAAAGGCAACAAGTCTAGTCCAGCTAAAACGGAAGACATTTTCTGTGAAAATATGGTGAGTACAAAAAAAAGGCCAAAGATGATTTTTAAAAGAAAACAATATGAAAGAGAGACAGAGGTGGTATGAATGCAATCACAAGGGAAGGATAACATGCTATGAGATGAAAGATAAGTAGGCAGCAGTGAGTTATGCAAGGCCTTGAATATAAAGGTAAGGAATTTGAAGGGACACTGCCTACGTGACACATGATCCATTTGAAAATGGAACAAGTTCACTTACTTAGATTTGCAGGCACATACTGGTTTATTTGTTGCAAGTTCTTCTCTCCCTTTATAGATAGGAAAGAACAGCTTGGGAAAGAGAGAAAATTAGTAGGAAGCCAGCAGAACAACGTTTAAGTGTCCTACTGTTACCAGTACAAGAGGACTACTTCTCCCTCACACTTCACAATGTAGCCTTATTTGTTTATTTACTTCATTTATGCTCCATCTTTCTTCCTGAGACTCAGGAGATTTTGGGCAAGTTCTCTTTGCTCCCACATACCCTTTGCTAGTCAGGGACAGACAAAGGGACAGAGAGAAGATGACAAAGAATCAGGGTTCACTCCTGCTCCTTGGAAAGCATGCAGAATGATTCTGTGCTCCAATAGGACTCATGGAGGAGAGCACAAAATATATATCAATCATAACACATGTTGAAGAATCTAATGTGATTCCAGCAATTGGTTCACACTTCAGCTGCCACTGGGCAAGTCACCACATTCAGCTTAAACTAGACCATGGTACTAGGTTGTTAATAGTTTTCCTCATATAAATGTGCTGTGAGAAATATCAAATCTCAGTAGTGTACTATACAATCGCACTTAGTAGATAATCATGTGAGAAAGGAAACAAAGGAATAAGGAGGGATGGGTATGAATCAGCTCACAAACCTTTGTTCATGATGAATTTTGGCCAATTTGTGGTTTGCAAACTGAAGTTTATGAACTGCAGCCAAGACATGAACCTCCACAAACTTTTAAGGCAGTTTGTGGAGGTTCATGGATTCGTGGGGAGCAAAAAGCAGAGGTTTAAACACCTGATTTCTCCTGAATATGAAAGCCGCCAAAACAGTTGAGTGTCAGGAGCAGGCTGCTCCCAGCTGCTCAGCTGTTTAGATCGGAAACAACTGAGCCACAGGGCAGCCTGCTCCCAGAGCTCTAAACAGCTGAGCCTGCTCTGGTGCTCAGCTGTTTAAAGGGGCTTTCTTGGGCAGCTAGTCCCTGGGGCTCACTACCCAAGAAAGTCCCTTTTAAATAGCTGAACCGCATTGAGCAAACTGCTCCCACAGTCAGCTGTTTAAAGAGGCTTTCTTGGGCACTCAGTCCCTGAAGCTTGCTACTCAAGAAAGCCTGTTTCAAAAAAACCTGAGCCATGCAGAGCAGTTTGCTCACATGGCTCAGTTGTTTAAAAGGGCTTTCTTGGGTTCAGGTTTGAGCCACTTAAATCACTGCTTTCTGCTCCCCACGGAAAGCTGCGGAGAGCAGAAAGCAGTGGTTTAAATGGCTTAGAGTTATATAAACCCCTGCTTTCTGCTTCTCGTGAAAAGTGGCAGAAAGAATAGAAAGCAGTGGTAACAAACCCATGTAAACGAGTTTGGTTCATGAACCAACCTCCCAGTTAGGCTGAACCATGAACTGCAAAAATGTGGTTCATACCCATCCCTATAAAGGAGTTTGCTGAGTATGTATTTAAAGAAGTGTTTGTACTGTGTGTGTGCAAAATGTTAACCTGTGCATAATCTGAACACTCAATACATGAGCATAGAAGCAAAAATCCTGGCAGAGCAGTGGAAACATTACCTTCCTAACATATGAGATGAATGAATATATTTCTGCATGAAATATATATGGCAGGAGTGTCAAACATAAGGCCCAGGGGCCAGAACCAGCCCATCCAGAGCTCTTACCTGGCCCTCAAGCAACTGGTATGTATGGAAATATAAGGTACTCCCCCTTTTATACTATTCCTTGGGGAAAAAAACAGTCTTGCGTTTGATTAAATACATGGAGCTTTTGTGGGCTCCCCAGTTAATCAATTGCTTTCACTGCTAGGAATCAATTGCTTTTGTTTGTATTTTGAGTAAAAAATAATATCATTGATTGGGGTTGCCTGTGTCCTTTATAAAATTTATATCTCCAGCACTTAGCATTACTTGTTATAGCACACATGGCCTGACCTGACAAAGTGACATTTATGTCAAATCTGGCCTTCATAACAAATGAGTTCAACACCTCTGATATATGACATGAAATCACAACAGTTCTTTTAAACTATGCAGAGAATACATGTGTAGCTGTACCAGTATTAAGTCCCTAATGACCTGCCTTGTCAACAGGTAGACTTTGGTGTTCTCTGGCAGCTGATACATTCAAACTGTCTCCCAGGGCAGCCCCATGTAATAGCATAGCTATAAGGGGTAAATGATGGTCGTTTGGTTTGAACTTGTGGGGCAACAGTGACATCCTTCTGATCTCCTGCTCCTTTCTACTAACAGGAAGCTCCAGTGGTGCCTTTGTAGAGTCCAGAGGAATTCTGACTGTACCATGAAGTGGGAAAGGAGAAGTGTGACAGAAATGAAAGGGATGGTAGCATAAAAAAAGGGGACTTGACATGAGATGAGAAGATGAAGGAAAATTGTTCAACAGTGGCTTCACAAAGCTGTGATTTCTAAGCCAGACAAAACACAAGGAATTTTGTGTGGTATCTCAATATAAAACTGGAATATAACTTTCTTTCATAAAATTCTGCTCAAAACCATTGTTAAGGAACTCAGTTTTAAAAGTATAACATTGTTTTAAAAATGTAGAACGCCATTGTTAAGTGAAAAAATTACCAACTAGTTTGGCAAATGTTGTATGTGAAAATTATAACAAAATCCATAAATCACATTAAATAGCCAATAAAAGTGTTCAATCAAAAACTCATTTTAAGATACCTTGTTAATGAACTGTACATAATGATGCTTAATCAAAACCTGACATTTTTCATGGATAAAAAAAAGTTCCACAGGACCTCAGAAGCACTGTCGTTCTGAACAAAAGATAACAATAGAACATTATAATTAATAGCTTGCAGTCATGTGGCATTCTCTAGGGAATCACATTTTATAAATGAGAGCTGGTGTTTTTCTAAAAGCAGGAATTATATGTCCTGATATTGCTAATACCTTGAACTTGATCAAACATTGAGACATCACTTGTCAGGTAGCTTTTTCACTAGCACTCTGATCCTTTTCACATAGCAAACTTATTCTGAAATGCTAAATCTCTCTGATGAAGTACCATATGTAGGTGAAACAAAAAGGTACCAGTGTACCTTTTCTGAAAATCAAAATTCAGTTTTGAAAGACATTTAACTACTTTAAATATACCACCATTGAACATGCCACTTTAGTGGTTAGAGTGCTGGACTAGAAGAACCAGGTTTAAATCCCCACTCTGCCATGGAAGTTTGCTGAGTGACCTTGGGCAAGTCGGTCTCTCTTAGCCTGACCTACTTCACAGGGTAGTTTATGTGGATAAAGTGGAGGGAAGGAGAATGATGTCATAAGCCATTTTGAGTTCCTGTTAAGGAGGAAAATGGGGCATAAATATCTCATGTTGTGGTAATATCTAAATGCAGTGTAAGTGATTTGAAGTGCAATGCTAGGCAGAGTTACTCCCTTCTAAATCTATGAAAGTCAGTCAGCTTAGAAGGCTGTAACTCTGCTTAGAAATGTACTGACAATTAATTAATCTCATGCAAATAAGATGAACCCACTGAATATACACTGTTGTGTCTGAGGAAATCATTATGTTTTTTCCAAGAATTCCATTCTAACTTACTGGCAATAGGTCTCTGAATCACAGTCGATTCCATTTTCTATTGTGCACTCTCTAGGGTTGCCAATTCCAAGTTGGGTAATTCCTGGAGGTTTGGGGGGTGACTTTGGAGGGCAGGGTTTGAGGAGGGGAGGGGCTCTCTCCACCCTCCAAATCAGCCATTTTATTCCAGCCCGGAGATCAGTTGTAATTCTAGGAGATCTACAGGCCCCACCTGGAGACTGGCAAATCTATAAAAATCAAAGCATCCCAATATGATTTGAAACTTTATTTGTATTCAGGTTCTTTTATAACTTGACCAGTGACTGAAATAGTACATACATTATTCAGCTTAATCCATAACACATCACACCAGTGGTCCCCATCCCAACCTGTTGACCCTTGGCAAACTTTTGGAATTTTTAGAACAGATAGTGGGTACCACAACAAAATGACTGCCAAGGGGGCTGGATCCAATCAGAAAATGTTGGGAAGTTCTACAATATGTTGAACAGTTCGAAGCCAAGCATTCTCCTATGATGAATACAGCTTTTTCTCAAATGGGCACTCCCTTCAGAAGCACCTTCTAAAGCACCTCTTACTCTGAAGGAATGGAGAAAAGCAAGGACTGGCTCTCTCTTTGGGGGAAGGCACATTAGATGGCACTATGGCACCCACAAGCACCCTGCAGGGGACAACTGCATTATACAACAACACAAGTACAGTTTACCTCTTCACACAACTATATGTTTACACAATGCACCATTTACCTATCATAGTCTGAGGACAAACTGACAGTCTCGGCCACTCTGCCTCCGCTTCAAAAGCGGAGGCAGAGTGGCTGTTCAGACGGTCGCATCTGCCTGGAGGAGGCGGCCCGGACGCATCGCGTCCGGCGCCGCGCTCCTCCCGCAGCAGCCGAGCACCACTTCAAAGTGGTGCTCGGCTGCTGTGGCACGCGTTCCGCTGGAGCGGGTGTGAGCGCGTGCCGGGAGGGGGAGCCACACGGCGTCCGCCCGCCACCGTAGGAAGCCGCCCACAGTCTGAATGCTGCGGGCGGCTTCCTTCCGGCGGCGTGCGAACATCACGCCGCGGGGAAAATTCCCCCCGCCTTGGTCTGCCGCACCGCGGAGGCACGGCAGACTGCCAGTGTGTCTTCAGCCATAGAGTGTAATAATGGCTACTAGCTTAGATTTTTTTTAAAAAAGGATCAGCAAATCTATGGATGATAGTTTTTAGCAATAATAGCTAAATGGGAACTCGATGTTGAGTGACAGATGCCTCTGAATGTTAGTTGTTGGCCAGCCACAGGGGGAGATTTTGGCCTATGTGCCCCTGCTGTGAACCTTCTAGGGCATCTGGCTGGTGGTCACTGCGGAAAACAGAATATTGAATTAGATTGGTTTGATCTGATCCAGCAAGACTCTTCTTATATTCTTGTGTACAAGTCCGAATGTGGAAATAAACATTTAGCAGGACATTACCTAAAAGGATTGGTCATCCTGATTTGTGAGTTCTAAGGCAGTAACCTGTCTCCAACCAAACAGTTCTGAAAATTTTTTAAAAGAGGAGGTTGCAGTTTCCACCAGTTCAGTGGGCTGCAGAAGGAGGGGGGGTTTGCAGGGATTACTCTTCTGAAAAGTGCCCTTAGGGGCTTTGGAACTGCATGACTGGATGCAGGCCACACTTCACATTTCATGTGAAACCTCTATACAATTATAATTCTTATAAAACAAGCTCAATCTAGAAAGTTGGTCAGAATATTTCATAATAAGAGTCCCAATTTAAAAAAAATTACTGCTAGCAATATCACTTGTTGACATAAGAAAATATTGTTGAGCTTGTGCTCAAGCTAAAATTGGGTGATCCCTTAAAATATTAGCAATAGTCTGTAAAATATCTGTGAGAACAATTTATGAAAATTAAGAAGTATACCACTAAAAGCATTTTACCTACATAGTTCTGAAATTAAAAAAACCTTAAGAGGACAGCAGCAGGGCAAATAGGAGTAAGTGCCTTCAGAAAGTCTTATGGTATTTTGCTTCTTACTGAAGATCAAACAAATGCATGGATATGAGATTCTTCTGTGGAGTGGATCTGAAATAATATTTCTGACCACTAAAAGACTACTGTACATCAGGTGCAGAATCATATAAGAAGCCTAATTTATTGTATGAATGTGACTTCCTTGCTGGTACTGTCACAGCAACAAAGCCCTACCAAGCCTGAGGCATACCTGAGATGCTGAAAAGTCATTTGTGATATACAGGGCTAAGTATCCCTTTTAATCTTCATCTGCCAATCCCATTTTTACCTTGTTAGTATGGAAATGGAACCAGAACCAGTCAGTCAGAGCCCTTGGAAGCCTCAGAGGGAGGGAAGAAGAACTGGGGGAATAAAAGGAAAATGTCAGCTGTCATATTCCTCAGATGGAGTGAAGGCATCCTACAGAGTTGTAGCCCTATTACATAGTTACCTCAAGGAGGAGATGACTGAGTTGGCCAAGAAGGGCATACAGATTTGTTAGTGCTGAATCTTAGGGAGTAGGCTCCGTATACACATTAATGGCTCCAGTAATGTTTAAAAGGGTTTAGGAAACCTGAGGGAAACTTGTGCTTTTCTGCCTTCACAAGGCGGACTTGCAGGTTCTGGCTGGCTTATTTTTATTATCTGATAGCAAAACCATTTCTTCAAGTCAAGTCTCAGACACAGGTACATTTATATAAAATTTATTACTAAGATTACAATATTTCTCTCCTCATACTCGGAAACAAAATGTTCTGGGTTTTATTGTGTTTTTTTTTAGTTTACAAAATTTATATACTCCAAGGGCCCAATGCAGTTAAAAAATTAAAACCTGTATAACGAAATCATTTTTAAACCATTAAAACTAACCAAAAATATGCATAATTAAAATAATTTTTAAAAGAGCTAAAATACATACGAAGACATAAAAGCAACAATTAAAACATTGGTCAGGAAGGAGGGATGACTAAGAGAATGCCCAACAAACAAACAAAATCTTTACCTTTTGGCAGAAGATGGCAACAAAAGGGGACAGATGAATCTCACTGGGAAGTTCCAGAGTCTTCCAGGCTGCCACCTGCCAAATACCAAGGAAAGGGATAGGGCAAGAAGGTCACCACAGCATGCCTGAGGCAGGGCCTAGTGTGCCTCCTAGCTGATTTTATCTTTACCACAAAGGTAGCTAATATCGCTTACAGAACACTTCCAGACCAGGGCTTCAGAACTCTCTGGTACCGCTACCATTTTAGTTTGCCCGTTGATGAGACAGAGTGGCACAGAAGCCAGACCTCTCATCTTCTATAAATAACATGCTACCAAATAGAGCATAATGCCGAGTGGGGTTTTACCCACAAAACAGACAAGGCCATTAAGGTTTCTCATGCATCCATCAACAAACAATAACCCCTATGAAACCACTCCCGAAAAGACATCTCACCATTCCTGTACAACAACAAATAATATAGCTATAAATGGTTCTAGCGCTTATAACAGTCCCTTGCCAGGCCTATACTCAGTCACAGGACAAGTGGAGTGGGTTATTGGAATCCACATTAGACCTTTGCTGGAACGGAAACCTTGAAGTAAAGGATAAAATAGGGAGGAGTTACTGATATTGCCTGTTCATGTATGGCACTGGCATAAAACCTGGCGCTGTACCCATGCATATATCTGTGCATTTTGGGCTATGCTCTGAAAAGACCAAGAGGTGAGCACAAGCCAGAAGCTCACTCACACACCTTACCATACACCCAGGGGCCTTGTGTGAAAACAATACTTGGCTCCAGGCTGCACATGTACATTCTGAGTCCTCAGTTTCCTTTACCAAATTGTTTTGGCTTTCTGTTTATTGGTTACCTTGTGGCACACTAAAACATTTCCTCACTTTGGTCTAGTTCCCCACCAATTATGGATTTCTAAAAAAATGTTCCACTGTGTTTTTTCTGCTTCTGGTAAATAAGAATCAAGAGCCATAGGTTTTGGTGTATGTTCCCCCCCCCCCCCCCAATATTTTCAGTTCAGATATGCTGTCTCTTCTCTTCCGTTTTTTAAACCTTTACTTTTGAATTTCCTTCTACACCCTGCAGCCTCATATAAAATATGAAATAAAAAAGCAATGAAACATTCAGAAGGAGATATTCCCCCTCCTTGTGGGTGTTATAGAGTATACCAATGTGCTGATGTTTCAGTTCACATTTTATTACTTCCAGGAAGGTGCCGAGAATAACAATAAGCACCTGCCTTCACTTGTAGTTTCAGAAAAGCAGTGTGTTCAAAGATCTTCTCACCTTTCTTCTGAGTCACAGATAAGAAAGCTTGGGCATGGGGTTAAGTTTAATAATTTCTTAGTCTTTGTGTGTGACCACACGTACCTGCATACTGAAGTGTTCAAAAAGTCCATTCACACAGATTGCTCATAGACATTTTAGAGGGATGGAATGATGTGATACCTTGTCAAAGAACAGTACATGCCACACCAACATTCCACTTGTTTCCAGTTTCAAGACAGACCTTGAGCTAGTTTCATTGGATTTTTTATATGTGTGTGCATCTGTTTCATAGCCTTGAGGAACATTACCTCACCCTCTATTCTTGCCTTGTTCTTTCTTTTAAGACTCAGCCTCCTGACCATCTGAGTTACTGTGATATGACATGATACTTAGGGTCTGAAAGACATGGAACAAGATAGAATTTTTCAGCCAGGATTCCACTGAAACTTTGGGTTCGACAAGAATCCCCGTGTTTCTGCAAAACTTTACAAATTTACACTTCATCGCCCCGCCCCCCGCAACAGCCAGTTGCAGAAGTGTTCAGTCTAGTATCACAATGTGTCTTCAGTCCTTCAGTGCTGAATGTTCAAACTCAAGTTTTATTTTGAGCAGAGTGACAGGGTAAATTATGTGATTATTGGATTGGTATAAAGTTCTAGTGTTGTAACTGAGTTCTGGAATGCAAGGGTTAATCTTAATGTTAAAGCACTCTGGTTGGGAGAGATAACCAGTGTATGCTTTTTTAAAACTTAAGGGAGCATGGGTTGGGGTTCCACAGGATATCACAAAACATTACAGGTTGAAAAACTGAAAAGAGTTGAAAACCACTAAAATAAGATGCTACCAGTAAGTCTCACATGTGTTCTATCCTTCTTCCCCTTTGGCACTCCAATGAGGTGCCACTTCTGTGTTCTCTTAGTTCAAGTAAGCAGCCCATACACTAAAAATTAAATCAGTGGCAAAACAGCCTAGAGACACAGGCCCTGCCGTTTTACAAGATTACAAGTTTTTCAGAATGATTTTGGAAAATATGAATGTTCTTAACTGATAGGCAAGGCTACAATGTGACGTCAAGCTGCAGCCATCGAAGTAATCTCAAAGAAGTCTGACTGACGTCTATGGGATTGCACCAAGAATACTTCAGTATAAGTAGTTTGAGGACAGCTGCTGAAGAGTTTCAAGCAGCATTCAGAGCACATTTTCAAGAACCACTGGAATTCCAGAGGACAAGGGGAAACATAGTTCTCAGCTAATCAAAACTGAAGAGAAAACCATCGACCTAACCAGTGGGAAAGCACTGTCAGCACAGCAGAATGAGAAAGAAACTGCTAATGGCACAGGATTAGGGTCTGGACTGGCACTGCAAAAGAAACAAGTAGATTTTCTAGCTACAAACTTTTTGATCCAGTGCATCAATGACAAGATCTAAATGAATTCTGTTGGCTTTGACCCTATTATTTAAAGATCTGCAAAATTGTTAGCACTCACAGGGATATTCTTTGCAGGACCCGGTCATTCTGGGGTGGGATGTCCTAATCTGGGCATCAGTACCTTCTGTAGGCAGTTGTGAGGGGTTCCATTCTTGCATCCATCATATCTAGTGTATCCATGAGGGTCACAATGAAAGATTTTTTTAGATGCAGTATTTGAAAGGCAAGTAATAGCCATATACTAATGATATCTAGTTTGGTCTTTCTATAGTTGGGAACTGAACAAAGTCAATTCACTGAAAGGGAAAACTGCATAGACAGACCCCAACGAGCTATGAATGTATAGGTGATGGGTGCAGTGTTCTTTTCCAGATCATTGAAGTTCAATGTGCCTTATAGTAAACTCCTAAACAGAGTTACAGTCTTCTACATCCACTGACTTCAATGGATTTAGAAAAGTATAGTTCCGCTTAGGACTGCATGGTTTATTCCATGGTTAATTCCATTGTTCCATTTAGTATATCAAGAGCTGGCAGGACAAATTTTGATCAACGACAGCAAGCACTAACGTTTCCATAGGTTCAGGCCTGGGGGCCACTATTCATACTCTCATAAACTTTAGACTGGACTCTTGTAGTGTCCTCTAGATAGGACTGCCACTAGATACAAGTGAAATGACCAGTGGACATGATGGCCCACCTGAGGTATCAGTGACTTCCTTTGAAGAGCAGCTCTATCGACCAACCTTTGGCTTGCCCATATTCTGAAGGGACTCAAACAAATTCTAAGTTTTTCAGCCAGTCGTATTCTTCTTTGACTCAAAGTATACTTTTCAGTATAGACACTGTTGGATAAGTGGTGGTGGTAGTTATACATGTAAATAAATAAAATGGATACAATAATATTTATTTTCTCTGTTGCAAAAAGTTAGACTTAATTCACCTGTATCTGCTTAATGCTATTTTGTTCTAATTTCTAGGCAGGATGCACAATTATCAGCAAAAAAAAAATTACAACCCTTTTTATTATGCCTACAGATTTATTATTCAAGAAAAACAGCTCTACCCATGCTCTTTGCTTTGCGAAACCTCCGGAAAACTTGGATCTACTGATGTTTGTTCTGCAGTTAATATTTAAAGGCATACTATCAACCTGATCTAAGAGCTGCTCAGTTACCTCTGACTTTTTATCCTGTAAAACTATTTGGGAACCATCCTTCCCACTCTCAAACTAGAAAATTTTACAGGTATTTCTAGATTTGAGACAGGAATAATGGGAGGCACCATGCAAGGGGTCTTCAGTGATCTGGTCACATGTATGAGACAGGCAGAAATGTTTAGGTAAATTGATGCCCGTTATTGCACTGATCTGTTTACGTAACACACTTACCCAAAGAAATGCTCCCCCAAAATATGCACCATCTTGGTTTCATCATTCTTTTATATTGAAAAGCATAACAACAAGCAAAATGGACTTAGCAAAATAGCTACATTTAACCTTTTAAGTCAACTGTAAATTTACAGCTGAGAATTAAGGCAGAAGGAATTTTGCTCACAAAGCACAAGTCTCTCATCTCTCCTGCCCTGACAACCTGAAATTCCTGCCCAAATCCTACTCCTAGGGGTCCTTCATGGCCCTAAAGCATGTCTCCTTCATGGCCCTAAAGCATGTCTCTGGTTTTGCAAGACAAATAAAACTATTTAGATTTCCTTTACAAATCCAGTTCCTGGAACTCTATAATCAAGGCAGGAAGACCCATTTACCCATCTCTATGTGAAGAATGTCACCTTGTCAAGACACCCTTTATCAGAAACATCTCAAGGTATGCTTATTCAAATGTCCGTCTCTTATAGAAAGTTTGTGCTACCCTAGCACAGCCTAGATTTTGGATCTGCACCAACATGATCCATGACCCTAAGTTTGCATCAATCATAACACAGCCCAAAGTCCACCAATGGGCAACTAGGCTCCCAATTTTGATCCAGTTCAAGAGGAGATCCTAGTTCTGCTCAAAACTGAACCAATAGAAAGCTTTTGCCATCAGCACAAAGGTAAATCCAAATGTATAAATGAGATGTCTCCAGCCTTTAAACTTTTGTAGTGGGTCTGATACCAGGCCTGTACAATTGCTGAAAACCACTTGAGCACTTCCTGTCCCCTCCAAGAGTCCAGTCTCCTCCAAGAGACCAGTCTCCATGTTTTCTTATCCACTCTCCTTCCTCTCCATCGGACAGCTTGCTCTTACTCCCCAGATCTTCTTTTTCTCTCTGTCTCTTGCTTGGTTTTCCTCTGAACTAGCCAGATTTGGACTAAAGTAACTTTAATTGACTATTTAGGTCTAAAATGCAATGACTGAATATTAGGTAGGGATGATCGAACTCCTGCAGGTTCATCTCACACTGTAATCCCCAGTGGTGAATATCTCCCAGATGGATTGATAATTAGTTCAAGTGATCACTGAGCCATCCATCAGAGCTTGCTGGGCAGCTGTACATCTAGCACAATTGCACACACAATAGGCTGTCATACATGCTTGATTTAGTAAAGGAGCATGGCAGGCTTTCTTTCTTTCACACCAAGGATTTTCTTCCTATTTTAGAGCTCCATTCCATCAAATGACAGCTCCTCCCCACATTGCTATGCAGCACTTTACAATAGGAACATTTCCCCAATTTAGGAACTTTTTTTCACAATGGAAAGCTCCCCCCGCCATTGACTGGTTACTGAAATGTTTCCACTTTAGGATCCTTTTCAGCATTGGAATCTTATTCCCCACTATAAATTGCTTCCACTTTTGGATCATTTCAGCTTTGTCCCCCCCCCCCACACACACACACACTGTCTTCAACTTTGGGTCTCTGTTCCTGTGCAGGAAAACTCCCCCCACCCCAGCCCCCGTGGCATGGTTAATGACATTTTAAGTGTGGGTGATTCTCTTCATTTATGCAGATTAGAAACATTTTAAACACTGGCCAAGACACTGTTCTCCCCTCCAAAATCTCTCTTTTCCAAGAAGCCAAGCATTGGCTGCACCTCCCCATTTCACTATATGAATATGTCCTTACAAACTGATAGGTGGCAGGTCTCCAGTTCATAAGGAGTTCATGACATTTGCCATACCAATGAACTAATCCTGAGATTGGCTTATCATAATCATGCCCATCGAATATGGTAAATTCATCTGAGAAATTCATTCAAAATGAAGTTTATGGCATCCCTAATATTAGGCTTGTACAAAGTGACTGAATTTTACTGGTTTCCATGACAAAATTGCATACTTGTTTCCCTGTTGCTACTGATTAGTTTAACAAAATTACTTTCTGATTTAAGTATCTGTCTCTGTTCCTTCTTTCTCTCACAGGGAGATATATGAGTCTGGGAACCATGTTAAGCATAGCTGAAATAGTCTGTAATTTACCCACTGATTGTGTTTTGGGGATGTCTCTTTGCTTGACAGGACTGTTTGGGGTAACAGTTAACTAAAAGTGCCTCCCATCCTATCATCTGCAGTGGTCAGGTATAGGGCCCTTGCCAGTTGTACAGGTCACCTAGTCCAAGACTACAGTCACAATAAATCCAGTGATACACATCAGAAATATCATGCAGACCAGCCCTCATGATCCTGTTCTGTCCTAGCTTGATAAATACTGGGATGGATCCAATTGTCCCCCAAAGACCCTTCATCTAGTTTAAGAAGCCTCCCTCCAACTGCGGGCACTTCTCCAAAAGAAGGGCCACGAAAGTTGTAGAACAGCTCCATAGGGTGCACAAAGACTTCAAGATTTGCTTAGCAGAGTAGTAGGATAGGGGTGGGATCTACCCCACCATCTTTATATATACATCTGTAAGTGCAAAAAGTCATCTCCTCCTGCCCAAAAAAGCTGTGGGTCTTAGTGTTGCATTTGGCTTGTATCATAGGACTTTCAGTCTGATAAGTATTGGAGTCGGGAGTCCATGGAATAGTGAAACAGCTAGATCTTTATTGCTGGTCCGGATGAAGCATACAACCCAGGGCTCCAAGCCCTCCTTTTATGCTGGTCAGGGACAATCCCCTGACCTCACCCAACTGGCCTGATAGGCTATTAGAAGTCTATTTACATTTCATAGGTTCCCTGGGAGAAACCTAGGTACAGGATTGGTGGCCGGTTTGAATCCACCTGGCCTTTGTTCTACCTGGCTGAAGCTCAGGTAGTTTCCTGGCCATGTGCTCTGGCCATGCTCTGGCCATGTGCTCTGGCCATGCGGTCACAATGAAGAGAGCACATGGCGACCGCATGGTCAATACATAACACCCCTCCCCCCATAGTCCAGAACCCCTCTGCACACATAGTCTTTGAGATAGTCCGGGCGTCTGCGCTCACGTCCAGAGCGCCGGGGGGTTGTAAGGCGGGGCGTGTTGCTAGTGTCGGCAGGTTGCGGTGTGGGTAGTTGTTCTGCTGGCGGGGCCTGTCTGCTCGGGGGTTGTTCAGGTGTGGATGGTGCGACTGCTTCGTCCGCGGGCAGGAGCGGCATCTCCGCAGTCTCCGGATCAGGGTCTGGCGCTGCTTCTGGAGTCGTGTCGATGTCACGGTCTGTTGGTGCAGGGAGTTCGGGGGCCTGGGTATCATCGTGGTTCTGGATACGGCGTCGAATCTGGTCAATGTGCCGTTTCCAGACTACGCCATCTTCCGTAAGGACCTCATAGGAATAAGGCCCTGTGACTCGGACGATCCTCGCGGGGAGCCATGTTGGACCCCGCGCGAAGTTCTTTGCATATACGGGGTCTTCGGGAGCAAATCCTCGGGCAGCTGGCCGGTCCTCTGTTGTCGGGTTCCCCTCGATTGCTCGGTTGGGATGTAGGCGGTCCAAGACGGTTCCCAGTCGTCTTCCCATCAGAAGTTCGGCTGGCCGGCGCCCGGTCCCTGAGTGGGGTGTGTTCCGTTGGCAGAACAGGAACTTGTACAGCTGCTCTTCCCAGTCGCCATGCTCCATCTTCTTTAACGCGTCCTTCGTTGTCCTCACCATGCGCTCGGCCTGGCCATTGGTTGCGGGGTGGAACGGAGCGGAGCGGATGTGGCGCAGACCGCAGGCTTCCACAAACCGTTGAAACTCACCGGAGGTGAAGGCGGTCCCGTTGTCGGTCACGAGAGTTTCTGGCATTCCGTGTGTCGCGAAGATCGGCCAGAGACTTCTTAAGGCAGCGTTGGTGGAGGTCGAAGCTACCGGCACTACCTCAAGCCACTTGCTGTAGCTGTCAACAACGATAAGAAACAACCGGCCCTGGACCGGTCCCGCGAAGTCTAGGTGCAGGCGGGACCAGGGCTTGTTAGTAGATTCCCAGGATCGGACAGGAGCGTGTGGCGGATCTGGCCGTGACTCCTGGCATTTGGTACACTTCTGGACCCGCCCCTCAATGTCTTTGTCCAGGCCTGGCCACCATACGTAACTCCGGGCCAGAGCTTTCATGCGCACAATTCCCGGGTGAGCCTCGTGGAGGGCCTCTAGCACTCGGGGCCGCAGGGGCCCGGGGATCACCACTCGAGATCCCCATAGCAGGCATCCCTTGTGGGCCGATAGTTCGTGCCTGCGTGCCGTGAAAGCGGCAAAATCTGGTCCCGGTTTTTCCGGCCACCCCCTTCCCACCCAGTCCGAGACACGGGAAAGGATGCGGTCCCGCCGCGTGCGACGGGCCACATCTGATACCTGTACGGGGCGCTCCGGTAGATCCTCTAGGAGCGCGACGTGGAAAGCGGGAGCCGGATCAGGGTCGCAGGACGGGAGGGGAAGACGGCTGAGGGCGTCTGCATGACCCATCGCCTTCCCCGGGCGATGTACCAATTCGTAGGAGTAGCCTGACAAAAAAATTGACCACCGCAGGACCCGCGGGGACAGCATGTGAGGGGTCTGCCTGTGGGGGGCAAGGAGACCCAGCAGCGGCTTGTGATCTGTGGCCACGGTGAACGACCGTCCGTAGAGATAGTCGTGAAATTTCCTGACGCCAGCTACGATTGCTAGGGCCTCCTTGTCGATCTGGGCGTAGTTCCGTTCTGCCGACGACAGGGTCCTGGAGTAGTAGGCAACCGGTACCTCCTTTCCGTTGGGTAGCCGGTGTCCCAAGACCGCCCCAACGCCGTAGGGGGATGCGTCGCAGGCCAGGATGACAGGGAGCCTCTCATCGAAATGCGCTAAGACCGCATTTGAAATTAATAAGTCTTTGACGGCCCGGAAGGCTGCATCATGCTTGGGACCCCAGGCCCAAGCCGCTCCCTTGTCCAGGAGACGATGCAGGGGTTCAGCGACCGCCGCCTTGTGCGGAAGGAAGGCGTGGTAGAAGTTCACAAGTCCCAAGAATGCCTGGAGTTCCGCCTTTGAGGACGGGCGGGGTGCACCTGTAATTGCCACTACCTTCTCCTTTGTAGGGTGAATGCCGTCTGCGGTGACTTGGAACCCCAAGAAGGTCACCGAGGAGACTCCCAGGGTGCACTTGTCTTTTCGAACCTTGAGACCCGCGTCCTGGAACCTTTGCAGCACCATCCGGAGGCGAGCTGCGAACGTGTCGGCGTCCGGGGCGGCGATGAGGACGTCGTCGAAGAACGGCTTCACTCCTGGAAGATCTTTTAGGAGAGAATCCATTAGATTTTGAAAGATTCCGGGTGCTACGCTGACCCCAAATTGGAGGCGTTTTACCTTGAACGCTCCCTTGTGAGTCACAATCGTTTGTGCCTCGGCCGTTGCTTCGTCTACGGGAAGCTGCTGATAGGCTTGGGCCAAGTCTAATTTTCCAAATATTTTGGCACCCGCGAGGGAGGCCAGAACATGGCTGACCACCGGTACCGGGTACGCGTGGTCCTGTAATGCCTTATTAATTGTACATTTGTAATCCGCGCAGATGCGGACTTCCCCGTTAGCTTTGAGGGGGGTCACAATGGGAGTCTCCCACTTGGCGTGGGAGACCGGCTCGAGCACCCCTTGTGCCACGAGCTTTTCCAACTCTGCCTCCACTTTGGGCTGGAAGGCGAGTGGTGGCCGGCGGACGGCCACGCGGATGGGCCGGACTGCCGGGTCCAGGTCGAAGGAAACCGGGGGTCCTTTGTAGCAGCCCAATGAGCCATCGAAAACGGCGGGAAATTCCTCGCAGATGGATGAGAAGTCAGTAGAGCCCATGCGGTGTATTCCGGTCCACTGCACTCCGAGCGGCTTGAACCAGGCGCGACCTAGGAGACTGGTTAGATTGCGCTCCACCACGAGAAGGTCCAGCAGGCCATTAAAGGCATGGTACTGGACCCGGACCCTGGCTAGCCCCTTAATAGCCACTGGGTTTTTCTGGAAGTCCCGGAGGACCAACCCAGCCGGCAGCCGCAGCCAGCGTGCCCCCTTCGAGCAGAGGCGGCGGAACGTAGCTGCGGACACAATTGAATATGCTGACCCTGACTCCAGTTCCATGGAGCAAGGAACTCCCTCTATTTGGAGAGACACGGAAATTGCGCCCGGGATGGGCTGAGGCAAGTTCATTACCGTGGCCGTGGGAACGACACTACCCACTTCTTCGAAGTTCGCTGCTGGGGCACGATGGCTGTTCCTCAGGCGGCAGGCCCGGGCGAGATGTCCTGCTTTCCCGCAGGCGCGGCAGATGGCATCACGGAAGCGGCATGTCCGTCTGTCGTGGGGGTCCCCACAGCTGGCGCACGTTGGGGCCTGCCTGTTGAGGGAAGCAGGAGAGGGAACAGAGACAGATGCTGGGCGCCGGCCCTTGGGCCTGGGGACGCCGGGCTCACCCTTCTTCGAGCGTGGTTGCATCCGGTGGACGTCCTCTTCTTCGCTTGAGTCAGGTTCGGGAGGAGCCGCCTGGTGGACTTTGGTGGCTGCCTTGTCCTTTTGCATTGTCTCGAAGGCTGCCGCAGTTTCGAGCATCTTCTCCAAGGTTGGCTCCGGCATTGCAATGAGGCGCCGGCGGAGCTTGGCTTCCCGGACCCCTCCCATGAAGGCGGTCTCCACATGGTCATCCATGTGGCGGAATTCGCAGCCCACGGCTAGTCGACGGAGTTCAGCCAGGAAAGTGGCGGCTGACTCCCCCGGCTGCTGCTGGCGCTGTATGAACTCCCAGCGCCTGGCCAGTTTTGATGGCTTCGGGGCGAAGTAATCGCCGAGGGTCTTGGTGAGCACGTCGTAAGACACCTCGGTGGGGTCTTGCGGGGCTAGTAGGTTCTGGGCCACCCGCATGACCTCCACCCCTCCGGAACTCAAGAGCCAGGCACTCTTCAGGTCCGCATCTGTGATTCCGCGGACCTTAAAGGCACAACCCAGCGTCTTGAGCCAGGACTCCCACGTCTCGGGGCGAGACGTATTGAAAGGGGTAATTGGTCCCGGAGCGTTTGCCATATTTACCAGAGCAGGAGCGGCGGCGGCTGTTTGAGCGATGTCCTCGTGTCTTGCGGCGGTGCCGGGGAGCGCTGAGGCTTGGCGCTGGCTAGTGCCGGAGGATTGGGCTCAGAGCGGCTTGCGGCGAGGCGTTGGAGCGCTGGAGCTCGGAGATGCCTGCGGCCGGCAGGACGGAGCTCGCTGTGCTGCTGTGGTCTGCTGGAGAGTCGCTCATCGGGATCCCATCCTCGTCGCCACTGATAAGTATTGGAGTCGGGAGTCCATGGAATAGTGAAACAGCTAGATCTTTATTGCTGGTCCGGATGAAGCATACAACCCAGGGCTCCAAGCCCTCCTTTTATGCTGGTCAGGGACAATCCCCTGACCTCACCCAACTGGCCTGATAGGCTATTAGAAGTCTATTTACATTTCATAGGTTCCCTGGGAGAAACCTAGGTACAGGATTGGTGGCCGGTTTGAATCCACCTGGCCTTTGTTCTACCTGGCTGAAGCTCAGGTAGTTTCCTGGCCATGTGCTCTGGCCATGCTCTGGCCATGTGCTCTGGCCATGCGGTCACAATGAAGAGAGCACATGGCGACCGCATGGTCAATACATAACACAGTCTTATTGAATTGATTGCAGGAATTCATATATGAGAAGTTTCACATGATCTATGATTCTGCCGTTTAGGAAAAGTTAGTCAAGAGTGAAGGATCTGAGGGGATTAAAGGGTGTTGTATCAGGAAGATACTGCATGTCAGACATATGGTAAAGAATGTGCAAAAAAAGGAGAGAGACAGGATCCCAAGGGAGTAGTAAAACAGTCGGAAGTAAAACCACTGTAAAATATATCTAGTAGTCTGCATGACAGAAAAGTGAAACCTTGAAAATGTTTGTGCCAGAGATGAACCGATATAATCATAACAGGCAGCACAGGGCCCACGTTACTCCAGCATTTTTCAGGAGGAGAAAGGATTGTTGTAAGTCTTAGAAGGAGCCAGGAGAGAAACCAGGTTACCAGCAAGGGAAGGACTCCCATCTCCTGTATCAATGGGGGCTGCCTCCTCCAGGTGATCTCCTGGCATTAAAACCGATCTCCAGACCACAGAGACCAGGAATTAGGCACACACTTCCTGCTTCTCCTGAGCAGAATAAGGGAAGGCCTAAGACTGAGAGAGCTCTGTAAATAAGTTGTTACCATAAAGTTTACAGTTTGTTCAAAGACTGAGAGTGTTTTAATATAAAGATAGAAATAACACATGTTGAAACACCAGGGACAGTCAGACTTCACTGTAAGAGAAACAAAGAAGACTTTTGTTTTTGCTGACTCATACCTGATTTTTTTGGGGGGGGGGGAGTGTGAGTAACTGAAAATAACAATCTTATCTTTGTAAGAATTTGAATTCTATCTACCCAAATGTTAATGTAAGGGTTGAAAGGTGTGCAGTTCTTTTGCACTACCCCATAGTTCCTTTCTGGTTGTCATAGGAATACACATATGCCTTAAATAAATAGCTAATTGTGAAATTTCTGGAGATTTGGGGGGTGGAGCCTGGGGCATAGGCGTCAACTTCGGGGGGGCTCAGGGGCTGAGGCTACCCCCGAAAATTCCCGGGGGAGGCTGAGCCCCCCCCCGGGAACCAGCCACCTCCATTTTGAAAGCGGAGGGATTTTTCCCTCGCTTTCAAAGACTTCCGGAAGGAACAACATGCTCCACCCCCAGCTCCCAGAACCCCTTATTAGGGCGGGAAGCTGAAGGCTGAAGCACGAGGTTCATTTCCAGTCCAGAGGCGAAACAGGTAAGGAGCTCTGTTGTTTTGGGGAGACGGGGGGGGGGGGGAGACCGGCATCTACTATGGATGGCCGGCCTGGGGGTTCCTGGCCGTCGCGGGGCGCTCCTGCAGCCCCGCGGCGGCCTTTTTCAGTCTGGGGGGGGAGGAGGAGGCCGGCATCCACAGTGGATGGCTGGCCTCGGGGTTTCCAGTCCGTCGCGGGGCGCTCCTGCAGCCCCGCGGTGGCCTTTGCAGTCTGGGGGGGTGGGGGAGGGAGGAGGAGGCTGGCATCCACTATGGATGGCCGGCCTGGGGGTTCCTGGCCGTCGCGGGGCGCTCCTGCAGCCCCGCAGCGGCCTTTTTCAGTCTGGGGGGGTGGGGGAGGGAGGAGGAGGCCGGCATCCACTATGGATGGCCGGCCTCGGGGGTTCCAGGCCGTCGCGGGGCGCTCCTGCAGCCCCGCGGCGGCCTTTGCAGTCTGGGGGGGGTGGGGGAGGGAGGAGGAGGCCGGCATCCACTATGGATGGCCGGCCTCCGGGGTTCCAGGCTGTTGCGGGCGCTCCTGCAGCCCCACGGCGGCCTTTGCAGTCTGGGGAAGGGGGGGAGGGAGGAGGCCTCCACTGTGGATGGCCGGCCTCGGGAGTGCCAGGCCGTCGCGGGGCGCTCCTGCAGCCCCGCGGCGGCCTTTTCCAGTCTGGGGGGGTGGGGGGGAGGAGAGGCCGGCCTCCACTATGGATGGCCGGCCTCGGGGGTGCCAGGCCGTTGCGGGGCGCTCCTGCAGCCCCGCAGCGGCCTTTTCCAGTCGGGGGGGGGGGAGGAGGAGGCCGGCATCCACTATGGGGGAGGTGGGGGGGGAGATTGGATTTATATGAGGAGGAGGAGATTGGATTTATAGCCCACCCTTCACATGGAGTCTCAGAGTGGCTTACAAACTCCTTTCCCTTCCCCTCCCCACAAGAGACACCCTGTGAGGTAGGTGGGGCTGAGAGAGCTCTTTCCCAAGCTGTCCTTGAGGGAACAGCTGGTACAGAGCTATGGCTTGCCCAAGATCATCCAGCCAGGTGCAAGTGGAGGAGTGGGGAATCAAACCCGGTTCTCCCAGATTAGAGTCCGCACACTAAACCACTACACCAAACTGGCTCTCTTTTGTGACAAGTCCTTTTGTGGATCAAAAACTGACTAATTAAAAGGAAACAGAGTGAGTATAAATGGGCAATTTTCTCAGTGGAGGGAGGTAAGCAGTGGGGTACTGCAGGGATCAGTACTTGGTCCAATGCTTTTTAACTTGTTTATTAATGATTTGGAGTTGGGAGTAAGTAGTGAAGTGGCTAAATTTGCAGATGACACGAAGTTTTTCAGGGTGCTGAGAACCAGGGAGGATTGTGAGGCACTCCAAAAGGATCTGTCAAGGATGGGTGAGTGGGCATCAACATGGCAAATGGGATTTAATGTGGCCAAGTGCAAAGTGATGCACATTGGAGCCAAAAACCCTAACTATAAATACACATTGATGGGGTCCAAACTGGCAGAGACTGATTAAGAGAGAGATCTTAGAGTCGAAGTAGATAACTCAATGAAAATGTTGAGACAGTGTGTGACTGCAATGAAAAAGGCCAATACTATGGGGGTTATTAAAAAGGGAACTGAAAACAAATCAGCCAGTATCATAATGCCCCTGTATAAATCGATGGTGTGACCTCATTTGGAGTACTGTGTACAGTTCTGGTTGCCACACCTCAAAAAAGATATTATAGCATTGGAAAATATGCAGAAAAGGGCAACTAAAATGATAAAAGGTTTGGAACACTTTCCCTATGAAGAAAGGTTGAAGCGCATGGGGCTCTTTAGCTTGGAGAAACGACGGCTGAGGGGGTGACATGATCGAGGTTTATAAGATTATACATGGGATAGAGCAGGTAGAGAAAGAAGTCCTGTTCTCCCTTTCTCACAATACAAGAACTTGTGGGCACTCGATGAAACTGCTGAGCAGTCGGGTTAGAACAGATAAAAGGAAGTACTTCTTCACCCAAAGGATGGTTAACACGTGGAATTCACTGCCACAGGAGGTGGTGGTGGCTACAAGCATGGATGGCTTCAAGAGGGAATGGAGCAGAAGTCCATCAGTGGCTATTAGCCACAAAGTACAGATAGGAACTCTCAGTCTGGGGCAAGTGATGCTCTGTGTTCTTGGTGTTTGATGGGAGGGGCAACAGTGGGAGGGCTTCCTGCCCCCACTGCTGGACCTCCTGAGGGCACCTGGTGTTTTTGGCCACTGTGTGACAGAGTGTTGGACTGGATGGGCCACTGGCCTGATCCAACATTGGCTTCTCTTATGTTTTTATGTTCTTATGTTCATGCTCTTCATTTTGCTGTTACTTAAAATGGTGTGGTATAGTTTCAAAGGGACAATTAACTGGGATGTGTAAAAGGAATTACAGGATTGCCCACTGGAAACAATGGGAGAGGCTTGAAGGCCCATTGGAGATAATGGGAGCCAGGAATGCCAATTGACTTGCATACTGAAATACATTGCAGCACAAAAAAAGTTGCAAAGAAAATATGGAATGGTTTTTCCATTAAGGTCTTTGGGCCCAGATAGGCTACTCTGGGACTCGAATGACAGCTCCCAGAGTGGAATTACGGTCCCTAGGAATAGAATCTGTGCTCTGGGACTAGAATGACAGCCCCCAGAGTGGAATGACAATCCCTAGCAATAGAATCTGTGCTCTGGGATTGGAATGACAGGTCACAAAGTGAAATGACAGCCACTGGGAATAGGTTCAGTGCTCTGGGATTTGCACTCACTCCTAGGATATGAGTTTGAAGTGAGAAGAAGAAGAGATGAAGAAGAAGAGATTGGATTTATACCCCGCCCTTCACTTGTAGTCTCAGAGCGATTTATAAACTCCTTTCCCTTCCCCTGCCCTCAACAGACACCCTGTGAGGTAGGTGGGGCTGAGAGAGCTCTGAGACAACTGTCCTTGGGAGAACAGCTGGTACACAGCTATGGCTTGCCCAAGGTCATCCAGCAGGTGCAAGTGGAGGAGTGGGGAATCAAACCCAGTTCTCTCGGATTAGAGTCCATGCACTTAACCATTACACCAAACTGGCTCTCAAGATTGCTGCTATTCTGAACTCTGTACATTGCTCAAAAATTGAGTGCGCAGCAACTGTTTGGTATTCTGTCCTGGCTCAGAGATTTCAGCCATGCATTTACCAAATGAAGGCATCTGTGATGCCATAAGTTAGTACATTTCAGTACAACGTCACCCTTACAAATAAGACAGAAACAAGACTCCTCTAAATGAATGTCCAGGAAAACTTTTAAAATATTCCCCTACAGGCTTTTTCTGTGTTGTCTTCCTTACTGTCAAATTTGTGACCATTACTTTGTCTGATGCACATGGTATGTATATTTGCAGATCTATTCTAAAAGTGAATTTAAATAAAGGACACAGCAGAGACCGCTACCACTGGCCAACTCCCACCTTTTCCTGGGTTTGGCCCAGCCCGGGGGCATTGCTGGGGGTTCCCAGGCTCCCCTAAATTTCTGGAGAGCCCCTCCCTAAATCCCACATGGCTCTACCTCCATAGGTAGTGACAATAGCCTATGATGTCACTGGCTCCTCCCTATGATGTCACTGGGCCTCGGTTCTTTTAAGGACCTAGCATAGCGACTCTGGCTCAGCCCCAGCCCCCCCCGGAAAATTGAAAAGTCTACGCCCTTGGCCTGGGGGAAGGTGGGGTTTGGGGAGGGTAAGGAGCCTATGCCATTGAGTCCAGCCTCCAAAGCAGCCATTTTCTCCAGGGGAACTGTCATCTAGAGATTAGTTGTAATTCCAAGAGATCTTCAGGTCCCATTTGGAGGTTGGCAACCCTAGTTGTGAGGCATATGTGTGTTGCCACCCCAGCCCGAATAACGAGACAGACAACGATTGGAATTAAACAAGAGCCACTTTATTAACTATTTAACAAAAACATTGCAGCAACGGGCAAAACTAAGCAAGCACAGGAACAGGCAAGGCAGGCATCAATCCATGACACAGCCTCCTTGCCCTCTGATATGGGTGGGACACCTGATTCCGGTATTGAGCCAGCCCATGTCTGGCTCTTAACCGGCAGCCCAGCATACTGGTTGCCCCGCAGGAGCGCCTACCCCTGAGACCGTACAGACCTTCAGGGAGGAGCCTAGCCGGAGAGGTTCCCAGAGGCGGTCACCATTCTCCACCCCGAACCACATAGCCCTGGGCGGTATCCTGATGACCTCCTGTTCCCAAACGCGATCAATCGTTGCTGCCCCGTAATCTGGCACGGCGGCAAAGCGGCCCCTGCGGCGTGCCAAGCGCGCCGGGAGCCGAGCTCTGAAACTTCTGAGCACATCTTCAACATAAGCTGTTAACAATCTCTCCTTTAGCTCAGACTAATCAGAGTAGAAAAGCGTTTGCATGCCAGCCTATTGTATTTGCCTATTGTATTTTCCAGGTGCCTTCTTCCTGATCTTGATGATAACAGACAGGTGTAAATGACATTCAGGCCATTCCATTTGCTAACATTATGGGTCCTTTGTTATACTGCAGAAAAAGTGTTAGCTGTTATAATATGAGTATAGCAGCACAGGTGGAAGAGATACTCCTGGCTATTACAGCTCTGGTTCAGGCTCCTGGGGTATTGAGCCAAGCAATAACACAAACATATGTTAGAAGAAGAACCCTGACTCCCTACTTATAATAGCATTTCAAAGCCAACCCAAATCCAAGAAAAGGAAGCACTGTAAGTATTAAGACTATTGGTACTCCAGGGCTTAATAAAAAAGCACAAAAAGGGACTGCTTTTTAAAAGAGAAGAAGAGTTGGTTTTTAATACCCTGCTTTTCTCTACCCTAGGGAGTCTCAAAGCAACTTACAATTGCCTTGCCTTCCTCTCCCCACAACACGCACCTTGTGAGGGAATGTGGGGCTGAGAGAGTTCTGAGAGAACTTTGACTGGCCCAAGGTCACCTAGCAGGCTTCATGTGGAGGAGTGGGGAATCAAACCTGGTGCTCCAGATTAGAATCGGTGTGAATAGACAGCGAATAGACAGCTCCAGAATTAGAATTGGTGTGAATAGACAGCTCCAGATTAGAATCGGTGTGAATAGACAGCGAGAAATCAGACCTTTGTGTTGAATCAAAGTTCTTTATTTTCCAATACTGTAAACAGGTTCTCAATGTTTGTTAGAGATGCATGATGAGAAACAGTCATGGTTAATATACCCTCCAGCCACAATTGAACCCCAGCATCAAACCAATCAGAATCAATAGGTGAACGCGGGAAAAAGGAGAAGACCATTAGGGTTCCCACAGCAAGGTGAGAAAGTTATAAAAATTCCCTTCTTGATCTGAGTGACCCACATGTCTGAAACTAGGCATAACAATTCCAGGCTGGCAGCCATAAAGCAGCTTCAAGGTTTTCACAACAAGATAATGTGTTCTGGCCCGGAAAGGAGGAGGAGGGATGCATGGGAGTGAAGACCATTTGTTTTCGGTGACCCGCAGGAATTTGGGTCACCACTCTCCCGCCTGAAAATGTAACAATACCCAGAGCCAGCAATATACTTCAAAGTGACAAGGTCGGCTGTAAAAGGGTGAGGGGATGAGACTGATAAGGGGTACAGGCAGGCAATCCACAAGAAGAAAGAAATCGAAAGCAAATTACAAAGATGCTATTGTCAGTTCCTGACAATCGGATGCTCTTAACCACCATACCCCACTGGCTTTTTATCCCCATCTCTCCCAATAACTTTAGCATTTACTAGTAGTACCGGTAAATATTGCCTGTTTCATTTCTTTTTTTATTTTGGATTATATTTTTAGTCGGTAGATTTGTTTGCAACATGTGCATATCATGTGTTTTTATACACCATCAATGCGTTTTTATGCAAACAATATATATACTTTGTTCATATAATGCTTTATTAATGCACAAGTAACATTTTTAAAAATTTACTAGAAATACGTCATGCAAGGAAAGAGAAAATGGAATTAAAACCAAGAATCTAAGGTTCAATTTGTATAAGCAGCAAGACTGAAATTAGGACTTTCAGGCTCAAACAGCAGAGCTAAGAAATACAAAATTATACCTAGTTATCCAGGGGTGGTAAAAAATAGAACTAGATTGTCTTATAGAGTTTGCTCCATGACAACATAGTCAGTGTAAGCACCATGTGTTGGACAAACTCTAAGAACCTAACTTAGAGTGCAATTGGATTTAGACTGGAATAACTCTGCATAGGATTGCCCTGTGAGTCAATGTGTGGAGTCTGCAGAGTTCATTATTCACGTGTTCAGCTTATATACCATCACTTGGTTTGGGATTCTGAGCCTCCCCCACTGGCAAAGCTGACTCCACAGCTGATGCTGGCTGGGGCCCAACCTCAGTGCAACCATGACAAGGCATGAACTATCAACCATGGGAGGTGGTGTGAGGCTGGGCAGAGTCATCCAGGCCATGCTGGGCCCAGAAGCAGCCCCAGGCACTCAGGCCTAGGGAGGGGTGGGCCCAGACAGCCTATGGCCTATCCCAGCCAGTCCCAGGGCACAGCTCATGGGAGGCATGGCTGGAGGAGGGAAGAATCCCCAGGAATAGGCCAGGTGTGGCTGGGGAGGTGAGGACTGGTAGATGGGGATGGTGGGGCTAGACAGCCTCTTTAAAATGGGCTCCTGTAAGAGGCCAAGAAGGAAGGAAGGGTACAGCTCTAGACCTGAGAAGTCCTACTGTCCTGGATAGAGAAGGAATAAGGTGAAGCAGCCACCTTCTCTTCCCATTTTGAGGCCTTTGGAGACTCACCAGCAGGATGGCCAGGGTTTGGCCAACAGAGCTGGGGTGGGGAAGAGCCTCACAGATCTGAAGGCCAAAGACCAGCCCAAATCTTTAAATCTTACAATGTTTCTGAGTTCAGCATTGGCATTTAGCAAATCAGGAGTGGGAGGAATTTCCGCCACTGGGAGTGTTTAAGCATCAATCATCCAAGTCCAAAACTTTTACACTGTCAATGTGATCTTATAGAGTATATATGATAACCACAGCCTGTATGTGCACAAACTAGAATCTTGCCAACCATCTCTTTGGCAAAGAATACAGAGGACTGAATCCAGCGCTGAACTACTGCACCTGAACAGCCAAGGGTTTGGCATGTGCAGCCATGGTTGATTGATTGAGAATCCACTATGCAACACCTAGTTACGCTTGTAGTTCAACATATGCCGTGATATTCACACACAAGCCTCTTTTACACATGGAATCTGAATTAGGATTTTCTTTTTAATCCTTACTTGTAGCATTTAATTTGGAATGCTGAAAAATGTAGTTGGATATGCATTTGTAAGCATATCTGAGTTAAACTAGCTAAGAATCTTTTCATTGCACCATTCAAAATATGGAGAAAATATTAATTATGTTGAACATATAATAGCAAAAGTTAGATTAGTTTATTTATGTGTTTATTTTCATGTATCTTCAAATGAAGTGTACAAATATATCTTCTTTTACTTAAGAGATGGAAAATTAGTTAATAACCCTCTTGTAGCTGATAATGATGGCCAGCTGGCATTACATCGATATTATTGCAAAATTTGACAACCATTCTTGATTCATCAACAACTGGTGATAATTTTAAATAATCTTAAATTTCCTCAGATGGTGCTCGCTCAATGTGACTGTTACATAAAAAATTAGGAAATGCAGCAAAATGTGGATAAGCATCAGACAACCATGGAGCACATTCGGCTTTGTGAGAAGATAGAGAGCTTTTCTAATTTTGACCCCACAGTTGCTTGGTGGCCACCCAGTGCCCATTCTCAAAATTCTGAAATTGCCCACAGGCTAAAAAAAATATAGGCCCCTGTCTTATGTTCTAAGAGGAAACCAAAGCTTTAACAAAGGAAACATGAAATGGCAGGCGGGAAAGCAGAAGCCCACAGAGGAACATAGAAACTTCTTCTGGGCAGGGTTAAAGAAAGCAGGGAAAGATCTGAACAGATTCCATATCTAGCCCACCTCAGTTTGTATATGGAACCAGTGGTTGACTGGCCACAAAGGCCAGCAAAAAAAGTCCCTCTAGGGCTAGGCCGAGGCCATACCCCACCAGGGCCACTCCAGCCCAAAGAGGGGAATGGGCATGGCCTGGAAGTGCAGAGAAAGAGGGCTTGCCTCAGCAAGGATCACATACTCATGGACCAGCTTCCCCAACTCCAGCCTTACCACAGCAAGGGATGGGATGGGATGGGCCTACCCACCCTCAGTTTGACCAGTGAGGGATGGGCTCATCCAGCCTCTCCTTGCCTGCTGACCCTGCTTGGCCAGGCATCCCCTGTTCAGGACTGGCTGGGCAGGTGTTCCTTCTCTCCTTTTGAGGGGTACAGCCAAGGCAGGCTATGGGTGGGACCTTCTTCAGGGCCATCCTCCCCATCTGTGCCTGTATGGAACTTGTGGCCAGTAGAAGCTGATGGCTCCTATGAGAGACAGTGATTCCCCAGCTTCAGCTCCTCCAGTTGCCTCAGACCAATGTTAGAGAGGCCTGGGGAATCCCAGTTCCTTCCTTCTCCTCAGGTAACTACCCCAGGAGATCAAAGGTTCATGCTAGTCTTGGGACCATGGTAATTAAAAGTAGCTCAAACCATTAAAGAGAAAAGAAAAATACCCAAGAAATACTGTGCACCCAGAACCAGACGAAACCTCTCATATATTCCAGTAAGTCCCTTAAAGGCAAATTGGCAGATAGGAAAAGGAAAATAAAGGAACTTGCCAACATCAAAAAGCAGCAAAACTCAGAGACAGAGCCCCTTAACTTAAAAAAGGCACTCCAGGAAAAGCTGGAAACATAGAGACAAATTAAGGAACAACTTGAGAGTTAAGCTTACCAGTGCCTATTACCAACTAGAGAAGCATGTAACTGAGATGTCCCCTTTAAAAACAAAAGTAAATACAGTGGTAAAGGCTCATTCAGAGAGAGAAGAAGTGAAATGAGACCCCAGCCACTGCATTCTCGCAGAGCATGGGACCCACCATCCAAGCTATCCCTTTTCATGGGGAAGGCTTAGCCCCAATAGCCCCTGTGAAAATAAATCTCTGGATTTCTACAGCACTGCTTTGTAAAGAGCTCTATCCTCCCTCCCACCCACCCCCCAACATTAATACAAGAAAGGGGAAGGAGGCAATCCTGCAGGATCTGAAAAGAATTTAGATTGGGTTGGAACCCACCCCCCTTCCCATGAGGAGTTGCAGTTTGAGAGATATGTGGGCCGGAGGCCACGAAGAGCCTTAAAGATAATAAACAGTGCTAATAGTTGCACATGCACCAATAGTCCTGTGAAAATATTCAGGACATAGAAGTACTGATCAGACAGCTTGGCATTGTAACATTTTTCATTTGCTGTGTTACGCAAAGTTCAGTTAACATCAAAACTCTTAACCAACCCCATTAAGATTTTAAATTTCAATAAAACCACCAGTATTGAACTTTGAAATATTACATTAAGACAGACAAAGGATCATTGTGAAAAGGAATCTTGGGAAAATGCAGTTCAAAGCTATTTTTCTCCTTCTGTCTTTCTCTCCCTTTGACCTTGCAGTTGAAAGCTTTAGTTGCTCACAGTCTTATGTGGAGGGGGTGAATTTAAAGCTTTGATATGCTACTCATGCTGTGGACTAGGACTCAATGCACACGCCTGCCTTCTGTGTAGCTCATATTCCCCTAGCAGTCCTTTTAAGCATTCTATGTATGTTCCTTCCCTTCCCTTGTCACCAGTCATGCTCAAAAAATGCCCCATTCACACACCAAAAAAAGAAAAAGATGTTTGACTTTTATGACCATCTGCCTCATGGCCTTCATCATGGAAAGGAAGATTCAGCTTTCCATGTCTTCTGTCTCCCATAATACAAAATCTAAGGATTGCCTGACATGTCAGTCTTCAATGGAGATGGCCACCCGGACAAGATACAAGTGTTTCTTATTGAGTCTAACAACCACAGATGTTGAGCAGATGATCAGTTCTACTTGGGTGGCACTAGCTTCTACAAACTCCAGATGTTGTTGGGTTCTTATAAACTACAAGGTCAATATCTTTAAAATATGTGTATGAGTTTCTCAGGTGAATTATTAATATTTCTCATACTGCAGTCTATTTCAGATCGATGGCATATTCCTTGTCCTGTCAGTCAGTGGCTTTGGGATTCATTTGAAACATGGATATAAGAAAAAGAACAGCATACAACATTGCTGGTATTCTTTCACTCTGATACATGGGTATTACCACATAGTGTCAATTTCAAACTGATTCAGTTTAGAGAATACATTCTTTTCTAGCATGGAAGAAAGGTGGATAAGTAATCTGATTCAGACCATTTGGCCTCCAGCTGAATTTCACAAGGGGCGTTTTCGCACTGGCTTTTTTCCGGGGCGAGCACCGGAGTGAGCACCGGAGTGAGCACCGGAGGTTCTGGTCAGTTTCACATCAGTTGCTCCGTGCTCACAAACTCCTTCGGAGTTTCACCGCACTGCTCAGGAGTATCCCTGGAGCAAGAAAATCCTGTTCCTGGCGGTGTTTCCTGTTTACTCCGTTGGAGAAACCTAGATGAGAACACACCCACTCGCCCGCCCTCCATCTGGCCCGCCCCGCGGTGGGCGTTTTTTGAATTTTTTTTTGAAACGAGCCCTCCTAACGTTATATCGAAATAAGGAGGCAGGGAGGCAAGATCGCACCACAGGGACTGCGTTGGCGAGGTGGATTTGCCGTTTCTTGGGAGCAGGAGCCGGGCACCATTGGCCCGAGAGCTCCATGTGGTTGCTCCCCGGTAACTGCTGCCCTTTGTTTGGGCTTCCCCGGCAACAGCCCATGCAGAGCTGGTGGTGGGTGCTTTCCTCTAGAAATCCGTGGAGAAGCCGCGGCAAGCGGGCGGGTGGGCTGGGGAAACTTGCCTTCCTTTCCGCTCCCTGTGTGCGGTCCCACGATCCTGAAGCAACATTTCCCCCCCTCCCTTTTTTTTTTTTTTTAAAAAAGGCCCTTATAACGTTATAACATCATAATGAAATTTTGATGCAGCAAGGGAAGACGGCACAATTGTTGTCTTTATATAATAAACACACGTTCACATCTACTATGGGGGGGGGTTAATTTGCTGTTTATTGGCAGCCCCTGCAGAGCAGGCTGGGCGCGCTTCTTTGCAGAAAAGTCACAGAAATGGATTGAACTGTTTTCAAGGGGCTATAACTATTCCTGCGGAGCGGGGATACTGCTCTGCGTGTCATGCTGCTCCTCCTCAGCTACCGCCATCACCACCACCACCATTTATGTAATTTTTTTTTTTACTTTACACGGGCCAGCTGACGCCATGTTGCCCATCCTCCATTTTGTTGCCTTGATCGGGTTAAGCACACGACATTTCAGTTCACAGCAGAGAATCCACCCATGGGGGGGGGGGGTCCTCCTTGTAGCCCGCCAATCGTTTTGCACCAACCCAGAACAGCGGGAAAATTTGAATACTGAGGAGGGACTTGATGAATTCTGGGAAGAGGAAGGCGGGTGATGCACTGTCGTCATTCCACTATGACGTTATAACGTTACCACGCATGCATTTAAAAAAAGAAAAAGAAAAGCGGGGAATGAGGGAGGAGCTGGGGGGAGGAAGGGGAGGAAAGGGGAGGGGAAATGCAAGGGGCGGGCACAGAGAGCATCGAAGCAACCCAAATGGGAACAGAAAACTTCGGGGGGGGGGGGAGAGAGGAGCAGATTGCTATAGTGCGAAAACGGCAGGTTTGCTCAGGAGGAGTCGCAGAGGGGGAAATGAGGAGGAACTGAGAGGCAACTGGCCAGTCTGAAAAGGCCCAAGGAGTAAAATCTTATAGAATCTCCTGTTACAGAAGAATAAAAACACAAACAAAATGGCAGGTTCTTGTTTTGTAGAAACAGCAGAGACCATCTAAGACAACTCTATGTTTAACAAGTAACTAGTTATATACCTTGAAAGTTCTATCTAGAAAAACCCAGAAAAAATCATGTTGCCATCATCAAAAAATGTGTCTCCTTTCTAATTGTCTTTTGGGCCTAAGTTCTTCTATGTCCTTTAGCTTAAAAACAGCACTGGCTAGTCTAGGGATCCCAAGTTCCCACCGGGAGTGGGGAATCTGCTGCCCCTACTCATTTTTCCACCACTTTTCTGACAGCTGGCAAGGGAAAATAATACCAATTAAAATAGCCATCAGCAATGGTGTGACAATGCAGAAATGATGTCAGAAACTCTATGGTTTAACCTGAAACCTTTGCCTGATGGCACTCCCCCATATCTCCACCACCCCTAGACTCCTGTCAGTTGTCAGGCTATGCTTGGCAACCCTACACTACTCCTGAAAGTAGTGGGTTTCTTGCAGAATCACAAAACTGATAAACTGCTGTAAAAATATTTGATGATAATACTGATGGCATGAAGCTTTCTGCCATAAAGCACATTGTTGGCAAATGCAGTAAAGACACAACAAAGCTAATTACATGGAATCCAGATCAGGCCATCAGAATATTCATTTATTTTTGGAAACTGAAACTTAAAGCTGTGCAAGTTGTTTGCAATTGCATCCACAGTACTTTTTAACAAATAAAACTAGCAGAATGGCAAAGTAGTATGTGAAGCAATGCCTCTATGTCTAAAATATATCTTGATGCCACCCAGGATCCTGAAAAAGTAAATTTCAAAAGAGACCAAGATATGTAAAGACCTGCACATCTTCAGCCTGGGAAGAATTTCAATTTCTATAGAAAGTGCAAGCTAACATATTTTAAATAGTACATGATTGATGGTGTCTCATAGTTTGTAGTGTTCTCATTTTATCCCCCAAAGGTAGGCCAAACAAACAAAGAAAGCTATTGTCCACAAGTCTTTCTGTATTTTGTTTCTTTTTCACATATCTATTGAAATGTCCTTCAGGAGACTTTATGAAACCTCAGTGAGTCAAGCAATTAATGTCAAAGAAATGTATGAAATACTGTTTTAACAAGAATTTACATTAACCAACACTATGCCAGTTTCTGCAGAACCAAAATGACTGCTCACTTCTGTATGCTGTTGCACACTGGAATTCAGAAGCAATTCAAGAGCCAGGGTGGTGTAGCAGTTAGGAGTAGCGGACTTTAATCTGGGTTTAATTCCCCACTCCTCCACAACATGAAGCCTGCTGGGTGACCTTGGGCCAATCACAGTTCTCTCAGAACTCTCTCAGCCCCACCTCACAAGGTGATTGTTGTGAGGAAGGGGAAGAGAATGTGATTGTAAGCCACTTTGAGACTCCTTTTGGTAGAGGAAAGCAGGGTATAAGAATCTCCTTCTTCTGAGTCCTTGTATATGCATTGTTTCAGCCAATGCCCTATATGCCGATGCTGTTGTTACTGGATATTGACAAAGAAGCAGAAATTTAAAAAGTGCATGATTGCAAGAATAAATTCCCTTCCCATCTTATCTTGCCCACTGATAAATGACCATTTGGGAGCAGAACTCTGAAAAGCAGAGACGTAGTCGCTGGCCTGTCCAAGGCCTGGAGAGTCTATAGAAGCCAAAGTCTATAGAAGCCAAAGATTTGATTGTGTCTGGATGTGGGAAAATGTCCAAATGTTTGTTCTTCTTTCCATGCAGGCCCCAATTTGTATTGTAATCTATAATTTTGTAATCCACCTTGAGTCTCAATGAGAAAGGTAGACAATAAACACAAAATAATATACAAAAATTCCTTATCTTTAAAATGGAAGATTGTTGATCTGAGAAGCCTAATGAATCAAACTTTCTGCCCAAAAGATGCTGAAAGTGTACAAGAATTGAAATGGAGATGGCATTCCTTAAAACTCATTCTACCGTATGGAGTATGATTTACTTCGTGCAATTATCATAAAGTCTGTCTGCCTTAAAGTCATTATTCATGAGCCTGCTGTCTAACTGACAGCTGATCTGTGAAGCTGGCTTTTGCACAATGTGTTAGGTTGTGCTCCCAAAGGTACAGGCAACATCAGACAAGAATGGAAAGAGGGTATGGTACAAGCAGCTTTATTCTCGCAATGCCTGCCTTCTTGGGTTCATCTGTCACCTCAAGTTCATGTTGAACTTAGCAAAATGAAACACATTTTTTAAGAAAAAAGGACAATATGATCATATGGTGTAATGCTGAGGCAAATAAGACATGGAGTGAAAATAATAATCTGTCAGAGATAAATCAGGTATATTGGTCACGTCTTCAGGAGGCATCAAGAATACTTCTGAACTATTGACAACCATGTCAGGAGCTCAAAAAGTTCCTTTGTACTATCACCTCTGAGATAATTCTACTACCATTTGCTTTCTTGAGCACCTGTAGTTTTTTACCATGTACTCTAATATGTTGTCTGCTTCACCCACGTCTCTAGAAAAGTATTTACATTACTAACACAATCCTATTTATATAAAACCATATTCCATTGCTAGGCAAATCTGTCGGCTTTCTCCCTTGCTTATTATTTAACATCTGCAAATCTGATTGTTTTCCCAATAGCTCTGTTCCTAATTATGCTCACTGCTACCTTCACATTCCTTTTAGCTAGATGCTGAAGACCCATGTCTTTCTGTGGTCAACCACCACTGCCAATTTTTTTGCCATCAAGTCACAGCAGACCTATGGTGACCCTGTGAGATTTTAAAGGCAAGAGACATTCAGAGGCGGTTTGCCATTGCCTACCTCCACGTCACAACCCTAGTATTCCTTGGGGATCTCCCTTTCAAATACTGGCAAGAGCCAACCCTGCTTGACTTCTGAGATCTGGCTATTCTGGGCTATACAGGCAACGCACCAATGCCAATACAATTGAGAGTTTGACAATAAGCATAAAGTTAAGATGTGCTCCAAAATCAAGTGGCAAATGGGGAGGCCCAGCAGGTTTGCGGTATACAAAGGATGAATTCCTATGTCAGAAGAGCTGCCCAAAAATATTCCAAGGGTGTGTTTTTTTTAATTTGGGAGAAGTCATCCTTCAAGGAGACAACAAATGAGATACCCCTTATCCCCTGAGAGGCTGTTTTTTCACTGCTTCTTCTCTGACCTAAGGACTGGACCTTTTGAGGTCATAATTTTGCTTTTGAAAATATTCCTCTCATTGCACTATTGCCAAATTGAAGAGGAGAGGATAGGTCCCCCTACCTCTTCTCCTGTGTCTCCTAGTTTATAATTGCCCCTATTAATGGGGCTAAACTGTTCTGTCTGCTTGGACCAGCATCCTTCCCTTGTAGTCTTTGATCTCTGTAGCCTGCAAGTAATAAAACAGAGGCTGATCCTCCAGGTCTCTTCAGAACCTTCAGAAGTCTCAATATAAGAACATAAGAGAAGCCAATGTTGGATCAGGCCAATGGCCCATCCAGTCCAACATTCTGTCACACAGTGGCCAAAAATACTAGGTGCCATCAGGATGTCCAGCAGTGGGACCAGGACACTAGAAACCCTCCCACTGTTGCCTCCCCAAGCACCAAGAATACAGAGCATCACTTGCCCCAGACCGAGAGTTCCTATCCATATCTTGTGGCTAATAGCCACTGATGGACCTCTGCTCCTTATGTTTATCTAATTCCCTCTTGAAGCCGTCCATCCTTGTAGCCACCACCACCTCTTGTGGCAGTGAATTCCAAATGTTAATCACTCTTTGGGTGAAGAAGTACTTCCTTTAATCCATTCTAACCTGACTGCTCAGCAATTTCATGGAGTGCCCACGAGTTCTTGTATTGTGAGAAAAGGAGAAAAGTACCTGATGCATGGTGCAATCTTCATGGAGATTGCAAAGGAGGGGGCTCCCCATTGAAACAGGGCTCCCCATTGAAACAGCTCCCATAATCTGAAGAAATCCAGGTTGCCTCAGAGATAGAGACATTCCTTGTCTGCAGCTCTGCATGTCAGTACAAACTCCTTTACAGAAGACAGGTCATTGGTGTGTCTATTTGTATGAGAGCTACTAGTGTATTCTTGTTTGTGCAGGTTGACAAAATTTTCTGCCATAGCACTCTGGCTTGGTTTTTTTCTAAGGAGTTTCTGTCTCGCCAGTCTGAATGTGATCTCCTTTTCTGTCTTTAGCCACCTAGACATGTCCTGCTCAACCAGCGTTGTATTTTTTTTACTCACTCCTCCTCTCCAAATACTTAAAATCTGGATCCGGGGCAGTTCATGTCTCAGTTAGCAGATCCAGGTTGCATGGTGAAAAACAAATGTTTGAAATTGAGATTTACTTATTTAAAATAAAATATATGACCTTATGCATAGATTCTATTGCCAGTTCTAACAGGAATATCCTCCATGTTAAAAAGGTAGGGCCAGTTGCTTTTATCTCCTTTCCTGCCCACCTGCCTACCCAAGTGTCTTTCAGCAATCCACAAGCCCTCCCAGATGGCATTTCTTTCATGGCACAGGGCTCTGTGTGTGGCTGGGGATGGCCACTGATGTTGCTGCCCAAAATACCACCTGCATGCCCTTCCCCAGTGTTGCTGGATGGTGCATGTGGTACATGGAGCTGTGGGTAGGAGCTCCAGGTTCACAGAAATCCCAAGGAAATGATATGCAAGATTCAGATTTACTTACAAGGAGGTTTTAATAAGCAATGATGAAGCTTACAGAAATAGTAGGCTAAGCTCCCATCCGCTGGGCCGTGAGCACTTACATATTCCACGAAGCTTGCCAGAATCCAAGACCACATGCATAACTAAAACTAGGCATCTTATCCTCTACATGCTGGCTATGAGTCAAAAAATCATTAATTAAACCATCCCAAACACTAGGATGAGCTAGGCTGTCTTGCACCTGGCATCCAGTGGAGAGAAGAAACAACTCAGGCTTTGAAGATAAGGGCTGCTAACAAGCATGAGAGAGAGAAATGTTCCCTTGGGAGCAGCCTAATGCTGTCCTCCCACTGAACTTGGGGCAACTAAGCACCAACATGGAACAAAGTTGGTGTTACATAGGCTATACATGTGGCACGAAAGATGGGTGGTAGAACACCAAGCAGATTGGGAGAAGGGCAAATAGGCAGGTCGCAGGGCAAAAGCTCTCTGCAGCTTGTTGATTGATTTCCCTAATCAATATAAACAGGGATCATGAAGCTGTGAGATCTATCCCCTAGAAATTAGGTCAAATTGATAGGGTGAAACAAATTGACAGGGTGGTTTGTTTGTTTGTTTTTTCAGTCACACCTTGTTCATAGCCTTTCCCTTCTAAACTCAGCTGATCTGGCTCCCCAGATCCATGCAGTAGTCACCCCAAGGCTAGATTACTGTATTTTTTTGTATATGGGGCTGGCCTTAATGACATTCCATTAGTACAATATGTAGCTCCTTATCCTTTGGCTAGAGTGAGCTGGTATTGAAGTATTACACCAGTTTTAGTCATGGTATGTTTTTCCATCACCTTTCTCTCCTCCTCTTGGTAAGGAGACAGAATATCTATTTAGCTAGCTAGCTTTATTTGGGAGACAGTAATGAACACACTGCCTGTTTTGGCCATTTTTTCTAATGCATGGCTTTGTAGAGACTTCCACAAATAGAAGTAAACAGAATTGTGCTGTCTATTGACATGCAGTGCAAATTTCATATCAGGAGGGGGGAAAGCAATATAATAACTACAACATTCTGAAAATTGTGTTTAATACTCACAGAGAATTTATACACAGCTTGTATTGATTCATTCCATTTCTTCATCATTAGCAAACTCATTAAATTCTTATTGCCCTAAATTATATAAGCTGTCAATTTTTAATACCCCAAATTATAAAATGTATTAACATAATGAGAACTGTGTGCTGGTCTCCTATAATCAATAATTCCAAAATGAATGGAAAAGGACAGTATTTCCTTTTTTAACTATTTATTAAGAGCTAGTCTAGTTTAGATGTAATACAGTGTTGAGGAAGGAATTCCTTTTCCAAAGAAGAAAGGATATTTGTTCACATTTAATAAAAGTTATTGTTCTTTAATGTATGAGAGACTTTTATCTACTGTTTTGAGTCTATATGTAAATGTTTTTCAAACTATGCTCCAGGGAATCACAGAGGTTCCTTGGAAACTGAAGAAGGGTTTCTCAGTGAGAAGGTGGGCTGTAGTGGACATATTTACCCATTAAACAGCTAGCCCACCATTACTGTCTTTCTCTGCTATCTACCCCTGCAGAGGAATGTTGGCTGTGTTGTTTTAGGACATGTGCTTAGTTCTCAAGTCTCAATACAACAGTGAGGCTTTATAGACCTTGCCTAGTTCTGGATGAACTGAGTATGAGCTTTAGTAAGGCCCCAACTCCAAAATGTTCTGCACAGGATATCTGGGACAGATGCTTAGGAATTTCTTAGCAAATGTGGAAGGAGTCCCTGGAAGGTGTGAAGTTTGAAAACCACTGTTCTATAGTATTTGGAGTTCACTAGCCAAGGTGGGGAAGTGATTCTTACAAGTGATTAGCATATGATGGTATTTGTTTTTCTTTCCTTCTTTATTTTGAATCCTTGCCATTAATGCCCAACAAAGAGCAAGTCATGACAAGAACATACTTTAGCCTTTTCATACAATGATGGTGCACATATTAACTGTGTATAGGCAAGGAAACAGGATCACTGCCTCCAGCATACATATTCATCAGACTATCAGAGTAGTCATTATATTCATAAGCTCTGTGAACAATCAGAGCCCCTGCAAATCCCTGCAGGATCCCACTTTTTACCATGCATTTGATCAGTGTAGGGATGAAGTAGAATTTCACATCCCTCCTGTGGAATCATAACATTCGTATTTCAATTTCCTTTCCCTCTTGTGCAGAGTGAACATGTGATTCTTAATTTTTTGCATCATTATCAGACTCCTTTCACCAAGTGTTCCCATAAAATGTACACATTTTCCAACATTATTTATGCAATAGGAAATCAGCACTATACACGTTGGTTATGTACATGTAAATACTGTATAACTTGTATCTAAAAATCAAACGGAATGCATACATAAAACAAACAAGTCTATGCAACCAACAGCAAAAAAAGTGAAACAAATCCATTGACAAATGTATAAATGAATATATGGGAAAATATCAGGATTATTTGCTTACCACAAGTTCTGTATACCTAGTGCTGATTTTATGAAAGAGATTGCTTATTAGATCTAAGTAACCCACTTAGTAGAATTGGCAAAACAGCTGATCTTGCTCCAAATGCTCTAAATACTGCATAATCTATCATAACTTAATGTTAATACACCAGTAGCCCCAGAAAATAATATTTCATTAACTTGAACACTTCCACAGTTGTACTGGTTCTGTGAATCTTCTCTGCTTCTGAAAATGGACTTTCAAAAATCTTTATATCATACAAAGCAAACTAAATTTGATTTAATTCACACTGAGCTGAATGTATTGTAATGTAAAGGAAAAGATTATTATACACAAGCCATTTCTTTCCAAATTATTAGTGTCCTTCTCTGATCTTCTAATACTTTAATCTGTTCTTGTGTTTTCACCACAGTCTTTCAAACAATTATTCATGAATAATGTAGGGATGTAAGTGTTCCAAGTTGGAGCAGGGATCTGGGGGAATTGGGGGGGCAGGGAAATGGGGGGCTGTTGATGATAGCATAACATCCAGAAAAACCATATGTGACATTATGCCTTTCTAGGAATTGTCAGGAGTTCCATAGAGTTTCTGGTGATTCCTATAGAGGACTGACATCCAGAAAAAGCCAGAAATGACGTCACACAGTTGGCCCAACAACCATTTTTTAAAATATGTTTTCTCCCTCTGCCTCCTGGACTGGCAGCAGGAAACAAGAGATGAGGGATCACAACTTGGGGACCAAATATCTCTTAAGTAGTTTGTAATTATAGCCTTAGGCGTTTCAAGAGCAAAAAAAGTATTATATATTTTTTTATTTTAAAACAGTACAACATTTTCTGAAAATCACTCAGCAAAATCACTCTATTAACTCACCAAAAAAAAAAATCTCATCCCACAATTTCTTGAAGCTAAAGCCCAACCAACAAATGAAACTGTATTGTGTAATTTAAACAATTCACATAGGAACAATATATAAATTTATTTTATTTTATTTGTTATATTTATAGGCCGCTCTCCGTGCAAGCAGGCTCAGAGCAGCTAACAAGGCTTGGCCCAAAGCGCCAAGATTCATATAAAACATTTAAAATCAGTTAAAACATCAACAATAACAATAGACATTAAAGTGCTCACAGTGGTTGGCAAAACAAACAAACAAACAAGATGGTGTGGTATGTAGTACCCCGCAGCCTCCCGTTCTGCAGATGGTATAATTTATTTATTTTTCAAATTTATATCGCAACCTCCCCACGAACGGGTTCACAGCTCCAGCCGGCCTCTGCCACAAATTTATAGTGGCCATTGATGGTAAGGGGGGGGGGGCTCCTAGTTGCAGGCCTGGTGGAAGAGCTCTGTCTTACAGGCCCTGCAGAACTGCACAAGGTCCCACAGGGTCCTGATCTCCTCTGGGAGCTCATTCCACCAGTAAGGAGCTGCCACCAAAAAGGCCCTGGCTTTGGTGGTAGCCAGCCTGGCCTCCCTGGGGCCTGGAATTACTAGACGATGTTGTGCCCCTGACCATAGTGCCCTCTGGGGTATATATGGGGAAAGGTGTTCCCTCAGGTATGTTGGACCCTGGCCATTTAGGGCTTTAAAGGTAAGTACCAGCACCTTGAAGCAAATTCAGTATGCTATTGGAAGCCAGTGCAGTGCCTTCAGCGCCAGCCGGATGTGCTCCCATCTAGGGAGACACATCAATAGCCTAGCCACAGCATTCTGCACCAGCTGGAGCTTCCAGATTTGTAACAAGGGCAGCCCCGTGTAGAGAGTGTTACAATAGTCTAGTCTCAAGGTAACCATCACATGGATCACTGTGGCCAGGTTGTCACAATAAAGGAAGGGAGCCAACTGCTGAACCAGCCGAAGATGGTAAAAGGCTGATTTAGCCGTGGCTGCTACCTGGGCCTCCATTACTAAGGAGGGTTCCAAAAGCACTCCCAAACTCCTAACCATCAGCGCAGGCACCAGCTGCACAGGCACCCCATTGAAGGTCAGGAGTGGGAGTCCCAACCCCAGACCACCCCGACTCAGGCCCAGGACCTCCATCTTTGCTGGATTTAGCTTCAGCTGACTCAGCCTGAGCCAACCAGTCACAGTGTGCAATGCCTGGTCAAGATCCTCTGGTCTGGAGCCTGACCGGCCACCCAACATCAGATAGAGCTGGGTGTCATCAGCATAATGGTGACACCTCAGCCCAAACCTCCAAGCAATCTGGACAAGGGGGCACATATAGATGTTAAAGAGCATTGGAAAAAGCACCACCCCCTGAGGCACTCTGCACTCCAGCAGGTGCCTCTGTGACTGCTGTTCCCCTAGCACCACCCTTTGTCCCCAACCTTGAAGAAAGGAAACAAGCCACTGCAAGGCATGCCCCTTTATCCACACATCGGCAAGGCAGTGAGTCAGTAGCTGGTGGTCAACCATGTCAAACATGGCTGACAGATCTAACAACAGCAGCACCGCCACCCCACCCCGATCCAGATGCCTCCTATCTGAAGCTGTCACCATTATCCAGAATTATGTAGGAACTATTTCATTCATACACAGTTTTCAGCCTTTCTCATGTGGGGCATGAATGGAAAAATTAGTCAAAAGCCCTTGAATGTAGGAAAGCTCCATGTGTGCATTGAAACCCAAATGTCAGCAAGTAATTGCTGGTGGAACAAGGGAAATATGTATATCCTTACCATGTGTCTGATCTAAACACAGTGGTAAGTAGTGGCTGTGGCCTACCCACTAATTAATCCCTTTTAGTATAGACAGTCATAGTTAAATAACAGATTCATCTGTTTGGTATAAATATTGTAAATCTTTAAAATGCTTGATAGAGGGGCTAATATTAATAAATGCATTAATGGGCTCATTGTAGAAACATGTCAGGCTTGCCTCTGTTCAAAAGTCCCCAGGCAAGACAAAGACAGATACATGTTTTTATTTACATCCACTAATTAATTAAAGTGAAACAAGCTTTTCATTAACACTCATTTTTGTCACACTAGATACTCCAATTATTTTACGAAACATTTCCGAAGTGATAACATGATGTGGATATAGCCTCCTGAGGCTAAACAATTTTTTTTAATGCTATTCCTTCTTCATGTCCTTCATCGGTGTGACTGTGCAGGGCTGAGCTGTTTCTCATCCTACAAAACATTAATAAAAGTGATACATTTCTATCTGTGTTTTTTTAAATCCTTTCCTTGAGACTGGGAAACATCCCACAGTGGTATAAGAAATTAGAAAATGAACAGAAACTAAAAGGAAGAACATATGGAATGGAGAGGAAAGGCTCGGGCTTTCCTTTTGCCTCTATATTGCCGACAACACTCACTGTTGGGAATACACGCCAACACTCCATATGACATTTCCTTTCATCTCCAACAGACTCTGGAAAGCAATATGTACTCCAACTTAAACACACTCTCCCATGCCAAACTTTAATGGCGACCTCAGCAGCATTCAGGAAGACTGGCTTTCCAAACCGATGGGCTGCATAAGAACCAGATGTGCTAATCTGCTGATACAAGAGACTTGAAAGCTGCTGTGAAGACTTTGAGCAAGAGTCTAATGTGTGCAAAAGAGAACAGAAGAAGGGAAGTTTCAGGGTCTCTCTAGAAGATCTGCACAAGAACTGTCAGCTAGCTGGTGCCATTCCTTGTGGGATCCTAAGAGACCACTTTAATGCCCTGTTTTTATTAAACCACATCTGAGGTGGTTTTGGCCCTGTTACATTACTTTTGCCACATTCTCGGTCAAACAATTGTTTGAAAAGACTGTCCATAATCAGTGATGACTAAGTCCATTGGTAAAAATGTAATGAATCTTGATTTTAGTGGAAGTTAAAGCCATTAAGGAAATATATATGTATGTGTAAGTACCGTATATCTGTATATAATGTGATTTAGGTCTCTTTTACATAATTATTTTAAACTGGTTGTTATCTGTTGCTGGCCGAATTCCATGTAAAGGAACATGAGGAAGGAGGTTTCAGCATTTTTAAGACAGCATTTTTTATATATTTTTAGTTTGTGTGTGCATGTGCATGTGACTGTGGGGGCACCTGGAAGTCATGGTGACCACTGATGACTGAACCCCTACTGAGAGCCTGGAGGATATTTAAAGAAATAGTTGAATAAAGCCTGCCCCTGCCTCCCACCTCTGGTATTTCAGGGAAGTCTCCCATCCATGTACTTGCCAGTCCTGCTTAGCTTCCGAGATCTGACAAAATAGGGCTTGCTTGGGCTAGGTAGGGCCAGACAGCATTTTTAAATCCGTTTATGAGCAATATCTGCTCTGCCTTTTTCAAACTGTACCCCATTTTTTCCTGCCCTTTTTGGCCTTCCCCCCTTTCCCTCTGACCAGGATAGCCCAGGATAGCCCAATCTCATCAGATCTTAGAAGTTAAGCAGGGCCAGCTCTGGATAGTATTTGGATGGGAGACCTGACCTCTAAGGAATACCACGGTCATGACATGGAGGCAGGCAGTTGCAAAGCACTGTAGCCCAGAGGTGCTGCCATAATTGCAGATAGCCCTAATTGACATGGAGGCAGGCAGTTGCAAAGCACTGTAGCCCAGAGGTGCTGCCATAATTGCAGATAGCACCCCACTTCTAACCTGAACCAGAGATTCACACACTCATGCCAAGGAAAGCACTCTTTGCCCTAAAACACAGAGCTAGCCACAGCTCTGAAAAGGGGTCTCCATTTTCAGGTTACACAAGGCAGCCCTCGAAGCAAACCTCCAGTCTTCCCCCTCCACCAAGCAAGGTATGCATGGAATAACAATGAGTTCCACCAGGTAAAGTATCTGCATTTCTAAAAGCTATTCAGTGGCCACCTGGTGAATAGCCCTTCTGTCTCCAGAACTTCACCTAGCCCTTTTGTGTGCAGCTATGTCTATGTGGAAATCCTTTGTCTCCACAACTGTCCTTCCTGCTCCATCCCTCAGGATACCAAGATAAACCAATCAAACATTCAAATGTTTTAGTGATCGTTCCTGATGGCTAATCAGGGATCTTTTCTCACCTTTTGTCTAAACCTATTCAACTTGCCTTGGCAGGACCATTAGTGGTCATCAAACCCATTCAACCAGCTCCAGTAGAGCCATCCAGCACCTGGCTAATCTCATCAACACTATTGTGAATTCAGACCTTGCACGTCTGGAACCCCACTGGTCACATCCCGGTTTTGCTCCTCATGGCATCACACCCCAGGGACCCCTTATTGGTCCAGGTAATCTTTTCTCTTCACCTGGGACAAGTACCTCAAGGCCTCCCATTGGTCCACATTGTGTCCCAATGTCTCTATCCATCCAAGCATATGGCTGTCAAGGTGTGCACTCAGGGTGGCACGTATACTTTGAGTACACCCCCCA
Organism: Lepidodactylus listeri; assembly: GCA_029233225.1. NCBI lineage: Eukaryota > Metazoa > Chordata > Lepidosauria > Squamata > Gekkonidae > Lepidodactylus > Lepidodactylus listeri. The sequence goes on along the minus strand of JARCFY010000009.1, from coordinate 55,052,163 downwards.
AAGTCTCTCCTTTGAGCCTTTATAGCACATAACACTAGCCATTGGTGCTATTCTCTTCAAGGACCTCTGCACATCTGGACAGGTAGTATCACCCCATAACTGACTTCTCTATTTGCTATTATCACCTCTATTTTCTTAGTTCTGAATTGCTTGCTCTTTTGTGAAAGCTTAGTGTGCTTGTAATTGGGGAAATTCTTCAATAAAAATGATGTAATTTACTCTTCAAACCTCTTCCTGCTATACCAGACCTTGGTATAAACAGGTGTGTGATCCCTGGTACCACTCTGGCCTTCCCTGCTGCATAGCTAATTTCCCCCAACAATGAGGCAGGCCATTGGCAGTAACAGCACCTCTGAACATATCTTGCCTTGAAAACCCTAGGGGGTCACTATAAGTCAGCTGTGACTTGATGGCACTTTCCACCATCTTGATTTCAGTAGAAGCTAATTAACTATTAACTTTTACTGGATTTTTCCAGTTAATGTTTGGTTCAATACAAGATGTGAGCAAGCAGAAAAAGCATAATTAACCAGTTATTTTCAGTTAGCTAACAGGTCATTTACCTAATACAATAGAGTTGATATTTAAAACCTCTCATTTTGTAGCTGTTATTATAGCTCTGTGCTAAGTAGACTTTAATTATAATTCAAAAGCAACAAATATGTGTATAGAATCACTTGCAAATTAATGAGAGCTAATACAATGAAGCATAATTTTATCCCACTGAATGTAAAAGAAGATAATGACTGGTATTTCATGCAGTGCAGTCTTTGTCATGTGGACCTGTCATGTAGATTAGAAAAGAAGGCCATAAAATAATGTCATCATTATTTTTTGTCATGTTTTGATACTTGTTAAGTTGGAGGAATTCATTATTAAAGATTAGTAGGCACATTGATGAACAAAAGTTATTGAGGAAGAATCAACAAGAATTCTGTAAGGGAAGATCTTGTCTCACTGATATTTTAGAGTTCTTTGAGGGAGTGAACAAATATGTGGACAAGGATGACCCAGTAGATGTTGTTTGGATAGACTTCCAGAAAGTTTTTGAAAACAATGCTCATCAAAGACTCCTATGGTAACTCAGCAGTCATGAGATAAGAAGACAAGTCCTGTTGTGGATTAAAAACTGGTTAATTAACTGGAAACAGAGTGAGTATAAGTGGGCCATTTTCACAGTGGAAGGTGATAAGCAGTGGAATATCACAGGGCTTGGTTCTAAGTCTGGTGCTTTTTAACTTTTTCATTAATGATTTGGAGTTGGGATTAAGCAGTGAGATGGCTAAATTTGTGGGTGACACTAAGCTGTTCAGGGTGGTAAGAACCAGGGAGGACTGTGAGGCACTCCACAGGGATCTGTCAAGGCTGGGCAAGTGGGCATCAATGAGGCAAATGACGTTCAATGTGGGCAAGTGCAAAATAATACACATTGGAGCCAAAAATCCTAACTATAAATATACGTTGATAGGGTCTGAACCGGGACAGAAATCCCGGTAACTAACCGGGACAGAAATCTTAGAGTTGTGGTAGATAACTCACTGAAAATGTCAACTCAATGTGCAACTGCAATAAAAAAGACAAACACTATTCTGGGGAGTATTAGGAAGGGGATTGAAAACAAATCAGCCAGTATCATAATGCCCCTATATAAATCTATGGTGTAGCCTCATTTGGAATATTATGTACATTTCTGTTCCTCAAAAATAACACTATAGCTTTGGGGGAAAGTACAGAAAAGGGCAACTAAAATGATTAAGGGGGCTGAACAGCTTCCCTATGAAGAAAGGTTAAAGAGATTAGGGCTCTTTAGCTTGGAGAAATGATGATTGAGGGGTGACATGATAGAGATTTACAAAATTATGCATGGGATAGAGAAAGTAGAAAAAGAAGTACTTTTCTTCCTTTCTCACAATACAAGAACTCGTGGACACTCAATGAAATTATTGAGCAGTAAGCTTAGAACAGATAAAAGGAAGTATTTCTTCACCCAAAGAATAACTAACATGCAGAATTCACTGCTGCAGGAAGTGGTGACAGCTTCAGGCATAGACAGTTTCAAGAAGGGACTGAATGATCATATGGAACAAAGGTCCATCCATGGCTATTAAGCCACAAGGTACAAATGGAACACTATGTCTGGAGCAGTGATGCTCTGTATTCTTGGTGCTTGGGGGCAACAGTGGGAGGGCTTCTGGAGTTCTGGTCCCACTGGTGGACCTCCTGATGGCACCTGGTTTTTGGCCACTGTGTGACACAGAGTGTTGGACTGGATGGGCTATTAGCCTGATCCAACATAGCTTCTCTTATATTCTTAACACCTGCTCACTCTGGATACTGGTGGGAGGGCAGGAGAGGAGACTCATGGCCACGCAAGAGATGTCGGCCCAGATGGCACCCTTGTGCAACCAGTGGTCCAGGGGATTGGGGGAGGTAGGCTCAGGGGACTCAGCGAGTTACTCCCTCACCATCACCTGTACAGGACAAAGGAGGACAAATATTGGGGGGGTTGCACCCCTCCAGACATAGGCATGGAACACTTGGCACTGTGCCCCACAGGGATCACTGGGGAGGGTGCAGAAACATTTTCAAACTGTGGGCTTGAAATGGGGCCCAGGAATTGGAGAGGCTGGGAGGGACAGCTGCTTTCTGGTGCTGGGCTGGGAGTGGCTACATAGGGGTGTACCTGAGGCAGGAGCAGCAACAGGGAGTTGGGATTTGGAAGGGGAGGATACCTCTCTCCCCCTCCTCCATGATGGTCCATCCCATCCTGAAAAAACCATCTCTGGACCTGGCCGTATTAGCCAACTACTGACCGGTGTCCAACCTGCCCTATTTGGGCAAGGTACTGGAGAGGGCAGTGGTGATTCAGTTGCAGAGCTTTATGGATGATATCTCCATGCTGGATCCATTTCAGTCCAGCTTCCAGCCAGGTCATGGGATGGAGACAGCACTGGTTGCCCTCGTGGATGACCTCTGGAGACATCTGGATTGAGGCGGTATGGCAGCACTGGTGTTGTTAGATCTGTCGGCCGCGTTCGACATGGTTGACCACCAGTTGCTGATCCACCACCTTGCCGACTCAGGGATACAGGGGCTTGCTTTACAGTGGCTTGCCTCTTTTCTCCAGGATCAGGGACAGAGGGTTGCATTTGGCGAACAGACCTCCCAGAGGTACCCACTGATATGTGGGGTTCCTCAAGGGGCAGTGCTGTTCCCGATGTTATTTATCATCTATATGCACTCCTTTGCCCAGATTGCCTGGAGGCACAGGCTTGGGTGTCATCAATATGCAGATGACACCCAGCTATATCTGCTGTTGGGTGGCCAGTCTGACTCTACCCCAGATGACCTGGAGTGGGTGCTTCAGGACATAGCAGACTGGCTCAGACTGAGCCGACTGAAACTGAATCCAACAAAGACATAGGTCCTGTGCTTGAGTCGGAATGGGTTGGGGATAGGGATCCCACTACCAAGCTTGGGTGGGGCGCCACTGGTGCCAGCGCCAAGGGTCAGGAGCTTGGGAGTGCTCCTGGATGCTTCCCTAACAATGGATGCCCAGGTAGCAGCCCCTGCCCAGGCAGCCTTTTATCACCAATGGCTGATTAGGCAGCTGGTTCCCTTCCTTGAACGCGATGACCTAGCTACTATGGTGACCCCGAGACTAGACCACTGTAATGCTCTCTACATGGGGATGCCCTTGCCTCAGATCCAGAAGCTGCAGCTGGTGCAGAATGCCGCTGCCAGGCTGCTGATGGGTCTTTCTATGTGGGAGGTCACTGCACTGGCTGGCTATAGCATACCGGATCTGGTTCAAGGTGCTGGTACTGACTTTTAAAGCCCTATATTGTCAGGGGCCTGCCTACTTGAGGGACGGCCTTTCCCCATATGTGCCCCAGAGGGTACTGAGGTCAAGCTCACAACATTGCTTGACTCTCCCCGGTCCAAAAGACATTCAGCTGGCCAGCACTAGGACCAGGGCCTTCTCAATGGCGGCCCCATACTGGTGGAATGAGCTCCCAGACAACATCAGGGCCCTGTGGGACCTCTTACAGTTCCTCAGGGCCTGCAAGATGGAACTCTTCCACTAGGCTTTCCATTAGGAGCCGCCACTAGGGAAATCAAGGATAACATTGCCCTAGAATTGCAGGCTGAACCTCCTGCCACCATTTTCACCATGTTGAACTCTGATTGCCACCAGTACTTGTCATTGTATATGTGTTTTAACTCTGTTATGTTTATCTCTATGTTTTAAAATTGTAAACCATTTGATGGTATTTTATTGCTGGAAGCTGCCTTGAGCCAACTGTCTGGAAAGGTGGGATAAAAATGCAAATAATAAATAAATAAATAAATGCTGTCAGAGTCTCCTCTCCAAAGAGCGTTAGCAACTGCTGGTGTCTGGGCAATGCTAACAACTCTGTTGCCTTTGTGGAGAGCCCCAGGAACAGTTCAGGGAAAAGAGGACCTGAAACCCCTGGAGATTCCTTGCTAGGGCCAAGCTTTCAGCATGAGCAGAGAGACAAGGTGGCTCAGAGCCCTGAGTCCACTAAAACCCAAACTCCAGCAGGGGAGAGGAGTTCATAGTCAGGAGGGTATGGGTCCTCAGCTGAGGCACCCAGGAGCTCAACCCCTCTGCTTGGCATGAGCAGAGAGACAGGGTGGCTCAGACCCCTGAGTCCACCTAACACCAAAACCCTGCAGGGGAGAGGAGTTCACAATTAGGAATGAAGGAATGTGGTCTGCTTTCAACAAGTTCTCTGCCTCTTTTTCTAACTGCTAACAGCCAACAGAGAAGAGGAGTGGGTGTGGAGCTGAGCTGATGGTATATATAGCATTATGATCCATAGAGCAGAATGGGAACTCTGTTACTGGTGGCCAAGAGTGCCTGTTAACTGTTGGAGGGCCCTCTATTGATGTTTCCAAGGCTGGAGAAGTCTTCTCCATCCCATTGCTTTGAAGTTTTGTAAGCAATTTAATTAAGCAGAGACAGTCAGTCTGGAAATGTATCCATTCAACTGCTACGAACCACCATAAACAGCATGAAAGTTCGTGGAATGTTCGTGCCAGTTGCCCTTCCATGAACATAGCTTCATGAACCACTAACCGGCCAAAACTTGTTATGAATTTTAATTCATGAGCCAGTTCGTGCCCATTCCTATTTGGGAGAGAGCTGTCATGCTGTGGACCATTTCTAGCAGTATCAATAACTCTTCATACCCTTTCTCTTTTTTCTTGTCTCTTATCATTGTTGAAAAGGCAATGTCCAGTGTACAAAGAAGAGAAGAAGACCCTGCAGGAGGCAGCAAGAAAACAATTAAATAGGATAGTGAAGTGTCATTCCTTGTCTGTCTCTCATAGCAATTTCCCCCTTCTTCCCAGAAGTGCCACACTCAGTCTTACCCTCTCTCTCAGCTAGAGATGTAGTTAGGAACCTCTCTCTATCAAGTATGTTAAGTTCTAAATAAACCTTTATCTACTCTTTAATCAGGTTGTGCACCATTGCTGTGTAACTTACTCTGCCAACATTTGTCACCTGCTCCCTCCTTCAACTTAAGTAGAGATTTAATAGGGGAGAGAGAGAAGGTATCTATTTGACCTTCTTTATTGCTTTGGGCAAATATACGTGTAACTCTCCAGTTGGACTATTAAGATGATTTTACTGGAGAAACTGAACATGTTGCAGAGTTCAAACATGGTTTCAGGATTTCTTTTATAGATCACAGTTATTAGGTCTTCTATGACAGAATTTAGTCACAAAGATTTCAGTTATGACCAGGCTAGTGCTAGACTGTAAATCTGCCTTGAATATATATGTGTGTGTGTATAAGCCATCTGCACCAGAATGGTTTCCAAAGTATATGACTAAATCCCAATCATAGCAATTACTGCAGTGTATTTATTTACAACATTTCTACCTAATTTATTGCTTTCTTGGGAGGAAATAGCATTACATAATGCTAAAGGGAAATATATAGACTGCTGACAAATTGAGAGTGCTGTTACTAAGGATGTTTGCTCCAAGTATATTGTTCAACATACTCATGACATAATTGTCTTGATATTTCTTCACATTCCTATAAAAATTCAAGACAATAGACATGCAATCAAAACCTTCTCTTTCTTTTTCTTTAAATGGATCCATATATGCCTTCTCTTTCTTTTTCTTTAAATGGATCCATATATGTATGGGGGGGGGGAGTGTTGGAGATATTCAGATAAGAACCTCACAAAGAAGGCACAATCACCAGAAACCACACCCAAACATGCCTATATATTTGTACAGCATCCATTTCCTTCGTATATTGTAGAAGACAAGTTCCAGGAGAGTTCTGCCTGGAATATATATTTCTCTCCTAGATACAATTCTGCTTTAAAATAATGCTTTAAAGATGTAAGCCCTGTTCACATATTACTGTGAACCCACATATACCCACACATACATGCATATATCTAGTTGGAAGAAAGAGCTAATGTGTGTTCACTTTACAAAGGAAACCATGGACGAGTCCCTGGATATATATGGCATTTAAATTATACATTCAGCTTTATATGCAGTTAATATAAGATGGGAATTTGTCAACATGCATATAAAGAAAAATCAAGCATACACTGTACACAGATTATACATGCGCCCTGTAACTTGTGAACAGGGCTCTAGAAGTCTGAATTTGTTGGGGATTCAGGGTTTGGTGAATCCGTTCTGCTAACAATAACACTTTCCCCTGATACAAGGAAGGGGCATTCCTTGTAATGGAGGAAAATGCCACAAGTAGCAGAATGGATCTGAAGGATCTAATCCATTATGTTCAACAATGAATTATCAATATGACTAATATTTAAACCTTTTTCAGTCATTACATTCTTGGATCTGTGAGTGCATGTACAGGACAAATATGCTGCAACTGATTGTCTTGGTGTGCGTGATCACCATTTCTTTTGACCGGGGGTCTTATATGCATATTCTGAAGATGGAATATGTGTGAGTTGTATCTTTCTGAAGAAATGGTGATAGTACATATCAGAATTATCACATGTAGCATGTTTGTCCTGTACACTCAGTCATGGAGACAGGACTGTAATGACTGAAAAAAAGCTTTAGATTTGCTGTCATATTAAATAAGAAAAAAATCAAAAGATGTATAACTTCTAGACCTGAGAGCAGGGTCAGCTTTACCATGAAGCAAAAATTAAGCAATTGCTTCAGTTGCCAGAGGTTACAGTGCACCATTTTTCTGCCTCTAACCTGCAAAGTTTTGCAATACTTTTTAAATGTGGAGGGTTTCATTTTGGCTGATCATACATGGTGCAAAATTGCTAAGGCCAACACTATCTAAAGATACATCTTCTAAACAGATGGCACCCAAGACTCTATCTTTAAACATTAACAAGTAGGGAAAGCACAAGATCTTGTGGCAGTCACTTCATTTTCCCTGGATCCCATTCTCCACTCAATTTTTTCTTTGTCTCCTCTTGGCAGCCCCCATATTGTTTCCCCTTTCCTTATGTTCTTCTCTACCTCCCACTCATTAACCAATCTTTCTTTTATCTGTTCCTCCACTCTTCAGCTTTATTTATTATGTATTTCATTTATATTCCACCTTTCTCCTCAACAGGGACTCAAAGCAGCTTACATCATTCTCCTTTCTTCCATTTTGTCCATAAAATAGATTAGGTAGAGACTGAGGCTGCAGTCACACACACTAAATAATTCACTTTCAATCCACTTTGAAACTGGATTTTTACTGTGTGAACTGGCATAACCCAGTTGGAAAGTGCATTGAAAGTGGATTGGAAGTGGATTATTTGGTGTGTGTGACCACAGCCTGAGTGCGTGACCCAAGGTCACTCAGCAACCTTCCATAGCGAAGTGGGGATTTGGACCTAGGTCTCCCAGATCCAAGTCTGACAGTTTAGCCTTTATATCACACTGGCTCTTAGCTTTTCCTCCTTCAAGCAGCCTCTCCATGGGGAAAGTCTTGCCAAGCTGCAAAAGTTGTGCATTAGCAAATCAGTCAGGTCAGTCGTGTGATGTCCATTGCTGGGCCCAGCCAAGACAAGCAAGCTGTGCAGAGGCTGGGTCTGGGTCCAAGTGAGTTGTGTGACATCAAGTTGTAGCCACTGCTGCACCTGGGTAAGCTGTGGAGATTGTATGGTAGCAAGTTGCCCAATGGTTGCTGCTTGGCTTGATTCAATGTGTCATCCTTCCACAGCAAGGAGGGGGGGAGCAGGGGTGAACTGGGAGGACCAAATAGCCCTGGAAAAGGCCTCCCCCTATGTCTTAGTGACAGAAGCCAAAACCTGAAGCCTGGCAATATTGTTGTGGCTGTCTAGCAACTCCCAAAATGGTCACTAAGATCTCAGAGAGCATCCATTTCTTAAAGGTACCGACACTGGTTCTATTATTTGGAGTGTTAAACCTGTTTATTATTTATTTATTTATTTATTACTTGTATTTCTACCCCGCCTTGCTAGACAAACCTCCTCAATGTATTTTTTAAAGATTTTAGATATTTCTGCAAACCTGGGTTTTTATGATTTGGTAAAAAGACATGTCTTTTCTGTTCTTTGCTCCAGTGTCTGGATTTAAGTATCCATGATGCAGCCATGTTGAGAATTATATACATACTAGGAATAAGTCCCATTGTGGAAATAAATACAAAGGGCTCTAGAAAGAGGCTCTGGGCGGGTGCCCCAGCCTTGAGCACTGAGCGTCAGTTTGCTGTGGTGACCTCAGGAGGGTATAATGACACAGAGTCCACCGTTTTCTCCAGGGGAACTGATCTCTGCCATTTGAAGAGCAGTTGTAATTCTGTGATCTCCTGTCCTCACCTGGAGATTGGCAGCACTGATTCCCCAGGAGGAAATGGCTGGTTTGGAGAGTGGAGTCTATGGCATTGTACATGTCTACGGTCCCACCCCTCCTCAAACCCCACCTTCTCTAGGCTCCACCCCTCAAATCTCCAGGAATTTCCCAACCTGGAGTTGGCAACCCTATCTCCTTCCCAGCCAACCATCAACGTACCGTTATCTGCTTCTCCCTGCAGCCTCTACATAGGAAAAGTACAGTCTTTCTCTGAAGTTGGGGACCAAAGCAGCTCACATAATTCTCCTCTTCCCCTTTTGATCTGCACAACAACCCTGTGAGGTAGGTTAGGCTGAAAGTCTGTGAGTGGTCTGAAATAACTCAATCAGCTTCCATAGGAAGAACCTGGGTCTGGCAGTGCAGACCCTGCTTTGGAGTGCTAACTACTATGTCACACTAGCTGTCATAGGGGGTCCACCTTAGCAGGGTATAGTGACACAGAGTCCACCATTTTCTCCAGAGCAACTGATCTCTGCCATCTGGAAAGCAGTTGTAATTCTGAATGATCTCCAGCCCTCACCTGGAGATTGGCAACAATGTTCTCCTAGGAGGAAAAGTACAGTCTTTCTCTGCAGTGAGGACCAAAGTAGCTTACATCATTCTCCTCTCCCCCTTTTGATCTGCAGAACAACCCTGTGAGGTAGGATAGGCTGAAAGTCTGTGACTGGTCTGAAATTACCCACTCAGCTTCTACAGCAAGAACCTAGATCTCCCTCTGGAGAAAATAACTGCTTTGGAGGGTGAACTGTATGACATTCTATTCAGCTGAGGCCTCTCCCCTCCCCAAACTCTGGCTTTCATAGATTCCACCACAAAATCTCCAGGAATTTCCCAACCTGGAGCTGGCAACCCTAGTCAGAACTGGCTCCAGTGAGTTCCCCACAAAGGCCAAAGTAGGCCTGGAAAGGACCTCCTGCCGCTGCCTTTTTACTGACAGAACCAAGCTTGGTTGCCTAGCAACAGCCACTGAGGAGAAGGTGAGCCACACAGCAGTTTATTCAGAAAGGGAATGGCAGTGGGCGGGAGAGAGGAGTGGACCCAGCACCCAGCCAATGGCACATGAGTACTCTTGAGTGGCAGTTGATGGGCCAGTGGCTGATGGAGCACACAGCACAGCCAATGGGAGAGCTGGAAAGTACCCTGGGCTTTTATATATTTAGAATATTGATTTCTATGGACATCCCAATCTGAAGCATCAAAGTTAATACAGAGAAGGCTATGGATGCAATAACTATCATTTAATTTAGCTTTCCAAAGCAAAAATATGCATTTTTGTAATTTTGGATAAATATCTTGAATAGCAACTGGTGTGTGGAGGTACATTGTCTGTACCTATGTCCATGTGAAGTAATTGTTTTTCTGCCTTCCCAGTTTCTGTATAGCTGCAAGAGCATAGTATTCCTTACTCAAATCAGGGACAAAAGCAACTGATTCACCCATAACTTTTCTGCTACCAGTGTTTTTAAAGCCTACCATAGGACCTAGATTGGTTTTAATCCAATCTCTCCTTCCCAGAATCCCCACTGACCTTTTGCTGTATATTCCCTTTTTTGTCTCCTCGCACAGTGGTTCTCCAATTAATTTATTTTAATCTTGCGGCTGGATTGCTTAATTGCTAAATAGTCTCATTCCTCTTTCTTCCCCAAAGCTCTTGGGAAATGCTTACCAAACCATTCCCTATAATCATGAGCCCAATAATTAGAATGTGCACACCTAGAAAAGAAGTAAAATATCATGTAAGGCTTAAAGTAGTTAACCTTCTAACCAAGTTAAGCACAAGAATTAATTCAAAAGCCACAGGAAATACTGTTGTGAGCTGCTTATTGTATTGTAAACAAGAACTAAATGTTGTGCAGGTGATAAATGTGTGTGTGTGTGTGTTTGTGTTCCCCACATAAAGCTTGCAGGTTCCCCCCCCCCACTTTTTTGGGGGGTGGGAGTTATAGAAAATGTCACTAGGCATAACAATATTGAAGCCTTTTAAGAGTTAATTACTTCAGAGCTATTTGAAAATAAAACTTCTCACCAGTAGCTAATGAGAATGAACCGCTTGATGTTGAATGTCATTTAAGAAATACTGTATCCTAAACCAAGATTTCAGTTCTTAATTGTGCATCTTTAAATGAATGGTAATGATGGTACTTATAATGAAGTCTTTGCAGCGCCTAACTGCTACATAATTCTTTCTTGCTATATTGTTTCAGTGTGTTAAAGGAATATTCTAGATTTGCAGAAATTTCCTCACAGTATTCTAGATTAGGACCATAAATAGGAAAGGGAAATTGGTCTTATTGTATTGATAACACATTCTACAGCTACATTTAAAAATGTAATTTTAAACCAGATGTGGTCTACACAATAAGCTATAGGAAAGCTTTCCACTTTGGTTGCTTACAATGGCTTCACAGTCAGTTCTGCCTTTTTAGGAAATGCATTCACAATGGTTGCAATTTACCCATTCTAAATCCAGTGGATAGTTTGCCTTTTTATTTCAAAAGAATTGAATCTTATGCAGACTCCTGGTCCTTTTTACGGCTCTGAGAGACCCAGGGGATAAATGTTCATTTGAGTACTCCCTTCCTTCTCATTGTGCACTCTTTAAATATCACTTTATATGCACAGATGTGCATATAATACTTTCCAAACCCTCTATCAGAAATTAATGTAGTAGTATATTAAGATTTTATGTCTCAAAAACTGAAAGATGACAAAAATACTATTGGTTTTCTTGTAAATAAAGCACAGCTTCTCTGAGCAGAATCCTCTCACTGTGTAGTGGTTTGGGGACCTTTGAGCTAATCATATTCTGAAAAATAGTTGGCAGCTTTGCCTGACAGGGATTTATTTATGTACTTTGCTTCACTTATACCCCACCTTTCTCCCGAGTGAGGACTGAGTTTATATCATGCGCATCTCCTCCATTTTATCTTCACAGCTACCCTGAGAAGTAGGATATGCTGAGAGTGTGTGTGATAAGTATTGGAGTCAGGAGTCCATGGAATAGTGAAACAGCTAGATCTTTATTGCCGGTCCGGATGAAGCATACTACCCAGGGCTCGAAGCCCTCCTTTTATGCTGGTCAGGGACAATCCCCTGACCTCACCCAACTGGCCTGATAGGCTATTAGAAGTCTATTTACATTTCATAGGTTCCCTGGGAGAAACCTAGGTACATGATTGGTGGCCGGTTTGAATCCACCTGGCCTTTGTTCTACCTGGCTGAAGCTCAGGTAGTTTCTTGGCCATGTGCTCTGGCCATGTGCTCTGGCCATGCGGTCACCATTACGGGAGCACATGGTGACCGCATGGTCAATACATAACAGTGTGACTGGCCCAAAGTCACCCAGCAAGCTAACATGATGGAGTAGGAATTCAAACCTAGCTGTGAAGCAAAGATTTTCTAGAGGGTTCTAGCAAGAACATGTCCTGATTGGGTGTCATCATCACCTGAGGCTCCTTGGCCAAAAAAGATATAATTGAGCTAAGAGCCCAAAAAAAGGAACCTATTTTGGATTCTGATGGACTGAAGGCCTGGACTATGATATGCTTATATTGCAATAGACAGCAATGTAGAGAATGGATCAGCTATGGCCTTTGTTGCTTGGACTTGAGGTTTGAGCCATCTAATGCAAGCCTTGAAAACATGTTAGATAGTTAAGCTCATTTTCTTGTTTTTTGCTGTGTGAGTTTAGAGTGTGGTAAACCTGTAGATTAAACCTTTTGTTTTGACAAAAACTAAATAAAACTTTACATTATTTTTAAATAAAAGGAAGAGTTTAGTTACTTGTGTACAACAGCCCTGGGGACCCACAGGTCTCAGCCTTGGACCCCTTGACACTGACTCTCCCAGATTCTAGTCTGAAACTCTAACCACTATACCACACTGGCTCTTGAGATGAACCAGTAAGTATTCCTTGCTGCTCATCAGCCATCACCCTTCCCTCCAACCATGTCATCAGCCAAGCAATTGGTCTGTCAGGGGATGTCAGGGAGAGGAGAGTAAAATACAATTAATAGTTTATATGTTGTTTAAATTTGCTGGTGAAACAGCAGGGATAAACAAAGGACCAATAAACTGAATAAGGTATGAACCCATAGCACAAAAAAAAATCCCAGTTCTGGGGTTACATGTTCAGTGATTATTACACTGACCTGGAAGGAAAAGGATTTTACAGATTCTAGGGCTTCACTCTCAGATGCTGGTCTGAATTTGGTGAGCCTAATTCAGATTAGGGGTGGTTCTTTAGAATGACACATGCAACTGAAAAATCACTCTTCCATATTAAGGAACAAGTGAAATGAAATGAGGGTTCCACTCAACACTTAATATAGTGCCATATTCTGGCAATACCTGCCCCAATAGGCAAGATGCTAATATATGTCTAATCAGAAGAAATGTTCTTCATCAAAGGGTCTGGTCTCCTTGCATTTTTCCTTTTCTTCTTTTGTTTTATCTTAAGTAATTAGCTTCTCTCCCAGCGGGCTGTTGATCTCATGACCCTCATGACAAAGCAGTTAATTATCAGCACTTTTGGAGGGGAGCCTTAAAAATCAGCACTTATAATTTTTTTAAAAAAAATATTTTACTTATTATTGTAATAATATGATTAAAATAACAATAAATAAAAATAAAATAGCTTTGCTAATAAAAAGCTGGAAATAAGAAGGTGACTTCACTTGCTGCAAAGTGAAAAACAATTAACACACACACACAACTCATAACCTACTATTTGTTCATGAATACTGCAAGGAAAACAGCAGCCAGCATAGTATGCTAACTAACTAGTTAGTCTGGAAAAAGAAAAAATTGTTAAAGATACAGTAGTCCCCGGAAGCTTCAGTAGCTTTTGACGGACCATATGGGACAAGCATGATACATCAGTTGTGTGTGTGCATGTGTGTGTATATATATATAAAATCTGAAGAACAGCACAGAAAATACTACAATGTAATTCACTGACTACATCATCTGGATTGATCTAACAAAATAAATGGATAGTCGCAAATCCAGAATAATTCTTATGTAACAATTGTTGAATTAAACTCCGCTGATGTGTGATACGAATGTGTAATAAAAATGAACAACATTGACAGCATTTACTGATAAACAAGGAGCATAAAGTCTGCAGGAATGGGTCCTTCTTATATAAACCTACACGATGTTACACACTATTGTACATTCAACCAATGTTGTTCTTGAAGAAGATCTTTGTTGAAAAGTATCACACTCCACTAGAAATCCATTGTGCACATGAATGGCACTTTGTGTATTGATTTGTTGATGCACTTGTTCAGCACTGTTAGTATTCAGTTCCTGTTATGTATGCTATCTAGATATAAATGATCAAATAGTGAACTACATCTTGCTTTAGTCCTTTGCACTTTGTGTGTGTGTTCAGTTTATTGGGACTAGTCTTGTGTTTTTCCCTCTCCAGTTTTATGATCTGAACATTTTATAAGTGTACAACCATGTATGAGCATTTAAAATGGCAGCAAGCCAGGGAAGAAACAATGTGACCATTTCTGACCTACTGAAAACATCTCATATTGATACATTTGTTATTCTGTAGGTGCAAATTTCTGACTAGTTGTTCACCTGCCTTCTGATATTCTCATTTTTTCAGTATTTTATTTATTTAAAACATTGTGAGGTAATGAGAAAATGTATCAAAATACCTTTCTGAAGACATGGCTTCCAACAATTAGAATCTTCACTGTTAAAGCAGGCAACAGCAGGAAGAGAATTAAGTAAAACAATTCTTGCCTCTTTCAGATCAACTTTCTTAACATTATATGGCAGCTAGCTGTATGTAACTAAAGTCTTACATAACCACTTTTAAATTAAAATATGTACTTAAATCATATTTGCAGAAGATTTATGCAATGCTTCATTTTAAAACAAAAAAATATGATTCTGTGTGCAAGGCAAGCCGGTAACTACTTAAGTTTGTGCAGTGCCATTGGACTGAAGTACAGATAATTATTTAATATTTTGTAAAATATCTACTGAACAGTACTCTGAAAAGCTCATTTAAAATTTTCCCATTTCATCTTCTACAGTCAACTTTACGAGCCAGAGTTTGCCTCTTGCCGTAATAGAAGATTGACAAAGAGAGGTCTGTGAGGACTTTCCCCAGCCATTCTGATATTGCTTTCCTTATTTGATAAACTGAAAGCTGCAGGAAAGTGTTTCTTGCCTTTGTTTATAAGGTTTTTCAACTTCCAGGTGACAACTTCCCTGTGGAGTTCATCCAAGGCTAGAGCCTTCTCTGTCCATATGAATAAAAATATTGTGCTATCCCAGGTGGAAAATAAATTTTTAAAATCAATGTTGGTGACTGACCTGGTAATGCAAAGAATGCTGACAAGCCAAAGTAAGATTTCAGGAAAGAGTTTTGTAATCACTGCTGTTACTGTTGAGAAGGTTTCATTCTTCTCTTTGCAAGCCTAGATGTTGTTCTCACTTGGTACTGAGTTTTCAGACTATATGATGCCTAAAATCACCTGAAGAGCCTGATTAAAGTACATTTAAATTATCAGTGATACTTCATTGGGTCACAGTGTCAGAAAAAAATAAAGGGTTTACATCAATACAGCTCCGTACACTGTTTAAGCTCAGAAAGGGGTGCAACTTCTCAAAGAACATTTCCTGAGATAAAGGCTGTGTTCAGCTATTACAATAAGCTGTGATTTATCTGGCTTGATCGAATTCTGATTAGTTGTGAAGGCACAATGTAGGCAGTTCACCAGACTGATTTGTTGGTTGGTATGAAACAGGGAATTCAAAATAAGGCCTAGCTAATTTTTTAACCTCAGGTTGTGCTAATTGTGGTTTGTTGCAGTGTGAGTTTCTCAGCTTCATATACATTGACAATGCTGTGGCAAGGAGAAAATGTTTGCATTCGTATGGTATTGTGTCATCTTTGTGTGCAGCTTGTCAATAAATGAGATAATTTACAAAGCAATCCAATGATAAAAAGAGAAGAAAGAAAAATAAATCACAACCTTTTAATTAGAGCTGTTACTGGACAGTCATATTTTGTTTGACCAGAATATGCTAAAAATATCTAGAGTTGGCCAGAGCAAAGCACTTGGGAGACGTAGTGAATATCAGATGTAGCCCTATGGTGTCAAATTACATCATTTTCATGTGCATCACATCTGCACCTGGAATCTTCATAACACATGCTTTCAAACACAATGTATATATAAAGATTTGCTGCTGCTTGAAGAAGGCATGCATGTCTTTTCTCCCAAGCCATGAGGTCTTCAAGGTCAAGGATAATAGTACCACCACCTGACCCACTCTGCTATTCCAATTTTCTGAAGTCTCTGTAGCCTTGAGGTTCTTGTATGAGGAATTTCCTTTTCATCATTCAAATGATGGCTCAGGGTGCTGTCTTAACTTTTAGTGTATAGCTTTGAAATGTTTTACCCACACTAATATAATCACAGGGCTAGTTCACTGTTTAGTGTCCCAACCCCTCTTGCTTTAATCAGGCTTCATTGCAGATCCTTAAGGAAGTTGCTATAACCCTCCATACAGACATGGACCCCAAAGCCCATGTCTAGGTTTGGCAAACAATGCCCAGTGCTCAGCAAGAGCCCCCTTCCACCAACAGATGCAGACACCCCCCGCCCCAACTGTTCACTTGTATGCAGGTCCTGTCCTGGAGGACATGCAGACCCTCCTTCAGAGCACCTTTGATTGTATCAGGAACCTGATCAGGTTAGACAGCCTCTGCAAGCCAAGAGACTTTTCCATACATTTGCAAAGTTATTCTCCCACATGTGAATGTGGATTACCTGAGGGATCCTTCAGGTGGTGGAAGAGAACTGGGAGCAGCTGATCCTGTAAACGTGCTCTTCTTTCTAAGCCAACTGATATAAACAAGTTCACTGCAACCTAAAGAAAGGCTTCCTACTCTCTGCGTATCCCAGAACACAATATTATGGCCACAAATGATGATGATGCACTTAGGTGGCATTTACCCAGCTGCAACTGAAAAGACACCCTGTTAGACAATCTGCGAAGCTGATGTGCCCCCCGCTTGCTGTGCCTTGATATGCAGCAACACACTGTCTCTATGCAGTTTCCATCTGAAAACTAAACCTTGCCATCTCTGCCCCTCACCCAATCCCTGCAGCGATAGAAAGAAGCAGCATTCTGTGAGCTTCAGGTCTGATCTTAAAGTGTGCGGGCTGTGTTATAACCGTCACTTGGAAGCTGCTTGAAACAGCATCTGTATTGCCAAAACATTCAGAATCAGTTACAGCCTGGATTGGCACATCCTGTAGACTGTCTCCATGTTAGTGAAATGAAATTCCTGGTAGTAACTGCAGTGGTATGAAAAGACAGGTGATCCATTTAGTAAGCATCTCCTCCTAAAATGCAGAATCGTCTCTAAGAGCTTTGTGAGATGAATATCTGAAATTCACATTTCACAAAAAATTTAACACACATCACAAAAATGTATGTCTGAGGTTCCTCTTCAAGTGATTTAAGAACAATAAGGAACAATAAGTATAGGAAACAATAAGTAACTGCAGTATGCTAATGTAACTTTATGTTGTACCACTTGAGGGAATGGATCCAGGTTAAACACTGCAGACCCTCCCCCTTTTGTCATTCCACTTGAGAGGATGGATCCAGGTTAAAGACTGTAGACCCCCTCCCCCTTTTGTCATTCCACAGGGCTCCCTATCCCTAAGGAGTAGCATCTTGTGGAGATCCCTCAGAGGGGGTGGCAGAAAAGTTCTGCTGATGGAAAATTTTGTCTGGATCCAATCCAAGGATTTCTAATTCAAAGACACCGGAATTTCTATACTACTCTCAATTAGTATGCCACGTTGATTTCAATGGAAGCTGAAGATATTTCATTATTGTATTCATTTATTGTCTTTAGCCTCTTCAGATGTTCAGCCCAAGGTGGGTGAATGCATATGGTAGGGAACATGACTTACTGATAGTAAGTAGACAGTCCTCTGTATATTCAAGAGTAGGTCAGACTAGGAACAGAAAGAAGACATCATCCCTCCCTCTCTCATCCAATTGTAGACTGAAAGTCTGGAAAGGGTATTTTTGTAAGCCATAGAAGAAAAGCAATGTTTAATTTTTAAATGTAATTTATACTCAATCACATAAAAGGATAAATTAAAATCAAATCATAAAGTGCAATATATGCTTTTAGGAAGGAAAAAATAAGGAACTCATTAGTAATATTGTATTATTTTAATAGTAACAAACCTATTCAGTTTTTATAGACATTATTAGACTTTTTAAAATTATTGTATAATGTAAAACAATTTGCCAGCTTTTAGACATAATATACAGCTAACTCATAGTTAAAGCACTCAGACGTTTTTAACTATAGTTTAACAATTTTTGAAGAAAATAAAATCTTTTGTCATTATATGATATATTTTGCTAAAACTTTTGCCTTTTCGGAGCACCTGTACTTCAGATGGTGGGACATCTGTTGCATCAGAAGCCATATCTTCAGCTTCTGGATCTGCTCAACTGAGTGACTTTGCATGGGACCACTTGTAGCCCAGAAGTATTTCATTCATTTCTCACTGAAACTCAAATCAGAATACACAGGGTAAGATAATACAGTTAAACATCATAAAACACCATGAGGCATCCAACAGTGCAATAGGACTAGACTCATAAATAATTAGAAACAATGCAGAAAGAAAATATCAGACATGGCACGTCACCATCATTGACAGACAGTCTTCTCTAGCCCATGTTCAGACATGTTCATCAGAAGTTTTCTTCCACAAGTCGCCTGCCAAACCTGCTTAATTATCCCAAGCTTCTCAGTGATCCAAGGTGCCAAATAAGCCCTGCACAAAGTAACAGCATTTCTCGGAATGATTGCATTAGCATCGCTTGATTCCAGATGTCAACCAGGGATGCTACAGGTTATATCAGCCAGACACCAGCCATATCAGCCAGACACTCCCCAGAGGACAGTCAAGAACCAATCGGTTGCAGAGGGTACAAGAGGCTGAGAATCTGGACCTGACCAAGTCTCTGACAAGAGAGTAGTTGATAAATTATCTACCTAACCATCTAACCCTGAATCAGAGCAGATAACCAAGTCAAGAATATAATCTGCCACACATGTGGGTAACATTGGGCACGATCATACGCACCCATTTGCCACGTAAGAGGGATGATTCACCACTGGATCAAAGCAGCACGATCACACCAGCACATCTGGGAAGCGTCCTGCAGCCGTCGTCAAACCATCGCAAACCATTTTGATCCGGTGGGGAAGTGTGGTAAAAAGCTACTAGTGAAACTCCAGTATCAAATGGTTTGATGCGGTTCACAGCCGGAGTTTCCCTGTGTGATCACTCCAGCGCTGAAGTGTGGCATTGCGGATAGTGTGATCACATGCTATCCCGATGCCACACTGTTGTTGTTTTTTCTCCCTTCTCTGTGTGCGCATCATCAAAAGCCCTTAGGGTGGGGAGGTGATTCATCAATCCCCCGGCCTCGGAAACCAACCAACCCCCAAAAATAACAACTTGCCCACGGTTGCGTCTGATCCTGCAGTGGCAAGTTGCCCCGGCAGGTCCACAGACCTGTGTGATCACACAACTGCAGGGCAAATTACTCCGGAGCAAAAAAACCTCACTTCCCCTCTGGACCATAATGTTTTGGAACAGCTCATGGCTGACAGAGATGCCATGAAATCTTGACCCTTATATGGATACTGAAGTCACCAATAATAAAAAGCTTAAAAATTCACAGTACTAACTCTGAAACTACTTTGGATAGGGAAATAGGCTAGAGAAAGGCTGTATACCAATAGGACTCCTAATCTATCCTGCATCCTGCCATCAGATATACTTGAAATTGGTACTTTGACTGAAAAGGCACTTGATGATGACAATTTATAGTAAGTCCTCTATTCTATTCTATTCTATTCTATTCTATTCTATTCTATTCTATTCTATTCTATTCTTCCTCCCAGAAAAGGCTAATTGTACTCTTAACATTGGGGCAGTGTGGTTTATTTCTGCAGCATCATAGCCCAAATTTTCCAACAGGATGCTGCACATGGGAGTGAGAACCAATCACCTCCTGTTTCTAGGTACCAGAGTGACAAGGCAGACATTAGTTCTGTGGATGGATGGGCAAGAGGTACCAAGGAAAGCTGCATGAGAGGCTGATAAAAAAAATCCCACACACTATACTCTGAACACATCAGATCAATGATTCATTAAAAATATAAAGACATTATTTCAAGGCATCCTTTGGGCTTATGTATGATTCTGAATATTAAAAGCAAAACAGAATAATGATTATATTAGCAGAGTTGGAGTGCCAGTGTGATGTAGGGTTTAAGCATGTGAGACTAGTACTTGAAAAACCGAGGTTTAAATCACAACTCATGTCATGGAAGCTCACTGGGTGACCATGGGACAATCACACTGTCTCAGCTTAACGTACCCCACAGGGTTGTTATGAGGATAAAATGGAGGAGAAGAGAATGATGTAAACCATTTTAGGTCCTTGTTGGAGAAAAAGGCAGAGTATAAATGAAGTAAATGCACTGGACTGGTATATACGTTTGGAAATCACGTTAAGTAAAGAGTATTGGTGGTATTAGTTTACCCATCCAAAAAAATTCCATGAAGTAATGTATCCAAATTTTAGGGCAGATATCACTGCCAAGTTTAGAGTCCTTGGTTGGTTGCAGCAAAAAAATGCACCCCTGCATACTACCAGACCTTTGAGGCTTTCTCTACAGATAAGTTTAGGGTAACATTATCCTGTATATCCACAGAATAAAATTTGCCAACAACAGCCATTTTTCTAAAGCAAACTAAAACCCAAACACAGTGATATCTGCTCACTGAGTCTGAAAGTCCCTTTCAAAAAGCTACAAGATGGAGGCAAACGTACTCCAAAGTAGTTATGTGGGGCTCTCCCCACAAGACAATTAAAACAAGACAATTGTCACAAACAGTCCAAAAGACCTTGCTCCAGGACCCCATCCACCTAAGCTCTGTAGAAGAGAGGATATGAAACAGGGCTTCTTCTAAGTTATGAGTTTTCCTCCAAGGATATGAGTTTTATTGCAGAGCAGGTTTTCAAATCCCAGTCTTCCCATTTCAAGCTCTATAGTGCAATCACTGTTGCACACAAACTCCCATACATGAAAGTGCCTATGACATGTAATTATAAGATGTGTTTTCAACTGTGATTCTATCTGCCCCAAGGGGTAGAGTACTAATCAAGTTAGATAAACTGGCAGAGTTTTTCTAGTGCTTTACCATGCTTTTTTCTCCACATGAAAATAATTACAACCTCTCCAATAATCACATCTTTAAAAATATTCTCCTCTATGTCCATCAACATGGGCTTGAACCACTTTAAAAGAAAGCACACATTACTCAAATGGCTATGTTGGAAGGAAGATGGATAAGAATCCATCTCTTTTTTATCATTTTCTCTAACACTTTTCAGGTTGCTGCTGAAGAAAACTCCTAGTAGGAGTATGGAAAAAGTGCTCTGATCACAGTGCTATGTCTCTTCTCCCCAGGGTATTAAGATTCAAGTTACTTTTATGTTTTGAAACGAAGAGCTAAGAACGTAATAGGTAATAGAAAGCATTTTATTTAAATTTAATAATTCACAAATGTTACAATTTTAGAAATTAGAGCCCTGAGGACAAATTAGATGATTGCGGATCTTGCTGATGTGCAATGCAGGCTGATCTAATCAGCCTCTGGCACTTGATGAACTGTAATGGAAAGAGAGAATCAATGTTAAATAGATTCTACATTAATATATATTATCCTATCTAAATATTTATTTTTCTTGATGTGTCTCGGATGCTACTGGGAAATCGTTAGAAAGACGAGATGCAAAACACTGGAGGCTAGACACAATTAATGCATTGAGGGCTCAGTCTGATGGTCTATTTTGGTTTTACTTTCTCTAAATTGAAATAAGGGATATTCATATAAGCAATAATAGCTGTACTGGGACTTCATACACCAGTGATTCTCAAATTAGGAAGGATACTTATGGCCTGTTCCTTTGCAATTTGTGTGATGGCTCCTTTCCTCTTACTTGGCTTTTGTGATGGCTAGGTCACCTTCTCTTTCATTCACAATTACCCACTCTACCAATACCAGTCCAAGGGCAAGAACTGGCAGCCACACCTGGTGTGCTGTAACAAGGGCACTCCTCTGCTGTGTGGAGAGGAAGAAGGAAACTTACACCCAACAGTGGACTGGCACATACAGAAAAGTGCACTCCCTGGGGTGAAGTCTTTAGCTAGGAGAGCAAGAATAGAGAGAAGAACTTTCTGCTATGCTTTTAATTGAGCTCAAATGGGAATGCAATATTTATTTAAAACATTTCTATGCTACCTTTCCAATCAACTCTTGGTCTCCAAGGTGGAGAACATTTCAAATGTTTTAAAATACAAATATATATAAAATATTTAAAACAAGACATATAAACACATAGGCACACAAACAGGGAGGAGGACTAATAACAGTGAGGGAACACCAACCCCCCCAAAATATATCCACCTGCATGCAGAAGACAATGATAGAGGGAAACCAACTAATCTCCCTGGGGAGAGAGTTCCAAAATTTTGGTGCCTCAAAAGAGAAGGCCTTTTCTTGGGTTGCCACCCATCTAGCCTCAGGTTGCAGGAGGCACCTGGACTATGGCTATGAACAACCTGGAAGAATAACAGAGTTGTACTCATATATTCCTCTCTGTACAACCTCATCAGATTACAAAATCATATGAGCATGTCATTGCATACTCCCCAGTTTCCTGAGCAGTGAAGTTCTGGGGTCAGCACTATAGAGTTTTGTTTCCTTTGGGCAAAAGCACTAAATCTTATTATGCCTTATTTATTGAATATTTGCTTTATTTATATTTATGTAGTAATTGCTTTATTTATAAATTGCAAGCAATGCTTATTGCAGGCAAGCAGGTTCCTAAAAACAGGCAGCAGATTCCCAAAAGAAGATCCATTGCATTCCAGCTGCTTCTCTTTCAGTCAACGCTGGCTCTTCCGGTTCTTTCCAGCTCTGTGTCATTTTCTCAAACTACTGCAAACTACTTTTTCTCACACATACATATGTAGATTCACTGTCTCAGACCACAGTGATCAACCCAGTGAAACTCACAACAGCAGGAAGCTTCATTATTCTGAACTGGAACATTCACCTGATCAGTCTCATATTTGCTACTGTAGTGAGCAGCAGTTCGTACACAGATCTTTCCCAGCCCCGCTACCTGAGAAGAGTCTAGGGACTGAACCTGGGATGATAGTGTGCATGCAAAAGGTGTCACAAGAATACATTTTTTCCAAAAAAAAAAATTGTTTTCAATGTAATTATATAAGAAAAATACATCTTTTGAAGATACAGTATTTTAAGAGTTTCCGTTACAATCTTAACATATAACAGTAAAAATGTGCACATCACTACTAACGATATTACATTTCATTTAGCTCAAGTGAGTTGTTATTTAACCTATGCTGGCATTTTCTGGGAGGAACACAGCAAGAACACAGTGAAGTGTACATAAGATGAGCATTACAACATTACCATAACCACAGTTCATCCATCACTTTGGGCATGTTCTGTTGTTTTGTGAGGTATTCTAGGATATGAAACCAAGTTGAGACAAACATGGTAGGAGCTGAAAGCTTATCAAATCACGTAAGATTGTCCAAGAGTTTAGCCATTATATATGAATCCCACATCTTCTGATGCCAATGTGAAAGAGTGGGTACAAGAATACATTTTGATCATCGTGGTATGTATGTAGTCTTATGCTTCTTTCTACATGGAAGTTCTTCTAATGTAGGGAAAGTGTAACATGTACAGGGGCCTCTAGATTCAAGGTACCAGATTCAGCTTTAACAGTTACATTATCATTAAGTAGTTTCGGAGTGTAACCATGTTGGTCTGCCATAGAACAGCTAGATTCGAGTCCAGTTGTACCTTAGGTACCAATAAGACCTGAGGGTATGAGCTTTTGAGTCAAGTATCTGTTGAAAGGAGCTTTGACTCTCAAAAGCTCACCCCCCCAAAAAAAAATCTTTTAGGTCACTAAGGTACTACTGAATTCAAATCTAGCTATTATAATTTAACTCCATCTTATTTTCTACTATATATTTCAGCACATGCATATTTCAACTTGCAGAGCAGGTTAGATTTGCAGTCCAGTTATGACAAACAAGCCCAACTGATGCCTGTGCAAATTACTTCCAAGTAATTAGGGCTGAGCTTTAAATTTCCATAAATGTTTGTAGATAGTTGGGACGGTGAGGGAAGAGAAGGGAAAAGGGGGTTCAGAGCTAAAGACATGAACAGTGGTAATGAACTTTACCAGAGGTGGATAATTGCATTCCTGCGGATGTAATTTAGCAACAGAAAATTTCTTTACAATTATATATTTTCCTATATAAAATATTTTTTAAGTTTTAACATATGTCTATGTCCACAGGAATCTCTCATTTCCTGTGTTTCATATGTGTTTGGGGCTGCCTCAACAAGCAAGCATTCGTGCAATCGGTGTGCATTAGAAGTCCAACTTTCCATTTTGTATTTACATTTTGGTCACTGCAAAATATGTCTTCCAGCTGGTTGGCTTCACTAATAAGCATTATTTTAAATGAAAAGAGCTGTGTTGCCTTTTGCTTTAGTGGAAATGTTTTCCTTTATTCTAAATATTCTTTTCAATGGACTTTACTGATCATGCCAACTGGCACTCATTGGCTAATTCAGTACCAGGTATGGGAGAAAAATACAAAGAAACACTGGACAGTCAAAGAGACATTTACAAAAGCCAATTGTATTGGGGCTTTCTTAAAATAGTCTATGTGGTCTCTTTGGGAGCATCACAATGAGGGTAACTGGCAGGTCTGTGCTTGCTTTTAGCCTCATCTTTTAATCTCCATGTTCTTTCCTTAGTGTGCAACCCACCATCAGTGTTTGGCCCTGCCTAGGTACTTGCAGTTTTGTGGCATGGAAATATCTGGTGCTTGCCGTGCTTGAAAACACATTGTGGCCCCGTCCACACGAGCAAGATAAGCTGGACGGGAAGTGACACAAATTTGTGCTGGCACGATTTGTGCTGCTTTTGCGGGATCACACAGGTCCATGGACCTGTGAGGGCGAACTGCCGCTGCATGATCACACGCAGCTGCGGGCGAGTTGGGGGTTTTTTTTCCAGCCGTTTTCAGTGCGCTTATCTGCTTCTACAAGAGATCAATGACTTGCCTCTCCACCCTCGGGATCATTCGATGATGCGCATACCAGGATGGGAGGGGGGAAAAAAACAAAAAGCCCACTCCCCAACGCCACTTGTTTGCGCTGGCGCGATCACACCAGGAAAGGTCAGTTCTGGGCCATTGCAAACCATTTGAGACTGCCTTTTCACTGGTAGCTAAATAAGCCGATTCCCCACCGGCTCAAAGTGGTTTGCGACAATTTGACACCGGCTGCAGGACGCTTCCCAGATGTGCTTGTGTGATCACGCCACTTTGAGCCGGCGGAGAATTGTCCTTCTTGTGTCGCAAATGGGTGCGTATGATCGTGCCCTGTGAGAGATATCACAGTCAGGACACAAGAGGATGTGGTCATTCAGGCTGTATTTTAGTGCACCAAAGGATTTTGCAGCAGTTATAACAGCAGTCAGGTGCCTGGCTTTTATGGGATTATAGTTGGGAAGAGATGTGTGAGAAAGTGAGATAAGGTATGTAGAATATTGAAGAGCAGTAACCTGCAGAAGTGTTGCTGTAGGAGGCATCACAGCATCGAGCTGCACAAGGAGAAAGTAAGATGGACCAAAGCTCACATAGGGATAGAGATGGGAGGGACTGATGGTTATTGGCTGGAATTAAGTGAACTTGTTCTAGAAAGTTGGACCAGGGAACCAAGGGTAATAAGGTGACTGGCAATGCCATCCTAAACAGAGTTAACCTTTCAAAACCCATCAGCTTAAATGAACCTTAAAGTGTATAACTCTGCTTAGGTGGCACTGCAAGGGTACCTTCTGCTTTTGTGCCCTTAAGTGTTGCATAAAAGGGGAGATGGTTCACAGTTCAGCAGCATACACTTATCGGGCGGGGGGGGGGGGGGGCACAGAAAAAGTTCCATGTTATGTAACTGTTCTGAGGAACTCTTGAATGCCTGAGAACCGAAGGGATGGAGTGAACTGGATTTCACAATAAACTAACCTGCTACTGTTGAAAGAATGGCAGACTTTGGGCTGTACAGTGCTGAATAAGCTCCCTTGGTGAAACAAAAGAAATTAAAATGGAAACTAAAGTGTATGCAGCAAAAAAAAAAGGTAACTGAGGGTCCTCACGTTTTCTGGCTCAAAGAACCTTAAAGAACCATCAGGGCAGACTATGAGCAGAATTAGCTAAGGAAAGAGGACTAAGTACTGAGAAGGCAATAGGTTGAAGAAAGGGGGGGGCACTTAAGCAATGAGAACTGAACATGGGAAGACAGTGATCCAAAGGAATGAAGGAACAAGTCTAGAGAGAAAGTATGAGCACAAAAGGCAAACTGGGAGAGGAAATGATCAGTGGAAAAATACAGAGGCTAGAAAGGCTGAAGTTGATATATTGACTAGGAATAGTAAACCAATTCTTAGATTAGTCAACAGTTATAAAAACATACTAGATGTCCACTTTTGACCATGGCAAAAAAAAAAAAAGCTAAATTGGTTGTGGGTACTGAAGAGAAAATATTGAACAACCATGTATTGAAGTAGGAGAAACATTTGAACTGCAGTATTTTCTATGGATTTATTTTTTAAAATGGGCTAGAATATTTTATTCTAATATATGCAATACATTTTCATGTTCACTTCCACAGTTCACCTTTAATATGGACCACACATAACGAACAAACAAGCTGGCATTCATTTGTTGTTTTTGACAAATCTGACAATGTCTATTAATAAGACTTTTGATTGCTTGCTTTTTCAGATTTCCAAATGCATCTGGAGCATATTTTGCTTTTGTTTATAGCCAAGTTCCTAATTTGCACTTGATTACACCCAGTCTTCTAGGTTGTTAGGCCAAATGCAAGAAGATCCTGAGTGCCTGCAGCTCTCTTCGAAATCATAATTTCTCCACAACGTGATAATTATTGCATTCCAAGAGGATTAGCATAATAAAAGCCACACTTATGGTGGAATAAAATCTGATTATAACAAGAGAGAAAGTTCCCTCTGGTCATAATCAATTTTCACACTCTGTAAGAGGAATTAAATTTCACTGAAACAATTTGGGACTTGCATTCTGTTTCACAAAACAGAATTCACCCCAGCAAAAAAGCTACTCTCAAAATCCTCTAAACCTCAGGGCCATGTAAGACATTTCCTACACTAAAGGTATTTTCAGTCAGGAAATACTTTTGAACCAATGTGGAAATCATCTCTTCTGATGACTGCATATACCTATTGCATTTCATGTATACACAAATGTCTTTGTACACTAAAATGAAGACATCACACCCAGTACTAGGTTACTGGGGTCAGCTTTAACAATGGCAGAAACACAGAACTTCCTTTCCCAATTCTCAGTATTGGTAGTCTTAAAATTCTGGAAACTAACAGTGTAATATGAAGCAGAGTTACATCCTTCTATGCACACTTATTTCAATGGATTTAGAAGAGTGTAAGGAAAGCTCGGTAGATCTTTTAAGGCTTCAAACCTGTTAGCATCCCACAAAACTCAGAACAGGTCTTGTCTTAGAGTTCAGTGGCACTGCCTGTTCCCTCCTCCCAATCTTTTCTCCCTAATTCCCATCTGGCCAAGACATCTGTAAGGGGTCAGTTTAGGCAAACGCCTCTTCATCCCTTGAGCGCCTCAGGGAGTTTACCTCCTCATTTCAGTATTTTGTATCTGTGGTGTAAAGAGACACAAGCAAAAGTAAGATCATACAAATAGCCACATCCAGAGCCTATTGAGTCCAGAACCCATTAGTGTTTTTTGTATTATATATAAAATGTATTTTTTACAAGACTGAATATAATGATTGCAAGTATTCCCATCTTTTCTGCAAATTCTGTACATTTTAGAAAATGATTTTTGCGCTGCTTAGCTACACAGATTTTCTAACCTTTATACAAAAATGCACAAGAATAACAAGGCACAGTGCATTTCTGCCTACCTTAATTATAAACTGATTCTATTAAGAAATATTTAAATCTAATAGTCCATATGCTTTGACAGAAACAGATTTCCTTGTTCATATTGCAGCCTTCTTCTGTATAATTCTAGACAAGTAAAATATGATTTACTGTTTAGCATGAGGAACATTACATAAAATGAAAGTAAGAATGTGCCAATGTTTTAGCACATGATTGAATAAGGCAACCTTAATATAGAGGGAAACTTCAGGGATACATCCTAAAGGGAGGCTTTTGGACAGTAGCCAATGTGTCTGGGTATTTTTGCTGCTGTTTGGAATAAAAGATTATATTGCTTTGTGGAAAGCTAAATATATGTGAGTGTGTATACATTTCTATAGAGTAATGGTTTCTGTTGGTTTCTTGAGAATCCTTCCCTGACATTTCTTTGGGACATCTTTTGGCAACATTTGCACATGAAAGCACATTTAACAGTGGAGGACTGTGTGGTGCCTCACCGGAAAGCTACTAGTTTCCATTTCTGAGTGTGACCGTGGGTGGAGGAGGACTTGATGCTTTTGCACAGTGGTACTGCATAGCATTGTGTAGGCATGTGGCTGCTGATTGTGTAGAGGCATCCAAGAGTGGGATGCTGCTGGTAACCAGTTAGCAGCCACACAACTTCATCATCATACTGAGTTAACAGGTAGCAGGCTGTATCTCTGCTGCCACCTTGAGATACCCTCCAGTAAGGCATCCAGCTCCGCATAGAGGTGCTCTGCAGCAGAAGACAATAGCCCTCTGGCCAAGATAAGTCTTTCCTACATTGTGGTGAGGTGCTTTGTGACATCTTGACACAATGTGTTTCATTGATTTTGGACTAAATTTGGTAAGAAGCCAAAGATAATATCTGTATGCAGTCATCATATTTTCAGTGTTTAATTCTGAAAAGGAAAAATGTCAGTGGTACTTGCCTATTTGGCTGAGATTACAATGCATGACTATGAAGACCAAATCCCAGATATATGTTGGAAAAGGTAATGTCTGATGTACAAAGAAGAAGACCCTCCAGGGGGCTGCAATGAGACAATTAGATAGGATAGTGAGGTCAGCACCTTCTCTTCTGATAAGTGTCATTCCTTGTCTGTCTCCAGATTGCTACACTTAGGGAAGTTTCCCCCTCTCAGAAGTACCACACTCAGTCTTTCCCTCTCCCAGTTAGTGATGTAGTTAGGAAACTATTTCTCACTGTCCTCTTTTGTATCAAGTATATTAATTCCTAAATAAAACTTTATCTACTCTTTAATCAGGTTGTGTACCATTGCTGCGTTAATTGCTCTGCCAACAATATGGAGGCTGGCATTCAGCACATATTCAGAAGCATTTTCTTCTTTATTTTTATTTTACATTTTCCAAATCCCTTAGCACAATGTTAGAACTTGGACTCATGCAAAGAAATGAATTGGCACCAGATCCAGAATAGGATCAAGCTGCTGTCACAGAAGCCACTAGCTTAGACGGCATTTTAAAATGCTTAAATGTAGTCACAGAGAATATGTCTATCAATGGATGTTAAGCTTGATAGCTAAATGTACCCATCCATGCACAGAGAAAGATTTGTGATTGTTAGATGCAGAAGAAGAGGATGGTCATTAGGGATATACATAGTATAAATGGAGCTGAAAAATACCAGATCGAGTATTTTTTCAGACAGTTACCAAGTGGGCTACTGATTCAGCTACCTGAAATGGCCAATTCACAACCCTGAAAATATTTGGGATTTTCAGGACTGCCAGATAGTCGAACTTAAAGGGCATTTAAAGGGATCACAGTCCATTTAAATGCCTTCTCCAAGCTGTGCAACTCTGTGACTTGGAGACCTCTGAAGATGTTTAAAGGGCTCACAGTCCCTTTAAATGCCTTCCAGGTGAACTGTCCTCAGCTGGGGCTGGCTCATCTTGCAGTCCGGTTTAACCTGAGCAGCAAAGGAGCCAGCCCAAGATTGGCCTAGGCAGCAGCAGCTGACAGTTCCATGCCACCTCAGCTGAGGCTGCTGGCTCCTCTTGCAAGTTTAAACTCCTCTAGCAAGTTTAAACTGAGCTGCAAGAGGAGCCAGCCCCAGCCAAGATGGCACGGAGCTCTCAGCTCCCGCCACCTCAGCTGATCCTCTCTAGCAGCTCCATGGCAACAGGAGCTGCAAGATGAGCCAGCACCCCATAGGGTATAATGGAGCTGAAAAAGTTTGGATTTTCTGAATATTTCCTGAATCCAAATACCATGCCAGTATTGGGATTTCAGAATATCAGAAAATACTGATATTTTTCGAGTTCGATATACCCAAACTCAAACAGTACTGGGGGAATTTGCGCACCCCTAATGTCCATCACATCCATGCCCTGCATATGGACATCTAAAAGAGTCTGGCTTGCCACTGTTGAAGGCAGAATGCTGGGCTAGCTCTTTCTCAGTCCCAAATAGTACAGATTTAATTGTGTGTGTGGGGGGGGAGACTTGAGAATGGTGTTTTCTTTTATTTTAAATAACTTTTTTCTAATAATCTGTAGAATTCCATTTCCATTCAGTAAAAGTACAGGCTTTTAAAGAGCACTGTAATGTATCAGAGTAAAGGGTAGTTGAATCAATACCTGAAAATTAAAGCTAGTGTGCTTTAAATTGAATAAAAGGAACAAATCTTTAATGCTGAGTATAATTAACCATTCACATTGTTTACTAGGGAAGGACACAGTTTCAATACTCTATTATTTGTTCCTTTAGTCATGATTGGACAATATACTAAAATATGTGGTTTCATCTGATAATTAATCTTGATATTATAGTAATAGCAAATCAGAAATCATGATATTGTAATAACAGCAAATCAGTGGCCTAAATTGTATGTGACATCAAATCAGGCTGAATATAGACTTTTGAGTCCCAACCTTATAGTTGTGTATAACTTCAGTAGCAATCAAAGTACTCATGCTGTCAAAGTAGCCTTAGAATTTCATACCTGTAATTTGGGATAATAAATTGTAGAAGTTAAGCTGAAGAAATGAGGAAGAGGAAGGGACAGAAAAGGAGAGGGAGACCATCTGAGCCAGAGACGAAAGTTGTAGGCTGATCACAAGCATGACAAGGCACTGAAGCTGGTATTCTGACTGAAGAGAATGTGATCTTCAGCATCATGGCTGACTGTGACATATTTGTCAAAATACTGCTGGGCTACATTTCAGATGAATTCTTTAGCTTTTCTCAGGGCTATTTTTGGGCAGGAATACACAGGAACGGAGTTCCAGCTGGCTCCTGAGTTGGCCACATCTACAACCAAAACCTCTGGCATGCGTGGCTACAGAGCATGCTGCCCTCCCCACATTACACACAAAAGGGAAAGGCGGCATGTTAAAATGCTGTCTTTCCCTCTGGAGAGCCCCTCGGGATTTCCTTGTCAATTTCACTCCCCCATCAGTCAGCTGAGAGTGAAATTGACAGGGAAGAGCCTCTCTCTGCCTTCCCTTCTCTAGCTGACATGTCCCAGCTGGAAAAGGGGAGGCAGGGAACCCAGGCGCATTGAAAATGCCTTTCTTTCCCTCCCCGATCTGCACTTCCCTGAGTCTCTCTGCAATAGATCCTAGGCACTTTCAGATCCCAGACACTGCAGCAGCACCTTTCCCCAGCCGTCTGGTTTGGGGGGGTAGACTAGAAAGGCGATGCTGAAATGGAGTGGAGAAGCTTGGGGGGGGCGGCAGAGGCAAGCTTCCATGCCTGCCCTGTGCTTTCCCAGCCCCTTGCCTAATATGCTAATGAGCTGTGCTGTCAGGGGTCTAATATGCTAATAAGTTTCTGATGTTGGGTGTGGCCTATTATGCTAATGAGGTCCTGCTGGGCTTTTTCTGCAAAAGAAGCCCTGGCTTTTCTTTTTGTGACAGTGTTGTCAGTCCTCTCTTATTTCTCTCTTTGCTGGGTGAATTACAGAAGTTGCCTGTGGATGTATAACGCCCTTGGAGCTATTGATCCCACTGCATGTGATCTGGACCCTTACCTTTCCAGGCTGATATTAGCTGACTGGAATGGACAGGTTGAAGCCATTAGGTTTATTGTTAACATCTCTTTGAGGAAAGGATCAGTCTCTGGATCTCTTAAGTAGTCCACACTAAGGCTGCCAACAGCCTGGAGAAAAACTGTCCTGCTCTTAATAGCGGCTTGATGGTATGTTATTTAGCGGGTCATGCTATTTACCACCATGGCATGAAAAACTCCAGCTGCCCATTTCCACATATTAAGCGTTTGTTAAAGAGACTTTTTTCTCCAGGTAGTTGGCAACCCTACCATTATACTCATTCCTTTAAAAAAAAACTCACACCCTGGATACTTTGGACCCAGGAAATAGACAGTCTCAAAAGGAGGGGGGATGTGATCATGTGATGGTAGGAGTATGTACTATTTCTTTCCATAATGCTGGTTTTCTGGATCTGGACCTGCTTCAGTTTGGTCTGGGGCTAGGGTTGCCAGGAGGGTGAGGGTGGACTTAGCAGGAGAAAGAGGAAGGCCAGGCCATGTTGCCAGTGTCACACAGGAAGTGACATCATCATGCTGCAAAGTTTCTGTGACACTCCGGTATTTGGGCAAAAACTCTATGGTAAAAATGGCTTCTACCATAGAGGTTTTGCCCAAATACCAGAGCATTGCCAAGGTATCGCTAGCATGATGATGTCTCTTCCTGTGCGATACCAGCAACATGGCTTGGCCTTCCTCTTTCTCCTGGTAAGTCCCCCATTGGCCAGCTGATGATTGGGGAGGAGTGGGGGATCTCCACTGGTGGAGCTGGCAACCCAATTTGGTGCCTTGTTTTGGAAAAGAAAAAACTTTAGTCTCGCTGGTAGGCGAAAGAGGAGAAGGAGTTGCTGACTGGACATCTTTGGAATACCTTCCAAATGCCTGGAAGCACTGAGGTTAGGATGGCATTTCTGTTGTCTGGGCAATGGCACAGCAGATGACAACTTCCTGACTTAGAGCCTCAAAACTGCTTCTTCCACACTGTTATTGCCTCAAACTGCTGATTTGATGGCCTTGATACCCTCTAGATCAGATTACTGTAAATGCCCTCTCTGTGGCTGCCACTGAAGATGGTTTGAAAATTTAAATGGGCCTGAAATGTAGTCAGTAGAATTTCCACTGGGGCAAGCCACAGGGACTGAATAATATGAATCTTAAATATCTGCATTGTCTACCATTCTGTTCTTGGGCCGAATTCAAAATGCTGGTTGAAACCTTTAAAGCGTAACATGGCTTAAATTTTATTTATCTGAAGAAACTATTTTCTGCTGCCCTCATGGACTCAGATAGTCCAAACAAGCTCTTCAGTGCATATCCTGACCATATGAAGTACAGCAGGAAACTGTAAGATCTATTGCCTTCTCAGTGCCCAGTTGTGGAATTTCCTATCCAAGACAGATTGCTTGGCATCCTCCTTTTAGGAAGTGAAGTACTACTGTTTTAATCCTTACTGCAATTAATTTTTGGATTACTGTGCATTTTATTTTTTAAATTTGCTTTATTGGCCAACTAATTTAAAAAAAAAAAAAAAAACCCCTGTGAATTGCTCCAAGTGCTTTTATTACATAGTTATGTATGAAAGAAAAAGTCAAAATGCTTCGTATATTTTACATCTTTTGTTGTTTTTCCCGGACTAGTCATCCTTCAGAGGCATTTCTGTTTCTGAACTTAGTTTTTCTTTAAGAAGATATGGCTGAAGCAGTTACAAGAATGTTTTATTACAATATGACAGTGTAAATGATATAGTATTGAA
Source organism: Lepidodactylus listeri (assembly GCA_029233225.1). NCBI lineage: Eukaryota > Metazoa > Chordata > Lepidosauria > Squamata > Gekkonidae > Lepidodactylus > Lepidodactylus listeri. The sequence goes on along the minus strand of JARCFY010000009.1, from coordinate 55,018,351 downwards.
CCCTTGTGAAGGCTTCTGGAGTTCTGGCCCCACTGGTGGACCTCCTGATGGCATTTGGGCTTTGGCCACTGCGTGACACAGAGTGTTGGGCTGGATGGGCCACTGGCCGTGATCCAACATGGCTTCTTTTCTGTTCTTACGGCCCTGCTGGTGGACCTCCTGATGGCACCTGGGTTTTGGCCACTATGTGACACGGAGTGTTGCGCTGGATGGGCCATTGGCCTGATCAAACATAGCTTCCCTTAGCTATCTTCTTATCCTTAAGATAAGAATCCAGACTTTTTATGTTCCTTTTTTCAACCTCAAAGATGTTTTTAGTTTGCTGTGGTGAATATCTAGCAACAGTTGTTAATTTTTTTGATGCAAGGAGTTTAAGCACTTCAAAAAAGTGGTCAATCAAGCACACACACTGAAAAGATTTATGCTACTTAGAATTTTTATATTGCACAGAGGCAGAACACTGCAATGTCAAACATTCAGTCTCTTCTTGGTGATCTCCAAAAATTATAATCATGATCTATGTAGGCTTTTTGCAATCAGCAACAGGTAGTCCTTCAATTTACTGATTCACCAAAATGTCAATCCATTCAAACAAAGGGCATCTTTAAAAACAGATGGTGTGCCGTTCTTAACACTCCAGGTGAAAAGAACCTCCAGTTGCTTGCAAGAGCTGCATGCAGATGCCTGCACAAACCAGAGATTATCCACTTTATCCACACGCATATACTGAAGTTTTGAACTATAGCTGAATCACAGTTAGAATCGCTCTTGATGGAGTTACATTGCCTGCCATCTGAATATAGCCAATGAGTTCATATCAATTGGTCACTTCCTCTAAACTTCAGATTTTCATTTCTAAAAGTACTTCATATAAATATCTATGGTAGTAGCTTATACCTTTATACATGAGAAAGCTTAATGGAAATTCTGTTGGCAACATGTGATTGTCCCTGTGAGAACCCATCCTCTACCTTTTCTGAAATCCCATGGAACTAAATGTAGGCATAGCTGATCAGGTTGCACTGTCTCCCTCCTGTGGAGACCATTTTGCTCTGACTGTTTGGTAAGGGAATTTGTAAAATACTTTTGAAAATCAAAACGTGTCATATCCAGTGTGTCATCCTGATCTTTTTGCTTGTTGGTCCCCACAGAGAATTTCAATGTTAGTTGAGGTGAGACTTCTTGCAGGAACACCGAACTAATTCTTCTTCAGTGAGGACGGTTCTTCTGTTTCAGTACCGGCCCTGAGAACACCTTCCAGCGATTAACCTGGAACAGAAATTAGGATGATGTCTTTTGTCTCTGTATTCTTCCTAAATAAACAATAAACAAAACTAGATAGGTTTAGATAGCCTTCAGTACTTCAATAAGCATAGTTTATTTAATCACATTTGAGTATTTCGAAACACTTGGATTAATGTCCTCTTCCTGCTTTTTCATTAATCAGTTAGTCCTAAAACATTATCTTTGGAACTTTGTCAGAGATATAGCACATCACATGCAAACCAGACATTCATGGTTCATGGATATCCTTCTAATACTTCCTGTAGTGAAGACAGATACAAACAATCCATTCAGTATGAAATGCAATGTGCCTTTTTCATCATTGTTGTACCACTTTCTCATAGGTGGGTTTCCTGCTTCTTTGATGTACTTAAAAGTAATATTTATTATTAGGGTTTTTAAACCTTTTCACATTCTTTGTTTACCTTGTTCAGTGTATATTTCATATGCTAAAAATCGTGGTCTATTTATTTGACAGGATTTCTGTTTCAAATAGAGATTTTCTTTCCTTTCTTAGTTTCCAAGTATGGATTGGGGCTTCACTGTTGGGGAAAAGATACAAATTTGTCCCACCACACTATTTCCCTGATTGAAAAGATCTGCTTGGGCTGCTTTAAACCATGGTGTGGGTGGAGAGAAACAGGCCCAATTTACACCTCCCTACAGGGGACTTAAGGCCCAATTTATTTTTTCCCTACAGGGGACTTAAGGCCCAATTTACACCTCCCCTCTGAAGTAGTTTGACTGCTGTCTTTTCCCAAGCTCATTTCATGCTGGTTTCAAATTTCACTCCAGGGTGTCTGAAGAGTACTAAGCAACAGCATTTGTTTAAAGCAGTATAATGCTAGCTTGACCACAGGAGGGCAATTAATGAATGTAAACATTAATTTATAAACTAGAACAAGTATGGTTTGAAACTAGAAACAGGTATAGACAGGTTTTTTTGAAACTAGAATGATTCTAGTGGGAAAGTCAGATGTAAATTTGACCTAAAACAGCTAGAAGGCATTTTCTAGCATGGGGGGAGGGGATAAGTAACCTCTTGGGGACAGGGACTGTGACTGCTTTTCACAGCTGAATTATTTTTGGGGGAGCCATTCACAGATTTCCAATGTCACTTATAGTCTGGCCCTACGACAACATCAATTTGTATATATTTGTGCTTTTTCTAGCCATTTTTGTAGATTTCTTTAAAATCAAGCTATAGTGAGCATTCTTGCATTTCTGTAATATAGTAGAGCCCCCTTAAGATTCATTCTTTGCCATTTAAATTCTTTCTTGAAGCTAGTTAGAATGACGGGCAGTGTTTATAACTTTTCTTTTGTTAGAGGATCTGCTTTTGTTTTGTAATCTGGAAGCTGAACAGAATGTTCAATGCCAAAAAAAGCAAACAAGCTGAACAAATACCAAAGGCAGATTTTAATTTCTCCTAATATGAAGTGCTCATAAAATTCAGTTCAACAGTAAAGCTGTTATTTTCCAAATATGCCAGGTTATCCTAAACAAAGTATATATAGTTATTTCAGGTGAAATAGTGTTACACACTACCCACTCTCCACAATAAGTGACAAGTTCCAAAGGCAATGCTTCCTAGGGTTTGGTTTCCTTTAGACAAGAGCACTGGAAACTGCCAGTGTCATTATAACGGGTTCCAGAGGACGATTTCTGCATGCACTGGAATCCTTGCGTAAAATGGCGATGGCAGCTTATACCTGATTAAATGTGTTGTATTCCAGCTTGCATTTCCGCTTATAGAAAACATTGTGCAAGTAATTACAAGCATTGGAGTATATCTAGTGCTATTGCTTGCATGAGCAAAACTGCACTAAATGAGGTTGCATTTCCTTTCATGTGTTGCTGGATCCAACCCAATATTTTACTTTATTTACCGGGGGGGGGGGGGGAGTAAAGGTTGTGTCCATTATAATAGCTTTCTGGACTGGTCGTGAAATCCTAAAGAGAGGTACATCCTTCTAAGCTGCTTGACATGAGTGAACTTAGCCAGGCACAACTGTGCATAGGATTGCACTATAAATCACCTTGTGGGATAGATCTCCCCTATCAGAACAGCTTTTCTGGCCATTTTAGTGGAGGAAATCCCTTTTGATAAAATGACTCTTTGTGCTCAGGAGCTCCATGTACACATTGCTCACCCTCAGCCCTCTGGGAAAGGTGCTTAGGCTTAAAGCACCACTATCCTATTATTTAAAACAACGGTTTTCCTAGTGCTGTAGAACACTACCTGTTAATATTTTTTTGTGGTGCTTATCCACATTTTCAACAATAACCCTTAGCCTCATATTATGGCTTTGTAGTACGTAATACTCTATGAAAGCTGTGCAAGTGGAGCCTGGAATTGATCATTTTCTAGCTAAATCATAGGTTCTTGCAGAATCATTGAGCATTTTGTTGATAAGACAATCCAGTTGCAAATGATTGCTATAGTGCAATCTACACTATAGCATTGTGCCCGTTGATGGCACGGTGCCCACAGACACTTGCCCTAACATCTCCCAAATGTCTTCAGAAAGTAGGTGGGGCTTTTGTCCAGCAAGGTTTCTGACTGGCCATTGGAGATCTGTCAGTGTAAATTTTAACAAAATCATTGCTTTGGCAGCAGCTGCCTCCAAAACACAAGGATTTTCTTTGTGCGACTGAAGATAAGCTTTGTGTAAGCAAGTAAATGAACAATATTCACTTTATAAGGTATCCTGTTAAGCAGAGCTTCTGCCTGAAATGTTAGTTACTATTAGAGTTCGGCATAATTTTACTCCCTGTCGTTTTGTGGTTGGCTTCCCCTCCCACAGCAGCCATTTTGTAGTTGTGCCCACCACCCTGTGCCAGAATTCCAAAGGTGCCTGTAGGTTTTAAAAGGCTGGGAACCCCTGTTGTAATGCAACAACTGCCCAATATCCAAAAATGTGTGGATTGAATCCCTGCTGCTTAGATGATGAAACCTTTGGGATGGGGAAGGGGTTGTTTGTTCGTACCATAAAATGACAGAATGGACTACTGCAGGTGTATATGTATATATATAACATTATGAGGAGAAGAAGGATTTGTATAAATCTGACCAAAGTTTTCTTGGATATTGTAGACTGAAAAAAACCTGTACAAAATGGTTAAAAATTAAAAAAAAGGTCAGATGAGAGACAGGAGATTCAAGAGGATATATTCTCATGAATATGTATCAAGATATATGAAATAAAGCACATTTGTTGAAAGACGAAATACAGGACCTTATACAGATTTTCACTGTAGACCTCTTCCCAGAACATTTGTTATGCAAATTAAAAGTATCATATCAGCTGTTCAATACTTCCTAGCATTTATTTATTTGGAGACTTTTATCCATGATGCAATAAAAACACATGTCACAGGAAGGATTCATAGGAATCTCAATTTGCCTATTTCTCAAATTATCATAGCAGAAATCATTTCGTAAGAATTTATTTTATTTTATTTAAAACAATTCTGTGCCACCTGAGCACCCAAATAGGGTCCCCAAGGCAATGAACATCAAACCATTGAAGAATTTCAACATTACATCAGTACATTAAAACACTGTACATTAAAACAGCATTTAAAATATAAGTGCATATAAAATATAAGCGTATATAAAATATTTAAACACAAACACACAAACACATATAATGTAAGTTAGTTAGGGAATGCCTAAGCCACTGGTGCCTAAGCCACTGGTGGAAGACAGAGATAGAGGGAAACAGTTTAATCTCCTGGGGGAAGGGGTTTCAAAGTTTCAGCACCACAGCAGTGAAGGCCTTTTCGCAACCATTAAAACCCTTTCTCAGGTGGTCTCCTACCTAGCCTCAGATGGCAGGGACATCTGGAATCCAAAGATTACCAGAGTGGACAGGTATGTTCATAGGTATGATGGGCCTCAAGCCATAGAGGGCAACACCAGCACCTTAAATTACCAGCACCAACATGACATGTATTCAAATTTACAGTACAATCCTATTCACAGTTACTCCAATCTAAGCCCATTCAGTGGATTCAGACAGAGGCAACTCTGTGGAGGATTGCACTTAGTCTTAGTACTTTATGGGAAATCATCCCTGTTATGGGTTATCATATGTTAGGACTGCTTTTGAATATATTATGAGTAGATATACTCAACACTGACAATTATTGCCATCAGTTAGCAGGCTATTTTCAGTATCAAGAAGAAGAGAAGAGTTGGTTTTTATACCCTGCTTTGCTCTACCTTAAAGAGTTTCAAAGCAGCTTACAATCACCTTCCCTTCCTCTCCCCACAACAGTCACCTTGTGAGGTAGGCGGGACTGAGAGAGTTCTGAGAGAACTGTGACTGGCTCTATGTCACCCAGCAGGCTTCATGTGGAGGAGGAGTGGGGAATCAAATCCAGTTCTGTGGATTAAATTCTGCTGCTCATAACCACTACACCACTATGGCTCTCATCTACCTCTGATGAACAACAAAATTGCTAAATCCAAGAATCCTATTTGTTTCATTTATGTATTGACTGTCCAGCATCTGTCAAACCCTTCCCACCCCCACCATAAACAAAATTTACCCCCTAAAAAAACCCAAAATTCATCCAATGCTATGGTCACCTCGAGACTTGACCACTGCAATGCTCTCTACTTGGGGCTGCCCTTGTCTCAGATCTGGAGGCTGCAGCTGGTGCAGAACGCCACAGCCAGGCTGTTGATGGGTCTCTCTATGCAGGATCATGTCCAGCCTGTGTTGCGGTTGCTGCACTGGCTGCCTATAGCATACTGGATCTGGTTCAAGGTGCTGGTGCTGACCTTTAAAGCCCTATATGGTCAGGGACCTGCCTACTTGAGGGACCGCCTTTCCCCATATGTGCCCCAGAAGGCACTGAGGTCAGGCACACAACATCGCCTGACTCTCCCCGGCCTGTACTAGGGCCAGGGTCTTCTCGGTGGTGGCTCCACACTGGTGGAATGAGCTCCCGGATGACATCAGGGCCCTGCGGGACTTATTACAGTTCCGCACGGCCTGTAAGACGGAGCTCTTCTGCCAGGCTTTTCCTTAGGAGCCACCACCGGGGAGAGGTAGGACAACATTGCCCTGGAATCACTGGCTGAACCTTTTGCTGCCATCTCTCATCATGAGAACTCCGATGCTGCCAGTATCAACTGTTGCTTATACTGTTTTGTTGTTTAATTGTTGATGTTGTTTTATTTTCTTAAATTTGTAAGCCATTTAATGGTATTTTATGGTTGGGAGCCGCCTTGAGCCAGTTTGCTGGATAGGCGAGATAAAAATGAAATAAATAAATAAATAAATAAAAAGTGGGCAATTTTATGCCTATCGATCAGTATTAACTTTTCTAGCAAAAATTTTATAAATCTGGATATTACTACAAACATCAGATGGGCAACCCAGAGCTAAACATTTCCACCAGCAGTCCTTCTCCTGAATGTCCTTGCAGTGCTGGCATCATTTCATGGCATGCCAGGTTGCACAAGTATAACAGCTGGTGTGTCTCCGTCTTGGTAATTATTTGACAATGCAGCACATCATGGGATGACCTCATATGTTTAGCACCAAGAAGACAATGGCAGGAAGTATACAGAATGACAAATGGATTAAAACAAAAATTGCTCCAATAGCCCTTGTAAGATAGGCTGGATCCAAACAACCACACAACAAAGAAGAGCCAGTATTTTGCAGATGTGTTAGAGAGTTGGGGTCAAATCCATTGTAGCTATGATGGTTACTTTGAGCCAGTCTTCCAGGACCTCTCTCACAAGGCTATTGTGAGGATAAAATGGAGGCGGTAACAACTACAAAAATCTATTAGTGGTAGGGCAGAATAAAAATACAATAAAGATCATGGTACACTCAGGAGTAGCTGAACTTGCATTTCCTGAACACCCCTCCCCAAAAAAGGGATAATCCACCCAACAAAATATTTTTAAAACTGAGGGAAATTTCAAAAGCAGTTTGTGATTTAGCACAGGAATCTGCTGTTCAGTGGATGAGAAAAGCCATACCCCCCCCCCCCCCCCACACACACACACAAACCCAAGCCCAAAATAACAAATGGTATCTGTGCCCATTTTTTGTCATAGGCATGTCAGGATATCTTTATGTTATGTCCCAGATAAAAATGAGCAGACCTTAATAGGTTTAGAAGTTCAATTTAAATAGGTCATTCAAAAGTTCTAAAGTTCCTACTGTGCTGAATATCAATATGAAAAGCTCATAACACTCAACGAAAGAGAGAGAGAGACTTCAGTACTCGTAAAACTAGTCCTTGATTGGCATTCTGGCTGAGTACATTGATCTACTCATGTTCCTCCTTCCTCATCATCTTTCTGTATTGTAAATAAGCAGACCATCAGATTGACCCCCCAGGCACTCTGTTGTGCACTGGCCTGGAACCAGTCATGAAATCAATTGCATCAGAGTCAAAACACTGGCAGAATATTTTCTGGTGTATTTATTTACACACGTATTGTCACAAAGTGCATTTGGTTGGCTAGGAGGTCTCCAGACTATCCCTGCCTCATCCTGTCTACTGTGATGTCTTCATCCAGAAGAAGCCGTTTGTTCAAGGCGTGTCTTTGGGGATGGTATTTAATCTTCACATCATGAAGAAAGTTTGGAAACCCAAAATCAGAAGAAGTGAAGTAACAAGTGATGCAAGTGCATCATGCACTTAAGGGTTAAGGTTACCTGAGATTGTATGTGATTGAAGGCATGTCTTGCTGCTTTGTGATTGCCAGAACTATAGACCATGCTACATAGAGGCCTGCACTTCTGAGCCAAAATTTGTGCCACCTAATCCAGAGTATAGTATGTCAAGCACTTATGGTAGCCTTTGTTGTTTTTCTTGTATGATTTTTAGAACCATGTTGGCTTGAATTTGCCTCTCTCTGTATTTTCCAAATAAATTCTGCATATATATGTTTTTAATAAATTTGAGTTTGTGACTTCTTGTCTACACTTGCCCTGGGGGACCCACTGGGTGAGCTACCCAACGTCTTCACAAACATGTAGTTAAAAAGTACATAATTTCTGAACATGGAACATTCTGTTGTAGGGTTTAACATGGTCACACTGAGATGTTGTGATTTCTCAGTCCTCTCAGAAGAACTGCTGAACAGTTGATACCTATCCATAAAACAGATCATCCATAAAACAGATCATATGCCACTTAAGAGCTGAAAAGATAAACCTAGAATGCAGGCTTTTTGGGGGGGGGCAGTATTTTTTAGCTGGGAAAAAAATCAGTATTCCCAGTTATCTTGATTCCAAATACCATGTTGGTATTCAGATCTAGTTTTTGTCAGGATTTCCAATAATATGCCCCTCCAAAAAAAATATGCCTGGAAACTTTAAAATGCTGCCTCCCAAGACTTCCCAGTGCAAAAAATCTGGCCTTGGAGGAGTAGGCAAGGAAGGAGGAGGCATGGTGAATGACCTGGGCACTGCCAAAGAAATTCCATTGATCAGCTGGGCTCAGTGGAGCAGAACCCTGCTGCAGAAGCCCAAGAACAGAGCCTCCCCACAGCCAGGAGAGTTTTCCCTGTCACTGGGTAGATGAGCAGAGGGGCTAAAAGCCAAAACAGTCATTGGAGAGAAGATAGAGCTGGCTGGGTGCAAAGGCTTGGCCCAACTGGGAACAACTTTGCAGAGGACAGAAGCCCCTAGTAGGGCAGAATGCTTGGGAGTGACATATAGAACAGCAGGGCCAGTGCAGCCAGCAGGAAGACAGGATCTATAGGGGAAAGCCCCAGCTAGTCTAGAAGTGGGCTGCCTGAGTCACAGCCAGGGCAAAGGGGGAGAAAATGGGTGGGCAGTGAGGAACCTGCTCAACACTAAATAGGGCTGAGGAATTGAGGGGAGCAGCCTTCCCTTTAGAGGAGGAACTCCCACTCCTGCAATGCTGAGAAGGAAGTAGGCTGAAGGTTCCAGAAGTGGTAGGAGCCAGACAAGGTGAGAGAGGTCTGGGTATGTTCCAGTCCCATCCTCAACCCATTTTGAGGCCAGGGAAACCCCCAAGGAGGAAAGTGCAGACAAATGGCAGGAGGTGCTGACTGCATCAGAACCAAATATTTCCTGGATTTTTTAGGATCCCTTTCCTGTTATCCTGGAAAATCCCAGACACCATCCAGACATCTGAATATATCCAGAAAATACCGATAAAGATTATATACACACACACATTCAGACTAAATACATCCAAATGCACATCCCTAAACCACGAATTAAAAACATGGTTAAAAGAAAGTAAAGTAGATGCCAGGTGAGCCTCAAGGTGGAGGGCATTCCAAAGGCGAGGTGCCACCACAAAAAATGCCCTATGTCTAGTCACCACCCATCTCACCTTTTAAGATGGGGGCATGGAGAGAAGGACTTGAGATGCAGGTCTTAACTGTTGGGCTGGATAATAAGGGAGAAGATGGTCTTTCAGGTACTCTAGCCCCAAGGAAAGAACCAGCATTCTGAATTGTGCCTAGAAACAGATGCATTGGCAGTAGAGATCTTTCAGACAGGTGTGATACAATCCCTGTAACCAATGCCTGACATTAGCTTGGTTGCTGCAATTTGGACTATAGAAGTTTCCTAACTGTTTCCAAGGACAGTCCCACATAGGATTCATTACAGTAATCTATACTAGGCATTGTTCATCTGCTTATGAAGGACAGAAATATGGCCACGAATGGAAAAGGGAACATGTTTATATTACTGTTATCTAACTGGTTCATCTATTTATGATGGAAAAGAATCTCCCAGTGCCAGATAGATCTGAGAAGATACAAATTAGCAACCCTTTAGTGGCAGTTGCAAACCATCAGTTTCCTTTGTCTGAGTCTACTGCCTATCAGTTGTAAACATTTCCACAGACTTTCTCAAAAGAAGTAAACAAATATGAAGAGTCGTGCTGCAGATACATATTTTAAACTGTTGTTCCAGTATCCACATCCCAGTTCCCCTTTCTATCCTTGATTTCACTATGGCAAATTTTGCCATTCCATTACTATGGTCACGCAACCATTACAACATAATAAGAAGTGCCCTGCTGGATCAAACTAGTGGTCTGTATAGTATAGCATCCTCTTTCATGGAGTGTCCAAACAGTTGCCCAGACAGGCCAAAAATAGGGCATAGAGGCCAAGGCTTCATCCTATGTTGCTTCCCAGTGTGGAGGAACAGTCTTGCTCTGACCCTATTCTACAGTACCCTCTATGGTTCTTCCAGGACATGACGGGTTTTTTGTCGTTCTTTGTTCACTCACCCCACCACCTGGCCTTTGAAGAAATTGCCCACTGGAAGGGCCAGGACTCTCAGTTCCCCTTCCATGTTCTGAGGTCTTGTTATGCTTGTACTGCTGGTCAATTGGCCGTAATAAACTTGGTATGGTATGGTCTTGCCTCTGTATCTCCCCCTACCCAGTGCCTGGTTACCACAGTGACAGTTTACTGCCTTGTGCACCCATGTCACTTGCCAGCTGATTGATCCTCTCATTCCTCCTGGTGCTCCTTTTAAAATAGCATGTCTAAGTCAGTGGAGGTCTATGTGATGCAGACAACCACTACTAGTATAAAAAGTTATAAAGTATTTATTAAAAATAAAATGTCCATAAGCATATTTTTAGCAGTGCACCAGATTGAGAAAGGGGTTAAAAAGAAAAGGGTAAAACACAATTCCTCTATCACTCTCTCTGTACATGCCTTATCAGATGTTAAATATAAGGCAGGCTCCTGAGCTTAGAAAGTTACAGATGTTTTACAGGGGTCCCATTACCTTCAAATCTCTTTCAGGTGTGTAGGCCAGCACATAGCAATGGCTGCCTCTCACAGACATCAGTTAAGAGTTCTGTCTGCCTTGATTGAACCAGCAAAAGAGACCTTCCTCCTTGCTCTGAGGAGTTTTATCATTCCTTCACCTCCCACTGAGCAGCTCAGGCCAGGTTAAAGAATCTTTTTTTGAAGTCTCCAGGAGTTTCTTCCTAAAGTCTTTCTGGTACTTAATTCCTCCCAACCTCTGCTCCCTGCTTGGGGGGTGAGGGAGCTTGACCATCCCATGTGTCTTGTTTGATATATTAGCATTTCTAAAGGGTGGCTGAGGTGAGACTGGAAAGCAACTGAATTGCCTTCCCACCCTCCGACCTGTTCTCTGCCCAGAGATAGAAACTTTTAAAAAACTCATGATGAAGGTTTTGCTTAGTTCAAACTGCCCTCCCAAAATGCATTTCTTCACACCCAACATGGACACTCAGGGGTTTATTGCCTCTGGAAGTGGAATCTCCCTCAAGTTATCATGGCTCATAGCCATTGATGAACCTCTCTTCCATGAATCTGCCCAATCCCCTTTCAAAACAATCTTTGTCCTTGGCTATTACTACATTGACTGGCAATTTATTCTAACTGAGTGAAAAAAATACTTCCTTTTGTCTGTTCTCAGTCTGTTGACTGTCAACTCTATTTGGTGCCCCTGATATCTAGCACTATAGGAGAAGAAGAAAAGTCTCTTTCCACGTTCTCCACCCCATGTGTACACTTATAAACCTCTATTATGTCAACACTTAGTTAGTTTATCTAAACTGAAAGGCCACTGATTCTTTCGGCATTCCTTGCAGAAATGGTGCTTCAACTCTAAATTATCTTGGTTGTCTTTTCCTGCACTTTTTGCCATACTGCAGTATCTTTTTTGAGGTGCAGCAACCAAACTATACACAGTGTTCCAAATTAGGCCACATGGATCTATACAAAGGCATTGCATAACTCGTGTTTAATCCTAATACTACCTATGATAGAGGCTGCCTTTTTCACTGTTTGCATATACTGAAAACATTCTAATTGAGCTATCTACTGCAATCCCAAGATTTCTTTCCTTCTCCATCAGCACCACTTCAACTCCATTTAGCATGTATTTCAAGTTAAACATTTTCTGCTTCACCTTGCACTTACTGACACTGAAATACATTTGCCATGTTGTTGTCCACTCACTACAATTTGTTGAGATCATCTTGGGGCTCCTCACAGTATTATTTGGTTTCCACGATCCTGACTATTTTGGTATCAGACCTAGCCACTACACTGCCCATCCCCAATTCCTGATAATTTATGCACAAATTGAATTCCAGCGATACAAATACCAACTATTGTGGGGCCTCACTGCCTAATTCCCTCCATTTTCAATATGGGGCATTTACTCCTGCTCCACTTCCTGTTGTGTATGGATTTTTAATCCATAAGTGGAAATATTGTTTTGTTAGACAACAATGTGTAAACCCCAGGAACTCTCTCTCTCCGTGTCTCTCTCCATGGCTCCCTCCCTCACCCCTCTCTTAGACCCCTTTCTACCTGTTTAAATCCCCAGATACAATTGTATCCATGGTGTAATAGCAAACAGTATGTAGAGAACATGAAAGGACCTATCCATTGCCATTTATAGATTGTTGGTTTTATCCTCTACAAATGATTAATTGTTTGAATGAATAAGACATCTTAGGTTAATTGGGATAGATAGAACTTAATACAATGTCAACCCAAGCACCGTGCTTTTCTCACGGCATTTCCTATACTCCACCTTAAATCATCAAATGCTGAGCAATCAAATATTGGATCAATTGATGTGCATGCTTGTATGAACAGGTATTGGTAATCAAAACTGGCCCTTCACATAGGAATAAGCGGGGGGGGGGGGTTCTAAATCACAGGGCATTATTTTAAGGTGGCTAGGCTTGGCACACCCTGCATTTTGGAAATAATCCTAGACAAGTTAAGAGGTACTATTTGTTGGGGAAATGTTATAAACCAAACCTTCTTTAGTTTTGACTCACCTGCCAGAAACAGATAATTAATAATTATCATAGCCCAGGCTAGCCTGATTTCACCAGATCCCGGAAGCTAAGTAGGGTTGGCCATGGTCAAAACATGAATGGGACACCACCAATGAAGACCAGGGTTGCTATGCAGAGGCAGGCAGTGGCCAACCACCACTGAATGTCTCTTGCCTTGAAAACCCTCCAGGGTAACTATAAGTCAGTTGAGAACTGATGGCAAAAGTGGGGGGGATTACTAAATGGCTGTAATATTTACAGCAGTGTGTAAGGTATGGTTGGAGTTGTGTGTTCAGGGGTCCATTGGGGCCGGAGCGAGGCAGAGCAAAGCTCCGCCAGCTCAGGAGTGGCCACTAGGGCAGCCACGGGCCGAATCAGATTCTCTAATCTGATTCAGCCTGCTGCCGACTTGCTGCCGAAATTCGGCGGCAACTTTAAAAGCTACTGGAGGGGAGGGGGTTTGAGGGAGAGGCTCCAAACTTGCAGGGTAGCTGCTGGGGCCTCTTCTCGAAATATCCACCAAGTTTCAAAAAGATTGGACCAGGGGGTCCAATTCTACGGGCCCCCAAACAGGTTGCCCCATTCCCTCCATTGTTCTCTATGGGAGGAAAAAAGTTAACATTTTTCACCACCATAGAGAACAATGGAGGGGATGAGACAACCAGTTTGGGGGCCCATAGAATTGGGCCCCCTGGTCCAAACTTCTTGAAACTTGGTGGGTATTTCGAGGAGAGGCCCCAGCAGCTACCCTGCTAGTTTGGAGCCTCTCCCTCAAACCCCCTTTCCTCCAGTCCCTCATATACCCTATGAGTTTTTGCCATTGATTTCAATGGCCCAAAGGGTATAATGGGGTTGAAACTGACATTCCCTTTCTGACACACTTCTGGTGATGTCAGGGGACGTGGCATATGCTAATGAGGTATGCTAATGAGTTATGCTAATGAGCTCCTCACCTCTTTTTCTACGAAAGGACCCCTGTGTGTGTTTAAGATCAAAGAAGATCTCTTTCATGTGACTAAGTACATGTTTGATTGGGATACAGTTTAGTTTTATTCAACTGGTTTAACAACATGGTTTATCTTTCTAACCTGTTTCTTATCTGAAAAGTTTTGAAGTTTCAGTATGATAATTACACGAAGATTTAGCCTACTTAGCTGCCTCAAATGTAATCACCCCAATCCAGTAATTCTGCACAGACTTGAAGCCACAAAAGGGTGTGATGCAGGCATGGACTGTGGCTGAAAACCTTGCATCCAGCATCTTGGAACGCATGTGCAGTGCAAATGCCACTGACCAGACAGGCCATTGTCATCGTCAAATGAATCACCTCTTAGCAGGAACAGGAAAATATTCCAGGCCACTCTGCTTCCCTCTCTGCAACAGCTGATATATTCAGTGGAAGCTGACAAAGCAGTTCAGCAGGAGAGATCCTCATGCACAGCAGGGTGCACACTGCCTGCTGCTGCGCACAAGATTCTCTGGGATCGGGGCCAATGTGTCTATTCAAGATACAATTTCCAATGAAAATAATTACTTAAGAAATCACACCTCATGTGTAATGTGAGATAAGGGGAAAAACCAGTTCTGGTTGGCGAGAAGTCAATAAAAACAAAACGCATATTTACTTGAGAGTAAATCCCATTGAACTCAGATTTAGTTACAAGCAAAAGGCATAAGACTGGGCTGCAAATATTATTCCATAGGCTACGGCCTGCAAACCAACAGACAAATGAAAAATTTAAAAATCATTTTGAATGGATGTAATCTTGGATTTTGATGTATCCACATTTAACTCCTTACACATATACATTGCACTTTCCATACTCAAGTCACACAAAAGAGTAGAACATATTGGATCCGGAGATACATCAGCAGAAACGTCACTTTCTCCCACACTGCTGTCCTCCCAGTACTCCTGTGTGACCCTGGGAAAGTTGATTTCCAGGGCTGCAGGACCCACAGAGGTTTTGAGTCCACAGTGGGGAGAAGGAAGGGGTGAAAGTGAGTGTGATCTGTGGTTGCAAGAACCTGGAAAAGATGATTCCATGAACTGTGGGACCCACAGGGATGAATAGCTATGCAGGTCACAAAGCTACACTGATGGAAGACAGAGGAAAGGGTGGTAGTGGATTGATATGTTCATTTGGAAAATAAAGCTGATGTTAAGAGGGGATCTGTTTCCAGCACTATGTTCATGGTCAGGTGCAATTTTTCAGCTCAAATTCTACCATCAAATATGACATTTTAATTTGTCCACTACTGGCAGTCAGTCAATATATGGAAAGTTTGACTTTGTCTACAAAATTGCAGTTGGTGTTGATGGGACAATTCATCTAACTGACTTACCATGAATACTGTTGATTCCTGACAAGAAAATAGCAGCTAACGATTAGCAGAATAGTCTTGTGTTAAATTCATGACTAAATACAATAAAGTTTGATGAAGTTCAGATCCAGGAATCACCTGTTTGTGGGTGATGTTTCTTTTGTGTACACTTGAATCTGAACTTCTCCTTTATACAGAAACAGGAGACAACTGAAATATCTCCCTTCTGTCTGTACAAATGGTATAGAGTCAGATTAAAATACACATCATGGAGGCATCCATGCTTGGGTGCTTGTACATGAGCCATGTTCCCATCTAAAATAGGGGTGGAATCTACTATTTAAAGCAATAAGTGTGTGGCAGTGAAGGAAGCTGACCACTCCCCATCCCTTCCCTAACCTTACTATGGGTCTCTGTTCAAAAGTTTTTCTTCCCAGCACTGCTCACTTCCAAGATCAGAACCAAGATCAGAAAAAAGTGACTGTCCCAACAAAACATAGCAAAGTAAGGTGGAGAAGGCTAAAGATTCAGCCACATCAAGAGAACTGACATTTTGTTGTAAAAAGGAGACTGCTCTATCACAACAAGTTGGCTCTTGGAAACTTTCCATATCAATGCATCAGTATTGTCAAGCCTATTGTACACATTTTATTAATAGGCAATATCTCCTACTTAAAAGGTGTCAGTCCCCTTAGAAGGATGTAACTCTTCTCAAGAGTGCTGACAGCCACCATGGGCCCCCAGACAAAGATTCCATCTGCCCCCCCCCCCATATAACACTGATCCAAACTAAATATAATAACAAAACAAATCACTTGGCTGGTTGTTAACAACACATCTATAATAGTAAAAGTCTCCACATGTCAATCTGTCTGTCGATTTGTGGCAGGCATAACTCATCAGAAAATAAAATTAGGAATCTCAAAATTGGCCACCCACTTCAGGATGATCATGAGAGTTCCAGAGTCAGAAATGAAAGAAATTGGAATATCTTGGCCCAGGTTATCTCCAGATCCCCCCACACATGCTATTTGCAATGGAAGCTAAAGTTGTGTAGTAGTTAAAATATTGGACTAGGATCTGAGAAACCCAGGTTCAAATCCCCACAGTGCCATGGAAGCTTGCTGGTTGACCTTGGGCCCATCACATATTCTCAGCCTAACCTACATCAAAGACTTATTTGTGAGGATAAAACGGAACACAGGAGAACAATGTAAGCTGCTGGTGTGGGGGGAGAAATGGCAGATCATGAAAGGAAGAGAGCAAAATGAAGGATGGGAAAAGTGTAAAAAAGAGGTAGAAAAATGTAGAAAAATACAATGAAGGGTTTTTTAAAAATTCACTACCACACACAAACAGGATGGCAGTGCAGGAGTTGGGTGGAATGAAAGGAAAAAGGAAACCATTGACCTTGTTAGGAAGCTAAATCCTGGCAAGGACTGTAGTTTGTCCTGGCTGGTCTTGCCTTGCTCCAGTGCTGGCACGGCTGATGGGTTTAATAAGATCTGATTAGCAGTTTCCCTCAGCCTCCTAGTAAACTTTGCTAAGAGACTCAGCCAGCAGACCCTGAATGCTTTTTACTGTGCTCTGCCTTCCCTGTGCCCCTAGTGGCTGCAGTCAGATTTATTTATTTATTTATTTGGATTTTTAAACTGCCTTCCCCTGCAAGCAGGGCTTAGGGTGATGTACATCTGAATGGCATTAGAAAATATGTTTGATACATTTGGTGAATGCAGCATGATGCTAGCTTCAAGGGCCCTCCAGCTGACTTGGGCCCCCTGAATTTTGTCCCCTCAGGCCCCTGTTTGTGGCTCTGACTCTATTTAGGGTTGTAGTGTGAGTCTATGATTTAGACAATAGCAATAAAGGGGTTTACCACTGTGTTTGTTAATGCTTGTAATATGGAATTTATTAACTGAATTGCTTTTCAAAGTACTGTTGTTAATCTGTCTTCAGAGTTGTTAATCTGTCCTCAGTTATTGTTGCCTTTTCATTTTTAGTACCATATTTTAAACAGGAATGTAAACATCATCATTATGGTTTCAGTGCATGTAGTTATGATAGCTGAATGGAACCCCATGTCCAGAGACAATAGCCTGTATCTAGCTGAACAGTTCCAAAGGCTTAAGGGCTCCTCTGTCTTCAAAAGAAGGGACAGTAACTTCTGCTGATTCCTTCCTCTTATTACGGATTCTGACTTTGATCTCTATATATGAATCCCTGAAGTCCACTGCCTCTGCAACAAAATTTCAGGAGACTTAGTGAGCTACATCAAGAGGAGAAAGCAGCAAGTCCTGTTCTGCAAGGTCTACTTTGAAAGTGAATCTCACTGAATACAACTCAAGATACTTTTGGATGCCAGATGCTAGGGAGAAAGAATACAGGCAGCTTTGATTATGCTTGCAGGCTTCCTGTGGGCCTCTGAGATGCCACTTTAGAAACAGAATGCTGAACTCCATGGACCCTTGATCTGCTCCAAGGGCTTTTCTGATGTAGTGTGGTAATCCATTTCATCATGTCACCCTGTGCCAACACTGGCTGCATCTTTTTTAAAGGGGAAAAAATAAGGAACATACTACCACAAGTCTGAAGCCAAGCATGAAATGATATATGTCAGAAACCAACAATGTTTTAGTCCAAGATGCAATCAGTTTAAGCCTGGATATAGTGTTTTACTATGCAGGTCATTATCTAATTTCCTAGTTATAAATTTTATTAGTGGACATAAAATAATCTCACCCTTTAAATGATCCAGACATGCTAATTGCTTTAACAAGCTTACCCAGTACTTTTAGGACAACTGAATTTTAAAAGGCAGCCAAATCAGCAGTGTGTGCAGAACATCATAATCAACTGTCAAAGTTTTGGGCATTATACCAAGCCACCCAACAACTGATTTTGAGAGGCAGACAATGTAAAATCACGAATTAATGATCAGATCAGATCAAAGGATGACTGTACAACTCAAAGGTTTTTTTCTGCCAAATTTGCTGAATAGGGTCCAAGATAGATGGGCAATGGGCACAGGTCAGTCAGTATGGCTAGATAGCTAATGGCTGGTGGAAGGGATGAATGGCTAAGTTGGCTCAGGAAAAATGTAACCATCAACTAGGAATGTATAAATTGGTGGGGAGGTCTTTTTGTTTGTATACATATCGTTCATGTATTTATCCTGCCTATTTTCTTTGCTAGATTTCCCATTTTATTTGTTTTGTTTAGGGATTTTTCCAAGTGTTCTTCCAGTATTTATACTTCACATGCAATGTTTATATCATTTATACACAAAAACAGGTACAAATTCTAATGTTAATATTGCTATTGTATTTTGTTATTTTGGCCAGGAAAAAAGAAACTGTATCCTAAAGACTGAGAAATTATTTTAAAAAACCTCCAACTTCTGTATCAAACCAGATTAATAATGAAATTCAGTAATTCCCCTATTCACAGCTTAATACTTGTAAACCATCATAACCTCATGATTCACTCTGAACCAGCTGCACTAGGGCTAGTTTTTTACACACACCCCTCCCAAAAGGAAGACATAGACACTGAGACTGAACTTAACTAAGACTTTTCAGCAGTCTACTCTGACTAGGCCTATTTAATTCTAAACTCCTCCTCACCATACAGTATGAAGTAGCTGGAAAAAGGGCTGATTTACGGCAAATGGGAGACAGAAAATTCCTGCTTGGTTAAGAAGCAACCAGCTAATCCCATGCTGTACTTAAAGAGAGGAGGGGAGGGCAGCTTTTCCAGCAAAAACACAGGGAAGTAAGAAAGTGTTGGCTTTAAACATCCAGCCCCAAGTGCCCTCTGCTTGACTGTTATTTTGTCTACCTGATATCTTGTCTACCCAGTAGTCTAGTGCCTTCCATTTTTCAAGGGGGGGTGTCACATTCCTTGACATCTTCACCCTGCCCTAAATATGCCAGCAACACAACAACAGGGCAGATGGAGATACCCTCAGGGTCTGCAAGGGCATAAGAAGAGCAGATAGAGACTAAGGATAGGCATGAACCAGCTAATAAACTAAAATTTGTGATGAATTTTAGCCAGCTCATGATTCATGAAGTCAAGTTTGTGACAGGTCACCCAGTGCAAACTTTCCACTAACTTTCAAGCTGTTCATGGGGGTTCATGCTAGTTTGTGAGTGGAGACATTCCCAGACAGACTGTATCCACTCAGTCAGAATATTTACAGAAGTTCATAGCAACGACTTGAAGGGCATGTAGAGGAGCATCTGGGGAAGGTCCCCTGCAGTTTTGATGTCTCTAGCTTGCACAGGAGCCATTCTATACACTCCAGAACCTCGGTCATTTTGACAGGTGCAGGTTCAGGAGGCTCAGGAGTCTATAGAATGGCTCCTGTGTGAGCTAGAGACACCAAACTCACAGCGGACCTCCCCTGGATGCTCCTATATATGTCCTCCAAGTTTGGTGTCTCTGGCTTGCAAAGGTTCTGAACCTCCAGACCCTTGCCTGTAGAACCGATGCTGTGAGAGCTAGAGGCACCAAACTTGCAGGGGATCTACAGCTGACTCTCCTCTACCTTCCCTCCAATTTAGGTGAGGATTGAATTTATGAGGTACAAGTTACAGCCCTCAAAAGAAGTTGCCACCAGGAAAGTGCTTTCTGGGGAAATGACAGGGTGACTGTTAGACTTGGGAACTAGTGGCTGGAAATGAGCAAAGCCATAAAAGGGCGCTTCTGCATTTTTGGGGTTTCAAGTCATCTTTGGCAACACTAATAAAAGATTGGACATCCCAGGGGGATGTGGCCCCTGGCTTGGGGGGCTTCATAAAGGGGCAGAAAAGCAACAGCTCCTAGTGAATATAGGAACCAATCTTCAGCCCAAAGAACTCTGTTGAGAGTGGTTTCAGGACACAGCTGAACTTGGTCTTCTTTAAAGACAGGGTAGAAGGAAATAGTTGGATTTCCTCCCTTACATCTGTAGCAATCATGTCCATCAGTACAGATTCATCATTTGATAACTGCAGAAGAGAGAAATTTGATATTTCACACCATCTAAACAGCAATGCTTTCCCGTCAAATCAGTTCACATATTCAACTATGAATCATCAAGTGCTGAGTAAAGAAGATATGAGAATCCAGTGTAAATGCACATGTGAATTGGGTTTTAAAATACTTTTTTTAAAAAGCTGTTGAAAACCCACATTTGAATTTCATTTCTGAAAAGAATGAAGGTCAATCACATGTCACTTTTGTCGGGAATTGTTTCTCAGCACCACCCTGTCTTGGAATGCCACTTTACTAGAGATCTCTTGAGTTTCTCTACTTTCTTTGACTGATGGCCCAATCAGACATGCCTTTTTCTAATAGCTTTTTTCATAGTTCACTCCCCTTACCAACTTCCAAGCCTATGGTCTTCTGATCAGTACAGCACTGACTGTTGCCACTTCTGGACCTGTGTTCTGCTGGGACATAGTAATGAACTTTATAGTACATGTTTTAATTTGAATCAATGCAAAAACTCCAGGTGCTCTCTCATCATGTGTTTTTTTTCATGAAAATATGGAAGCTATCTTCCATGTCCTCAGCTTGCTCTCACTCTCACATCCCAGTAATCAATTCAGAATCCCTCATTTCCTTCTTCTTGAAACTTTCTCAGCATGCTTCAAATGGTGATATTCATTTCAGCAAACTTCAGCCAGAGCTTTGGTAGTTTTGTGCCCTTAAAGAGGAACTTTTGGCCTTTTGTGGGTACAAATATCGATATTTTTCTGCATTTTAGTAGTGTATAATTTCAGTTAAAATCCCTGTGCCAAATCTATGCAACTTTGGTAAGTACCTTAATATCACATCCACACACCACCTGGCAAGTTCAGAAATAGAATACAGATTTAAAAGGCCAGCAGACTTATTGCTTTAGAATTTGTGATTTTGTGGCTTGTGTATAACAGAAACTCATTTCAGGGAGAATGAAAAATGGATCTCTTCTATTATAAAAGAATCATCTCAGTATACCTTGTTCATAGCTTATCATGATGACAGTGGCTACCATGGCAGCTTTTATGCCTTTCAGCTGCAGACAGCCTTTAAAAAAATCTAACAGTGAGGAGAAAAATTACCTCATTACCATCTATGCTGTATGAGTTTAAAATGTTATCAAACAGTTAAAAATATGGGCCATAAAATATACAGAAGCATGAAAGTGATCAAGCTAAACTAAGCATATGCTGGATTGACTCCAGCTATTAAATGCTCTCTCAGTTGTGTTTATTGTTTTCAGTATTCCAGGAGTAACTGCACTGTAGAAAAAACAAAATTCTGTGCCACCTTAGAGACTAATATCTGTATGTAGCATAAAATGTCACAGGCCAGAACCTATTCCAAGGAAAAGGTATCCCACAAATGGTGGAGCAGTCAGTGAGTGTTCCTTCTATAGTCACTATGTTCAGATTTATGGTATTGCTTATCTTTAGAAATCCCACCCTATCCTTATGAACATGGAATACTGTCTAATGTGATCAGAACTTAGTTCTTGTTTAAGTGAATTGGGAGCCAATGTTGCAATGATTAATAGAAGCTATAGTACTGACCTCTCATTCATTAAACATTCAACTACAAAATTATAAAATGTTAACTAGGTGGTATCTTACACCTTCAAGTTTACACAGAATATCAAAATTGTACTTACCAATATGCTGGAGATCCTGTGGGGACTGAGGTACATTTATTCATTGCTGGTGGTCTTGTCCAGTAATTAAGAAATTTTGGTCAAAAATTATTGCTGCAATCAAAGATATTGCAGGTTACTCCATTCAACAGACCC
The DNA here is from genome assembly GCA_029233225.1 of Lepidodactylus listeri. NCBI lineage: Eukaryota > Metazoa > Chordata > Lepidosauria > Squamata > Gekkonidae > Lepidodactylus > Lepidodactylus listeri. The sequence continues at coordinate 54,996,141 of JARCFY010000009.1, read as the reverse complement.
CAGAACTTATATTGCTTGACCCTCGGTGGGACCCCCATATCCTGAAAATATGCAGGGAGGTACTCAGGGCTCATTTTGTAGCAGGAACTCCTTTGCATAGGCATCAACTACGGGTGGCTCAAGGGCTTGAGCCACCCATGAAATTTTCCGGAGGGGATTGAGCCCCCCCGGCAAAATGGAGCACCCGCTGCCATGCCTCCCCGCTGCGCTTCCCCGGGGCCTTCCTAGGCTTGCCCATCCGCCGGCTGGCTAGCTGGCCAGCGCCTCTCCCCCCCAGCCTGGACACTCCTGCCTCTGTCTGTTCCTCCGTTCGTCCAGGGGCCAGATGGGCAAATCATGCTGGGCACGTTGCCAGGGCGAAGCTCTAGCAATCGCCCCAAAACTCTATGGCACCATAGAGTTTCAGGGCGATTGCCAGAGCGTCGCCCCAGGTATGTGCCCAGCATGATGGCGTCACTTCCGGGTGATGCCAGCATGCTGGGCATTTGCCCAGCTGGCCTCTGGACGAACGGAGGGAGGGACGGAGGAAGGAGTGGCCAGGCCAGGGGGGAGAGGTGGTGGCGACATGGCGGAGACAAACAAGAGCGCCCCCCCAGGATTTTAAAACTCTACACCCCTGCTCCTTTGCATATTAGGCCACACACCCCTGAAGTAGCCAATTCTCCAAGAGCTTACAGTAGCTTCTGTAAGAAGAGCTCTGTAAGCTCTTGGAGGATTGGCTACATTAGGGGGTGTGGCCTAATATGCAAAGGAGCTCCTGCTACGAAATGAGCCCTGGATGTAGTCCATTATGTGTGACTCAGTCTGCAGCCTATGTAAGACTCTAATATTATATTATTTGTCCTGTCTCTGTTGTTCTGTTCTGTTGTAAATTTTCCTGTTTTGGCTTGACTATAGTTTTGGCTATGTTGCTATTTGAAAAAACAATAAAAATATATTTTTAAAAATCACTAAGTGCATCTGAGCTGTGGTGAACTGACTATGAGTGCCCGCATGTCCAAATTGGCTGCCAGTTTACTGGTATTGCTCATAGTTCATGGTGGCCTAATCCTGCTTCAGCATCTGAAGGGCCCCTGATTATCATGTAGAATTGACAGCTCTGGGTTCAGAAATTCCGGGTGTTTTGGGAGTGCAGCCTAGAGAAGGCAGTGTTGGGGAGCAGAGGGACCACCCGCCAAAGGAACCATTTTCTCTAGGGTAAATGATTATCGCTAGGCTTAAGATCAATTGTAATTCTCAGAGTTCTCCAAGTGCCACCTGGAGGATGCCAACTCTATAATTATGAAATATTATAGAGGAATGTCTCTTTGCATACCTGAATATTTTTCATGATTCCTCCATTGCTCTGTTGTCACACTGAATTTAATTAATTTGATACTCTCTCTGATGGGAATTAGGCTCTGCTGACAGACAACAATTCCTTCATCTGTAAAATGGGGATAATAATACTTTCATATTCAAGGAAGACTGATGTGAGGCTCAATTCAAGTTTGAAAGTCACTTTGAAATGCTTGGATGAATTAAGTATTAGTAAATGTGTGCAATATAAAATCATCATCTTCAATATTAGTACTTCAATAGTTCATGAAACTCAGTTTATTTCCATTAACTGAAAGGAAAGGGTTAGAGTTGAAGGCTCAAGGTATCTATCTGTCAGTGAGGTTTCCCATTTAAAAGTTTTAAGCCTGTAGCAATAAAATTCCTATGCAGAGTTACTCAAGCCTAAATCCTTAAAACTCAGTGGGATTAGGATGGATTAACTCTGCAAAGGATTGCACTATTAATGTTTTGAAGGAATATAATCCTATGCTTTGTGTCTCAGTAAAAATTAGTAGCTATATTAGTTAATTACAAGATGAACCTCTAAATAAGTGCAAAGGTTACATGACAATTGGTGTGGTTTCAGTAGCACCAGATGTATTATTTGTATGAGCAGGGAGATAATCTGCCAATCTAGCAGATAGGTTGCTACACACAAAGATTTTGCCACATCACACCCATTTTCTCAGGGCCCATTCACACATATTTCTCATGGCATGAGAACCATTTTCCTGTGGTGTACCTACATCTCTCCAGTATATGTCTTTCATACTAGGCAGCTGGCCCTGTCTATGTGGCTCTGATATACTGTAGTAGTGTGATGTGTAGTAGTGTGATATCTCACCAAGGGAAGGTAGCTGCTATGCCACAAGGATAATTTTGTACAAATAAAACCAGTAATAGCTTCTCTGCATACTAGCAATTTCCAAGCAACTTTTCTACTGTCTCCAAGGAATTATAGTTGTTAATGCTTAAGCAACTCCATCCAGAGAAGATGTGATGACATCTGAATCCTGCTGGAAATTGTTCTGAAGTTCTGATCCCTTACCCATGGGCTATGACTCAGTGGCATAGCAGGTACTTCACAGCCAGTAGGTCCCAAGGTCAGTTCACTTAAATCTTACATAGCAGGTGCTGGGGGAAAGGTTTCTGTATCTGAGACACTAAGTCTTTCCTCAACCCCATTTCTCTTTTTTTCCATTGTGTCCATTGATTTCACCCATATACATTTAGTATCTCCTTCTTGTCCAGTCTTTTAAAGTAGTTGTACATGTCAGTTGCATTATTCACATGTTCTGACATGACTCAACGAGAAATAATGTACATTAGAATGGTCACATACATAGCACTTTAACTTGTAAATTTTGTACTCTCTGCTCCATATTTGTTAAACACAGCACAACAATCACCTCCAAGGGTCTCAAGTACAATGACGACTGTAATTTGGGGGGAATGGTAAATAACTTGGCATTGTGCTGCCAGACTGCAGTTGGTATTTCATGTGTACTTTTCCTCTTTCAGCCTAAAAATGAGTGCCACACACCTATCTCAATCCATCCCGTCTCTAAACAAAATCCAACCTGTTCTAAGAAAACAAACACACATTTTGTATTATGCTGAAACCTCTACAACAGTCTAGACTGGAAGCAATGACTACTGTAAAGCAAGGCACTCTGATTAAAGCAGCAGGGTCTATTGCAGTGGCACTTACCCTGTGCCTCACAGAAAGGCCTGTTCACAATTCTGATAAACCAAAAGAGCCACAGAGACTACTAGATGCCCAGCCCATTTGTCTGGGTCGGGCATTCAGATTGCTCCTGGCTGTTCTTGGGCCAGGAGTGCTGAATTCAGGAAGATGGTTCACCTGTCTGAAAAGGCTCCAGGACTGCCTGCCCACAGCCTTTTTCCTGGCCTTCAGTCTGCTACCCCCTTTGGGATGGGGGAGCATTCTCTACGGAGCAATAATCTCCTCTCTTAATGTTGCCATTTCCTATTATTGGGTTGGATTCAAAGGTCTTTTTTTCAGTGGAGGGGGGCAGTTTTTACTGATTCTCCCCTCTTATAGTGGGCCCCACTTTGCCCCCATTCAGTTCTTAGGGATCCCCTGTCCCCAGGGCAGCATCTCACTGAGCTCAGTGGTATGCAGTGGGAGGAAGTAGGCGGAATATTTTCCTTTCAACAGGCAGAAGCGCCTTCCTCATTCTGCAAAACTCATTCTGTTTTAATATGAAAAGAATATGAATCATTCATCAAAATGAACAAAAATTATAATCTGCTATAATTTGCCCTCCTGCCCCTTTATGTAAATAACTGCCCTTTTCCTAGTAAACAGATAGTATATTTACAACATCTAAGATGCAGTCACACACACGCTAAATAATCCATTTTCAATCCACTTTCAGTGCACTTTCCAACTGGATTTTACTATGTGAGCAGGAAGAATCCCAGTGTCTGGGCAGGTAACCAACAACCACGTGGTTAATCAAAGCATTCTAATACAAGATTCTAAGTTTTTCATTTATTTGTAAAGGTGATCTTTTATAAGCAGTCCTCTAATTTGAAGAAAAAATTACTATTTCCAGCATCCAGGTCTGGATTTGGAGGGGATGGTTTCCTTGGCTTTCCAAGCTTTTAGTATCAGATATTTGGCAATGAGTATAGCATGCTTGCTGGGAGCAGTCAATGCTTATACTCCTGAAATATAGCCAGTTATTAATTTGTGAATTCCAAGTAACAAAAAAGTAGCAAAACTAACTTTCTTTGCCACGTCTAACCAAAACTTTCCCTTGAAAAGGCTAAATTCAGAGTTTCTTCTTTCATTAAATAACAATATAGAGGAATTATATTAGTAGCAATGTGGCTAAGCATGTTTAAAAAAATAGTCGGCTCAACTGAAACTGAGCAGGTATCTAATCAGAAGGCAGGTGTTAACAGAAGCAGGACAGAGCAGATTTCCAAATCTGATCAGTAGAGACATTATATATATTTTTTCCTCATTTTTTTTTAACATTGTTTATTAGGTTTTATGTTTTACACAATAATAAATGCCTTTAACAATGTACATCTCTTCAAGAACTCTTTTCTATTAACTGTCAGTCCTTACCAATCAATATTGGGAAGGAAGATTGGGTTAACAAGACTATTCATTTACATTCACTTGGTCTTCTAGCCTTATTCGCATAACTGTTTTAAACCTTATTCCAACTATTTAAGTTTTACTTTTAACACACCTACATATATTTTGACATATTTTGATCATACTGTTCAAAGGGACAGTATGAAATATTAAACAAATGAGACAAAGTCCTGATACCTTTTAATTCCCTAGATTTTCCAGTAAAGTACCCTCCCCCATTTCGAATTGGTATTAAACCAAATAGGAGATTTCTGACAACATTGCTTCCATAAGACAATATTGCTACTGAAATCATTGTGGGTAGACCATTTAAGACCTATCTTCACTTGCTTAAAAGAAGCATTCATTATTGACCTAAGAAGAATATCAGCCTCTTTCATGGAAGCACCATTTACCATACCAGGAAACTGGAGGGTTCAGGCTGAAGCCCCGGGGGGGGGGGGACACCAAAGGAGCATCCCAGTTATCCTATCTGTAGATGCAGACTTGCTGCTTTTTTTCTTCTGCCTTTTTGTTGGAAACTGGTATAAACATACTCTATGCAGTTTGGTTATGGGAGAACTGTATTCATACCCCCTATACAGCCATGAACTCACTTAATAGTCAATCTCCTTCTGCAAAAATTAATTAAAGGTGATAGAATAATAAGCACACAGCATTCTTAGAATAATCAGCACACAGCATTCTCCTGCAGAAGTAGTGACTTTTATTACCATTGTCACTCCTATATTATACAGAGTTGAGTAGGGGCAATGTTGATCAAAGGCTCCATTTACCTCTGCCCTCTTTTACTTTGTCTAACCTCCCCCCACTTCAGTATCTCCTTTAGTTTGCACAGAGGACATAATGGTACTATGACTTCTTCCTAGTCAGCAACTAAAGTTAAACAAAAGCCATTTTCAAAGGGTAGTGCAGTGCCTAAACAGCTAAGTGTGCAGAAGTTTGACTGAAATCAATGGGATTAGATGCTTAACTCTGCACTTTAATCCAGTCCATTTCAATGTCAGTTATGTGAACTATACTTTCTCTACGTCGTGCTCTTTGTCATAGGACAAGTCACACATTTTGGTTTCCTCCATCTTTAACTCTGCTTCTGACTCAGTGAGCACCCACAAAATCTCAGGCTGACCTCATTGTCAAAAGTGTTGCATATGTAAACACAGCTAACCAAATTCATCTCAATTACTATCTCAAAGATTGTAAACTGACCTGACATGCCTTTCTGCTGCTGTAGGTGGGTCAGGGTCACAGCTAATACCTGCTCCCTGGGAACCTTTAATTGTAGGTTCTGGGGACATAAATTGGAAATCTCCTAAGCAACACCCCCCTCCCTGAATATCTGGACTGTATGACTCTAAAGGTTTTTAATTACAGATGCTAGGCACTTTACTTTCAGCTTGCTTCCCAATCTCTATATGGATACAAACAAGCTTATGAAATGACATGGCATCATTTGTATGCATCCGTGTTGTGATATATTGGACAGCAATTCAATGCAATGGACAGTAATTCAACACACTGAACTCTGGATTAAAGAAGGACCTCAAAATGCTTTATTATAACAAGAATCCAGTTACATTACTACTTCCTAAAGCATGCCACTTAAATAGGTTTCAGTAAAGCATTTGAAGAAATACACTCAAAAAAACTTTGGAGTCTTTTGATTCCACATTTTGTAAATTTAGACAATTTAAGTTTTCTTTTTTATATGCTTTTTATATTTATAACATACAGTTTTATCAAGTAGGGCTTTATTTCATTTCCCGCCCCTTTGTTTCTACTTCTGAACAGATTAAAAGGTCCTTTCATTTCATGATGTTTTAACCAAAGCCCAGTCTCTGTCCATGAGAATGGTCATGGGCATTTTTCAAACCAAGAACACGTGCCAGGTCACCTGGATACAATGAGTCATGCAGTGAGAGGTGTTTGCAGGTCATTACATAGAACTGTACATACCTGTTTAGCAGTGACTCATCACATCTTAGGAGGGTTTTTTTCCCTTTAAGTAATTGATTGTGTTGACTGAGTAAATAAATTTGCTGATTATATTTGAACATAAACCCATGTGCCAACACATAATGATTTAATTGCTTCACAATAATTACTATTTAGAGTCACCACTTGTGGATAACTACTCAAGAAAGTCACTACAGGTCTTCTGGTTAAAAATGGGGAAAGGTCAAAATCAAAGAAATCTAAATCGGCTAAATTATACCTATGTAATGTCATCCATATAAATCCATATAAAACAAATACAGAATTCGTTATTTTTTTCAAATTAACAGATCAGATTCAGTTCATAAAATGCTTTAAAATGTTCATGGCCAATATTTGTAGAAAAAGAAAGTCCCTTGATGCTTGAGCTGTAGCAGAAGAGTTCTGCATTAAACCAGAGACACCAGCAGCTTTTTTGTACCTTATGATTGGATTCCTTTCCCCCCTTTCTGATGTGTTATTCAGTCTATCTTATGGAAAGCATAATATATAACCTACATACTAGCTTATATACATACTAGCTTATATATACTACATACTAGTTTATATAATCTACATAGATACTAGCTTATATAACCTACATCTTGTGTAACCTACATAGTAGCTTCAGCCCCAAGCTTCTATGTCCTTAAAAAAAAAACAAGATTTCTGAAGACAGAAAGTGGAAGAAAGATATGAGGAAGCAAGGTGTAGTAGACTGTGCCACAGTCCTTAGAATCTATACTTTGTGTTTTAGGTGACAGGAAGATTTAAGATAAACTACTACAACAGAGGGGGCTGCGGTGGCTCAAGCTGTTAAGACGCTGAACTGCAGACCAGAAGGTTGGTAGTTCAGCAGTTTGAGACCCGAGTGCCGCATGACGCGGAGTGAGCTCCCATCTCTGGCCCAGCTCCTGCCAACCTAGCAGTTCGAAAGCAAGAAATTGCAAGTAGATAAATAGGTGCCACTTCAGTGGGAAGGTAGCAGCAGCCTGTGTGCCTCGGCGTCTAGTCATGCTGGCCACATGACCATGGAAACGTCTTCGGACAGCGCTGGCCCTTCAGCTTGGAAACGGAGATGAGCACTGCATCCCTAGAGTCAGATTCGACTGGCTTTCAAGCAAGGGAAACCTTTACCTTTACCTTGTCTTGGCTCTAATTGTATATTGGTACCAAGTAAATTAAGGATAGGATTTCTAATAAGCCACCTGAGATATTCAGCTACATTATCAACAGGAAAAAAAATTAGATGGCAGTAGGACAGCACCCACTGGCTCCAGCATGTGCATCCAGCTAAATGTTCTTTTCACAATCTATTCTAACTGCAAGCCTATCAAATAATATATATGTGGGGGGGATCGCCCTAGATCATTCAACTCAGCTTTGTATTACATCTATTCTTTCCTGCAGTGAAGGAGTCAAAAACACAGAAAAGTAAAAAGAGAGCCAACAATTTCCAGCAATTACCTGGCTAACCCTTGATTTGTAGTTTTACTGCATGAGGATTATCTGTAGGGAGAATTGACCTAGCAGCATGATATGTGCTTTTGCCTGACTAGACTCTATATTAAAAGCTTGCATTTGGCAAGCCAGGCAAAAATAAAAGACAGGCTCAAAAAGCTGAAAAGGGTAGAAATGCATTAGAAATTGCCATTCCATTATGAAGAGTTAGTCAATTTCTTCATCCATTTTGATTTTCAGAACTGAAGGGGTCCCATGGAACCAACAACTCCATCTGTTTCTCTGAATACTTAACCTTTATAGAGGTGTTGCATCCTGCCTTTACCCCGTTCCCACTGATTAGCTGGTTTGTTTTTGTTGTTACCCTTTGAAAAATCTAAAAATAAAGAGTTAAAAAAATAGCTAATAAGTACTAAATGTTGCCACTTAAAAAACATCCACATGCCATCTCTGACCCATTTTCTAAATCAAATTTGCTGATTTGCTACATTTCATTCTAGTGCCTGAAGTTTTACATCATGGAGTTTTTTCTGAGGGAGACCAGCATGTGGAAAGTGTTTAATAGTATTCAAGTCTTCCACAAGTAGAATTATACCGTATACAACTCTGTGGTTGTAAGAGAAAAGAGGCATTAAATGTTTGGGTCCTTGAATGTGTTCACTCTGGTTTAAACTCATCCTAGTCTACAATGTATTCTTTTGTTTTGTTTTTATTTTCGTGTGTGTGTATGCATGCATGTGCATGCACACACCTGGAAGTCATGCCGACCTCTGGTGACTGACCCCTACTGGGGGCCTGGAGGATATTCAGAGAGGTGGCCAAATAAAGCCTGCTATGGCCTCCTGACTGCTGGTATTCCAAGGAGTAAGTAAAGTTTTATTTATGGCTGAAGCCAGCAATTAACATTTAAAACACAACAAAATTGAAGGAAGTCCAAGGAGGTCTCCCATCCAAGTACTTGCCAGAGTCAACCCTGCTTAGCTTCCAAGATCTGATGAGATTGGGCTTGCCTGGGCTATCCAGGTCAGAGCCTCCATGTATTCTTGTATTCCTTAGACCCCCCCCCCCCAAACAAAAGAGTGTACATAAAGGTTGGAAAGTACTGGAGTCGGAGATGCATTGAGGTGAAATCAGCAAGCATTCTTTATTGGAGGTTCAGATGAGCATGTCTGAGCTGGGCTCAGGGGTCTGCTTATATGCATACCTAAACTGCGCTCCCGGCCTCGTCCACACATTCTGATAGGATTACAGTTAATAAAATTAAGTCTCCCCAGGTTATAGGCCCCTATTTGCATCCTGGCTGACTGATAGGTCTAAATTACAATCTGGCCAGTCTACTGTGTTCTAGAGTGAAGCTCTGACTGCGCCTGGCCATGTGCTTGCCCCGGACCACATGACCTGACCGCATGGCCTGATAGCATGGCGGTCACCATTAGAACACAACAAAGGTCATGTCCTCTGTTGATATGAAAAGTCCAATTACTACATCCATATGCAAATCATAGCTTCCATAACCATTAAAAATCACTGGTTATGGTCAATGGTTGCAGTCCAGTGTTTCCTCGAGCATGCAGGATACTTTCATTGGCAGAACACACAACTCCATAAGTATAGGGAAATTATTCTCTTTCCATAGCATCCAGTGATAAAGCCTCCCTTATTGTGCAGGGTATTTTTGTCAGATTATGGTAAAAGGTCCTTGATAAATACATGTCCTTGATAGGCATATGTATTAGCAATGAAGGGAACAAAGCATATACTCTTATATCTCAGATTTATTTCACTGAATTTTTGAGGATGGCTGGAAATATTCTTAACTATGCTAGAAAATAGTCATATTGTTTTAGACTTAAAAAACTGTTATCTTCAAGCTCTCTGTCTTGATATTCATGGTTGAAATGACATCCAAGTATTGTTTTATATTTTGGAAAATTACAATAAATTAACTGCATACAGTTTTAGAGAATTGTCAAGGTTTCCTGATTGCACATAAAAAGACTGATTATGGAACTCTGATTTTCTGTGGATAATATTCACGCTTTCCCAGAAGACCTGGGGGGTTGTTATGTTTTAAGATCGCATTTGAATGATGCTTCTATGGAATGTCAAGGAAACAACCAGGAGGACATTTGAGCAATAAGATTAAATATGCATATTGTTAACTTTAAAGAGTTTGTATTAAAACCTCCAGGGTGTAGATTCTTTAATGGGATATGCTTGCCCTGTTATCCTACACCTTTACAAATTTCTACTTTCATTTTCCTGTAACAGATTACAAGAGCATTTCGTTTCAGCAATATTAGTGTCAGTCTTAGATACTACTCCATGCTATATGCCTTCCACCATGCTAGAAGAAATCCTGAACCACCTATCACTTTTTTGTCTCACCTTGCCTCCGAGGACCTCAGCACAGCATATATGATTCTGTCCCCTCTCATTCTATTTTCCCCTGGCAGGCAGTTCAGGCTGAGAGTGACTAGGCCAAGGTCACTCAGTGATCTTCATGGCTGAGTGGGGATTTGAAACCTCAACTCCTCAGTCTAACAATTGCACAATACTAGCTCTGATCTACTTTCTCCAATGTCCATTTAGCACATGTAAAAACCCGTCATTTTTAACATCCATGAGGCTGAAACTCGGCAAGACACCCTTTGTCTGCTTCCTTAATTGCAATCATAAAATGCAATGCCCTGAGGAAGATTACACACCTCTAAGCCCTTTGATTTCCTGAATTAAATTACTTCCAGCCCCTTATAGTGTACGGCTTCATTCTAAATTCCATGCTGAAAGTGTTTGGTAGCATGAGTATTATACCAAAATAAGAACAGCACTTTCTTTGGGGAAATAGAAGAAGTAAAGGTATTACAGAAGTTGAGAGCAAATCCTATACTACCCTGTAACTTCAGCCATACAGCCACAACACTGCACTGAAGCTGGGCAGAATCTCCCCCGGTACTAAAAATGCAAATCAAAATAGTGCATGTCTAGCATTACATGAATGCCCTTGATACCCATATTCCTGGTGATAGGAAGATATTCAGTTTTTTTGCTGTTACATGTGAGCACAGAAAGAGACATGGCAATAGGAGATATAAAGCCAGCGTGGTGTAGTGGTTAAGTGTGCAGAATCTAATCTGGGAGAACCAGGTTTGATTCCCCACTCCTCCACTTGCACCTGCTGGATGACCTTGGGCAAGCCATAGTTCTGGCACAGCTGCTCTTGAAAAAGAGCAGTTTCTGTCAGAGCTCTCTCAGCCCCACCTACCTCACAGGGTGTCTGTTGTGGGGAGGGGAAGGGAAAGGAGTTTGTAAGCCACTCTGAAACTCCTTTGGGTAGTGAAGGGCGGGGTGTAAATCCAGGGCTATTTTGGGGCAGGAATGCACAGGAATGGAGTTCCGACTGGCTTTTTAGTTGGCCATGCCTACAACCTTCCCCCAGGTTCCCCAGGGGCCATGCAAGCTGATCCAGGGAGGGAAGGCAGTTTAAACTGCCTCTCCTCCTTGGGTTCCCCAAGCGCCCTGCAGTTGCAGGGCACCTGGGGAAGCCGATCTAGAAACTGCCTTCCTTCCCTCAGGTTCCCCATGTGCCCCGCAAGCCACGGGGCATGAGAGGAAGCCGATCCTGGGAGGGAGATGCACTATCAGGGATGTGGCCTAATATGCTAATGAGTTCCTGCTGGGCTTTTTCTACAAAAAAAAGCTCTGTGTAAATCCAATATCTTCTTCTCCTCTTCTCTTCTTCATGCCAGGACTAAAAAAACTCTTGTGAATTAGAGAAATGAACACAGAGACCATTTCACTGTTTGTCATTCTCTGTAACCATCCATGGGCTTTCTATGCTACATGGTTTTAAGGGTGTGATAGAAAATTTCCATTTCCCACCATGAGATGCCTATAAACAGTGTTTATTTTAAAAACTGCACAGCTGCACAGAACACCATTTACTCATGAACTGCACTAGAAATTCAGCTACATATATATTACTTACCAACATGAAAAGACCATTTCTGTTCTCTTTTAGCAAGCTGCAGTTCACACCAATCTATAGAGTTCACACCAAACTACATCAACATCTCAGTAAGGTAATGATCAAAATTCCCAGTTCTGAAAATAATAGTAAAAATAATTAACATTTGGGTAGTTTCCAGATTGTTTTCAAAGACAACCCATAATATTCTAATTTGGGTATGATCAGAGCATGGTTGTGGCCAGATCGTACACATATTTCCTTAACCATTACTAAGTGTGATGTCTGAATGCAGCATGAACTGTCTGGGTGTAGCTGAGTCCAGGATCACAGCTAGCACAGGCACATACTGGCCATGTAAACTATTGAACCAACAAGGATCTCTGCTTAGCCCAGGACTTAAATATCCTGAAGGGGAAGAAGCCCCACCTGTTCCTTGACTTATCCCAGACAGGTCTTGACTGAGAACCGCTCAAGCAAAGCAGTGATCCGACTCAGTGGCAGAAACACCCTCTACCAGCCTGCTCCTTCATCATTGCCAAGCTGCCACCTCACAGCCCCACCATCTCTTCTATTTCTATCACATTGGTCCTGAATTCCCACTCTTCATTCTCCCAACTCTTTTCACAAAGATTATGGATTTTATGAACCACTGCATTCAGATTAAATATGGACATAACTGTGTAGGCAAATGAGTAGGGTGGCTATTCAGGTAATATGGGAACACTGAGAAATTAGTAACTAATGGTTTGCACTTCTTATGTGAAGAAGGAATGTATGAATCTTATGGTGGCGAAGATATTATGCAGGAAGTCACTGGAAATTATTAGAGTCACACATCACCTCAAACTTCCTTTAGGTTCAAATAAAAACAACCACAGTGAAACTTGAGGGCTTGTATATTGATTACTGGCAATTGGTCAAATAAAATCACATTATCTATTGGTGCATTCTCCAGCCCTTTAATTCTGGATATACTTGAACTGCTTTGATTGCTTATTAAAAAGTGCTACGAATCTGCTCACACTTAATAGACCTCAGTATGCACATTTGAATAAAATTAATTTATATGTTACTATGAAGAAACCTAAGTTGATTATCTTGATACTGTGGTTCCTTTGTGCATATAAAGTACCTTTTAATTATCTGAAGTTAGTTTGATGAAATCCTATATCATTATCAGGGAATTCCATCAGGGAATTTGAAGTTTAGCATCCTAATATATTCAGCAACAACCTTTCTTCATTTCAGTAAAAGGGAACTTGAAACTTGTTCAGTTATGTAAAAGAGCAATGATTAATTAAAGTTTACTACCTAACACCTTTTGTAAGAAAGAACAACCTGTAGAAGAAAGAGGAGATGGTAAACTATTTAATAACCTCTTGATAAACAGCAGTCAGTCACAGAGATTTTTGGAAACAACTGTGCTTAATTTAAATAAACAGTGAAGTGGTGCAGACGGGAAGTAAAAATAAAGCAATGCTCCAGAAACTTTATGGGAAAAGTACATAGTCCAAAGCCATCTGTTAGTTCTAAAATATATTTTCATTTTCTTGAACAAGTGGCCTGACTCACATGTGTTCAGTGCAGAGGATATAGTGCAGAGGATACTTCATGTAGCACATAGTTCTCATTGAGGTGGACAACCTATGTCTGGGCTGTTCAGTCTTTGACAGCAGGTGGGCTAATATGACAAAATGTTCCTCCATAAAACACATTTCCTCCACATAGAAATCTGTACTTTAGGGAAATCTGTACTTCTTCTCCATCACTTGCTTCTTTACTGTGTGTAGGAATCAGGATAGGGTTATCCATAAGGTGAGGTGGCAGATGGTGGCAAACCTCCACCCCTTTCACTACCTTGCCATGCCCTTTGTTTCTGACCTGGATCTAGAAGAACTAATGTGTCTTGCCTCTTCACTTCACCAGTCTTCTCAGAACAGCAAGTTATGCATGCCCTGTAGGGCTTCCCAAACTCTCACAAAATTTCTTCCTCTGGTGAGAGTTTGACCATAATCTTGGGTGCCCTGCCCTGACATCATTGCTTGTTTTTTGTTCCCATTCATGTTAGTAACCAAAAGACAATAAATTTCTACATATATCATTGTACATGAACAAATGTCTTGATGTATATAACGTGATGAGTTAGACCAAAGGTGTTTTTTCATTCACAGAGGAGCCACAGAGGAGCTTTCCATTCATGGATCTTTGGATCCAGCCTAACATTTCTAAAATGAAACACTTAAGAATGTAGAGTTATCTACCGAGAGTAATAATATGTCATTCATTTCATATTGTTACTATATAGTGCACAATTAGTCATTGTTCTCAATTTAAGGAGCACTCTTACCAACTAAATTAATGTAGATATTGTATTAAAACATCATCAACCACCTTCTAATGGCATTATATGCACTGTCCAATACATAAGAAAAAAAGTGCCCTGGGTGATGCTATCAAATTCAAGGTAAGCAAATTATATTGTAATGGCATTGCAAAATTAGTATAATTAAAATATGGTACATATATGCATATAATTTATTTGTAACATTTTGGGTCACACTCAAGGTGCTGGTTTTGATCTTTGAGGCCCTAAATGGTCAGGGACCAATGTACTTTTGGGACTGTCTCTTCTGGCATGTCTCCCAGAGAGTACTGCACTTGGGAGAACAAAATTCGCTGGAAATCCCTGGCCCAAAGAGCATCCAGCTGCCCTCCACCAGAGCTAGGGCTTTTTCAGCCCTAGCTCCATCTTGGTGGAACTCTCTACCAAATGACATCAGGGCCCTGTGGGACTTAGTACAGTTCCACAGGGCCTGCAAGGCAGAGATGTTCTGCCAAGCATATGGTTGAGGACAGCAATGGTTTTTAGCAGCAATTGGTGGCATTGTTTGCCTCTCACTCTCCCTCCCCCCTGCTAATGGGGGTCAGAAATTTATGTACTGCGGTGCAATGTAGGTTTTACAACATTATATGATTTTTATATTAATAGATTGTTTTAATACATCCTTTTGTTTTAAACCTGTTGTACACTGCTCTGAGCCTGCTTTGCAGGGAGGGCAGTACAGAAGCCAAATTAATAAATAATAAATAAATAATTGTTGTGGAAATAAGTTTTATTTTTATCTTTGAACATTGTATTAGTTTAATTTATAGCTCTTTCTGCTCAAATAAGGCACCTACATCACAAAATGATAAAATCACACATAACATAAATACATTTTTATTCCCTAAAACCAATACAAAAATCTGTACAAGTAGTAGCTCTTACATCAGTATAAGCAGTAAAAGCAGCATGTCAGGAAAAAAAGGAAACAATGGAGGGAATAGGGGCACCCTCTTTGGGTGCCTATAGAATTGGACCCCCTGGTTCAATCTTTTTGAGACTTGGGGGTTCTTTGGGGGAGTGGCTCCAGCAGCTACACTGCAAATTGATGCCTCTACCTTAAACCCCTGCCCCACCCAGGCCCCTGAATATAACCTAGGAGAGATTTGCCATTGACTACAATGGCCCCATAGGGTATAATGGAACCGAATATATTGGGAATCCCAAATATATTTGAGATTCTCTATTTTGCTGCCAAATACATAGGAGAATCACATTCGGCTGAATATATGCCTGAATAATGCTGACAAGGCCTTATTGGGGCATATGTTCGGCTCAGCTTCCACCGAATGCACACCCCTATGGCAAACTACTTCTGAACATCTCTTTCCATGGAACCACTGTGGGTCAACTGTGACTTGGCACTTCCCATCATTCCTTGTCTCTCTTGGGGCATACAATGAGAAGTACTACTTTGGCCACTTACCAGTATTCCATAATAGCTCACACTGACTTACTTTCACCCTTGCTCTCTACACTGCTCGCTGTTTCAGTTTGCTTCTTTCATGCAGTTTTATATCATTACTAAATTTCACAATTTCCTGTCCTACCTTTCCACCTTGTGAGCTCTTGGGCAACAGAATATCCATTCAGGCCTTCTCACTTGGCTTTGCCAGAAGCCTCAGGTAGAGCTGTTCTATGTGACAGGCTTAAACTCATGTTGCTCTATCCACCTGGTGAGCATAATGATTTTTATAACCTCAGCTTCTCACTTCTTCATATATGTTATTTTTAAACAACAAATATCCAGCCACAAGAACATTGCTTCAAGCTATATTGAAATGGGTTATCTGACATAAGATTAAGAAATTTGAGAGATATCTGACAGAGTAGTTTTTCTTCCAAAAATGAATTTGACATGTAAACATTTTTAAAGCAGTACAGATCTGGAATCCCCTCAAGGTTTCAAAGCAGCTTCATCATTCACACAGTATGAGAGCCTTGCCATTGTTTGATCCCACAGCAGGGGTAGGATGTTGTGTTTATGTACAATAAGACAATGTGAAGTAGGTACCCAAGTATCTTAAAAGGGTACACAAATGTCTGGAGCGCAATTGCTCATGGACCATTTCAACCACTTTCAGAGGAGACTACCAATCTTAAAATTAATTGCCCACTCCACACACATATTAAAAAATACAAAAACAAAAACCAATTAATTGCCCACTCCCACACACACCCTTAGCAGTGGCCACCATTTTTTTAATGCTATTGCCCATGAATTTGCTGGAACATAAACATGGTCTGAGTCTTTGATTATATTAGAGTGGTACTTTTTAAGCTTGAAGTTGCTTTTAAAAATGCTTCCAGAGCTGTGTGCCAGATACACCTAGAGCTATTGGGGGGGGGGGGGGGGTTAGGAACAAGCCAGGATTGGGTATCTTTTACCTCTTCTTCTAGGCTAATTTCAAATGTTGACATGTATGCAATTTTAAAATTGTTGTATGACGTTTGCTGGCATTCAGACCTACACAGCCAAACTGAATGTCAAGCTGGGAACTGTATGAGAGCTTGCAGCTTTCTATTGCTAACGTCTTGACTAATTCATAATAGCTCTAAACGAAACAGGGTTCCTTTTGATTTCAAAGCAGTTAGGAACAAGAATGTATGGCCAATTCTTTTCAGCAATAGAAACAAAAGCATAGTTCAAAGACTGAGAGCTTTTTCACCCCTAGGCAAGTTGGAATACTATAAGGAAGCTGCAAACTCACAAGCATTCTGGCAGACATTTTGAAATAGTCTGCTTAAGGACTGACTCAAAGGTTTTGGCTTAATATATTTAATGAATGAATGGTTAGCATACAGTAAAAGCACTTCTCAAAACTTTTCTCTGTAGCCATGGAAATATATTTTCTGCATAAACTAAATGTTGCTACCGTTTTTAACCCATAAGAGAATGGAAGAATGGTGTGTTCTTCACCTTCTTCCCTTATTATTTACAACCAGTGCATATTGCTTTGATGAGCTGCATTTACTCTTTTGCAGAGGAATGATTGAATAGAACTGGAAGATTGTAGGTGGTCTCAGAAGTGGACAACCACACCAAACCCTGTGCAGTTAAGGCTCCCCCCTCAATGATTTTCCAGAGTCTTCCTATCATTATTTTTCTGTGAGGAACAGAACAAATTTGAAAGCCTAATTCTGACTCAGTTGTCTCCATGCTTCACCCCTTCCATTTCACTACTTCTACTATACATTTACTTGCTGCCTTTCCCACATTAGAATACGGACATGCCATAAATATCATATTTTTATCATGGCCTTCTCAAAAGGGTTCAGGCATATGTATTATTCTCCTCTTTTCTGTTATTCTCACAACAACCATATGAGGGAGATTAGACTGTCTGTTCATGGCTGGTTTAACAGATGATAGACATGCTGTGATCCTCCTTTAGATAGTGGAGTGAACCAAAAGAGGATGCTGAAAGCTCCACTTGAACAAGAAGAAGAAAGTGGGGAAATGTGTTTCTGTATGAATGATGCTACTGCATTGAGTCTTGAGAGACCTTTACTCTGGGATGAGTGAGAGTACTCTATTCCACTTAGTTGTCTGAACAGGCACTTCCAAAGGAGAAAATGTTGTTGCCCCACAGTATCTTTGTTTGTTTTTGTTTTGTTTTTTTAAATAATTTTTAATTGCTTTTCTATAAAACTACTTTTTTTTCTTTCTCTCTCTCTCTCTCTCCCCCCCTTTCTTTTTTGCCTTATGACATACTTCTGTGATGCCAGGGAGTGTGACATATGCAAATGAGTTGTGCTAATGAGTTATGCTAATGAGCTCCTTTTTCTAAGAAATGACCCCTGGAGAGGTGATAGATGGTGATGACCAGATTCTTTCCCAGTCCCTGTCTGTTAAAGTGGTGGCACAGTTGGTTTGCCAAAGATCTTGGTAACTTACTGGATGCTTGATTTATGCCAAAATTAACTCTCTATAGACTATAGATATGAATCTCTTGAAGGATGGTCAGTCTGATTTCAATAGTCATTCAAAAAGGGTAAGAGGTCTAGCCAAATTCGAGTATGCTCTTAAGGTATCAATGAGGTGCTTAACCTGGAGGGATTTAAACCAGGGAAGTGAGCAATTGTGTTTATTTTCTATGTGATTTTTAGATACAATGGCATTACCCTGAATTATATTACATGAATTTAGTGAGAGATTTTTGCCAGAGTTTCAAGGACGAAAGGGGAATTGCCATGGAAATAGTATGAAATAAAAATTTTGGAAAGATAAAAGTTTTGATAATCTGTATCCTTTCTATCCAGGTTGACATTGACAGGCTCCGGTGAAAAGGTAAGTCCTTAATTAGTTTATTAATTGATTTAAAAATAGATTAAAGATGTCTGTTATGTGTAATAGAATGTCTATTTCCAAATAACGCCAAGATTTCGTCACCCAATAGTATTTAAACTTACTCTCAATAAAAGCCCATTGAGAATCAGATAAAATAATGGGATAAAGTTGAATTTTTGTAGAATTGTGAAGGACTTGCACACGAGACAAGTGAGTTGGAAGGACAAGAACTCAAGTCTGCCCCTGGCAGTGAGCGGTTTATTTTTAAACATACACAGACTTACACGCCACACCCTCATGTTGCTGCGTCAGCGTTCAGTAGACAAAGGTCAATCAACAATCATGGAATCCACATAGGGGATAAGGAGGAGATGAGACAACTGTCTCAAGAGCCACTGTTTGCAGTAGGGCTTATCAGCCAGCCAGCTTCAGGAGGACAATGCTCATTGTGTAGCAGGGAGGGGGGAGAAGCATAGACTTTGACCTGGCTAGCATCCCAGTCTCAGATCTTCCCTACAGAATTGACCTTAAGTCCTGAAATGTGGCCAAAGGAATTCAGTAGCTTCTCTAGTTCTGGTAAAGTGGTATCTGGGCATGTAGCAAGAAAAGCTATATCATCCGCGAAGATGCTGATTTTGAGTTGTTGTTTCCCTACTGGGATACCCTGGACACCTTGGCAGTGAAATTATTTAACACCAAAGTCATCCCTCATCTTTTATATGGAGTCGAAGTTTGGGGTTGGAAGGAGGATGTTTTGGTTAACTTGGAGGTAATCCAGAATCAATTTATAAGGTGAATTTTAGCCTTGCCCAGAGGCATTCCCACTTCTTTGATGAGGGCTGAATTGGGATTTCCCTCTCTTAAGGGCTGGGAACATTTGATGGTTATAAAATATTGGAAAAAGAACATATAACAGAGCTCCAACTCCATAAGCCATCAATCAGACAACACACACTTTGACAAAGACCCTACGTGCTCTAACTTTATCAATACCATCATCCAAAGATATACCATCCCAGATGACCTCCTTAGGACATTAGCTGAGAACACGCAACTTAGGAACTGGATATATGACGCTGATGCATTGATTGATCGTGCCCTAATTCTGAAATCCAGTGGCTCCCTGGTGTAAATTCTGTAAATTGGACCATCGCGGGTCGAGATACTTAGTCAACATCTCTAAAACTTACCTCAGAGTTCCCTTTACAGCCCTACGATTTCAATCTATGCAAACAGCACTTTTGGCTGGTTGCTATTCCCATACTCCAAAAGAGGACTGTCTCTGCATATGTGGCTTGTCAGTGGTGGGGGACCTTCCTCACTACGTGCTTTACTGTCCATTATATAGTATCCCAAGAGAGAAATTTCTAGCAGGAATCCTATCGGCTATGCAAACATACACAGAAACTGAGAAGGTTACATTCCTGCTTTCAGATAATGATGCATATGTATCTTATAGCGTTTCCTTGTTTGCTTTAGCAGCATCCAAAATTAGATCTAAGGGGCTGGTTACCTGACTAAATCTGTCTTAGTCTTTTTATTAGCACGATTTGTAGTCAATTTTAATCTGATTCTAATGGTGGCAATTTTTATTATTGCTATGGTGTTTTTTTGTATTTTGTAATAGCCAATGGCTTAATATAATAAATTTACTTGTACTGGGGTGAAGCCGTATTGCTTGAGCTAAAGGCTCAATGGCTATGGCAAAAAGTAGTGGCAACAGCAGATATCCTTGTCGTGTACCTCTAGATAAGTTAAAGATTGTAGAGATAGAGCCATTGATCCTAATTGATATAAAGTACATATTGCTCTTCTGATCTAGGTAATTGATATAAAGTACATATTGCTCTTCTGAAATTAGAAACAAAATCCATATTTTCTAAGACCAATTCCAAATGGTGTGGTTCCACTTTATCAAAAACTTTCTGTATATTGATAGAGAGGATGAATAAGGAGTCAATTTGGTGATGATGGCAATATTGGTATTAGATTCAAAAAAAATTCTAGTGTTGTTGGATATGTCCCTGTTTGGGATAAATCCCATCTGATCTGGATGAATTGGGGATTCAATAATTTTATTTAGCTTGACTGCTAACATCACTGCATAAATTTTATAGTCTGTGTTAAGTAAAGATATGGGATGATAAGAGCTTGGATCAGCATGATCCCTCTCTTTTTTTGGTATTACAATTATTTTGCAAGGTTCCAGGTTTGGGGCATGATGTCTTCAAGCACAATCTGGTTACATGTAGTTGCTAAGTGTCCAACTAGAAGGAAACTATATTTTTTATAAAATTTGGCCATAAAACCATCACATCCTGGTGATTTGGGTTTTTTTAAACATTTTAATGGTATGTTGTATTTCTTGGGGTATATTAGGAGCATCCAACAGTTCTTTATGTTGAGACGTAAGGTATTTATGCATGGGGTGTTTTGATAAGAATTGTTTAATGTCATATGTCTGAGTAGTGCTCAAATTGTTCTCATCAAGCATATTACTCTCAACCCATGAGTGATTGGACCATAGTCAAATGCTAATTTATGCTGACAGAAACAAATTACTAATAGAAACAGAAACCAATAAATAATCAATCCTGGTGTGAATATTATATTTAGGGAAGAAATAGGTAAATTCCTTCTCAGTAGCATGTCTAGCTCTCCAGATGTCACATAAATTATAATGCTTAAAGAATGTCTGTAATTGAATAGGTGTAGAACTTTTTGTTTTAGCAAACCTTGATGCTTTAGAACATGGGTGGGACCTATCTAGAATAGAATCTGATATGTAATAAAAATCCCCTCCTATGACAAACAGTCCTTCACTAAAAGAGTCCAGCTTATCAAATGTGTCTGTAAGAAAAGCAAGTTGTCCGTTGTTGGGTGTGTAGACTGATACAAGGGTCAGAGGCTTCCCATTAAGAGTACCCTTTATAAATAGAAATCTGCATTGGGAGTCTCCACTTTTTCAGTATTAAACCTTAAGGCTTTACTAAATAAGATTGCTATTCCTCTGGCTTTTGAAGTCCCATAAGCTTGAGTTTTAATTTTTGAGTTTTAAAAACTATAGATTGTTTGTTAATCAAATGGGTTTCTTAAAGAAAGATGACCTCAGGTTTCTGACTCAGTAGGGCTGAGGCTATCCTCTTTCCCTTGATAATGTTGTTCAACCCCCTAAAGTTAAGGAATATAAATTTTAATATATGCATCATGATATATTAATATCAAATGGCAAGATAAGGCATAGAGTAATCAGAATTAGATCATAGAAAGGATGGAGTTGATTAAGATCTAAAAAACAGTTCATTAGGTTCCAGAGGTCTGTCTCAGGTAAGAATAAATTCATTAACATTAATGCAGTGCAATCAATTGAACCAAATATTTCAAAGCACACAATGAATAAAATCAGAATAACCACAATGCTAGTAGCAGTCTTACAGGTAATAGGTGGTATTGTGTCCCATTGGGCAGTGAATTCTACCCATAGGATTAAGAACAAAACACATGAAGAAACTCTGAAAAACTGATCTTATCTGCATGCATAGAAATTTAAACAGAGAGTTAACACTAAAAACAACCACTGAAGTGAACTAAACCTGCACAGAACTAGTAACTGAGTTCTGCAGTCCCTTTCTCTTAGGGATCTTCCTTTCATAGTGGTTACACTAGAAAGTCAATAGAGGGGGCTAGAACTTAAGAATGCTTCCCCCACCCCCGCTCTTGAAGAGGATTAAATCAGAAAGAAAAAATATTGACCCTTCTGCTCTGTGGTATCACAATTTAAAAGTAGATAAACAACAAAAATATATATATTAAGGATTAAGCGAAAGAAAAGCTTCAATTACCTACTATCAGTTTGGACTCATCAACCTGTACAGCTATAACAATGGAATTAAAGAATTATTAAAAAGAAAAGGTTTGTTTGGTAGGTTGAAGTGATGTTCAGTGATCATGTTTCTTAGCTGCTTTGCCCCAGCAGTTGAGTGACTGCGGGCGTCTTTGATCTTCTTGTTGTGGGATAACTTGTGAATTTAAGTATTTTAGGAGCTGCAGTCCCAAGTCCAAGTCAAAAGCATGGAAAACAGTACCTTTGTGGACTACTTGATTTTTGTAGGATGCCACCCATTTATATTTCAGCTTGGCATTTTGAAGAGTTGAGGTGATTGGTTTCATGATCTTACGTTTCATTAAGATTTTCAGAGATAAGTCCTGCAGGACCATTATCTTGTTATTTTGAGAAAGCAAATCACCTTGAGTACTTGCCTGGGATAAGATGGCAGATTTGGTGTGAGTGCTGATGAACTTCTCAATGATATCCCGGGGTTGGTCACGTTAGTTTTGTTTAAGAGGGCCCATCCTGTAAGCCCAGTCAATTAGTGGAGCAACCCCATTATCAAGATTAAGAGCAGTTGCTAACCATGTAGTGAGAAACGAACAGAGGTCAGTGTTTTCTTCTGCCTGTTCAGGAAAACCCTGAAACTTTAGGTTGCTGGCGTGGAGCTGGGTTTCAAGCATGAGGATTTTCTGAACAAGTATCACACATTGTCTTGGATTGCTAGACCCACTTTCATAGCAATGACTGCTGTCTGAGTCACCTTATTTAGGGACTGTTTCAATTCAGCGAGTTGAGAGGTAATTGGTCGTAATAAATCAGTAAAGGTAGAAGCCATATTGCGCTCGAGATCCTGTAGGGAGGAAAAGAACTCTTGGCGCATGACAGAGAGGCCTTCATTGGCTTGATTAGCTTCATCCGCTGCCATTTTGTCTCGAGTATGGGCTTGATCTCCTGGGGGAGTTTTAGGCTGTTGACTCAGAAAAAAAGCTGATACCAATTTTGAAGTCAGCATCAAATTTCTGCCTTTGTTCCCAGATGTTTTGCCCATTATATAGAAGGATGATTTGTTGGGTAGGAGGGCCAAATTTGATGAAGCAAGGGGTTTTTTGGAGGAGCTCACCAGGCATCAATGTCTGTCGGCTGCAATGTCATGCCCCCTCCAGAATGCACCTAGGGCAAGGTTGCTCACTTATTTGAAATCCCCCTTTCTTTGTGAGAGCCAGTTTGGTGTAGTGGTTAGGAGTCCAGACTCTAATCTGGGAGAACAGTGTTTGATTCCCCACTCCTCCAAATGCAGCTGCTGGGGTGACCTTCCGTCAGTCATAAGTTCTTTCAGAGCTGTTCTCTCAAGGACAGTTCTTGGGAGACTTCTCTCAGCCCCACCTACCTCACAGGGTGTCTTTTGTGGAGAGGGGGAGGAAAAGGAGATTGTAAGCTGCTCTGAGACTCCTTCAAGTAGTGAAGGGTCAGGTATAAATCCAATCTTCTCCTCCTCCTTTTCTCTCTTCGAAATCTCCCTCCAAACCAGACTGCACAATCACCTGGAGGAGTCAGTACCAGTGTTTGCGTGAATCAACTTTTTAAATTTCTTACTTCAAATATTATACCTCCTTGGAGGAGAAGTTGCCACCTCACTGCTGTAAAATACCTGCCAAGGAAGTTTTGCTGTTATCCTCCCTTCCTTTGGCATCCACCCTGAGGAACCACAGCAAGCTTTGTGCATGAGGACTTTGTAATGGAATGGTAATTAGAGACTCAACCTGTCACTTCTCAGCTGTTGATTCAGCTGCAATTGAAATGTTAGACATACTACATATTTTATATCCCTTAGCATGGGATAGTGCTCATTTCCCAGAATCTGCCTCTGGGATTCTACCAATGCAGTCCCACTAGCTTTATGGCATAATCTCATGATGCCAAATATTGCTCTGAACATAGCATTTATTGCTTGCACGTTACAAGCATCCTCTGACAGAAAAAGCTACCTTGTCCATAGGTTTGTGTTTTTTTGCAAAATCAAAACCTGAGTGTCCCATTCATAATGTAAGCAATGTGAATGTAATTTTTCTTTAAAAAAATGCTAATGTGATTATTAAAATTATAATATTCAAATAGTGATAAAGTATTAGACATTGATATTAGCCCATGTCAACATGACTGCATACAATTGTGCATAAGCCAGTGTCACCTTTTCAGAAGCTGAGTCTCTAGTAGGGTTGCTATGTCCCTTTGACCTGCCAGCGGGGAATGGGGGGGAAGAAAGCTGAAATTAAATGTGATGTGCCTATGTGACCTAGAAGTGATGTAAGCACATCGGGGACATGGGTGGGGAGCAATGTTCTGTTTTGGGGGCAAAACTCTATGGTAGAATCACTTTCTACCATGGAGTTTTGCCCAAAACCAAAGCGTTGCCTACCCGATGTAACTGACATGCTTACATCACTTCCGGGTCACATAGGCATGTCACATTTATTTCCAGCTTCTTGCCAGTTTTTTTTGGGGGGGGGGTAATTGGGGGGTGAAAGGAGTGCCTGAAACCAGGAGACCCCTGCCCGCACGGGGGGGAGGGGGGGAGTCTGGCATCTCTAGCCTCTAGGGATATATAGTCCATATGAAGCCTTTAATTAATAGAATGTTTTTTGTCAAAATAAAACTGACAATAGGAAGAATATGATCAAAAACAAAATAGATTTTCTAATGAAACTGTTACTGGTTTCATCAGTCATTATTCAGGCCAGGCCATGCATCTCTACCTCATTTCCACCCATTCCTGACTCAGCATACCAAAGAGTAATTCACAAACTGTCATGCCACATATCCTTGAATGTGTAGTATATATTTGAATAGTTAATCCACAAACCCTGGGATTCCCTGGGCATGTCATCTCTGCTGGTGAGTCATAGTCCACTGGCCTTGTGAGACCGGTCCATTTAGGTGTAACTGAACTATGATGCAGAGTCATGTCAGTGAGGCACGTGAAGCTGTCTGAAGGTGAACAATTGGATATGTCTGCGTGCTGAGGTAAAGCAGATGTACACTTCCCACCACCCTTTGGCTAAAAATAAGACACAAAGGAACCATATTACATCTTTTATGAACTACCAGCCTGTTTTATTTGTGTGTTGTTGTTTGTGTTGCTCCTGGGCCCTCTCTCTGTCAATCAATCTGGTGCTTTTAATAGCTGCTGCTGTTCTGATTCTGACTCTTAACAATAGCCAAGCCCAGCAGCCAGTGTCTCTGCAACCAGGAAGCCTTCCCAGTAGTTTTACAGTGTGCTTTTGTAGGATGTATTTCTTGAGTTCATGTATTCTGAATAATGGATGTGTCCCCAAAATATTGTGACATCAAATTATCCATACAGAGATTTACTGGGCCCAAGAAGCAAACATTACTCATATACAGTTGAATCTGTTTGTGTTAGGACATGTATATTTCTTGAATGAAAGAATGAAATATTATGGTTAGCATTTGGTTTCCTTTTCCCCAAAAGATGTAGTTTGTACACCAGTTCATATAGCCTGTCCATATGTGGCTTATATCTTGGTTTTTTCTAGGCCTGACTGCTTGAAAAAAGAAGAACATGACAAAAGGAAAAATCTGCGTCATTCACAATCAAAAGGCATGATTTTGCATGTCATCGCTGAAAGCTCATTTGTGACTCAGCATTTGCAGTAACATGAACAATCATGGTTTATACTCAAAATCAAAGATTCAGATACATATATTGCATGCAGGGCTTAGAAGAAAAGATTGTGGCTCACAGCAAAAAGAACCTGTCATTTCAGCTCATGAAATATCTCAGCTACAATGGAAACAACCCATCCTTTGATATGTATTTACATGAAGAAGAAAAGTTCTCGTTTTTAAATCCGTGGTTTCCAATTAAGTTGAGTCAGTGGGCACTTTTGAATTTTGAGAATAGATAGTGGCCACCACCAAATAATAGCTGCCATGGGGAATGTGGCCAAACACAAAATGTTGGGAGGTTCCTAGATAAATATGCTCTAATGATTGAGATGCTTCTGAATAGCTGCTCAGTGAAGAGACAACGATGTTTTCCCCTGAACTTTTCCAAATCTATTCCTACTCCATTAAAGTTGAGGAAAGCCAGGACTGGATCTTTGCTTTAGGGGAAAGATGGGCTCGGGAAGAAGGAAGGGAGAACTAGGTAACACAGCAGCAGGCATCATAGTAGCCATATCTGGGGATTGTGATAAGTATATTGACAGCATATCAAATTTGCCAGATTTGTAGGATTCCTTTACACAAAATGGCTGTTTTATAAGACCACTTTAAATCACAGCTGTCTATTGGCTACTTGTGCTATAAATAATTAATATGCATTGGCACATCATGTATTCTATCTCCACAAAGCCAGAAAACATTACAGTTTTGTGGTGGGAATTGATTCCAATGTTGCCAGGCAACCAGCAGAGGATCAAGGGAAATGGGGACAGTGTGATATCACTTTTCAGGAAAATCTGGAACTGATGTCACACCTCTAGGAATCACCATAGATTTTCCAGTGATTCCTAGAAAGCACAAACATGACTTTGAGATTTTCCCCAGAGCTGACATGACACCATCAGCCAAGTGGGCATTTAATTTTTTTTCTCTCCTTCTGCTGCTCCAAGTGGCAGTGGGAAACAAGTGGTATTGACGGGGGAACCCTTGCCCCCACTGGGTGGCTGGCAATCCTAATTGATACAGTGAACTGAGCCACATAAATAGTTCAATATATGCTGCAACCACCATGTGGATGGAATTTCAAGTAGCTGCTACAGGTGATGACCATTTCAAGCAACATATAGCTCATCTGTGTATGTGGATTCTAGAATGAAGAGACTGACAGAAAAATCATGAGGTCATGAGCCTTATCGCATGATGTATCTCTGATAAAGGCCAGTTCACATGAACTGTGGCTCACCTGAGTAGGTAGATTCTAGACTGAAGGGATGGAGAGACAAAATACAAGGTCACCTGCTTCATCACATGATATATTTATTGCTGGATCATGCCACTTCAGACTCTATGCAGGGTACTGAATATTGAAATATTCCTTTGTTTGAAAATCTGTCATTCTAAACCTATTTGCTGTGGAAAGGCTTAGCTACATTTTCTGCAAGTTTTGTGTTTTTAGAGAAGTTTTTATGTGAGAGGATTTAATTCTCTACCTGTAGTTTAAAGTGATACAGTCAGACGACAGATACATCAGAAGCAGATGTTGGTTGTATATTTTGTCTCTCAGTCTATGTTCTCTCTCTCTCTTTTATAATTTTAATTTTATATGGGGTACAGAAAAAGAAATGGGGTGTGAGGGGGAAGGAAAAGTAAAAATAAGGCACTTTTAAACAAATATTAAAGACAATATAAATGTGAATGAATTAATAAGTTTTGGTAAATCATTATAACATTATAACACTACCAATAACACTGTTTTCCTAAAATGTCCTATGTTCTGCCCTTAGACCATGGTGGGAAAAAAATCCATAAGAATGCAATCCATGCGTTTATAGCCATAAATATGTATTTCAACCAGACATCATGAAATGTAATAAAACGCACCTTACTTTCAAAATCTTTTATGAGGTAAAGGCTCTCACAGTGTGTGAACTGTGTAGTTTTTTACAGCTAATCCTCCATATTTATGCTTCTTCTATTAATTTGCTTATGTATATAATACAGTCTTCCAAAGTTCTACCAGAACCACCATTTTCTTGCTTGTAAAGTTATTTGAGAAGGGAGGATATATTTTGATGCTATCTTTTGATGAAGGTGAAGCAAAGGACTGTAAAATACATCACACAGGGTGGGGTAAGATTATAGGGCTGATTAAAAACTACATGTTGACTGGCACAATCCCTTCACTGAGAGATTACATAAAATTCTCCTCTTGAGTGACACAAGTCCATGTCTAGCAGTCAGCTTTGTCATTTTTTCAAAGCCACACCTCTGTTGAAGGTTGCACAGCTAGGTCGATTGCCCTCATTTTTGGCAACGCTTTCATTTCAGTCCTGGATTATTTGTTAGATTTCAGATGACTTCTCCTATCTAAGAACTCTGCTGTCTTAGAAGGATAAATGATGTTCTATAAGGACTTGTAAATATTTTCAAGCACCGTAAATGTACCACAGCACAGAAGCATTTTGCATTCAGATTTCAGGAACTAATGAATGGGACTGGATCTAGCCAGTTTTGAGATCAGTCTGTCTATTCTCCACTTTACTAGAGACACCATTATATATGGCTTTTGTCCATGCAATTCCCATGATCTTCAGTAGATACTTTTTTCATAATCAAAGGCAATCCCTTTCTTTTTCACTAGTGGAAAAGCTGGTTGGATTCAACCCATTATTTCCAAACTGGACTCTGAGAACATGGATTAGGTAAATAAAGGTAAAGGTAAAGGTTTCTCTTGCTCAAAAGCTAGTCGAAGGAGCGGTGCTCATCTCTGTTTCCAAGCCGAAGAGCCAGCGCTGTCCAAAGATGTTTCCATGGTCATGTGGCCAGCATGACTAGACACCGAGGAGTACGGAACACTGTTAGCTTCCCTCCGAAGTGGTACCTATTTATCTACTTGCAATTTTTTGCTTTCGAACTGCTAGGTTGGCAGGAGCTGGGACCAGAGACGGGAGCTCACTTCGTCATGTGGCACTTGGGTCTCAAACTGCTGAACTACCAAACTTCTGGTCTGCAATTCAGCATCTTAACCACTGAGCCACCTGCTTATACATACCTTAGATATAAGAGAAGGCCAAAAAAAAATTAACAGACATCTGAGTTAGGGCTGGGTTGTTTGCGAGAGTTTACTATGCCTGAAGAATTATATCCATATTATGAATAGTCAAATATTAGTTATTTGACAATTTCACATATGGAATAGTAACTACCCTTCAGTTTCTCACATACTTTTTGTCTATACACTCAAATAGTATTAATATAGGCTAGAAAATCAGCTGTTTTCAGCTGAAAGCATATTCTGGCTGAGGACAGACTCATATTCTGCCACGTCTCCGCGGTGCGGCAGAATAAGGTGGGGGGAATTGCCCCCGTGGTGCGGCGTTCGCACGCTGCTGGAAGGAAGCCACCCACAGCGTTCAGACTGTGGGTGGCTTCCTACGGCGGCGTGTGAACGCCGCGCAGCTCCCCCTCCCGGCACGCGTTCACACCCGCCAGAGGCGGGTGGAACACACGCCGCAGCAGCTGGAGCACCACTTTTAAGTGGTGCTCGGCTGCTGCAGGAGGAGTGCAGTGCCGGACGTGATGCGTCCGGGCCGCCTCCTCGGGGCAGATGCGGCCGTCTAAACGGCCGCTCTGCCTCCACTTTTGAAGCGGAGGCAGAGCAGCCCGGACTGCCAGTCTGTCCTCGGCCTCTATCTAAACAGTTTTACAACACAGAGGCTATAAATGGACTGCGTATTCAAATATCACACAAGAAAACTCTCTGAGACATACTACACCCCAAGACAGAATAGATTCTCTGTTTCATATGGCAAAAAAGCTAGTGATTGGCAGTGTCTGACATACTCCTAGAATCTACATAACCATCAGAATTAGTTAGCTATGTTACTGGGACTATCATTCAAGTAAATTTGGCTCCTTTGTCTTTTCCATCTTGTCTTCCCTTCTCCAAGGGTTTTATGCCAATCCTAAGAATGTGTACTCTGAAGTCATTCCTACTGACTTCATAGGATTGCTGCCTTAACTACTTTCATAAGTTGCATCCTTGTTCTTTACCATGCTTCTTCCTCTGAAAAGCACTTTTTCAGCCAAAGCCTGAAAATCACTGTACTGAGTCTACACCTCATAGAACTCCTTGCAATGGGCTTGTGGCTCATATGTTGGTCCTAGGCCAGGAACAGTTTTAAAGATCATTGTTGTAAAACAGTACCTTGAACTGAACTCAGACACAAACTGGCAGCCAATATAGTTGATTTAGGACAGGTGATATATATTCCCATCAGTTAGCATGTGAAATAACTAGACTGCCATATTCTGGACCAGCTGCAGTTTTGGGACTGTCTTCAAGGGCAGTCCAATGTAGACTGCATTAGAGTAATCCAACCACAGGGTTGCAAAAGGATGGATCAGTGTGGCCAGATTGGTAGAGTCTGAGAAAGCAAATGGTTGGTGAATTAGATGTAGAAGGTACCTTGACTACTATACCAACCTTCCCAAACAGCAAGTCTGGGTCCATGAGCATCCACAAGCTCTTAACCTGCTCTTCCGATGTCATCTCCACTTTATCCCCTAGAAGTGGACCTGAGTCCTCTAAAACAAGTTCTTTATAGCAAGGTATTATGGCTGTCTTTTGCAAAAGCTGCTACAAAATTTATCCCCATACCTGCAATACTCAGGATAACTCTGCTTATTGTCTTCTGACAAACAGTGGATGGAATTGCCCGTGGCTAGTAGATAGATTAATGAGGATTGTGAAATACTTACTAAAATCTTTTCACATGACACTCCATGAGGATGTTGATGATGTATACCAGGGTGTGTCTATAGCATGATGCCAATACACCTTACAATCATCACACGTGGTGTGTAATTATTAACCTAGCAAGTCCTTCCAGTTCATAACTGGGTAACTCTTTATATCTTTGTTGCGTATTATCATCACCTTGAATCAACTATCCAATGAAGTTCATCTCTTGATGTGATGTGGAGAGGCTGAGTAGCAGCTGGGCTGCTAAGTAAGATGGATCGTAATTATTTCATGACAGCCCTTAAAAAGAAAATGTTCATGTGCAGGATATGAATGTGGCCCTCAGCTGTGTTACAACCAGATCTACAGAGCCAATAAAATTAAGGTGAACTAAGGTCACCTGTGGATTAAAGCATGATGGTTCATAACTCTAAGGATTTGTCGACACTATAATTTACAATAAGGTGACATCTCTGCAACTTATTTTCAGCCTTGGATTTGATTACATAAACAGAAGGAAGATTCAGACTTGAAAAAAAGGAGGCAGAGTTATGTGCAGAGATTACACTTCAAAGCCACCACAAGAAGGGAACAGTGAACAAAGAAGTCACAAACATTTCCCTTATAGGGTTGCCAACAGAGGCTTAATGGGCCAAAATGGACAGCTGAAGGTTTTCGTAGGACAGAGGTACATATCATCCCCTAGAAAATAACATCTCATTAAGCCTCTGTTAAAGAGGCATGATTTTTCCCCCTTGAGGTAGTTGGCAACCCTGATTCACAGAATCCAATCTGAATATGAAGTTAGTTATTCGGTAAAGAAAAAACAACCTGATTCAGGTCAGGCTGTCCAATGAGTTGCTAGCTGCTTGAAATACAATTGTGTAAGTACCGCTCAGTATATCAACTGGGAACCAACCAGCATATTCTGAGATTGGAATTCTTTATCTATAATTTAGCCTTGAAAAGTAGTTGCAAGGTGAGGTTATATGGACTGGAGCTTAATCACTGGGAAAGGACAGGTATAGCACTGCTCAGCCTCCTGTCCCATTTGCTAGAATGAAAATTGGCCTCTCTTGATAGGGGCCAATGCACACATAATATGGATACCTAACCAAAGCTAAAAGTAGCCAGAAGCATTTTAAATTGTTGGGACAACAATGACACAGAGTTAAGCCCCCTCCTTCGGCTGTAATCCACATTGCCCTTCCCTAACTTCTGAGGCTGATTTTTAGGCCCAAATAGAATACTGAGGATTTAATCATGAAATTCCAATTTCATGTGTAGTTTAGCTCTGAGGTGGTGTCTGGGCTATACCACTGCAGACAGCAGGTGAAGGCTTACAAGTATGGACCTTCAGGCAAAAAAAAAAAGCCTTCACATAGAAGACAGTAAAATTGTCTTCTCCCTGCCATGCAAAGGTGAAAGTAAGCTGGTATGGTCTTATACAAAGTACCAGTAAGAAAATGGCCAAAGAGGTATCACCCATCCTCTGCTTCAAGCACTGCAAAAAAGACAATGCTACAAAAATTAAGTTACTGTCTCCTCCTACTGCCATACCAGAAATTGTACTTGCAGAGAATTCAGGTTTGTAAAGCCCCACCTGCAGCAGAAGTGTTACAGCCCAGACACAGGCATATCCCTTCTGTAAGACTTAGGCTTATGGGTTGTGTTTTGTACAAATATGTGGCAAGTTCCACATGGTTTAGAGCAGTTTAACCATATCATCTCAAACTCTCTATTAGGTAAGATTGCTAGTCGATGGCCAGCACACAGTGGGAGGTAGGGGTTAGGGATATGGAGGGCACTATTGGCATCAAGGTGTGACATCACTTCTGGGGACAGAAGTAAAAGCATTCCATTCTAGGAGTTTCCTGTGATGTCTAGAGTGATGTCCCCTGGAAATGTCATCACACAGTTTCACAGATGCTAATTTTTTAACTTAATTTTCCTGCCACTGGCTAACAGAGCAGCAGAATATAGTAGGGGTTGCCAAGAGAGTAGTATTCCCTACTATTGGGAAACAAAATTTGTAATGATATAATTACCATCCCTTACACTCACACAACTGGCATACCATGTTAAATTTGTGTCCATACGATTTTCATTAATTCAGCCAGATGAGATTGGTGAACAGAATATTAGATAGCTGACAATAAGATTAAAATCCTCGTCAGCCATGAATTTACTGGGCAACTGTGACATATCACAGCCTCTCCACTTCAGATCCCCAATTTTTAAGTTAAACCAGGCCCATAGCCATGGGAGCCTGGGGGTGATGACACCCCCTCTTGAATGTGGACCTTCTTTACTACCTTCTCATGGGTTTGGAGAAGCTGATCTGGCCCTGCCTTCTTGTTCCACCCATGGCAGAGACCTTAGTGATGGCCAGTAGAGTGGGTTAGAGAAAAGACTAGAACATTCCAGCCCTTTCCTCTTTTCTACGTATCAAATTTGACATACATAATAATAATATATTAAATAACAGTCAAAAATTACTACCTGGGGTGCTTGTTCATCAAGTGAATAAGCCCAGTCTTCTGTGCTTTTTGTCTATGTCCTTCTAAACATGAAAAAGTATAAGAAGTTAAAATAGCCTTGAAACTGTTTTGCCAGTACTGATATTGCAGAGCTCTTACGCAAGTGGAATACTTAAAGCATTCCAAAGTCACATAAAGGAAGGTGACTTTATTGTGCAACTGTCTTTGACATGGCTAACTATAGTCTACTATTATCTTGATATTTTTCCCCTTAAATCCAGATAATCTAGTCTCATCTGTTCCTTAAACAGAGCCTAGAGGAACTCAAAACATAATAGTAACCCAATATTCAAAATTTACTACCTGTTCATGTAAATACAGCTTGTTCTGTTAAAATGTTTTAAGGATCAGTGGTGGGTTAAGAAAGAAATTAGCTATAACTACAGTAATCCACTTTCAATGCACTTTCCAACTGGATTTTGCCAGTTCACACAGTAAAATCCAGTTGGAAAGTGCACTGAAAAGTGGATTATTTACTGCGTGTGAATGCCTTATTTCTGAATTCTGTGGACTGACAACATCCCCAACAGATAGTGAGAATCCTTTGGTAATTCTTTTAAAAAATTCTCCAAAGAGTAAGGTTTTCTATCAATAAGACTTTCCATATGAGTAGTGCAAATCTATTGTGTTATTTAACTTTCCTAATAAATATTTTCAAGCTCACAAATCCTGTGTGTGTTATTTGGCTTCATCACCTTTCTTCAGTAAACTGATAGCTGTGTGATGGAGCCCCTGTTTCCAGGACCTGTTGGTCCAAAGATCACAGCAGGACACACAAAAGATGAACATATGTAAGGTAGGAAAAACAGCATCTGTAAAGCATTCATCTTTTAAAAAAAACTTCATTACAACTCATTCAGAAATAGTTCAAGGACCCTAGGACATGTGAGGTGCCTATACCTGAATAAATAAATTATATGTAATATACTGTCCAATATGCTACTGTTTTCAGCTGCCCAATATTCAGAAGAGCAATTAATCTATATTTGATGGAACTCATTCTTTATTCTAAATTATTAATAACAGAAAGCATTTCTTTCAACAAAATCTAAGTACTTCAGTCATTCAGGATGAAAAAAGCCAGGACTGAACACATTAACAGTAATAGCACTTTCATTTGATTAAAAACACAGTAAACTCAACTGTACTCTCTTTGCTTTGCTCAGGATTTTATACTAGTCATCCATACACTCACCAAATGCTTTAAAGATTTTTTACTTTAGTAAGCAAGATTAAAGAAATTTTGCTCACTAGTATGTGTTCCATCTTGCAGCTCTACAGCACTACAAACTGAGCAACATGAAAGGTCATCTTTAAAATCCAAACTAAAATCAAAATGTTGCAGAATGGGTTGCCATGTATGGATTGACTAATCACAATGGTGCAGTGGTTAAGTGTGTGGACTCTAATCTGGGACAACCAGGTTTGGTTCCCCACTCCTCCACTTGTAGCTGCTGGATGATGTTGGGCAAGCCATAGTTCTGTCAGAGCTGTTCTTGAAAGAGCCATTCTCTCAGAGCTTTCTCAGCTCCACCTATTTGACATGGTGTCTGTTGTGG
This sequence comes from Lepidodactylus listeri, assembly GCA_029233225.1. Classification (NCBI taxonomy): domain Eukaryota; kingdom Metazoa; phylum Chordata; class Lepidosauria; order Squamata; family Gekkonidae; genus Lepidodactylus; species Lepidodactylus listeri. The sequence continues at coordinate 54,961,247 of JARCFY010000009.1, read as the reverse complement.
GGAAGGGAAGGGAAAGGAGTTTGTAAGCCCCTCTGAGTGAAGGGTGGGGTATAAATCCAATCTCCTCTTCTTTCTGCATGCTGCTATGTGGAGCAAAGCACCTTCCCCACCATCCCCTCAAGGGTTAACGTGAATGGTGATGGGCCTGTACTGACCTGCAGGTGTTGCTAATTGGATTTTTGGCCTGAAAGCTTCTCATCATCTTCAAGACCAAAGAAGGAAGCTGGTTAATTAACTTCTCATGGGACCTGTGATCTGCGATGGGAGGGGGGACTGGGAGAGGTGATATAATCTTCCAGAGGTTTTTCTTGGAGACCCATTCTGATTGGATGTCATCATTGCTTGATTTGATGGGCCAAAAATTATAACTTGAACTGTGGTCAGGGAAGAAGGAAGCTAGCTGAGATTTTCATGGACTGTGGGCCAAAACTATGTCCTGCTGTTGCTAGAAACGTAGGCAACACTATTTGAGGCCTTTGTAATGAAATTAAGGTTGGTGCTACCTAATGCAGCTTTTGACATTGGTAGGTAGTTGAAGCTAGCTTTATTATTGTTTATTCTGTATGATTTTTGAGTAATGTGTTGGCACTTGGCAATAACTATTTTTCTTTCTTAATATCTTTGAATAAACTTAATATTATTTTATAAACAACAGCCTGGTCCTTGTGTGCACCTGCCCTGGGAAGCCTTGGGGTCCAACCTAACATTTCCTTGACATCTATATATCTAATTCCCAAGGCACCCCCTGCGTGTGAATATCTAAATCCGCTCGGGGGGCACCTGGAGGGCAGGGAGATTTTTCTGCACATGTGGGGGACTCCCCACGTGTGCAGAAAAATCTTAAAACTTTAAAAAACGTTTAGGGAATATTTAAATTCCCTCAAAAGTTAAAGAGCATTTCGCGTGCACGTGCAGGGAATGCCCTGGGAACTCTGCGGCAGCCTGGCGGCTGAGAGCTTCTCGGGCCCACCACAGGAGCTGGGGGATGGGAAGGGAAATCGATGGCCCAAGCTCGGGCCCGCCACAGAAGCTGGGGGGAGGGAAATCGGTGGCCCAAGCTCAGGCCCACCACAGAAGCTGGGGGAGGGAAATCGGCAGCCTGAGCTTGGGCCCACTGCAGAAGCCGGGCGGGGAGGGAAATTGGCAGCCCGAGCTTGGGCCTGCCACAGGAGCCGGGGGGTGGGGAGTCCGGGGGAGGAAGGTTTACCTGAGTCTGCTTCCTCCTCCACATGGAGCCCCTCCCCCCCCAAGAGTACCGTAGGTCCCGCCTCTTGTGCTACTATAAGTGCACATGTGGGCTTCTGAATTATGTAATGCAGCTGACAGTAATTCTACATTTGACTGCATTTTAATTACTACAGCATTAATTCTAATGACCTATATGGTCATTTTTATACGGTTAGCCTAGGTAGCCCAGGCTAACCTGATCTCTTCAGATCTCAGAAGCTAAGCAGGGTTGGCTTAGTATTTGGATGGGAGAATACCAGGTCATACCAAAGAATACTAGGTCATGACAAAGAGACAGGAAACCACTTCTGAATGTCTCCTGCCATGAGAACCCTATGGGGTTGTCATACATCAGCTGAGTCTTTATGGCACTTTCCACCATATGGACAAGTGGCATAAACTCCAAACTCTATCCTCTCAAGGAAGCAGATCAAATATATTTGCATATATGTTTGGGTGGATCCAGCCACGTTGCTTAGCAAAGTCTGCAGCCTTTCTGTCCTAAGAAGTTGTACCTCCAACTTAAGTGGCTGCTAGGGCTTCAAATTTTGCTGAGCAGAGCAGCTAGATCCACCCCACTGACATGTTTCACTCAGCACTAAAGTATTCTGTTTAACAGACTGGTGTTTTCAAATTGTTGAGTTTTATTTTGTTTTCTTGTTAGGGCTGGAGTTGCACAAAGGACCAGGGAAGGCCAAAAACAAGCAGTGTATATACTTGTGCGTTAGGGTTGCCAGCCTCCTGAGGACACCTGGAGACCTCCCACTATTACCATTTATCTCCAGGCAACCAAGATCAGTTCCCCTGGAGAAAATGGCTGCTTTGGAGGGTGGACTCTGTGTGGCATTATACCCTGCCAAGGTCCCTCCCCTTCCCAAACCCTTCCCTGCCCAGCCTCCGCCCCCTAAATTTCCAGGTATTTCCCAACCCAGAGCTGGCAACCCTGTTGGGCAATAATAACAGGGTAATAAAAGCCATGATAAAAGGATGCTGACATAACATTTTACTCTCTGACTCCTGAAAGCTGATCCTATGAAGCTACCTTATAATGAATCAGACCATTGGTCCACCCCAGTTATATTGTCTAGTCAGACTGGCAGTGGCTCTCTAGGGTCTCAAATGTGTGTCATCCTTGTGCGGCCAGAGAGAGGACAGGGTCTCAGGCAAGGTGTTTCACATCACATACTACCAGATCCAATTATGAACAATGCTTATTAAAATCTAATATATTATTCAAATTAACATTCACTATTACTAAAAATCTTGTTAAAATTAGTCTTGGCTTGAAGATACTCAGCGGTAACAATACACAAGGAATCCTTTGAAAGAATTGAAATTCCTTCCAATGGTAACAGTAGTATTGGAGTCAGGGCCTTGGAAAAGATTAACTTTTTCTCAGACTTCAGATTTGTTAAAGAGCTCTCCTTTAATCCCTGAATTTGGGTCAGGAAAAGCCCTTGTGCCTCCCTTTGTATGTTGCTTTAAATGCTGTTCCCTATGCAACAATTAATATCCGTGAAGGATATTGTCATGCATGAAGTATTCCTCAAGCTATGAATTCATCTGGAATGTCTATGATTCCCCCCCCCCCCCAAGTTATGTCCACATTGTTCCCATCATTGTCTAAATGCTGATACTGTGAAATAGCCTCATTTTCTATGCTGCATCAGCACATGGATTTGGGATAAAGGATGAAAACTGGTATCTTGCCACCATCAGTGAGAAAAAAACAACAGCCATTGTGAGAGCATTTATGCTTAAGCAGATCTATCACTGTGGAGATACGACAGTAGTAAATCTAATATTTTCTCTCTGGGTAGCAATAGCAAACATCTTGAAGTGATAACTGATATCCTCACCAATTCTTTTTATTTGTGCCCATGCTCTCAAGGGTACAATCAGATTTCTGAAAACAACAAAACAAAACAAAACCTCCTTTCCTGTTTCCTGTTAGCCTTGTTTTGATTACTAAGGTCATTCAGTTCTCTGATTCCAAAAGCTGTATTATTGTTTCACTCTGCTTCTTCATCTATATTTATTAAACTGCTTCCTCTTTTTCTAAATGTAAGTAGCTGGTAAAAACTGACCCTGTGCAAAGAATTCTGCCCTAATGTGGTGATCTTCTTGTACATCAGGGAGGTTTTCTGTTTGTGAAGACCCATATAGGAGACTGCTATACAGAGAAGGAAAGACCCTTTTCAGAAATGTGTCGTCCTTCGTACTTAGATGCTGCTCTGAATGTGTATGTGATGGGGACAGAGAAGAGAAGTGGGCCTACTGAGCTATATGCAATGCCAAAAGGTTGCAGTGCTATAAGAGTGGACCAGTTGTTGCTTCTTATCCTAAATACTCCATTTACTAATGAAATAGGATTGGGGCTTAAGAGATCTAACCAAACACTAATAGTAAAGACTGATTCCAATGCCTGGTTATAAATCCCTACATGCAAGTGACTGCACATTGTTTCCTATCATATTATCTCAGGATTAATAACCTTTTTTACAGACAGAGCAGGATCACCAGCTCATCCACGAGATGCAGGATCCTGTGCCACTCTCTGTGTATAACTTTTTAACTGAGCCTATGCATGTGTAAATCATATGAATGAACAGCAATCCCAGTTCTTTCAGCATGAACTGATGACAGCATGGACTTATCCTGCACATGTATCATTAATCTGTGTCTAGGTTCAGTTCAAAAGCTTTGCCAAGTACATGGAGGCAAGACCAGCCAGTGAGATCCCTTTCACACAGACCCCCACTACATACATTCTGTCTATACAATAGCCCTTATTTTAGACATCCTTAAGTGTGTGCAATGAATGAGAATTTGAGAGAAGGATCATAGTGGCAAACTGCTCCAACCTGCATGTATTCATTGGAACATATGGTTAAAGCCTGGTATTTTTCAGATTTGTATTTTGAGAAAGGCATAAATACTGGTATTTAGTGTATTCAGATACCCTGTAACCATTTCAGTATTTTTTTTGGGGGGGGGGGATTCTGGAATTATCTGGGTTCCATTATTTCCTATGGGGGACCTTTTTCTACGGGGGCTGAAGTGATTATTTATCAACCAAATGGCACCAGACCTGCAGAGGACCTAGTGCGGCCTGTCTATTAAAGACCCCCCTCCCAAGTTTCAAGTGAACTGAACCAATGGGTACAATTATATAGGCCTTTGAACAAACTGCTCACAGCCATCCTACTTGTCTCTATTGTTTCCTATGGGGGCAGGATTCAAAGAAGCCAGTAGCCAAACACACAAGGCAAGCACTGGCCAAAAGTTTCCAGCTGCAATCAGAACCAACAATCCCAACAAAATTAACATTGACCCAGAGAATCTCACAGAACCATATGCCAGTGTGGCAAGCCCAAGAGAACCAACATCAAATGCAGAGAATCCAAGCCGAACAACATCTGTGTTTTTAAAAATATTGAAACCCTCATCTCCAGTTAATTGTTATTAAAACCTAACCCTAATTTTTAAAAAACCAACAGGAACACCCCAAAACTTGACAAAACCTGTCCCCCAAAAAACACACCATGGAAAGATCTTCAAAACAACTGTAAAACCAGACCATAAGAATGCAAAAAGATAAACTTTTTAAAAGAGTAACATGAACCCCCTCCCTCAAAGCACAAAACCTTTAAAATTTTAAAAAGCATTTTATAAACAGGGAAAATACAAATGCAGTTAAAAATTCTAAAATGAGCCCAAGAGAAGACAACCCCACCATTTTAAGAAACAGCACAGAACAAAACCAAAGAAAACTACTTTTAAAAAACCAGAAAGAGGGGAGGCTCCCCCCCAAGTACAAGTCCCCTCCCCAGAAAAACAAAAAACAAAAAAAGCTTTGAAATAATATTTGATACAATCAAATCAGAAAACCATCACTGGTGGGGGAAAGAGCTTGGTGGGCCCGGCAGCTGGGAGCTGCACAGGCCTCGCCGTCACTGGCAGGGGGTAGGGGGAAGAGCTGGGCAGGGGAGAAGGCTCACCTGCTGTAGCTTCCTCCTCTGCATGGAGCTCCCCCTACGCAAGTATCGCTGGTTCCCCCTTCTTGTCTATACATATTTCCAATAGATCTATCTAGGTTAGCGGCAGAGCTTGCTGACACAATACCGCTCATTCTCCACCACCACTACCCTGTGAATTCATTGTATGTACTGAGGAAGTCTGAAAAAGGCTTAGTATACTGTGTACAAAAAGACTTTTGCTAACCAAGTGTATATGTGGGCTTGTTTACATAATTCTCTGCATTAGAAAAGCAGCCAGGGTTGGACAACTGTACCTAACACAACCAATGGATCCAAAAAGATGAATGTACCATCAAGTTGCAAATGACTCGTGGCAGACTCAAACTGTGGGGTGTTCAAGGCAAAAGACAAGCAGAGGTGCCTTCCTCTGCAAAGGAACCCCAATCTTCCCTAGTGGTCTCCCATCCAAACAGGCTGACCCTGTTCAGTTCCCAAGTTCTGATGAGCTAAGGCTAAACTGGGGTATTTGGGCAGCTAACCATCAAAATAAAATACTGAAGACATCTACGACAATGGATTTCTAAAATAATTTGGTGAAACACTCAGAGATTTTTAGTAGTTCAGGGTGGCATTAACCAAACTGGACCATCCTTCTTGTGATTACTTTGATAATTTATAAAACATTTTGGTCATTATTTCTGTCAGGTTCCTTTTCAAAAAGCAAAGTTTTCAAAACACTAACAAAAAGGATTATAGGTCTAGAATGTTTAGATTTGTTCTTGTCCTTTGGATCAGGTTTATGTTTTATTTTTAACTTCCTTTTCTGTAATTTTGTATGCTTCATCCACAGAATCTTTTAGCCCAGTTTTACTTCTGCTAATTTCTCAGTGTTCAAGAAAGTTTTATATTTATAAAGAGTTAGTACTTCTTCAAGGTGTGTCATTGAATTTTACAGAGCAGGGAACCCATTTAATCCTATTGTCCCTTCATCCTTGTTCCTCTCCCAGTATGAGATGACCTTCCACAGGCTGACGATTTTAGCAGACAGTTATGAGGTATGCTCACTCCACAATGTCTTGATCAGATGTCTCTATAAATAATTCTGCCTTTCTGCTTCTCCAGTTCAGTAACTCAGGCCTCCAGATACCATAGAAACCTCTGTCACTGCAACCTTTGCTCTGTGCTTGCACACTTTTGGGCAACAGGGCATGTAACACACTTTTTCATCTGCCAAGACGTAGAGAATCAATTTTAATGTCCCTATATAAAATGCCTAGTGAAGCAGAAGGGTATTATATACCATCAGCTACAGTGTGCGGCTAAAAGGTTTGAAGGATAAGTCTACGGCTGGAGGGAAGGGCCTAAATTCCATTTCTAATCAGTTATCGTTGTGACAGTAATTGTAAGGCTGCTGTGAGAAAATGAAAATAAAAATGGCATCGTCCTCCTACTTCTAAACAAAGAAACGTAAGTCCATGCGAAAGACAGAAAGATAGCTGATTTGAATATGAGCTTGGATTTACCAGCAGCAGACAAAAAGGTTTAGAGATTATATGTCCACTGCTGTTATCCAGTATACATATAAGTAAGGTACTTGCAGCACAGCAGGTTACCATATTCTTTTTCACATAGAAGAGCACTTCCTAACCTTGCACTCTCACCTTAGGGTTATCAACATCAAGGTTGGGACAGTAGAAGTACCCCTGTGTATGCATGTGCAGGTCCTCCATATCCATATACTTCATGTTTTTCTAGTTCTTAAGAACTAATTTCAGAACTCTGAAACTAATAATACTGAACACACCCCCAGATGACAGGTGCTACAGAGGAAGCAATTTTTCACCAAGTAGTAGTTGTAAAAAGCATCTCTGCTATGACAGTGTGACCCTCAGTTTGGACATAGACACAAACTGTGGGTTTTTATGTCTCTGGGCTTGGAATACTCTCTCTCTGGCCAGACAGGAAGGAAATCCTGCCTGGATTTCTGGAAAATGTGGGAGTTTCTTTCCCACAAAACAAAGATCCTATCCTGGCTTTCTTCTGCCTCCTAGATGTAGGAAGAAGAAGAAGAAGAGCTGGTTTTATACCCTGCTGTTCACTACCTGAAGTAGTTTCGGAGCGGCTTACAATCTCCTTCTCTTCCTCTCCCCACAACAGACACCCTGAAAGGTAGATGAGGCTGAGAGTGCTCTGAGATAACTGTGACTGACATAAGGTCACCCAGCTGGCTGCATGTGGATGAGTGGAGAATCAAATCCAGTTCTCCAGATTAATCACCAAACCACAGCTGGTTTAAGAAGCGCATAATCTCGCTTTTACAGGGATTAACCATTTGGAAGCGACTGCAAATGACTTGGAACCTCCCAACATTTTGTCATTGGTCCCACACCTCTGGCAACCATTTTGAGATTGGCCCCACCCACTTGAAAGCCATTTTGTGGTGGCACCCACTACCCTCTTGCAAAGTTCCAAAAGTGCTCACAGGTCAACAAGTTTGTGGAGTCCTGATCTAGGCCCTTAGCCTTGTTTGTTGCAACCTGTTTCATATAATGCCACTGTCAGCCTTGAGCCTCCTGAATCTGTATGGACTTCCACCTGAAGCTAGAGCAAGAACTGTAGATCCTTCCTGACCGATAAACATAGGCAAATGTAATGCATAAGAGCTCAAAAATGAAATATAGGCCATTTGAGCATAATACAAACCCATTAAAGATGGGGCCTTCATCTTATATCATTTCCTCCTTTTAACAGAACTGTAATATCTCAGAGTTAGTTCTGGAAGAACTAAGTGAAGTAAAGACTGGCAAATGCTCAAAGCTTTGCATAAACTGTTCTTACAACCTATTTACATGTGTTCCAGAATCAAAGATCTTCAGCACTTCAGAAACACCTAAAATAAACAAATGTTGGTGTGAATAACTGTTTCCATCACAATCCATCTGTTCTCAAGATTTAAACAGATTATTCTGCAACCAAAGAAGTTTAAATACATTTCTTTTGAAGCATTCATGGAGTGAAAGGCTTGTGTGCATGTAGCACTGGGGGAAAGAATTTCAGCATACAAGGATTCAGAATTCAAGTAGGACATCAAATATCTTTAAAGTTACACAGAAAGCATATTACACAGTATATTTCACACTACCAGATATGTTTCTTATGGGATTATTAACTTGCTAATATTTGTAAAATGACTTTTCAGAAGTTAAAACAGATGGTATGAACAACAGGTAACTGTATACCGTACATGGTATTTAGAGTTTATTTCTCTGAGAACAAATGCCTCCCAAGACATTTGGCACAGCATAAATTTCTATAGTATTTACCATAAAGATCTACGGAATTCCTAGAGCACTGCAGGAGGCAGGGCTGTGAAATAACTTCTGGATTTTCATCTGGAAATGATGTCACAGCATCAATTAGATTGTTTTCCAGAGCACCACTGTTGGGAATCTCCCAAGGGTTGCCAGCAGTGGGCTGGCAGAAGTTTGAATGCAGAAGATTTATTGGGGGGGGGGATCACAAAGCACTGAGGGCAATTTTCAGAAAACTTGATTGGATGGAAAGGCAGCATAAAAATGTTATAAATAAACAAACAAGCATACCTCCAAGAATCCAGAGATGACTCCTCTCAAAAATATCCATAGTAACTAGTAAAATATCAGCTAAAGGTTACTGTTCAAAAGATATCACAATGTTTGCTTGACCGCATCCCAAATAAATAAGTAATTGCACACTAGAAATCTATATTTGCAAGCATTACATGCAATATCAGTCCTCAGTTTGGCTCCATGGATTTCAGAAAGGTTGTAAAAAGAATGGATTGTCTTTATGATACACAACATAAATATTTTTTTCCAATCCAATGGCATAGCAGAAAGTGTATTTTGAAGAAATCTGGTTTGGGAACATAGATATCTAGCTTAAGGTAAATTTACAAATTCATCAGCTAGACATGTTCTGGGATTTCCATACAGGAAACTTAACCCCAAGCACATGTGGACCCAATTCAGATTGCACACAGAAAGAGGGCTTATGCTATTTTCTTAACCAGAGCTAGTGCCAGAGAGTCAGCAGCAGTAGGTCCACTATGAAACTAATGCATCTTAAGCTTCTGGGTGCCTAATCCTGGAGGGGCCCTGACACAATTTTTTTTTTAATGAGTGAATTTATCAGCAAAATTAATGCCGTTTTTTAAAGTGTTTATTATTAAAATAAGACTATTTTAGTGACCAAATCATAAGCCAATAGGTTGAAATACTTAATATTGACCTTAGAATATGCTCTAATACCTGTTTCATATGGCCTCAAAATGTACCTATAATTGATCAAACATCAAAAGTTTCTTAGGTGCTTGTAGCACTCAAACTCCCAGCTGTATGGGCTCACTGAGCTCGCCAAAATCTATTCACAGCATACATTTTGGCAGCTGGATCCTCAAATCCTTTGTTGGTACATGGCTTAATAGTTCTACAGCACAGCCCTTAGCCAATCAAAACCATAAAAAGACATCTGAATTCTCAGTTCAGGCTGCACTAGTCTCACTTGTGGATTTTAACACCAAAAATTAGATTTTCACCTAATAAGATCATAAGAACATAAGAGAAGCCAATGTTGGATCAAGCCAATGGCCCATCCAGTCCAACCCTCTGTCACACAGTGGCCAAAAACATCAGGTGCCATCAGGAGGTCCACCAGTGGGGCCAGGACACTAGAAGCCCTCCCGATGTTGCCCCCTCCCAAGCACCAAGAACACAGTGCATCACTTGCCCCAGACGGAGAGTTCCTATCTATACTTTGTGGCTAATAGCCACTGATGGACCTCTGCTCCATATGTTTCTCTAATTCTCTCTTGAAGCCATCCATGCTTGTAGCTGCTGCCACCTCCCGTGGCAGTGAATTCCATGTGTTAATCACTCTTTGGGTGAAGAAGTACTTCCTTTTATCCATTCTAACCCGACTGCTCAGCAATTCATGGAGTGCCCACGAGTTCTTGTATTGTGAGAAAGGGAGAAAAGTACCTCTTTCCCTACCTGCTCTATCCTATGCATAATCTTATAAACCTCGATCATGTCACCCCTCAGCCATTGTTTCTCCAAGCTAAAGAGTCCCAAGTGCTTTAACCTTTCTTCATAGGGAAAGTGTTCCAACCCTTTTATCATTCTAGTTGCCCTTTTCTGCACTTTTTCCAATGCTGTAATATCTTTTTTGAGGTGTGGTGACCAGAACTGTACACAGTACTCCAAATGAGGTTGCACCACCAATTTATACAGGGGCATTATGATACTGGCTGATTTGTTTTAATTCCCTTCCTAATAATCCCCAGCACAGCACTGGGCCTTTTTATTGCGGTCACACACTGTCTCAACATTTTCATTGAGTTATCTACGATGACTCCAAGATCTCTCTTTTGGTCAGTCTCTTCCAGTTCAGACCCCATCAACGTGTATTTATAGTTAGGATTTTTGGCTTCAATGTGCATCACTTTGCACCTGGCTACATTGAACCCCATTTGCCATGTTGACGCCCACTCGCCCATCCTCGATAGATCCCTTTGGAGTGCCTCACAATCCTCCCTGGTTCTCACCACCCTGAACAACTTTGTGTCATCTGCAAATTTTGCCACTTCACTGCTTACTCCCAACTCCAAATCATTAATAAACAAGTTAAATAGCATCGAACTGAGTACTGAGCCCTGCGGTACCCCACTGCTTACCACCTTCCACTGTGAAAATTGCCCATTTATACTCACTCCCTATTTCCTTTTAATTAGGCAGTTTTTGATCCACAAAAGGACTTGTACTTTTACCCCATGACTATTGAGCTTACTTAGGTGCCTTTGATGAGGAACTTTATCAAAAGCTTTCTGGAAGTCAAGGTAAACAACATCTATTGGGTCCCCCTTGTCCACATGTTTGTTCACTCCCTCAAAGAACACTAACAGGTTAGTGAGACAAGATCTTCCTTTACAGAACTCATGCTGAGTCTTCCTCAATAGTTTTTGTTCATCAGTGTACCTACTAATTCTTTCCTTAATAACAGTTTCCACCAACTTACCCGATATTGACATCAGACTGACTGGCCTGTAATTTCCTGGATCTCCTCTGAAACCCTTTTTAAAGATGGGAGTGACATTAGCTACCCTCCAGTCCTCAGGAATGGAGGTAGATTTTAATTAAAGGTTACATATTTTTGTCAGGAGATCCACAAGTTCATATTTGAGTTCTTTCAGAACTCTCGGGTTTATGCCATCTGGGCCTGGTGATTTATCAGTTTTTAAGTTGTCTTTATCTGCCCCCTCTAATGACCTTCTACTAGAGAATGAACCAATTCTTTTCCCTGAGCACTGATGTTGGGTGGTGTGATTTTTGTTTCTCCGAATTTTCTTTTTCTTCATTTTTTTATTATATCTTTGCTAGGCTTTAGTGTTAAAGATGTGGTGATCTGCCATGGAACAACCCCATTGAAGAAGATAACAGCAGTTACCCAGACCTTGTTGCTGGTGGGAATGGGCTCACTGTATGGCCCATTTTCAAGGGTTCCACCCACCCCACCACTCTGTTCTCTGTCATATGGGCCTTGATTTTTTTGTGAGGGCAACAAGGCCCTTTGGACCTTGTTGGATGTTGCCCTATTATTGCTGGTTGAGAAGAGGTGCCCAACAACAGTTCCAAGCTTCAGGGTCCCAAAGAGGTAGGTCCAGCACTGAGTCAGTACTTGTCACAGTGAGCAGGGCAAATAGTGGCTCCCTGAAGCCCAGGGCTATTTCAGACTAGGAGAACAGAACCAGAGGAGAGGCTTAAGTTCCCAGTCCATGTGTGCCATGATCCTAACCTGAATTTGGACCACCCATCATTGTGAATTAAGTTCCTAGCATACAAGTCCCAGACCACATCTGTCAATACTCCACATGTCCACCACATGGACTTTCTAAGTGTTAATGGGCTCCAGTTGCTGAATATTGTGGTACTGCATTCAGTCACCTCCTGGATTTTCCTGTCTGGGCAGAAAAATCCAAGAAGTAAATTATTACAATATCAGCATATCCAACAATGTGTGGATCCTGTTGCAGTATACTGGATTTGAACAGTAACAGGAGACACAGGGTCACCTACATAATGCTTAATGTTGAAAAGCAGACTGCTTTTCTTTCAGTACTTTTATTACAACTTCTCCTGCCAAAGGAAGACATCCAGGTTCTTTTGAAATTGAGAGACAAAAGAATAAAGAAACATTATTGTTACCAGCTTGCATTTCACCTGTTTTGTATGTGATAACTGTGATAACTGTACCATCCAGCAAATTGGTGCAGAAACCTGGGGAAAAACACAAATGAGGAACATTTGACCCCAAGACCATATTTGGGCTTCTGATGATTGATGCATCTGTCTTCAGGAGGAACCAAAGATGGCTAAAAGTCTTGAGCCAGTGATGGATGAAACAGCTGTAAATGCAGATATATCTACATCAGATACAGAGGAGAGACTCTTAAGATGCAACAAATAAAACCTGCAGCAGGGCAATGAGACAGTGAAGTGACAAAGAAGATCTGAGACAGCTGGAATACTGATAAGTAGTGATTTCAAATAAGTTTTTAATTATACAGTTTGGATCACAAACTTCAGTGCCCCAGATTGCTCCCATCCAAGTCAAGAAGTTTGGCCTAAAAGATTATCCCTGGGTCAGGCTGTAATTTAAGAATTTTTTACTCCTTCTTACCCTTCCACTTACTTGACTACTGAGGTGGTAGGGAGAAAGGTCTCTCATTTCCCCTTTCTTTCCCTTTCATGGGGCCTTGCATGCTACATAGACAGCATAAAAGGCAAATGCAGTTATTTATCATATGGCAGAATTACACAGAGGAAGCATATAATAATATAAAATATGTAACCAAGTAAATACATTGAGTATGCAGACTGATTGGGCAGTCCCCCTAAATACTAATATCTAAATTTTCAGTCCACTCAATCACAGCTGTGGAGAGTTCAAAGAGTTCCATCACATCACCCTGAAAAGCACAACACTCACATTCCTGCGGTAGATGGAAAATAGTTTCTGCACCACAATAGTGCTGCACCACAATCACATTCAGGTCTTGGTATTTTGCCCCATTCAAACAATAGGTCTGCACAATTGCCAAAGCCTGTTCATATTTTCAGGGGTCCTTTCGAGCAGGAGCTCGGGGGGAGCACAGCTCCAGGAGTTGGTGCCAGCCCCCCCCCCTCGCGGGGGAATGCCTGCTTGTGTCATGGCTGCAGCAAAATGACCCCGTCCCCTGGAAAGGTCCTTGTTCCTCCGACCAGCCTTCTGAAGGCTTCAGCCACCACTGAAGCTATCCTCCCAGAATGGTGGTATTTCTGAGGCCTGGATTAGTAGTGGTCCCCTCTCTGCCAGCTTCTTTCTTTCTTTCTTTCTTTCTTTCTTTCTCTCTCTCTCTCTCTCTCTCTCTCTCTCTCTCTCTCTCTCTCTTCTTTCTTTCTTGCCTTCTGACATACTTCTGGTAATGTCAGGGGGTGTGGCATATGCAAATAAGTTATGCTGATGAATTATGCTAATGAGCTCCTGCACCTCTTTTTCTACGAAATGACCTGTACATATTTTATTAACCGTCTTCCATACTTTACATGGCAAGTGAAATCCTGTGGGCCTTTTATTGGTGTTTATTAGGTTATGGACATCGGATGGAACTGATTGCATCCATGTTCGCTACCACTCATTCCCTAATAGACTGAAATTTTGTGATTGCAGGATTTGTGCAAATCTTAGGCTGTGATCACACACACTAAATAATCCACTTTCAGTCCACTTTCTACGCACTTTTAAACTGGATTTTGCCAGTTCACACAATAAAAATCCAGTTGGAAAGTGCATTGAAAGTGGATTATTGAGCATGTGTGATCGCAGCCTTATTGCTGGGTGTTGGGATCTTAGTCTGGATGAGCCCACACCAGCCATGTCTTTGTGGATGGGAAACTATCTGTTTCCAGTGATCTTTCTATATTCACAAAGAAGAGCATCTTGTTTTCAGAGAGGTGAGGGCGGGGGTGGATGTGGCACAACGTGGGTAGCCAATAGGTTGGAATGGGTTTAATACATCCACTGATGGTTCTTATTGTTGTGTTGAGTTGGAACTTAAGTTTGTAGACATGGGACCTGTTGAGCTACACTGAAGTGCTTTATTCTGCAGTACTATACGCCAACCCCAAAGCTGAGCATCTAAGTGTTGTAGCAGGCACACCCCAAGTTGTACCACATAATTTTTGGAGAATGTTGTTTCATGTGCATATTTTCACTGCTACACTGGTAAAATGATGTTTGTAGATTAAGGTCCTGTCCAGGGTAATACCAAGGTACTTAGTCAGCCAAAATCTTGAGGTCTCTAGTGAGTATTTCCTCAGTCCTTTTAACTGATTTGTACAGAAAGGTACCAGGCTTTGACTGAATCCATAATGAGTTCCTGATCAACAGCGGCATATTCACTAAGAAGTGCTGGGTGACCTTGGACCAGTCACACACTCTCTGCCTAACCTACCTCATAAGGTTATTGTGAGTATAAAATGGAGAAGAGAATGATATAAACTTTGTTGAATTCCCACTGGGGAACAAAGGCAGGTTTTGAATGAATGAATGAGTTAATAGCAACCTCATTGTATTTTAGGACAATACCAATGGAATACTGATGAGAACAGTTATTGCAACATCATTAAAAGAGACAGGTAGTGAAGACACACTGTTATTTTCTGACTGTTTCCTCCCTTTGGATAAGAAAAAATGGAGGAATTCAACATCAGTTTGCATATGAGTAAAATCATAGTTCTCAAAAACATAATTAGGATCCACAATTAGGGTCAAACAACTTGCTATATTTGTTTTATTTACTTTACTTAAACTCTGTTTTTTTCCTCAGTGGGGACCCAAAGCAGCATTGTCCTGATGGTACTTTTAACCTTAAAAAGCAAACACAGATAACTCTGGTTTGAATCACAGCCATGGCAACAAGGCAACCTTTCCCTAGTGCCATGTCCTCCTTGAAATCAGCAACTCCAAGCTCCTATTAGCTCCCCAAAAGAAAAACAGGTAGGCATCCATATTGTACCTGTCTTTTTCCCAACCAGGGCTAACAGAGCCTAGAGGGACATGGTCGGTGGCAGAGCCCAGGCCCTTGCCCCACTACCATGGTCTGTATATAAACTGCCCCCCCCGGGTGGCTGATTGTTAAGGCTTCATTTTGAAATTCCAGTTATGGATCCCAAATAACATGTAATTCGCCACAAATGAGGCATTCCCATCTGTGAGAGCAAGAAAGAAATCTCTCATTTTTTAAAAAAAAAATTCTGCTCAATTAAGTTGGGGTATGTTTTTAATCAATCAAAATATTGTCATTGATTAATCAGCTAAAGTCCTATGTGTGGTAGGTAGCCTTGGGGAAGTGGCCAGTCTCCATCCCTGAAGCAAAAGGAAAACAAAGGAATGTACTGTACCTCAATGTAGATGTCTACTGTGAAGTGTTCTGTTGGGCGGAATGCATCTTTCACATCTAAAATGCAATTTTATTCAGTCCGCGCACATTATTCATTATTAAACAAATGTTCCTTTGCTTAATCTTTTATCTTTCTGTTTACCATTTGTGAAGGACAAGCTGAATTAAACCAGCAGATAACTGTCAGCAAGAGAAAATACAAAAAGCAAATGGTGTGTAAATTTATCTTTCTCATTTAACAAGCAAATACCCACTTTTGAAAAATTTATCATGGGTTCTGTTGTCCTCTTTATGTTCTCGCTTTATAAAGTCTGACAATTTAAGAAGATTTCTGCCCACCCAATGTTTTGCAACAGAAAGTGTGTGTACATTAAAGGCACATGGCAGCAGAAAGTTTTCCTTGGCTAGCCTCAATGAAATTAACTGCAACTGTGCAAGCTGAGTGGCTGAGATCCTACAAGACAGTTCTACAAGCCACAAGCTTTTCTTGCCAGCTTCCAAACCCAGAATTGTTTTTCCTCTGGCCAAATTTAAAGTGCATAAACTGACCTTCACCCTTTGAGGTAGGTATGAAAGATTTACTGTGCTTTCCACAGGAGAGTTTTATACTTGCATGCTAAACTGACACTCCCTTATTATTGATTATCCTATATATATAATATATATCAGGTGGGACCTGGAAATCTTGTTACAACTGATCTCCAGATGACAGAGATCATCCTGGAGAAAATGGCTGCTTTGGACAGTAGACCCTATGGCATTATATCCTGCTGAGTCCTTCCCCTCCCCAAATGCTGCCCTCCACAGGCTCCACCCCCCCCCCCCCAGTTCTTCAGGTATTTCCCTACTCAGAGCTGGCAACCTGTCAGTTAGTGCTGCCATCTCCTGTCCGGGAGGTGGGATGCATGCCCCTGGTGACGTCGGGAGTGTGGAATGTTATGTTATACTACTCATGGCTTGCTTATCGCTCCTTGCGCAGTTCTGACCTTGGAAGACTGTTGGTGCCTGCCTATGTATCATTTCTTTTGTCTGCCTCTGGTTCTTCCCACTTTTTCCTTGGGAACCTCGGGCCAGTATTTGAGCACCTTTTATATGATTATATGATTGGTTACAAGCTATTGCCAGACCTCTTTTGAATTCTGTATAATTATCCTACTTGGGGGTCATGCCAGCCATTACTAACACAGGACGTGTAGATGACCACAACAGACATTTCTCAATAAAGACTTCCTTTGTAGGACTCTCACACAACCCTGCTTTCCCCTCAGTGCCTGTTGCTAGGCAACCAAGCTTAGTTCTGTCAGTAAAAGGCGACGGGGGGTGGGGGGGGAGGCCCTTTCCACACCTATTTTGGCCTTTGGGAGAAAACTCATTGGGGCCAATCTTGACTAGGGTTGCCAGTTCCAGGATAGAAAATTCCTGGAAAATGTATGATGGAGTCTACGGAAGCCAGAGTTTAGGGAGGGGAGCGGCCTCAGCTGAACAGAATGCCATACAGGCCACCTTCCAAAGCAGTTTTCTCCAGGGGGAGAGAGAGATCTGCTGTCTGGAGTTCAGTTGTGATACCAGGCGATACCACAGCCAGTGTGGCGTAGCAGTTAGCACTTCAGAGCAGGGTCTGCCAGACCCAGGTTCTTGCTGTAGAAGCTGAGTGGGTGATTTTGGACCAGTCACAGACTTTCAGTCTAACCTACTTCACAGAGTTGTTGTGCAAGTCAAAAGGGGGAGAGGAGGAGGATGTAAGCTGATTTGGACCCCACTGCAGAGAAAGACTGTACTTTTCCTCCTAGGGAACCACTGTTGCCAATCTCCAGGTGAGGGCTGGAGATCACTCAAAGTTACAACTGTTCTCCAAATGGCAGAGATCAGTTCCCCTGCAGAAAATGGTGGACTCTGTGTCATATCCTGCTGCGATGGACCCACTATGTCAGCCAGTGTGATGTAGCAGTCAGGGCTTCAGAGCACGGAATAGGCTGTAGGTGGGGGTGGGATGGAAAGCTGAAGTCAGAGGGGCAAATAAAGGTAGGTTGATGGTTGGCTGGGAAGGAGATAAGTTGGGAAATTCCTGGAGATTTGAGGGATGGAGCCTGGAGAGGGTGGGGTTTGAGGAGGGGTGGGACCTCAGACAGGTACAATGCCATAGAGTCCACCCTCCAAACCAGCCATTTCTCCTGGGAAACCATTGTTGCCAATCTCCAGGTTAGGAGTGGAGATCACTCAGAATTACAACTGCTCTTCAGGTAACAGAGATCAATTCCTCTGGTGAAAATGGTGTACTCTGTGTCATTATACCCTGCTGAGGTAGCCACAGCAAATTGATGCTGAGTGCCCAAGGCTGGTGCACTCACCCAGAGCCCCTTTCTAGAGCCCATTGTATTTATTTCCACAATGGGCCTTATTCCTAGTAATTATATATTTCCTCAAAACTCGAGGGAATGTTCATAGGCTTCCTAGGCAGTCTTCTATCCAGACACTGATCAAGATTCAGGCCTACCTGGCTTCAACATAGTTGGTTGCTCCATCATAGAAAGTCAGCTCATATCCTGGAACCCTTAATGGTAATTATTATTATTATTACTATTATTTATTAGATTTTTTTTACTGCCCTTCCTGGAAACTGGGCTCAGGGTGGTTTACAGTAATATAAAACCAGCAAAAGAACAATTAAAACCAAGATAGCAAACAATAAAACTTTACATTCTAGAAAAAACAAAATGGCATCCTAGTCCTGATGGGTTTACTATCTTGTGGGGTGTGTGAAGAAAGGGGAAGTGAGAGTGCCAAGATGGAACTGTTGCTGCCCTCAGCCAAATTCCTGTCTTACAAGCCCTGCGGAACCGTAATAAGTCCTGCAGGGCCCTAATGGAACTTGGCAAAGAGTTCCACCAGGTTGGGGCCAGGGCAGAAAAGGCCCTGACCCTGGCTGAGGACAGAAATATCTGTTGCCTCTAAGCTATAGAAGACCCTTAAAAGGTGCATCTCTTTGCCTGGTGCAAAATAATAGTATATCCCACAACAACATATTTGAGTGGATCTGAAGTAATACACCTAACTGTGTGATCAATTCTATTATGGGAAATCACTGAAAATGTTAGGAGCTATCCAGTTTTGTTCTACCTATACCAACTCCCAGTTTGCATCCAGGCCCAGTTCAATGTGCTGGTATTGACTTTAAAGCCCTACATAGCTTGAGACCAGCATACCTTCAGGATCACCTACTCCCATACAAACCTACTAGAGCACAGCTATTATCATCAAGTGCCCTGTTTTGGCTGACCCTCAGTAGGGTTGCCAAGGCCTGGCAACCAGTGAGAGACCTGGAGGGATCGGGACATGAGGGGGCAGCAGTCAGTAACAACATGACATCATTTCTGGGGAAACCCCGGAACTGACGTCATACCTTTCTAGGAATCTCTGGAAACTATATGGTAAAACCATAGAAGTTTCCAGTGATTCCTAGAGAATCATGACATCACTTCCAAGTTCTTCCAGGAGGGACATTGCACCATAAGCCAAATGCCCAATTAAAAAAATGTCCCCCACTTCTGCTCCAAGCAGTGGTAGGAATGATAAGCTGGTGTGAGGCATCCCTGACCACACTGAGGGAATGGCATCCCTACATTCCTGCCATCTGAGGCTAGATGGGTGGTAACCTGAGAATGGGCCTTCTCAGTTGTATCACCAAAATTATGTTATTCCCTCCTGAGGGGGATTTATCTGCTTCCAGCTATCATTGTCTTTCACCAGCAGGTGAAGACTTTTCTGTTTGTCATTCCCTTACTAGCCCTCTTTTTTGTGTGCATGTACTTTGTTTCATCAATATTTTAATTGTTCGTGTGTGTTTTAAAAGTTGGTTTTGATTGTTTGCTTCCTTGGAGGCTCTAAACTGGGTGGAAATGTGGCATTGAGGATTTTATGACTCTGGCAACATACTATGTAGGAATGGTCAGAGAGCAATCTTTCCTTAAAAGTCAATGGGACGCAGATAGTTCTGCAGCAAAATAATCTGAAGGTTTTTCACCTTAATTATATTATTTCATTCTTGAAAGGTTGGGGAATACCATCCTCGTGCATAGAAAAAGCCTATAATGGGCAAAAGAGATTCAAATACTATAATCTCTGCAACACTACACGCCTCACTTTCCCCAAACAATTTACCTCTAGGATTGTTTAAAAATAACTTTCCATGTCTCTTCAAGTCATATAGTTTGTGGGGGTGTGCCTACATAGCCCAAACCAGCTTTTGGCCTAATGTGGATTTCAGCCAAAGACAAAAAGTTAATCCACTTCACCATCAGCCCCTCTGGGGGTTCATAACTCAACCATGAATGTTTGTTTTGAACTGAAACTTGTTATGCAGGTTTTCAGCCTAGGAGCAATTTGAGAGTGGAATGAGAGAACATTTGGGCAAAAGTCTTGCACGTTGACTGGAGGTTCTGGGAAACACTGGAAAAGGATTTTTTCTAAGAGGATGAGAAAGGGGAAACAACTGTCTCTAGTATTACCTGCAGTTATGTTGCTTTGGTATTGCACGTCTACTATAGCCTCTCCATTCATTCTCCATTTATGTTGAGAGCTCTTCACACAGTAGACAGTTATTTCCTTTATCTTTGTACCTAGTACAACACAGAAACAATTTCTTGAGAAATCAGTCAGTGGTCTGTTTTTATGGTCTATGCTTTATACCAGGCTGGGTTTTTAAGTTGCAGATTTTAATGTCATTTAATGTTTTGGGGTGGGTTTTTTTGGGGGGGGGGGGCGGGGTTGTAAGCTGCCTTGGGTAGGTTCCTGAAGAGGTGTCTTAAAAATGTTCTACATCACTCATAAAGTCAGATATAGAAATACTTGCTAATGGATCCTAGGCAGAGGACCCTTTCAAAATGCTGTGTCTCATTCAGGCAGATCACTCTGCTTATGCCAGGTGGGGGTTTCAGCTTCAAGGCTAAGGATATTCTAGTTATAGCACATTGTTGCTGCTGCTACTTATAATAATTAGATACTGCAAAACTAATTAGACTAACAGTTCCTGCAACTAAAAACAATGCCATTGGAAATTTCCATTCCTGCTTTCCAAATGGTTTGTTTATACTCTTGACACCATTCACAGAAAAATATTAGCTTGGACCCAACCAGCTTTGCTCTGGTGAAGAAGGAAGGACCTCTTTGACCACTCAAAAGGGGATCTACAGGTACCAAAGCCATGTGGCATGGGGACTAAAGTATGGAATTAGGTAAGACTGAGTGGAAAAGCTGACAGGATCCAACTAATAATACACAGCGACTATTATTTCTCATGTACCTTTCTGAAAAATCCTGAATTTGAATATCATAATGGTATTGAGATTCAGGAATATTAGAAAATACTACCCGAAACTGGAAAATACCGATTTTTTTCTTGCATACCCCTCTTCGGGGCAAATGAGAACCAAACAGCTTCAGTGGGTTTGGGGAAGCAGGGTCCCCCACCTCTCGATTTTCCCTGCCCTTTCTCCTGAATTACCTTGATAGCAAATATGCAGGCAGGGTAGACCACAATGAATAAGACAGGGCCATAAAAATACAAGCACTTAGAAACAAATAAACCCAAAGCCGTCAACGCACATTCATGGTTCAGGCTGCTTTCAGAGTCAAATGGTTTGAAAATGGGATCTAAAAAGATAATTAATAAATAACAAAATTATATATGTGGATAAAGTAAACAAATCTGAAGAATAATTGATGTCCATCATACCAGACAGCAGACTAGGAAAAGCTGACTTTTAAAGTTTTAGAATTAATCATAGAAACCCCTGATGGTGTAGAGTCCATTACCAAGCACATAATTTAAGATCTGTGTGACAACATGCATCAACCCATAGGCCCTCAAGGGTATAACTATACATGTGGACAAGTGCAAGCAAAACCCCAATAGCCCTCCTTTAATCACTTGGAGATAAGTGGCTGGATAGCCTGATCCTTTCTCTACTGGCCACTTCTCTGTTGCAGATCTTCCCTTATAACTGCTTAGCCCTCCACAGAGGACTCCTGAGCATAGGCCCCCCCTCGAACTTTTCCAGGACATGCTGAGCCTAGGGCTGCCAAGTCAGCCCGGAGGGTGGGGGATCCCCCGCTATAGGGGTTCCCGATCCGCTGGGGGGAACCCCGCCCCCGAAGTCGTCCAGCGTGGTCGTCTAGTCGTCCACCTACCGGCGGCTCCCGGGCAAAGAAGGACTCCTCCCCGCCAGTAGGTGAGTTCAACTTGGCAGCCCTAGCGGAGCCTCCCCTGGAGACAATGGCCTGTAATGTCTCTGGCCCAGCCCCAGCCCCCCCCCCTCGAAATTGGAAAGTCTACGCCCTTGTTCCTGAGGAATATTTGCCCATCACCACTTCAAATGATCCTTTACCAAAGTGTCTTTTCTTTAACATATGCTGCAATGATGTAGTTAGGCCTCAGGGAATACAGACCCGTGAGCCAGAGCACGTCACCTTGCCTTTAAACATTATACCCTGATGCTTCCTCTTCTATTTTTCATCTCCCTTTCCCCTTCCCCTCTTTCTTTCATGTTTATTTTTTCAACAATTTTACATGATGGAGTATATAAATTCTTAAAAAACAATCTGACAAACAATATGCATCATTTTTTTTGTATTTTATTGCATGTGTAATTTCTTCAGAGATGCTATCCATGAAATTGTATGAAAAATGATAAATCAGCTCTGAGCCATAAATGAATGTAGTCCCTGAGCTCCTGTGTCTTGCAAATACAAACTTTCAGCTGGGAGGAGGTATGGTTGCCAACTCCATGTTCAGAAATACCTGGAGATTTGGGGGTGGAGCCTAGGAAGGTGGGGTTTAGGGAGGGGAGGGACCTCGGTAGTGTATAATACCATGCAGTCTACTTTCTAAAGCATCCATTTCCTCCAGGAGAAGTGAAATAAATGTTTTAAATAAATAAGTAATATATGTAGTCTGGGGATCCGTTGTAATTCCAGATCTCCGGCCCCCACTTGGAGGTTGGCAACTCTAGGGGAGGGGAAAGAGAAATAAAAGAAAGTGCATGACAGAGATCAGGTGGCAAGATAAGCCCAAGATACATTTATGAAAATTTACAGTGCTGTGGCTCAAAGGTTAAGACGCTGAGTTGCAGACCAGAAGGTCAGTAGCTCAGCAGTTCGAGACCCGAGTGCCATGTGACAGAGTGAGCTCCTGTCTCTGGCCCCAGCTCCTGCCAACCTAGCAGTTCAAAAGCAAGAAATTGCAAGTAGATAAATAGGTACCATTTCGGTGGGAAGGTAACAGCATTCTGTACGCCTTGGCGTTTAGTCATGCTGGCCACATGACCACAGAGAAGTCTTCGGACAGCGCTGGCTCTTTGGCTTGGAAACGGAGATGAGTACCTCCCCCTAGAGTCAGATTCGACTGGCTTTTGAGCAAGGGAAACCTTTACATTTACTGAAAAAGAAAGGAACAATGAGGAAAAGTCACAGGTCAAAAGCATGTCAAAGAATATTTGGACAATGTGAATGAATTCCACTTAGCAGAAATTGTGACACCCATCAAAGGATCCTGAAAGACTTAAAGCTGCAATCCTGTACACAATCACTTCCTACTTACTAGAACAACATGGCTCAGGGAAACCCTGAACAAATAGCACTTCTGCTAAATAGCTGAAAGACTGAGCCAAGCTAACCTTTAGCTGGACTAACTCACTCTCCTGTATCAAATAAAAAAAGTCACTGGAGGCTGCAGCAGGAACAGTGAAACAGCAAATGGTAAAGGAGTAATTAACTCTTTTCCTGCCATAATTTTTCCTTTCAAAATTGTCCCCAACTCCCCCCCCCCTTCCCTCCTCCCCTCTGGTAGGAGCAAAGGCAGTTGGGAATTGATTTTGAGAGGAAATGTTAGGCACCTCCCTGCCCCAGTTGCCCTTTCACAACTCCCAGTTGCAGCCTCCAGTGGCTGCTTTCGTTGTAAAAATGTCAACAGAACATTTTGCAAAACTCTACCTAATGTATGTATATGCTGAAATAAGTAAGGAACCATTCCTTGAAATAAGAAACAGGCATCAAGCCTAGCCTCAATGAATGTTAGTGGCAAGTAAAGCCAGATCTGTCAGCCTAATCTTCACTGATGGGGTCTACACTTGCCACATCAGAGATACTCATGGAAAAGAAAACTGCTTTTTTCAGCTATGGCACAGTGGTCATACTTTACATGGATGGTATATTCTCATGGAACACTGGTAATATTCTGACACAATATAAGATGTCATTTTCATATTGTCTCACAATGTGTGGGACACTACAGGAATAATGGGACACATACAGGATATGTCTGATGTGCCTCTTGTTGTTCAGTCGCACACTCGAGTCCGACTCTTTGCAACCCCATGGGCCACATCATGCCAGGCCCTCCTGTCTTCCATCATGCTCCAGAGTTTGCTTAATTTCATGTTTATTGCATCAATGACACTGTCTAACCATTTCATCCTTTGCCATCCCATTTCTTCTTTGACCTTCAATCTTTCCCAGCATCAGGGTCTTCTCCAGTGGGTGCTCCCTTCTCATTTGGGGGCCAAAGTATTTGAGCTTCAGCTTCAGGACCTGGCCTTCCATGGAACAGTCAGGGTTGATTTCTTTTAGGATTGACTGATTTGATCTCCTTGCAGTCCAAGGGACTCTCAAGAGTCTTCTCCAGCATCATAATTCAAAAGAATCTATTCTTTGGCACTCGGCACCTTATAGTCCAGCTCTCGCAGCCATACATCACTACTAGGAATACCATTGCTTTGACCATATGGACTTTTGTTGGCAGGGTGATATCTCTACTTTTTGTTATACTGTCTAGGTTTGCCTTCATTTTTCTTCCAAGGAGCAGGCGTCTTTTAATTTCATGGCTGCAGTCACCATCTGCAGTGATCTTGGATCCCAGGAAGGTGAAGTCTGTCACTGCTTCCACGACTTCCCCTTCTATTTGCCAAGGAGTGATGGGGCCGGATGCCATGATCTTAGGTTTTTTTTATGCTGAGTTTCAAGCCAACCTTTGTACTCTCCTCTTTTATTCTTAGCAAGAGGCTCTTGAGGTCCTCTTAACTTTCTGCCATTAGAGTGGTATCGTCTGCATATCTGAGGTTGTTTTTCCCAGCAATCTTAATTCCAGTTTGTGATTCATCCAGGCCGGCTTTTGCATGATGTACTCTGCATATAAATTAAATAAGCAAGGTGACAATATACATCCTTGTTGTACTCCTTTTCCTATGCTAAACCAATCAGTTGTTCTATATCCAGTTCTCACTGTCGCTTCTTGACCTTTAATACAGGGTTCTCAAGAGACATGCGAGGTGGTCTGGTACTCCCATCTCTTTAAGGACTTGCCATAGTTTGTTGTGATCCACACAATCAAAGGCTTTAGCATAGCCAATAAAGGAGAAGTAGATGTTTTTCTGATATTCTCTTGCTTTCTCCATAATCCAGCGAATCTTGGCAATTTGATCTCTAGTTCCTCTACCTCTTCGAAACACAGCTTGTACTTCTGGCAGTTCTCTATCCATGTACTGCTGATGCCTGTCTTGTAGGATCTTGTGCATGACCTTGCTAGCGTGTGAAATTAGTGCAATTGTGTGATAGTTTGAACATTCCTTGGCATTGCCCTTCTTTGGGATTGGAATGTAAACTGACCTTTTCCAATCTTGTGGTGTTTTCCAAATTTGCTGGCAAATTGAGTGGAGCACTTTAACAGCATCATCTTTTAAGACTTTGAATAGCTCAGCTGGGATACCATCACCTCCATTAGCTTTGTGATCTGCCTCTAGCACCCCATAAAATACCCACTGCATACAAAAAAACCCCTATGTTTATCGATCTTATTGTTTCAGGACAACTCTATGAAAATGGTAATAGTTATGGAAATGTCAAGCAAATAATGACTAGTCAAAATGCTGCAATAGTGAGCAGTGAACAATGAAAGTGCTGACATGCATGTGTCATTTGGGATTTTGTGGTTGTATGCAGGGCTCTTCTTGTAGAAAAAGCCCAGCAAGAACTCATTAGCATATTAGGCCACACCCCTGACAGCACAGCTCATTAACATATTAGGCCACACCCAATGTTCCCAGAAGTGTGGTCATCCAGCCATATCCACCTTTTGCTTCTTATTCTGTTTACCTTGTTGTCAAAACAGTTTTGACAAAACCAATAAAAACATTATTTTCTGTCCCATCTATACAAAACCTTGCCTGAACCAATATCTTACGTCCAACAATTATTCCCACACTGGATTGGAATCAATTCCTAAGGGTTAGGTTCCCATGGAAATCAGGTTGCCTTCCTGCAGAACTAGTACGCTGAATATGATTTTTTAGGGTTGCCAACCTACAGGTGGGGTCTGGAGATCTCCTGGAATTACAACTGAGCTCCAAACTACAGAGATCAGGCCAATGGCTGCTTTGGAAAGTAGAGTCCATGGCATTATGCCTTGCTTAGGTCCCTCCTTCCCCGAAACCCCACCTTCCACTCCCAAATCTCCAGGGATTTCCTCAACCTGGAGTTGGCAACCCTAGTTCACTGGCAGAACAACGCTAGGAGCCAGTTTGGTGTAGTGGTTAAGTGCGCGGACTCTAATCTGGGAGAATCAGGTTTGATTCCCCACTCCCCCCTTGGACCTGCTGGATGACCTTGGGCAAGCCATAGCTCTGTACCAGCTGTTGTCTCAGAGCTCTCTCAGCCCCACCTACCTCACAGGGTGTGTGTTGTGGGGAGGGGAAGAGAAAGGAGTTTAAAAGACGCTCTGAGACTCCCTTGGGTAGTGAAGGGCGGGGTATAAATCCAATCTCATCTTCTTCTAGGTTTGTGGATGCACTGGATGGGAGTATTTGTGGACTATCTTATTCAAGGTACAAAATTTTATTCAAGGTATAAGATTTCATGTACCACCCACACTTCTTCAGATGGAAGACATGTGCATGCACACAAAAGCTTATACCTTGGATGAAACTTTGGACTCCAACTTTGTTCTGCTGCTTCAGACCAACACGGCTACCCACCTGAATTATTACACTATAATAGTTTTTACAGCAATTATCCTGTGAACAGGTGGTCTTTACCACATAAAAGTCTCACTACCATCACAAGATCACCAATCGTTGGAACTCCTCAGAAGCGGAAATCTCTCTTATTAGGAGGTTTAAGAACATCAACTTTGCTTGCCCATTAAAGGCAGATGTCAGTCCAGTGGCAGGAGAAGAGGGACAATCATCTTCTTCAGAAACTCTGCCCACTTTTTTAAATTTCACAAAACAGGCAATCTCCAAAGTGCAGCTGACCATGCTCATTTTTAGTTACAACTCTGTTTCTCTGCAGATGTCCCCCAAAGTGCCCCATGCAACAGTCAAGTGTTCTGCCAACACACACAACAATGAAGCTACTTTTTCAGATTTTTCTCTTACATGGCAGTAAGCACCAAACCACTTTAATACAGACTTTAGACACACATATATTTGCAAGCCATTCCCAACAAGACACAACAATGAACTCAGGCTTCAAACTTACTTTTCTTAAGCAGAAGATGCCATGAGAAAACTAAAGAGATTCTCAAAAATTAAAGATATTGTCAAAACCAGCATTTCCTGGGCTCTCTGCTTTTTTACATCCCCCCCTTTTCAATAATTTTTTTTTATAAAAACAGAAAGA
The DNA here is from genome assembly GCA_029233225.1 of Lepidodactylus listeri. Classification (NCBI taxonomy): domain Eukaryota; kingdom Metazoa; phylum Chordata; class Lepidosauria; order Squamata; family Gekkonidae; genus Lepidodactylus; species Lepidodactylus listeri. The sequence goes on along the minus strand of JARCFY010000009.1, from coordinate 54,933,896 downwards.
ACAGAAGGAAGGAAGGAAGGAAGGAAGGAAGGAAGGAAGGAAGGAAGGAAGGAAGGAAAAGAAAGAAAGAAAGAAAGAAAGAGGTAGGTGGGGGAGAGAGAGCGAAAGGAAGGAAGGAAGAAGGAAGGAAGGTAGACAGGAAGGAAGGAAGGAAGGTAGGTAGGTAGGTAGGTGGAGGAGAGAGAGAGAAAGGAAGGGGGAGGGAGAGAGAGAAAGAGAAAGGAAGAAAGAAAGGTGGGGACAGAGAGAGAGAGAGAAAGACAGAAAGAAAGACAGAAAGAAAGGTGGGGGGAGAGAGAGAGAGAGAAAGAAAAGAGATGGGGAGGCACTTACTGGAGCAGGGAAAGCCACGCGACATCGGCAAGCCAAATGCAGAAAGCCTAGCCCCTGTGCTTAATCTCTGGGTGGGGCTTTCTCCTGCTGGCTGTTTGCTCTTAAAGGGAAAGCACCTGGTGGAGCTTTTTCCTGCCGGCTCTCTGCAGGAACTTTCCCTTTAAGTGTAAACAGGCCGGGCAGGGAGGGGGTGGGGCAGGCTCGGATGCCAGCCGGAACGGCGTTTCTGTGCGTTCCTGCTGAAATCGAGCCCTGGTTGTATGACACATAAAGGTACTATGATTAGATCAGTACAAGTGGGGACCTGCAAGAATCTTGCGGGATGGTTATCCTACCCTCACACCTTTGCTTCCTCCCATCTCTTCCTACCTCTCTCACACTCTCCTCCTTCTGCCCCCCCTTCTTACTCTCTATCTCTCCTTCATGCATGTTACTTTCTCTTTCTACCCCCTCATCATTCCTTTTTTGCCTCCCCACCTCATCACTTTTTCTGCCCCCATTACTCTCCCAGCCTCCTGCCTGCTTTCTCCCACACTCAGCACAGCAGTGGCGGCGGTGGTGGTGGTGCTCCCAGCCACCCACCTGCTTCCTCCCCCCCCCCCCCAGCAGCAGTGGCAGCTCTCTAGGAACCACAATGGATCTCCCAGCTATAGAGATCAATTCACCTTAGGGCTGCCAGCTCCAGGTTGGGAAATTCCTGGAGATTTGGGGGTGAAGCCTTGGGATAGTGAGGCTTGAGGAGGCAAGCAGCCTCAGCAGGGTATAATGTCATAGACTCAACCCTACAAAGCAGCCATTTTATCCAGGGTAACTGATCTCTGTCACCTGGACAGCAGTTTTAATTCTGGGTGATCTCCAGCCCTCACTGGGAGGCTGACAATGCTAGTTCTCCAGCTTAGTACTGTGCAGAAGAAGGCAATGGTAAGCCACCTCTGACCTTGAAAACGCTATGATGTACTGGGAGAAAACAGTGATGAAACGACTACTGATTAAGATTAAAGCAGAAAGTGCTAAAGCAGGATTACAGTTAAACATGAAGAAGACAAAAGTAATGACTACCGAGGAATTACACAATTTTAAGGTTAATGAAGAAATCAAAATTGTTCAAGATTTTCTATTCCTTGGCTCCAACCAAAAGGGAGACAGCAACCAAGAAATCAGAAGGAGATTGAGATTGGGAAGGGCAGCCATGAAGGAGCTGGAAAAGATTCTTAAGTGTAAAGATGTGTCACTGGTGATCACAATCAAGATAATTCGTTCCATAGTATTCTCCATTACTATGTATGGGTGTGAAAGCTGACAGGGAAAAAGTTGATTCCTTTGAAATATGGTGTTCAGGGAGAGTTTAAATAAGTGGATTCTAGATCAAATTAAGCTTTAACTGTCCCTAACGCTAAAATGATTAAGCTGAGGCTATCATACTTTGGTCACATTACGAGAAGACAAAAGTCATCAGAAAAGACCATAATGGTAGGAAAAGTTGAAAGCAGTGGGGAAAGAGTAAGACCCAACATTAGATGATTGACTCAGTCAAGGAAGCCATGGTCCTCAGTTTGCAAGACCTGAAAAAGGCTGTTAACAATAGGATGTTTTGGAGGTTATTGATTCATGTGGTTATGGAAAGTGGCATCAAGTCACAGCTGACTTAGGGTTTTCAAGGCAAGAGATGTTTGGAGGTGGTTTGCCATTGCCTACCTCTGCATCAGGACCGTGGTATTCCTTTGAAGACTCCCATCCAAATACTAGAAAGAGCCAACCTTGCTTAGCTTCTAAGATCTGACAAGATCAGGCTAGCCTGGGCTATCCAGGTCAAGGCCATTAATTTATAGAGTCACCGTAAGTCGGAAGTGACTTGACAAAACTTAACCCCCCACACACAAAAGGCTGAAGCCATAGTTTCTTGAGGACAGTTGTATGAACTGAAATGTTAGAATCCAGACCCAAGACTTTCAGTGGAGTTTATTACATGTGTGTAATCACAGTTTCTGAATTGACATTAGTGCTGGGCACTCACTTCTGCAAGACTAGAGGCAAAGTCTTTCGGGTGTGTAGGCATAAGCATTAGCCTTAACTACCAAGTTTTTGGCTCAAATTCATCTTCTATTTGCAGGCTCTGATTGGCTCCTAGTTAAAAGCCACATTTATCAACAACACTAAACATTTTGGGATTGAATCCAGCCAGCTATTTTGTCGATAGGGCTGCCAAGTCAGCCCGGGGGGCGGGAGATCCCCCGCTACAGGGGTTCCTGATCTGCCGGCCAGCATTCGGCCGGCGGGGGGAACCCCACCCCCGAAGTCGTCCAGTCAGGATGACTTCCCCAGCGTAATGACATCACCTGGAAGTGATGTCATCACGTTGGGGACGTTGCTGGGACAACGCTCTAGCAATCGCCCCAAAACTCTATGGTACCATAGAGTTTTTGGGCGATTGCCAGAGCATCGCCCTGGCAATGTCTCCAACGTGATGATGTCACTTCCGGATGACATCATCGTGGTGCACGCGCCGGGGAAGCTCCCGGACCCAGGAGGACTCCCCCCCACACCAGTAAGTCACAAGGACTTGGCAACCCTATCTCTCAATGAAATGGGTGGGGTGGTGGTCCCTTTTGGGGGGAAAAAGGCTATGAGGCTGGAAAGAACAAATGCCATGTAGGATGGTTGTAGTAAAGAGGAGCATTGGCCAAAACTGAGTGAAAAACAGCTGGGTCCAACCCTGGAGGACATGTCTATTCCACTGCCCATCTGAGTTTGTCCATCTGAGGCCTAATTTAAATATGATGCTAGCAGGAAAAAGAACTCACTTGTGCAATGTTACATGTGCCCATGTCTTGTTTAAATGAAGCCAACAACCACTACATGTATAATTGTTTAAATGGAGCCAACAACCACTACATGTACCCGCCCATACTCTGAGAACCCCCAAAGAGTCTCGGGCTTTGGGAACTCACAGTTGCAGAAGTATGTTTGGTGGGGACCCATATAAAGGCCTTTTTAGCAGCCATCCCTAATGTTTGAAATTCCCTTCCCCTGGCATTATGTTTAGACCCCTCAATGCAGACCTTCTAACATCAGCTAAAAACTTCTTTATTTTACAAGGCCTTTCTAAATTGAGTTTAAAACTCTGTTAAATATTTGTAAACCTTTAAATGTATTTTGAATTATTGTGTTTATATATTTATTTTCTTTGTGAGCTGTATGGGTGCTTTTCTGAAAGTGTTTAAACGAACATATGGAAATCCAGCAGGCCAAAGACTCATACCCAGGTAGGCATTGTACGTGTACGCTAACATTGCATGTATTGCAGTATTGCCTACTTAGTGGACAACTTTAAATAAAACAGAAGGTTGTGCAACATCTTGGGATGCAGGTTCTTTTGTACTACCATTGTCATGTTTAATTCAGACCTGATTTGATGTCATATGTGATGCAGCAGTTGGAATTCATCTGTCTCAGGTTTTTTCCCACTTTATATATTTGTGTACGTATGTAAGTGCCATCAAGTCACAACCAACTCACGGTGATCCCAGCAAGGGGCTTTCAAGGCAAGTGAGAAGCAGAGGTGGTTTGTTATTAATTTCTGCTTCAGTCTTCCTTGATAGTCTCTCATCCAAGTTCCAGCCCTGCTTAGCTTTCAATGATCTGGCAGACACTATTTAACAAAATGATCTATTAAAGCTATGTAGCATTACAGGAGTTTCAAAAATGCTTGCAAATGCTTTCCCCCCCCAAGCCGGAATAACGAGACAGACAACTGTATTGGTATCAAACAAGGGCCACTTTATTAACTATTTAACTAGCAAACAACGGCAAGGGAACTAGCTGGGAGCAGAACAGGCCAGGCAGGTGTCAAGTCAGCAAACCTCCTGGACCTTAACTACGGGCAAGTCACCAGCCCCGGTCGGTGGCCATTGCTCTGGCCCACCACCGGCAACCCAGCACATAGGTCCACCACCGGCAACCCAGCACATAGGCCCCTGAAGCCCTAAAACCCACAGGGAGGTGCTTACCCGAGAGGTTCCCAGAGGGGATCACATTCCCAGCCCCAGGCCCTAAAATCCGAAGGCCGTTCCTGATGACCCCCTATCCCAAATGGGGATTGGCTGAAAGTGCTTACTGGTTCTGCTCTCCTTCCCCTGTAACTGTGCCAAGTGACCAACCTAATTCATGGCCCACAAACTGCCCATTATTTTGTCCCTGTGTTCACTGCAAGGTAGGCAAAAACACCCCCTGTCCACAAGCCAAACAGGAAGAGGGCAAAAAATTCCTACCTGGCCCCGAGGCGACCAGCAAAAGCCTACAGTGAAACAACAGGGCGGGCGGGCGGGTGGGCTGAGCACGAGGCGTGAACTGAGAGAGGTGGGAGCAGGGCCGAGCTATAAGGCCGGCCCCGCCCCCACCGCTGCAACGCAAAGCGTTCCAGCAAGCTGCCTGTCCCATCCTCCTACTGGGCGACAAAATGTCTCCCGCGCCCCACGGCCTTGCCGGGGGCGCAGGATCCCAGTAATGTTTACCAGTTAGTGCTTGGTTAGTAATTAGCACTTATCCTACCTTTACAAATGTTGTAGTGCAATCCCATGCAAAGTTACTCCAATCTAAGCCCATTGAAATCAGTGTAACTAATGAATAAACTGATGCTTACAACTCATGATAATTTTGCATGAATCTTAACTGATATATAATGACAGGTTATATGCTGCTTAATGGAGTGAAACTCATGTGCGACCTAAGAATAGGACTTAAAAAAAACCCTTTGAGGTTATTGGCCAGTCTTCTGAATAATATATGTGGTTTAGAAATGAGGAAGGAGGTTTTGGCATAATCCAAAATATGCCTTGGGATCCAAATATGCACAATGACTGGAAGAAATTAGCAGCACACATGTGAACAAGTGTGCTCTTCATAACCACATGTGTTAGACAGAAGATAGATATATTTCTGGTTTGAAGGGAGAAAGCCACTAGTTTCACATAAAAGAAGAGCCACGTAAACCACACTGTTGTAGATCATATTAGAAAAAAATATGTCATGCATTTGGAACCAGTATGCCAGGGACTATATTCTGATACAATTCACCATCAGAATCGCACTGTATACTTATTTTCAAAGCCCAATAACCCCCGTATTTGAATGAAGAATTTTAAACACGTTTGTGAAATACAAATCTGTATACATTACATAGTCCCTGAAGGATACATAAAGACCATTTGCAAGTTTAGTATACTTGTCTTTGCTTTATTAGCCCACTAATAGCATGAGACAGCAGAAAGCACATTCTGTTTCAGCAACATGTCAAGACAGGCACTTTGTGTATGGCAAATCAGACTTCCATCTGTAAAATCATGGGCCATTAAAACTGTAGAACCAATACATGTGCTTTTTATTCAGTTCTTTCCCCTTTGTTGTTGTCTGAGTCTTTAAAATGACACATATACATCTGGTTGCCATACAATCTGAATTTGAAAGAAGGCATGGGTTCTAGAGCTGCTATTGCCTCTTGGTTCTTTCACAGATCACAGTGCTTCCTTAAGTGGGTTGGGTTTGGGTTTTTTTTGATCCTCCCACTGAAGATGACAACACTGGCATTGTTGCCATGATCACTTATCTTGGCATAAAAGCGAGGTGAGTCAAGAGCTTCTGATCTTGCCAGGTGCTGTTGGCTCTCTTTCAATTTACTCAACCTCTAATTCACCTGAGTGTTCCATAATAAATTTTTTAAGCTCAGAGGTCATATGCTTGTTAAGGAGCAGCAGAAGTACAGTCGTTTTATACAATACTGGATTTTTAATATATATCCTTTGTAGGACAGACTTGGGAAGAGGGGAGAATATGGATACAGCATCTTTTCTTCATCCACTGATTCCATCAGCTATATATCAGCCTTGCAAGCAATTCCATGATCCAATGTATATAAAAGGAAATGAAAATCTCTACCATTTCTGCTCTTGGTTAAAAACTGTGTTTTTAAGAATGTGTTTATGTGTTCAGTAAAAGAAGTTTTTTATATATATATTCCACGTTACCCTAAGGAGCCTCAAAGCAGCTTAAAATTGCCTTCTCTTCCTCTCCCTGTAACAGTCACCTTGTGAAGTAGTTGGGGCTGAGTTTTGAGAGAACTGTGATTGGCCCAAGGTCACCCAGCAAAAGTGGGGAATCAAGCCTGGTTCTCCAGATTAGAGTCTGCTGCTCTTAACAACTACACCGCACTGGCTCTCCATGAAGGAAGGCATTTCTGCACACAGCATCCTTGGTAGACAGTTAAAAATACTGTGAAGCAAATCAAAGTTCAGCATTACTGAAGACCAGTTTACCTTTAACTCCCCTCCCGCCCAGTGCCATGCTTATTCTGGGAAAGCTTAGTTTGGAGTGAATTGCTGTAGATTAAAACTGCAAGTTGGCAGGGAATGTCTTCCTAGCCAGGAGGAAACTGTACAGCCCTCTGGCTATACTCGCTGGAATATACTGTAGTTCTTTGTGGATTCCCTCCAAGCTCCATCAGCGCAGTCACAGAAGCGCAGTCTTGTCATCAGATCTATAATTCCTGATTCATTTCTGCCACCCTCACTAATGGAAGACAGGGACTCCTATTAAACATCCTGTTTTCCCAGCTCCCAAGGTGGTGAGAGGCTTTCTTTTCCAGCTGTGACCACTCTTTTGGACCTCAAGCGCAGCAGCAGCAGAAATGTGAAATACTCTGGTCTTCAAGAAGTTACCATGATCTGCTGAATTAAAGCCCTAACATGCCCCCCATTTGCTGAATAAATTCTTTTTTATGTGATTTCTCAGTTATCAAAGTACATCCAAGGTCAATTCCTTTCGGAAGAGTCTCCTCTTCTGAAACAGAGTGAGGGAAACAAGCTTGCCTTTAACACATTTCTAAATACCCTTTATGTGCAACATGTCCATTTCAGCCCCAAAGATTAAGCCACCATTTTTAAAATGGGAGAGCGAAAAACAGACTTCAGAGCACTCTGAATCACTCTCACATTAGTAGCTTCATTCATTAATGAATTACATCATTAAGATGATTGATGTCTTTAGGCAAGATTTTACTAGTAATAAATGTCCCATGGGGTTTGCTCCATTATTTACAAGAAACAATGGATTTATAGAATATTGGGGAGTCAGTGTAATACAAAATCACTGCACTTGACAACTGTAGCATTTATTTTTATTTACTTCATTTATGCCCTGCCTTTCTTCCCAATAGGGACCCAAAGGTGCTTACCTAATTCTCCATTTTATTCTCACAACAATTCTTTAAGTTAGGGTAGGCTGAGAGTGTAAGACTGGACCAAGGTCACAGATCAAGTTCCATGGCAGAGTGGGGATTCAGACTAGGGTCTTCCAGTTTCTAGCACGACACTCTAACCACTACACCACACCAGCTCTCATGTGCATCCGGCTATGCTGCTTGTCAGCAATTGTTCAGCTGCAAAATGTTACTAGTACTGAAGTTTAGGTGCCCTGTATTTTACCAAAAAATAACCTCTGCTGTGATAGCCAAAATGTCTTTAGAATCCACCAGACCATCTCCATTGGATTCTTCTGGATACATGCTTTTCATGTGAAACCATTGTCCCTGTCACCAGCACTGATCAACAGCTTGAGTACTGGATGGAAAATCTGATTCACCTATCATAAATTTCCTTTCTTGATGGTTCCAGGGTGCTGGGAGAAGCACCTCCTCTTGGATGCAGGCAGGGTTGTAAGTTTTTTAGTCCAGCTCCGGGAGGAGGAGCTTACTCTCTGCTTCCCAGAAGGACTCGTTTAAGCCCCTAACAAGTTGAATTATATAAACAATCAAAAAACCAAACCCTCTGGAAATATAATTTGGAACACTGATACTCAGAACTACAAATGAGAAAAGGACAGCGTTCTGGACTTAAACTGACTAGGCTTAAAGCAATTTCCTTGCCCTCCCAAGCAGGGCTGCATTATGACTTCTGTGGGCCCTAAGCACTTTTGCCTTTGTGAGCCCCTCCCTCCATAATAAGATCAATAGTATAGTTATAGTATGAATAGTTAGATGGTCTATATGTTTCACTTTCTAATTCTGGATAACACTTGTTCTACTGTACTGGTTGTTGTTCTACCATTTTTATTGTTATTGTTATATGTTGTTTTTTATTGTTATTGAAAATTGTTATTAAAATTAATTTTTATATAAATTTAGATACTTTGACTTTTTTTCTGTTTTAGGCAAAATTTAATAGAATTTTGTGGGCCCTAAACATTTTTTTTTCATGTAAGAAAACAAAACCTTTTCTTTGACCCTAAAAGTTCATTTTTCTTCTGATTTAAAAAAAATTAAAACATTTTCATGGGCCCCTAAAAGTACTGTGGGCCATAGGTACTGTGCTTACTGTGCCTAATGGATAGGTTGGCCCTGCTCCCAAGAAAGCCACCTGGAGTCTCTTTCATGAACTTTTCAGTAACTCCTGTATTTTCACTAGGGAGGGGAGACTGCAGCATCCTGGAACCACCAGGAAGGGAAATTCACAGTAAGTAAATAAAATTTTCCATTCTCTGGTGGTTCTTGGGGTGTTGCTGTTTAGACTGCTGGGAAATAGCAAAGCTATATTACTTAGGAGTGGGACCATCCCACTACTGATTGGTTACTTTCAATTTTTTGAGTATGCAAGTGGCTAAAGGTTCAAAGTTTTGCTCAGTCAAAACTGAAAAAACTATGTTAGGTCCAATGCTCCCTCTAAGCTGCGGAGCCTTGTGAGCAAAAATTCTACTTTGTGAGCTACTGGCATTAAAGTTGTGAGAGAGCGATTTGGCTACTGCATAAATTAGTTTTCTCTGGAGCCATCCTTCCAGAGCTAAGACAAAAATGTGAGAGCTGGAGGCTAAAAAACTGAGCTAGCTCACACTAACTCAGCTTAGAGGGAACACTGATTAGGTCCTAATATGGAAACCAATGTACTGTAGGGGGACTAATAAGGTAATGCCCCTTAAGAAATGTTTGACATGAAGGTGCTGTGAAAAAGGGCATCCCTTATGAATTCCAGCAACTGTGAAGACCGCTGTGACTATTTTTTAAGAGTTTTGGAGCTCAGGCCTTTATTGAAAGAGCTCTCGAAAAATCCTAGTAGATCCCTGACCTACACATTCCATACACCATTCCCTGGATGCTCTCCAAGTACTCTTGTAAGCTCTGTTCATAGACACCTTATGTGATGCTAGCATGGTAAAGATGACATAATTCTGATATCCTAGTTCCTGCAGCAACCCCCTCTCAATTTCCATGCAGCTAGATTCAGAAGGTACACTGAGCCCTGTGACAAAAGACCTGTGTGGAGAGGAAGTGGTTGTGGAGATAGGCATGACTACCCAAGGAGCTACTGAAACCAGGCACTCCTGGGCCAATGAGGAGCTATCAAGATAACTTCTGGTCCTTGATCCACCACTCTCTGCATTACCCTGGGTACCAGTTTTATGGGAAGGAAGGCTTAGAGGAGCCACCTTGGCCATTTGCATGTGAATGAATTGGTTCCCTTCACTTGATGACAATGTCTCCTGGGGAAAAACGGCTGGAATCTGGAAGTTTTCCTGAGGTGCAAAGAAGTCTACTACTGGTGTCCTGAACTGGGCACATACTCATTGGAACACTTCTGGGTGTATCTGCCATTCTGTTGGATCCATTCTGTGTCAGCTTAGCCAGTCTGCTGTGGTGCTGGAGATGCCTGCTACATGTAGTGCTTTGATGGATCCTATTTGAGTCTCTGCCCTCTTCAATATCTCAACCTCTTCTGTCTGAAGAGTTCAGGAATGAGTTCCCCCCAGACAACTGATGTACGATTTAGCTGACATATTGTCTATGTGGATTAGGATCTCTTTTCCTTTCAGTTCAGTTTGGAAGATGATCTAGCCCCATCTTATGGCGCTTGGTTTCAGACGGTTTATGCTCATCCTGCTTTCCTTCTTGTTCCAAGTTCCCTGGGCTAACTGGCCCTGGGAATGAGCTCTCCATCTGTTGAAGGTGGCATCCATAGTAAGCAGGATTCACTAAGGCCCCAACCTTTTCAGGGATTGTAAGTAGAATCTGACCTAGTGAATAACATCTTGGCATGACACCATCATCCCCAGCAAATGGGCTAGTGATATTAGGTTCTGTCTCTTGGGGTGTTCAGAAATTCCAAAATATATCCTCTGAGACCATTTCCAGCATCCAGTGAGATGGAGTTCTCCCAAGCCTGGTAAAATCACTGGAGCCAGCCTCCAAACCAAGAGTTGGTTTTCATGACATCATGCCAATGGCTCTTTTTTTTCCTCAAGAAGTTGAAGGGATCTTACTGAATGGGACATTAGTTTGATTGTTGCCTTTTAAAGCTCTTGTAGGACTGCTGCACAAATTTAGGCTTGTCATGAAAGGTTTGGAACATTTTAGGGTTCCTTCCTTCCCATCTCCTAGTCAGGAAAACCCTCTTCTTGTCTTTGGATTCCACCAAGTGTTTATCCAAGCCTTCCCCAAAATGCTTGTTGACTGTAAAGAGATGAGTAGACAATCTGGAGTGAGATGGAACATTGCCTCAGGGCTCACCAAGGTCATAGCACCTTTCCCTCAGAGTAAGATTTGAGGGAGGAGGGGAAGGAGAGAGCAAAGATATCAAGAAAGACAAAAATAACAAAGTTCTGAGTAGAAAAGAGAAAACTGAAGTGGAGCTGCTCAGTAGAGCAGGCTTACAATGTCCTATCTGCTTGCAGCACCCCAGGCACCACTGAAAAATGCAGTGTTCAAATGCACCCAGTCCTTACACACCTCCCCTGCCCCCACTGGTGCACTGACTTGTAGAATCAGAAAACTGAGTTCCCATTATGATGCATGCCAAATCTGCCATCATGATCACTATAGTGCTGAAACTCATTTTGATTCAGAAATTCATGGTTAGGAGTCCCTGATACAAATCAACCAGAGCAATGTTATTTCTATTTATTTATTTCCTATCTCAGCTTCTGATCAGGAGCAAAGAGATGTGTGCTAGGAACATTTCACAGCACAAAGAAGCCTGATGAAGATATGCATCCAGAAGTCACGATAAACATCTGAATGAAACTATGAGATCTTCTAAGGTTTACTTATCACTTGTTATTGCCCATACTTAGATAGAATGCAAGCCACATGCAAGCCCCGTGTAATCATGAGCAATGAAGAGATTTATTCATAAGAAAGAAGTACAGCAGCATGTCTCCTTCTTAAACTTCCTGGCAAATCTTATAGCTGCTACAGTGACTGATACCACAGACAAAAAGAAGACCTGGCAATGATTTTGCTAATCTGCAACTTAACACATCAGTTAACATAAATTTACACATCTGGGAGTACTTACAATTACAGCGGACAGTAAAGAGGAAGGTTTCCAATATTCATATGTTTTACCTGGGAAAGCTAATTTCAGCCTTCCTGTTTTTCTTTTACACTTTAACCAGGGATTTGGCACTGTCTGTCCTGGCCTGGACCTCACTGCCCTATCATTACAAATTCAGAAAGATGGAATAAGTTGGTTTGGGTTAGGGGGTATTAATTGCTGTGAACAAAAACAACCATAGCAGCTGTAGAAGATTTCATTCCAGCTTAGCTTTATCCAAAAACTCTCCAGCATCTTAGATTCCTTCCTGCAAGCATTCTGTAAAATGCCTTCAGAAAGGTCATTCTTCACTGCAAGAGAAGACGGAAGAGGCTATTTTTATGTTCTGGTGCAAAAGGAGAATTAAAAAATGTTTAGCTTGCATATTGTTTTGTGATATTTTGGTTGATCTTAATAAAAAGGAATTGCATGACTTTGGGGGTTGGAATTACTCCGTAGACCAATTCAGCTACCTAGCTTCAGTCCATGATTTAGAAAGATTTCCTAAGTCAAGAGAGAAAAAACTTGATTTCCCCCCAAAATAGACAGGAAAGTTATATATTACTTTGCTTGCATTTTGTAAAAATGAATTAACATTTCCTTCACAAATACTATTTGTGCAGATAAATTGAGAAACTATCATCTCCACCTATAATTAAAACATAATAGGGTCTTCCTAACAAGGTTCTTCACCTTTTCAAACTTTCTTTTTTTCTGGTTTCCTCTATTGCTTTCTTTTTCTTTTTTCTCCAGACTCTTATCTTTTATCAACCAGCTTATTAGTATTTATCTCTGCTCCTCCCCTTGCACCCACTCTATACCTCCTTAAAGAAAATCATCATTTTCCCTTCTCTGCACAAAAATGATCTGCAAGCACATGAAAAAGTGAAGGCCACCATTATTGAGATTCTGCCATAAAAGATACCGCACTTCCATTTCAGCCCCTCCCTCCCTCCCTCCTTTCCTTCCTTCCTTCCTTCCTCTATCCAGAGGATAGATGAAATGATTTGGGTTGCTACTTTGTATTTGCATTTTATTTTCTCCACTAAGACTGATCTTCCTCACCGATGATTTTTAGTCAGCAGCAGCATTTTTAAGAGGAAGGAAGTACAGTAAAGGGATCACATCATAACATACATACACAGCTTAATATGTACATATTTACAACAGCACAGTATGTTGGTATAATGAAAATACGTGTTTGTGTGTATAATCCTGATATAATTCTATGTCATGTGTGTAATGCTTAATGTACTTAATGTATATGAAGTCCTATTCAGAAGTCATTTTAACACCAAGAAGAAGTCCTACCAGTGTTAATGGGAACAAACAGTTTGTTTGTTATGTATGTACAAATATCATAGCTTCTCATAGCTTGCGGTGTGGCATGTTACAAGAATGTGTGTTGCTTGCAGTCCCTGGGCTAAAGGGTTTGCTATTTGATAATGAAATTCTAAAGTATTCATCATCAATTTTCTTGCTATTTACACATTATTAGCAAGCCAATACTAGCAATTTGTAAAACATTCGGCATAAATATAGATACATACTTCAGTATTTAAAATATTTTATGGTACTCATCTTTTAAAAATCTTATGAAGGTCTAAAGAATTTGGAGAGGAGGCACAACAATTTGTAGAAAAGCAGCTTCAGCAATAACTGTGAAACATTTTTTAAGTCTTCTTTAGCTTTCTCCAGTTCTTTGTTTCCACTTCAGTGGTTCCTCTTGGAGTTAGCACAGTTCTTCTGTGATGTCATCCCCATTCAAAATCAGTCCTGCTCACTGGGATTAGCCAATCCTCATTATATTTCACTGCAAATGGTTCTCCAGAAATTGCAGCTTCCTTGACAACGAGTTCCTACTTGACAGAAAACCAGGGGAAGAATGCCACGAAGCAACTAACGCTGTACCCAGAAATTCCTCAGGGAATCTGTGGGGCACCCCACCAAAATAATATATCTGAAAGCATTTGCAAGCTGTTAAGGTAAGCAGTACCCCAGATTTGAGACTCACCTGTTGTTTAGGAAAGCAGACCCCAAATTCTGAAAGAATCAGTTATGCACTGATCATTTTTCAAGAAGAAAAGACTTCGCACTGAGGGCTGACTCAAAAGCAAGCTCACCTGATCCACAGAAAGGTCACTCTTCAATGGATTTCTAACAAGGAAGGAAAAATGCCTACCCCACGTTGAAAACCTCTTCCTGTTGGCAATTCATACACATTATGCAGAATGCTTCTCAACACTTTGCCAGGCTTAATTCTCCAGTCATTGAAACAACCAGCCAGGACTTTTCTAGCCAGGCCTCAGAACTTTAGAATCCTATGCTGGGAGAGAATTAATCCACAGTCAAAAGATATAGTGATCTAATGCCAAGGACTTGAAGACTAAGTGGCAAGTGACAACAACAGAAATGGGAGCTGAGTGGAATCCTGGCTACAACATAGAAGGGACAAGGCCAAGCAAAACATTGGCAAAAGGAGTCCAGGAAGCATTGCTCAGTTGCCAGGGTCATGTTCAACTGGCTGTTAGCAATTCTGTAAAACTCTTTCAGACACCTTATCAACCAACAGGGAAGTAGGAAATGCCAGCAGGTGACTCATACTATGATAGATCAAATAAGCCTTTTTAGATGCACATGAACATGGATCTATCTAGCCTAGTGTTGTCTCCCATGATTGGCTGCAGCCTTACAAAGTCTCAGGAAAAAGACTTTCACAGCTAGTGTAGCCAGACCCTCTGGTGGAGGTGGGGGTCCACTGCTAACAGGCCCCACCACCGATCAGCTGGTTGGTGGGGGGGACTTACCCCACAAAAGGAAATCCATCCAGCATATAGCAACATGTCTATGTCACTTCCCGCATGATCTGGAAGTGATGTTGTCACATCTGGGACATCGGGGCGATGCTCTGGTATTTAGGCAAAAACTCTATGAAGCCAAATGAAAAGCTACATGAAAAGCATGCACTCTCCCACTGAGTTAAAATTGGTATTGTTTTATAATGTTCTATTTTTAATTGTTACCTGACTTGATGGCCCTGATTGGGCAGATGCTGGGATATAAATGATGTAAGTAAATAGATAAGTTAAACCAATTCCACAGGGACCAAGCTGCCATCAGGATGTGGTTCACTTTCTCAAAATCTACGCTCTTTTCACCAAGAAAGGAAATTATACAAACTCTTCACTAATGAGATCCTCCCCCCCCCCCCCCATGGATGCAAAAACAGCAAAAGAAAAACATGGTTTTGCTTTTTCTTTCATCTGGAAGATAACAGACTTACTGGAGACTGGCAGCCAGATTCTCCTTCTAGGAATAGCAACAGATTCAGTAGGATCTCAGAAAAGGAATGGAGAGAAGGAAATGGAATGTCTTCAACCATTATTTTGTTTCATACAGTTTTTCCAATTGTTCTCTTCCATATATATTATCAGTTTCGTTATTATATTATTACCCTACTGTTTCTACATGGAGACTGTGATTACCACTCCCTCCGTTTCATCCTCATAATGCCCTGTCATGTCAGTTAGGCTGAGAAATAGCGATTGGCCTAAGAACACTCACCAAGCTTCCTAGCTGACTGGGTGATTTGATTCTGGGTTTCCTTGGTCCAGTCTGACACTGTGATCACTATATAAGTAACCACTGTACCCTTCAGTAACCATACTGCTGGTGTAATCAAAGGTGCAATGGGCTTTTCTTCCTATAGTCCTAAGAACTGTAACACCCCCCCTCCAACATATGAAACAGAGTTACATTATCAGCCATTTCAATGTCCTTGCTATTATCATCATTTGGAGGGAGGGGGTGGATGATGTTTCCATCTTTATTTGAAAATGTGACCCCTGTCAGTTCAAAAGTAGTCAAAACAACTGTCCATGGGACTTCTTTGTGCGGTTACTTGGCATGTTGTACCAACCTGACCTGTGTCTAGTTTTTAGCTTTTTTCCCTCCTCAAAAATAGCTTTACAACATAGTGGTGAAGAATCTTTTTCACAGTAAAACAGAGCTGAATCCTTAAAATAATTCCTTTCTACAGGTCTCTTGCTGTCTGATATAAAAGACCCAGAAGACTAGCAGAGAGATACATACAATGCACCAATTCAAAATTTCAGTAGCTTTTCAAAGCCAAAATATGAACTGCTGTCTTTACTGGAAGAAATGCTATGAAGAGGAAAGAAAAGAACGGCAGCCCCTTCTGCAGGACCCATGCTGCTGTGTCAGAAGATGGTCCATCATAGTGTGGGGATATCTCCTGCTGTATGAAGAAAAAGTTGCTTAAGCACACAGATGGATAATAGTCATGGATGGCTACCTCCTGGTTGTCAGCTGGCCTCTGGCCTCTTCCCGACTACAGTTGTGAAGTGCTTACAGTTCAGAGTATCTTTCACCAAGGTTTATGCTTACAATTTGGACTATCTTTCACCAAGGTTTATGACTAGTGTCACACTAGAACTGGCAGCCCCGGGTGTCAATCCCCACCCAACCATGAAGCAACTCTGAGCCACTCACATTCTCTCAGCCTATCCTACCTCATAGGGTGGTTATGAGGATAAAAAAGGAGGGGACAACCATGAATGCTAGGGTAAACTACTTGGAAGAAAGGAAGGATTAAAAAAACATGATGGGGGTGCATGGGAACCATCTGGGGGGGGTGATGAATATCTATAGGTATTTGAATGATGGGGCTTTAGTGTATAGCCTTTTAGAGTACTGATTCATTGCCTAATATTGTGGCTGGGTAGTTATGCTTGCCTTCTTTCTTGCATGTCAGATGCTCCTGCAAGCTCTGCTTCCACTGGTGATTCTGTGAAACACAACGCCCTACTCAGTATCACACCTTTATTTTATACCACAAACATTTTAAAGTAATTGTCCAATTTCCAACCCCTTTGGTGTTTTGCGGTAGGACAGTAATCAAGATAATTCATCTGGTGCTACGATTTGCTTAATATAATTCGGCATTCATTAGCTGAATCATTATTTTAAAGTGTTAGTGAATTGTCTTATAATTACCACATAATAGTGCTTGTAAATTAAACAATGGAAAGAAACAACAAGTCTTCTAAATGTGCTGCTAGGTATAGCCAAATATTACATGCCGCTGTTCTAACACAATGGTTAAATACAGACCACCATTTGCCAAACGGAATTTATTACAGTGAACATGTGATCCCTTGGTGAGCTGCTCCTCTGTACTATCCTGACAAGTAGTGAGGGGAAGTTATCATTCCCCAGCTTCCCCAACATTCTGATCAGATACAAATGAGCTGTATAACTCTCATTAGTAGGATGATACAAATGACACCATGTTAGTAATACAGGTTACTACTTGGTAAATGGTCACCTGTGTATGGGTTTCTAGCACTACCGGGGCAATTTAAATTACTAGTAGCTGTCTCATAGAGTTTCCTGTAGTAAAGTAATTATAAAGTAATTACCTTACACCTTATAAGATAAGCAGTGAAGCGGGTACTTGCACTCAAGTCACTCTCTGGAGTCATGAATGGTCTTATTTAGTTCAAAATTTTGCTACCAAGCTGGACCTTCCACTGCCACACAAATCAATTAACTCAATCTAAACCTGAGTGTAAGATAGAAACTAAAGATACAATACAAAGAGAACTCACTTCCGAAGAGAACATTATTGGGCTACAACTCCACACCACCTATCATTTTTCCTATAGTTATATCAGTCCCTGATCCCAAATAAGATGTGGAGGAATTCACAGGTAAGTTATCAGACTGAAATCACAGTGCTTCCTTCATGAATAAACCCAGCCCTTTCATGAGTTCAGTAGGTTTTCTGTTTCTTCATCTATTCTAGAAGTACACAGTCCTGAAGTTATCTGCATTACGAGTAATAAACCATCTTCTTCCCAGTCTAAATTTGCCAACATTTTGTAACCATGGATATGTTTATAAGAAAGAATGCCAGAACAAAAGAAAAGTTCTGTTGGATCAGACTAAAGGTTCACTTATAGCACCCTGTTACCCAAAGTGGATGGTAAGAAACTTCTGTAGCCCAGAGGCACTGCCTTACTTGCAGGTAGCCCTCAATAGCAGGGCACCCCACTTCTCACCTGAACCAGAGACCCACAGACTCAGGCCAAGGAAGGCACTCTTGGCCTGAAACACAGAGCTAGCCACAGCTCTGCAAACGGTTTCCATTTTCAGATTGTACAAAGCAGCCCTCGAAACAATCTCCAGCCTTCCCCCTCTACCCAGCAACATATGCATATGAAACAATGCTGAGTTCTAGCAGGTGCAGTATTTACATTTCTAAAGCTATTCAGCGGCCATCTGGCAAACAGCCCCTGTTTTCCCATGTCTATATCCACCAAAGCACATGGTCTCGACTGTGTGTCTGCCCCAACTGGCAGTTCACCTCCAAACTGTGTTTGGGCCATAATCTCTTCTCCATGGACCTCTGTGTCTGGACAGGTAGTATAACCCCCATAACTGACCCTACTATTCGCTATGCTCACCTTTGTTTTCTTAGTTCTGTATTGTGTGGTCAGTGTGCTTGTAATTAGGGAAAGCCTTCAATAAACTATTTAATTTACTCTTCAATGTGGAGTCTTCCTACTGTACCAGACGTTGGTATAAACAGGTGTACGATCCCTGGTACCACTCTGGCCTCCCCTGCCACATAGCTAATTTCCCTCAACAACGAGACAGGCCATTGGTGGTAACACTTCTAAGAAGCCTCCAAGAGGGCATGGATACAGATCACCCTCTGTAGCATCCTACAGCAACTGACATCTGTGGCATATTGCCTCTAAAACTGGAGGTTTCATTTATCTACCAGCTCTGACAGCCACTGATAGACCTGTTTCTCATAAATCTGTCTAATGCCCTTTTAAAACCATCCAAAACAGGGATTGTTATCACTGTGAATTTCATAAAATAATTCTTTATTATGAACATGTACCTTTGATCTGTCCTAAATCTACTGCCAATCAGTTTTGACCCTCAGTTCTAGTTTTATGTCACCATGTATAATTTTATAAACTTCTATCATGTCCCTTTATTGGTCTTTTTTTTTGCCCAAAGCCCTATATGTTTCAGCTTTTGCTTGTAGGGAAGATGCTCCAATCCCTCAATCGCTTTAGCTGGCCTTCCCCCCCCCCCCCCCTCCCACTTTTCCACCTCAGTGATATTCATTTTTAAACAGGTTAACTAGAACTGTACAAATATTCCAAATACAGAACATTACACAGCAACTAACTTTAATCAAGTATGTCCCCTGATTCTCAGAAGATCAATTAACAATGTTTTTGTCCCATACAAAAGAGAATATTCAAGAGATCAGCAGATTTTAATTGTGTAAGACTAACAGAGAATGAATGCTGTTCAACCAGTTACACTAGCAACCAGACATAACTTGCATGCCTTATTTCTTCTGGATATTTTCAAAGATATTTTCAAGTTCATTTGAAGTTTGCATACCACTGTATTTTATTACACAGTTCTCTTCTGGGCTCCTCTCTCTATCTAAAGCATTAACAGGTTTAAAAAGATTTCTGTTGAGAAGGAATATGGCATGGTATAGCTCAATCTTCTCAGATCTCAGAAGCTAAGAAGGGTTACTACTTGGAAGAGAGACTGCCAAGGAAGACTCCGCAGAGGAAGGCAACTGCTTCGGCTTCTCACTTGCCTTGAAAGCCCCTTGCTGGGGTTGTCATAAATCAGCTGTCGCTCCATGGAACTGCGCGCACACACACACACACACACACACACACACACACACACAGCCCCTATTCAAACAATAGGTATGCATAAGAACACAAGACAAATCTCATAAAGAGCCCTTTTAATTAATGCCCTGTATTAGGCAGTGTATGAAAACAGTGAACAGTTTGCTTTGGTCGATTGATACTTTGGTCCAGGCATGTGGAAACACCCCTGGTAATGTGGATTCTGAACATTCCAGATTCTCCAGTCAAACTAGATTGCACATCATCTTACTATTTACCATAACTTTTAAAAACTCTTTATTACTGCAGGTTTAAGGTTAGGTGCAGGCAGGCTATTATGTCTTTATTATAACTGGCACTGTAAGACAGATGTAAAAATAGAGCTTTTTGTATCCTTTTCAGACTTACAAGCTCTTTAATCATTCGTATTTTTAAGAGCTTTCTCCAAAGAGGAAAGAGCTTTGACAGTTTTTCTTCTCCTTCCAGTGTTTCGGATGTCTCTAGAATGGGTCTGGAGATGCTTCAGCAAAGTCTTCATTTCAGTCCTTCTCCAGATTGTAGCAGTAGTGAGGGTTGGCCCCCATCAACTATTGTGAATATGAAAATAATTTCATAACTAAATGCAAACAACTTAATTACACAGTCACATTTCAATCTTCTCTTTTTGTGTTATAGTTGCCTAATTCTGCAAGAATGTTATGCTGTACATAGATGTTGCTATTGTGAATTTCTCAGGGACATAGACTCATAACAGCCCTGTGAAGGAAGAGGCAAACTACATGATTTGTTTCATCACATGTTTACATTAGTTTTTCCATATTCCTCACAGCCACGCAGCAGCTGGGGAGGCACAGCTGCCTGCACTTCAGTAGCATGCCTATGTCCCATTAGAAGATATGCACCTTCCCGTCATGCTTGATATTTTACAGCGCAAAGGTAGTAGCTCTCCAGTATACCCTGTGTGAAACTACTCTTATCTGCTATATCACAGGGGCCCCACTAACACACTACATTTTCTTTTGACTCCTGGGATTTTGCCCAAATTCCTGTTTTATAGCTCCTGTAGTTTTTCCAAGTTTAACTTTCCCTTAGTTGTATGATGTTTCACAAGCTGATCTCCTCTTGGGCATAATCCCAAACCAGCTGAAATCAATGGAAAGACTGCCATTAACTCCAGAAGGATTTGCCATAAAGCCGGCATTGTTTTCTGTGCCATTGTCCTAATCTGTCTGGCTCCTGTTGTTTTCTTTCTTTGTCCCCACTAACATTCCCTGAGTTCTCCTGCACTGATTTTGTATGAGTTTAGATGCTTTTGTGTGAAGTGTTATGTTGCTGACATGACACTGGAGAGTACTAGCTCAGAGATATGTATGTGTGTGTTACACATGCACTCACACAAATACACACATAGATAGATATGTAATACCAGAATTGCAGTGCCAGTCTAAGCAAAGTACGCTGAAGTCAATGGGTTTGGAAGGGTGTAACTCTGGCATTGTAAGGGACCAATAAATTGAATTAAATAAATAAACAAACTGATTTAAGAGAGTACCAAGAGATAAGAGTTTACTTCAGATTAAACATTCATCAGATTTCACTGTACAAGCTATTTGTGCTCACTGTATAACTCCAAGAGAGAATCTATACTGATTTTTCACCAGAAGAAATCACTTGGTCACATTTCTGGCTTCTGCAACTACAGCTATATTTTTATAAGATTTGTTATTCCACTCCCCTGTTTGCCATGTATTCTGTACTTTTTATATAATGTTTTTCATATTAATACTATTGCCACATTTTATTTATAATCCAAGGACTACTTTCATTCTGAAATGATTTGCTGGTTTGCTAGCTGAACTGGCAAGTTTCTCTTTTTGTTTCTGTTGATGTCTATTATTCATTAAAACCCTCCCAATGTATCTCAGAGCAGCTTTTTATTCTATATACTTTACAGAATAAAATCACATTTGCACAACAAACCAGTGCAATTTTAGCAGGAAGAAAGCAAGTGATCAAAACAGCAACTCAGATCAGAGATTATATAAAATTCACCAAATAGGTTCTCTTTAGATCAAAAATCCATACCCTCAGCCAAAGGCTTTCTCAAGTAATACACTCTTACATGCCTTTCTGAAAGCCAGGAGATAATGGAACCTTCTGAAACCCTTCTGGGAATCTGTTCACTGAACAAAATCATAGTTTCAGAGTTTAAAAATGATGGGGATTTTTTCCCATGGTTTTATTCAATGTATCATCCAGTTCATATGCTCTTATGTACTGAATTTGTCTTCAAGCAAGATTCCCATTTTATTTAAACAAAGTATCATTGGAGGATGTTAATTTCATTAATTTTATCATCTCCCAAATCATTCCTTTTTTGAAGGTTCTAAATAAAATTATAACGAATATTGCTATTGCCAACAGTTACCATCCAATTCATAACCTATACATATTGTACATAAACTAGATAACAATTAATAAGAATTACCCTAGTTTAGGGAGAACGGAAAAGAGGGGAAGCAATACAGTTGTGAATTAAAAGGAAGAAAAGATACTGGAAAGGAGGGATGGGGAAAAGGAGTGACGGGGAGTAAAAGGGAGAAGAAAGGAGAGGAAAGAAAAGAGGGAGAGGAGAAAGGGAAGAAGAAGAAGAAGAAGAAGAGAAGAAGAGATTGGATTTATACCCCGCCCTCCACTCCCCAAGGGAGTCTCAGAGCGGTTTACAAACTCCTTTTCCCCTCCCCTCCCCACAACAGACACCCTGTGAGGTAGGTGGGGCTGAGAGAGTTCTTTCCCAAGCTGTCCTTGAGGGAACAGCTGGTACAGAGCTATGGCTTGCCCAAAGTCATCCAGCAGGTGCAAGTGGAGGAGTGGGAATCAAACCCGGTTCTCCCAGATTAGAGTCCGTGCCCTTAACCACTACACCAAACTGGCTCTCCAGAGTAGAGCGATGGTGAGCTGAAGGAGAGGGCTGTGGAGAGGGGGGAGGTTGATGGGAACAGTGGGTGTGCTCTTCCACCTGATTTGCCCCATCTGAAAAGTGGAAGCACTACCTAGTGAGCAACACTGACTCTGCCCTGAGAAGGGAGGGAAGGAGAAGGGGAGGCTGGAAGGGAAGGGTGAAGCAAGACTTTTGTTCTTTCAACATCCCTGATTTGTCGTCCTTTGCCCATTGCCACAAATCCTCCTCCTGCTGCTGCTAATAATAATAATACTATTTAACAATTATGTAATGCTTTTAGTGTTTGAAGCAATTCACATACATTATCTTCTTACGGGCCTGTAATTTATGCCAGCATTATTATGCCCTTATTTCAGATGGGTATCTGAGAGTATGGCTTGCCTTAGGCTACCCAGTGGCTATGTAGCAGAGGTAAGATTTGAACAAGTTACCTCCCATATTGCATCTCATTCTCTTAACTGCTACATTTCACTTGTCTGCTGCCTATGGGCCCTCGCAGTCCTTCCCTAGTGACCCCTGAGGTATGCATCATACACATTCGGCCATTATGGCTCCAGGGAGTGTAGTTCAACAGGATGGCAGCCTGTGATGTTACAGTGTGTCAGTCAGAAGAAGAACAGCAGAAGAGATTGGATTTATACCCCACCCTTCACTATTTGAAGGAGTCTCAGAGCAGCTTACAATCCCCCTTTCCTTCTCCTCCCCACAACAGACACCCTGTGAGGTAGGTAGGGCTGAGAGAGCTCTCTCAAGAACAGTCCTTGAGAGAACAGCTCTGAAAGAACTTGTGACTGACCCAATGTCACACCAGCAGCTGCATGTGGAGGAGTGGAGAATCAAACCCCGTTCTCCCAGATTAGAGATATTAAAAAGACAGGGACCAAAAAGAAACCAAAACTATTGTTCATAGAGCTTTGGCTAGAGGACAGGTAGGAAGTCTGTTCTGTAATTACTCCTTTTCCTCAGTGGTACAGGGAGATTTTTCTAAAGCTCTACATTCATCAATATCAGGACTTTTGGAAGGTAGCTGGCCTTGTCAAACCTGGATTCTAAATTCTGAAGTCTCAGACAGATCACAGAAAATATGTGAGCCCTTTGATTCCTCCTCCAAGAACCTTAGGGACAAATAACACCTTTGGGGCGGAACAGGAGAACCTTAGTCTTATTCTTTGCTTCTGCAGATGTGTATCTGCCTGCCCCAGAACTGGCTGGAGACAAGGGCAGTTCAGAAGGCCCAGCTGGCAGGAGAATGCCTGCCAGAAGTGGAGAATTGGTATGCCTACCCCCACTATCACCGCTACTTAACCCAAATTTTCTAGCCTAAATCACAAAAGGAGGACAGCAGAAAGAGGCCTGTCTCAGTAATCTATTTCCAGATGACCCTTTGACATTGCAGTCCTATGCAGCAACTCCAGTCTGAGTTTATGGCTTTCAATGGACTAAAATGGAACTAACTCTTCAAAGGACTGTGCTATAAATGTTCTGCCAAGATGTCTCAAAGAACCATCTGCTTTGTTCTTCCTGAAGAGCTTCTGAAATACCTGAAATCAACAATTGAGCATTCACTAATTCCTTTATACCCAACTTTTCAATTGTGTGATCAACAAGGCAGTTTACAAACAGCAGATTAAATACATTTTAAAAACCTACTTAGGAACCCTTGGAATTTTGACTACGGGCAAATGCTAGAGTGTCTTTTCTCTCGTGCTTAATTTAAATAAACAAAGCATCTAGGGCTGCTATTTTTCTGCCAAGGGCAGGGCTTTCCCTGCCTCCAGCCCTGTTTCCTCCTGCTGTTCCTGCAGCCAGCGGGAGAAAAGTAACCTTTTTAAAAATTACCACTGGAAGTGATGCCAGTACATTCTAGGAATCACAGAAAACTCTATGGCTTTTCCCATAGAGTTCCTAGCAAATCCTATAGAGGTGTGACATCACTTCAGGTTTTCCCCAGAAGTGACATCATACTGTCACCTGATGGTGCCCCCCATGTCCCTGCCTCTAGACCCCTGCCAGTTGCGAAGCTGTGCCTGTTAACCCAAAAAGCATGCTTCCTCTCATATTTTACATAACTAGGGAAGTTATGTAAACATAACAGTTGAGCGGATAGTTCATTCTGACATGGAGGGGAAAAACAATAGGGAAAATTCTGGAACATAATGGGTGGGCACTGATGTTTTATACATACTTGCTTAGTTTCTTTCAGCCCTGTATCTTGGGTATTTCTGTTACAACTGGACAATGACTGTTCTTGGAATCTATTAGGGCTGCTTTGGCTCACTTTCACTCTTTACTCCTACTCACATTATCCTACTGACTTTGTCTGGATTCTTTTTCATCTATTAGCCCTCTACACAATCCTCAGAGCAGGATTTTTTTTTTTAAAAAACCCATTTATATCACTTTATATTACTTTAAACTAGCTGCCCCGATACCACGGCAGAGGGAGTGTAACCTTTTTTCTGATGGAAGAGCCTGTACTCGTCTCTCTAATGGCCATTCTGAAATTCAAAAAGTTCTTGTAATCCATCTTTCCTAGACCTGGGACCTACATTTAACCAAGCAGAAGCTTGGGTCCCACTAACTTGCAAGCACATGACATCACAGTCACATGAAAGGAAGAGGGGGAGTCAGAGTTATGACCTCCCTGGTGTTAAGGCCACAAAAGGGGGTAGCAGGCCAGGAGAGTCAGAGCCAGAACACACAAGCTGAGCACCTGGAATGGACAGTGAAGAACAAACCAAGGGTCAGAGCAATGGAAGCTTCTTCTCCACTGCTGAATGGACTCACCATCCTGGTGCTCTCAGCTTGCATGCAAACAGAGCAGGAGGTGTGGTGTCCTTACTGTCTAAGCGGTAAGGTCCTTGCAGAAGTAGGGCTGCCAAGTCCCCCCGTGGAGCGGGGGAAACACCGATTTTTAAAGCTTTCCCCCGCTTTTCCAAAATTGGCCACCGGGGGGACAAAATGGCTGCCAGCAGGGGAACCTCGGAGCCTGCCCTGCTGGCCTCTTGAACTTCTTAAAAGGGAAATTTCCCCTTTAAGAGCTGATCGAGCAAGACAGCCCCGCCCAGAGATTAAGGAGGGACTAAGCTCTTTCTACTGAAGGGCTTCCGTGCAAGGTTGCTGCTGGAGTAAACTGCGTAAGCTGCTGGGGTCTGCGAGCTCTTTTCCTTCTCTGTCTCTCCCCCTCCCCCTCTTTCTTTTTGCTGTCTGTCTGTCCACTGTGGTTTTGTCAAAGGAATAAACTGTCACTTCCAAAGAGGTAAACATCACAAGGAGAGGTTGCCTGTAGAAGGTCTGGGAGTGGGATTGTTTAAAATGTCTTGTCGTGGCTGTTTGGGTCCCCCCAATCCTCATTTCCCTTCTGCAAATAAAAGTTGGGATTCCTCATTTTTATGCCAATTTTCTGTTTCTTTCAACCATGTCCCCCCCCCCCCCACTCCGGCAGTAAAAATCTGCATTTTTAAAAGCATTTGTACATCAAGTAACCGGTATTTTAAGTTAGGGATGGATCCAACTAGCTTTTCTGCTGGCGAAAAGGGGAGGACAAAGGTCCTCTTTAGCCACCAAAAAGCCTATGCTGGGGGGGGGAGAAGTTATGGGACTTACATGGACAACAGCTGGGTGAAACAAGGGCCAGAAATAAAGCCTGGGAATTGGGCAAGAGTAAGTGAAAAAGCTGTCTGTCTGTCTGTCTGTCTGTCTGTCTCTCTCTCTCTCTCTCTCTCTCTCTCTCTGTCCCCATCCAGCAGAGGTCTATCAGTGGCTATTATAGCCACAAGGTCTAAATGGAGCCCTTTGTCTGGGGCAGTGATGCTCTGCATTCTTGGTGCTTGGGGGGCAACAGTGGGAGGGCTTCTGGAGTTCTGGCCCCGCTGCTGGAACTCCTGAGGGCACCTGGTATTTTTGGCCACTGTTGTGACACAGAGTGTTGTACTGGATGGGCCGATCCACTGTGGCTTCTCTCCTGTTCTTATGATATGAAAATCATATTTAGCACTTGTGTAGCACTTAGGGCTTCATATTCTGCCGAGATGAGGAAGGATTCAGTAGGGCCGTTGCTCAGTGATAGAGCATCTGCTTGACATGCAGGAGGTATCAGCCTCTTCAGCTAAAAAAGGATCAGGTAATAGGTGACATTAAAGATCTCAGCCTGAGACCCTGGAGAGCCACTACCAGTTTGAGTAGTCAATACTGACCTTGATGGACCAATGGCCTGATTCAGTATTAGGAAACTTCATGAGTTCATGTGTCAGCATGTGGAAGCAACATCACAGGATGTGACATCACAAAATGATGTCACTTCCTTTCTCCTGGCTCCACCCCCAAAGTCTCCTGGCTCCACACCCAAAGTCCCCAGATATTTCCCAAGTTGGACTTGGCAGCCCTATGCAGAAGGCAGCAAAACAAACATTCCAACTCTGTAGTGGTTCACGATGAGGCAGTCAGGTTCTGCAACCCACCAGAGGATCCTGATCCATGAGCTGAAGACCATTGCTATAATCAATCAGAAGAAGATACCAATGAAACCAATTAATTCAAATAACCACCCTTGGTCAATTGCTTTATTATGCCTGCTTGAATGGAAAGCAGTGATGTGTGCTGACAGCCATGAACAAAAGTTCAGGAGGAATCATTGAGCCAAACAGAGTTGGTGCCTAGATTCATATAAGGAATTTATATGTTTAATTTACAGAGTGATCCTATTAGTACAGACAGACGCTACAGTATTACATAGTTATGCTTCTGTGTCTAGGATGGGAACATATGCATTCTGCGCTAGAAAAACAACATGCGAACAACGCAGCCGTAAAAGAGGCTAAGCCCGTGGTACTTAGGAAGGAAGATTATAAGTAATGAATAGCACCCCAAACAGATATTCATTAAGGTTGCTGAGCAGCAAGAGTGACATTGACTAAATGCTCTTCCATGTGCCTTAGCTTAACTCCCCCACTCTCCCATTGCTAGTCCCCCTGACATCTGTGTGAGGATTTGACCTGTTGGGAGAGGCTAATGCTATAATGACAATACTGCTCTATCTGCTACAGGAAGTTGCACTAGAACTGTCTGAAGGTTCTTTTAGTTCTGCTACATGGGTCCTGGATCTTATCTTGTAAGGAAAAACAGGTCATGAATACTTTGCCTTCTGTGGCAAGGGGTGGCATTGAATATTGGTGTTTACCAGTAAAGTCATCTGTGCTGCCCAGTTAATTCTTTGGTGCACTGTCAGACCATACTTGCATTTGGGGGGCTGGGTTTTGGCAACCCCCTTGCTGCAAACTGCATATTTATCTACTGCCTTCTGCTTTAGGAACACTGACCTAGTACAGAGTTTGCCCTTTTACACTGGGCAAGAGGAAAGCTCTGAAGTGTTTGAATGCTTTTGAACTTCATCTCTTTTCTTGGTGGTTGGAGGGAAGGGAAGAATGAAAGAAATGCAGCCACCATACTTTTAAGAGATGGTTTCCACTCCCAGGGGATCTCCCCACCATTGCTTATCGTTAGTACTAGTTGCAGCCGTAAAGTGGGGCTAATAGTGTATGTTTGTGACTAGACTCCTCAGCCAGGATAACTGTAAGAATTCTATGATGATCTATATTCTAACTCTGAGAGGGGTTTTTTCTGTGTGGATACTTATATCTGTCAAGAGAGCTCACTATCCCCCAACAGCTTTTCCTACATAGTCAGGGGCCTTTCTCAGTTTGCAGAAAAATTCAAAAATTTTTTTAAAAACCCTCAGGGACTGTTGAATTCTCCCCAATACCTTCTGAAATGGCCTTCGCAAGGATCTCTAACTCCAGGCGTCAACTGTGAAAGATTAGAATGTTCGGGGGGGGGGGGTGTTTCCTAACTGTTTCTGTCAGTAAAAGGAGGGTTTTTGCTGGCAGCAGTCTAGGGTTGCCAAGTGTCCCCCCTGCCCAATGGCAGCAGATCCAGATCCAGGCTGAGAAACTCCTGGAGATTTGGGGATGGAGCCTGGGGAGGACAGGGACCTCAGTGAGGTACAATGCCATAAACTCCACCCTCCAAAGTATCCATTTTCTCCATGGAAAGTTATCTCTGTACTCTGGAGATAAGAAGTGATTCAAGGGGATCCCCAGGTCCCACCTGGAGGCTGGTATCCTTAGGCAACACCATCTGTGTGACTTGATACCACCTGATTTGCATGACTCAGGTAGGCCCAGCTGTTTTGCTACTGTTCATCAGCAGCCACCCTATGAAAGCCAGTGTAACAGTTAGAGCTTTAGACTGGGATCCACGAGACCCAGGTTCAGATCCCCATCTTGCAGTGGAAGCTGACTGGGAGATTTTGGACCAGCCACATACTTTCCACCTAACCAACCTCACAGGGTTGTTGTGCATATAACAAGGAGGAAATAATAATGTAAACTGCTTTAGTCCCCACTGTGGAGAAAGACTGTAATTTTCCTAGGTAGAGGCTGTGGGAGAGGGCGTGGAGATGGAAAGCTGAAGACAGATAAATGTAGGTTGGCTGTTGGGTGGGAAGGAAATAGGGTTGCCAACTCCAAGTTGGGAAATTCCTGGACATTTGAGGGGTGGAGGGTGGGATTTGAGGAGGGACCACAGACCAGTATAATGCCATAGACTCCGCCCTCCAAACCAGCCATTTCCTTCACTTGAACGACCATTGCCAGCCTCCAGACAAGGGCTGGAGAGCACCCAGAATTACAACTGTTGTGCAGGTGACAGAGATCAGTTCCCCTGGATAAAACATCTGCTTTAGAGGGTATTATACCCTGCTGAGGCTGCTTGCCTCCCCAATCCTCACTGTCCCAAGGCTCCACCCCCAAATCTCCAGGAATTTCCCAACCTGGAGCTGGCAGCCCTAAGGTGAATCTCTGCAGCTGGGAGATCCACTGTGATTCCCAGAGCACTGCCACTGCTGCTGTGGGGGGAGAGGAAGGAAGCTGGGAGAGTGCTGGGGGCAGAAAGAGTGATGGAGTGAGGGGCAGAAAGAGAAAGAAAGAGTGGTGAGGTGGGGAGGCAGAAAAACAAAGAGAATGATGACGGGTCAGAAAGAGAGAGGAGGTGACATACATGGAGGACAGAGAGAGTATAGAAGGGGGGAGAAGGGAGAAAGAGTGTGAGAGAGGTAGGGGGAGGTAGGAGGAGAAGAGAGAAAGCAAAGGTGTGAGAAAGCACTTGTGTTATTCCTATTTTCTTTGGCTGTTGGGTGTCCATTGGCAAAGTTCCTCATTACTGAAGTTCTCACTTGTGTCTCTAGTTCTCCAGACACAGGGCAGAGTCACGTAAGCACAAGCCTCACAACTTTATATAGATCTATATCTATATCTATATATAAATCAATTCTTTAGCTAATGCTTATATATTCCTGGAAGTGGCTCTGAGGCTGAAGAAGATGCGGGGAGATCCAATGAGTTTAACCTTACACCGCCACTTTTGCAGGTATGACATTATTCTGTTGTCAGGAGGAGATGTTTGAACCTTGTGCATACCAACTGACTTTCATTCTTCCCTGGTCACCATGCCACCTCTGACAAGTTTTCTTTTTTGGTTTTGGAGAATTCCACCTGGTGAAGTACATGGGGTTTTGTTGGCAGTAGTTCTCACCTTTCTTAAGAAAAGCTAGATTAGTTTTAGATGAAGGTGGAGTGAAAACTGGTAAAAGGGACATTAAGAAACTGAGATATTTAGATGGCACCACATTACTGGTAGAATACAGCAAAGACTTGAAATGACTACTGATGAAGGTTTAAGAAGAAAGGACCAAAGCAGGATTACATCTGAACATCAAGAAGACAAAAATAATTACTGCTGAGGAATTACACAACTTTAAGTCTGACGATGAAAAAATTGAAATTGTTAAAGACATTCTATTCTTAGTTAAATCATTAACCATGAGAGAGACTGCAGGCAAGAAATCAGGAGACTGAGACTTTGAAGGACAGCAGTGAAGGAACTACAAATGATCCTTAAGTGTAGGGGAACATGGCTGAAGACCAAGGTAATTCATACTATGGTATTCCCCATTAATAAGCATGAATGTAAAGCTGGGCAGTGAGAAAAGATGACAGGAAGAAAATTGATCCATTTGAAATGTGGAGCTGGAAGAGAGTTTTATTGATCCCATGGACCACAAAAAACACAAATAAGTGGGTTCTAGATCAAATCAAGCCTGAATTCCCCCAGAAGCTAAAATGACTAAACTGAGGCTATTGTACTTTGGTGACATCATGGGAAGACAAGACTCACTGGAAAAGACAATTATGCTAAGAAAAGAGGAAGGCCCAACATGAGATGGATTGACTCATTAAAGGAAGCCATGGCCTTCAGTTTGCAAGACCTGAGCAAGGCTGTTAACAATAGGATGTTTTGGAGGTCATTGATCCATTGGGTTGCCACAAGGTGGAAGTGATTTGACAGTACATAACACACACCCCGTTTCGACCTGGGGTAAGGGTATTTCTATGCTTGTGTAATTTTTTCTCACCAGTGTAACATTGTATTTCACTGAAGTAAGCAGGATTAGGAATTGTCCTGTCTTATCCAGTGAGTATAATTAGGGAACAGGATCATTGAACTGGAAAAGGTCTGAGAAAGGAAATCAAAAGGATAAAGTGTTTGGAGCAGAAAAGGCTAAATATTTTGGATTTTCAGTTTAGGAAAACAATGACTAAGGGGAGAGGACATGATAGAGGTTCATAAAATTACGGAGAAAAGCAGACAGAACTTCTTTTCTTCCTCTCCCAAAATACTAGAACTTTGCAATACTAACACTGATGTGCAATAGATTCAGGATGAACAGAAGTACTTCTTCTTAGAACACATTAACTTGTGGAACATACTGCCATTCAAAGTAGTGATGGGTACTAAGAGAGATGGCTTTAAAATTTATTTGGGAAATTTATATACATTTTCAGAGTTGAGGCAGCTTAGGCACATTCATGGACAGGTCCATCAGTACCTGTGAGAATACTGGTTAAACGGGCAACAACAAGGGATGCTCCGGCACCTTCTACTCGTGGGCCCTCTATGGCATCTGGGTAGCCACTGTGGGAAACAGGACGCTGGACGAGATGAACAAGGAGGGTGATTCAGCAGAGTTCTTATGTTCTTAGCATATGTTAACATCTGTCTAAAATTGCTGCTTGCTTTGATCTCAATAACATAATAGCCTAAAAAAAATCATGTGTTTTTATTCACAGAATGTAATCCAGCAATCAGGAACACAGAAGATCCCAACTCACATCATTTTACTGCAGTTCTTTTTTTAAAAACTACTCCCAGCCTGAACAATATGTATTGACCTTTTCTTCCATCCTATGTCCAAGTTTTCAGATCATTCTCATGCTTAATATATACAGTCATGCAATTAAAAGGTACTGCAACCATCCTAAGTTTAATGATATCATGACCGTTTGTTCTCTAACAGTAAAACCATCAGAGGGCTGTTAAAGAAGTATTGGATTTAAACAGTGGAAACGTATATTTAGGTTAAATTTTAGGAAAGGTTCAAACTAAGGCTCCAGCCGAAGAACACTACTGCTACAAGCAGGGGAGCATTGTATGGGCAGCCTGAGGTGTTATATGTTGCAATTGCTTGCAAGTTATATGTTGCAATTGCTTGCATGACTGAGTTTTATATTGAAAAGAATCTTGCTTGTTCAGCTATAGAAGTAGCTGTTGTCTTGCAACTGTTATGCACAGCTATAACACAATGGCCTGCCCTGTGTAATCATACTGATTTTTTCATCACAAGACTCGCCAGCAGCACTACGCTGAATGGCAGGCTGTATACTGTATGGCACACTGAATGTTCGTGTTTGTGTATTTGCACTTATGTGCATTAGTGTGATGATGTTTTCAGTTCTTCTTAAAGATTTAACTTCTTGAGGAGGGCAGGCAGGCAGGCAGAATGATTTATTTATTTGGATAGTTTTACCTCACTTTTTTCTCGAATAGGGACCCAAGGTGGTTTACAACATTGTTCTCCATTCCTCCATTTAATCCTCAAAAGCACAATTCTGTGAGGTCAGGCAGGCTGAGAGTGACTGACCAATGTCACGGGGTGCTGGTGCTGCCCTAGCAGAATGGTGGGGATTTGAATCCAGGTCTCTGAGATCTTAGTCCACCATTCTAACCAACACACCATGCTAGCACACTGCAGTAAGCACACTGACGTTTTAAAAGCTATCCACAAAACCACCACCAAAAGAAACATATGAGAAAATTAGGGACTGTGATTTACCAAGGAAAGGAACCATAACGTCTTCCATCCATGCAGAAACGGTTTTGCAAGATTACAGCCTAATTGAGTAGTTCTGTCCTAGTAATTTAGAAAAGGCTGAATAGGCATCTTTTATTACTGAACCAAACACTGTATTCTTCCTGTGGTGATGAAGTCTCTCAAAGACTAGCACATGGTGTCAAGTAGATAGGAGCTGTGTCATATGCAGGACAGGAAGGTGAAGGAATATTTGAACTGTGCATGCTTTTCCTCCTTGCATTAATTGCTTACCCCGTATCTCCAGAGAGGTGGACATGGGGGAGTCCAGGACACATGCTCCAGAGAGTGTGAGTGGGTCAGGTAAGAGAGTCAAAAGACTCGGGAGAAGCAGGCAGGGATGTTCATTCCGAATTTGCTGCGAGTGAACAAAGACAGCATTGCTCCAAGACAACCATTGCTTGATACACGGGCTGTGCCCACCCTGGAAGAGGCAGAGTTGAGCCAAGCGATTTCCCAACACACAGACACACAGACACACACACACACACACACACACACCCGGCTGCCTCAGTCCCTTCTGCTTCTTTCAAATGAGGATAGTGAAGCTGCTGTTGCCATGGAGGGAGCAGAGGAAGATGAGATGAGAGTGCATATTGATTGTGTGCCGGCAGCAACAGCTCCTGCCTTGCTTCCCTTTGCTTAGCTCTGTGAGGAAAAGCTAGCCATGTTCTCTTGCACAAAAAAGTCAGTTCCACACAGAGGGGAAGTGAGCAGCGACTCACAAAAGCTCGCACCCTGCCAGATATTTTGTTAGTATTTAAGGTGCTACTGGACTCTTGCTCTTTTCTACTGCTAGAGAGAAAGCTCACCATGTCCTCTCTTTCCCTCACTGGTGAAGCTAACAGATTAGGATCAGGAAGACTCTGAGTTCAAATCTCTACTGAATTTCTAATCTTACTTGAACCAATCACAATCTCTCAGCCTAGGCTACCTTACAGGAGTGTTGGGGGTAAAACCGGGAAACTATGTAAACCATCCCAAGTCTTTCAAAAGACCGGAATTTTTAAAAAAGGAAAAAAAAAACCTTATTTAAACGGGCACCCTTGCTTATATCAATATTCCCTCACGGATCAACGCAATGGCAGAACTTGGCCCCACAGCTTACATTTAGTACTGATCCACATGCCTGACCACAGGCGAGGAGGGAAGTTATGCAGTGCCCTATCCTTATCCATCTCCTCGCATCTCCTGGCACATCTTCAAGTGCGGTTTCCTGACCTCAGCACTCTTCCCTGCTCTGTATTGGGTTGGGAATGGATTCTGGATTATTCCTATAGTTGTTTTCAGGTTTGATTATCATGACTTATTGTCATGCTTTATTTGGTACTTGAATATGACTAGCTGCATCAGACTGTGGATGGGAACACACTCACTGAAAGCAATGCAAGGCAGATAGACAGCATCCATACATGGACGTGCATTGTTAGAGAACACATAGATACACTCCACTGGTTCCTGATCCAGCAAGTGATACACACAGCAGTCCGCTTTTGTGCACAGATGTTAACTGGATTGGAGCAGATGTTCAAGAAAACCTGGAGCTGAGCCAAAAGGTGGCAGCCCTGGGCTTTTAATACTATTAACATACAATTAAACTGCTCCTTTTTATAGAGTTCAGTCACAGGTCTCCTGGAATAACCAGTGGTTTGGCCTTACCATGACACTATCAGAGCTACCTCTAACCAATCATATAACAGGCAGCTTCAGAGTTTGAAGCAGGAATTCTGGGAATAAGCTCCTAACATTGCACCACAAGAGCCTCTGGTTGGAGTAGGAAGGAACGCAGGCCCTCAAAATGATGGAAAACTGGGTACAAGCTGTCAGGCCACAAATGACCAATAACCTCCTGCGTTCTCTTACATAGATCCAAAGATTTTTCAGTTGCTGTTCAGTGTGAGCAACAGGTCATTTAAGACTGTGGCCCTTGGCTTTTCATCTCTTACATCCCACAATATCAAAAAAACCTGGCTCCCACCATCATAGAAACAAACCCCTCCCTTTTGCTAAAAATGATATTGGTGTGTTTACAGGCATTCTCTTAGTACAAGTGGGGATCTACAAGAAACTTGTGAGTCCCCCCTACTTCTCTCACATTCTTTCTCCCTTCTGCCACCCCTTTTCTTATTCTTTCTCACCTCCATGCCTGTCACTTCCTGTCTGCACCCACCCACTCACTCTTTCGCTCTCTTTTTGCCCACCCCCCACGCCCCCAGCAGTGGCAACTGTGGCTCTCCAGGAATCACAATGGATCTCCCGATTACAGAGATCAGTTCCCCTTAGGGTTGCCAGCTCCAGATTGGGAAATTCCTGGAGATTTGGGGGTTGAGCCTTGGGAGGGTGAGGTTTGAGGAGGGAAACAACCTCAGCAGGGTATGCTGACACAGGCTCCACCCACCAAAACAGCTATTTTCTCCAGAACTAGTCTCTGTCACCTGGAGATCTGTTGTGATTTCAGGTGATCTCCAGCTGTTCACCTGGAGGAAATGGCTGCTTTGGACAGTGGAGTCTATGGCATTATATCGTTCTGAGGTCCCTCCCCTCCTCAAACCCTACTCTCTACCCCTCAGATCTCCAGGAATTTCTCAGCCTGGAGTTGGCAACCATATCTCCTTTCTAAAACAGCCACCCTACCTTTATCTGCCCTTCTGTCTTCAGCTGTCTCCTTTCCTCCTGCAGCTTCTACGGAGAAAAAACTATGGTCTTTCTCTGCAGGGGACCAAAGCAGCTTACATTATTCTCTTCTCTCTTTTATCTGCACAATAACCCTGTGAAGTAGATTAGGCTAAAAGTATCACCCAGTCAGTTTCCACAGCAAGATAAGGATCCGAACCTGGGTTTTGGAGACCATACTCTGGTGCTAACCTCTACATCAAACTGGCTTTCATAGAGTGGCTATTGCATACTGACTG
Organism: Lepidodactylus listeri; assembly: GCA_029233225.1. Classification (NCBI taxonomy): domain Eukaryota; kingdom Metazoa; phylum Chordata; class Lepidosauria; order Squamata; family Gekkonidae; genus Lepidodactylus; species Lepidodactylus listeri. The sequence goes on along the minus strand of JARCFY010000009.1, from coordinate 54,898,374 downwards.
CAAAGTCACCCCTGAATGGCCATAAATCAATGCAGAAGGTACCATAAAACCCAGTGATCAAAGAAACTGAAAGCAGCATGCAGTCTAGAGTTCACCATAAAATCTGATGATCAAAGAAAGTGACAGCAGCAGGAATGCAGAGGGGAATATCTGTTCCAACGTGAGTTTGATATAACAGAGGGAAAAGCCAATGCAGAATCACCCCTAGCTGAGTCATGCAAGCCCGGTGATATAAAACCCAGATGGTTCTGCCAGGCATAGGCTTGCCAACCTCCAGGAGTTACCTGGAGATCCCCCCAGAATTACAACTGAACTCCAGATGACAGAGATCTACCCCCCTAGAGAAAATGGCTGTTTTAGATTCTGTGGCACTATGGCCGAGGACAGACTGGCAGGCTCGACCGCTCTGCCTCCGCTTCAAAAGTGGAGGCAGAGTGGCCGTTCAGATGGCTGCATCTGCCCCGAGGAGGCGGCCCGGACGCATCGCGTCCGGCGCTGCGCTCCTCCCACCGGAGGCGGGTGTGAACGCGCGCCGGGAGGGGGAGCCGCTCGGCGTTCGCACACCGCCGTAGGAAGCCGCCCGCAGTCTGAATGCTGCGGGCGGCTTCCTTCCAGCGGTGTGCGAACGCCGTGCGGCGGGGGCAATTCCCCCCGCCTTAGTCTGCCGCGCCGCGGAGGCGCGGCAGACTTCAAATCTGTCCTCAGCCTGTATTCAGCTGAGACCTGTCCCCTCCCTAAACCCTGCACTCCTCAGATTTCCCCACAAAATCTCCACGGATCTCCCAAGTTGGAGCTGGCAACCATAGCACCTGGCCTGGCTCCAATGTGTCCACCCTCAAAGGACGAAATAAACCTGGAAAGGGTTGTGTCCCCCCCCCTGCTTTTAAGTGACAGAACCCAGCCTGAGGGAATCTGCTGCTTAAAACTACAGGCACTACTTTTATCATTTTTGGGTTTTTTTAAAGCTCCCAATGCATTTTTTGTTAGATTTCACATTTTTCTGCAAACCTGAGGCCCTTTTCAAGTTTGTAGAAAGATCTGTTTTGTCCATTCACAGCTTCAGTCATCAGATTTAAGGCTGCCTTTGCTATTAGAATATAAAAGGGGACCCATGGTACTTGGGGGGGGGGGAGAATCCCTCTCCCTGTCTTAATTACCACCCCATAGCCACTGCATCCTTGGGGCCACTGCAGCTCCCATCAGCAACAACTCTGTGAGGCCCGGCAACACCCAGTTCCTGGCTTTGGCCTGCTGCAGCTTTCCCCTCCGCATTGCTACTGTCAATATTGGGGCTGCCATGGTGAAGGAGCCAGTTTGGTGTAGTGGTTAAGTGCGCGGACTCTAATCTGGGAGAACTGGGTTTGATTCCCCACTCCTCCACTTGCACCTGGCTGGATGACCTTGGGCAAGCCATAGCTCTGTACCAGCTGTTCCCTCAAGGACAGCTTGGGAAAGAGCTCTCTCAGCCCCACCTACCTCACAGGGTGTCTGTTGTGGGAAGGGGAAGGGAAAAGGAGTTTGTAAGCCGCTCTGAGACTCCCTTGGGGAGTGGAGGGTGGGGTATAAATCCAATCTCTTCTTCTTCTTCTTCTTCCTTCCCACCCATTACCACAATCCTCTCCAGGACTAGAGAACCTCTGGGCTTCCACTAATGAGCCCGCTGGCATCCCCAGGGTGACCAAGTCATCCCCCTATTGCCAACAACTCCCGTAGCCCCAGTGCAGCTCCTAGCTTTGCCCTGCTGCAGCTTCTCTCCTCAATCACAGCTTTTAGCCTCTGTTGCTGGGCTGGTTCGACTTCCTCTCACCCCCATCACTGCAGCTGTTGCCGCCACTGGGCCTGCTGCAACTCCCCCCCTCATCAGCACCACATTAGTGCCACTGCCACTGGGTCTGGCATGGCTGACACCATTGCCAAGCCTGCATTAGATACTGGCCGCTGTCAATTAACCCCCCTGCTCCATATTGTTTAAAAGATTTCAGATTTTCCTGCAAATCTAAGGGGTCCCCCAAATTTGTGGAAAAATCTGTTTAGTGACAGTGTGGCCCCAATTTCTGGATTTAGGTATCCGCAGCCGGGAGCCAGACCACAATCATATATTGATATGTGTTAACCAAATAGCCTTGATTTCTTATCAATATTGGGGAATTATAGCTTATTAATTAACTGGCAATAGGCAAAAAGGAGTCACCACCAATATATACCGAGGTCCCACCTCTTCCAGACGCACCAGAAAATAAGTAAGAAGGCTGGCTTCAGTAATAAAATAGTTTCTTTACTGAAAGAATCTTAAGCAAACAATACTGATTCACACACACACTCTTACACAGAGCCTAAGAAATGAAGTTAGATTAGGACACAGTTGCATGGGCAGGAATATTGTTGATATCCGTTGAGGGCAATAATTACTTGTCTGGAGATATGTTGTGTTCCCACTGGAAAAATAAGGGGAGGCTAGGAGGGATCAGAGGCATGTGTCCTGAACCCGCAGCGACACGTGTAGACTCTGGCTGCGAAACCAAGAGCCGTGGAGGTAGGGTAGGGTAGCATCAGAGGTAGTAAAAGCTAGACAAAGTTGCTGTGTGTCCTCTTTTATTAGGGGGCTCTGGGGGAGGGCTTGGCCGGACACCTCCCGAGACCACCCCTTGTGGTCCGCCCCAAAAGTCCTGCCCACTAGAGGAGAGAGGCTTAAGGGGTTGGGCAATGTTACACTCTACCTGGGTTGTGACAGAGATACCTGCAGATTGAAAATGACTAATCAGCTAGAACCTTCGTCTTGCTGATGGGCTTAACGTCTCTGAGCTGCAGAACCAGTTTCTGGTGAGCCAAGTCCATTGTCTACATAAAGCTGGGAATAAGCTCTTTATTTCTCTGGAACAAGGAATGTTGGGGGGGGGGGGTTGCCTACGCGAAGGAGAAGAACATGGCTAATGGCGTCTGAAAGCACATGTTCAAGCCACAATGGCGAGTAGCTGTTTCTGGGTAGCTAGCTGTGTTAAGGGAAAGCTCTGGGAGCTGGTGACCTCAGGAACCACTGGCACATAGTCTCAGGTATCTGCTGGCGTGTGTGTACAGCTGGCATCACGATCTGGTCAACTGCATCTTAGTCCCTTTATACACATTCAGCAACATAGTCTCTTATTGACACTTAGGATTTTTAGGTCCATAAGAGCACATAAGTGCCTTGCAGGGCAACAATTTGTATTACTTAAGAGTAAATTTTAAGGAAATAGTTGTAGTAATACTGCTGGGAATAAATTTTATTGCTATGGCTTTAAAACACAAAACAAACTAACAAAATAATTCCACTGATAGTTATAAATCATAATGATACTGTTGAGTATAATTTTTACCACTGTGATTGAAAAATAGATAGGGGAAGGATGGAAGCACAGTGGATAATCCCTGGCAGCTAGGGCTGGCAGGAAGTGGCACATCAAAGATGCATGCTAGTGGGCAAGGGGGTGGGTGCATAAGGTCACTGATGGATAATCCCTGGAAGGTAAGGTCAACAGGAAAAAGGAAGCATGACACACTTGCAGGTGGACACGTGAATTGAGGAAAAGCAAATGCTTAGTGATCGCTATGAAAACCCTGTGTTCCACAGAGAGTATTCTGCATCCCACCAGTGGTGCATGTAGCCTGACCTAGCAAAGCCTCTTGGATGCTTTTGGTGGGAAGACTGACTCATCCCCCTACCTGCTGGTCTTGTCTGCCACTGTCTTGCTGAGACTGTGGAACAGAGCATGTGACATCATTGTCAACAAGGCATTCTATATTCTTCACATACAATGCTTTTGCAAAAGCCTTCAGTTCTGAGCTCATTAAATAAAACACAACAGTAAAATATGTTTGAAATGTGTTTTTCAGACGCCATGTTCTGGCCCTCGGCACAAGCCAGTGGTTGCTTATGTCAATATACATTAGCAATGTAACTGTACTATACTTGGATGTAGTTCAACCACATTTATTGCTTAGGCCATTAAAGAGCATTTAGGAAAAAGAAGAGAAACTAGGTTAAAAGGGAGCATGTCTCTAATTCAGCTAAATCTTTCAAAATAGATAGCTAGAGCTAGGACACAAGTGGTTAAAAATAGATTGCAGATTAAATATTGATGTACAGCCAAACATAAACATACAGGACAAAACGTGTAAGGTTTGATGTTGGAATACATTAAATAATAATAATGGTGAATATCTTTATAGATAGACTTCTCCCATAATGACTGTAACCAGCCCATACATATCTGAGGATAGGAACAAGGGCTTCCAGGTAAGATTATGATTTCTAGATAGGCTTTGAGTCGCAGCACCTTTACTGTTAAAAATTAATCGGTAACAAAAGTTTTTAAAAAAACACACTGAATATGGAAACGTTCTGTTTGTTAGATTATAATCAAGCAAGAGTGGAATAAGAAATGCCCAGCTGCCTGAACTGGAACCAATTCAAAACGTCATCTGCTTGTATTAGTTTTTCAAAATAAGGCACATGACCACTAAAAAACCAATGTACAATGTACTGATTTGGCACTGCACCACTATGCCTGCTGCCCCCAATATAAACTCACTGTAGTTGGAAAGTGGAGGCAAAATGTGACACTTGCTGAACTTCAGTTGTAATCTTGTTCTGCAATGCATTATCCATAGCACATTTATCTCTATCTGTCCTTGGGAACAAAGATAACATCTGCCACAGAGTGGCTTAAATTTGTCTGACTGCAGCTTTCGATGCTATGAATCTTGACTCAAGTTAACTTTTCTTATAAAATCTAATGCAAGGGAAGAGAATTTCTCTTTTGAAATGTCCTTACTGCTACTCTTGACCTACTTGAAAAGCATGGCATGATGCTCTGAGCATTCACTTATTACTGTACAGATGCAGTAATAAATCACAAAACACAGTTATTTTTTAAAAATAAGTCTCCGCTTATTTACATATATGTCTTAAAACTCATACCAGTGAATCCATCCTTGGTTGCTTTTCACTTGAATTGTGTATGTGTTCTTATGAAGGCACAACATAAACCCACAATTACGTTAATCTAAGTACACTGATTTAATAATTTGCATACTTGTTCATATTTAAAGTAGCTTTTCCCACGAAAGGTAATCTTTTATATTGAAGAACATCTCCAATAACCTGAAACCTTTACATTAATAACTTTTAGGATGCTATTTGTGGTTCAGGATATTATGCATGTTAGCAACAACAATTAAAAAGTTGTTAAAATATATTGCATACTTTTGCCACTTGCTGTTTTAAGGCACAAGCAGAATTTCTCACTGAATCTATACAAAGCATAATGCCTGACCCTTTGTTCTTTTATTAGCTATCACCTCTGTAACACAAGATATTTATTTACAATATTTATATCCTACCTTTCTGCTTTCATAAGGGCCACCAAGGTGAGTAAAAGATTTTAAAAATACACAGATTAAACATAAGATCACATCTTAAAAACCCTTCAAATCAGCAAAGAACTAAAGCTTACATTGAACATATGAATGAGACAGTAAACTATTGTCTGGCTAGAGGCTGCTTCTTGCATGACCATAACATTTAGATTGTCTGAAACTGCTCCTCTGTGGTAGTTGCTTCATGCAACAAAATGCTTTTTTTGTGTACCAGTTCATAACACTGCTGTCAAAAATTCCTAGCTATCTTATGTTAATATGGAGGCAATCCACAGGGTGTGGGCCTGATCCACATGATATGCTTACTAAATAGGCCAGCTCTCAGACAGACACCTTTGGCCAACCTTAGTGCAACACCCTATCAACACTTCACTAATTTAATCGTATAGCTTCAGATAATATTTGTAGCTTGAGCCATAATTTCTGAAAATTATATACTGTTAGAATAAGTTTCTCACAGTGCCATCCTAAACAGTGACATTCCTTTAATCCCACTGAAATCAGTGGGCTTAGAAGGGTGTCCTGGTGCTTAGGATGGCCATACACTTACTCAGTATTATCCAAAACTATGGGTGTATATTTATTAATGCAAGTCAGTAGAATCTGAATAAACTGTGACAGATATTGGAAATAAAGAACTGACTCAATGCTCCCTCTAAGCTGTGGAGTCTTGTGAGCAAAAATCCTACTTTGTAAGCTACTGGCATTAAAGTTGTGAGCAAGTGATTTGGCTACTGGATAAATTAGTTTGCTCTGGAGCCACCCCTCCTGAGCTAAGACAAAATTGTATGAGCCGGAGGCTAAAAAACTGTGAGCTAACTCACACTAACTCAGTTTAGAGATAACACTGGAAGCTGGATGTATACCAGAAGCTGTATGTTCTAATATTTGACAAATTGCTATGAGTGGACAGAATTACTCTATGGCGTGCAAATACTACCTCTGAATGTAGGTGGAAGAGTAACCTTTTTAAGGTTCCCCCACGTAAAATCCAGGGCATCAGAGCACAGCTAGCCTATCTTTTGCATGCTGCCCTAGTTTTTCATTTACTGGAAATTATTAATGTGGGGGCACCCGGAAAAATGCAGTCTCTCACCTGTAGAATGAAATGTTCTACCATCTCAGTATTCTTCCCCCTCATTGTGCTATATCTATAGACCAGGCCTAAGTCCCAGTATCAAGAATTACTTAATGATAAAGGAAACACACTCTAAACGTGGACTGAGCAATCATTACGTACTCAAATTCTAGTAGTTTTAAGAATGTGTCTCAGTAGGGATCAGGTTGGTACTGGACCTAACATATGGCTAGTCCTACAAAATGAATAAAGAGCAATAGCAGTATTACAGCAGCTTCTGTGACAGAAAGGGGGGGGCTGCTTTAACTTAACCCTGATTTGTCACTGTATCTCCATATACACATAACTACAGTGCAGGCCACCTTTATTACAGAAAGTAGGAAATGACGTACTTTGCAAACTGTAACGTGCTATAGAACTGACCATAAAAAATGTCAATAAAATTTCTCATTTGAATCCACAGCCTCTGACAACTCTACATGTAAGACTTTTAAGCTTAATTTGTTTTTTATTACTGTTTGCTTTTGTATTTTTTTTTATTGTGGTTTTATGCTCAGCTGTGATTTGTTGCAGAAAATACAAGACACAGATCAGTACAGATAAAATCCGGGTTCAAATCCCAGTTTAGTCACTAATTTAATGGATGACCTTGAGCCCGACACTGCCTCAGCCTAGCAATGATAAAAATAGGAGGGGCGGTACCCATGTATGCTTCCCTCAGCTTTTTAGGGGATGGCCGACATAACTGTAAGCGATGTATAAAACGTGGCCCTTTCACATCATAAACTAGGGCGTCTCTAGACAAGCCGAGATAAGGCCATCACTCTAACCCCATCGGGTGTTGTCCATTTTAATAAATATATGCTTTTATTCTTAATGTTTTCGGAGCTTTCAGAATTGGGGGGACGAAAAACTTTGGAGCAAAAGGCCTCATATTCATCTGAGACGCTTATTCAGAAACACAGGAGGAAGGAGCCAGCCTGCGGGACCTGTTGTGCCCGGGGGGCGTCTGAGGCGCGAGGTTCGCCGTGATGGCGGCGGCGGCGGCAGCAGCAGGGGAAGCGCGCGCGCTTAGCATAGGTACAGCACAGAGGAGACGCCGCCGAGGACGGAAACGGTCCTCCCCCCGCCCTCCGTTAGCGGCAGCGTTTCCCTCCGCGTGATGCGAGCGGCCCTCGGCCTTGCCCGCCCGGCCTGGCCTGCTTTACTCGCCGCCGCCGCTTCCTCCTCCTCCTCTGAGCGTCTGTGAGCGAAAGCGAGGCACCCAGCTAGCCAGCCCGTCCCAGACAGAGAGCGGGAGAGCCGGTCAGAGACCGAGCGAGACAGTCCTTGTGGCGCTCGCCTCACTTTTTGCGCCGAGCGGGGGTGGGCGGGCGGGCTCCTGCTCTTCAGACTCTGCTGCTCGCAGCCGCTGCGAGACACGCCTGGAGAGAGGAGGGGGGGGGGAGAGAGAGGGAGGGACGGCGCTGTGCTGCTGCCTGCTCCTCCTCCCTCCCTCCCTCCCTCCCGCTGTCCTCTCCCCTCCCCTCCCGCCGCTCCTCCACAAACCAGGAACCATCCCTAGCTGAAGCCCTCTGAATGTGAGTGTGTGTGAGAGAGCGCGCGAGGGGGAAAAAAAAACACACTGTGAAGCAAAATCGGGAGGAGGAGGAGGCGGAGGACTGAGGAAAAGGCAGCGGCGGCGGCAGCAGCAGAGGAAGGAAGGTGAAGAGGGAAGGACACACGCGCAGAAGAGGCTGCCCAGAAGAGACGGCAAGGGGGGCGGGCGGGCAGAAAAAAGTTTACACCCTCTGAAGCTGCTCTCTCGCTCTCTCTCCCACCCGCCTCTTCCCGCGTCGGCGCAGCCGGCGCAGATGGGAGTTTTACCTGAATGACATAAGTTTTTCTCTCTCCCCCCCCCCCCCCCAAATATTTGGGCAGGGTGTCTCCCTCTTTTTTTTTTTTTTTTTAAAGATAATAAAATCTGCTGGATCCTGCGCTCCCTGCCCTCCCCCTCCAGCAACGGTCGGCAATGTGACGGAACGGGGCAAACCTTTTCTCCAGATCGCCTGGCGGAGGGAGGGAGGGAGGGAGGGGGAGAGAGCGAGCGAGCTGTCACCGAGGAGGTGATCCGAGTGGACTTGACCGTTTCCAGCGGCGCGGCCCCTAGAGAGAGCGGCTGGAAGGAACTACCCGCTCGCTGCTGCTGTTGCGGCTGTCCGGGGTTTGCCTGCGAGACAGCGGCAACCCCCTCACGCTCTGCTGCCAGGATTTAACCCCAAACCGCCTCCAGAGGTTGGATTCGCCGCCTTCGTTGCCATTCGTTCTTGAGTCAGCCGTGGTCTGACCGGACGCTTTTTTTCCCTTTTTTTTTTTTTTTGGTCGGTTGGTCTGAGCTGGAGGGTCTTGCCTCCTCCGGCCATTGCACGTCGTAGGGAGGGAAAATGAAGGTGAGTACAGGAAAATCCCTTGGCTGGGAGTCTAGCGGGGGGGGGGGGGGGGTTCATGGAGGGGCTGCAAGCAAGATCAATATGCGTTAATTCGGCGGGTCGTGTTAATAAAAGGGGACAAAATTCATGGGCGACACCAGTGGTTGCCTTTCTAGGGAGGAATGTGCCAAAAAAAAAAGGTACTTCCAGGTCGTTGCTAGTTTTGTCTATATCCAATTTTAAAACTTAGCGAGATAAGAGCAACCACTTCGGCCTTTGGGTGGCTGTTGGGCATGGGAGCCGGACTAGTTATTATCTTCCTAGTGAGTCTGGAAACGGGAATCAATATTTGTCAGAAGGCAAAAATGCGAAGGGCACGTGACTTCTAAAATAGTTGACCGGTTTTTATTTATTTATCTATTAGTGTTGCCCTCCTTAGTAAGAAAACAGCCTCTGGAGTTGGAATGTGCACAAAGCACATTCTCTCTCTTTCTCGCGCCCCCCCCCCCCCCCATTTAAAGTCTTTTTAAAGAGTGTCTCTCCTTTATGCGCTTTTGCAACCTATCTTGTCCAGGGAGCCTGATATTTCATTAAACTTTATTTCTCAGGGAGTTATTTTTGTCTGGGTATTATATGGAGAGAAGCGGGATCGAGAAGGGTGTGTGCGGAGGGGAGGAGGGGATGATATGTCTGCTGGCGGGAGGAAGGGGATCGTTACACCCAGTGCTATTCGGTGGTGCCAAAATTTGGGGACGGAGGGGAGATATTTTCATTGACCCATGGAAACCTGCGTCATTACAGTCACTCTTCAAAAATGCCCTTGTCTTCCTTCAGTATATTTAGAAACTCTGGTCGCAAAGATGGAGTGTGACGCGAACGGTTTGCTAATCCTGCGAGGGTCTCGAGTTTGGAGCCAGTTTTATGGATCCCACTTATTAGTTTGTGCAATTTAAAAACCCCGAGTAGCAGCAGTTGGCAAAGTATATACCAGACGCCATAAAATGCAATCAGGGAACCAGAGGGCAAGTCCTTGAGTCTCTTAATAGGTTTGTGTTTATTTTTAAAAGGGGGGGGGGGGGCAATGCTCACTGCATTGACAAACAGTCAAGTTGTCCTGCTCTTTAAACACGGGAATTAAAAATGAGATGCAAACGTGATCGGTCTAGATTTTGCGGTTGTTTCGTGGTAAAGAGGCAATGAGTTAAGGCACAGAAAGGAAACGGCTTCTAGAACACTCACCTTGGTACAGGTGGAGTTAATATCTACAAGAGGCGGCGGGAGGCGGGGAAAAGCGTCTCGGAAACCAACCCCCAATCTGGATATTGTCTCCACTGTAAAGCGAAGGTAGGGATGGGCGGGATGTGACTTGGGAAGTCGTCGCAGTTTGAGGGCTTCGGCGCTAATTCTCAGGAAGGATCGATTGTAGGAGCGGATTTCCCTTTCGGGAGGATTTGCTTAAAAGCAATTTGCAATTTTTCGCTCTCTTTTTAAAAGTCTTTAGCCGTACGTTTTCAAGAAACGTATAAAATATCCGACAAATTTGGGGATCTCGATATTCGTCTCTGTTTTGGCTGCGTAAATTTTGTGGGCTGGGGGAGAGAGCGGGGGAAGTGGGAAAGAGATGACTACAGGTTCTCCCCGTGCAAAAGTGGCTGAGGGGTCTCTTAGGTAGGTTCTATAGCTTTAAGGAGAGACACATTTTCTAGCTTGTGTCGCAGCAACTTTGTATCAGTCATGTCGCCCGCCTGGTGACTGACAAAAGATTCTGTCCAATGAAAAGCGCGATGGGCCTAGATAGCGTGGCTTCGCTCTTCTGGTGAGCCAATGGGAAAGATCGGGAGGAGGAACGTTGTCCTGAACTTTATCTGAGCACGTGACATGGTTTTAAAAGGACTTGGTCCCTTCCCCCCTCCTTCTCCCCTCCAGCATAGTGCCTTTGGGCGACATAATGAATCCGAAGTTAGGAACACTTTTAAAAGAGGATTTAACTCTTGATCGTCTGTTATATCGAAAGGCATCAGATGGAGGGAAGATGTGTATTATACCAACAGGTGGAGGGGAAATATAGGTGGACTGGCGGAAATACGGCAACTGTCATTTTAGCTGAGAGAACGATTCTTGCGAAAGGAAAAAAAAAAACCAGATGACACAAATTATAGACTTCCTGCACCTTTGTTAGGGGGGAAATAACCTCTTATGCATTTTTTAGAGCCGTGCTATAGACTCGTCCGGGATGCATTTTCATGTTTCCTCGCACGCCCTAGGGGTATATCTGTGTTCTTTTAAATCGCTGTAGTTATTCCTGGTAGGTTCCCTGCAGGGAGATCCTCAGGAGAAGACCCAGACATCTAACCCAATTAATAAGGATTTCAGTCTGGATTTGGAAAGATAGAGAGGGTTAAAAGCTTTGGACCCGAGTTTTTAGTGAATTGTCCTTTTAAACTGTTCTTCGTTGCCTTGGATATCTTTTTGGAAAGGCGGTATCCAGGTGGGATGGCAGCCAAGCCGAGATTGGGTTGATCGTCTGCAAGCAGGCACAGTTTGAAGGAACTTGTGTTGCTATGGCTGGGTTGCCTGGGTGGGGAACTAGACTGGTGGAATCTGGTTAGATTTAGGAACCAGAGCTGTGCTTGGAGGCTGTAAGGCAGGGTTTTCTGAGGTTAAAAAGCTGTGAGGCAGAGCATCAACCAGCCTGTCTGAGAAAGAATGAAGACTGTGAGTGAGTGAGAGAGGGGGAGTAGGGTTGCTTTTACAGTTGCTTGGCTGTTCTTAAAGTTTTGACATTGAATTTAGAATTATTCTGACTGTCTAGTTCCAATTGTTGCTCAAGTTTCTGACCAGAACATGTAGGGTCTTAAACACAGTTGAATTATCTGGAACTCCTTTTAAACGGATGGGGAGAATTCATTGCAAGTAAATTCAAGGGCATGCAAGTTCTACTTGTAATTCAATATAGGAGAGTTTCTAAACTTTAATTTTAGAAATTAAGCTTACATTACCAATTCACAATTCAAATAGAATTGTGCACGTTCTGTTAAAAGTGTATGCTGTGATTGACCAGGCATGATTGTCCAGGTAATGCTGAGTATTGCTGCATTGCTTACTCCTTTAGTAAAAAAAAAAGGGGGGGGGCATAGAAAGAAGAAGAAAAAAGAAAAAGTGTAAGCTTTGTGTGTATTAAATGCCATCAAGTTGCTTCCAACTTTATGTCTTGTCAGTTAATAGTGCTTGGTGCAGACTATATATTGAGGGAGAGCCTATTTCAGTTTTGTCATTTCAGGTATAAAACAGATACATATATTGTGCAGTGGAAATAGTGTTCACTGTGGAAAATCTAGGCTCATTGACTTGCTTAGCAGTATAGCTTAGTGGGTGGCCTTAGGGAAAATCATTCTCACCCTGCCTCTCTACAGTGCTCTAAATGAGGTTGAAATGAGATAACCTTGACACTCCTTAGTTAAAGGATGGGATGCAAATGATATAATACAGCTGTTTACAGGGCTTTTTCAAAATAATTGTCCTAGAACATATTAAAAATGTCTTGTAGTATGATTATTAATGTGTGAATGACAGCTGCCAAGTCACTGCGCAGATCTGGTAAAAAAAAGTGCTCCATGTTATTACAGATAGTGTTCCAGGAGTTGGATATTTCTGTCTTCCTAAATCCTGAGGTGAGGCTTGAATTGCATACAGGGTGGATGAAAAGTATGGGAGCACTTGAACTGCTCAGCTTGTGAACATCTAGCAAGTGTTTTATTGTCAGAATTATAATAAGCAATAATATCAAGGGCATAGACATATCAGTAGTATAAAGATTTCCCTGTCAATTTCCAGGTGAACCTCATTGATTGTAAGGAGATTCTTATTTTCATGCTCACATTTTTGGAGAAGAGCATAGAAACCTTGGTTTGCTTGTTAGAAAAAGTTGTCCTATTTATAAAAGCATCTTTATTGCTTTTGTTGTTTAAAAAACTGAATCTGAAAGTCAAGTTTCTAACTGTTTGAAGAGCAGTCAGTTATCTGTTCTAATATTCATTGTACCATTTATGTTTAACTCCAGGAGAAAGTTGAATGAAGTGGTGCAAAATTGATAAATACATGCCATGATTTGCCACAAGCGGCTTCATGTGAGTTAAATCTATTTATGGATATCATGTAACACATGTTTTCCTTATTAAAATATGTATCCTTCTTGCATGCCATTATTTGTTACATTGTATATTTGGAGGAGCACAATTTTTGGTCATAAACTAGAGTACTATATTTCTTTGTTTTAGGTAACCATAGGTTTATTTTATAGTTAATTTTCTTAAAAGGCAGGCATAAATTTTCTAACAAGTAAGAGAGCAAGATGGGGAGAAACTTAAAATGTAGCAGGTGTAGCAGTAGATAATCAACAGTATGGCAAAGGAAGTAAATTCATGGCAAAGAAATGCATAAATAAAAAATATAGTTTTTAGCTGAATGAAATATTGGGGTGGGGGCTGACACTCAGTAGGAGAGCAGCTGCTTTACATACAAAGGGTCCCAAGTTCGGTCCCCGGTCTTTCCAGTTAAAAGGATTAGGTGATGTCAAAGACTTCTACCTGAGATTCTGGAGAGTCGCTTGATAATATTGTGCTTCATAGTCCAATAGTCTGATTCGGTGTAAAGCAGCTTCAAGTTTTCAAAAATGTTCTTATACGATAAAAAGCCATTTGTTGAGTAAAAAGTGCACTAAACAAAGTAGAGCTTATTACATTATTTAATGATCCATGTATATTTTGGATAACAGTGTCTCAAATTTACATCCTGCTCTGTTAACTAAAGTAACCTTTTGTTTTATTTGTTCATTTTCACTGTAGTGTTTTCCAGGATGTTTAAAGTGAGAGAGCTGTTTGTATACCTTTTACACATAGTGACATAACCTTGAATACAAGCTTTCAGTTACTTGACAAAAAACTTTAGAACTGTGGTGAAATTAGATTGGAGCAGCAATCCTCAGCATAATTTCTTAAAAGTAAATTTGTCTGAAATCACATTGGGGTCGCAATCTGTAGGTGGTTCTGCAGTTATGTGAGGATGGAAAAGTGACAGATAAAGACAAGGGCTGCAATCGAAGTTTGCATACTTACCTGAAAGGAAGCGCCATTTAATACTATGGGATTTACTTCTGAACAAGCAAGTGTTAAATTCAACTGCATATAAAATCCTTCTAGGCCAATTTCTGTTCTAAAAAAAAAAAGGGTTTGTAAAAATACAAGGATAGATTTCCAGATTAACAGACCAATAAATCAGGCATTCAGAAGCCAGTTTTAATTTTGCTTTCATTCTACAGGAACACATTCAGCATTTTTTTTGGTGGGGCAGTAAAGCTGTATCTGTTTAGCCTGTCTCATTAACCGATGTGCGTTTGATATAATGTCTCCATCATGTGGAGTTCCACACATGTATATCTGACGTGTACAATCATTGCCTTCTGAATTTAAGGAATTCTGCATTATCAAGGACCTGTGTATAGTAGTCTCTATTTGCACCATTTAATCAGGGACATTAAATTCATATGAATCCAGCAACCTTACTACATATCAAGCAGATATCCAAGGGCTACCCCAAAATCGTTTCACTGTCCAATGGCCACTCTTGATAAGAATGGTCCTTGTCATGTTCCTCAGATCCTTTTCTCAGCATCCACCCTGCTCCAAATCATTCTGTACCTCTTTAATCCCTGTGATGCTAACTGACAGATTAAGATGGGGAGAAAGTCTGAGGCTGTAGAGTAAAGTATGAGTCCTTGCTTAGTGTAGTGAGGAAGAGGACTTATGAAGATGATTCATAATTTTTTTGTGGAATCTGGCAAGCTTACAGTAAGTCATATTGGGGAGTCTAAAGAGCCTGATAGGAGCCCAGAACTCATGCTTCTCAGCTCTGATTTAGACATTAAGCTTAATTAGAGTGAAGAAGAGTTCTGCTGTCCCACTGCCTTTACATAATTCACAGAAAGTGTTCATCAGCCTTAAGTGACCTTTTAGATAAGCATTCCGGTTGCCTGCCACAACATTTTATCTGTCTGAAAGGTAGATTGATAGAGATGTTAAATTGGATGGTGAAATGTATTTGCTAAGGGTTTGCATGTTCTCATGCTTTTAAAAGGGTATCATTGTGGAATGTGTTTTAGATCAAATTGCTTGCATATCTTTCATTCAAGGTTTTCTTATTAGCATGTAAGCATTTAGCTGGAGTATTTATTTCCTTATCAGTAGATTTTATTTTAGTTCATGAGCATACAATTAAATCACTTGAAACTTTAAATACATTGATTTTAGATGCTCCATCTAGTGCACAGAAGTATGTGTATGTTTTAAGGTCTGCTATTTAAACAGCATTAATCAAATGAGAGAAATGGTTTTCATGTATAAGGTTCATACTTCAGTTTCCGGAACCTCTAGGGAATATTGAGGAAGATCTCTGGCAGAATTTTTCCAGAAGGGCTGTCTGTAGAGAGTATAGAGTTCTGACTAGGTGGAGTTACTGGTGTCATTCAGTATGTCCTTATAAAAGAGCAAACATTCAATAGTTTGACAAAAATAATGAAGCTTAAAATATGTTTTGTAGTAAAGTCTTTGGTTTATTTCACTTTGCTGAAAAATGTAGGCCCTTGTCCAGTTAATTTTCTGTCTCCCCTTTCTATTCAAAATAAGTCCGGACCGGATTGTATTTCTAGTATGTATTGTGTTTCTTGTTACATTACTGAATTATACCACTTTGTGGTCACCCCCATTTTTAAGGGGAGTCACACAGCTTTTTCTGTTGTTCACATACCTGTTTGCCAGCTCTGTGATTTATACTGAAGTGACAAACTTGTAACCATTTATTTATCCATGGGTTTTTTTTTGGTTACCTGATGGTTGGTTGGAAGAAGTGTATCTAGTCTGCAGAGAAAACCTGGTTTAGCAATCATGGCTTTCTTCAGGAGACTTGGGAAATTGTAGGGAGTTGTTTTAGAGAATTGCAGACCCATTAAACTGCTACAGTTCTTAGGGTACTAGGAGCAAAGTCATAAAAGTTAACCAGGTGTAATCAGTCATGTATTACTGGTGAACAAGAAGAATAAAGAGGAACCCTACTTTCTTCTTGCCTGCTGGATATTTTGGCCTAGCTAAGATATAGATTATTGTTTTTAGAATAGTACTGATAACAAATAATAAACTCAGATTTATCCCTAAAAGAAGCTTGCAAATGGAGGTTTAAATGCGTTCTGAAGTCAATGTGCCTATGTCAGTAACAAAACAAATGAAATAAATTTTACAAAGGTGTCTTGGTTTTGACTGGCTTAATAAGCTGAAAAGACATTTCTTGAAGATGGACAGAATATAAAATAAAATGTCCAGGTGTTAATGCTGAAAGAAGCTAGATTATCTATGCAAAGCTTAGTGTGACAGCATTTAAATGTGCATATGTAATTGAATTTTACTTTTTCTATTTTTTTTGTCAGTTATGGAGACCAAAGGTTATCACAATTACCCAGAAAGCCTAAATATGGAGAGACGCTGGAGTCAAGGTTCCCAGTCTATGGAGTATACTTCTTCAGGAGAACAGGCTGAAGAAAGTAATAACTATATGGAGATTGTAAATGTGAGCTGTGTTTCTGGTGCTTTTCCAAATAGCAGTGCTCAAGGAAGCAACAAAGAAAAACCTGATTTACTCTCTTGCCTTCAGCAAGACCATCATCAGCCTAGTATTTCAACCTCTGACATAAAAACTGAGCCGGACTCAAAGGAACTTTCTGCAACTGTAGCTGAATCAATGGGTTTATACATGGATTCTGTAAGAGATGCTGATTTTACCTATGATCAGCAAAGTCAACAAGGAAATGTAAATCCTGGAAAGATGTATCAAAATGTTGAGCAACTGGTAAAACTGTACAAGGAGAACGGCCATCGCACCTCTCCTCTGAACGCTTCAAGCAGGCCCCTGAGACCTCTAATATCAGACTCTGCATGCTCTGTGAATGGTGGCATCATTCCAGCAATTGTCAAAAGCCCCAGAGTGTGTCAAGAGAAGAGTCCTTCAGACTGTAGTCCTCAAAACATGACTTCTCCGGTGTGTAGCCCTCCTGGAATTAATTCTGTATCTTCAACTACTCCTACTAACTTTGGAAACTTCAAAGTAAATAGCCCAGTAAACCAGGGAACACCTTTGTCATGCTCTCCCAACATTGAGAACAGAGGCTCAATGTTGCACAGTCCTGCCCATGCCAGTAATGTGGGTTCTCCTCTTTCTAGTCCTATCAGTAGTATGAAATCTCCAATTTCAAGTCCTCCTAGTCACTGTAGTGTGAAATCGCCAGTTTCAAGTCCTAATAACATCACTATGAAATCTTCAGTGTCCAGCCCTGCAAATATGAACTCCAGGTGCTCTATTGCCAGCCCTTCTAATGCCAATAATAGATCCTCTCTTTCTAGTCCGGCTGTTAGTACTGTAGGGTCCTCTATGTGTAGTCCAGTAAATGGTGCACTAGCCTTTCCTGCATCTAGTACACCTGTTGGACCTGGCACAGGCCAAGATATTATTCCTAGTCCAGATACAAAAGATAAAGGTGCTTCAGAAATCATATTTCCTAAAATAGAGGAAATGGAAAATGCCATCTCTAACAATGAAGTAACTAATCAAATGAATCTCGTTCAGTTTATAAAACCCGAACCAGAAGGGGTATTCAGTAGCTCGTGTCTTGGAGACAACAGCAAAATCAGTTCTGATTCCCCATTTTCAGTATCAATAAAGCATGAAACAGCTAAACATTCTTGTTCTGGTGCTTCTTTCAAAGGGAATCAAACTGTAAATCCATTTCCATTTATGGATGGATCATATTTTACTTTTATGGATGATAAAGACTACTACTCACTTTCTGGGATTTTAGGACCACCTGTTTCATCATTTGATGGCACATGTGAAAGTAGTGTATTTCCAAATCCAGGCCTCCCTGGGAGAATTAAACAGGAACATGACGAGAGCAGCTATTATCAAGAGAACACTCTGCCATCTTCAGCTATTGTTGGTGTGAATTCAGGTGGACAGTCATTTCACTATAGGATTGGAGCTCAAGGCAGAATATCTTTATCACGACCTGTTGGTAGAGAGCAGTCTTTTCAGCATATTAGCTCATTTGCTCCAGTAAGTACACTAGTGGAGTCATGGAAACAGCATGCGGACATGTCTGCCAGAAGAAATGATGGGTATCCAGTTCTAGAATACATTCCAGAAAATGTATCAAGGTAAGTGTGATTTTCTTATATGGATCAAAACAATGAAAACCTAAAGCTGCAAACTTATTTGCAGTTCTTTTATTGCTGTCCAGAGCTACACAGTGACAATGTTTATTATTAGAATATTAATTTTTCCTATAAGCATGCTGGAGTCCATTATTTCCTAACATACATTTGACTTATATGTTTAAAATGTAAACCGGTGAAATATATAAAAACTATATTTCCACTAACTTTAATGATAGTACTTCAGTGAGTTTCTGAGTTTCAACAGCAAACATACTGTGCATGTACAAAAATCTTAGCATAGAAACATGCTAGGTTTTTAAAAATCAGTTTCCAGTGCTTTCCAACCATTGACTGCAATTGTCTATTAGGGAATGTTTATAATTTTTTTGTGATAGTGATTGTACACTAGTTTCCAGGGGGCTGAAATTGGCTACGAAAATGCTCAGCGGCATAATTCTTATATGTAATAATTAATGAGCATTGTAGCTTAAATGCATGTGCACTCAAGTGCCTCCTTAGTATAGTAGGTCATTGGAGTCTAATACCTGTTGAATTACTAAGAATTTGTTCCACCCTTTCCAATGCATTATTCACTGTGAAACTGCATAGCTGAAATTATTCTGTGCATTGCTAAAGGACTGCTTAGTGCAAGTTTGATATTATAAATCTATTAAGTTTGGTTAAAATACCCCATTTTATTAATTTTCCAATACTGAATCTGGGCCACATGCAGAGAGCTGGACTCAGAGAAGGGGTCCAGGAACAAGAGGGGAGACACCTTTTGCAAACCCAGGGGAATACTTAGTTTTACAGGACAATCAGAAGCACTTTTTTAAAATGTGAGGGGGTATGAGCCCCCTCCCCAGAACTGGAGAAGTGGTGTCTGCCCAAGCACAGACAACGTTGGTCTGAGTGATAGGGAAGGTGTGTGCTATGGGCTGGTGACATAGCTGCCTTCCCCTCCTCCCTCTTCACCATTAGGAGGCGAAAATGAAGGAAGCCAGGGCACTGGTGTTTGGGCTGCCACCTTCACCCCTTTTTTCCCATCTCTTCCTCCTAGCTTCCAGAAGGGAAAGAAAAGGGTGGCTGAAGATGGGAGGGCACTCAGTGACACTGGCATTTCAGCTGGGAGAGAGCCCGTTTGTGGCCATCCATTGTGTTCTGGCAGTCCCCTCCCCCACCTGGCCTTCACCATGGCATGAGTTGGGTGGGGAAGGAGAAGTGGGAGCATCCACTGCCTCCCCACATGAACCGTAGATAGAGGTGGCAGAGCTGTGCGTGGGCAAGTCTTACACATCTACCATGTCTACCACTTGTCATTATGACTGTGTACAGCCTTGTGCTCCAAGAATAAGTGTTAAGAAACTGAGAATGATGTAATTCATGTCTTTGATCTCCCAGCCACATTTTGTGGTCTTTTATTTGTTCAGCCTTTCCTGGATCTCTGATGCTTCTCTTAGCTGATTAGGTTTGGTTCTGTCATGGTTTCAATTATATCTTTTCCAGGTTTCTAGGGGTAGTTCTATTCCTTCGTATTTCCCCATTTCTGTAGAAGTTCTTCTAACGTCAACCACACATTACATGTAAATGCATGTAATTGAATCTTGATTATGGTTTTTGTAATGAAAAGGCACTTAAAGAGAGGGGATTTAGAGGAGAAATATGGAGCATGTGCTTAACCTTGCCTTCCATTTCTCAATGCCAAATAGCCCCAAGTGGCTTTCCACCTTGTATGGTTCCAACACATTTTTGCAATCCTGTGGGGAGATAAGCAGCTGGAGGCAATTTGAGGTGGAAAAATGTTAAGCAGGAAAAAGAGTCCTGCCTCCTTCTCTTGCTGTTTCCCTGCTTTGAATTGTGCTTTCTCAAACTTATCATTTTTTCAAAATGATAGACCATGAACAGACAATAAAAGCAGATTTCTCCTGCTTTCTTAGTTACCTCTCAGTGGATAAATGCCCATTTCTTCAAACTCCTTTGGTGTAACTGAAGTTTGCCTTTTTACTCTTCCTTTCCCCAACAGTTTCTTATTGTTCTTGATAGTGTTATTGTCTGTTCTCTTTGAGCTTAGAATAACTTTTGGTTCTTTCTTTTTCTCCTTGTGTCATTACTCTTGCCAAGTGCTACTACTTTCAGCTGAATAATAAAATTCAGTCTTGTCTCTTTGGCAGTGTTTGTTTTAATGCATCTTTATTTTTTAAGTTTGGAAAAAAGTGATTTTCAAAAGATTATTCCTTGTAAAGAACCGTGGTGTGACAGAAGCATGCACTGACTATACAGAATGGAGCCTATAGGTGAAGAGGCAAATTTTAAAATGTCTGAATTCAAGAGTTACGTGAAAGAACTACCCTTCTGGAATCACTTTCCGACATCATTTTCTGCTTCAATTCTGAATGTCCATGGAAAATTTCCTTAATATACCCATATTATGTTTATGTAACTGATCAGTCCTATCTTTCTCAGTCTGAATACTTCACACTAGAATACTTCAAAGTAACAGGAACAGTTTATTTGCAAATTCATCTCTTGTTGGAGTAGTCATAGTCTCTTTTCCTGATCAAGGATGTTCTGCCAGGTGGTTATATTAATGAGAGCTGACCTGTTTCCTAAAGCTCATTTTCTTCAAAAGCCACCTGGTTTGCTAACCATTCTCTCATATTTTATCCCACTGATCCTACTTGGCTATCCCAGTGGCACTTAGGGTTGCCAATCTTCAGGCGGTACCTGGTGATCTCCCGCTATTACAGTTGATCTCCAGCCGATCAAAATCAGTTCCCCTAGAGAAAATGGCTGCTTTGGAGGGTGGACTCTGTGGCATTATATACTCTGCTGAGGTCCCTCCTCTCCCCACATCCTGCTGTCCCCAGGTTCCACCCCCCCCCAAATCTCCAGGCATTTCCTAACCCAGAGCTGGCAACCCTAGTGGCACTTATATAATGTGGCATTGCATGTGCAGGAAGATTAGTTGAACAAACAAGGCATTCAAAATATGCCTGTTTACTTGTGGTTATTGTATTAATCTTTTGATGTCTGCATAGCACTCGATGAAATGTGTGCTTCTCTCTGTCATAAGACTGAACTGTTACTGCAATATCCTAAATGTCTAGTGTTACTTTTTAATTTTTGTGTTATTACCTGATCATATATTAGTATTGATATCCAAGTAGCCTACAGTGTGTTTACTGGATGTCGCACTTATGTTTAACCTTCTGTGCCTGGGTGTGTGAGCTAGCCTGACAGAACAAATTTTACCATAGTTAATACACTGTGGATCAGTGATAAGTTATATAAGGATCCTTGGGCCTTGCTAATTGACAAAAATTAGTTAGGAGGCAAGAGTTAGTTGGGAGGCAAACCTTTTTTTGCCCATAGACAGCCTCCTAACCTTAAACAACTTGTCACCCACAATTCCCTTCCTTTCATGAACATGGACCCTGGGACCAGGGCCTGAAACTAACCAAGACATTAACTCTGTCCCCATATTCACTCTGACAATTCCATCACTGGACCTAAGAACACCTAACAACATCTCAAGTTCATTCCTTTTATTCCTTTGTTCATCTTCCAACATTATATATGCCATCAAATGCCAGCAGGGCCCTTCCATTATCTACATCAGACTAACGGACCACCATGTAAAAAAAATAAATGAAAATAAATCCAACATACAAAACTAATGGGAGAATATTTTAATCTTTCAGGTCATTCCATTGCTACCTAAAAGTGGCAGTCCTCAAACAGAGAAGCTTCAAGGGGAGATTACAAAGAGAGTTTGCCAGACTTGAGTTCATTCACAGGTTTAGAACAATGGACCCCCCCATTGCTGAATAGGGCCATAGGATTCTTATCTCACTACAGATGGTAATTTTCTGCCCCCAAGCACTATCTCTTTGCTCTAATCTATCTAATGTCAAAGTGCATTGTACCTCTGTGTCTTGAGTTTCTTTTTGTAACACCCACTTTCTGACTGGGATATTAGAATTCAGATCTCCATTCCAGCTTACATCTGACAAAGGGAGCTTTGTTTCTTGAAAGTTTATACCCCCAAAATCTTGTGGTTTCTGAGTTGCTATTGGACTCAGATCTAGCTATACTAACTGACGAGATACATTGAAAGTGTTAGGGCACTCAGTACGTTAAAAGCCTAGAAATGTGGTATAAGTGCAGTGCAGGCAACCCCAATTAATATAAACATCTGGAAGGGATACATGTGCACATCTTTCTCAAAACGGTGAGGTGACATTTATTCAAAATATGTTTGTTTTAGCTAGTAAGCTGAAAATTTGTAGTCCAAGGTATCTTGATCAGATCCCTTAAATCAGGGATTCATTATCTTGCTTCAGATGTAGCAGCACTCATGGTTTACTATTTCATGAATGAGTCTGAGAGATGCTTAGACTCATATCTTGTCCTTCCCGCTGTGTGTGGCTTGCTTGCTGATGAATGATTTCTACTTTTGTGGCAAACTAATTTTCCATGAAGTTCAAATCTTCAAAATATGGTTTTGCATTCTTGGCCTTATTCTGCTTGAAACCCTAATTTTCAAGGGAAATGTGAACCACAGTTGCCAATTCAGATATAGTGGCAAATTTGCTACAAAAATAAAGCTGTGCATTAGATAAAGGAGAAAGAGTGAGACGAATGTGTGATGCTAAGGACGCCCTGAGTTTCTTTACGCAGTAGTAAGTCATGGTATTCTGTTATATCTGAACTGATTCCCAGGTAGTTAAAGTACGTCCATGCCAGCCAGAAGACTGAATTGTGTCCGTATGAGGTATTTCCATGCCCGCCAGAAGACTGAAGTGTGTGTGTATGATATTGTGGGGGTTTTTTTCACCCAGCTGTCATCATAAGGCCTTAAATTTGCCTCATAATAGAGGCCAGTATTATTTCAGGGAGCATGCCAGGTTTCACATCGTTTAGAATATTGTGATTGGGGGGTACCATTTGTAAGACTGGATTTGAAAGACGGCACAAGTTAGCAGTAGGCAGGAACATGCAAATTTGCTTGCAGTAAATATTTACCATCTCTATCATGAATAATAAATTGTATTATTAAAAAGGAATGCTAATGGTGTCTCTGAAGGTCTTTTGCACACAACCAGGCCAGTCTTGGGAAATACAGGTAGTATCTAATATGTCTGAATTTCTCATTAGAACAAAAGGGATATAGTCTTAATCAAATCCTTCCAAATGGTGGTTGTTTGTATGTTGAAATCATAGCAATTAAAGGGATCTCTGGAAGAATGGGTTTGGTATTTTGGATGGACAAGATGTGTCCTAATGATGGTAATTCAGCCTTTCAAGTATGTGTGTAAACATTCTTTGCTCTCCCATCCATTTGTCACTTAATCTCTGTGGTTTGGGGGAAAATGCAGAGGCCTGGTCAGGGCTCCTTTAGAGCACATCTTTCTTCTACTTGAAAGGAACAGTAAGAAGCTAAAGCTGCAATAAAGGTGTAGAAGGCACAATTGGAATTGTGTGTGCTGTCTCTGGCCAAATTTTACTCTTTTGTCGGTTATCTAACTTACGGTTTTTTAACTCTCTTTTTTAAAGTGTTGTCACCTGTCTGGGACATTGAGGTACAGATCTTTAAAACATAGGCCTCACTCAGCCGTCTGATCTCATAATCATTTATCCATAGCACCTGAAAAATCAGGAGAAAATTCTGTTCAGTCAGAGTTGCTGTCATTTTTCATATATGCACTACACTATGCAACCTTTTGTACCAGGTTAGTTAAGCTGCAATAAAAGCTTCCAGTTTTTATACTTCCATCAGTCCCCCTTATAGCCATAAGTATCAATAGCACCTTTTTTTACCTCTCTAACCAACATGACTGCAAATATTAAACTGTGATTGAAGTATGGTGATGACTGGCAAACTAATCTATTTCTAAACTGTTCCTTTCGTGACAGGGCGGGGACAGAGGGTGGCACTTGGGGAGAGGGTCTCTTCGCAACACTATTGGTGTGTGGCATCCTGCAAGGAGCGATCCTCTCCCCAATGCTTTTCAACATCCATATGCACCTTCTTACCCAGCTGGTCAGGAGGTTTGGGCTTGGGTGTCACCAATATGCTGATACCATCCCAGAAGATGTGGCTGGTTGTTTGGGGGCCATGGTGGGATGGTTAGAACCATCTGAAGCTGAACCCATTGAAGACAGAGGTCCTGTAGCTGGGTCAGAGGGAGGCCGGGCCAGGATTTCACCTTCCCACTCAGGATGGGATGCAGCTGGTGCCAGCTTCCTCCAGCAAGAGTTTGGGTGTGACTCTTGATGCCTCTCTTACTTTGGAGATCAAGGTCACAAATACAGCCAAGATGGCAGTTTTTCATCTTTGCCAAGCCCGGCAGCTGGTCCCTTACCTGTCCCATGATGACCCAGCAACAGTTATCCATGCAACAGTCACCTCTAAACTGGATTAATGTAACTTGCTCTATGCAGGGCTGCCCTTGAACCTACTCCGGAAACTTCAACTGGTCCACAACGCGGCTGCACAGTCCTTATGGGGACCCCCTTGAGAGTGTACATACAACCTGTGCTCTACCAGCTGCCCTGGCTCCAGATTGGTTACCAAATCAATTTCAAGGTTTTAGTACTTACTTTCAAATCCCTAAACAGTCTGAGACTGCCGTATGTATGAGACCGTCTCTTCCTGTATGCCCCTCAAAGAGCATTACCCTCAACTGGTACTGACTTGCCGGCAGTCCCTGATCCTGAAACAGTCCGGCTGTCCTTGACCAGGGACAGGGCCTTCTTGGCCCTGGTCCCAGCCTGGTGGAACTGTCTTCCTAATGAGATCCAGGTCCAGCGCAACTTGGCTCAGTTCTGCAGGGACTAAGACGTTCCACTGGACATATGATTGAGGACAATGATGGTTGGGGACATCAGTGGCCTCCTGAGTCCCCCCCCATGTTTTACTTTTTTCAGTTTAAGACTCACTTATGAGTAAAATCTGGATTGTATGCCAGCCACCTCAGTCAACTGAGAGATAGACACAAGATGCCATCTGATTGATTATATGTATTTTATTACCATGTATTTTGTTATTACTATTTTAAGTATGTTATATGTTGTACACTGCCCTGAGTCCTGCTTGTGGAAGATGGAATAGAATAAACTAAATAGAACAGAATGGAATAGAATAAATTAAACTATAAGGTTCTTGCTCTTGGAAAATAATAGTAACTTAAACCAACTACATTAAAACTTGTCAATGCAAGTACTTACTGCATGCCATATTTACTATAAAGAATGAGCTTCTAATATCCATAAATGAATTAGAATTTGTTATATTTTCTTTGTGCAGCCAAGCACCTCCAGATAATCATGGTTTAAAGATGTCCTTGTTTTTTAGTTATGTAACTTTTTATAGTGGATAATGTATAAATAGAAATAGGTACACTTTTGTAAATTATGTACTTGAACAAATGGTCAGAAAACATTCTCCCTTGCTTTAAACAGCTGTTTGGAGCCAGAACTATCCTGGCTCCATCATGAGTCAGTGTTGTTTTTTGACGTTATTGGAGCTTTTGTTCTTCCTGGGTCACAGGAAGCACTTGAAGGGGCAAGCAGTGACAAATAAAGGAGGAGCTTCCTAAAAAAGAAATTGTTTGTTTCTGTGTAAAATGATTGCTAGTCTTTTTCACATAATAATATGAACTGGATCTGATAAACCTGTAAAATACTATCAAAAGTATTAGTCTCAGAATTCATCACTTAGGGGTTTTCCTAATTTCCATATTTGTTTTCCCCTGTGAAAATTGTGGGGATAAAACTTAAGACAATATAGTTTGGGAAGACTTGTTCTTCTTTTTCAGGAATTGGTCATGGAAACCCCCCCCCCCCCCTTTCTTAGATATTTGTCTCTTAGTGATGGGAAGTGCCGTCAAGTTGCAGCTGACTTATGGTGACCCCATAGGGTTTTCAAGGCAAGAGAAGTTCAGAGGTGGTTTGGCATTGCCTGCCTGAATAATTTGCCTCTGACCTAGCCAAAAATGCTAAGGGGTAAAGGGATGTGAAAACCTACAAGGGGGAAGAATGGATAGTGGCAGATGAAGTTAGACATTATCTTTGTGGGTTTCACTAGGGAAATCTAAAAAAAACAGTACTGTATTTTGGAAAAGCTCCGTATTGTTTCAGTTATCAAGCTTCCGAGGACCTTGGAATGTGCAGAGGATGTGCTGAAGCCTGTAAGTCCACAGTTTAGGATAAAATTGTATTTATATAAACAATTTCATCATTAGAAGAAAGAAAGGCTGTCACTCTCATTGTAGGTACGATCCTTTTTATTCCATAGTCTTTTGATATAGAGGAGACATTATTCTTCTGGCTTTTCCGAGGCTTCCTCAAACAGCCTTATTCAAGCTGTAGCCTGAGGTGGAAGTAAAAATGTCTTCTGAGCTGCAACTTAATGAAGTGGATGACAGGTGGAGGGGCATCTGGCAAAGTCAAGATTCAGACTGATGTAGGAAGTAGCTGTGTTGCTCCTCCCTCATGACCTCAGAGTTCTGTTGTTACCAGAGTGAATTGGGAGGGAGGCTTGTTGCAGCCATTCCCACATGATAACACAGGAAATGGTCCTTAAATCTCTTAAGTAGTCTCTCATTTTTTCCAGTAGTAAAACCACCTTACACTTGAAAAGCCTTTATTTAATGCTTAATGCCAAGTCAGATAATTTTGTGTGTGTCAATTCAAAGATGGTGCAATATATTTTGAGTCAAAATCTGAATTTTTATTAAAGTGATAATATGAGTGTGAGTGCAGTTCTGAGCCTGTGATCATGCTAGCTGCATAATTTTCACAAGTGGTTTAGGAAAATGTCAGGGTTACTTGAAACAACAATGAAACTGAAGAGGCTGACCTTTTGTACAGCAAAAGTTTTCTCTTGAAAAAAAGGCATTTGCCTATAACTTTTCAGATACCTCTAAAACATTTATTTTACATTATTTAGGCTTGCTTTTTTAAAGGCACAAAGGGCCAACATGTTTCATTTTATAAGTTGGGGGCCCATGAGGAATGATGCTGCCTGGATAATTTAGAAATTACCCCTAATTTTCCCTTTTCAGGAGCTCATACTTGAGCATGCTGATTTCTCTTTCCTTTTCCTCTTTTGATTAATGCTTAGCTGGTCTCAACATTCTGTCCCTTCTGAAACCGTTTCGGTCTTTATCAGGCTGGATTTTGATTCCCCCCGCCCTTTTGATTAATGTACACTCCCTCCTTTTGCATACCTGGGCAGGCCCCCAAATAAGTAGGTATCCCTGTCTTGTCTGCAGGGAGCCTCACTGTGCTGCTTTCATTAGCTACATGGGAGCCAGTAAATTTATTATTAACTATAGCGATTTAGAAGCAGAATGTTTGCTTACCAGTTCTCAGTAAGGTATCAGAATTCATGCTTGGAATAATATTGGTGTCTCTTGCTTGACTTTTTTTTGCTGTGGACCCTGCCCATTTTTAATTGCCAGTTTGGTTTAGTGGTTAAGAGTGGCAGACTCTAATCTGGAGAACTGGGTTTGATTCCCCACTTCTCCACATGCAGCCAGCTGGGTGACCTTGGGTCAGTCACAGTTCTCTCAGTGTTTCTCTCAAGAGCAGTTATCTCAGAGCTGTCTCATCCTCCACCTACCGCACAGGGTTCCTGTTGTGGAGAGAGGAAGGGAGGAGATTGTAAGCCACTCTGAGACTCCGAGTGAAGGGTGGGATATAAATCCAGCTCTTCTTTTTCTTCTATCCTAGGATTTGCTGTCTGACTGAACAATTGGCATTATATACACATTCCTTTGGGATTGCTGGCAGGTATCTGCTGTGCTGCAAACAATGTAAATATTTGACTTGGACATATACATGTGAATATAGACCAATGCAGAAATGGTTGAATTCTGTTGTTTGCTTTTTAAATATAAGTTTTGATTTTCCTTTTAGAAAGTAGGCAATCTTACTATTTTTGTGAGAATGCAAACTATATTTTGATCAAGTCTTCCTCGTATTTTTTCTTTTGTTGTCCAGAGTTTGTTAAGAACATAAGACAAGCTAATGTTGGATTAGGCCAGTGGCCCATCCAGTCCAACACTCTGTCACACAGTGGCCAAAAACACCAGGTGCCCTCTGAAGGTCCAGCAGTGGGGCCAGGACACTAGAAGCCCTCCCACTGTTGCCCTTCCCAAGCACCAAGAGTACAGAGCATCACTTGTCCCAGACTGAGAGTTCCTATCTATACTTTCTGGCGAATAGCCACTGATGGACCTCTGCTCCATATGTTTATCTAATTCCTTCTTGAAGCTGTCCATGCTTGTAGTCGCCACCACCTCCTGTGGCAGTGAATTCCACATGTTAATCACTCTTTGGGTGAAGAAGTACTTCTGTTCTATTTTATCTGTTCTAACCCGACTGCTCAGCAATTTCATGGCGTGCCCATGAGTTCTTGTATTGTGAGAAAGGGAGAAAAGCACTTCTTTTTCTACCTGCTCTACCCCATGCATAATCTTATAAACCTCGATCATGTCACCCCATAGCTGTCGTTTTTCCAAACTAAAGAGTCCCAAGCGCTTCAGCCTTTCTTCATAGGGAAAGTGTTCCAACCCTTTTATCATTCTAGTTGCCCTTTTCTGCACTTTTTCCAGTGCTATAATATCCTTTTTGAGGTGTGGTGACCAGAACTGTACACAGTACTCCAAATGAGGTCACACCATCGATTTATACAGGGGCATTATGATACTGGCTGATTTGTTTTCAGTTCCCTTTCTAATAACCCCCAGCATAGTGTTAGCCTTTTTCATTGCAGTCGCACACTGTCTCGACATTTTCATTGAGTTATCTACTACGACTCCAAGATCTCTCTCTTGGTCAGTCTCTGCCAGTTCGGACTCCGTCGTGTATTTATAGTTAGGATTTTTTGCTCCAATGTGCATCACTTTGCACTTGGCCACTTTGAACCCCATTTGCCACGTTGATGCCCACTTGCCCATCCTTGACAGATCCCTTTGGAGTGCCTCACAATCCTCCCTGGTTCTCACCACCCTGAACAACTTTGTGTCATCTGCAAATTTTGCCACTTCACTGCTTACTACCAATTCCAAATCATTAATAAACAAGTTAAAAAGCATCGGACCGAGTACTAAGCCCTGTGGAACTCCACTGCTTACCTCCCTCCACTGAGAAAATTGCCCATTTATACTCACTTTCTGTTTCCTTTCAATTAGCCAGTTTTTGATCCACAAAAGGACTTGTCCTTTTTTCCCATGACTATTGAGCTTACTCAGGAGCCTTTGATGAGGAACTTTATCAAAAGCTTTCTGGAAGTCAAGGTAAACAATATCTATTGGGTCCCCCTTGTCCACATGTTTGTTTACTCCCTCAAAGAACACTAAGAGGTTAGTGAGACAAGATCTTCCCTTACAGAACCCATGCTGAATCTTCCTCAAGAGATTTTGTTCATCAATGTGCCTACTAATTTTTTCCTTAATGACAGTTTCCACCAACTTACCCGGTATCAACATCAGACTGACTGGCCTGTAATTTCCCGGATCTTCTATGGAACCCTTTTTAAAGATGGGAGTGACATTTGCTACCCTCCAGTCCTCAGGAATGGAGGCAGATTTTAATGAAAGATTACATATTTTTGTCAGGAGATCCACAAGTTCACATTTGAGTTCTTTCAGAACTCTCGGATGTATGCCATCCGGGCCCGGTGATTTATTTGTTTTTAAATTATCTATCAGGACCTCCTCTCTTGTCATCTCAATCTGACTCAGGTCTTTCAACACCCCTCCCAAAGTCAGCAGTTCTGGAGTGGGCAAGCACTTCTCATCTTCCACAGTGAAGACAGAGGCAAGAAATGCATTCAGCTTCTCTGCCATTTCCCTATCATTCTTCATTACATCTTTTACCCCTTGGTCATCGAAGGGCCCCACTGCTTCCCTGGCTGGTTTCCTACTTCTAATGTATTTGAAGGAAGTTTTATTGTTGGTCTTTATGTTTTTTGCACTATGCTCCTCATATTCCCCTTTTGCCTGACTGATCACAGACTTACATTTTATTTGCCACAGCCTGTGTTCCCTTTTATCAGCCTCACTGAGACTAGCTTTCCACCGCTGAAAGGAATCCTTCTTACCTTTTACAGCAGGGGTGGGCAAATGGTGGCCGGTGGGCCACATGTGGCCCGCCACAGAGTTTTTTGCAGCCCGCCAAGACATGAAGATTAACAAGAGTAAATATAGATGCTCTTTGACAGACATTAACTTGCAGGCTGTGATGAGAATCTCAACAAGCAATCTCACTCCTGATTTCAAAAAAATTGTAGAAAAGTGTGATAGGGTACATTTGTCTCATTAAACTGATTCTAAAATTAAATGTGCTTTCAGCTATAGATGATATGAAATTAGCACAATAAATAAATTGAATAAAACTACCACTATTTTATTTAATTTATATTTATTGATTTTTATGATACAATTTATACCTTTTCTGAAATGCAAAGTTAAGTAATGAATGCAATAATTTTAAAAGGTGCGGCCCTCCGTTGACTGCACTCCCACAAAGTGGCCCCCGAGCCAAAACAATTGCCCACCCCTGTTTTACAGCTTCCATTACTTTGTTTGTTAACCATGCAGGCTTTTTCCTATACCTGTTTGTGCCTTTCCTAACCTGTGGTATATATTTATATTCTTTTTCCTTTCTCAGTGCTTATTATTTTCATAGAACTATGTGAAGTAAAATGTGCCTTTTCTTAGTAAGACGGGGGAAATTCTGTGTAGGGATTTTCTCTGCATGTAGATGTAAATAAGAATGATGAACTTTGGAGTTATGATTGGCAAGCATTGCCTGTTTCGGTGGGAAAGTGGAGCTATGCTGGCTAAACTCCCATGGGCCTTACTGAGGTAATTGTATTTAGGACAGCTGCCAAAGTGAGGATGTTCACATTGATTTGTGGATTCTAGTGATAGTTGGACAAACTTGGTCATTGATATTCTGACACCTGGATCCTAAACAAATTACTTGGAAGTAAGTTCCATTGAAATTCATGGAACCTACTTTCCACATAATGTATTTAGAATTTCTGTAAGTTAACATAATATTTCTTCCATTATCTGCTAAAATTTTAATGGCCTTTAAGTCTTTCTCTGGAAATCCAGAGTTAATAGGCGGTCATAAAGTTTGTTCACAGCAAAAATAAAATAATTTTAAAATGTCATAGAAAGAGTTTAGGCATATACGAAGGTTCAGAGAAAAGATCTTGTTGTGTTAATTAGTGTCAACTTAGGAACTATTTTTACATTGGCATGCTTGCTTTAGAGCATCTGTTTAAAGTAATTACTTTTTAAAAATGTGTGTGAAATCTAAATACCCCTCCAGCTGGAACCTGTCAGGAAGTAGGAAATTTGTAGGGTTCCCCCCTTCCCTTTAAAAATGAAAAATGGAACATTTTAGTATAATAATTTTGTATAACTGTACAATATTTGGGATAGATTTTAGCTTTCATTCAGTCAAGTGTCTACGTGCAACTGGCTTCTCATGTTAGTTACAGGAGGTAGAGATCTGTGTATGTGAGCAGAAGATGAGAAAACCCTGGCTGTCCTTGAGGAATTTACTTGCTGAATTTGCGGCCACTGAATACATACCAGAGCCAGAGGAAAAGCCATGGATATGGAGTGGCACCCATTCAGACTAAGCCAGTTGTTCATCTGTATATGAGAAGCCTGTTGTTCATATTATAGGGCTTTCCCATTAACTTCAGTGATGTGCCTAAGGGTTTTCCATTCACTTTATAAGAGGCAGCACCTCGCTGCATTTGTAATACTGCTCAGCAGAGCTTTGGCTTGTGGAGCCATTATGTTTGATTTCTTTGTACAGTAATTTTAAAGGCCACAATCAAAGTTCACTGAAGACAGACCCAAAAAAGGGTTCCATTCTTGTTAACTCTGAATCAAGGCTCTGGCAATTGGGCCATGGGGCGGGGGGAGGAGGAAACAGATTGCCTATAAGAGCTTTTAAAAGGTCACTGGTTAATTAGTTACTAGGAGAATAGAATTTATTTCATTTGTTGTGGGTTAGCACAGCTGTAATTTTGTTATAGCCTACTTTCTGCTGAAAACCATATTGTCTGTTTAGTACATAATACTGGAAAAGTTAAATCTTAGTGATCACATAAACCAAAACTGTTCCCCAGAATATTGGTGGAAGTGTCATCCTTCTTTTGCTGATTGGGAGGGGAAATTTTATATATGTGAAGTTACTACCTAGCTGTAACTGAGAAGCAAAGTGTCATGAGTACCTCTGAGGATCTGCCTCCTGCAGACCTAAGTGAGGTGGAGGATCAGCTCCCAGCTCCAGAGGAGCCTCCACCTGAGCCAGATGAGGCTCAAGCAAGCACCTCCCAGGGTTTCCTCCCAGCACCAGCTGAGCCACAGCTAAGCTCAAGCCCACCTGATTCACCTCCTCGGGTGGAACGTGTAAGGTCCCAATGCAGGCAAGACTTAGCTGCAAGAAGGAAAGAGGCACGCATGCGTGGTCGCAGATCACTAAGTCCTGAGTTCTAGAAGGAGCCAGGACCTCTCTGCAAGCTGCTAACAAGAACAGGAAGTGGCTGGGTATTTAGGCACAGGACAGAGACTACCAACTTGTGCTAGCAACAAGTCTTCTTGGCTAAGCTCTGCACCTGTTTGGCTCGTAATAGCTAACTTGATTCTGGACCTTCTGGCTTGTGATTCTGGCTTTGTTTGACTTTGGCTCTGTTTACTCCCTGAACTGGTCGACTCGTGAGTTTCCCTCTTTGACCCTGGTTTGGACTGACTCTGCTTTTGGCTTAATGTTTTGGACTTGGCAACTCGTTCCTGATTCGGCTTAACCTCAGACTGTCCCAGACTTCTGCTTGACTCCTGTCCTATTGGCATCCAGCTTGTGACACAAAGAGAGAGAAATGTCCAGTGCTTATAGGGCTAAGCATTTTCATCAGTACTGATAGCTTCCCCATCAAAATTTTGGGGATTTCAGTGAAAGGGGACAAAAGAGTTTGCTTACTTAGGGAACATTACCCTGAGTAGTCCACTGGCCCTCTGTGATACAGTTTACTGACTTAATTTATGCACCACTTTCTCTCCAGTGGGGACCCAGAGTGGCTTATGTTGTTCTCCTCTCCCCCATATTATCCTCACAGAAACACTGTGAGTTAGTTTAGGCTGAGAGGCTGTGATTTCCCAAGGTCACCCAGCACTGACTTCCATTGCAGAGTTGACATTCAGACCTTTGCTTCCCATATCGTAGTCTGACACTCTAACTCAGGGGTCCCGAACATGGTGCCTGTGGGCCTTGTGATGTCTGCTGGCACCTTTTCTGGCACCCTCCAAGTGTTTTTAGGAAGTGTGCAGGGCCAGGTAGGGTTTTTGCACAGCAAGGCTTCTAAATTGACCAACAGAGATTTGATTGGCTGTGCAGATTTGTGTAATGTGTTGCTTTGGCAGCCATCATGGCACAGGGATCTGCGCTGTGTTACTTAAGTTAAGCTGTGACAATAATTTTGTGCCTTGCTCTGTCTCCTGTAGCAACCATTTTGCAGCAGCCATTTTCCCAAGATGGGCATTGCTAGGTTAGATTCATAGATAGAAATTTTGTAAGAGTATTGTGGCCAACATCAAGATCACTTTCAAGATCAGTTGAGTCACTTTCATTTACATGCCTATAATTAGACCTGACCTGAGTCAGTTTATTTAGTTTCAGTTTTGTTTTGTTCTTTTTAAAATCACTTTTGTTTTCTTGAAAGGTTTGTACGTACTGTGTAGTCCCTCCAGAATCTTTAGAACAGTGTAATGCCTCAGTTTATTGGGTCAATCCAAGGGAAGGCTCCCCTGTTTGACTGAGCAAAAACGTAGGCAGAGACCCTCTTGCATATTCACAGATTTTCTGTATCGGGGACAAGACTTAATACTCATTATCATGAGTTTAGCTGGACAAGTAGAAGAACCACTGGAAAAAAATGGTACCTTCTGTATCAGTGTAGACTGTACCCCTCAAAGACCCATTCACAAGGTTTGGATAGGAATCTAGTATGATAGTTAAAAAGAAATGGACATTCTTGTGTAGCCAGATAGCCTAAGCAAGTCAACTGACTTTTAGCAGTGGCAGGCTTATTTCTTCAGTTTTAGCTAAGAATCTGCCCAAACTCTAAGGGGGTGAATGAGTTTGGATAAATCCAACAGAATAAGATGTAGAGGAAAGCCATGAAAAAAAATGGTGAACAAAAGACAGTTTGGGTGGTGATCTGAAAAGTGAAGTCCTGTAGAGGAATTGAAGACACTTGAGAAATAGTAGCCAAACTGTAAAAAATGCCAGGCCTATGTGACAGAATGAAGTGAGGCAGTGCTAAAATGATGCCCCTCCAGGATTCAACCCCAAGCTGGAGAGAGTCCAGTGCACCCCATTTAAGAAAATGACAAGCGGAGTTATCTACACACCCTTAGATACCATAGACGCTAACCATCAACAGATAGTATAACAGCTTCTGCAGCAAAATAGGTAAAACTTGCCAGGTACAGGTACTGTGCATCTAAAGGCTGTGTCAGTGTTCAAGGGAGAGTTTATGAGGCATCTCAAATTTAACATTAAAGTATTTGTCTTTGCTAAAATTGTGAAAGAAAAGATGTATCTGTGTAGCTGGAACTAAGTAAGAGATTTAGGAAAGCGGGAAGAATAATTGATGCTGAGGGAAGACATAGACTGAGCAAGCAACACCCAGAAAGTGACTCAGCACACCAGAGAGAGAGAGGAAGAAGGAAGGACACAAAATTATATAGAATAAACTTTTATTTGAAAAGCATGCTAGGCCTCATCTACTGAGTCCTGGCTAATTTGGTAGCAAACATTCTGTAGCACCCTACTTCCCACCCACCCCCTACGTGTCCCAAACTGCCCTAGATGTTTCTGCAAAGTAGTGAGGTATTTTGCAGGTCTTCCTTTATTCTTTGTATAGGGAACACCACTAATTTTTGAATCTGTAGAGTTAAATCATTACATTGTTAATTATATAGGTAATTACCCACAATTATATAGGTAATTACTCACTTTTCATAAATTTCATATATAAGAAAAATAGAATGGAAGCTTGCTATTTTCTACATTACGTAGCATGCAGTATGTCTAAAATAAATTTTAAATTACAGGTTTTATATGTCAAAGATACTTGCATATTCAGATGTCTGACAAAGCAGTGTAGCTCTGAGACAGGCCAGAATGGCTAATATGGAATTCAGTCACTTGAGGTTTCTTCAGTCTTCCCTGAAAGTAGCAGGGCTCATAACTACCAAAATAGTTTCTTCTCTGGCTCAACCTAAATGTTGAATAAGGTATCCTACCAGTTGTAGTAAAGTTAATCTTAGTAAGAGAGTAATTCTATAGCTCATGGTTCTTTTATTTTCTTTTAAGGTCTGTGTTTTGGTATAAAACTTAAAAGATATACCACCACCCGGGATGACATGTTGGCATGCCCCAATATTGATGAAAATTTGTAAAACCATTAGGCAGTATGGACTCTGACAACAGATACATTATCTAATGTCTGATTCAGACAGGTTCTGTGTGCTTTTAGAGCTGAAAGTACATTAATTTGGCAGGACCTTTGTCTGACAGCAATAGGGGGACGTATTGGCATAGTTTGTTGTGACTAATTTCTGGAATGATCTGTTTTGGCTACATGTTAGCTCAGGATTGTTTATGAAATTCTCCTGTGCCGAAATTATCCCCTAAAGTATTTGTTACTGGAACTCATAATATCAGAATCCATGGTTATTTTGGAGCTGTGCTTCAGGAATGCAGGCAGAAAATGAAGTAAAAATAAAATCAGCTCCTTCAAAACTTATCCCTATGTGTGCTGAAAAACACACCTGTAAGTATTAGGGGTTTCCCGGGGGGGGGGGGAGTTATGTTTGAGAAGAGTGAAACAGAAACCAAAGCCAGTCTTTTGTTTTGTTTCTGTGTTGTATAGGAGTGTTGTTTATTCTACTGCACTGCTTGTTATTAACTTTCTGAAACTCTTCTTTCTGTTGGTAAGACAACTGGAGCAGAGCTGAACCAAAGGCATCTCCCATAGAGTTGTGCATTAATAACAGCAGAACAAAAAGTCTCAGAGCAGTGTACAACAGATTCCTACAAAGTACATAAAAATCATATATAGTCTAAAAATACGATTCTAAAAACACCCAGAACCCACATGGCACCATAATACAACTCTAGCCCCCAGTTTACTTTACTATAACAGGGTGTGTGTGTGTATGAAAGCAGTTAGTGAACCAAATGTCTGTTGGCATCTGTCAACCATTAGACCATTGATGTTAACCCACTGATGTTAAAACTGTTGCTATCCTTAGCCGTATGCTTAGCAGAACATCTCTGCCTTACAGACCCTGCAGAATTGTAACAGATCTCGCAGGGCCTTAATGTGGGTAGGCAAAGAGTTCCACCAAGCTGGAGCCAGGGCTGAAAATATTAACACGCACAACTCTGAATTGGTAGAGGCTTGAACCTTTCCTAAATTTATGGTGAGATCTAGACTGCTCCTGTCACTAGTATGTCACAAACAAGTGTAGATTAAACTGGATTATTATTTAAATCCATAGTAAGTATAGTTGGATGTAGTCTGATGTATGGATGAATCAGTCCTAAGTCTATGAAAGGGGGAGAAGAAGGAATGGGAAAATCTAGTTGATTGTTGTTGGCCTGAATTTTTTCTGTCCAAAAATAGAACGCTTTAGAATAGTTCTGGATAGTTCTGGGGAGAGTCAGCTTCACTGCAGAGTATTAGCTCTTCCCAGTGAAAGAAGGGAAAAGTTATGATCGCTCTTTTGAAAAACTAGCAAGTGACATTAATTGAACATATTTTTAAGGAATGGGAGACTTCTGTATTTGGGCATAGTTTTAGAAAACCAGCATTCAGAACAGTCCAATGGCATTTCAGGTAGAGCAACCTCCAATTGTAATGAATTATATTAAAATATGATATTGGAACAGATTCATTTTGAATATAACTATATGGTTGGAACTCAGTCTTCATCATAGTCTGGATATACAGGTGGTAGTATACTTGAGTGCATCAGTTTTCATGCTGGTGTGGCTGCTGTATGTCATTACATGTGTGTGTGGTGAGAGAATTGATGTAGACTGGGATTCAGATCATTGTTTGGTTCATGTGGGCCCTTAAGCATGCCTAAACAACATTTAAAAAGGGGAGAGGGGAATACTGCATCGACTGCTTTTGAAATATTCATTCTTTAAAAAAATTATTTGCCGTGTGCTATGGATGATGTATGTATGTAAGAGACATACAAGTCTAATTTCACTTGGATATGCAGAAGATATTAAGATACATACATTATAAAGTTCACGGGGAGGGCAGGGTATAAATGTAAAATAATAAATAAATAAATAAATAAATAAATAAAGTGTATTACCAGTGAGGTCTTTCTGTGTTCATTCTTGCAAACTTTAAAAACAACAACACACATGGCATTTATTTTCTGTTCGGACAGATTTCCCAGGAAGCTAACTTTGTAGTTGATGGTTGTCATACTTATTACAAAACTTTTGTTAATTTATGGAACTGATGATGTAAATTATCCTCCTGTTGTTACAGTAGACTACTCTAATTATGTAAATGGAACAATACATTATTTGGTTCAGAAATCAATGATTGCAACAGTACAATCAAGATGAGATATATGTGTAGCTAACTAGATATTTAATGAGGAAACTAATAAAGCCGTAAGGGAAAGAATTCTCAATCCATTTGCACAGAAGTAATCTGGTCAAGTTCTTGTCCTGTTGACGTGTTTTGGAGAGGCAGGATCCTCGTTCTAGCACACAAGATTGCATTGAAGTACCTCCTGAGTTTTTCTTCATGTCTCAGAGTAGGATGAGGACACAAGGGAACAAATTAAGCAAAGAATAAATTTGCCCTTCTGAATATCAGGAAGAGCTTCTTGAGACCTGTTAAGTAAGGGGATGCAAGACCTGTGTTCTATCAGGCATTTCCTCCTCTGGTGTTTTTTTTTTAAGTCCTTCAATTCTAGCCCCATTGCATTGTTGTCCATTAAGAGATCTTTGCTATCTGATTGAATTGTGGTTCCCCCCCCCCCCCCCCATATTTTGCAATCTGTCTGGAGTCTTGGTGAGAAAGGCAGGCTATAAATTAGGTTAACAATAATTTTTGAACAGCTGGATTCAGGGTGTAAGCTTTCCAGAGTGGAAGCCCCAGCCGTCTCATATGACTCTGGAAAGCTTGTACTCTGAAAATCCTGTTGTTCTCTAAGGTACTACCGGACTCGTATCTAGCTGCTCTCCTGCAGAACAGCGCAGCTGCCTTCTGAAAATAATTTTTGAAGTTTTCTTTCTTTTACAATTTAGTCATTACTTGTTTCTGAATGACTTTCCAAAGAATTTACACTAGGATTATAAAAACAAACAAACACCTATGAATGTTTTGTCTCACTCTCTGGCGTTGTGTATGCCCCTATGGGTTGGACACAAAGTCATGCTTTATTTTGAATGTGCTTCATTTCTGAAACTAAGATTTTGCCCATAGACTACCTTCGATTCATTGTTTGGTTTCACCAGTTTTCTGTTTCAGATCTGTTGTTCATTCTCTTGCCTTTCTGCCAACTGGTACCACAGCCTGCTTCATGGTTCTTGACTCAGAGCAAGGTCTCATGGTGTCACATAATCATTTGCCATTGCCATTGGCTGACAGTGATGCAAAGGCAAGATAGCAGCAGTCAGTGATCTTCAGGTACTCTCAGTGCAGGAAGCAGCTGCTGAGCCATGCCCCCAAAGGCCAGTTCTGTTGACCCTTTCCATGCTAACAAGATCGCTTCACAGCCAGTTGCAGTTATCCCCCTCCACCACTATGTGAAGCAAGCACTCTCCAAAAGCATGCTTTCTCTGCCTTGAGCCGTGCAATAACCTCTCAGTAAAACCCGTAAAACCCATATACCACTGTCTGACCGCTCGTGATTCTGTCACCTTGCAAAGCACATTCCTATAGAATTCACACACATTCCCAATCTCCAAGAAAGCCCCTGCAAGATACTGTTCTTCCCCAGTGATCTGAATTCAGCAGTCACACAGCTGTACTGCATTAAATGATCTTTACTGAATAGATACAGCAAGTGGTAGGCAGAAACAGCTGTGGATTATGGGTGTGTTAGATATAAAAAAGGGAAACACTGGGGCTGGCATTCTCATGGCAGGATGAGAACAAGATGCTTGCGCAAACCACTTTCTTACTGGAGCTCAGGCTTTTAAGGTAGCTGGGGATCCACTGACATTACCTCCCCACTTAGGTATTCATGGAAGGAGAATGCTTTGTTGCTGGTCCCTTAAGAGGAAGGAGGTGGGGCTGGAGAGAGGATTCTGTTTGCTCCTGGAACCAATCTGAGGAACACTTTTCTGAGAGTTAACCCCACCGCAGAAAATGGGATTACTTTCAAGCACATTGTTAGGCTGTAAACTATTGAGAGGCAAGAGTGTAATTGTAGGTGGGGATGTGTGTCATCATGTCAGCAGGAAACAAGCCAAGGTCAGCACATTTGTACATCACATGAAGCCATAGTTACAGCTGACTGTAGCTAATAAACCAGCTTTGGATCTCGACTTTAGTTCCTAGTTTGACGGAACCTAAGTAATCATAGGCTGCGGTCACGCACACTAAATAATCTACTTTCAATCCACTTTCAGTGCACTTTCTAGCTGGATTTTGCCAGTTCATACAGTAAAATCCAGTTCGGAAGTGGATTGAAAGTGGATTATTCAGTGTGTGTGACTGCAGCCATAGTTAGTATAGTTGTGTAGGTTCAGGCAGTCAATTAACTGTGGTTCATTTAATCACTCGGTTTGCATTACATCTGAACCCACCCTGTGGCAATCTATGTATGGGGTAAGATTCAGGGTCCTTTTGTACTCGGAATTAACTAACTTCCCCTGTACCAATTACAACCATTAGTTCATTTCTCCTGTTTGATTCAGGAGTGTGGTGGATCTGAGGGGAGAAATGGCAAGAATTGGGTGGGTATGTTGCTGTGGCACCATTTGCTCTGATGGAGAAATCCCTGAATTCTTACTACTGGCAACCTTTTCTACTAAACAAGATATCAAGGTGAATTTAGTAAAGCAATGAAGTATTATGTGGGAAACAGAGGACAAAGTTAGAAAAAATGATGATAGTATTTGAAAATGCATTAAGTATGATTAAATACGTCTGGTGTCATGGAGCAGTTTTAATTAAATATTACAGTATTTGTGCTGAATTGTCAGTTAGGTTATACATATCTTGTGTCAAGGCAAATTAAATGCTACAGACAGAATCTAATTGAACCGTGACATGTCCTCACAGCTCCTTATTTCTAATTTAAAAGTTTTCAAGTTTCTTTTATTTACTTGTTTGAGATGTGGGAAATATAACAAAATGGCAGCTGTGCATAAATGTTATTTTATGAAGCTATCTCCTGGTTTGAACTCTCCAAGTTCCTTTAAAAAAAATGTGCTAGTGTGAGCTGCTGCTGCAAATGAGACAAGAATAAAAATGACCCTCGTTGGCAAAGAGAGAGAAGTAGCTAGTTGAAAACGGATGTGTTTTCTTGGGGATACTGCAATAGATAAATGTGGACTTGCAACATCTCTTTATTGGTTCTATTGAGTAGGTCTGAGATGGATTATACACAATTGAGAGCAACAGTGACTAATGAACCTACTTTTGAAAAGAAAAAGCCCTATATTATATTTAGCAAATGGAAGTATAGATGTATGCCCTTGAACTGAAAAGAGCATTTCAAATGGAAATCTGAAGAACCTGAGGTTGCTGTATGGAATATAACAGAGGCTTCAATGAATAATTAAAAAAGTGAAAGCTAATAGAATATACAGCACACGAGATATTGTAACTCTGCCTTGGGGATGAATACTTTCCATTACTTCTAATTGTTGCTGAAGTTGACCTTCAAAGTCTTATTCTAGCAGATAATTTGTTATGGTAAGAAAAACTTCAGTAAATACTTCAGTACAAGTACTAAGATACACTATTCTTAGCCAGTTAGCTACATCTGTGTCTGATGGCAGATTTGAAGGGGCATGGGTAGACTATAGACACCCAGATTTAAATTCCTGCTCCCCTGAGACCGTGGTCTAATCCCTGCTTCTTTGCGGTACCATCCTGACTGGAGTGTTGTGGAGATAAAGGGGGCAGGGGAAGGATCAGGTATGTTGCTGTGATTTCCCTTTGAGGAAGATGGGATAGAAATGTTCTAATAAATAATAAATACTTGTTTCTGTATATAATTATTTCATGCCTAGAACAAGTAGCAGCAATTTGTTCATGAAACGATAAGGGGGGACCTTTTGGACACATGCAGCATTCACAATGCAAAAATGACATTTACAGTCTGACGTTCTGCAGTTTATATTTAAGAAATTTGTAAATTGATATGCTAATGTCTCAAAATCCATTTTCAGCTTTATTTCTCAGAAGATGTTTTTGGGAGATTCCTCATTGGGAATTATCCTGTAATTGTCGTTTCCTGTCATTCTATCTTGTGTCTTATGTCTGATATCTTTAGGAAACTGGTCATCAGCATGCTGATGACAGCCAGATATGGGGATCTCTCTCTCTCTCTCTCTGCTATAGGAAAAGTGGTGTTGGTGACACTGAATGGAGCTGAAAGCAGTCCCTTAGGATACTTTTATTTGGACTATCTAAAACGTCATACAGTGGTCAGCAAACCTGTAAACTCCCTCCCACAGAAATCTGAATAAATGTTAAATTTTTTAAAAAGTGGGGAAGGAAAGAAAAAGTAATGTTCTGGGGTGTGAAGAAAAGCTCCAAAGCATGCAATTTTTGACCGTCTTAAAATGGAGTACAGGAAGTGTTGCACACTTAATTAGATTCGATGGTGCTGTTGGAAACATATTTAAAGTTTCTCCAAGGGCTGCTGGAACAGAGAAGAAAGAAATAGCTGCTCTCCCTCTGAAAATATAAAAGCCAGTGGTAATGTAGATCATTTTCCAGTCTTAATTGGAACACAGAGGTCACTTATAGACCACAGAACAAATAAAAATGTGGTAGTTCTTAAGAGAACTGATGATTATAGGCAGTCACTATGTAAAATCAATAGAAACTAAAATGGTTGGGAGACATCTATCCCCACCCCACCCCCCACATAAGGATGGTTCTTATTTTTTCTTCTTCATCATCCCTAATTATTTTGTACTGATCTACCAGCCTAAGTTCTAGGGAAACTCAGAGCTTGCTCACTCTTTTATGATGCTCTAGTTGGCCCTAATATGTTACTTCTATTTTTTGGGTTTTCTAATGGACCCATATAGTAACCTGTGTTTTTTAATACCTGAGAAGGGATCTGCAGGCACATGTGACTTACAGGTGAACAAACTTAATTTGGATAAGATGGATATTGATGTCTGGGAGAATTAGGATTGAGCATTTATTTGGAGTTCCTCTTGAAGAATCAAAATAGCAGTTTGGAACTGCTGTTGACTATGCGCTTGCTTCTGGATGTATAGGTTGTGTTTGTGGAGCTGGATGTCAGCTTTTGAAGATGCGGGTTGCTACTGTCATCTCACATCTCGTTGGTTTTCCAGCTTGATTTCTGCAAGGCAATCTTTGTTGGCTGGGCGGCTCTACAGGAAGTTGGAAAGTTGCCTGCAATTGCCTGGCTAGGGTAAGCCACATCAGTACTGCAGACACTCCTTTGGTCACCAGTTAGCTTCCAGATTGAATTCAGGGTGTGCATTTTATTCTCTGAAGCCCCACATGCTTATGTTCTAATCTATCTTCAGTAGTACGTTCGCTTATATGAGCCCCTTCCCTCACTTTGCAACTGTTGGGAGAGGGCTTTCATTCTAGGCTTCCTCCATCAGCATTCATATGGCAGCTGCAGGGGTCAAGGCCTTTTCTGCATCATGCTTGAGGGATTTCCTTCCCACGTAAGCTAATCGGACTCATATCTGTTGGAATTTATAGAAGGCTTCTTCATACATTTTGATTCTACTGACTTTGTGTGAAGATGACTGCTTGGTTTTACTCTTACTGCTGCTGCTTTTATCAGTTTCTGTCCCTGTTGATTTTATGAGCTGGTGGTTATTGTATATTTTAAACAAGTTCAGTCAGTCAAGTTAATATTGAATCTTTTGTGGGTTGAAAGTCTGGGTGTAAGCATGTAAAATAATAACTGATAATACAGACAAAATATACTTTCTCGGAAAGCAGGAATCATGAGATGGTGTTGGAAGCAGGGTTGCCAGCTCTGGGTTGGGAAATACCTGGAGATTTGGGGAGTGGAGCCTAAGAAGGGCAGGGTTGGGGGAGGGAATTCCGTGGGGTATAATTCCATAGAGTCCACCTTCCACAGTATCCATGTTCTCCAGGTGAACTGATCTCTGTTGCCTGGAGATCAGTTGTACTCCCAGGAGATCTCCAGTCACCACCTGGAGGTTAGCAGCCCTCGTTGGAAGTGAAGGATCCAGCACTTCAGAAAAAAAACAAAAGAAATCTTGGTTTCTTCACTTGGTGACTATGTGCTGTTGCCAGAGAAATGCATGCTTAATGATTTTATTAATTTATAGGGGCAGATTGTGCTGCAACATTTACATTTAAAAGGAGATCTGGGGTATGTCCAGGTCTGTGTGAAAACTTTATCTGGGAAGAGTATTTTTTTTCAGCCTTTAATTTAGAAAGGTGGAGTAAAATAGCTCATTATATAAAATTTCTAGCTTACAGTACTTGGTTATATTGGAAGTTGAGTTTCTGTGCCCTGAAATTCTGACACCATTCATAATTAATATTGAGCTGTTATGAGCATATTTGCTTCTCTAGCATCTGCTGGCTGGCGTTCATCAGATGAGGGGTCCAAAGCTGGTAGCTGCTGTTAGCATATTCAATCCCTGAATAACACTTTTAAAAATGGCAGTATATTTTACAAAGCCATGTCTTGGCTCCTGACTCAAACAATCTATTTATGAGAATTTCTAATTTTAAAAAATCACTTGCCATAGGGGCAGCACAATATGACTTTTTAAAATAGCAAATTGTAAGTCTGGCTGTTGTGGGTGGGTAAACTGCTCTGATATTCACATCTTATAAGCAGATAGATATTACTTGATTCATAGGGTTATCTGGGAGGGAAAGTGTAAGAGAGATTTTGTTTATTGAGAACCAGTTTGGTGTAGTGGTTAAGTGCGCGGACTCTAATCTGAGAGAACCGGGTTTGATTCCCCATTCCTCCACAAGTACCTGCTGGATGACTTTGGGCAAGCCATAGCTCTGTACCAGCTGTTATCTCAAGGACAGTTGTCTCAGAGCTCTCTCAGCCCCACCTACCTCACAGGATGCCTGTTGTGGGGAGGGGAAGGGAAAAAAGTTTGTAAGCCGCTCTGAGACTCCAAGTGAGTGAAGGGCGGGATATAAATCCAATCTATTATTGTTGTTGTTGTTGTTATTGTTGTTGTTGTTGTTCTTCTTCTTCTTCAGAAATTGTTTGGAACCAAGCCTTTCCAACTTCAAAATCCCCAAGCAAAGCATGATCCCCATAATACTTTTATTAGGACCAACCAAAATAACACAAAAGTGTGCAAGTATTCAGGCTGTCCAGA
This sequence comes from Lepidodactylus listeri, assembly GCA_029233225.1. NCBI lineage: Eukaryota > Metazoa > Chordata > Lepidosauria > Squamata > Gekkonidae > Lepidodactylus > Lepidodactylus listeri. The sequence continues at coordinate 54,853,579 of JARCFY010000009.1, read as the reverse complement.
ACTGTTCAATGGGCCGGATTTTACAAATTAAAAGGGGGAAGGGGAGAAAAAAGAAAGAAAAGAAGCCTGTTTCAGGCCGTGATTTGAAGGCCTATTCTTGGCAGCATTCCTTTGGAAAGTTGCTAGGCTTCATAATTTCAGTGGAGAGACTCCAGTTTTTTCTTGCTTACGGAAGCTAGTGTGCAACCTGACACCAACAGCATCCTTTTATATCTACTTGCCCAATACCATTAAGTACAGGAACGATGGCAAGAACAGGCCTCAAAGTCATGGCCTTTGCCCTGATCTGGATAGCCCAGGTAAGCCCGATCTCATCAGATCGCTAAGCAGGGCTGACTCTGGCAAGTACTTGGATGGGCGACCTTGAAATACCAGCAGTTGGGAGGACTGAGGCAGGCTTTATTCAGACAGGCATGAAGTTGAGGGGGCCCTGAGGGACGGCAGAGGAAAGGAGATCCTGGTGTGATGTGGTCCATGGGGTTGCGAAGAGTCGGATTTGACTGCGCGACTGAACAACAAAAATTAATATCCTTCAGGCCCCAGGTAGAGGTCAGTCACCAGAGGTTGCCATGACTTCCAAGTGCATACACACATACCAGACAAAAAAAAGACATGACCTTAAACACCTTCCCCCTTCCCTCACTGTTTATTTTGTATCATACAGCCTAATGAACTTGAAGGCTTGCAAACTGTATAGTATAATTTTGGATGGTCCTAATAAAAGGCATGATATGGACTGTGCTACATTTATAACTGTTTTCCTCTTAGTGCTCTTGTTTAGAAATCAGTGCTGGTTGGCTGTAGGTGCTGGCTGTAGAACAACTGTAGTTTTTCTTGTAGCCGCTTCAAATCTTTTTTTGCTGGTTGTTCTTGAAGCACCAACGTAGTTGGGATATAAGGGATTATATGCATCAAATATTAAACCAAACCAAGCTGGTTTTAGTCAACTCTGTTTAAGATGATAGGCAATAGGTGCCATGTTGTCTTGTTACTCTTTAACAGTTGTCATTCAGTATACATTCTAATATACCTCTTAACATACTAAAGCCAATTGGAAAGAACACAGTTCTGGGTTCATATTGTCCACAGGACCATCCCCAGCAAAATCTCCTTGTCATCCCAACCCCAGCAAGTCCCCAGTGATGAGCCTTGTTGTTGAAATGGTATATGCAGCTCTACTGGCTACCAGTCCTCAGCAGATCCAGGGGATATATAATGGCACCACTGCTAGGAACCACTCAGCCTATACACTGTTGTACTGCCGGAAGGATAATGTACAGTGTAGTAGATAAATCAAAACAAGAAGTCTTGTGTCTTCTGACACTGTTGTTGCACCAGGTGTCTTAAGGTGAACTTGGACTATGATCTGAATCTGGTGGGGGGAGGCTAAATGCTCTGCCTTGTATAACTGCAGAAATTATAATGGAATCTAATACAGAAGTATGTTTTGTTTTAGCAATTGGTAATCCTGAATGTTTGTTTAGGAAATACATGAATTTCAAAACAGAAGTGTAATAATGCAAATTAATTACCTAAATTTTTCCTTTTGTCCTTGCTGCACTATAAATCTCACTGTTTTCCTTGGTGATTTAAATCATTAGAAGAGAGATTTTCAGTGCAATAATAAGTGAGTTACACCCTTCTGAGTACATGTTAGTCAGTGGGGATAGTAGGGCGTAACTCCATTTACGACTGCACTGTTTGATAATTTCAGTGATGATTTAAATCCCTCAGTCCTTGCTAGGTTAAATCCTCCTTTCATGTGATAGGTGCTAGTTTATTATATGTAGCAGCTGTTTACATTTAAAAATATGATGCCATCTATGTGCAGTCTGAATGATACAGTTCATAATTCTATTGCCTTACTCTGTGCAATATATGCATCTTGAGACTTGATGCACTGGTTGAACCAGATTACTGTAAGCTACTTATGAGATATTTTTTGATGTTAAAATGTCAGATTTTTAAAAAAATGCTTTTGACTATTTGTTTTGGTGTGATATGAGTACAAAGAGCTGTTACTGTGGGGTGAGAGTTGCAAGATCTGGCAATCAAGTTTTAGGGTCCCTTGGAAGTATTCAGAAGGTAATCATGGTTCACTAGATGTTGCTCAGTCTTAATCTTACAGTTTTACAGCAAATACATCTTCCCAATGCATACATTTTAGACAATTGTCCTACTATGAAATCTGAAGATAACCCTAATAGTTACATCAGCACAGCACAGAACTAAAATTTAAACACTAAAATTATTGCTGGTGCACTTACAGTGTGATAAGTGAAATACAGATGATGATGATGAGATGAAGCTAACTTAATGCTTGGAATACAGAATCCCAAGGTAATAGTGTTAAATTCAGAAAATGAAACTGCAGTAAGTAGGCCTGTGCTCCTTCCATGTTTGCTCTTCATATGTGCAGCTGTTTTGTCTGTGGCCTTTCAGAGTATGCCTGTCAGATGCTTCATGTGTTGGCTTACAACAAAGCCAGAGCTTTAGATCTTCAACTGAATCATGTGACCTTGATTTGAATCTTGTAGTTACCTTTGTCATAGTTACTGCTTGATTCCTGGTGCTTGCCTCTGATTCAGCCCATCATATATCATTCCCCTTAGTAATGACTCTTCACAATTTATGTCTTTTATCTCTTTTCTGATTTTGACTGCATTGCTCACCTGATAGTTTTGGAACTGATGTTATTAACTCCTCCAGCTCCTTATAGGTCACTCGTTTTCCTTCATGCCTTTATTCATATGGCTTTTTCCACCCCACTTCTGTTCATTTTGAAACTTACTTCATGTTATTCTAGGTGTTGGTAGAGTGGAAGGTCAGGGAATAGTGATTAGCTATAAGGCAGCTAATCTTTCTAATGAAGAAACCAAATATCTAGCAAATGTCTAGCACTCTTTTTGGCTCTTAAGATCAAAGAAGTGCAAAAATTAGTGCCCAGTTAGGAAATTAACACAGTGAGATGTTGCAAGATGAAATACAAAAGTAAATGCTATACAACTTGAACAGCAGTGAAACATGGTGTCTCTGGTTATTGAGTCCCAGAGATTAATACATTAATACATTTTTTCTCGCTGAGACTCATGGCTGAGTTTGGTTGAAGGGGTCAGTTTAGTTATTGCATAGTCAGAGTCTATAGATAACATATCTATGTTGCTTTTTTTCTCGCTTTCCTTTGCTGTAAATCTTCAGCTCTACCACTGGCTGGCATCTCTGGAAAGTCCCATGGTTAGAATGGTATACTGGATGAACTAATTCAGTACTGAAGACTATATTAGAAAGTAAAAATGAGCTCATTTGATGTTTAGTATCCCGATTACATTTTATTTGCTTGTTCTTCTCCCTTGTATCTTGCAGTTTTAAGAGAGTATTTTAAGCTTTAAATATGGGGATTTATTATACTAGCTCGAATAATAAAAGACATACCTTCAGGTGGGTAGCTGTGTTGGTCTGAAGCAGCAGAACAGAGTTTAAATCCAGTGGCAACAAGTTTTATTCGGGGTATAAGCTTTCATGTACATGCACACTTCTTCAGATATATTGAAATAGAAGTCATCAAACCATTACATATAGGTAAAAGGTGAGGAAGGTATTGCCAGTAAGGGCCAATTAGAGTCAAGATGCATAAGTAACTGAGCAGTAAATATAGCTAAGACTGGATGAAGGCAATTGGTAAAACCTATGAATAGCAGCAAATTAGCATACAGCATAATAAAGGAATTTACAAACAGCTGTGAGATCTGAATGTTGTTAGCATGTGAAGTGAGATAAGCAACCAATATCTCTGTTAAGCTCTGGGGATTCCATTGTCCTGAGTGTTGTAATAACTTCTAACTCAGCAGTCTCCTGTTCTAGTCTATTTCTGAAGTTCCTTTGCAGTAAAGCAGCTACTTTGAGGTCCCCCATTGAATGGCCTGGAAGGCTGAAGTGTTCTCCTAAAGGTTTGTTTCTCAGATTTGTGATTCTTAAAATCAGATTTGTATCCATTTATCCTGTGGTGTAGGGTTTGACCTGTTTGCCCCATGTAGATAACTGAAAGGCACTGTTGGCATTTAATGGCATATCCAGTGTTAGAAGATGAGTCAGTGAATGAGCCTGAGATAATGTAGGTGATGCTGTTAGATCCAGTGATTGTGTTGTCTGGGTGTATGTGGCAACAACGTTGGCACTTGGATTTATTGCAAACTCTGGTGCCAGTGTACATGTTCAAATTAGATGTTGTATTATTGTGGGTAAGGAGTTGTTTAAGATTGGGGGGCTGTCTGCGGGCAAGTAAAGGTTTGCCCCTCCCACTACTTGTGAAAGACAGCTGTCATCATCTAGTAGGGGTTATAAGTCACTGATGATGCGTTGAACTGTTTTGAGTTGAGAGCTGTATGTGACCACTAGTAGTGTTCTGTTGTTAGACTCCTTTGTGCCTGTCTTGCAACAGATTTTCTCTGGGTACCATTCTGGCTTTGTTAATCTCTTTCTTGACTTTATCAGGCAGATGTTTTAATTCCAAAAAATATTTGTTGTAGATCCCTCAGGTGAGAATTTCTGTCTATAGGATTGGAGTAGATGCGGCTGCAACGTAGAGCCTGGCTGTATACAGTGGATTGTTTGATATGTTTAGGATGGTAACTGACTGGTTATGCAGATATGTTGTCAGTCAGTAGGTTTCCTGTATAAGGTGGTGTCTGTGTGTCCATTGTGTATTTTTACAGTAGTGTCCAGAAAATGTATTTCTTGCATAGATTGGTTCATTATCAGGTTGATGATGGGGTGAAAGTCTTTGAATGCCTGATGGAATTTGTCCAGGACTTCTTTATTTTGTGTCCAGACAACAAAGATGTCATCAGTGTAATGCTGGTGTAAAAGAGGTATGAATGGGTAGGAGTTTAGGAAGCATTGATCCAAGTCAGCCATGAAGATATTAGCACACTGTGGGGCACACTGTGGGGCTGTACCATTGATCTGAAAGAACAAGTCACCAATTTTGAAGTGGTTATGGGTGAGAACAAAAGTTTGGTGGCAAAGTCAGCAGTGTTGTTGTCAGAAATCATGTTCCTTATGGCTTGTATTCCATCTTTGTGTGTGATGTTTAGTGTACAGAGATTCCACATCCATGGTGGCTAAAATAGTATACTCTGGAAGGCTATTTGATTATTGTAATTTTTACCTGTTCTTCTTTCCTGGAGTGATATATCTCAGTGAATGACTTTGTTTTGATTTATTTAGGTGAGGATACAGTAATTTACTGTTACACTTCCTTGGAATCAAGGGGCTCTGAGAGGGCAGAGGAGACAAGGATAGTGAAGAACAGACCTACAGATGAAGATAGAGTCTTGATGTTAAACTGATCTGAATCTAAAATGTCATACAAAGGGTATTCTGTGGCCTTGACATGGATAGCCCAGGAAAGCCTGATTTCATCAGATCTCGGAAGCTATGGAGGACCAACCCTGATAAGTATTTGGATGGGAGATCTCCAGAGAATACCAGGGCTGGGAGGCCAGAGGCAGGCTATCAAGCCACTTTGAATGTCCTCCGAGCTTCAGTAGGAGTAGCCAGGTCACCATGACTTCCAGGCATGGACACTTGCACACACAAAAGCAAAAATACCCCCCCCCCAAAAGGGTGTTGTGTTTTCTTCTAGTGTTGAGAAGGCTTTCTCAGTACTTGAATTCCTCCAAGGGGTATGTTAATGGGGCAGAAGATAGGTAATCCCTGTTGTTTAAGGGCTTGAAGTTTACCAGGCAGGTTAGTATTATGAGGGATGTTCTTGAACTAAGCAGAATATAAGGTTTTTGGTCACATAAGCATCAGCCAATACATTGTGTTGAGTGTAGGGAGATCCCATGGAGTCATACCAGCCCTTGAGTCACAACTCATATTGAAATAGCACCTTATTGCACTTAATTCCTGTTGTGATTCTTTGAGAGTAACAGTAGCAATACGGACAAGGCCTCCCCTCTACCTCTGGTCCCTTGTCCCTGTGGTCTTGATCAAAATCATCTACCACATATCTCATAATCTAAGTTCACCCAGGAACTCCCAGCATATACTTGCTTGACAGGGCTTGGGATGGCCCTAGAGATGATTCTGAGAGGAGTTTAGCTGGTATGTGGACCCTTTGTTTTTGCCATTTGAAAGGTAGGAAAAAATAAAAGCAGACAATACAAATGCTGTGTAAATAAAAGAGTTTAATATTTGGGTGCACACTGTTTCATTCAGTCACAGTAGGACAAGCAGCGTATTTATATATATAAAGTTAAACTTTATAACATTGAACTCTCCAGTTGTTCATTATGACACACATTTAGCAAATTTTGGACAAAACTGATCAAATTTAAACAATAAACATATTCTTGAAAACATGTTTACTTCTACGGCAATTCAGAACAATGGCCCTAGCATGCAGATCAAAAAATCCACACAATGAGCCACGTACAAGGCATTTTTTCTGCACATCTGTAGAAGTCTCAAAACATTTTTTTAAAAAATGGGTTGTGGACTGCCTGAGATCTTCATAGTTGGCATTTTGTGGTTGCCTAGCAATAGAGGAGCTGGATCCTGAGCCAAGCCAAGCCAAGTTTGAGGGAAAGCAGCATCAAGCTATAGGAGAACAGAAAGTAGAGAAAAAGCTGGAAAGAGGGAGAGAGAGATTTTCTATTGTTAAAACTCAAAAAGTTCTTGAGGATAACCCCACCCCCAAAACTTTTTTTCCTTCTTAAAATTTTCCATTTTCCCCAGATTTTCACATTTCTATTACAATTCTGCTGCAATTGCCTAATTGATGCAAAGTGAGGGTTTTACCTCACCCTGACCCGGATTTCCCAGGCTAGCCCAATCCTGTCAGATCTGAGAAGTCAAGCAGGGCTGGCGTTGGTTAGTATTTGGATGTGAAACCTCCAAGGAATTACAGCGTTGCCATGCAAAGGGAGGCACTGGCAAACCACCTCTGTTAGTCTCTTGTGTTGAAAACCATTTGGGGTTGACATAAATCAGCTGTGACCTGACAACACTTTATGCACACAAACTGAGGGTGCACATGCAGCTGTGGTATGTTGATCAAGGACCACTTCAGCAGGAGAGGGTCAATATTGCTTTGCATCTCAGGCATACTGTCTACTTCTTGTTGTGTAGATCAGTGTTAATTTGGAATAATTGTCTCTGTTAGTAAAAGAAGACAGGGATCAGTTGGACAGCAAATATTTTCTTGAAATGTAGCAGAACATTTTGTGGGTTCAAGGAGGGATAAAGTGTGAGGTGTTGGAAGGAATAAACATACACACAGCCAGGGGTTTTTTTGGTTAAAAAAACATGGCCACAGCTTATTTATTGAATACAGACTAAGAAGCAATGGCACAACATAGGGATGGATCCAAGCATTGGGTGACCCACCTACTGCCCGGTGAACCCCTACCCAGCCCACCTGCTAGGGGATAAACTGAGGAGTGACAAGATCCCAGAACACATGTGGACACTGGCCTCTGCCTGGTCCTTTTGTCACCTGATGGTGGAAGCCAGCTGGCCACCCCCACCTGGGCATGTGGCTGAGTGGCTCCACACCCCCAAGGCCCCTTATGGGACCACCCAGAATGGGGCAGGCAAACACGCAGGCATGGCCTCCCCCCCCCCCCAAGGATCTGTCCCAGTGCCCAAACTGCTAAGCTGTGACAGCAAAGAGCAGAACAAGGTAAAATATACAACATACCAAAATCAAAATAAAAGAGAGGGCGGGTGGGGGGGGGGTAAGTCGGAGATCTGAAGAGCAGAGGACGAAGATCTGTGCGGGGCTTGCTTAAATAGACCCTTGGGCTTTACAGCCCACGCCCACACATGATGAAGAGCCTGACGTGGCAAGCTGTGGGAGAACCAGCCAGCCCCCACCTCACCTAGCTGGAGGGCACCATGTGGCCAGACATGATTCTTTCCAGCCGCCCCCACCTCCTGCACTGCAAGCAACGGTGGAGGTGAGTCTTTGGCCGTGCTTAGAGGTATAGTAGTCTGTTAGTGTCCCATTTTTTGTAAAAGTTTATCAGTTCTTCCTCTCTTTTTCCGTTAGAAATGTCTGTTCTTGGTTTGCATGTCCAGGAATTGTGTGTACTATTTATTTCTGCAGTAACTATCTACCAGTATTATTTTGGAATGAATTCACTGCTGAAATAATTGGAGCAGATCAGCTGGCAGCTAGAGTATCCTGAACACTTGACATTGAACCAGTTTGCTTTAGAACTTGCAAGCTTCAAAACCATTATATGCCTTTCACCCTGGCTGTATGGCCTAAAAATAATTTCTAAATGCCTCGCTTCACAATACAAGAACTCGTGGGCACACCATGAAATTGCTGAGCAGTTGGGTTAGAACAGATAAAAGGAAGTACTTATTCACCCAAAGAGTGATTAACACATGGAATTCAGTGCCACAGGAGGTGGCAGCAGCTACAAGCATGGACGGCTTTAAGAGTGAATTAGATAAACATATGGAGCAGAGGTCCATTAGTGGCTGTTAGCCACAAAGTATAGATAGGAACTCTCAGTCTGGGGCAAGTGATGCTCTGTATTCTTGGTACTTGACCGGGGGGGGGGGCAACAGTGGGAGGGCTTCTGGTGTCCTGCCCCCACTAATGGACCTTCTGAGGGCACCTGGTGTTTTTGGCCACTGTGTGACAGAGTGTTGGACTGGATGGGCCACTGGCCTGATCCAACATTGGGTTCTCTTATGTTCTTATGTTCCTTGCTCTACGGTTCTGGGTGCATGGCCTCTTTTTCAAAAATTTTGTTCATTCTCACCCTTCATATACACATTATTGTTCATGAGTGTGTTGTTTTCTTGCTGTAGCTACAACAGAATATGTTTGAGCCATGTACTCATGGCTATAGTGGTACTAAAATAGATTGCTCAGAAAGTCAGTGAAATTAGTTCCCCCCCCCCCTCCAGTATTTGCTTGCTACACTGATGGAAATGTAGTACCATCTTCAGGATTCTATAAATTGTCTTTGTGTTCCTGAGTTGCAATTAGTTTCCCAGGTGACACAGTGGCAGAACATTTTCTTGCCTCAATTGAAGATATAAAATCATTCATATGAGCCAGCTTCAGATCTGTTCTCTGCGCTAAGACTCAACCCATAAACCATAGAATTTTGTCTTACTGTTGTTTAACTGCAAAACAGCCCCCATCTGCCTGGGATTAGGAGAAGGGTTCTAGATAGGGTCATATAGGGTGATATGTCTCCATCTAGAGAATGAGCACTATGTAAACTTTACTCATTTAAGGGTATTGACATATAGTTATTAATAAACTTTGCAGTTGTTACCCATAAGTGGGGATGCAGATTGTCCATGCCTTGAACACTGGAGAACATCACTTAGCATGACCTCAGTTTTATTATATACTGTAGTTGGGTGTCACATTCACTATGATAGCGTTACCCACCTTTTTTTGGTGTGAACTCCATAGGAAGGGCATAAGAAGATTTTTAAAACATAGTCTTAATTGTGAGGAGTTCTTAAAATTCCCTATAGACCACTTTGAAGGTTATGAATGCAGTGTTCTAGGTTTTCTGTAGCAATTCACCCCCCCCCCCCCCCCCGCACTGGGTCTTTTGTCCTTTGTCCACAAGAAACACTAGATGGCTTACTGTAAATATGGAAGGCTGCCAATCTGTGGCGCAGATTCTTTTTTTAATACTGTAAGCTGGCAAATGTTCAAGAATTACAGTCCTGCCTCTCTTATTTGCTTTCTTATTGTGTTGAAATGAATTCAGTGAATAGAAATCCAGAAGAACCAAAAAAGTTGAGTGAACATTTCTGTATGGTGTAATTTAGTCAATATAAAAATTATCTCAGTGGTGAGCCAGTTCTTGTAGTCATTTTTCATACATTGGTGATGCTGAGTGTGTGTGTGTGTGCGCGTGGAATCCAAAATAACTTTTTCTTCATCTGGAACAAGTTAAAACGTGGAAAAGGATCTGCAGCATTTTAAGTGTGGACAAAATAGAATGTTTCATTTTGAATACAGTTGTTTGCCTGACTCTGGTTCAATGTCTACTTGTAGAACGCACTTTCTTGAATAAACTTTATAAGGCACCCTTATAGTCAAGAAAATCGCACAGGATAGTTTTATATATTTATTTAAAGGATGCTGCTTCTGCCATTGGTTTAATTTATATATGTATATGTGGAGATGAAGGCAGATTTTCCCCCCCTGAGATATAGTGTTACATTTTTGTTGTTGTGATATTATAGTCTTGTTTACAGTCTTTAGATAGAAATAAAAAGGGAGTAGAGTTCCTACAATAAAAATGTGTTCATGGTATGAAGAAAGTGTGTGGGGTGAAGAAAGTGCATAGAAGATCTTTTTTTCCTTACTCTCCCCTACTAGAACTTCTCACTCTCCTATACCGTATAATAAAGTTGATGGGCAATAGATATAGGACAAGCAAAGAGTAAAGTGTATAGAGATGTAAAGTTTACAGAAATGTTGACGTTATGGGGGTGGGGGGGAATACACTTTCCTCCAGTTTTGGGGGGGAATTGGAAATTTTGGGGAAAGTTGTAATATGTGCAATACCTGCTTTCCTACTGAACCTAAATTACAACTGATTGAACAATATAACATGTATCATTTATAAGAAGAAGAATTGGATTTTATACCCTGCTTTTCTCTAATTTAAGGAATCTCAAAGCGGCTTACAATCTCCTTTTCTTCCTCTCCCCACATCAGGCACCTTGTAAGGTAGGAGGGGCTGACAGAGTTCTGAGAGAACTGAGAGAAAGAAGGTTCTGAGAGAACTGTAACTGGCCCAAGGTCACCCAGCAGGCTTCATGTGGAGGAGGTTCTCCAGATTAGAGTCCACCGCTCTTAACCACTACACCACACTGGCTCTCATTTATAACTTGGCATATAAAATTGTACTTTTTGGCATATATATGGAATTTAAAAGCATAAATACCTTCATTTTCTATTAGAAAAACTATAAGAATGTCCAATACTTGAGAGAGAGTTGCTGAGTGCTGAAGCCTATGCTACCATAGCATGTGTCTTTGATTTTTCTTAAGTAGTGGGGGGAAATAAAAGTTGAAATTACAAAAAAAGTTCTGTAGTAAACAAGAATGTATCGTGTAGACAAACTCACTTATAAAGTCACAGTAGATAGAACTGGTAGCATGTTTGGATATTAAGCTGAACTCTATAATATTGAAAATGTGGAACTCTCTAATAATGTATTATTATTAAACACATTATAGCATATTAACTGTTGCCAAAATTATTTTCTTTTAAATTTAAAAATCTTGAAAATATTGCATATGTTTACAATATAAGAGTTTTTTCTTCAGTATTCCCCCAAATTCCCCAATTTCATCATTAAAAAATTGATAAGGACCTGAGTGTTTTCCTGTTCTGTACATCTGGAATATGTGAAATGCTTTGTAAGACAAGGTTTTTTCCAATCAAAAAGAGAAAATGTTTCATAGAAGGATTTTTTCAGTAGTCCCTCAAATTTCCCAATTTTTCTGTTTTTTTCATGCTGTACATAGCAAACTTTGCTTTAAGAAGCACTTTACTCATCCTAAATGAGAAAATACTTAATTAGGAACTTTTCAGTGCTTTCTCCAAATTTTCCAATTTTTTTAGGTGGAAAAAAAAAAGAAAAAAGAAAAAGGCCTGGGGGAACAGTTCCCCCATTTTACCTGTTATTTTTATGGCTGTCACATCTCTGGATGCATGTTTTTTCGTATCACCATTATTTTATTTTAGTAGGTTTACATGTAGTGTATATGTAAAGGGGTTCAATGATTTATACGTGATGTATAAATCACGCCCTCTACATGGGGCTGCCCTTGGTGCAAACCCGGAGGCTGCAGCTAGTGCAGAATGCCGCGGCCAGGCTAATGATGGGTCTCTCAAGGTGGGACCACATCCGGCCTGTGCTTGCGGCGCTGCACTGGCTGCCCATAGCATACCGAGTTCGCTTCAAGGTGCTGGTTCTTACCTTTAAAGCCCTATATGGCCAGGGTCCAACATACCTGAGGGACCGCCTTTCCCCGCATATACCCCAGCGAGCACTTCGGTCGGAGTCACGTCACCTACTCCGTGTCCCATGTCCTAGGGAGGCCAAGCTTGTTGGGACCAGGGCCAGGGCCTTTTCGGTGGTGGCTCCAACCTGGTGGAATGAGCTCCCGGAGGAGATCAGGGCCCTGTGGGACTTGATGCAGTTCCGCAGGGCCTGCAAGACGGAGCTCTTCCGCCAGGCTTTTAATTAGGAGCCGCCACCAACACCAACAACAACGATAACATCTATAATGACATCTATGATAACAACAACATCTGTAGGGTGAACTGACCCTGGACGCAGTCTGGACCTAGTGGGAGGGGGGACTCTTATCCTGATAAGATGTCATCAGATCAATAAGATTGGAAGCTTTTTAGTGGAAGTAGGAAATATTTTATTGTTATTATGATAGCATAGAAATTGAAATTTTATTGTTATTTATTATTGTTGGAATTTAAAATTGTTATGATGTTTTAACTGGTGTTACGCCCCTGTAAGCCGCCCTGAGCCCGCTTGCGGGGAGGGCGGGGTATAAAAATAAATATAAATAAATAAATAAAATAGTATACTGCTGAAACATGTTCTGTTTGATCAATTAGTGTTTCAGTATGTGATTCATCGGACGTTTGTAAATGATTGACTAATTGAATAGCTATTTAAATAATGAATCTTCCAGCCACTATCCTTTTTCAGTGCAACATTCTGAACTTTAATTTGGGGCCTTGAAATCTGGATTACATGGATGCTTCATACCAGGCAAAGCTTTGTTGCTTGTAATATCAGTTTTGCCAAGTGCTCCTTAATAGTGTTTATGAATGACAAATATGCCTAAGCATGGTTTAATTAGCAGAGTCTGTATACATTATACATAGAAAAAGCAAGGATATTGTTTCATATGAAGAAAATACCTTTGAGCTAGAAAATTCCATGAGAAGCCATAACTGAATTATAAGACATATTGGAGAGGGTACCAGATTCAATCCCTGTTGTCTAATTTAAAAGGGTGGTAAAGCTGGGAATGAGTTCTGCCCGAGACTCTGCTTGGAAGTCTACTGCTAGATAGACCAGTAGGCTGATTCAGAATAAGGCAGCTTCAAATGTTGTTACATTCTAATGATTAATGATTGAGAACTGATTAAAAATGTGCAAAAAATGTTACAATCCTCTTTCTGGAAGCTCATGTCTTCATTTGTACAGTAGTTGCTAGAACCTATTGCTGACAATCTGAAAATTGGGGGGAAAACTTGTTCATTACTTTTTTCTGTTGTGTTAATAAATGCTAGAATCTCCTAGATACAAGTGTGATATGTTTCATAAATGTTGTTCAGTGCTTTGGAAATTGTTACAACTCATGTTTGTTTGACATGGAATTTTTTGCATGAGTATGAAAGTATCCAGAGCAGCAGCAGTTCAACTGTCCCCGGATACAGCTTGAATCTGACCATACTATTTAGCAAGCTGTCAAGCTGCTAGAGTAGTGGACACACATAGTGGTCTTATAGTATTACCAGGCCTCCCTCTATAGCATTGACAAGCCTCCCTCCCTGTATGGAAATACAAAACACACATTGGTGTTGTGTGCACCACAGCATCACTTCTGGGGAAAACCTATAAGTGACATAGGGCAGCTTCTAGTGGTTACTCAAGCTACCTACGTCACTTCTGGGTAGAATGTCTTGAATGATGAAAGCCACAGTCCTCTAACACAGTCATGATTTGAAGGCAGTGTACTTCTACCTAGTTTTGCAAAGTCGTATTTGGTTTCGGAATAGCCCCATGGAAACAACAATTCTATGAAAGGTAATCACTTTTCCAATTAAACTGCAACTGGCAATATGCTTTATTTACTAAGATGTGTTCTATCACATTCATCAGTAGCTAGTTTCTGAAATACCCTGCAATACTGATTGCCAGATAATTGGAAATGGCAAAAAAAACACAAAAAAACCAAAACAAAACTCTGGACTGGACTTCTGCATGCATTGTTGGCAGCTCTGAATGCTTTTTAACACAAGGGCTGTGTTTAAGAAAAATGCTGTTCCTAGTTTATTTGATTTTTTTAAGTTATCCAGCTAATGTTTAACTGCTGAACTTATTGAAGTGAATTTAATATGATATATCTTCTTGATCTTCAGCTTGTGGGTTGGGACCTACAGCTGGCTTGCATACTGATCTAAATGGATCACTCTATGACACTACCAAGAAACATATATATATGGGGAAAAGTGCATCCCACATTGTATGTCTGATCTAAGGTGGGACCTAGGTTTGAAAAGATTGAAGACTGTTGCTGTGGAGTTGGACTTGACTGTACAAGTTTAGGCAATGTCTGAGAACCCCTGTTGCACAACAATTTTAATGGCACTTGTTGTTGCTATTTTTGCTTGCTTAACCAGCATATAGATATATGAAGGCCCTGGAAACATCTGAGAGGATACGTTTTTTCTGCTTTTTGAGGCCTTTTTAGTTTTTTCCAGGAAACAATTGGAAATGTTGTAGAAAAAAGTCCTGTGAAGTATTTTCTGTTTTGGAATGAATTAAATGCTTGTTTTAAGACATGGATGTTTCTCAAAATGTGTGCTAAAAAGATTTTTATAGAAAGCAGCCATCCATTTGATGATCATTACTATGTGTACTTCAGACATAAACATATTTTTTTTAATGTTAATTTTTAAACTGTGAATAATTTTGTATGAATGAATATATTATAACAAGTGGGGGCACCAAAAGGACTTGCATCTCATTTTCCTCTGTATCCACTATTTCTTCTTCCCCCATGGCCTTTCCCCTTTTCCTTACTCTCTCCCATCAGCCAGCCTACCTTTAACTGCTCCAGCTTTCCCTCCTTCCATCCCGTGATGACCTCTCTCTGGGAAAAAGCCTGGCATAGTTGCACAGTGGCTGCCAACGGACTGGCTAGTGTGTTTCTGGTGGTCACTTGTGTCTGTCCCCTGTAAGTCATCCTCCATAAGAAGACATGAAAGGGGAGGAGGACAGGACCTTTCGTATGTCTGTTTTGGCCTCCACATCCACCCATGCTCCCTGCCCTGGTTTTGCTTTACAGAAACCAAAGCTTGGAAGGCTCAACAATATTGTTGTGGCTGCCTTGCAACCTTCTAGATGACAACTGAGAGCTCAGTAGGTATTCTTTTCTCAAAGTTTCAGGCATTATTTCTATTATTTTGGAGTATTTGAATCCCTCAGTGTATTTTTTAAAAGATTTCAGTTTTTTCTGCAAGTTTGGGGATTTCTTCAGATTTGTTGAGACATACCACTTGTTTGTTCCTAGTTCATTTTGCTGATCTATTAATCCGTGCTCTATTTATTTTTATTCTATTTTTATTTGTATACGTTATTTATAGTATACCTTTCTCCCCTGGACTCAAGGCAGATTACAACACCGTGAGTCAATACAATTGACAGGATGGAACATTCAGTGAATAACTTGCTTCTCTAATAATAACACTGGATCCCTTATAACCCCCAAGACTCTTAACTGAGTCAGCAAGGATCAGCTGAACTCCAATAAAAGTGGACAGCACAATATCGTTCAAGTTTTTTGTATTCCCAACCAGCATTACCTCTGTCTTTTCAGGGTTAAGTTTCAATTTGTTTGCTCTTAGCCAATTTACTATCCAAGCAGTGATTCAGGATCTCTATCACATTACCTGTGGATTTGGATAAGGATATGTCGTCCATTTATTGATGGCATCCAACCTCAAAGCCACAAATGATTGGTCCTAAGTGCTTTACGTAGAGATTGAAAAGCATGAGGGATTGAATTGTACTTTGTGGAACACCACACTGATGACAGCTGATCTACCATAGCAACCCTTTGAGTCCAATCCGTGAGGAATGAACCAATTCAACACACATCCTCTGATACCTACTTCTGCCTCCAAGCGCCTCAACAGGATGGTATGATCTACTGTATCAAAGGCTGCAGATAAGTCCAATAAGAGCAACAAAGGAATGCCCTTTGTCTATACTCAGATGGAGGTTGTCAGCTAATGCTAGGAGAGCTGCCTGTCTGATAGCCCGGTCTGAAGTCAGACTGAAAAGGATGTAGAGCAGATCTAGACCTGGAGTTATGCTTTGCTCTCTCAATCACTTTGCCACATCATTTTCCATAGGGACGGTTTTTAAGTAGAAGATGGCTAATGCCTCTTTAAATGGTAGGTTTGCCAGCCCCCAGGTGAGAGCGGGGGAACCCCTGATTTCATGGGCTCCAGCCTGCTGCCGGCCAGCTGGCTGGTGGGGGAAGTGATGTCATCATGCTGGGGACATTGCATGGTGACAGTCTGGTATTTTGGACAAAACTCTATGGTAACAATAGAGTTTTGCCCAAAATACCAGAGCGTTGCCACATGGGGGCACTGCCCCCTACTCCTGGGAAGCTTCTTCCCACCCACCCCCACCAGCAGAAGAAAAGGACCTGGCAATCCTACTAAGTGGCTATGGGAAGGTGCCCTGAGTTAGTGACAGATTTGTAATAGATACGAAGGGTTTCTTGATGGGCAAGATCTAGAGTACAAGTAGTGGCTTTCACCGATCCTTGGATCTTGTCAACATCCATCACAGAAAGTGGGACAAAATGATCTATGAAAAGACTATGGTTCCTCCCTTGATCTGGGAATAAGGGAAACCTGGCTCTTTGGCTTAGTTTGATATTATATGTGCACAAATGGGGACCCATGAGACTCACAGGGAAGAATCCCATCTCCCCACCCACTGTCTTGTCGAAACCAGTGCAGCCCCCAGGCTCCCTAATGGCTGCCACAGGGTGCAGCATGGAGATCTGGGCTGTCTAGCAGCCACTGCCAGGCCTGTGCAGAGAATGCTGTTTTACTTTTCAGGAGATTTAACACCCCTCCCCATATATATATATATATATATATATATATATATATATATATATATATATATATATATATATATATATATATATATATATATATATATATTTAATTCAGATGTCATATCAAGCCATCTGGTCAGGAAGGTGTATATTCTCAAGGTCAGATCCCACTGGCACCATTTTCTCTGCCATGACAGCAGAACACTGTCCTTTAAGTCTACATATGTACTATGCTTTGCGTATTCATAAAAGGTTTCCCAGCATTATACTTAGTATTTAAACTGTGGTTTTATGGCCTCATACAACTTTTGCAGTCAAAACATCTTCCTGCTTCTAAACACAGTGCCAGAACTGAATTTAAATGAAAGGACTACATGCCATGAGAGTGCCTTTCACTGTTCACTTTCACGCAGCTGTTTAGAGATACATGCATGAACTTGAGTTTACTGTGTTGTGCAAAGCTTCTTTTTCCTGCCAAATGGTAATAATCAAGAGTTTTCACTTGTGTGCGACAGAAGATTGACAAAATGAAATGCTTTCTTGAAGCATTTTTTGTTGTGCATAAAGAATGTTGTTTACTATCTGATGATAATCAGCCCCATGTATTAGCTAGTCTGGCTGGAGGGATCTGTAATAAAAATACAGCAAAAATGATTCTGCCCATTACTGGTGATTTGTAGCATAGAACATGGTTGCACTCTAGAAAACCCATTTGTATATGTGGAGGTAGAGACTGTGCACATAAGGAAGGCCTTTCTTTTACTGATAAGCAATCCTTCTGTTCAGCACCCAGGCTACTTATTAAATTTTAAATGCACGTGGATCCAACCTCCCCCTTGTACTTCACTAGATTAGAGTCCATGAGTTTCAGAACTATGTGGAAGAGGCTTCTGTAATTGTTTAATTAGGAGCTTGTCCAGACTGTTGTAGATTTTTTCAGATTTTTTCAGGCTTGAGTAAACCACAACATTCCTACATAACCAGTGAAAAAACTATAAATCATAGAAATAATGAAATATGAATTCAAATAGAATATGGGCTTCTTCAGTTTAATAAAAAATTGCTGCTTTTCAAGGATTGATTTTTCAATATTGTGAAACTCAGAAGAAATAACTTTTAAACATAGTAATCCCTTTCAATGTACAGAAATTTTTGTATTAACTGATTGCCCCTACAGTATTAATTTATAGAGGTTGCTTGATCATTTTTAACTCCCTCAGTGGCAATATTCTACACTGACATTTATATCCAGCAGTGTTGAGAAGTACATATCACAACATTTTTGTATGTATGTATGTATGTATGTATAGGTAGGTAGACAGATATACACACACACTAAAACTAAAATGATTTGTAAAACTGTTGTATAATATTGTATACATACATTTTTAAAATAGTATTTTGTAATAGCAACTAGAATGTATGAGGTTTTCGCTACACTCACGTGAGCCTTTACGGCTTCTTAATTCATTATTTATTGTAAGTTTTTTGTACTGTCATCTGAGCCCAAATGCTTGTGAATGGGAGATTAAAAATCCTGTCCGCAAAGAAGGTTTGCTTATTTAGCCTTCTTCCTTCCATACATAGCATGTTTGTGGCTGTAAGCTTGGTAGGGGGTGGGATCAGACCCACACAATGAACTGGTTGTGAAATAGGCCAACATATAAATGCTTACAGATTTCAAGAATTTAACATACAAAAAAGCAGTGCTTACATCAGCTCTCAGCACAGGTGAGCAGCTGCAGGGGCCCTAGGACCTCAGAAGGTTCCTCCAGTAACCCCTTACACCATCACTACATGCCACTTGCCCTGTTTCTCTAATTAATGGCACCAGTGGTTGGAATGTAATTTGACCTGCCTCCCTGTTTGAACCTTGTCCTCTTTTGGTTGCACACCTGTGGTCAGAGTGTGTGACTCTTCCTCCTGCCACATTTGTGAGCTTTGTGCTATGGCAGCAAGGAGTCACTATCTCAACTTGCTGACCTTTGCCTACCCCTGTCTTGCTAGTGGTAGTGATGGTGTTGGGTCTTGGGGTTGCCTGGACAGAGCTCAGAGCTGCGGGGTCCCCCAGGGCATGACTCTGGCTGGTTGGCTTGGCTGGGCCTCAGATTAAGCCAGGGGAGGGGGTTAAGCCATCACCCTGGTTCCTCCTCCTGGCTGACTGACTACTCCATGCTCAGACAATGGCTGGGGGCTAACTCCGTGCTCATCCTCCCTGGCCTGCCAGCTGCCTCCCACTCAAATCTCCCTCCCTTATGTTGTGACAGCTCTGAGCGCTTCAATCCCCGCCTGTCCTCCCTGGCTGTGTGCAAACAGCTCCCACCCATACCCAAGGAGAGGGCTGTCTCCTGACCACGTTCCTCAAAGACAGGATGGATTTGTCCCTTGTTCTTGCCCCTTACTCTTGGGGAGGGGCAGGCCTGCTCACTCCTGCCGCCTCATATACACTGGGCCAGTATGGGCAGCTGGAGATGGCTTCCCCTGTTTCCTGGCCTTTGCCCTTCCCCAAGCTGTTCTCGGATGGCAGGAAATACCTCCTCCTGGAGTCAGCCATTCTCCCATGGTTGCCATCTTGCTCCTGTGTCTCTGCTTTGTCTTTCACGGGCCTAATGCTGCAAGGTAAGCCTGGCGGGGGAGGAGCCACCTCCGGACAGATGGGGACAGTGGTGGTATTCTTCGACTGCCACAAGAAAAGTAGTAAGTGGGTGGGCAAATTGAACTGCTGCGGGGCAGTATTGCTTTTGCTCACAAGAATAGAACAAGCAAGTGGTAATGGAGCCAAGTGACTCTGCTGCTCATTTACCTATCTACTTGCTTCTGTCTCATTGGGGGGTGACAGCTGCCTTCAGGACTTCCACCATTGCTGCTGTCCACAGAAAAGATAGGTAAGCCAGCTGCACAGTGGCTTCTCATTGTAGCAGTTGATGCATTCCCTTATGTTTCTCAGGAAAGGAAATGGGGTGGGCAGCCCACCTTGTCAGCATCTTTCTAATGACCTTCAAAATTCTGGATTCTGCCTGGTAAAGTTTGCAGGGAGACCTCTGAAAGCCTGTTCCATAGACTCATCCATACTCTCTCAACTTCCCCCTTCCCTCCATCTACAGTATGGGAATAATAACAGTGTCCTAACTTAGACTTGTTGTAAGGGATTACAGCATGATTATATATGTGAAATTCTTTCACATGGAAATGCCCTGTATAAATAAATGTTATACACACTTATTGTTTGTTTATTATACAATATGACCATTCTTCCGCAACCACCGGGTAGTTGAACTGAGGTCTTTTTATGTTCTTCTTTGATTACCTAATAACTGAATATAATTTTGTAGAAGTAGAATTAATAATTCAGAATCTTGATGTTGTTCACATATTCTAGACTTTTCATGTAAACTTAATGTGTTCAGCTTCCCACAATACCCTGTCTAAATACAGCCAACTTTGAATTTGGCTATTAAGTGGAACTGACTTTCTTCTCATTGCTACTTAAGCATTAGGATGAAATAGAAGGCCAACTGAAGCTGGTGAAATAGAGAAGTCAATTTAAATTGGTTTGCATTAGGGGTATTGCCATGTTTGATGCAACAGCTTTCTGCTGAAGAGAAAAGCTGAAATATATTTAGAGTTCCAAAGTGGAGCTGCTTGTGTATTACTTGCTTTGTGTACTTAAGTTTGCTCTGTTTTCTTTTAAGATTGTTAATTAGAAATAAGACAGATGTATTAAAAATAATTAGATTTTTACAAGTTTAATAATAGTGAAAGAAGTTTGAAGAAGCTCTTACAGACCTGCAGCTACTAAAATTGCTGGAGTTATGAAAAGCTGCTGTGCCCTTTTGCCCTGACTGTTTGGTTAAGTGAACTGCATTGGGTTTACTCTCAAAGTCCTAAGTGGATAGGCCTAAATATGCATAGATTATCAAACAACATATGTACTTGGGTACAAATACCAGAGTACTGTATCACTTGTGAAAGACACCACCGTATATAATTGGAAGAACTGGTTGGCCACTCTGTGAGACAGAATGCTGGACTAGATGGACCACTGGTCTGATCCAGCAGGGTGGTTCTTAGTTTCCTTTTACAGGGAAAAATTATAAGAACATATCAAGAAAGGAGTAATTGCATACATGACATCTGGAACCATTGGGAGCACTTTGGGGGTGGGAAGAAGTGTGCCAATATGCTGGCATGCGATGTCAATTCCAGCGAAGACCTGACATGATGTTAGTGACATCAGGTTAAACCATAGAGCTTTTGCCAAATCTTAGAGTGTCCGTCTGATGCCACTTTTCTCCCACTGGCCTTTGAGGTGCCGTTGAGCATCAGGGCAGGTTGCCAGGAGGTCTTCTGTTACAGCAGGAGACCTGGCAAGTCCACATCCACAATTATTGGTTACGTATATCATAGCTGTGTGTCTGCATGTAAGAGTTTACCTGATGGTGGGTGATTTTTGGAAAGTGGGCAAATGAGTACCTGGAACCACATAATAGCTCAATAATTCACTTATTTTGAGTATCATTGCTTATACTGAGACTTAAAGACTCATAGTGACTGTCTTGCCCTGAACTCCCAGTGTTTGTCCAAGGGCTGCAGCAGCTGCTTTGTTGTCTTCCTGTATTGTGACCAGTATACTGTAGGTTAGCTAAGAGACATCTGAGAGGAATGATATCAGTGAATGCAGGAAGTGGAAGCTAGTCAGACTTACCCAGTTTGAGGAATCTTTCTTGGCCCAAGTGGGGAAATGAACTGTGTTCCTTATATGGTTATAACACACACATTATCTACCCCCCTACCCCGAAATGCACCAATCTCCAGTGGCTATTAATTGTAATTATAAATTGTTCCACATTACAGTCCAAATCTCCTTCTGGTAAAATAAGGAGGTTTAGAACTAAGTCTTAGTAATATACAGAAACTATATATTTCTGCTCCTTGAATGGATAGGTATTACACTTGATACACACACACACACACACTGTTCTGACACTAAGGTGTTAGGTAGTTTTGTCATGAATTTTGGCTCTTTAAAAAGTGTAATGTGAAATGTGAGCCTGTGTGGTAGAGAGAGCTATGTTATGGCACTTCCTTTCCCCCCTCCTTTGTGGTGTTCCATTTCTCTTCGGCAAACAGCTAGAATGAACTAAAGCATTCCCTGTTTTCCATTAGGTCTCATTTGCTACAGCTTTCTGCTTTTAAATTACTTCTGAACTACAGAATCTGGCAGAGCTCATTGGAAGGCATTTGAGGACAACTATTCAATCTGGAGTGTAGCCATATACAGTACTTGGAGGAACAGGACCAGAGTTGGGATTATTTTACTAGATGGTTATGGCTTTTTCAGGAATAACATGAAAAACAAAGGAAGCTTTATAATTAGGATATGAACATACATTTTTGATTGGTCAAGAAATGCTTTTAGTGTTCAGGAAAAAAAAAGTCAATTTAATTTTTACCATGTTTAGTGTTTGTTCTAACATCAGTTACCTAGTCATGGAAGATTAAGCCTGTATAAGGAAATGGTAACACCAGACTCCCTAATAAGTGATTTAAGAAGATCAATCTGGTTCAGCATATTAAACCCTACCGCTGCAAAGGTGAACACATGATTGATTTCCACTCTGGAGATTTACTACAAAACTTGAATTAACCCCCCCCCCCCCACCACCACCACAACTGTATAAGAAGTGTTAGGTTGAAAGTGTGTGATTGGCCCAAGGTCAACCAGTGAGCTTCCAGGACAGAGTAGGAATTCAGATCTGGGTCTTCTGAATCCTAGTATGACACTCTAAACACTGCACCACACTGGCTGTGATTGGTATTGTTTGAGAAATACAGTTGTGAAAAAGAAGGGATTGTCTATGTGCAAATCCTTCAATAATAAACCCAGTATATATCTCTTCCCCCTCCCCCCCAAACCTGACCTTATTTTACAGGGCCAAAATTTCAAATATCTTAGATGTGAATCATTTAGAATAGTAGCAGATTTATTTTCAACCAGCATGAAATTTCCCAGACTCTTTAAGTGATGCCAATTAGGCCTGTAGCAATGAGTCATTCTTGCTTCCCCCCCCCCCCATAAAGAGGGAATGCACCAAAAAGCCAATATTTTCTGCATCAGTTATGAAATTTTTTCAGTATAAATTGCAATTCAGGAATAAGACATTGTTTAGAATGGAGAAACTGGCATACAATTTTATAGGTAGCTGATTTTCTAACGAGCATGAAAATAAAAAATCCAAGACTCGAGTCTAGAATGTTGACTTTTTATTCAGCACTGCAAGTTGAATGTTGCACTTCAAGTAAGTAGACAAGCCAGGCAGAACAGAAGCTCAGTTCTTTCCCATTTGATTTCTTCTGCCTCTGAAACGGCTTGACTTCTAGACCTCTTCTGCTTCTTGTGTAACTTTTCCTTCCTGCTTAGAACAGTGCCCTGTGCTCCGTAAAAGCCATTCTGCCGCTTAAAGGTGCTGCAAGAACTTTTTTTTCTCCCACAAGCTGGAAGCTATTTTGAGAACCATGAAGAAACTTGGCAGCGTTCAATGCATTCCTTATTCAATCTGAGCTGCAGAAGAATGAGGCAAAAATTGGAACAATTCACTGGTATTAAAAACAGTTACACCATAACAGACTAATACAGTGTTTGACTTCATTGTAAGGGAACATTCCTTAAACTACTGTACTTAGTTCTGCCAAGTTGGTTTGTATGAAGCTCCAAAACAGAATTGGTCAGAACTACCAGCACACAGTTACAGAGATGTGCACAGCTGCTAAATAACTGCTAAATAAGCAAAAAGAAAGGAAACATAAAATGGGACCTCCCCCTCCAAAAAAGGATTAAAAATGGAGTATGAAAGTAAATTTCTTCAGTTCATGATAATCTGACTAATCCACAAAAGGTTCAAGTAATTTAAGTATTTTATATGTGAATAACTATCTGAAAATGAGTCAACAGTGTAGCAAAAAAGGACATTGCCATTAAGGCTTTGTAAAATCAAGATTTTAAAAGCTATATATTCTGCCTAATAGTAATGAAACTATTCAGCTGCATATCAGTAAATTCAGATTTGTGTTGAGTTTAGGGTGTAGCATTTCAAGAGTGATGTTGCCAGCTGGAAAAGATTCAAGGGAGAGCTATAAAGATTTTTTTTTAAAGATGTAGAAGAGAGGTCATTTTAGGAAATGCTGTATGAATGTATGGCTAGGGGAACACATGTTAATAGTTATCCCATATTTAAAAAGGTATCAGGAAGTGGAAGAAAAAATTCTATTTCAGCTGGGGTCAGGACAGGAAGCAGTGCCTACAATTACAAAGTTCACATGTCCATGAGTTTTATATGATTACTTATGGTGAGTGAAAAAATTGGGCTGTGTCATAAAGCAGTAATTTCCAGAGGAGATTCGTACAGCCCCGCGGGTTGTTTTTGTGAGTTCTGAAGATTGTACAAGTAGGTCATTTTGTCCACAAGGGCCTTGGTTGTATGTTTTTCAGACAGCAGCTGCACAGCAAATCTCTTTTGGAACTAAAAAAAACTTTCAAAAGTAGATTGTGATATGAGATGGGAACCCACTGGATTGACTCATGTTCTGCTTGCCGGTTGCGAGCAGGGAGCCAATTTTTTGCCAGGCAGTTTGTTTGTGAGCAGCTGGAGCTATTCAAACAGTACAGTATAATGCTGTTGGCAGCATTTTCCTCATTTACATTTTCACACAACTTGATGTGATTCCTAGTTTCTCCCCCAGAGAGTCATTTTTCTGCACTGCTCTGTAGCCAATTGTTTAAATAAGGAGTAAACAAACCAGTCTTGTATATATGCTGTGCTAAGTCATACCATTTGGTGTCCTGTTAACTCCATGTAATCAACATTACTTCACAGATACATGTTTTCACATAACCTCATTAGAATTGTACAAGAAGGGGGACCCGCGGAGGAGAGTATTCCAATCCTCCTCCCACCCACCCCTCCCCAGTGGTGGCAGCGAGGCCTGCTGATACTCCTCCCACCCCCCTGACAGTGGCAGCGGTGAGGCCTGCTGATCCTCCTTCTACCTCCCCTCCCCAGTGGCAGTGGCAGCGAGGCCCACTGATCCTCCTCCTACCCCCCTCCCCAGCAGTGGTGGCAAGGCCTGCTGATCCTTCTCCTTCCTCCCCCCTGCACCGGCGAGGCCTGAGTGGCTCACAGCTGCTGGCCCGCCAACCCTTCTCCCTCCCCCCTGCACCAGCTAAATGATGGTGAATGCTTTTACTTTTGGGAGGATTTAAATATCCCCAAATTTATTTATTTTTTACTTTTCAGATTTTTCTGCACATCCGGGGAGTCCCCCAAGTGTGCAGAAAAATCTCTCTGCCCCCCAAGTGCCCCCTCCACGCGTATGTAGATATCCACATGGAGGGGGCAACTTGGGAATTAGTATATAGATCCCCCCATGCAGGGCTGCTAAGAGCCACCATGGCCCCCCAGACAAAGATTCCATCTGCCTTCCCCGTATCCTGATCCAAACCAAATATCAAAACAAATAACTTGGCTTGCTCTTACCATGAATTTACATATATGGGCATAACTCAGGTAAGAGACTCAAAACTGGCCACCACCTTTAGAACATCTCTCGGACCAAAAATAAAAGGTACAGGAATATTCAGGCCTAGGTTATCTCCAGACAACCCCATGCTATTTGCAGTGGAAGCTAAAGGTAGCAAGCATAACTCTTCGGAAAAATAGTGCTACATGTTCGAAAAGTGGCCACTAACTCCAGAATGATGATGGAAGTTATAGTGCCAAAAATGAAGGGAATTGGAACACCCTGAACTAGGTTATCTTCACAATAGGCAACATGTAATAAGAGTGCTTCTAAGCAACCTGTCACGTGTCTCTAATACTCAGATTCCCATTCTACCATGGAAGGTTGCTGGGTGACACTCTCAGCTATACCTATCTCATAAGGTTGTTGTGAGGATACAATGGAGGACAGGAGGACAGTCCAGCTTTGGGTCCCAATTGGGGAGAAAAATTGGGAATGACATTTCTTATAAATCTAATTTTGCCTACAGTTGACAATAAAAGGATGATCGCTATTGTTGCTTCATCAAGTATGGCTGCAACACTTTTGGCAGGTGGAACAACATTTGATCATTTTATATTCACACACACACACACACACACGTCTACTAGTTAATATTTTAGAGATGGTTTTATATTATTTAATATATAAATGATTTACTTATGTATTTTACAAATATAATATTTACGTATAGCGAACTAAAATGTTTAAGCTTGGGTATAAATGTGTTTCACTTGTATTACTGTGCTCTGGTCAACGACTGTAACAATAAATCTAATGACATGTCTACCAATGTAGGATACACTTCTTACATCTGATGAAGTGGACTGTAGTTCACAAAAATTTCACGTCACAATCAATCAGTAAGAAATCTGTTTCAGTCACCCTTATAACCTAGTACAAAGGCCGAGGCAAACTGGGTTTTGTCGTGGTGCTGGATGAGAAATGCTGGGATCACTGGGATTAATTTTTGCTGACATTTATTTGTCATACGTTAAAGCAGCCTTTACAAAGGGCTATTAGATCTCTCACCAGCATAATCATGATAACTCAGTGCCTGAACTGGGAGTTCTAACTTCTGTTCCGCATGTATAACCACTAATGGGGTTCAATATGGCCAAGTGCAAGGTGATGCACACTGGAGCCAAAAATCCTAACTATAAATACACTTTGATGGGGTCTGAAGTGGCAGAGACTGACCAAGAGAGGGATCTTGGCGTCATAGTAGATAACTCAATGAAAATGCCGAGACAGTGTGCAACTGCAATAAAAAAGGCCAACACTATGCTGGGGATTATTAGGAATGGAACTGAAAACAGATCAGCCAGTATCATAATGCCCCTGTATACATTGATGGTGCGACCTCATTTGGAATACTGTGTACAGTTCTGGTCACCACAGCTCAAAAAGGGTATTATAGCATTGGAAAAAGAGCAGGAAAGGGCAAATAGAATGATAAAAGAGTTGGATCACTTTCCCTATGAAGAAAGGTTAAAGCGCTTGGGGCTCTTTAGCTTGAAGAAACAATGGCTGAGGGGTGACATGATCAAAGTTTATAAAATTATTCATGGGATAGAGCAGGTAGAGAAAGAGGTATTTTTCTTCCTTTCTCACAATACAAGAACTCGTGGGCACTCCATGAAATTGCTGAGCAGTCAGGTTAGAACGGATCAAAGAAAGTACTTCTTCACCCAAAGAGTGATTAACACATGGAATTCACTGCCACAGGAGGTGGTGGCGGCCTCAAGCATGGATGGCTTCAAGAGGGAATTAGATAAGCAGAGGTCCATCAGTGGCTATTATCCACAAGGTATAGATAGGAACTCTGGGGCAAGTGATGCTCGGTATTCCTGGTGCTGGGGGGGGGGGGGGGTAACAGTGGGAGAGCTTCTAGTGTCCTGGTCCCACTGCTGGACCTCCTAATGGCACCTGGTATTTTTGGCCACTGTGTGACAGAGTGTTGGACTGGATGGGCCATTGGCCTGATCCAACATTGGCTTCTCTTATGTTCTTAAACCAGATTGATATTCCTTTACCATGCATATAAAGGGTGGAAGAGGGTGGAAGCATCTTTTTACCACTTTCTTAGATGATCGGGAAATATTAACTTCCTCTTCTGTTCATAATATTAACAAAAGTTTGCTACTATACTGTTATTGAGCACATTCTAAGTTGCCAAGCAGGATAGGAATGAGAAGTTGAGACCAAGACCTAAAGATAAGGGAGGAAAAGGACACAGAAAAATAGGTGGAGGGAGTGAGAAATGAATGAGAAAAATGTGGAAAAGAGGGAGAAAAATTGTATTATCTTGCTGCAGCATAGTAACTACTGCTTTGCAAGATCTGCCTGAGTAGGCAAAACTATGGAGCTGGGTGCAAGGAAGAAGGAAAGGATAGACTGCTGGAGACAATGACTTTGTTAACAGGCTGGAGGCTGGTAATTACTGTGGCTGCCATCAGCTTTGCTGGCTTTTCCTGCCTTGTTCCAATACTGGCATGGTTGATGAACCCACAACTACTGTACAGCCCCAGTGATGTTCAGCATGCTGCTTGAGTCAGATGGCAGTGAGGTAAAGACATTCAAGTCTCACTTGCTGAACATATTTGCTGCAAAGTTCTCAGCATTCCTAGTGAAGGCATTCATATCAAAACAATAACACTCTCTTGACGTGCTCTTATGATAGCATGGTGTCATAATGCTAACAGGAACCAAAGTGTTCCATGGAATGCTTCACAGATGGAAGAAGTTCTGAAGAAAATCAGCAGTGTCTTGATCATTGGGGCAGCAGCTGTTTTTGAGGTCAGTTTTCCCATGCATTTATACTCTGCCTTTTTCACTGGGGCTGAAGGTATACAAAATTTAAAGTTCAGTAACAAACAGCAGTGCACATTGTTGACTAATGATAGGTTGTTCTACACTTCATTATCTTGTGACATCATTTTATGAAACTCAAACATAAAATAACTTCTGGGTCAGTGTCTCAGATGTTTAATTCAAAACGTTAAAGTAATTAAGTAATAGAGCTGTTCAGCAATGCAAAACACTTCAGAAGTAAGGCCTACAAACTCCTTCCATAACAATTTTGTCAAAAAGCCTTGATGGGCTTCTTGGGGTTAGTCTGCCTCAGAGCTGAATATTAATCTGGGTGACTTTCAGTGCAATTCTAAGAACGATTTTTATATTTATTTATTTATTTATATTTCATATTTATACCCCGCCCTCCCCGCAAGTGTTTTTGGGAGTAAGCCCTATCAACTAGAACTTAGTAGGATTCTGAGTAGACAGAATTTCTTTGTGGCCGTTTTGGAAATCAAAGAGAAATGAAATATTCATCATTTTAGTGGGATTTTGAAGTCTCTTTAGTTTAAAGCGCCAGGTAGAAAAGGCAAATATGTATGAGTGTGAGAGGACATATGAGGAGCATCTCACATTTGGATTAATATCTTAAGCTATCCTGTACTGATTTGCAATGGCCTGATTATTATTGCTTCAGCATCTTTTTGTTGCAAAGCAAATGGGACTTTTCTAAATGACAGATGTTCTTTGTAATAAAAGATTAGCTAGGTAAGTAGGAAAGTGGATGGATGGATGGATGGATGGATGGATGGATGGATGGATGGATGGAGCAAGGACAGAAGAGGGGGGACAGGAAAGAAAGGAAAAACTGTTACCAAAACCTGAGACAAAAAACAGAGATATAACCTGATGAAAATCTGAAAAAAAAAATTCGTAATATGTATGTAGGGTATGTGTGTACGTATGTATGAAAATATATATTGAAACATGGTTTTAAGTAGCTTTCTTAATTTGAAAAACGGGGGGAAGTATTTTATGTTAACGAATGGAGGCATTCATGCCACCTAAGGTTCTGTTTTGCATCAGGTGTTTAATAGTCATATGTGGGTATCTGTCATCTAGTTGAGAGTTTGCTCTAGAGGAGATTTGTAGAGAACCAGGTGATGACAGCACTGTTCTGAAACACTACACTAGGGTTTGATCTCAAAAGCACACAAGTGCATGCCTAGCTTTATTATCATGTTACCGTTGTGTTATAATCATTGCCCTGTTCTGTCATACATGAGAAATAACTGCAGTCACAGAATGTGAAATGGCCACTGCAATACCCTTCATAGTTACGGGTTTCCATTTCTTTTTGTTTAACTGGTTGGAGTGATCTGTTTGTGGAAGTAGAATGGGGTAGGGGTTGGTGCCCTGGTTGATAGTGTGTGTGGTAGTGGGGGATATTGTTTGTTTATATTTATTTATTTATTTATTGCATTTTTATCCCGCCTTTCCAGTGAGTTGGCTCAAGGCGGCTTACAGCATACAATACCATCAAAGTGGTTTACAAATTTAAAAACATAAAAGTAAACTGCAATGTTAAAACAGCATACATAGCAATATTGGCGGCTATGTTCTCCTGGAGAGAAAGATCCAGGGCGATGATTATCCTGCAATGTCCCCGGTGGCGGCTCCTAATCAAAAGCCTGGTGGAAGAGCTCCATCTTGCAGGCCCTGTGGAACTGTAACAAGTCTCGCAGGGCCCTGTTGTCATCCGGGAGCTCATTCCACCAGCATGGGGCTGCCACCGAGAAAGCCCTGGCCCTGGTGCAGGCCAACCAAACGTCCCTCGGACCAGGGAGAGTCAAGCGATGTTGTGTGCTTGACCTCAGTGCCCTCTGGGGCACATATGGGGAAAGGCGGTCCCTCAAGTAGGCAGGCCCCTGACCATATAGGGCTTTAAAGGTCAACACCAGCACCTTGAAACGGATCTGGTATGCTATAGGCAGCCAGTGCAGAAACCGCAACTCAGGCTGGATGTGGTCACGCATAGGGAGACCCATCAGCAGCCTGGCCGCGGCATTCTGCACTAGCTGCAGCTTCCGGATCTGAGACAAGGGCAGCCCCATGTAGAGAGCATTACAGTGGTGTAGTCTCGAGGTGACCATAGCATGGATCACTGTAGCTAGGTCATTGCGTTCGAGGAAGGGAACCAACTGCCTAATCAGCCGTAGATGATAAAAGGCTGCCCTGGCAGTGGCTGCTACCTGGGCCTCCATTGTTAGGGAAGCATCCAGGAGCACTCCCAAACTCCTGACCCTTGGCGCTGGCACCAGTGGCACCCCACCGAAGGATGGAAGTGGGATCCCTATCCCCGACCCGTTCCGACTCAAGCACAGGACCTCTGTCTTCATTGGATTCAGTTTCAGTCGACTCAGTCTGAGCCAGTCTTGTGGTGTAAGAAGAACAGGCCAGGTAAGGGGAAAGGACAACAGACATTTGTGAGATCCTGCCCCTTTTGGCTCATTTTCCAGCTGCAGCAATGCTAGTGATCTTATCAATAGCCTGCCAGAATATGGAATCTTGCAGTTAAATACCAGTTTGATCACAGGAAAAACAACAGCCATCCAGGATGCGAGTGCTGAACTGTCATGTGGGGAGGGGGAAGTGTTAACCTCGCTCACCTGTGTTCCTCTGGATATTTGGTGATGCATCAGCATAGGGCGGGCGGAGAGGTGGTGTTCCTCTGGTCTGTTTTGAGGCTGTGCACTTAATATTGTGATTATGAGACAGGATTGAGATTTTGTTGATTCACCCCACAGCCTGTCTCCGTGCCTGAGATGAGGGTGGTGTTGAGGACCCCTACACTGAGGGATTTTAACATTTATTCTGAGTCTGTCTTGCTGGGAATCGTTCAGGATTTCATGACCTCCATGATGTGACATTTTCTGCACAGAAAAAGGTGCTCTGATGGTGGAAGAAGGTGCTGTGATGATAGTTCCTTTGTCATGGACAGATCACTATCTACTTGGGTTGAGACTCTCCAGTCTTTAAAGTGATCTTTGCCGGATGCTTCAAAGGATGTTGAATGGAGTGGGTTGCAGGGACTCCAATTTTAGGCCATCTACTCTTACTTCCCAGTCTATTTCCAGACCCAATTCAAGGTGCTGGTGCTAAATTTTAGAGTTCTATAAAGTTTGGAACCAGCATACCTTAAGAGTTGGTTTTTATACCCCACTTTTCTTTACTCTAAGGAGTCTCAGTGGTTTACAAACACCTTCCCTTCCGCTCCCCACCACAGTCACCTTGTGAAGTAGGTGGGCTTAGAGCGTTCTGAGAGAACTGTGACTGGCCCAAGGTTGCCCAGCTGGCTTCATGTGGAACAGTGGGGAATTAAACCTGATTCTCCAGATTAGAGTCTGCCGCTCTTAACCACTACACCACCTACCTGCCTAACCTTTACAGTAGGGATGGGCACAAACTGGGAAATGAGCCACTGTTTGAGCACGAACCAGGATGGTTTGTGGTTCATTTTGAACCAGTTTGGTTGCGTTGTTCCCAAATCAAAAAATGAACCACCTTTTTCTCATGCAGGTTTGTTTGGTTCATTAGAGCAATTTGTTCTCCAGACAGCCTGAAGTCGATTCATTCAGTTCCTAGTACGCAGTGCTGGGGGTGGGCTAGTGGAGAGCCCTAGAAACACCCATAGCAGTTGCCCATAGCTTGATTGGCAACTCTGGAAGCCAACCACAGAGCTCCCATTCTGCTCTCTGGGAGCAGATTGTGTATATATACCATACCCTGACTCAGCTGCTTTCACTTTGCAGCAGGAAGAGAGAGGAGTTAGTCATTGGCTGTGTTCACACTTGCAGATTTGAGCCGGCTGTAGCCGGCTCATTTCTGTGCATTTACACTGTAACAGCTGCCTCCCGTCCCCAGCCGTTGCCTACCGTGCGAAAAGCAGTCTGAAATCCGAGACCAGCTCCTCTGCTGGTCTCAGCTGTCGTCTTCTGGCTGCAGTTGCATTTGCATGCTGTGTAAACGTGGAGCCATCTCCGAGGCACTTCCGAGTAACCCCCCTCCCCTCCCTGCGGAAGCCTCTGGCTTCTGCTTTTCATTCGCCATTTTTTTTAACTTTACCAAGATTTGCATGAGCGCCCATACATTCGTAAAATTAAATCACAGATGCGTAAATGGCCGCTGTTTCTATCGTATACATGATTCATTATTCACGCGAAGGCTATTTTTGAGTGAACATTTGAAAGAGAAGTGCACTGTTAAAGGCGCTGGCTTGCTTGGACTGAAAATAGCACCCAGGAATCATGTGACCTGTGCCGGAACTCATTTCACACCTCCTCTGGGCATGCTTTGGTTGGGAAATCGAAACTCAGGCAGATTGATTCAGTCATGTTAGTGAAATCATGGTGCCCTGCGGAAGTATCACAAAAAGTCAGTGATTCGGCCGGATGGTGCTGCGCATGCGTGAAATTTTTTTCCCAACCCTGTGCATGAGCGCTTGTGTGCATGCGCAAGTCTTGAAAAAAATATTAAAAAATATCCCCCGCGTAGTGTAAATGCGGGGGAGCCGCTTGCATGCGATTCGAGTCGAGGTAAGTGTGATCGCAATTTTCCAGCTTGTGCCATTTGAAGCCGGCTCCAGCAGGTTCCAGAACACCCGTATGAACGCACCCATTGTGTGAGAGTGAGTTAGGAAGAATTGCTTGCTGTGTGGCTGATTTAAGGGGAGGTTAGAGCTGAGATTTCTTGGGAGGCTGCTTTGGGGAGCTATAACTGAGACATCTGAAATCCAATATTCACCAAACATGGAGGGTGGGTGGAGGAGAGCATGCTGAAAGACTCCCTGTGAGTTTGGCATCTCTGACTCATGAGGGGGCTGTTCTACCTACTCCTGAACTCATGAAACGAACAAACTATAAACTGGTTTGGGAAGCGGGAAAAGTTTGTGAAAGTTCATGGTTTGTGCTTCATGTAATCAAACAAACCATGCATCACCATGAACCACCATTTTCCTGGTTTGTGTCCATTCATACTCTACAGTCATTTTCTGTGACTGTGCTTTGGGTACTTTCGCTTTCTGAGATTACACGAGTGGCAACCTGAGAGAGGGCCTTCTCAGTTATGGAGCAGAATAATAGAACTCCCTCCCCAGGGGTATTTGTCTTTTCTTTTCTATCACTGTCTTCTGCTGGTGGGTGAAGTTTTGTTTTGTTTTTTCCGGCATTCCCTCAGTGTTTTATATATGTATTTTAGTTTTAGTTTTAATTGATTTCATGATGTATTTTATAATCTTTTGTTTTATTTGTTAGCTGCCATAGTGGTCCTGATGGAGCAGAAAAGTGGGATATAAATATTATAAATAAATCAAAGTCATTCAGTCAATAGCAAATTTTTGCCCAGAATAAAACAATAAAAATTTCTGGAATAAAACACATCTTTAGGGAAGGGATGCTAACAATGTAAAACAAATTACAGTAGTTATAAAAATATGATGTACATGCTTATCTTTCTGTTAATTAGTTTTGCATAGTTTGGTGATGCAGCAACAAAGATTAAGTATGATTTTATTTGCTATTTAATTTTCAGTACAAATGTATAATTTAGGTTTTATCACTGGTGTTTGCAACTGAGATGATTTCATCTATGGTTTGCATAAGTATATTCATTGGGTTGGATCGTAAAATCACAGGGTGTGTTTGGAAGGCAGTTATTGTAGCAGCCTAGCTGAAGCTAAGCCAGTCTGTGTCTGATCTGTATACAGATAGAAGATTTTGTGCGAATCGTCTGAATACTACCTTGAATTCCATGATGGAAAAAATGTGGTATACAACTTAATTTTCACTTTTGAACATAGAAAGTATTTTCTACTCATGGAAGGGTTGTTTTGCGTGCCACATAAGGAAGAAAAGAGAAACTAGATACAGAGATGTTCTTCCTCTTCTTGAGCTTGCTCTCGCATGAATTGAAGGATGAGAATTTATAAGATCTACCTGTTCTAGCACTAAGGATAATCTTGTGCAAGTGTTTGCAGAATGGAATAGAACCATACTGGTTCTTACTTTTCTTACCACATATGAGTCCTTGGATCTAACCTCTTGTATGTGGAATCATGTATTATCTGCAGTTAAATACAGTTAAATATTGAATCTTGTAAATGTCACTGATTTATGTTGAGCTTGCAAGAGAAAAGCCATTGTGGAACAGAGCTAGGACATACTAAATGCTTAAATTTTATGCCTTCTTTTCTCTGTCTTAAAACCCAATCAAGTAGAATTGTTTCAGAATCACATTTCTTGGCCAGGTTAGAAGTGTACTTCCTTGGAAATATGTTTGAGCACGCTAATCACAGTTGATTTGCCAGTATTAATGTCATGTGGGTTAGTTTTGTGAAAATGTCATTGTGGAAGTTATTGCTGACTGCAGTCAGTCAGTTCACATACTACTATTCTAGATATGAGGACATACATAGAGGCAGCCAGAATGTCTTATATGGCCAAGATATGCAGTGTCTTAACCAGGTGTTTTATGTATAGGCAAAGAAGAAAAGCCATATAGGTCAACATGGAAGTTAAAATGCATAAAGAAATTACGCATCAGCAGACAGAGAAACAAGCTTATTTTCATGTCAGCTAAAATTGCAATTACATGCTCTTGAAAGGAGTAATTTAAACTCATGTTGTCTAGAGCAGGGGTCCCCAATTTTTTTGATCTTGTGGGCATCTTTGGAATTCTGACAGAGCATGGTGGGAGCAGCCACAAAATGGCTGCCACAGCTTACCTTCAGTCAAACAGTGAAGATCCTTGTGCTGTGATGGCAGCTGCTAAAGAAATGTTTTTGAAAATCTGCACAGGCAATTAAATCTCCAGTGGCCAATCAGAACGTTGCTGGGCAAAAGCCCCACCTGCCTTCCTAAAGCATTTAGCGGGCACCAGGAGAGATATCAGCAGGCACAATGGCACTCATAGGCACCGTGTTGGGGACCCCTGGTCCAGAAGTATCTCTTTATGTTTGCTTGTTAACTGTTGGGGAGAACAGAGAGAGGACATATACGTTAATATACTTGCTCACTCAGTGGTCTATCTATTTTACATCTCTCTCCTGCCCTTCTTTAAGGATCTCTTGGTGGTACACATAAATTTCTCGTCCTCCATTTTCTCCTCACAGCAGTCAAGGGCACTAAGTGAATTTCATGGCTAACTGATTATTGGTCCCTAGTCCTTGTCCACCTACTGGACAACACTGACTCTTGTTTAAACTGATCATATAATCTCAGTTATCTATCTGTACTGTAAAAACAGAAAATACTTGTAATATTTCTTGAAATATTCATGAAACAGTGCAAAAGAAATGTGACTGGTTCGTCAAGAAAGCACTATATTTTTGTAGGATACCTTATTTATGCATTTATTGAGAAAAAATTCTATGTTGCCTCTCCAGAGAACTTGCTTAATTTAGTTTACAAACTATGTGTTGGTGCTGGTGTGTTCTTTCTGAGAAAATTCTGGTGGCATAGTGGTTTATGAGGTTATTTGCAACATACTTGTGGCAGGATGCATCCAAATGCACCCTGTGGCACCTACACAACATCTGTTGGCATTACTTACCTAGTGCTCTATGTAATATGTATCTGGGAATGGAGCCAATGTTTTTTGACAGTTTGCCAACTTGATGTGACTAGCCCTTTACATATTCTGCATATAACATAGAAAGGGAGCCAGATGTAAATATCAGAGTGGCGAAGAAAGCATGGGGTTATCAGGCATAGAGCTGAGGTACCTCCCTTAAAAATGGGACAGGGGTTTTTTTTTTGTTTTGGATCAGGAGCAGAGAGGCATCAGCAGCAGTTAGAGTAGCAATGAAACCATGGTTGAGGGACCTTTTTCTGACTATTAGGTTGGAATATTGGATCCCTACTAACATTTCCATGGGTGCAGAGACTTCAATGCATGAAGCACAATTTCCCCAACTCCCCAAAATGCCCTCCCAAATCCTGTTTGCTGGAGACAGAGGACCCCCAGAAAAGATTTTGGAATGGGGAGGTGGGAAAAATGCACTTCACAAGTAGAAGTCTTTGCATCCATGGAAACGCTAGACAGGATCCTGGCCTTTAGAATCGCAAGTACCTACAAGGAAAACCAATTGAAATCAATCAGTTAACAGCCTTGGGCCTGTATCTTTAGCCTAAGGAGTCTTTCTCCAGTGTAAGTGACTGTTCCTTCAGAGGAAAAGCCACTTTGCAATTGGAGGAGGGCTCCAAACTTTACTGAGTGAAGTAAAGCTATTATTAATGGTAATTCTGATTCATATAAGCCATTTCCATTCAGTCAGCTTCATGTTTTAATTTTTATATTCAGGCGTAATAAAGATGGTGCATGAAAGGCTGTAATCTTGTTTACACTAACATGGAAGTAAGTTGAACACAAAGGTACTTTTGAGTAAAATTATCACTAAAGTATTTTTTTGTTTATAACGGTTTTGAAGTCTGACCGAGAAACTCTTCAAATACATGACTTGGATACAAGCCATTTATATCTTGATCTCAAATATTTACATTAGCATATCACCCTGCAATTCTGGCATGAAATCATGTCCTAGCTGGTTAAATATAATTTGTGATAGTGTTCTGGCATAGTGGTCAGTATGAGTTTATTTTCTTGTGCAGAAAGTCTTAGAATCAAGTTTGTTAAACTCATGTCAGAAAGTGTCCGTGGGGGGGTGGGAGTGAGCCCTGGACAGGTGAGAGCTACGGGGGATCTGGAGGGCGTGGAGAGGCTGCCAAGACGACAGAGAAGCCCAAGAACGAGGAAGATCCTGTCGGCCCAAACAAGGAGTTGTGCTCTTGTAACAACTAGAGCACCTGTAGTGGAAGGGCGTATATGTGGACTGGCTGAGGCCATTTCAATGGCCGTGAAGAGACTGTAGTAAGAACATCTTGGAAGAGCAGGCCAAAACTAATTAGGATTGAGGCCAGTTAGTGGCCAGTTACTGGGGGGGGGGGGGAGACTAAAACAATTAGTTAAGGTCTGACTGTGGTAGCAATCAATTGGAGTTAGGATAGGGATTAATTGGTTTTAGTATTTGATTGCTGGGGACTAATTATTCTATTGTATTGTATGATTGGACGATAAATTGGGGAGTAGAATAGTTAGTGGGGTGGGGATGGTCAGCTCTGGCCTTTATATTCTTACTGGCCAGTGAAGGGAAACTAACTGTACTAAGTTATTGTTATTAGGATAATTAGGGAGTGACTGGCCAGGACGTCTGCTACTGGGAGAACTGCAATTATTATTGTAGACCCCAACAATCTGAGGCTTATGTGAAGATCAGGGGGGCAGCGATGCCTGCTCAACAAATTCCGGTGCTCTGGGGGAGGGGAAAGTATAGCGGTGGGTCCAGGCAGGAAGTAAAGGGAAGGATGCGGAGAAATAAGCTGGCTCGGCACCCTTCTAGCCTGAGACCCATTCCAAAGGTGGTTGGCAGTGGGGCTAGGATGGATAACCCTCCTCTGGCATTGGTGCTGTGCAATGCCAGATCTATAAACAACAAGGCCATGGTCCTACAGGACTTCATAAAGGAACAACAGGCAGATCTGGCTTGTGTGACCGAGACCTGGGTGTGGGAGGGGAGAACAGTGGCTCTTTCCCAGCTCACCCCACCTGGATTTGCGGTCCTGTACCAATCACAGACTAGAGGGCAGGGAGAGGAGTGGCTATGCTCATTCGGGAGGCTTACTCCTTCAAGGCGCTCCCGCCAGTGGAGATCACGGGCTTAGAGTGTGTTGGTCTGGTATTGGAGGCCAGGGAGAGTATGGCAAGCTGGCTGGTGTACTGACCGCCTAACGCACCAGCCGATAGCCTGCCAGCCCTGATGGAGGCCGTATCAGGCTGGGTGCTGGAACACCCAAGGCTGATTGTCCTGGGTGATTTCAATGTCCATGCTGATGATGTGGCTTCCATACGGGCGGCGGACCTGACATCATCCATGGCAGCACTGGGACTCTTCCAGCTTGTCATGACCCCCACTCACAGGGCTGAGCACACGCTCGATTTGATCTTCTCGGCAGGGTAACAGTGGACCGGATTACTGCCTTGGCAGTACCATGGTCAGACCATCATGCCTTGAAGGCCCATCTGAATGTCCCACTCTGACCCTGTTTAGGCGGCGAGCATATTTTAGCTTGCCCGCGGAGCCTGATGGACCCAGGGCGGCTCCTGATGGCTTTGTGGGATCTGAGGCCCCCTGGTGGCTTGTTAGATGAGCTGGTGGAGGACTGGAACAGTCGACTCTCCACAGCCATCAACGAGATCACTCCCAGGCACCCTCTGCGCTCCCGCACTAAACTAGGCTTGCTCCCTGGTTTACCCAGGAGTTGCGGCTTAGGAAGCAAGAGCTCAGATGGTTAGAGAGACGATGCTGATGGGTTTGTGATGAAGCAACAAGAGCATCTTATAGGATATTTATGAAAGCCTATGAGATGGCAGTCAAGGCCGCTAAGAAGGAGTATTGTGCGGCCGAGATTGCATCTGCTAGCTCACACCCAGCACAGTTACTTAGAACAATTCGGTCTATGACATCACTGCCACAGGGCAGACTAAATAGTAGGGAATTGGACATTGGCTGCGAGGCTTTCGCGAGCTATTTTGCAGATAAAGTCTTGGCACTCCGCTGTGACCTCCCCGCCACAGTTGATACAATGAGCGAACTTGAGGCCCCTTGCACATCTTCGGTTCCGGGCTTGGATTCCTTCGGCTTGCTCAGCCTAGAGGAAGTTGACAGGTTGCTTATGACTGTACGCCCAACCACATGCATCCTTGATCCGTGCCCTTCCTGGCTGATTAAAGCCAGCCATGAGAGGTTTCGAGGTGCACTGAGGGAGATTATCAACCAGTCCCTTATGGAGGGGTGGTTCCCAAATGCACTCAAGGAAGCGATGGTCCGCCCTCTCTTGAAAAACCCATCTTTGGATCCGGCCAAATTGGCCAACTATCAGCCGGTCTCCAATTTGCCCTATTTGGGTAAATCAATAGAGAGGGTGGTGGCAATACAGTTGCAGAGCTTCCTGGATGACGCTTCTGTATTAGATCCCTTCCAGTCAGGCTTTCACCTGGGGTATGGGACGGAGACAGCTCTGGTGGCCCTTACTGATGACCTGTGGAGACATCTGGATCGGGGCTGTGTCAGTGTTGCTGTTGTTAGACCTGTCGGCTGCGTTCGACACGGTCGATCACCAGCTGCTGACCTGCCTCGCCGACGTGGGGATACAGGGGCTTGCCTTACAGTGGCTCACTTCCTTTCTCTGTGGTCGGAGACAAAGGGTGGTGCTAGGGGAACAGCAGTCCTGGAGGCACCTGCTTGAATGCTGGGTGCCCCAGGGGGTTGTTCTGTCCCTGATGCTCTTTAACATCTATATGTGCCCCCTTGCCCAGATTGTCCGGAGGGCGGGGCTGAGATGTCACCAGTACGCTGATGACACCCAGCTCTACTTGATGTTGGGCGGCCAGTCGGGATCCGGACGGGATGATTTGGACTGGGCATTGCACACTGTGGCTGGATGGCTCAGGCTGAGTAGGCTGAAGCTGAACCCAGCAAAGACAGAGGTCCTGTGCCTGAGTTGGGGTGGCCCAAGGTCGGGGCTCCCACTCCTGACCTTCGACAGGACATCATTGGTGCCTGTGCTGGTGGTTAGGAGCTTGGGAGTACTCCTGGATCCCTCTTTGGCAATGGAGGCCCAGGTAGCAGCCACTGCCAAGTCAGCCTTCTGTCATCTGCAGCTGGTGCGGCAGTTGGTTCCCTTCCTGGACCACAGTGACCTGGCTACAGTGATCCACGCAATGGTCACCTCAAGGTTAGACTATTGTAACGCTCTCTACATGGGGCTGCCCTTGTCACATATACTGGTGCAGAATGCTGCGGTGAGGTTGCTGATGTGTCTCCCTATATGGGAACACATCTGACTGATGCTAGAGGCACTGCACTGGCTGCCTATAGTGTAGCAGATTTGCTTCAAGGTGCTGGTGCTTACCTTTAAAGCCCTAAATGGCCAGGGTCTGACATACCTGAGGGACCGCCTTTCCCCGTATGTACCCCAGAGAGCACTATGGTCTGGGGTGCAACATCGCCTGGCCATCCCAGGCCCCAGAGAAGCCAGGCTTGCTGCTAGTAGGGGGAGGGCTTTCTCGCTGGCGGCTTTCTCGCTGGCGGCTCCTTCCTAATGAAATGAGCTCCAGGACCTTATGCGGTTCCGCAGGGCTTGCAAGACGGAGCTCTTCCACCAGGCTTACAAATAGGGGCTGCCACCTTTCCTACCTCCCCCCCATCTTATGACCATCAATGATCACAGCCCATGTGGGCTGTGACCAGCTGCGGGTACCATCATCCAGAGTGGGAGACATCTGACCCTGGAGCTGGAGAACATGGGGTTTATATATTACGCCATCTGCAAACTATTGAGCACTTTATTCCTATTGTTATTGTTCTGTTCTGAGAATGTTTTATTATGTTTTAATGGTTTTTAATTGTATTTATGTATCTTGGCTTGCCAAGTCATGTAAGCCGCTCTGAGCCTGCATAGCGGGGAGAGCAGCCTATAAGTCAAACAAACAAACAAACAAATAAATAAATTGTCCTTGAAATGCACAAGTCTAGAGTAGTTGAACAGATTACCAGGTGCTTAGTAAGAAATCCTCTTCCAAGGATGTTATGCAGGAGTTGCCTTGCTCCTTCTATACTTAGTGTCTTTTTTAAACAGCATTCTTGTTTTGCTGGTATGATACAATGCATAAATGCATATATGATAATTGTATATGACCATTACTTATGCTTTATATATTATTTTCTACACCGATGTAATTTACATGGAGTAAAAATATAATGGTGCAGGTCTAAGATGTTTTAGAATACTTGTTAACTGCAGTATCTTTAGTAAAAGTAACTGCTTTGTACAGATTAATAATCATCTGGTTATTAAAATCATGTTTATGGTTTTAATGTAAGAGTCTGATTCCTTTGATTTAATTTTCAATTTTGTTTTGAAATTCTAGCAAAGAGAAGTTAATATCTCAACTCCTTGAAATTTAATTTGATGTTCATTTCCAATTGGCATTTCACATATGAAACTAATGTTGTAAGAATGTGCTTGTTTTGGGAGATTAGATAGTCTGGAAAGCTAGGATTCTTGTAAGAGTTTATTAAAACAGCTGTAAAGTGAAAAGTTGCTTAGGAGTACCACCGTTTAAGGAAAGCTGATAAATATTTGTGAGACAAATTTTCAGAATGCTAGCATTAAACATTTTCCTTGTTACTTAATCTTTTGACTTTTTCTGTACTTATAAAACTGTGGGGGGCAATTTTAATTCATTCTGTAGATAATAAAATATTATGAAATCCAATAGAAATACCAGGGTGATGATAATTTACTGTTATATCTTAA
This sequence comes from Lepidodactylus listeri, assembly GCA_029233225.1. Taxonomy (NCBI): domain Eukaryota; kingdom Metazoa; phylum Chordata; class Lepidosauria; order Squamata; family Gekkonidae; genus Lepidodactylus; species Lepidodactylus listeri. Next base: position 54,811,889 of record JARCFY010000009.1, on the reverse strand, counting down.
AAATTCACTGTGCATCAGCTGAGGAAAACAACAAGGACTTTTTTCTTTTTCTGGAGAATCATGTGGCAACTTAAGGAAAAAGTCCTATCCAATCTATATAATAAAGACCAGCATTTAAAGATATCGCTCTATATTATATTTTAAATTTGGGGTGGCCACGTAAAATACGCTCCCTCAGGCATAGGCTGCATGAACTGCCACTCAGTGCAGGGACCCTGGCCATTGGCTGAAGTGACGCTGGGGTGAACGTGCCCTGCAGTCCTGCCCACCCGCCCAGAGAGCCGCCATGGGTTGGGATGCTGAGCCTGAGGGAAGAGCTGGTGGAAAGCGCTGGCTGGAAGGACAGAGGACGAGGACAGAGCTTAGGCCGGAGAGTGGGGAGGGGATGAGGACCAGTTCAGCCTCCAACAAAGGCGGGGGGCAACAAAGGCTGGCCCGCCACAGCCTCAAATGGAGCGGGGGGGGGAGGGGAGGCCGGGCAGCCTGGGCTGCTGCAACTGCGTGCAGAGCTGGGGGAGGGACGAGGCCAGGCAGCCAGAGGCAGGGAGAGGCCAGGCGGCCTCGGTGGCCGTGCCCTCAAATGGGGCCAGGAACGGTGAGCATGAGACCTCCGGCGGTCGTGGGGTGGAACAACAGTCGGGGTGGGGAAAGAGATGAGGGGAGCTGCACCCCACAGGCCTGGCTGTATTTATTGGCACAACGGGCCTTGCTCCTAGTCTAGAAATAATGCTAACTTGGCATGGAGTGAGTCTGTTCCAGAACAATGAGTTTTACTTCAAATATATAAATTGTATGCCCTCTTTTAATAATTGATTTTGATAAGCTCTTACAGCCATGCCTACACTGGGACCCAGCCCAAAGATGGGGGGGGGGGGCTTTTCTATAGAAATTGGGGAAAACATTAACATATAGTAATGGTAGTAGAGTACTGAAAGCTGATTTCATCAGCCTGAAGAGCCAGATTGTCTCATCCTAGTTGTTAAGAAGTAGAAGAGTTGGCTTTTATGCCCTGCTTTTCTGTACCTTAAGGAGTCTCAAAGCAGCTTACAATCACCATTCCTTCCTCTCCCCACAACAGGCATAAGAACTTGAGAGAAGCCATGTTGGATCAGGCCAATGGCTCATCTAGTCCAACACTCTGTGTCACAAAGCGCCCAAAAACCAGGTGCCATCAGGAGGTTCACTAGTGGGACCAGAACTCCAGGAGTCCTTCCACTGTTGCCCACAAGCACCAAGAATACAGTGCATCACTGCTCTAGACATAGTGTTTCACTATACCACTGATATATATCAGTGGCTAATAGCCACTGATGGACCTCTGCTCCATAAGTTTATCCAGTCCCCTCTTGAAGCTGTTTATGTCTGTAGCCGCCTCCACTTCTTGTGGCAGTGAATTCCATGTGTTAATTACTGTTTGGGTGAAGAAGTACTTCCTTTTATGTGTTCTAAGCTAACTGCTTAATAATTTCATCGAGTGCTCATGAGTTCTTGTATTGTCAGAAAGGGAGAAAAATACTTCTTTCTCTATCTTCTCTATCCTATGCAAAATTTTGTAAACCTCAACCATCATTTCTCCAAGCTAAACAGCCCTAATCTCTTCAACCTTTCTTCACATGGAAAGTGTTCCATCCCCTTAATAATTTTAGTTGCCCATTTCTGCACTTGTTCCAGAAATGTACATAGTATTCCAAATGAGGCCACACAATAGAATTATATAGGGGCATTATGATACTGGCTGATTTGTTCTCAGTCCCCTTCCTAATAATCCCCAGCATAGTATTTGCCTTTTTTTTTATTGCTGTTGCACACTGAGTTGATGTTTTCAGTGAGTTATCTACCATGACTCCAAGATCTCTCTCCTGGTCAGTCTCCACCAGTTTGGACCCCATCAACATGTATTTATAGTTAGGATTTTTGACTCCAATGTGCATTACTTTGCAACTGCCTATGTTGAACCTCATTTGCCATGTTGATGCCCATTCGCCCAACCTCAACAGATCCCTCTGGAGCACCTCACAATCCTCTCTGGCTCTCACCACCCTGAACAACTAAGTGTCATCTGCAAACTTGGTGTCATGGGTCAACCAGGACTCAGCAACAGCAAGGACTCCTCAGGAGAAGAGAACTTCTCAGGAGAATAAGAGTCTCGGGAAATCAGCTCTGAACCAGGAGAAATCAGTTCTGAACCAGCAGAAACCGGCAAGCAAGATGAGCTGCAGGCTTGTCAGAGTTCACAGCTGATGCAGAGCCACCAGCACCTTCTACCCCCGTTCCAACAGAGGAAACCCAGGCAGACCTTACCAGCCCTCCAGTTTCATCCACACCCTTTGAGAGCCAGAGACAAAGGCTTAGAATGGAGCTTCAGGAAAGAAGACAAAGTGCACATCTCCAGGCCTGAAGCCAGCCGCTTGCTGATGAGTAGCTGCCAGGGTTACTCCCAAGCAGCTGGCTGCAAGTAAGACTTTCCATCAGAGGCCTATAAAAGCCAAGGGAGACTGCTCGTGTGGAAGGAACAAGTCACTAAGCTCTCAACTCAGCAACCACAGGTCTGAACTCTGCTGTGTTCCTGCAACCCTTTGACTGGCTCTTGACTCTGTCTCTGGAATCTTCTTCCCTGCTCTCGTGAATGAACTTGGACTGTTGGACCTTGCTTCCTGTATCATGAACTGGACTCTTCTCCCTTTGTAACGGACCTTTGGACTGAACTTTGACTCTGACCCTGGAATTCAGCTTGTACTGACCGTAGATTCTGAGACTTAGCCACTTCACTGCTTACCCCCTACAAATAAATAATGAACAACTTAAAAAGCACTGGACTTAGTACCAAGCCCTATGGTACCCCGCTGCTTACCACACTCCATTGTGAAAACTGCCCATTTATACTCACTCTCTGTTTCCTGTTAATTAGCCAGTTTTTAATCCACAAGAGGACTTGTCCTCTTATCTCACGACTACTGAGTTTACTTAGGAGCCTGTGATGAGGAACTTTATCAAAAGCTTTCTGGAAGTCTAGGTAAACAATATGTATTTGGTCACCCTTGTCCACATGTTAGTTAGTGAGACAAGATCTTCCCTTAGAGAATCCATGCTGATTCTTTCTCAATAGCTTTAGTTCATCAGTGTGCCTGCTAATTCTATCTTTAATAACTGATTCCACCAACTTAGCCGATATCGATGTTAGACTGATTGGCCTGTAATTTTCCGAATCTCTTCTGGAACTTTTTTTTAAACATGATAGTTACATTAGCTACCTTTTAGTCCTCAGGAATGGAGGCAGATTTTAATGATAGATTGCATATTTTTGTCAGGAGATCCACAAGTTCACATTTGAGGTTTTTTCAGAACTCTTGGATGTATGCTGCATGGGCTTGATGATTTGTCAGTTTTTAATTTCTCCATCAATAGTCACTTCAATCTGACTCGGGTCTTTCAACACCCCTCCCGTTATTGGCAGTTCTGGACTGGACAAGTACCTCCCATCTTCGACAGTGAAAACAGAGGGGGGGGGGGAATGCATTCAGCTTCTCTGCCATTTCCCTATCATCTTTTAGTAATCCTTTTATCCCTTGGTCATCCAAGGACCCCATTGCCTCCCTGGCTGGTTTTCTGCTACTAATGTATTTGAAATTTTTTTAAATTGTTGGTCTTCACGGTTTTTGCAGTCTGTTCCTAATAGTCCCCTTTTGCCTGTCTGATCACCGACTTGTGTTTTATTTGCCAAAACCTGTGCTCCCTTTTATTTACCTCACTCAGACTAGCCTACCACCGCTTAAAGGAAACCTTGCCTTTTACTTCTTCCAGTGCTTTGTTTGTTAACCATACAGGCATTTTTTATACCTATTTGTACCTTTCCTAATGTGTGGTATACATGTTATCTGAGCTTCTAGGATTGTAGTTTTAAATAGTCTCCAAGCTTCCCAAAGGGATTTGACCTCCTTACTTTTCCTTTCATTTTCTTCTTCACAAGTCCCCTCATTTGAGAGAAGTTACCCATTCTAAAGTTCAAAAGTGATTGTGTTGGTCTTTTTGGGTAACTTCCAATTTACATAAATGTCAAACTTAATAATATTATGGTCTCTGTTCCCAACCAGTGCTATCACATGAACATCTCTCACCAGGTCTTGGGCATTACTTAGGACCAAGTCCAGGATTGCCTCTCCCCTGGTAGGGTCTGTGACCATCTGCTCCATGGCACAGTCATTGAGAATATCTGGAAACCCAATCTCTTTCTCCTGACTTGAACACATATTCACTCAATCAATGTGTGTATAGTTAAAATCACCTATTATGTATCTGAATAAGTGTGCATGCACATGAAAGCTCATACCTTCAACAAACCTTTGTTGGTCTTAAAGGTGCTACTGGACTCAAGATTTGTTCTACTACTTCAGACCAACATGGCTGACCACCTGAATCTATTATGACACAGTTATTTCATCTACCTGCTTTCCTTAATTCTTCTGCTATTTTTAAATCAGCCTCTAACTTTTGATCTGGTGGGTGATAACAAACTCTCAGAGTTAAAATTCCTTTTGGGCACAGTATTTCCTCCCATAGCATTTGTGTAAGTGAATCCATTGCTCTTTTATTCTCAGTCTTACTAGATGGTGTACCTTCTCTGACATACAGAGCCATTCCCCCTCTGACCCTTCCCTCCCTATTCTTCTGATATAATTTATATCCAGGAATCACTGTATCCCACTAATTCTCCCCATCCCACCAAGTTTCTGAAATCCCCACGTCTGTTTTCCTAAACTCCCACCCACTTATACCTCTACCTTTGTTACATTGATGGCATTTTTATTGTCTAGACACATGGTAAAGAAGCCTGGACATATTCCACCAGGCAGTCAACAACTTTCATCCAATCGTCAACCTGATAATGAACCAGTCTGTGCAAGATATAAATTTTCTGGACCCTACTGTAGAAATACATGATGGATGCATAGACAGCACTTTATACCAGAGACCACTGACTGACAAACATATCTATGTGCCTCCAGCTACCATCGTAAACATACCAAATGATCCATTATATACAGCCAGGCTCTACGCTACAGCTGCATCTGCTCCAATTCTACAGATAGAGATTCTCATCTGAGGGATCTACAACAAACCTTTTTGGAACTAAAGTATCCACCTGATGAAGTCTGGAAACAGATTAACAAATCCAGAATGGTACCTGTTGCAAGACAGGTCGAAAAGAGACAACAACAGAACACCACTAGTGATCACCTACAGCTCTCAACTCAACACAGTTCAATGCATCATCAGCAATTTACAACATCTACTGGATAGTGACAGTTCTCTTTCATAAGTACTGGGGGGGGACGGGGACTTTTTCTTGCACATAGACCGCCTCCCAGTCTCAAACAACTCTTCATCCACAATAATGCAACATCTAATTTGAACATGGACACTGGTACCAGAGCATGCAATAAACCCAGATGCCAACTTTGCTGCCACATACACCCAGACGGCACAATCCCAGATTGTTTTTTTTATACCCTGTCTGTATTTAAACCCTATCTGTAGTTTGTTTTATTTGTTTTCCTTTTCCTTTTACAAAAACCTGCTTAAAGTTTAGCCCTATCTGTGAACTCGCTATCCCTAGTCTCTGGTAGTATTGCTTTAATCTATAGGTGTAAGAAGTTTCAAAGTGATATTGGAGTTTAAGCTAGCCCTGTGCCCTTAGTTTTAATCTTTGTCCTTTGTTTGACCCTCTGTTTAACCCTTCCCGTACTACAGTAAAACTAGCCGATAACCTCTGACCCTGTTTAGAACTAAAATTAGTCACACTTGAGCAGCTACAACCAAACTAAAATTAGAACTAGAGCAGAAAATTGGTACAGAACTCAAACTGAAGTAAAATTAGCTACACCTGAGTATTTTAAGCAGCTACAATACTGAGAAGTTACACAATGTTGGTACCTAAGAAGTAACCGAAGAAGTGAGCAGTGACTAACAAAAGCTCATACCCTGCCACAAATTTTGTTAGTCTTAAAGGTGCTACTGGACTCTTACTCTTTTCTACTGCTACAGACATACTAACACGGCTACCCATCTTGGTACCTAACAGTATTTTTTTAGCTGTTTGCCCTCCTTACTATTGGAAAAGAACTAAAATTAAAACTAGCTACACTTGAGTGGTTTGAGAAGCTACAACCCTGAGAAGTTACAGTGTTGGTACCGAAAGGTATTTTTAAACCATTTTTTAACCATTACTCTTAACCACTGCTGTGCTTCTGCTGCCCAAGTCATCATCGTGCCCAGCCTTAGCTCACTCTAGAAGCTAGCTTCCAGTTTACAATTTTTCGCTATAAATGGGCAAAGCCCAGGGTATGAAAGGCATAACTGCTGGCCTGGCTGGTCTGTGCAACCCAGGGAAGCTTGAGACTATAAATTATCCTATGGTAGCCCATAGAGGTGCTGTGGTGGCTCAGAGGTTAAGATGCTGGGCTGCAGAAGGTCAGTAGCTCGGCAGTTCGAGACCCGAGTGCCATGTGGCGGAGTGAGCTCCTGTCTCTGGCCCAGTTCCTGCCAGCCTCGCAATTTGAAAGCAAGAAACTGCAAGTAGATAAATAGGCACCACTTTGGTGGGAAGGTAACAGCGTTCCATGCACCTTGGCATTTAGTCATGCCAACCACATGACCACGGAAAAGTCTTCGGACAGTGTTGGCTCTTTGGCTTGGAAACGGAGATGAGCACCGCTCCCTAGAGTAGGATTCGACTGGCTTTTGAGCAAGGGAAACCTTTACCTTTACCTAATCCAAATTCACTCCATTGCTTGCCTGGAGGGAACCTTTCCCATAAATTTAAAGTGTGTACTGATTCTGGAAGAGGTATCTGGAGCTGTGAATGCAGAGATGTTTCAGGTCAACAAGAATGTCTCCCACCAAATGGATGCATGCATTGTCAGCTTTGCTATAACTGTTGAATGCAGAAGTGGATGACTGGATCCAAGTCACTCTTTCTACTGGACTATGCAAGGCTCCATTGTCACAAATACTTCCAAGGGCCACCTCCATTTAACACATTTTTTCAGAAGGTTCTAATCATGTTTACCAATGTTAAATTGTAATTATTTGACTTTGTTCCCCACAGAAAAAGAGACTGAAGGGCTACTTGTAAAACAATGTGATGTTCCTCTTGAGATTTCTTGTGGCACTTAAATAGCATCTCTAAGTGCCAGTTGTGCTTGTTCCCCACATATTTAAAAACTAGTGCGTACAGTGATGAATATGAAGATGCTAACTTTATCCTCTGGATATGATTAATGGAAATCACCATTGTAGGCAGACAGTTCATCTTGAAAATACTCCCCCAAACAAAAAGAATGTGTAGAATTTCCATCTTTTTTTAAAGCGCATATCCAGATTTATTTTCTTCTCCTGTCTCTATTGTTATGTAAGGTGACTTTTGAACACTGTGACCTAGAACTGTCCTAGGATATAATGTGTGCAGATTATTAAAAAAAGGTTGTTTAGTGTGAAGGGCAAGGATTTTAAAAAATTCTTTAAAAAGGTGGCCTGAGTATTTGGGTACGGGGTGAGGTTGGCAGGTCGTTTATTACATCATGTTGTGTTAGTTTTTTGCAATTGTAACACCATTGTATCAAGTTCCATGACGTGCAGGTAGAATGCAGTGTGTGCCAGGTCATCCACTTGTTCTGTTGGTAAGGTTTGAATTAGACTTCTAATGTAAACATTAGTTTATATTGTTTGTATACAGTCCAGAGTTCAGAGAACCTCATGATTATCTTCACATAGCCAGCAGAGCTTTGGACTTGAGTCCCACTTTCCCAGTAATGGCCTTGACTGATTGCTTTGGAAACTAAAGTGGCCTTCAGAACAGATAGATTGTATGGTACATGGGGAATTGCTGTTGAAGGGAAAACATGTTTCTCTGATGTCTTAATACACATCCAAGATGCCATTTTGGGCTGTTAATGGGTGATGTCTGAATGCACATAAGTTGCTGTCTCACCATTGCTAGGAGGAACCTTTCTAGTCCAAGAGCTGCTACATTCATTTCTCTAGTGTCTGATCCCCAAAGGCATGACTACTGTTCTTGTGTAAACAAAACTGTAGAATTTAATTTCACAACTCATCCATGAAAACAGTGAAAAACACATTTTTTACAGTAAAAGTAGAAGAGGATGAATGTTTTGCTGCTTCCCCCTCCCAGTGCAGCTCCCTGAGCATGCTGAAATCATTTTCCTGAGTGACAAAGATCCTTCAAGAATTGGGTGGCAAACTGGGGCTCTGTGTATATGGAGACCGTAAATATTTTGAAAGGAGAACATTCAGGTTTGCATGAATAAAAGTTGTAAATTAAAATTTGATGTACACTTTTTACCATAAGAAACAGTTCTGAAACCTTTTAAACTCAGCCACAGACAAGTGGACTTGGCTTCTGCTCTGTCTTGCCGTGTAAGCGCTGCAGACAAGGGCTGCTTACTGTGATTGTTCCTCAGGCCTCATCTTAGGGGAAAGTGGGATTGTCTGCTCTTCTCCCTATGAGGTGGAGGACATCTCCTTGGGTTATTCCCACTGTGCCTTTAGGGAGGCAGGAAATAGTTTTTTCCACTTCCTGTTGGCACCTTCGGAATAGCCCATCCTCCAGTTCTATTCCTGCCTCTTAGGGAGTAGCAGCAAAAAACCTTAGCTCAGCTTTAGCTGTAGTTTCGTTTTTGTCTTCCCTTCTCTTTCTCTTCCTTCCCTTGCCTCTTTTTCTATTGCTTTTTTCTCCTCCGTCTTTCGCTCTCTCTCAACAGCTCCAAGCTTGGAGTGAAGTTAAAGGGGTCATTAGTACCTGAAGAGGGAGCCTCCGGCGGCCACAATATGGTGGCAAAGGAGATTCCCGAGGAGTTCTTGGGCGATGAGGGAGAGGAGCATGTAGCGGGGCCAGCAATTGCGCACAATATTTATGGGGCTGACCTGCCTTCGCAGCTAGATCGCATTCCCCCAACAAGCGTGGCTGAACCGGCGGCAGCGCCTCGCACCTCCAAGCACCACTGGCAGCCTGAATACAATGAGCCTGCCATTTCTGTAGTGTGCCTTTGGGCTGCAGGCGGCCATTTTGAGGGTCTGAATGCCAGCTCCGAAACCCTCCTGTGGGCTACTTTTTCATCTGTGGGGGCAGAAGCAATGCGCCTCATTGCTTCCCAGGACTGCAATCCACTGGAGAGGAGTAAGCTACTGGACGGAGGGGTCCTGGTCCATTCCTCAGAGCTTATTGCCATTATAAAGCAGACTATCCAGCAGGAAATGTCCCAGTTCCAGCTCCAGATCACTGGGACCTTTCTTCTCAGGGCTTCTCATTTCCCCCTCCCTCAGGCTGGCCTACTAAGGCAGCCCAAAAGGTACTCCCCCCCCCCGCACAGGGGAGTTTTAGAAGGGAACACTGGAGAGAGGAGGTGGAATCCAATGCTTCCTCTCTTAAAAACAGAGAGGAGGGAGAGTTTTTGTCTGAGGATGAGGAGGAAGAAATGAAACTCCCTGAACAGTCCAGCCATTTTTTCAAATCAGAGGATTATCAGTACTTTTTAAATGAGGCCATTAAGGCACTAGAGTTACATGACTTGCTGCCCTCTGAGTACCAAAAGGCAGCTAGGGCCAAATTTAAGTCCAAATCTGGGATCAATTCCGAATTTTTCCCCCAGAGGAGTATACGGAAAAGGTGTTTTCATTCCCAGAATACTTTGAGTGTCAGCTCAGGGCAGAGTGGGATAGGCCCGTGGTTAACAAGCAGTTTCCTGCCTTTGCCAAGAAATTATATGCTCTGCCTAATTATGCTAATGAGCTGTTACAGGTGTCTCAAGTGGACGGTCCAGTAGCAGCGCTTCAGTCCACAGGTCTGCTATCCAAGGATGGCCACGATACCATCAAGGACCCAATAGACAAGAAGGCGGAGGTGACACTCAGAAGGATCCATGAGGCCATTGCCACAATGGTGAAAGCAGCTTCTACAGCCTCCATCTCTTCCAGGGCGGCCATCGTGTGGGTGTGCAAGCTAATTCAGCTCCTACCAGAAAACAATCGCAGTTTACTAGAAGGTGCATCCCGCATCCTCAAGGCAAGCTCCTTCACCGCAGATGCCATCTTGGACATCCTTTTCTTTGCCTCCAAGGCCATGGTGTCCACGGCAGTGACAAAAAGACTTCTTTGGCTGCACGCCTGGCAAGCTGACACCTTATCCAAGTCCATCGTGATGGCTTACCCGTTCCAGGGGGACTGACTGTTTGGTGCAGTGTTAGATGACATCTTGGTGGAAACCCAAGATAAGAAAAAAGCTGTGCCTAGATCCCTCCAGTGTTCTGACAGACAAAACAACCAGTCCTTTCGCACTCAACATTCCTTGCTGTGGTTTCGCCATGACACAAAGAAGGTTCAATGGGAACCATTGAAGGCCATGAACAAACGTGGCTCCTTCACTCCAATATTCCACAGGCCCGGTTTCAACTGGAATGATAGAAGCGATTGGAACCCCAAGCCCAAACAGGCATGACTACTCATCTCTTCCGGTGGGGGTGCGTCTTCTACACTTTGCGGAGGTGTGGACCCAGATGCATGGGCAGTGGAGACCGTCTCTCAAGGTTATACAATAGAGCTTCTACACCGTCCACCAGAGAGGTTCCTGAAATCGCATGCAAGCAAATCCAGGAACAAGGTGACCATCATCACAACTGCCATTCAGCACTTACTGGACATCAAGGCAATAGAGCCAGTTTCCCTTGCAGAGAGGGGCCGGGGCATATATTCCATCCTGTTCATGGTCCTCAAGAAGAATGGGGACAGGAGGGCGATTCTGGACTTTAAATTTTTAAACAAATTCATCTGGCTGCGTCATTTTCGTATGGAGACCTTGAGGGCCATCACAGACTCCCTGTCCCCAAATTAGTTTCTGACCTCCACAGACCTCACGGAGGCATATCTTCATGTACGATTCATCCATCACACAAGCATTTTCTGCGGTTTTGTGTGTACAATCAGTACTTCCAGTAAAAGCGCTTCCATTTGGCTTCTCCACAGCACCCAGACTGTTCTCCAAGTTGGTCATCAACCCTGTTGTGTGGCTCAGAAGTCTTGGGATACATGTTCATCCATATCTAGACGACTTGCTTGTTTGGGCCAGCAGTCAGTCAAGAACACCAAGGAAGCAATACGCTGTCTTCAGGATCATGGGTTCCTGATCAACTTCGAAAAGTGTTCTCTATCGCCAACATAATGGATCGAGCACTTGGGTGCTGTGATTGACACCATTCGCAGTGCTCTGTTCCTTCTGGCATCCAAAGCCCAGAATATCAAGGACCTGGCATCACAGGTGTATCGCAGCAGGTCTTCATCCCTTAGGGCACTGGCCAGACTGTTAGGACTGATGATAGCCAGCATAGACATGGTGCAGTGGACTTGCCTCCATGTCAGACCCCTACAGGTGTTTCTCCATCCCTACCAGGCTTTCGTAGTGGAAAAGAGGACCATCAACCTCCAGGTTCCCCTCAAGGTCAAGAGGAGTCTGCATTGGTGGCTGGGCCCAGCCAGCTTGTCCAAGGGCAAGGACTATTATGTGAGCTCCACCATGGAGCTATTCACAGGTGCAAGTCTACAGGGCTGGGGGGTGACCCTGGAGGGAGCTCCCATCCAGGGGACCTGGCTTCCCAACGAGAAGACATTGCCCATCAACCTCCTGGAGCTCAGAGCAATACATCTGCCCCCCCATCTACACAATCAACACATCTTGGTGAGAATGGACAACATTTTCGCCAAGGTGTGCATCAACAAGCAGGGTGGTTCTCGATCCCCCCGCTTGCACAGCGAGTCAATGAAGATCTTCAACTGGACGGAGAGGAACGTTTCTTCCATAAGGGCAGAACACATAAGAAGGATCGAGAACACTCAGGCCGATTGGCTCAGCAGGAGACCATTCTGGAGGGAGAGTGGACCCTTCACCTGAGGCTCTTCACCATGATTGTGCACCAATTTGGTCAACCGTTAGTCTAACCTGTTTGCATCACCAGTGAACCACAAGCTGCCACGGTTCTTCAGCAGGTATTACCACCAAGAGGCGGAAGCGACGAATGCTCTCACGACAGCTTGGCCCTTGGGCCTGATGTTCGCCTTTCTGCCATTCGTTCTAATATCCAAGATGGTGCACCGGATATGGGAGCTCCAGGCCGAGGTCATCTTAGTGGCCCCAAGGTGGGCCCATGGTTCTCAGTGCTGCAAGCAATGGCTGTTCTTCCACTGCTAACCATTCTGGTGACCCCGGACACGCTGTCTCAGGGTCCAGTGTGGCATCTCAATCCGGACTGGTTGTTTGACTGCTTGGAGATTGAGCGATGCAATCTTCCTTGGTTAGGATATTCCACAGAAGTCATTGTGAGACTTCTGCTCAAAGTAGTCAAGGATCAGATCTTTGTTGATGAAACACAGTTCTTTATTTCCAATCTCTACATTGGTACAGGTTCTCGGATTATTGTCAGAGATAATGCATATGATAGAAGCAGGTCTATTATACCCTTCAGTACAATTTGAATTGCCCATAGGTAACCAATCACCAGAGGGGAAAAACGGTGGGCAAAAGGGGTCTTTGGCCGTTTGCTTCTCACAGGAAAGAAAGCTAGGTGTTAAGCTGTAAATTTCCCTTCCCAAACCAGACCCCTTAGATGTAACCATATTCACATAACAATTGCATGCCTCAAGGCCTTCGCACGTTGATAAGGATTGGTCTCTGTCCTCCCCTTGTCTTCCCAGCTGGGATGAATGGAATGCGGAGGCAGGAGTGTGAGAGGCCCATTGTTCCCATGCTTTGAAGTTGTCATTCTCCCGGGCAAACAGTTACACAGACCAGGCCTGGTCAAAGTCATAAACCTGGGGTCACATAGCATGCAGTCATACTGGCAAAAGAGATGGTTACATGATGGACATAGAGGCAACTAAAAGCAATAGGCATGAATACAAAATGGGTGCAGCAAACACAGATTACATACAGCACATAGCAATAGGAAGCATAGCAGAAAGCCCCAGAAATCCTTGTCTGAATCAGCAGATTCTGACAGTCATGGATACTCTTCTTGCCTCCAGACGTCCATCCATGATTCGCATCTATAACACCACCTGGAAGGCTTTCATGAGATGGTGTCGATGTAAGGAGTGGCATTCCTTGGACATCAAGGTTTACATCAAGAGGACGGAAGCCTGGAGGAAGACAGAGTCCTTGTTCATCTGCATCACTCCGCCATGCAAAGGGGAAAAGATTTCCAAGGCCGCGATCAGCTCGATTCTTAAGTCCTGTATTTTGGAGGGTTATAGGGCCTCCGGGCAAGAAATTTCCAGGGGCATTACAGCTCATTCTCTCAGGAGTGCAGCAACCAATGCTGCTTTCACCAACAGAGCTTCAGTGGAGGAAGTGTGTAAGGTCACCACCTGGACTTCCACATCTGCGTTCATTCGGCATTACAAGATTAACATGATTGCATCCGCAGACGTGGCATTCAGAAGAAGAATTCTGCAGCACATCGTATCAGGGGAGGAAGATGACAACCCACCCAGTTAAGGGACACTGCTCTGGGATGTCCTCCACCTCATAGGGAGAATGACCATTGGTACTTACCATGAGGGATCCTTCTCCTATGATGTCAAGAGGACATCTCGGACCTCCCGGAGTCATCTTTCTCTTTTCTTTCTATTGCTCTCTGTGCTGACTTCTTCCTCGATTCTGTGCCTGTTATTCTGCAGAGCTCTGTTCTTTAACACGTTACAGTTACTGTTGGAAGTCATGTTTTAATATAAGGCAAGGCTTGTAGGACTAGTATGCTTGCACTGCTTTCGGAATCCCAGAACTGGGGGATGGGCTATTCCGAAGGTGCCAACAGGAAGTGGGAAAAAACTATTTCCTGCCTCCCTAAAGGCATGGTGGGAATAACCCAAGGAGATGTCCTCCTGTCCTCATAGGAGAAGGACCCCTCATGGTAAGTACCAATAGTCATTTTCTTCCCATCTTTATTATCTTCATGACATTCATGAGACATGAAGCACGGGGGTCCCCTGTGGGTGCCATGGCACCTGCTGACACCTTTCCTGGTGTCCACCAAGTGTTTGAGAAAGTGGGCAGGGCCAGATGATGCTTTTGATCAGCAGGGCTTCAGTTGGCGACTGAAGACCTGATAGGCTGTGTAGCTGCCACCGGAGCACAAGGATCTTAAATACTAGTAAAGGTAAAGGTTTCCCTTGCTTGAAAGCCAGTCGAATTCGACTCTAGGGGGCGGTGCTCATCTCTGTTTCCAAGCTGAAGAGCCAGTGCTGTCAGAAGACGTTTCCGTGGTTATGTGGCCGGCACGATTAGACCCAGAGGTGCAGAGAATGCTGTTACCTTCCCACTGAAGCACTACCTATTTATCTACTTGGCAGTTTCTTGCTTTTGAACGGCTATGTTGGCAGGAGTCTTAAGCAATACATTAATTTAAAAATAACTTTTCACTTGAAATGTTGAATATTCACTGTTGAATGAGAATTTCTTGGAGGGAGAGTCTTCACCTGCACTGTGTACTCACAGGGTCCTTTGACCCAGCGGGTTGGATTTAGGCTTTCCTGAGCAGAGCAGAACTTTATAGCAGAGATCATTGCTTTCCCTTTCTTTCTGCTGCCCTACATTCCTTTTGGAGTTGGTATGAAAGGCAGGTTGGGGGCTGAGTTCAAAAGAGATATTGATTGAATGCTCACCTCCCTGCTGACACTTAGTCTTGCACAGTGTCTAGCTCCATATAATTAAGAGTGAGCCAGGTGATTTCTGCCAGTTTCCCACCTTCCTACTGCAGCATGCGGTACCCTTGGTATTCCTGAGGGCCCCCAATACTCAGGAACAGATTTTGGTAGGCTGCAAGGGGCTGCAGAGTGGAGATGGAAGGTGGCAAAGATTTGTTCTGCAAAGGGAACTGCATCCAACCTGTTGATTTCCCTCAAAGTGTAACTTAACAATGCAGTGTATTTTTTCAGAGACGTCAGTAAAATATATACATATTATACTGAATAAAAACAAACACCATAAAAATCCATCAGCACATTCTGTTGCTGGATCTTATCACTTTCATAAAGTCTTGGAAAACAAGCATGCTAAGTAATGATTTCTTCTACAATTATCAAGTTTTGTGTATTGACACGGTACGCTGTTAGCATGTACTTACAAAGGAAAGGTCTGCTGTTTATTTAGTGTTAGCTTGATTTAGTTGCTGGGTTCTGGTTAGCTGAGTTCTAACAGTATTGTGGTATGGACAGATGCAATGGGATTGAGATGAATGTAAATTTCTCACTGGTACTGCCTCTCACAGGTGGGGGGTGGGGTTAGCCCGGGCTCAAAGCAGAAATGAGAGGTTCCACTTTAGCCCGTTTTTATCAGTTCTCTGTATTGGCCTGTACAGGCTTTCTTAATGGGGTATGAAGTAGGGAAGGGAAATGGCAAAGCTGTGTTAATTTCAACTACCCCTGTCTAGTATACTAATGTTCACTGGTCCCCACTGCTGGACTTCCTGAGGGCACCTGGTGTTTTTGGCCGCTGTGGGACAGAGTGTTGGACTGGATGGACCATTGGCCTGATCCAACATTGGCTTCTCTTACGTTCTTATTTCAGAGACTATGGATTCTGGTACGCAGCCTACCCCTTTGGCTCTTCTCCCTCTCTGCTCCTCAACTTTAGTTTATGTTTAGTTTAGTTAAGTCTGTATTACTAGTGTATGGTAATCAAAAGTGTGTGGTGGACTTTGTAGAACTCCAGTGAAGAACTGTTGATGCAGTGTGTTTATGCACATATATGTATTCATGTGCAAACACATGCAACATGTATATAGTAAAGTGCTGGTTATTTATTTATTTAAAAAACTTGGGAGGGACTTAAAATCCAGAAACCAAATAATATTTAAAAAAAGAAGAAAAAAAATTAGACATAGACAATACAAAAATATAACAGTGTAGTAAAGTGCTGTTAATGAAAGGCTGAAAACATTTTCCTTGCATATATATAATAAAATATAAACTAGAAAACTTTAAACTAGAAAATGAAGCCTTGCTGAACTTAATGATAATACAATATGTAAAACCAGTACCAGACTCTGTCATAGACTAGTGAAAATTTAAGAGGAGAATGAACTTTCTTTTTTCTTTCCCTAATTTTTGGCATTGATAACCTAGTATATAGTTTTCACGTTTAGCTAGAAATCTCATTCTGGCTGCAAGTTCCTATTTTTCTGTCTCTTATTTCTTGTATATACAAACCTATGAGATTTGCATATGTCATGATTTGATATTTCTTAGGATTGCTTATTTGATGTACAATGTTTAATTTTGTATCAATGCTTGATTTATGGCAACTCTTTCAATAAAAAGGCACATTGCAATAAAGAAATGCAAATCACAACATCTGTTTGTTTAAATTGTTGTGCTGTGATTCTGATCTTCGAGACTACCAAAATTAAAAGTGCTACCTCCTTTATAAATTATTGTAAGCAATTTTCCACTATGAAATAAAACTAAAAGCCAGTGAGGAGTGAAGAGTTCTTTTTTATGATTCACAGATTGTGAGGGGATAATATGAACATCGAAAGGAGGCACTTTGTTTGGTTGTGTTGACCTCGCTGGTGCATGGACATGTTTGTGTATGTATTTATGTAGGAAAACTGCACAACTTTTGTCTCTAGTATTCCAGTTTTGCACATTTTGTTTGTCTGACTCCCCAATCTGAGGCCCATTCTGCATCTAGCATTCGCTCCGATGTTTTACCAAACCCACAGTGGAACAGAAAAAGATGCGGCTCAAAACCACTTTCAAATACCCCTGGCCAATGCAGTACTGCCTACAGAGTCACCCCTGAAAGGCCATAAAACAGGCATAAATCTATGCAGACAGTACCATAAAACCGAGAGATCAAAAGAAGTGAAACTGGCATGCAGTGGGGAAGCTACCATAAAATCCGATAGTCAAAGAAAGTGAAAGTGGCATGTAATGTAGAGGGGAATTCTGTTCCAACGTGGGTTTGATAAAACAGCTGAGCAAATGCTAGATGCAGAATGGGCCTGTGTATGTGTGCATGTTAATTCTAAACTGAATCACAAATAGTTTTTTGCATTCTCACAATGCCACCTAGGAATGGAAGTGTAATCTAAAAATTCTGAGCAGGCAGAAACACTACTGCTGACTATGTAGGTCCAAAAGCAACACATAAAATTAAAATATAAATTGCATGATCTATTTCTGCTGTTTTGGGCCATTATTATATTCTATCACAGGCCACAACTGAAAAATTTCTTTTACTATCAGCTATGACCACCATTTTAATACTTATGACGATGTTTTAAATTTAAATTTATATTGTTTTAATTAAATCTATATTGTATAAGTGAAATGCTGTTACCTGCCCTGAGCCTGCTTGCAGGAAGAGTGGGCTATAAATATGAATAAATAAATAAAAATAAATACTTTGGGGGGTTATAGAGGGGAGCACAGTTAAATGCCTGTTCCTCTTACCATGGAAAGCAGGGGAAAACATGTTTGTTTAGGTAAAATATTGTTGAGATCCTATTATAATATAATAATTTCAAAACTTTGGAAGTGAAAGCTGTTTCTGCATTATTCAGGAGAGTCATTAGTAAGGGTGTTTAAACACCTATTGAAGTTTCAACTATATTTCCTATTCTATCGTCTGCATGATAGGCCTCCTGGTCATTGTTCCAAATCACTCACATATTCCACAAATTATTACCATAAGGAACTACATCCAGTTGGGAACTGGATTGTCAGATCAATGTACCGTACTAGTAACTGTATCATGCAAAGAGAAAGCATGTGCTATTGCTGTGTACTTTACAACATGATTAACAACTATGAGTGTTTACCTAAGATGGCACTACTCTTTCCCCATGGAATTCAGTATTTTATCTGGCCAGGAAGTCTGTACAGAAGTGTGGTTTCTTTGGTGCCTGTTTCAGATTGGTTCATACTGCTAGTGTCATTACCACTTCCCACCAGACTGGGCGTATCTGTAGTTTAGCCCTCCCTCGTTCATTAGCTAGACCATTGCTATGCTCTAAAGTACATTTTATGTGAAAGGTAGAATCATGGGTGAACTTTCTTGATTTGTAATGATGTACAGGGTTTTCAAGAGATGGCATAGAAATCTTTAATTTTGCTTCCACCAGAAGTATAGCAGTGTGTCTTTTTATAACCAAATTAGATATCAGTAATATTACTCTTCAGTGTAAATTGAACCATTACACAAATATTTAATAGAGTTGGTTTCTAGTCATTTTTACTGGATCACTTGAGTTTCAGAGAATTTTGACAAATTAAAATAATGGGGGAAAAGAAATAGCTGATTCATTAAGGGTAACTCCATGAGGTCATTACTGTATGTTATGTGGCCTATATTATGTAATTCCTGTATGTCAGCAGTACATTTCTTGTGGATGAGTGAGTTGTGATAAGAGTCAGAGTGTTGATAGCATTTTGCTTTTGGCTATCATGCAGTAAGCAATAACAGTATGAATATATAATAGTTATAGACTGATGTCTGTTCAGAAAGAAAACTCAATGCAATTCATGTGCATGCTTGCTCATGCTGCAAATGTTTGGTTTGCTGCTGTCCTCTAATATAAGCTGTCATGTCCTTGCAGAATAAAATGCTTTCTTTTGTATTTAATTTGTGAGGTAATATTGTAACTTGAGCTTCCTGCCCAAGTAACAATATTCTGTCTTGTGTCCTTTTCTATTACAATTGTTAATTAATAGCTCATATGCTTATATTGATAAATTAAACCCTTTTTTTGCCCAGACAGAACTGAAGCAAGTGCAGCACCATCCATAACTCCATTAAATCAGAATAGTTTGACTAACCCAATTTTACAGCACTGCTGCTCTGTAAACATGATGTCCTCTTTAAGTTAGCAATTTGCTCTGGGATTTCCATCCTGTTCCATCATGAGTTGACATCAGATAAGGGCATTCGTTGTGGTGGAAGCATGAAAAACAGGTACCTCACAAGAAATTGGGAAACTGGAGGAATGCCTCAGAGCCTGCAGTTTTGCAGCAGTTGAGGTGTCCAGCATCTGTAAGACATTTTCCCTGCTTGAATAGGTGACATATTCATTCAGGCTGGCAATGTAACCCCCTGGCACTTCTGTCATTTTCTGGGAGGCCATATGGACTTTCCTAGTTAACTTCAGTTAAAATCAACAGGACTTACAAGTGCATATTTATATATTTGTTTATTATATTTGGAGCCCCTTCTGTGACTGCTTTAAACTTTGGAGGTTAGGTGGTAATTATGGAATTCCCTGAAAAGATAGGGTTTCTTGGTGTCATTTTGATCTTTTTCAGACCTCAGGTAAAGTTTTTTGTGTTCTCTGTTTATTTTTTTCCTTTGTGTGTGGTTTGCTGGTTCACATTGGGGTTATATGCTCTTGCTCTTTGTTCTTTCTTGATAATTCAGCATTAAATTCTGTTTTAGTTGTTTGATTTGCATCGATTTATGACTATAGTAAGCTGCCTTAAATGTGAAAGTGTGGGATGATATTTTTTTTTATCAATAAAATAGAGCCTCAGTTTAATTTTGGCTGTAATTTGAACAGTGTTAGGTGTGATTTCAATGGCTCTAAAGAGATTAGGATTGCATTCAGTGGCTGTATTCCTGGCAGATATCCAGAGCCCTATAACAGCCAAAGCTCTCCAAGGACAGAATTACTATTACTATTGTCTGCTTGCAGATGGAGGTGTAGACTTTGGGGTCTGAGCCAGGTTTAGAAATGAGATGTGGACCATGATGCTGATCCAAGCATGAATATTAGGACATCACATTTGGAGCTTCTTATAGTTCCTCACATCATCAGTTTTTGAAGGTAGTTCAAATATGTTGAGACTAACAGTTAATATAATTCTTAACAAATAGCTGGTTGAATACCTCTAGTGAAGATTAACCGTTTCTCCTCGCTGCACATTCCTTGTCTTGTTTGTTAATAGGTACAGCATCAGGAACTGGTGTAAAGCTTTGCTGTTATATACTGTGTTCAGAAACATTATTAAAGCCATTTGCCCTTCCTCCATCAGAGGTGCAAAATGTTTGAAGTATCTTGTTGATTAGAACTGCAGGTTGAAGCAGTATTAGGCAAACTCAAATCTGGAAAGTAATGCCCACTAACTAAAAAAAGACTCTTCAAACATATAACATTATGGAAGTTAAAATGATGCTGCTGTTTAAAATACTTATTAATTACTTGATTTAAAATGAAATGTCTATTACACGAGGATTAATTTCCAGCTTTAATTGAAGTAAGTTCTTCCAAGAGTGACTTTTACTCTCAGGTAAATGTGTTTAGAGGTTCGAAATATATTATATCAATTCCTCCTGGACATCATCTGGCTTAATTCCAGTCTTGCTCCAGTTTTGTATCAAAGTAATTTCTCTGTCACCAGAGTAAATCCTGGTTTTAACTGTTCCTAGATGGAACTTGCTGTTAAGATTATTCTGTGACACTTATAATGTGCTGCTGAAACACTACTGCCATTGTTACAGGATTACGTGAGGGAGACTGTCCTCAAGACAGAATCCATCACAAGTGTAGCTTGATATATTAGTCAAGTACTGCATATGCACACAAAGATGGAAACAATTCATTACTTCTGGCACAAGTTGTGTGTTTTGGAAAGAAGGCAAAAGTAGAACTGTATTTGTATGGCCTGAGCACTGAATAGGTGAGTGTGCTGCAATAGATGGAGATTTTCTGTTTATTTTGGCCAAATGTGATGTCTTCCACAGAGAGTTTTGAACTTCCCTCCTTTTAAAGGGGGTCGATTTGTTGCAATACTTTTAATGCCTAAACAGCAAACAGTTGGTTTGTCTGTCACATCGCTGGCCAGTAGGATCTTTGAACAAACCAGACACTGTGAACTCCCATTTCCTTTAAAAAAAATGTATTCCTGTTTGTTGATATTTTAAATAGTTTCTTCCAATTTCACTTTTTGAATTTATCTTTATTATTTGTTGTGCCAGCACAGAGGCAGCTTGCATAGTGTGTACAAGCACTATGCCAGCACAGCTTCACAAAATGCTATATTGTGCAAGCATTGCTGATGGATATGCTAATGCCAGTGTCTAGGCTTGGGGCAAAGCCAGTTTGGTGTAGTGGTTAAGTGCACGGACTCTAATCTGGGAGAACCGGGTTTGATTCCCCACTCCTCCACTTGCATCTGGCTGGATGACCTTGGGCAAGCCATAGCTCTGTACCAGCTATTCTCTCAAGGACAGCTTGGGAAAGAGCTCTCTCAGCCCCACCTACCTCACAGGGTGTCTGTTGTGGGGAGGGGAAGGGAAAGGGAGTTTGTAAGCTGCTCTGAGACTCCAAGTGGGTGAAGGGTGGGGTATAAATCCAATCTTTTCTTCTTCTTCTACTTCTTCTTTTTCTTCTAAAGGTGTCTTCATTGCAACCAAAACTAGTCTTTCTTAATGGACATGCGCAATTATGAGTGGCACTGAGTTTCTTGGCTTGAAATGTTTTCCACATTCAAAGGCAATAAACCTCTGAATCTCAATGCTATAAGGCAACATCAGGGAAGGCCTTGGTCCTGTTACTGGACCTCTAGAGTAATTAATTTGGAATGGGTTGGTCTTATCTTTGATTAATTGAAACTTTTTACCAATTGACTTATCAATTAATTCTAGGTCTAATTGATTAGTGATTGATTTTTCCTAACTAATGGAGAGTCATATAATGAATTGATGGTATACCATGTTAACTGTCTCATACACTGATTGGTTATTAACTGAGGTGCCAAAAAACTTGCTGATAGAGATTGCGTAGCTTTAAGTTATAGTGCCATAGATTGTCAGCCTTTATTTAAATTACTAGCTGTAGGAAAAATAGAAAAAGGGATTTAGATAGGGAGAGAAAAAGGCAATTAGAGGGTATGTGGTTTAATTGTATGGGCTGATGGAACTTAGTTAGAGTGAATTTAATGGTCAGAGTGTATTATTAAAGCCAGAATAGGTGATAGTCCATAAACAGGAATACTTCTTAACATCACTCTGGGTTATACCACCAAGTCACGGATCAAAGATCTGAGGCTCAGGGTAGCGAAGATCATTGAGGGCTGATAATGGTGGGCCAGGCCCAGGGAATATCAGTGCTCCTGGGGAGGGGAAAGTACAGCGGTGGGACCAGACAGGAATGGAAGGGAAGCGGGCAGAGAAAGAGAGATGCTCAGCCACCTTCCAGCCTGCATCCCATCCCAAAAGTGGCAGGTAGTGGGGCAAGGATTAACAACCGCACTCCGACATTGGTGCTGATGCCAGGTCCATAAATAATAATAATAAATAATAAGACCTCAGTCCTCCGTGACTTTCTGTTGGAGCAGGACGCGGATCTGGCTTGCGTGACTGAGACCTGGGTATGGGAAGGGGAGACAGTTGCTCTCTCCCAGTTGGCTCCTCCCGGGTTCTCGGTCCTTCACCAATCACAGACTATGGGGCAGGGGGGAGGAGTGGCTCTGTTCATTTGGGAGGCTTACTCCTTCAGGGCACTCCTGGCTCTGAGGCTCACAAGCATTGAGTGTGGGAAGCCGGGGAGAGTTTGTCTGTCTGGCTGGTATACCGACCACCCAACGCGCACCACCTGATAGTCTGTCATCCCTGGTGGAGGCCATGTCCAGCTGGATGTTGAAGCACCCTAGGATGATAGTGTTGGGTGACTTCAGTGCCCATGCTGATGATGTGGTTTCTTCACAGGCAATGGACTTGGTGTTGTCCATGGCGGTGCTGGGACTCTCCCAATATGTAATGCCACCCATTCACCGAGCTGGTCACACGCTTGATCTGATCTTCGCTGCGAGGGTTACAGTGGGATGGATCACTGTGATGACAGTTCCATGGTCGGACCACCATGCCCTGGAGGCCTGGGTGAACATGACACCCCAACCCTGTTTGGGCGGTGAGCATATTTTAGCTTGCCCGCAGAGCCAAATGGACTCCATGCGGCTTCAGATGGCTCTTTGGGATCCACTGCCCCCGGCGGCTTGTTAGATGTGCTAGTTGTGGATTGGTATGGCCAACTCTTGGCAGCCATCAACAAGATCGCTCCCAGACGCCCTCTGTGTCCTTGCTCTAGGCTGGCTCCTTGGTATACCCAGGAGCTGAGGCTGATGAAGCAAAGTCTCAGATAGCTAGAGAGATGGTAGCGGTATGCTCACGACGAAGCTACAAGAGCATCTTATAGGACATTTATGAGATCCTATGAGATGGCAGTCAGTGCTATGAAGAGGGAGTTCTACACAGCTATGATTGCATCTGCTAGCTCACGCCCAGCACAATTATATAGAATGATTTGGTCTTTAACAATCCTGCCACAGGGCAGACAAAACATGAGGGAATTGGACATTGGCTGTGAGGCTTTTGTGAGCTACTTTGCAGATAAAATCTTGTCACTCCACCACAACCTCCCTGCCACGGTTGAGACAGTAAGTGAACTTGAGGCTTCATGCACATCTTCTGGTCCCATTCTGAATTATTTCAGTCCACTCAGTCTAGAGGAAGTTGACAGATTGAGCTCAACTGTACATCCAACCACATGCAGCCTTGACCCGTGGCCCTCCTTTTAATTAAAGCAGGCCATGAGTGGTTTTGAGGTGCCCTTAGGGATATTATCAACAAGTCCCTCACTGAGGGGCTGTTCCCGGGGGCTCTCAAGGAAGCGATGGTCCACCTTCTCCTTAAGAAACCATCACTGGATCCAGCTGAATTGGCAAACTATCGGCTGGTTTCCAATTTGCCCTATTTGGGCAAATTAATAGAGAGGGCGGTGGCGATACAGTTCCAGAGCTTTATGGATGATACTTCCATGCTTGATCCCTTCAAATATGGCTTCCATCCAGGCCATGGGACAGAGACGGCTCTGATCGCCCTCACAGATGACCTCCGGAGGCATCTGGACTGGGGCAGGATGATGGTACTGCTGTTGTTACATCTGTTGGTGGTGTTCAACATGGTCGACCACCAGTTACTTGCCCACCACCTCGCCGACATGGGGATTTGGGGGCTTGCCTTGCAATGGCTCGTCTCCTTCCTTCAAGATTGCAGACAAAGGGTGGCTATTGGGAGCAGCTGTCCTGAAGGCACCCACTTGTTTGTGGAGTGCCTCAAGGGGCGGTGCTCTCATCAATGTTATTTAACATCTATATGCGCCCCCTTGCCCAGATTGCCTGGAGGTACAGGCTAGAGTGTCACCAATATGCGGATGACACCCAGCTCTATCTGTTGTTGGATGGCCAGTCTGACTCTACCCTGGAAGACCTGGTTTGGGGGCTACAGGACATGGCAGGATGGCTTAGACTGAGCCAATTGAAATTGAATCCGATGAAGACGGAGGTCCTGTGCCTGAATTGGAGTGGCTCAGGGTTAGGGATTCCATTACCGGCCTTCGATGGGGCACCATTGGTGCCAATGTCGAGGGTCCAGAGCCTGGGAGTGCTCCTGGATGCTTCCTTAACAGTGGAGGCCCAGGTAGCAGCCACTGCCAAGGCAGCCTTCTATCATCTTCGGCTGATTAGGCAGTTGGTTCCCTTCCTTGAATGCAATGATCTGGTGATGGTGATCCATGCAATGGTCTCCTCAAGGTTGGACTACTGCAACACTCTATACATGGGGCTGCCCTTGGGGCAACTCCGGAAGCTGCAGCTGGTGCAAAATGTGGTGGCCAGGCTGCTGATGGGTCTCACTATGCAGGAGCACATCCAGCCTGGGACCTGCCTACCTGAGGGACCACCTTTTCCTGCATGTTCCCCAGAGAGCACTTCGATTAGGACTACAAAACCGCCTGGCGCTCCCTGGTCCAAAGGATGCCAGGTTGACATCGACTAGGACCAGGGTGTTTTCTTTAGCAGCCTCAGCCTACTAGAATGAGCTCCCTGGTGAGATCAGGGCGCTGCGGGACCTCTCACAGTTCTGCAGGGCTGTGAAAATGGAGCTTTTCTGGCAGGCTTTCCAATAGCCCCTTGGCTGACCTAGAGTTAGAAGCTTCTTAGAGCGGTAGTACAGCTGACCGTGCGCAAAAGCGCTTTATCCAGAGAACCATCATTGATATTAATGCTTTTAATTGTTATTATGTAGTGTTTTGACTGTATTTTTGTATTGAATATATATTGTTTTTATTGGTTTTGTGAGCTGCCCTGAACCTGCTTTGGTGGGGAGGGTGGGGTAAAAGTTGAAATAATAAATAAATAGATAAAATAATTGTTCAGCCACTGTGTGAGACAGAGAATGCTGGACTAGATAGACTGATCCAACAGGGCTCTTCTTATGTTTTCTCTACTACTATATATAATAGCTCTCTTCTGCAGTCTCTCTGACATATAAACTAGGTTTAGCAAGTTTTGTGAGCTGCTAATAGCTCTCTTCTGCAGTCTCTCTGACATATAAACTAGGTTTAGCAAGTTTTGTGAGCTACCCTGAACCTGCTTTGGTGGGGAGGGTGGGGTAAAAGTTGAAATAATAAATAAATAAAATAAATAAAATAATTGTTCGGCCACTGTGTGAGACAGAGAATGCTGGACTAGATAGGCTGATCCAACAGGGCTCTTCTTATGTTTTCTCTACTAGTATATATAATAGCTCTCTTCTGCAGTCTCTCTGACATATAAACTAGGTTTAGCAAGCTACTTGTGGGGTTTTTTTCCTGTAGTGTAGAGTCAGTGAAATGATGGTGCAGATGAATTTAATGCAAAAAGAACTGTGATCAGAGCTTGAATGCCAAACATCATAGTGATTTATTCTTGTCATCATGAAGTATGAAAGGCCTGAAAAAGGAGTTGGGTAGAGCAGCACAGCAGCAGCGCTCTCTAGTCAGAGTACCATATTGTGCATCATTGGAGGTTCTTCATAGGAATCAGAGCCAGTTCAGTGGGATTAATTAAAGTTCCTAAGATTTAGACTGCCTGAATAAACTAGGAAGAATCTATGTGCAGAATATGCAAGATGATGGTAAATTGTGAGAAATTTATTCATCAGACCTTTGTAATCTACAACCTGTCTCAGCAGTTTTTCACTTTAGAAGTCTGGGTGAAATATATTACAGTTAAACAGAATTTTCAAAAGTATATGTCTGTGGATCCCACCTCTGACACCCATGTATTCAGCTGAACATTTGCAGAGCGCCCTATACTCACACACACACACACATATGCGCACAGGCTTTTCTATGCAGTCAGAAACTGCAAAAAGTAGGGTCCTGATCGTGTGCACCTATGTACACACATTGAGACATACAGCTGAATGTGAGGATGGAAGGGGGCAGTAGGTAGATGTGCTCCTGTTCTTCTCACTTTGAACATTGATACAGCCATGTTATTTTAAATAGGCTCACTAATTACTTGGAAGAGAATTCTTTTCCAAGAACAAATGATCTGCTATATAATTATGCTGCAGTTTAATTGAGGCTGTGTTCTCTAATTGTGTAAATTTCAGATACCACATTCAAGACACCTGTTCAGACCAATTTTTATTATTTAAGTAAGATGGCTACCACTCTGCCAGAGATGAAACTGAGTTAACTATCTGGGATCCAGTCCTCTCAAAAGCAAACATGGTACTGGTACAAAAATGGTATCAGTACAGAACGAAGGCAAGATAGCAACAATGATGGCCACTACTGCAGCAACAAAAGTCAAAGGAAGGGGGGGAACCCAAAAAGAATTGGATTAAGAACCAAACGGTTAAGGAAACCAGAATATAAGGGCCCGATAGTTTTGTGTATAAACTTGAAGCATAAATATTAACAAATAGACCAAAAAACCCAACATGACAATTATTAATTATGAACATATCTTTTGAACATATCTTTTTGACACACTCATAATAATGTACTATTTTTAATAATAATTGTCATGTTTTTCCCCCTGTCTTCTCCAGAACAATCTCACCTTGGTCTAAGTTTAAGGAATGACTGTATTATTGTAATGTCTGAAGCCACTCTAACAGTATTGTTTGACCACTGAAAAGGGCCAATTGGCTGAAACGCGTTTCGACAGGGTCAATCTTTGTGTGATTTTATTCTGAATAGAGGCTATTACTTGGGCCTATATTTCTTTTAATTAAGTTTGCGGTAAATATATACATTTGTATATTTGGTAAGATTTATGCTTCAAGTTTATATATTGAACTATTGGGTCCTTATTTTCTGACATCCTTAACCTTTTGGTTCTTAAATCACTTCCACAGCAACTCCATTACCACTCACCAACCATATGGTGGATGCTGATGATGTCCTCACATTTATCCATTCATGGAAGACACCAAAAATAAGCAGCAATGGCAGCAATCCCAGAATATTGCTTCCACATTCCACATCTCCTTCTGCACACCATTCAATTAACCTTGAAGTAGATATAAAAGCATTCTAGAAACTCAAAAAACTAGAGAACAGTTGGATACAGATTTATAAAGACTAAAAATAGTTTACTCAATTAAGACAAAGTAATTGATCTTTCAACCTTGCAATTTTTATTAAAGTTTTCAGCACATTTTACTTGGAAAACAAGAAAATAATAGTTTTAGAGGGTAGCCGTGTTGGTCTGCAGTAGAACAGCTACACTGAAGTCCAGTAACTTTTTAGATTTTCAGAGTATGAGCTTTCCAAAAACTCCCTTTGTCAGATACAAGTAGGAATGCAGATCTCTGAGTCCTCATATCCCAGTCTGAAGATGGAAGGAGTGTTGCAAATAAAGAAGGAGCCAAGTTACAGAGGTAGAAATGTAAAATGTAATCAGTTTAATTAGAGGAGGGAAGAAATGCTTAGGGAGAGGTTAGTATCTTTAGTGAGATAAGAATCATGTGTCTCTATTCATCTGAGAAGGTCTATTGTTCTGAATTTGTGAAGTAGCTCAAGTTCAGCAATCTCACAATTTTAATCTCCCTGTGAAGCTTGAGGACTGCTACTCTTAGTTCAGCAATGGAATGTCCTGGAAGATGAAAACTTTTCCTACGGATTTTTGATTGTTGTGATTTTTGATGTCAGATTTATACCCATTTATTCTTTTGTGTATGGAGGGACCCGTTTATCCAATGTAGAGAGTAGAAGGAGATTGTTGACATTTGATGATATATATAATGTTGGAAGGTGAACCAGTGAAAGAACCTGAGATTGTATAGCTAGTCTTGTTTGGTCTGGTGGTTGTATAGTTAGAGTGAATGTTCCTATTCCTGTTTGTATCTGATGAATGGAGCTTTGACTCTCAAAAGCTTAAACCCTGCAAATTTTGTTGGTCTGTAAGGTGTTACTGGACTCAGATCTAGCTGGCAAATACTATTTTCCTAATGATTTGATACTTACACTTTGACGTTCTAGTGAGCTCTCGTATGTGTTGCTAAGGAGAACAGATCTGTGTGTGGCTTCCTAAGTTATATGGAAATTGATTTTTAATGAGTTGATGGGAGTAGACAATGGGAATAGGTGTTGCCCATTATCCCCTTTTGGACCCAGGCAGCTGCTCATCAGGTATGAGGCTCTGGTAGTGCCACTGGAGCTCAACTTGCTCTCAGTGTGTCTGGCAAAGTACAACCCTAATCTCTCCTCCATTTGGTTTGCTAACCCACCCACAATGACATTGTTGTTGGTAAATGTTGCATTTTCCCCAGAGGTTGGACCAAAAAAGTTGCCTACACCTGGTGTAGATTATTTATTTTGCAAATGCTCTTATTTAATATTATTACCAGAGACCCAAGCCTGGGTCCCCCTGGGTCAACACTCCTTTTTACATGAGCAGCACCCAGCTCTTTGGGATCTCAAAATGAAATGCACACAAATAAAGCAGACCTTTATAAAAATATATAAAGGTCGATTGAACAATTTTTTAAAAAGGAATATTGCTATGCAGTACAGTCTCTACTGCTAGCAGCAAAGAAATTAAAAAAGCTAACTTTCTCTCTAATACATTTAGTACCTGGTGTTAGATGCACACCTGCTTGCAGCATATGAGTCCAAGCTGTAACATAAGCATGTAGCTGTCCATCATGACATAGCATAACATATCAAAGCATACTAGCATGATGCAAGCATAAAGTTAGCATGGCTTCCCTCTGGCCCAGGAGTCATTTCGAGCAGAAACTCGGGGGAGCGTAGCTCCGGGAGTTGGTACTAGCCTGCCCCCCACCCCCGGGGGGGGAATGCCTGCTTGTGTCATGGCTGCAGCAAAATGACCCCATCCCCTGGAAAGGTCCTTGTTCCTCCGACCAGCCTTCTGAAGGCTTCAGCCACCACTCCCAGAATAGTGGTATTTTTGAAGCTTGGATAGTAACTGTCCCCTCCCTCCCTTCCTCCCTCCCTCCCTTCCTCCCTCCTTTCTTGCCTTTTTACATCTGGTGATGTCAGGTGGTGTAGCATATGCAAATAAGTTATGCTAATGAGTTATGCTAATGAGCTCCTGCACTTCTTTTTCTACAGAATGACCCCTGCTCTGGCCAATAGCCTTATTGTAGTCATTTGCCCTTTGGCACCAGGTGGTCTCTCAAACCAATCAGGAATCTCCTTTGATGGAACTTTCCAGAAGATATTAACATCTGGTCCTAATTCCCACATCCCATCTAATTACACAACTGAGCACAGGTTTTCACAGTTAACCAATTACCACACTCTTGAATCCGGCCTTGAAAGAGATAAGAATGGTATTATCAGGAAGGCCCAAACTAGGGACACTTGCAGGCGAGAGCCTCACAATTATGTACATTGTTTATGGCAAAACCAATGCCTGCAAATGTAGTTCTAATGAGGCAAACAAGGAAGACATAGACATCTTTTTCTTATTTACATCCACATAGTGCAGTCCACCAATCTCTACTCTCCCATATTTGTTTACTAAATGTTAGTTATTTTACCTAGCTGGCGAATGTATGTGCAGGCATATGATATGGAGGCAGCTGTGTGTGTCAAGAGGGAGTGGGAAGTGTTTATATACACACACAACATAGGTGACAACATGGAAATATTATCACAAAGAAGGAAATGGTAGTCAATACTAACTTCCCAAGACAAATTATTTGAAAGCTGAAGAAGCATGAACTATGTTTGGTTTATTATATTTCCATGTGATAGCAGATTAGTGATTTTTTTTAAAGGGTCTGCTTTCTCATTTTGTGTTTCATTTATTATTTTCCGTTGGCTTTTCAGTGCATGAAGTTCAGTTCTACACTGTATGATATCAGTGTTAAGAAAGCCAATGAATTTCAACTTGGTATTAGCAAATTGATGGATTCAAGTTGTGAACATTTCTAGTTTAGTCTTGACAATCTTGTCAAGGCAAATTTGAACTTTGTCAGTGCTTGTCATCACTTCCAAAGACATGCCCAAACCCTTCACTGTACTGGTGATTTCAGCTCCAGTCAGATACATGACCAAAATATTCTGCAGTAATTTACAATTATACACATTGTGAGATGGGTTTTATTATACATTGTATGACAGATTAAATACGTGTGTGCTTGTTGTCTACAGTCATAGTTTGGCTGAATTTACACTCTTAAACAGATTTACCAGTAAATTGGATTTAACTCAGTAGAAACTTCCCCCATTTAAGGACATTTCAAAAAGGCTACAAAATTGTCGGCCTAAAGGAATTTGTTAAAATTAGCAGCAGCACTTGCACTCCCAGTAAAGCATTTAAGTTCAAGCTCCTTGGCTAAATTATTGTAAGTAATCTTTGTGCAAATTTTATTTTGTTTGAGAGTGGGTTTTTAGTATACACAGGGAGGTATATATTGAGAGATGTTGGCTAACACATTAAGGAGTTTAGGTTTTTCCCCTGGCAATTGAGGTTGGGTCACCTAGGAGATCAGTGAAAGGAAAATAGATGGACGTCCTTATTTCAGTCACCAAACAACATAAAAAAGTATTAGCAACATCAGAGAATCTACAATTTAGGTCCATTTTGGTACCTATTGTCTACAACCATATTAACAGCACATCAAAACCAGATAGAAGAATGAATGGACATAGTTGTTATTTTGATGAAAATGGGATTTGAAAGAAGTTCTTGTAATAAGCAAGAGAAATAGTAAATGACATGATAGCAAAATGCTGAATTTGCTCAACAAGAAGAAATTGAATGAGCTGGGAGAAGCAAGGAAATGCTGAAATTGCTAGACAAGAAGAACATGAATGGGCTGGGAGAAGCAAGGAACTAGGATTATGGGAAATGAAGAACATAAGAGAAGCCAGTGCTGGATCAGGCCAATGGCCCATCCAGTCCAACACTCTGTGTCACACAGGGGCCAAAAATACCAGGTGCCATCAGGAGGCCCCCCAGTGGGGCCAGGACACTAAAAGCTCTCCCACTGTTGCCCCCCCTCAAGCACCAAGAATACAGTGTATCACTTGCCCCAGACTGAGAGATCCTATCTATACCTTGTGGCTAATAGCCACTGATGGACCTCTGCTCCATATGTTAATATACTACCATGGCTGTTGGGGTAGTTATGAGATAGGGAGAAGACTTCATTTAGAATGTTGATAAAATGGTGAGTCAATAAATTAGGGAAGGGGATACACACACACACACACACACACAATGTGCAGAAGGTAGGATGTGCATGTTGAAAGTGAGGTTTAAACCCCTGTTCAGCTTTGAAGTTTACTTGATGATCTTGGAAAATCATAATCCCTTAGCTGGGATTGTTGGGAATAGCTAGTAGGAAAATCAAGAGCTCTTATCTGACTGGTGACTAAGATATCACTCAAAGCAGACACTAAAATGCATGCCAACAATTGTCTTTGCATCAATAGCATGTTAACTTCTGTGGCTGTGCTAGACTGTAATTTGTTGCTATTTGTTTGCACTTTTAGGTTTAAATATATCTTACAGTTTACTTTCATCTAGCTTCTCTGTCACACTGACCTAATTCTACAATGTCTGTTACGTATTACTGTTGCATTGGTATCAACGAACAGAGCATTTACTGTATGCCACAAGGATTTAAGCTAGTGAGCAGTTTTTGTCCTTATTCTCCTTTGAATGTCT
This sequence comes from Lepidodactylus listeri, assembly GCA_029233225.1. Taxonomy (NCBI): domain Eukaryota; kingdom Metazoa; phylum Chordata; class Lepidosauria; order Squamata; family Gekkonidae; genus Lepidodactylus; species Lepidodactylus listeri. The sequence continues at coordinate 54,779,852 of JARCFY010000009.1, read as the reverse complement.
CACTACATGAGCTTGCTGCTGTTTTACATTTAAGTTTACCTGTGAAAGCACAGAATCTCTGTGCCAGGCACACTCAGTTTTCCAATTTCTTACCTAAAATTTTGTGAAGAAAAGTAGATCTGTCCGTATTTCCTTTATTATACAGTAAAGGCAGCATTAAATATATCAGAGCCTTGTCTATAAGACTAAATTAATAGGAATGTACCCATAAATATGAATAAAATTTGCAAGTAATGCATTATTTTAAATACTCTAATAAACTTTCAATAATAATAGTAGGCTAATCCATGGTGAAACTGGGCTGTAGTTGAAAGAACCAAATATTCTGAACCAGCTATAATACAATCTTGTTGAAATCTATTGGACTTAATAAGCAGCTTTAGCAATTCACATGAATTCTTTCTTCTGATATTTTTTATGCTCATCAAATTAATTGTAAAGTAATATATCTTTGGCCAGTCATTAAATTTTAAAATGTGGCAAGGTAAAAAAAAAAATTAGGCCAACATTATATAGTATTACATAATGGCTGAGGAAATTCTGTTTCACTGTATCTGAAGAAGTGTGCTTGCACACGAACGCTTATACCTTGAATAAAACTGTGTTGGTCTTAAAGGTGCCACTGGACTCAAGCATCATATATTATAGTAATTAATATTATTAAGTATTGTGCTACTTGCTTTGGATTATTTTAACTGTAATTTTTTTAGTTCTGTGCAGAGTTTCATTTCAGATGAGCAGGGAAATTCGTGCTTGCTAGAATCATAATATATAGCTATATAAATTCTATGGCAAGTTACGCAGACTTTTTATTACTTCTGTAGAGCCTGTGCAAGTAGCTGCACCAGTGGAGTGACTTGCATGATCAGATATGATTGACATAAACTAGAATTCTGGCTGACTGGGAAATAGTCTTTGTTCCCATGGCAACATATTTGATGCTTTGGTGCCTGGGTTACTAGCAATATTAGGGTTTCTTCCTGAAGTTGGCAATGATAATGTAATTTCCACTAACCTAGAACTGTGATTTACATTGCTGTTGTTGCCCTGCTGCCGCCCCTACCTAACACTGTTGGTAATTGTTTTGCTTTTAAATGTTTAAAGCATTCAAATGTATATAATAAAACAGCACTTAGTAAAATAGGGATTTTCCCCTTCATATGTTTCTTTCCTAATTTGGTGACATTTGGAGGAAATATGTTTTATCATCAATAGAATTTAGAAAAGAATAAGATATAGATATAGCCTGAATTGTATAACTATTCTTTTTAGAAAGTTTTATTAAGCATAGACTAATAATTATCTGGACACCTGTCATTATATGGGTAGTTTAGATTTTAGTTATGTACTGTGATAGTGTAGTTTTGAAAATCAATAAAATCTTTTTTTTTTAGAAAAGCCTCTAATTAACAAAGGGCTCCTGTTTTCTAACAGATGAAATAAAATTATAGTCATGTCATCATCAATGATGAATTCTTCTGTAGGTGCTGTTTGTGGCTGTGTACCTTTCTACTTTACTGTTCATACATGGTTTAAAAATAGCAGTGTTGTTTCTTGTATAATTGACACTATGGTTAGTTGATCGGTCAGATATCCAATTAACTAGTCAACTGGGGACCTGTCAATTGACCATTGCCAAACATTGTATGTATGTATTTATATCCTGCTTTGCTCCACAATGAGAACCCAAAGCAGGTTACAAAACAACAATAAAATACTGTTTAAAAACTATAGAAACACAGAGGAAGGGGGGGACGTCTTAATACAGAGCACCTCCTTCTCTTTCTTCCTTAGTGGAGCTTCTTCAGGCCAAGTAGACTTGCCAGCTTTGGCTTGGGAAATTCCTGGAGATGGGGGTGTGCCTGGGGGGCAGAATTTGGGGAGGGGTGGGAGTTCAGCGGAGACATGATACTGTGGATTCCACCCTTTTAAGCTGTCATTTCCTCCAGGGGAACTGATATCTGTAGTCTGCACAACAGTTGTAATTCTGGAAGAACTCCAGACCCTCTATGGATGTTGAGGAATCAAAGGCCAAGATCCCTTTACGCATGGGCGTCAACTACGGGGGGGGCTCGAGGGCTCAAGCCCCCCCTGAAATTTCCCGGGGGGGGCTCAGCCACCCCCGGCAAAATGGAGCGCCCGGTGGCCAGTCAGCCGGGCGTCGCCGCCTCTCCCCCCCCCCGGCCTGCCCTCCTGCCTCCCTGGGGCAGGTGGGGGAAGGAGAGGCGGAGACGGCCGGCTGACTGGCCACTGGGCGCTCAATCTGCGCCACCCCCGCACGCCCCGAGCGCGAGGCGGAGCGGGAGCTGGGGGCCCGCAAGGGCGATGCGCCGGCCCCCCAGCTGCAGGCAGCAGCAGTAATCCTATGCTGCCGCCGCCGCCCGAGGTGAGCGGGGAGAGGGAGGGAGGGGGGCGGGGAGCGCGGCGGGTGGGCGGGCAGGGCCCGGGGGAGGGAAGCGGCGGCGGCAGCTCCCTGGGGTGGGGGTGGGAGAGCGGCGGGGACAGGGTCCCGAGCACGTGCGCGCACACGAGAGAGCCCCTGCCCCCCCCCCCGGGATTTAAAAAGTCTACGCCCCTGCCTTCACGGCACATCCAGGCTTTAAATACCTGAAGCAGGGGAGAAATAAACTCAGTCAGATCTTACATAGCTGCAGTTAATGAGCTAATCTTTCATTAAAACAAGAACGCTTGCTTTGTGTTTCATTATGGTGTCATTTGTTAACAAGGGCTGGAGCAATGTACAAGGTTGCCAGCCCTTGTTTCCATGGATCTTGACAGGAACCCCCCAGGAGCTTTGGGAGGTGAGGCTAGGCATCACACAATGTTACTTCTGGTTATGTATTTGGAAATGATATCACAACGTTACTGCAATGATCTAGTAATTTCTCAGATCTTGCATGACATCACTTCTGATTATGCCCTCCCTGCTATTTTGCTCCTGGTGTACTGGGCAGCACTAGGGCCCAGAGACTGGGAGCAGAGGTTTCCCACTATAGCAAGAGACCTGGGAACCCTAGCCACTTCCCTTCCAGCTCTGCAGCAGTAAGGAGCAAGCCTAGCAGCACATCAAAGATTGTCCTATTCGACCTTGACAGTAACTATAGGTATTTTAAGAGTAATATTAGTCTCCAGTGGACAAGATCATGGCCTAGGTCCCCCAATGCAAATATATTAAATAATAAATTCATTATAATTTTAACGTTAACTTAATTTTTTACAATAGCAGTTAATGAAGTTGTTTTTGTAAGTAACATGTCATATCTGAATTGTTTCACATTATGGAACCTTTGCTGTCATACAGCTAATGCTTTAAAAATGCTTGACAATTTTGGACAATGGTTGGTGAATCAGATATATCTAAACTTAGTTCCTTGCCCTAGGAATTTTCTGAGATATTAGATTTTTTTACTTCTTTAGGCATGTAGATTTTCTATTTAGTGGTCAGAGGAACTCTGGGAGGAGTAATAGTGGATCCTGGGAAGAGCAATAGTGGACCCTACTCCTGCAATAATCACATGAGGAAATTGTTGGTGAAAGATATTGTAAAGTCAAAGCCGACTTATGGAGACGCTGTATGCAAAAGACATTCAGAGGTGGTTTGCCATTGCCTGCCTCTGTGCAGCAGCCCTAGACTTTCTTGGTGGTCTACGATTCACTAGGTGGTCTACGATCCTCTGGAAGGACCCTGTTTATCTTCTGAGAACTGTTATCAGGCAAGGCTGGTCATCTGTGTCAGGGCCAGGAGGATATTACTCCACTTTAAAAAGGTTTGGTACTCCTGTTCCTTCTGTGCTTTTATATCACTGCCTGAGATGTTTCAGTTGTTGTGGCCACAATGCAGAATCCATTAGAAAATGCATCTTGGAGGGTTGCCAAATGCCAACCCTTAGGTGGGGCCTGGAGATCTTCTAGAATTAAAGCTGATCTCCAGGCTACAGAGATCAATTCCCCTGGAGAAGATGGCTGCTTTGAAAAGCAGACTCTATGATAATACACCCTGCTGTGATTCCTCCCTTCCCCAAACTATGCCATCCTCAGGCTCCACCACAAAATCTCTCGGAAATCCCTGGCCCAGAGTTGGAAACCCAGTGGCTCGATGTACGTGTTAAAAAAACTGAAAGCTGTACACCATGTAGATTGTCCTAATAATGCATTTAATTTTAAAATAATTGCCAGTGACCACCAAGAATGTTCACCCTTGTGCAGCGCCTAGGGATAAAGTTAGGGTGATCCACGTAGTGATTAGCTATAGACTGAAGAATATACAAAAGAAAGATACCCACTTTATTTAAACTATTTGTTACTTTTACAAGAACATTCCAAGTGTCATACAATGCAGCACTAAAGTGATAAAATATTATGAAACTATTTATGGGGCACTCTCTAGCAGGTCTACTCAGAAGTAAACCCCAATGGGCTCACTCCCACTTGGCTTCCTCCCAGGAAAGGATTTTTAGGGCTTCAGCCTTAAACACCAAACAATGAAAAATAAGATAAATAGATTAAAATAAGATAAATAGACTAAAATCAACAGTCTGTCAGTCAGTACCTTTATTGGCATAAATTAAAATCAAACAAAACCAGTATTTAAATTTACATAGTATGATAAAAAAAATCAATCAATCCTCCAGACTTTAATCTTATATTCCCTGATTCTCATAGCAATCAGAAGGAACTTCACTGCTAAAAGGGTAATATGGGAACACTGATCTGATGAAAGAAGGGAAACAAGCCTCACTTCTGGGAGGCTGTGCCTGTCTTACAAAATAGGGCTAATTAAGATATCCGGTATTTTGGCATAAAATTCACATCAAAGCAGAACATGAGCAATCAATTCTGGTTCCCTACTACTGCATGGGCAGATTTTTTCATGGTAATGCACATTCAGAGATCTCCCATGAAGAACCATTGATGGGAAGGCATTGAATCATGCAAGCATAAAGGCACTACGTAATTGTGGGGCTGTAAGCCGTGTAAAATAGGCGGCTGAAAGCCCCTATCTCAGTGTTATAGTAAACTGCAGAGGGAGACAAGCTCTATCTACAAGAGACTGGAGGGTTTGTTTCTTAATGTCAAGGAGTCTCTGTTTCAGAGATCTAAATATTTGAAATTCATCTACCATAAGAAGAGTGTCCAGAGATATACTAATTGACAATATTTTCCACAAGACTGGGTGAAGCCTGTTAGTTGAAAATGAATCCAACAACATCAGAGAGATATAACTACTAGGCCCTGCCCTGTAATGGAGGTGTAACCAAAATTTCAGTGTTGAGTAGGGTTGCCAAGTCGAATGTACTCACCGACGGGGGGAGTCCTTCTTTGCCCGGTGACGTCACCCGGAAGTGACGTCACCACATTGGGGGCGTTGCCAGGGCAACGCTCTGGCAATCGCCCCAAAACTCTATGGTACCATAGAGGGGAGGGAGGGAGAGGGGAGGGAAAGAGCCAGAGAGAGCATGAGAGAGAGGGGGGGAGTCCCATGGTACTTGGATAGATCCCCATTTCCAATTCTAACAGATGGGGGGGGGGAAGAAACCTAAGAGCACAGCTTTCATTCTTTATTAGTGGAAGGGAGCAAGAATCCTTAACACCTTAACAACTAACAAAATTTGTGGCAGGACATGAGCCACTGCTCACTTCTTCAGATAGAATAGAATGTGAGTTCATCTGTCCTTATATTTTGGAGAGTGAAGTGATTTTAGATGCCAAATTACAATAGCAGGCATTGATAATGAGAGAACAAACTTAGGTCTCAATTCAGTCCAGGATGCATTGTCTTGAGCTTCTTTATCAGTTGCAATTCAGCAGTCTCTTTCTAATCTCCCTTTGAAAGTCCTTTGTAAGAGAACTGCTATTCTTAGGTCAGCAACTGAATGTCTTGGAAGGTTAAAATGTTTCCCCACTGTTTTTTGAATCTTGTGATTTATAATAACAGTAAGAAAGAGTCCGGTAGCACCTTAAAAATGAACAAAATTTGTCATAGGGTATGGGCTTTTGTGAGTCACTGATCATTTCTTCAGACATTTCCATGTATTCTTTGTATCCCCATGGACTGAATCCTCCTGTACCAAATTGAGACTTAGGTTTCCTGTCTCATTACCAGTGCTGATAATCTCCATGCTTACTACCCCTCTGCATATCACACCTGATCCAATCACACCTGCTATTGCCATTTGGCCTCTGAAATAATCTTTATAAAGTTTATATCTCCAGTACCTCATGTTACATTTAATGGCACATGTGGCCCAGCCTGACAAAGTGACATTTACGTCAGATCCAGCTCTCGTAACAAATGAGTTCTACACCTCTGGTCTAGCCTTTCTCTCGTCTTTTCCTTGCACCCAGCTCTGCCAGATCTTGCAAAGCAGTAGTCAGGATGTTGCAGCAAGATAAAGCAATCTTTCCCTTTCTTTTCCTTAAGTTCTCTTGCTCTTTTCCACAGTTCCTGCCACCTAATTTTTATGTGTCTCCCCCTCCCCCCCCCGCTGCCCCATTTATTTTCAGTTTTTAGTCTCAAATCCTTCTCATCCCTAGCCTGCTTGGCAACAGAATGTATTTAGTAATACTACAGTAGCAAACCTGTGTTAATATTATGAATGGGGG